>CM035623.1:33872500-36372500 GCA_020496765.1 Gossypium stocksii | reverse complement strand
GTCAGTCTGAAAGAGTTATTTAGATTCTGGAAGACATGTTACAGTGTTGTATTCTTGAATTTGAAAGTAATTGGGAGAAATACTTACCTCTGATAGAGTTTGCATACAATAACAGTTTTCAGACGAGTTTAAAGATGGCTCCATATGAAGCTTTATATGGTCATAAATGTCGAACACCGCTATACTAGACAGAATTGAGTGAGAGAAAGTTACACGGGGTTGATCTAATCCGAGATACAGAGGAAAAAGTGAAAGTGATACGTGACAGTTTGAAAGCAGCTTCAGACAGACAGAAATCATATGCTGATTTGAAATGGAAAGAAATAGAATTTCGAGTTGGAGACAGAGTATTTTTGAAAGTATCACCGTGGAAGAAAATTCTTCGTTTTGGCAGAAAAGGGAAGCTAAGTCCTCGTTTTATCGGGCCATATGAAATTGTGGAACGAATTGGACCTGTAGCTTACCAATTATCGTTACCGTCTGAGCTTGAAAAGATTCACGACGTATTTCACGTTTCAATGCTTCAAAGATACCGATCTGATCCGTCTCATATCATTTCTCCCACTGATGTGGAGATACAGTCTGATTTATCGTACAGTGAAGAACCGATTAAAATTTTGGCTCGAGAAATCAAAGAGTTGAGAAATAAGCGTATAGCACTTGTAAAAGTTCTTTGGTGTAAACACGGAATAGAGGAAGCTACGTGGGAACTCGAGAAAACTATGCGAAAGCAATACCCTAACCTGTTTACCGGTAAGATTTTCGAGGACGAAAATCCCTAAAGGGGGGAAGAGTTGTAACAGCCCACTTTATACCCTAGTTGGAACGAGTGGTTTCGGGACCACTTAACCGAGTCAAAATATTATTTTTACTGCTTCATTATGTTTTACAGCATGATAGAATTATCGTATGAACGTTTAGTTTAGAAATTTTATCGTTTGACCGGTTGATTTGAGAAAAAAGATTAAATCGCGTAAAGCGATAAATTAGAGTTCTATTTTATAAATGGCTTATTTGATGATGGCTTTATAAGTGGAAGGCCTTAAATGGTTATTTTACCATTTCCTATGCTAGTGGACAATTATGTCCTTAATGAATTGTTTTTAAATGGTTTATTTTTTTAAGGTTATATTTGTCATTTGGTTAATAATAAGTTATATGTTTAAAAATATCAAAATAAAACATGAAAACACCCATTTTTATCTTCTTCTTCACCGATTCTACAAAAGAAAAAGAAGGGTTTTCATGCATTGCTTCATTCGGCCATTTGAGCTTCAATTGGAGGTTCGTTTTTGTTCCGTTTTCGATAATTTTTACGTTTTTGAGATCGTTGTTTCGAATACTAGCTAACCCATACTTCAATTTCTGATTTTGAACATGTCTTTGAAAAGTGCCATTGATGAATCCTTGATATATTGATAGATTTTGATGAATTATTGTATATTATGTGAGAATATACAAGAATTTTGAAGTAGTTTTTGAAGAAAATGAGTTTTAAGGATTTATTTGTAAAAAGGTAGAATTTTTGAAGTTAAATTTGTGATAAGATGAATTATATGTGCTTGTATAAGTCCCCTACATGTTCGGCTAAGGTGAATTGAGGGATTTGTTGTGAAATTTGACATTTTGTGATAAAAG
Organism: Gossypium stocksii; assembly: GCA_020496765.1. NCBI lineage: Eukaryota > Viridiplantae > Streptophyta > Magnoliopsida > Malvales > Malvaceae > Gossypium > Gossypium stocksii. The sequence goes on along the minus strand of CM035623.1, from coordinate 36,370,862 downwards.
GGCTAAATTGCAATGTGTTGAAAATATAGGAGCTAAATTGCTAATATGCCAAAATACATGTTTTGGGCTAATTGAACAAGTTAGTGATTAAATAGCTAAATTTGTATTACTATAGATAAAGACGACCGAATTCCGGAACTTGATCGGGGAAAAAGAAAAATAGACGAGTAGATATCGGAATTTCGAGGTAAGTTCGTACAATGAAATTAATGTGTTTATGGTTATAATTGTTGTTAATGGAATATATGACATATTAGTTAATTGAATAGCCTATTTGGATGTATACATATGAAATTGAAATGAAATTTGTTACAAGTGAGAAATAAATACCGAGCCCCGTTAGAACCGTAGAAGTCGATAGGATACAAGTGACATGTCACTAGGGCTACAGGGTGGTTTGAGTTCCTGCATTTGTTGCGGACTCACCACGTGCTCATGAGCTACAGGTTTATCCTTCGGGGTTACATGTTCAGCCTACGGGCTTACCGATTATCCTTCGGGATTATATGTTCAGCCTCCGGGCTTACCGTACAGGCTCGAAAGAGCATATATGACGCATTGATGGATTACTGGTTATATGTATATACACTGTGTGTGTATCACCCGAGTATCTTTCGATATTCTTATAGGTTCAACGGGCAATTACCGATACATGTTATATGAAATTTACATGGATTATATGGATACATGTTATATGAAATTTACATGGATTATATGGATACATGTTATATGAAATTTACATGGATGACATGGTACATGTTATGTGAAATACGTGTACAAGTATTTGTGCAATAATATGATACATGAATGTTGTGATGGGTACATGAATGACATTATATGTTACATGGACTAACAAGTGTATACTTGTGAAATAGGCAACTTGAGTAAATGAATTGAATTGGCAATGTTGTTGTAATTACCGCATTGATTCGATAAGGTTTAATTTCTGTATTACGGACTTACTAAGCTTTAGAAGCTTACTCTGTTCATTTCTTTCACTGTCTTATAGATTTGGAAGCTAGCTCGATAATCAGACGAGTCGGAGATCGCCATCACACTATCTATCAAACTTTGGTACTTTTAAACCTTTTGTAAATGAAATGGTCATGGCATGTATAGGCTAGTACTTTTGTGAACATGATATGTTTTGGTCAATGATCAAGCAATGAAATGTGGCTTGGGTCATATGTGTTTATAATCAAGTATTAGAGTTGTCCTTTAGCTATATGTGCTTATGGAAAGATATGTGTTTTTGATGAGGTTATAAACTTGCATAATTGATATGTATATATGTGTGGATGAGTGCATGAAAATGGTCATTTAGGCCTTTGAGTTGGTGTGCTTGATTTGTGAATAAATTGAGATGATTTTGGGTCCATTTTGTGCTTGAAATTGGTATGTTTTAGGTTGGTAGAATGGCATGAAATGTTGTTGGTTAATGGCTAGTAGAAATGACCCATATTGGGTGGCAAATTTGGCTTAAATCGAGCCTATAACGTGCCACACGGCCAGGGAACACGGGCGTGCGCTTCGACCGTGTGTCCCCTGCACCTTGATGTTTTGGTCAGTTTTGGTACACAGCCTAGACACACGGGCGTGTCTGGTAACTTGTAGCCGTGTGAAATTTGGCAGTATAGTCACACGGTCTGCTCTGTTTTGCACACGGGCGTGTCCCGCAGCCGTGTGATATTTGACAATTTCGACCATGGGGTAAGGGCACGGGCGTGCCTAGGCCGTGGGCGACACACGGCCTAACCCCATGGGCGTGTTGGACAGTCGTGTGGGACAAGTCAGATTCGACCACGGGCTGAAAGGTTTGGGCGTGTCTGGAGGGACACGGCCGTGTGTGAAGAACACAGGCAAGAGGCACGGCCGTGTGCCCCTAACTTTGAAAATTTTGCAAATTTTCTCCTATCTTTTAGCATGTTTCCAATTAGACTTCCAATAGTTATATGCATCCTTTTTTGATCAATTGAAGCATGCTCTGATGATTGATGATACGTGATGAATCTTGATTAAAAAGTTTAAAATTTTTACTGTTCTGGTATATGTTACAAGTCCGGTAATGCCCCTTACCTATTCCGGCGACGGTTACGGGATAGGGGTGTTACACTGTACTCTGATACCAATCAAATTGTAACACCCCTATCCCGTAACCGTCGCCGAAATAGGAAGTGGCATTACTGGATATTCAAAACAAATCAGAATAGAATATTCAGAGATTAAAATAAGATTCAAACATAAAGTCCCTTTCGGAAGTCTACTTGACCTTAAACATACATTGCGATAAGGTCAGGACTAAACCGAACACATTCACAAACTTCAGAACACATGCAAAATTTTCCAAATTTAGGAGGTCACATGCCTGTGTGACTAGGCCGTGTGCCTCACACGAGATTCAAGCACGCCCATGCACCCAGGCCGTGCCAAAACAGGGCAAGCATACTGACTTTTTGCCACAGCCATATGACACATCCGTGTGTCTTAGCCGTGTGAGTTTTTGTGTCAATACTAGAAAATTAGCACGGCCATACGCCCGTGTACCATAGCCATATGGCACTAAGCAGACTTGGTTTAAGTCATACCTTCCACCCACTAAGGGTCAATTCGTACAAGCCAATCCATGCCACAACAATACCATAATCTCAACTAAAATTCAATGCCTAATTATACCTCCACATGATCAATCCATTCATGTTCAAATCTCACACCAAGCATATATAAATCACAAACAAAGTGCATAACTAAACACATGATACATATCTCATTCATACCATATCCAAATCTTACCAATTCATCACATTGACATGTTTCAAGATGACCAAAACAAGTAGATCATATATCCATTACAAACTTACATAATTTGGCATCATAAACCATATACCAAAACCAAACACAAACATACTATTTGCTAGCCAATTTTCATGGCATTTTAAAAAAATATATATTCAAGCTTAATACATAGACTTTCTAGCCTATAAATGCCATATTTAACTTTGTACATTTAAAAAGGTACCAAAATCAAGCTAGATAGTGTGGTGACGATCCTTGACTATCCTCGAGCCCTCAGTAGCTACGATATCTATAAAACAGTTGAAAGAAAATATAGAGTAAGCTACAATGAGCTTAGTAAGCCAAATACAAACATATACAATCCTTAAACACAATATGATAGCAATCTCATATAGATAACTCATGAACCAAATATACTCATAGTTCACAATAGCATACCTTACATGCTTGTAATTTCAGTAAAGAACAAACGTACCTGAATCAGACAAATAAATTTTTCATTCATTCATTCCTCGAAAGTTCTCCTTATATCATTCAGAAATGTTACAGAGATCATATAGGCCTTATACAATGCTGACGTCCCGACGTGGTCTTACATATTATTCAATACCGATGCCACTATCCTGGACAGGGTCTTACACGAAACATATATGATGCTAGTGTCCCAGACACGATCTTACACGTAATTCTCTAATCAATGCCTACGTCCCAGATGAGGTCTTACATGATATCATTTTACTATTGCTCATTTGGAAATGACTCGGAATAATACTTCAGGCTCTCATGGCCATCCAAATATAGTTTATAAATCAAGAATTTATAACAGACATCAATATAACGTGTATTTGTATTTTGACTTACCTTGTACGGATTTAACGGATTTGAACTGACTATTCAATGATTTTGGACTTACCTTGATCTAAGTCTATTTTTCTTTGTTCTTGATCTAAATCAATTCAAATTCAACCATTCAATTATTCATTTCATTCAATTCAATCCATAAATACATAACTAGGGCATTTTGCATTTTAGCCCTTACATTTGTATATTTCCACAATTTAGTCCATTTTTCAAAAATCACAAATATACCAATTTCACCAAAACTATGGCTTAACCGAATGTACATGTAACTCATACCAATTCATACATTTCATTTATTTTACAAATTAGTCCTCCAAAATTTTCATTTTCACAATTTAGTCCACATAACTCAAATTCATCAAAATTTCATGGTAAAACATGTTTATTCAATACTTATCCATCATAATTTAACCAAATTCATCACAAAGTATCAAATACCATCAATGGCATTATTTATAAACTTCATCAAAAACAGAAATTGAGACACGGGCATGGAAGATTTCGAAGCAACAATTACAAAAACATAGAAATTATCAAAAATCGAGCTTAAAACATACCTTAATCACTAATCCAAAGTGCTGAAACCTAGGAAGCTTTATTTCCTTCTTTTATTTTGTAATTTCGGTTGAAGAACATGCATATGAGACCATGATCTTTTGTTTAATAAATTATAACTCATTAAAAGTCTCATTTACTAAATTACCCTTATACAAAACCAAGCAAAATCACATGTAAAAAGGTCATTTATGACCACATAACTATTCAATGGTATAATAGCCCCATAAGGCCAACAAATCAAAAGCCATTTCCAATTAAACACATTGAACATATGGCATGTTAATTTTACTTATTGTACGATTTAATCCTTTTTCATAATTAAACACAGAGACAGATAAATTAATTCACAGAAACTTCATAGATGCAGATTTATACATCATAGACATAGAAAAATAATATCAAAATATTTTTCAGACTCAGATTTGTGGTCCTGAAACCACTATTCCGATTAGGGTCCAAACCGGGCTATTACAGATATAATATTGGAAATCATGAAAATGTATACAACTCATCAAAAAGGCATCATAATCAAATAACAATTACATATCATCACCATGTCATTTAACAATTGAAAATATGCCCGGTGAACGATATAAACAAATATGGATATGTGGTTATCCACCTAAGACACGCTAGAATGCTCAAACGAACCAATCCAACCAAGAACATGCCTAAGCACGAAGTGCCTAGCCCATAGGCTAACATCCTTCTAGAAAAACACTTGGGCACCAAGTGCAAAGCCCGTAGGTTTTACATTCACCCTCAAAAATACGCCAGAATCATTGGAAATAAAATTCGGTAATCCGCAACAAATGTTGGACTCTGATATATTTAGTGAATAGTAACAAGTCAAGAATCATCATCTTATCACAAGTCAATCTCATATAGCGTGCAAAATAATCTATTAGCATGCCAATTGTATCCTATTCTATGTTCATTTGGGCTCGATACACAAAATCATGTAATACTTTACATTTTAATTACATTTCTCACCTTGAATCAATTTGCTACAATTTAATTATATAAACACATATTCAAAAAAATCATAAATTACAAGTTGATATAGTATTATATATTATTCTAAATTAAATCGTTTGAACTTACTAGGCCTAACAACAAAAAATATAGTTTCAGGGACTAATCAATAATTTTCTCTTTTCCACGATTACCTAACAACTCTTGATCTAAACAATAATTTATTTCAATTATTAGCCCAAATACTTTATAATAATCCATTAATGCATATGGCTTCTTCATTGACATTTTTCATAATTTTCCTAAACTTTTACATTTTATACAATTTAGTCCCTAAAATTGAAACAAGTTTATTTTACATAATTAAGCCAAACACTATTATGTTGAATTCCTTGTTAGCCAAAAATAGCCCTCAAGTAACAAAATTTACAAGAAATTGAAGTCATTTTCAACAATTTAACAATTTAGCCCTAAAACTCAAAACTAAGCAAAATCACTATACAAATTAGTCCAAACTCATCATCAAGCTTTAAACCAAAGCATTAACATCTAAAAAGCTTCAAGAACACCGATGGTAAGTTTTCAAAACTTTTATAGTTTCAAAAAATAGCCCCTGGCTAAATAGATTAAGTTACAACAATTTCAAAAACATAAAATTAATGAAAAACTAGTGAAAAACAGACTTACATGCAAATTTATAAACAAGGTCGAAGCATGGAGATTTAACAATAACGGTGTTCAGTGGTGAGACTTCAAAATGGAGAAGATGAGAACTTAAGCTTATGTTTTTAAATTTTAATATTCTTACTATTTTAATATAAAAGTAACATAAAATGTAACAGCCCGATTTAGGGCCAAATCGAAATAGTGGTTTCGAGACCACGAATCCAAAGGAGAAAAATTTATTGTGATATTATTTTAAGGTCTACCATATAATTGAATAATTGTGTGAAAATTTCGTTAAGAAATTTTACCGATAAAGGGTCCAATTTGATTAGTAGGACTAAATTGTAATAGGTGCAAAATGTGTGTTCTAGAAGCTAGAGGTGTCTAATTGCTATGAGATTTTAATTGGAGGTCCTTAAATGGTAATTAGACCATTATATTTTAGTTTGGACAAAAATAGACATGGTTAGCTGAAATTTCAAAGTTAGGCATTAAGGGCATTTTGGTTATTTGGTAATAAAGACAAAATTAACTAAATAAAAGATGTTCATCTTCTTCAATTTCACCCCTATGTGCCAAAAATTGAAGAGGAAGACATAGCTAGGGTTTTGCCACATTTCAAGCTCAATTGTAAGTCCATCCTGGCCCTGTTTTTAATGATTTTTACGTTTTTGAGATCCTCGTAACCTAATCTAGTCTTTTGAAGGACTAATTTGAAGTATTATCAAAGATTTAAAATTTTTTCCATGTTATACATGCATGTATTTTGATGTCTAATGGTAGAAAATGTGTGTTAGATGTGTGATAAATGACTTTTACTAAGTGATTTTTGGTAAAAATGTAAAAAAGGACTTATTTGTAAAAAGTTGTAAAATGTGTGTAGAAAATGTGAATAAATGAAAAATGTGTGCTGGTATGAGTATGTATAAGGTTCGACTAGGCATGGGTGTTGAAGAAAATGAATACATTTCATTTTACAAGCCTAGAGACTAAAATGTAAAAATTTGAAAAGTTAAGGGCAAAAATGTAATTTTTGTCAGAAAGTGTTTTTGTGTTGAATTGATAAATGTGGTGATTAAATAAGTTAAATGTGGTATTATAGATCAAGAAAGAAAAGTAATTGACCTTGACCGGGGAAAGGACAAGGTTAGGGACTAAATTGAACAAATCGCCATTTTGAATCGAGGTAAGTTCGTATGTTGAAAAATAAGCTTTAAATTAATTGTATTTAAATGCTTTAAAATTACATGAACTATATGTTGTTTTGTGTGGATGAGTTTAACTCTACGGACGTGTTCGACGATGATCTGGTGAGCTAAAAGGTCCTTTATGAACCTTAAGAATAGCATAGGATATAAATATCATGACATTAGGATTGTTGAGATAAGATTTTGTGTAGGACCATATTTGGGATACGACATCGATGTAATATTTTGTATAAGAACATGTCTAGGATATGGCATCGATTCTTGATTTCGTGTAAGACCATAGTTGGGCTATTAGCATCGATATGAGATTACATGTAAGACCATATCCGGGATATGGCATTGTACTACCTATGTATGATTTTTGAGTATCCTTAGCAATTTCAAAATGGTTCAACGGGCAAAGTTAAGATGAGAATGATATTATAATCGAATTAAGTGACATAGGTACGTGTGAAACCTACGTGTGTTTTGTCTATTGTGAAATGATAAATATGAGGTAAGTTTTGTGAAGAAATGAGCTATGAGCATGACTATGATAAGTTTGCATTTTAATCATGTTATTTTATTTGAATGTTATACGCATGGTAAGGTTGCTTATTTCTTGCATACTAGTTTACTAAGCTATATAACTTACTCCATTTATTTTCCATGTTTTATAGTGTCACCAAGCTGACTCGGATTGGAGATAGTCGGAGGATTGCTTCACACTATCAAACTATCTTTTGGGTATATATAGTTTAGAATATTTTGAGTTATGGCATGTATAGAGGACTTGGCCTTTTTGTTATATGTCATAATTGATTTGGCCAAAAATGTTGGCTTATTTTGTTGAATATTCATTTTGTATAAGGCCATTAAATGTTGCCTAATGTTGGTCACATTTATAATCATATGATGATGTCTTTCATGAATGTGCAAGTATGCATGGTTTGAATGGTTAAGCATGTGATGTTTATGCATGATAGATGTAACATATGAATGGTCAGTTGATGTATTGGTGGTGGATGTTTGCTTGCTTAAATATATTGTGTTATGTGCCTTGAATTGGTATAAGTGTTTTTGTGTTTCAGGGTGGCAAATTGTAACACCCCAAAAATTTTAGTCTTTAATTGATGCATGTTATGACACAAATTGCATGTTTGGTGTGTTGGCTAGATGATTTGGGTGTGTTTGGGAGTGTTGGAGAAGCCTGGATTCAAGCCTTGGCTTTGGCAAAATTTTTAATTTTCTCCTTAAAATGAATCTAGACACTAGCACATAGACTTTTTAAATAATTGCGCATGATTTTTGTCACAAGAAGCCTTGTGGCTTGGTAGCAAGTGGCGTGACTTGGCAACTGAGAGAACTTGGGTTCGGATCCCATTGCAAGCAAGGGATAATTATTTTGCTACATGGGACAGCAAGTGTTTGAATTGGATTCAAACTCTGTTGAGTGGGAGTTTGCACTGGTCTTGGGGTAAGTTGTGCAGGATATCAAGGAGGGATAAGGGGAGAGAACTATGGAGAAAATCAAGGAATTCAAAACTAGGGAGAGTTTAGCCGAATAGGTAAAGTTGAGTGTGCAAAATTCTGTGACAGCCTTAACACGACCCTAGTAGGAATGTGGTTTCGGGACCACAAAACCGAGGCACAAAAATAATTTAATAATTATTTTGATGCCTATTGCATGTGCCGAATTATGTGTGATATTTTCGATGAGTTAATTTAGAGATATAAATGTGAATTTCATTAAAAAGGACTTAGTAGAAAATTTGGAAAGAATGAAGGGTAAATGTGTGATGACCTATTATTGCATGCATGAGAAATGTTGGAGTTGCATGTCAATTTCACCATTTTGTGGATAGTGGATGGTAATGATTACTTGTTTTGGCATTTTATGCTTTGTATGTTAGTAATAATAATATTTATTATAGGGAAAATTGTTGTCATAAAATAAATAAAATTGAATTTGTATATCATGAAAATTGGAGGAAAAACCAATGTGAGACCATTTTCTTCTTCTTCTTGCCGTGACTTGAGAAAGAAAAAAAATAGAAACTTTGAGCTTAGGAAATTTGGCAAAAGAAGGCTTCAATTAAGGTAAGGTTTATGCTATTTTCTTTGAAAATTAGTGAATTTTGGTTGGTTTTGAAGCTCACAACAAGACCCATGTGAAAATTTTTGGTGTTCATGGAGCATGAAGTATTCGGTATTGTTGGTGCATTATGTTTTTGAAATAGAAATTGATAAATGGAGTTTTAATGGACTCTATGATGTTGAAGCTTAGGGAAATTGGAATTTGTGAGCTCAAATTTTTAAAAAATTAAGTATTTATGGCTTATTTGCTAAATAGCAATCGGCTATTTGGTGAAATGCAAAGCTAGTGTCTAGTTGTTAGTATTTATATGTGTGTGAGCCGAATTTGAACTTGAGTATTGAATTGAGCAAATGTGGAGTATTAAAATGCTGGAAAATGAATGTTTGCCGTGTGAGTGATTTGAGAAAAAGGATATTTGAATGTCAAATTATGCAGTGGGCGAATGTGAGAATTTCCAAATTTGGGGGCATTTGCATGGTTAATAAACCATTTTGTTATGCATTCGGTAGTGGAAGTAGATGAAATGATATTATATGCTTTATAATAATGATAAGTAAAGACGTGATTGTTAATTTAGCTTATATTAATGGTCGAATGTGTTAATTGGTCAAGGAAAGGTTTAAATTGAATGAATAAATCAAATATGAGAGTATTCGGTTATGGTTGTTTGAGTGGTTTAATGTTTTCAATTACATGGTTAAAAATGGTACGAAATTAGTGTTTTATATTAGAAGTGACACTAACTTCTATGTATATAGGTTTGCTTATTGTGATATTAATTAATGATTTGGGTAAAATTTTAAATATGTGAATAAGAAGTTTAAAGAGTGAATTTGTATAAATCTGCTTGGTACAGCAGCAGTAACGTGTTTTGGAAAAATCACCATAAACTGTGGGAGCTGAATTAGAGGCTGAATAAACTATGTAATTAAAGCTTAATGAGTCTAGTTTCTTATAAAAGAAACGTTATAAGCAAATGAATTTCCGATAAAGACATTTTTAAAGTAGAGTGAGACAGTGTCAGATTGACTCCGAAATCCCCTATTCTATTTTTAGAAAATCACTATAAATTGTATAGAAATTTTTATAAGAGAAAATTTATATGCTTAGACTCCTTAATGAGTCTAGTTTCGAATAAAATAGGCAAGGACATATTTTGAATTCTGTACAATGAGAAATTTGATTCGTAGTGAAGAGTGGTCAGTATAGTCAAACAGTGAATAGGGGGACTTTAAGAAAATTCTGGTATTGATTGGCCAAACCAAAAATTTTGAAAATTTTATGGATAGAAGATATAAGAGTCTATTTTCATGAAAAATTAACGGCACTTCATTTGGAGTTTCGTAGCTCTAGTTATAAATAATTTAGTGAATATTGCTTAGGAAGTCAGCTTGTAGTGACTTGTGATATGTATGTGATTGGCCGAATGTGTGTGTGTTTGCTATGAGAAGGATATGCATTTCTTATTTGACTATAAGTGAAAATGATCAATTGAGGTGTTTGAATAAGGATTAATAAAAAAAAATTAAATATTTTATTTAGCTCAAGAGCATAGAGGGACAAGTTCGGATAAAGGGAAGGCTAAAGTGGTCGAATAGCTAACTCATAGTTGCTCGGGAAAGTTCAAGGTAAGTTTTGGGTAATTGAATTTGGTATTTAATTTTAAATGCCATGATATACTTGTATGATAAATGAATGATGTCCTATTGTCCTTACCATAATAAGGTTATTGAGAAAGAAACCTATTACATGTTTGTTATGTAGCCGAATGGCTATTAGAGAATTAAACATAGAAAGAGATTGGGGACATATGCTTATGTATGTGTTTGCTTATTGAGCTAAAAGTTTAGTAAAAGAAGAATACATGTATTAGACTTGAATGATGTTTACAACACAAAGTCATTGAGCATGTTATATGTCTATATGCAAAAGATTGGACTTGAATTACAAATGTGATTTTGCTATGTGAAACGTGGTAACATGTGAATACATATGCATGAGACTCTGTGATGTGAATCCGGGATTAAAAACCCGAAGGCTATACGCGGAGACTATGTCCAGGTTAAGACCCGATGGCTATATGCGGAGATCAGATCCGGGTAAAGACCCGATGGCTATGTGCGGAGATTATATCCAGGATTAAAATCCGCTGACTTTATGTGGAGATTTATCCGAGCTAAAGGTCTCGATGATGATACGAGTAAAGTCTCAGACTAAAAGACTTCATGGTAACGATTGCTAATGAATGTGCTTAAAGCATTAAGTTATACAGGTATGTACCCTAAGCTTATATGCAAGCTGGTTTTGGACCAAATCATAAGGTCATTATACGATTACATATGTGTGTTTGAAATGAGACTATTAATATGGTCAAAGTACAAATGGTAAATGCGAAATGTTATGTGAAATTATGCGATATGTCTATGTTCACATGAGCTCACTATTAAGTGAAAGTTATCTACTTTTTGTATATGATGAGAATGTGTATGTTCGGTTAATGGGTGACGTACCCAAAGAAGAGGGAAATAAAAATACGAATATGTTATAATTTGATTTTTTTTATATATATCCGTTGTCATTGCTTAAAACTTACTAAGCATTGTAATGCTTACTCTGTTTACTTTGTTTCCTTTGTTTTATAGATCTCATTTTGAAAGCTACGGACTCGGGGATTGAAGCCTTAATCACCCACACATCGTCATTATTTTGGTATTTTCGATAGTAAATTTTGAAAACAATGGCATGTATAGGCTAATCTCCTTTTGTTGAACCGAATTACATTTTGAGTTGTAATTATTCTAGCCATGCGAAAATGGCTTGCTTAGTCTTCTAGTTTGAATATATGTTTTGATGAAATTCATATGGCTTGATGTTTGTGGCATGATTTTTAGATAGTACCCAGTATGCAATGAGCTTCGAATATAGTGTACTGTTATTTGAAAATTTTGATTTGGCCTAATTGATCGTAGCCACATGATGGAAATTTCTAAGTGCCTATAAAACGAATATAATGAGATATGATGCACAACCAAACCTATGTCTTGTATGTATCTATGAACATCACTAAGCTGTATTTAGTTATTTAATACCTTACTACCCTATTCTGGCGACGGACAGGGTATAGGGTGTTACATTTTTATTGGTATCAGAGCTACGGTTTAGTCGATTCTCGAACTAACGTAGTGCGTGTGAGTATAGCTATACATGCCATTTTTGAGAATATGATAGTGTGGTGATTTCTGATATTTGAAATGTGTTTTCGTATAGTAATAGAGCCCGATCCCGATCGAGCCGTAGCGGAAGATATCGAGAGTGTAGCGGCTGCTCCTGCGCAAGGGACCTCGCCGAACGACTCTCAGCCGAATACCAGTCATCGAGATGATGACATGAGGCAGAATTTTTATGCAATGATGAGTGATTGTTTCACTCAATTCCTTCGAACTAATCCGGCTGTTCCACAACCTCCTCTCCCGAATAACCCATTTTCGACCCCTGTGGCTCCCCCTGAGACCGACCCTGTGAGGTCGAGTAAACCCCCGGTCGACAAAATTAGAAAATACGGGGCTGAAGAATTCCAGGCTACAGTTGATGATGATGCTGCGCGGGCCAAGTTTTGGCTCGGTAATGTAATCCGTGTGTTTGATGAATTGTCATGTACGCCCGAGGAGTGCTTGAAATGTGCTGTATCTTTGTTACGTGATTTTGCCTACTATTGGTGGAACACATTAGTTTCTGTTGTGCCGAGAGAGCGAGTTACTTGAGAGTTTTTCCAAGTCGAATTTCGCAAAAAGTATATCAGCCAGAGATTTATCAACCAGAAACGGAAAGAATTTCTTGAGCTTAAGCAAGGCCGAATGTCAGTGACCGAGTATGAGAGAGAATTTATGCGGCTCAGCTGATATGCCCATGAGTGCATATCATCCGAAGCTATTATGTGTAAATGCTTCGAGGACGGGTTAAATGAAGACATCAAACTACTGGTTGGCATTCTGGAAATTCAAGAGTTTGTTGTTCTTGTTGAGCGAGCCTGCAAGGCCGAAGAACTCAGAAATGAAAAGAGAAAAGCTGATAGCGGAGCCAGAGAGTTCCGTAAGAGATCTTCGGGGAAGTCTACTCAGAGATCATCAAAGAAATTTTGAAGTGAGTCAAACAGACCGAATGCTACTTCGGGCTTTTCTGGACGAGACCGTGATCGACCCCCTATGAGTACACGTGCCACTTCTGCTGCTAGTGTTGGGAACGACCGTCGAGACAGAACCGAGTGCAAGTATTGTGGAAAATGGCATTCGGGGAGCTGCAGATTTCATGATCGCTCCTGTTATAAGTGCGGGTCAGCTGATCACTTTATAAGAGATTGCCCCCGATGGTCCGAGCAGAATGTGAATCAGAATGGGAAACCGAGTACTACTTCAGCACGAGGTAGACCACCTAGAAATCTGGGAAATGTTAGCGGCGGTCAGAGAAGGTTTAAAGATGCCACGACAAAATCTAAGACTCGTGCTCCTACTAGAGCTTACGCTATACGTGCACGCGAGGATGCCTCTTCCCCAGATGTTATTACCGGTACTTTTACTCTCTTTGATTCTGATGTAATTGCTTTGATTGACCCCGGTTCAACTCATTCCTATGTATGTGTAACTTTGGCATCCAGTAAGACTCTCCCGATTGAGTCTACTGAGTTTGTGATTCGAGTGTCCAATCCCTTGGGTCGTTGTGTTTTAGTTGATGGAGTGTGTAAGAAATGTCCCCTTATGATTCGGAATTCCTATTTTCAGGCCGATTTGATGCTTTTGCCATTCAATGAATTCGACGTTATTCTTGGAATGGATTGATTGACTGTGCACGATGCGGTAGTGAATTACAAACGAAAGACTATTGATTTACGATGTTTGACTAATGAGATAATTTGGATTGAGTCTACGGATCTAAACGGGCTACCGGCGGTAATATCTTCTATTCTGGCTTAGAAATTTATGACAAAGGGTTGCGAGGCTTACCTTGCTTATGTTTTGGATAACAAAATATCTGAACTAAAGCTTTAGGTTGTACCTGTGGTTTGTGAGTATCCGAATGTGTTTCTTGAAGAATTACCGGGATTACCACCTGTTAAAGGGGTTGAGTTCGGCATTGAGCTAGTTCTGGGTACAACTCCGATTTCAATTACTCTGTATCGTATGGCTCCGATAGAGTTGAAAGAGTTGAAATCTCAGTTGCAAGAGTTGACTGATAGAGGTTTTGCGAGACCGAGTTTTTCACCCTGGGGTGCACCAGTCTTGTTCGTGAAAAAGAAAGACGGGACCTTAAGAATGTGTATTGACTATCGACAGCTGAGCAAAGTGACTATAAAGAATAAGTATCCGTTGCCTCGTATTGATGACCAATTTGATCAGTTAAAAGGAGCTTCAGTGTTCTCAAAGATTGATTTGCGATCTGGCTATTATCAGTTGCGAGTTTGAGACTCAGATGTACCCAAGACTGCTTTCAGAACGAGGTATGGACACTATGAATTTTTAGTGATGCCGTTTGGGCTGACTAATGCCCCTGCTGTTTTCATGGATCTGATGAATCGTGTGTTTAAGCAGTACCTAGATCGATTTGTAGTTGTGTTTATCGACGACATTTTGATTTACTCTCGCGATGAGTTGGAGCATGCCAAGCATTTGAGACTTGTGCTTTAGATTTTGCGTGATAATCAGTTGTATGTGAAATTCAGTAAATGTAAGTTCTGGTTGCGTGAGGTCAGCTTTCTGGGGCATATTGTATCTGCTGCGGGTATACGAGTCGATCCGAATAAAATATTTGCTATCCTTGATTGGAAGCCCCCTCGAAATATCTCAGAAGTCCGGAGCTTTTAGGGACTTGCCGGGTACTACCGACGGTTTGTGAAAGGCTTCTTAATGATCTCAACACCGTTAACGAAGCTATTGCAGAAAGATGTTAAATTCGAATGGTCTGAGAAGTGTCAGAAAAGTTTCGACCAGTTGAAAGCCCTTTTGACGAAAGCTCCAGTATTAGTTCAGCCTGAATCCGGTAAAGAGTATGTGGTTTATAGTGATGCGTCTTTGAATGGTTTGGGATGTGTTTTGATGCAAGAAGGCAGAGTTGTTGCGTATGCTTCAAGACAATTAAAGCCTCATGAGAAAAACTATCCGACTCATGATCTAGAATTAGCTGCTATTGTATTTACTTTGAAGATTTGGCGTCACTACCTTTTTGGTGAGAAATGTCATGTCTATTCCGACCATAAAAGCCTCAAATACTTGATGACCCAAAGAGATTTGAATCTGAGACAAAGACGTTGGCTTGAATTGTTAAAGGATTACGAGCTTGTCATTGACTATCATCCGGGAAAGGCGAATGTAGTTGCTGATGCTCTTAGCCGGAAATCATTGTTTGCTTTACGAGCCATGAATGTGCATTTATTGGCATCTGATGATGGTGTGATGATAGTGGAATTAAAAGCGAAACCGGTGTTTCTACAACAAGTTTGTGAAGCTCAGAAAGCTGATGGCGATTTAATGGCCAAGCGAGCTCAATGCGATTTAAATGTGGATTTTGAGTTTCAAGTTGATGACAATAATTGTTTGAGGTTCCGAGGCTGAGTATGTATTTCGAGAAGTTTAGAGTTGGTTTCGATGATTTTAAATGAAGCTCATAATAGTCGAATGTCGGTTCACCCGGGAAGTACAAAAATGTACAACGATTTGAAACGTCAGTATTGGTAGCATGGTATGAAACGAGAGATCTCAAATTTTGTGTCTAAGTGTCTGATATGCCAACAAGTAAAAGCGGAACATTAGGTGCCTTCAGGTTTGTTGCAACCGATTTTGATACCCGAGTGGAAATGGGATAAGATTCTGATGGATTTTGTAACCGGGCTACCGTTGACTCCGAGTAAGAAAGATGCGATTTGGGTTGTCGTAGACCGATTAACTAAATCGGCTCATTTCATTCCCGTGCGTACGGATTACTCACTTGATAAGTTAGCCGAATTGTATCTCTCTCAAATTGTTAGATTGCACGGAGTGCCTACCTCTATCGTATCAGATAGAGACCCGAGATTTACATCGCGGTTTTGGAAGAAACTACAAGATTCTCTAGGTACTAAGCTACATTTTAGTACTGCATTCCATCCTCAGACGGATGGTCAGTCAGAACGAGTAATTCAAATACTCGAGGGTATGTTAAGATGTTGCATCCTTGAGTTTGGTGGTTCATGGGAACGGTATGTGCCTTTGATTGAATTCGCTTACAACAACAGTTTTCAATCGAGTATTAAGATGGCACCTTACGAGGCTTTATACGGTCACAAATGCCGTACACCGTTGCTTTGGACCGAGCTCAGTGAAAGTAAGATTTTTGGGGTCGATTTGATTAGAGATGCCGAGCGGAAAGTAAAAGTGATCCGTGATAGCCTTAAGGCAGCTTCAGATCGTTAGAAGTCGTATGCGGATTTAAGGCAGAAAGACATTGAGTATCAGGTCGGAGACAAAGTATTTCTTAACGTGTCACCTTGGAAAAAGGTGCTCAGATTTGGCCGTAAGGGTAAATTGAGTCCGAGGTTCATCGGGCCATATGAGATATCTGAACGGATTGGACTGGTAGCATATCGATTGATTTTGCCTACTGAACTTGAAAAGATTCACGACATTTTTCATGTTTCGATGCTTCGACGATATAGATCCGACCCATCGCATGTGATTAATCCATCTGATATTGAGATTCGATCTAATTTGAGTTATCAGGAGGAACCAATTCGTATTTTGGCACACGAGGTTAAAGAGTTGCAGCATAAGAGGATTTCGTTAGTGAAAGTGTTGTGGGTCAAACACGGGGTTGAAGAAGCTACTTGGGAGCTTGAGGATTCGATAAAAGAACGTTACCCAAACTTATTTTCCAGTAAGATTTTCGGGGACAAAAATTTCTTAAGTGGGGGAGAGTTGTGACAGCCTTAACACGACCCTAGTCGGAATGTGGTTTCGGGACCACAAAACCAAGGCACAAAAATAATTTAATAATTATTTTGATGCCTATTGCATGTGCCGAATTATGTGTGATATTTTCGATGAGTTAATTTAGAGATATAAATGTGAATTTCATTAAAAAGGACTTAGTAGAAAATTTGGAAAGAATGAAGGGTAAATGTGTGATGACCTATTATTGCATGCATAAGAAATGTTGGAGTTGCATGTCAATTTCACCATTTTGTGGATAGTGGATGGTAATGATTACTTGTTTTGGCATTTTATGCTTTGTATGTTAGTAATAATAATATTTATTATAGGGAAAATTGTTGTCATAAAACAAATAAAATTGAATTTGTATATCATGAAAATTGGAGGAAAAACCAATGTGAGACCATTTTCTTCTTCTTCTTGCCGTGACTTGAGAAAGAAAAAAAATAGAAACTTTGAGCTTAGGGAATTTGGCAAAAGAAGGCTTCAATTAAGGTAAGGTTTATGCTATTTTCTTTGAAAATTAGTGAATTTTGGTTGGTTTTGATGCTCACAACAAGACCCATGTGAAAATTTTTGGTGTTCATGGAGCATGAAGTATTCGGTATTGTTGGTGCATTATGTTTTTGAAATAGAAATTGATAAATGGAGTTTTAATGGACTCTATGATGTTGAAGCTTAGGGAAATTGGAATTTGTGAGCTCAAATTTTTAAAGAATTAAGTATTTATGGCTTATTTGCCAAATAGCAATCGGCTATTTGGTGAAATGCAAAGCTAGTGTCTTATTGTTAGTATTTATATGTGTGTGAGCCGAATTTGAACTTGAGTATTGAATTGAGCAAATGTGGAGTATTAAAATGCTGGAAACTGAATGTTTGCCGTGTGAGTGATTTGAGAAAAAGGATATTTGAATGTTAAATTATGCACATGTGGCCGAATGTGAGAATTTCCGAATTTGGGGGCATTTGCATGGTTAATAAACCATTTTGTTATGCATTCGGTAGTGGAAGTAGATGAAATGATATTATATGCTTTATAATAATGATAAGTAAAGACGTGATTGTTAATTTAGCTTATATTAATGGTCGAATGTGTTAATTGGTCAAGGAAAGGTTTAAATTGAATGAATAAATCAAATATGAGAGTATTCGGTTATGGTTGTTTGAGTGGTTTAATGTTTTCAATTACATGGTTAAAAATGGTACGAAATTAGTGTTTTATATTAGAAGTGACACTAACTTCTATGTATATAGGTTTGCTTATTGTGATATTAATTAATGATTTGGGTAAAATTTTAAATATGTGAATAAGAAGTTTAAAGAGTGAATTTGTATAAATCTGCTTGGTACAGCAGCAGTAACGTGTTTTGGAAAAATCACCATAAATTGTGGGAGCTGAATTAGAGGCTGAATAAACTATGTAATTAAAGCTTAATGAGTCTAGTTTCTTATAAAAGAAACGTTATAAGCAAATGAATTTCCGATAAAGAAATTTTTAAAGTAGAGTGAGACAGTGTCAGATTGACTCCGAAATCCCCTATTCTATTTTTAGAAAATCACTATAAATTGTATAGAAATTTTTATAAGATAAAATTTATATTCTTAGACTCCTTAATGAGTCTAGTTTCGAATAAAATAGGCAAGGACATATTTTGAATTCTGTACAATGAGAAATTTGATTCGTAGTGAAGAGTGGTCAGTATAGTCAAACAGTGAATAGGGGAACTTTAAGAAAATTCTGGTATTGATTGGCCAAACCAAAAATTCTGAAAATTTTATGGATAGAAGATATAAGAGTCTATTTTCAGGAAAAATTAACGGCACTTCATTTGGAGTTTCGTAGCTCTAGTTATAAATAATTTAGTGAATATTGCTTAGGAAGTCAGCTTGTAGTGACTTGTGATATGTATGTGATTGGCTGAATGTGTGTGTGTTTGCTATGAGAAGGATATGCATTTCTTATTTGACTATAAGTGAAAATGATCAATTGAGGTGTTTGAATAAGGATTAATAAAAAAAATTTTAAATATTTTATTTAGCTCAAGAGCATAGAGGGACAAGTTCAGATAAAGGGAAGGCTAAAGTGGTCGAATAGCTAACTCATAGTTGCTCGGGAAAGTTCAAGGTAAGTTTTGGGTAATTGAATTTGGTATTTAATTTTAAATGCCATGATATACTTGTATGATAAATGAATGATGTCCCATTGTCCTTACCATAATAAGGTTATTGAGAAAGAAACCTATTACATGTTTGTTATGTAGCCGAATGGCTATTAGAGAATTAAACATAGAAAGAGATTGGGGACATATACTTATGTATGTGTTTGCTTATTGAGCTAAAAGTTTAGTAAAAGAAGAATACATGTATTAGACTTGAATGATGTTTATGACACAAAGTCATTGAGCATGTTATATGTCTATATGCAAATGATTGGATTTGAATTACAAATGTGATTTTGCTATGTGAAATGTGGTAACATGTGAATACATATGCATGAGACTCTGTGATGTGAATCCGGGATTAAAAACCCGAAGGCTATACACGGAGACTATGTCCGGGTTAAGACTCGATGGCTATATGCGGAGATCAGATCCGGGTAAAGACCTGATGGCTATATGCGGAGATTATATCCGGGATTAAAATCCGCTGGCTTTATGTGGAGATTTATCCGAGCTAAAGGTCTCGATGATGATGCGAGTAAAGTCTCAGACTAAAAGACTTCATGGTAACGATTGCTAATGAATATGCTTAAAGCGTTAAGTTATACAGGTATGTACCCTAAGCTTATATGCAAGCTGGTTTTGGACCAAATCATAAGGTCATTATACGATTACATATGTGTGTTTGAAATGAGACTATTAATATGGTCAAAGTACAAATGGTCAATGCGAAATGTTATGTGAAATTATGCGATATGTCTATGTTCATATGAGCTCACTATTAAGTGAAAGTTATCTACTTTTTGTATATGATGAGAATGTGTATGTTCGGTTAATGGGTGACGTACCCAAAGAAGAGGGAAACAAAAATACGAACAACTATGTTATAATTTGATTTTTTTTTATATATATCCGTTGTCATTGCTTAAAACTTACTAAGCATTGTAATGCTTACTCTGTTTACTTTGTTTCCTTTGTTTTATAGATCTCATTTTGGAAGCTACGGACTCGGGGATTGAAGCCTTAATCACCCACACATCGTCGTTATTTTGGTATTTTCGATAGTAAATTTTGAAAACAATGGCATGTACAGGCTAATCTCCTTTTGTTGAACCGAATTACATTTTGAGTTGTAATTATTCTAGCCATGCGAAAATGGCTTGCTTAGTCTTCTAGTTTGAATATATGTTTTGATGAAATTCATATGGCTTGATGTTTGTGGCATGATTTTTAGATAGTACCCAGTATGCAATGAGTTTCGAATATAGTGTACTGTTATTTGAAAATTTTGATTTGGCCTAATTGATCGTAGCCACATGATGGAAATTTCTAAATGCCTATAAAATGAATTTAATGAGATATGATGCACAACCAAACCTATGTCTTGTATGTATCTATGAACATCACTAAGTTGTATTTAGTTATTTAATACCTTACTACCCTATTCCGGCGACGGACAGGGGTATAGGGTGTTACAAATTCAGCTAAGGGGTCATTGGAGTGCATTTTCAGCAATTTGAGAGTAAGTAGTGTCGAATTCTCTTTTTGGTCAATTTCCAGTTTCGGTTCTTTCTCTTTTGGTTTTAGTGCCGGAGTATAGTACTCTTTGGGGATTTCTCTTCTTTTGACTTCGGTTTTGGAAATTCGTTGGGTGCCTTTGTCTTTTGAGAGCCGATTTTCTTCTAGGGGTTTAGGTGAAATTGCTAGTTTTCTCTTTCTCCTACTTTACTTCTCTTTTTTTCATCTTGAATTTAGAATCACCTTAGCCGAATTGTGTTCTTCATCCCCTCCTTTCAACCTTTTTCTTGGGTTAGTCGGTTGTCGAATCCACCTTCTACCCTTTCTCCTTTGATCGTTCGGTTCTCTGGTTAGCCAAATCTTCTCTCTTCTCTATCTTCCAACCTAAATAAAATATATTATTTTTCTGTTCCATTGTTCTGTTGGTTTGCCTCTAAATAGCTAAATCTCTTTTGCTTTTTTTCTCAACATTTTATTCCTTTCTTTTCTTTCTTAGTTGTGCTAAATGGTTTTGGTTGTGGGCGGCGATTCCTCCTTTGGTTTATAACACATAGATAAGCCAAATACTACATCTTCTGTAACACCACTAACTTGAAATCGTCACCGGAATCGAGTACGAGGTATTACTAGACTCAGAACAACTTTTACAAAAATAACCTGTGATTAGTTGCAGAATCACATACAATTCAATTCATAATCACCCTTATCAAAGGTTTTCAAACACATTACGGACATTACAGATGGTTAGGATTCGAATCCTATCATATCGGACTCTCAAGAAAATTTTTGCTTTTAAAACACCGTCACACACCCGTGTGACTATTGGCACAGCCGTGTTGTTAGACCATGTGGCCTTTACATGCCCATGCTCAGCAACCATGGACAAAACTGTCTATTATGCCACGAATGCTCCACACGACCATTTGTAGGCCATGTACCCCACTTGTTTGAGACACACGGCCGTGTCTCTTGCCCATGTGGTACATTACAATTTAAATTAAGGTACAGGGGAGGCACGGTCCAGGGGCATGTCCGTAGGGTTAGGCCGTGTGTCGCCCATGGACTAGGCATGCCTGTGCCATGTACCCGTGGAGCATTCTGCCAAATCCCACACGACCATGGCACATGCCCGTGTGCCCTACCGTGCAGGCTGTGTCAGACTATATGCCAAGCCTTAGCCTCTCTGAAACACAAGCAAATATAAACACAACCAAACTAGCCAATTCAAGGGCAAATACTGTAACACCCCTATCCCGTATCCGTCACCGGAATAGGTAAAGGGGCATTACCGGACTTGAAACTCATATCAGAACAGTAAAAAAAATTTTGAACTTTTTCTTGAAATAAAGAACATTCCCTTAGATAAATACTACAGACAGCCAGGGATACAATTTAAACTTCTATAAGTACACATTCAAAAGATGCCATTTTCGCATGGCTTATATACATTAACCAAAATATTCTTCCGTCACTAGTCTATTCTATACATGCCATAAAATAATCCAAAACATAACAGTACCAAGCAGTGGATAGTGATAGTGTGACAAGTTGCTGACGATCCCCGAGTCCGTAGCTTCCAAATGAGATCTATAAAATAGAGGAAACAAAGTAAACGGAGTAAGCATTACAATGCTTAGTAAGTTTTAAGCAGTGTTAACAGACAACAAACAAATTATAACATGGTTGTTTGTATTTTTTTTCACTCTTCCTTTGGGTATATCATCCCTTTGCCGATTATGCACATCTCATCATATACAATAGGCAGATAAACTTTCACATAAAAGTGAGCTCATGTAACATAGATATATTGTATAATTTCACATAACCTTTCACACTGATCCGTTGCCACATAATCATAGGAATAGTCTCATAGATTGCTCACGTATGCATCGCATAACTACCTTATGATTTAGTTCAAATCAAGCTCACATATAAGCTCGGAGTACATACCTGTTTAACTTTTCGCATTGAATATATTTATAAGCAATTCTTATTGCGAAGTCTTATAGCTTTAAACTCTACTCGGATTATCGGCGAGACCTTTAGCTCAGATGAAATCTCCACACGAAGTCAACGGGTCTTAACCCAGACATAGTCACCGCTTATAGCCATCGGGTCTTTAATCCCAGATTTACATCATAGAGTTTCATGCATATTTATTCACATGTTACAACATTCACATCGACTATCATATTTGTAATTCATTTGCCTCATAAAAAAAAATCTAATAATACACACTTTTCACAATAGGTCATTCGGCCACAAACATATACACATTTCATACATATTTCACATTAGCCATTCGGCTTAACCACATATACGTATCTCACACACATTTCACATTAGCCATTCGGCTTAACCACATATACATATCTCATACACGTTTCACATTAGCCATTCGGCTTAACCACATATACATATCTCATACACATTTCACATTAGCTATTCGGCTTAACCACATATACATATGTCATACACATTTGACATTAGCCATTCGAGTTAACCACATATACATATCTCATACACATTTCAAATTAGCCATTCGGCTTAACCACATATACATATCTCATACACATTTCACATTATCACATTGGCCTTATCACATAAAATCCTGAATCAAAATATAAATTTTCATGTATTCACATCACAATTATCAAAATATACTTTATATATCACATATACTTTCATTTATACACTTTGTCTTGGCTGAATTTACATCTATCATTTTCCAATGAATAATTCAATTTCAAGCCATACTATCATTTCATATTCAAATACTTATAAACTTATAATTTCACAATTTTAATTTCAAAGATCCATCTAACACTCATATATCATTTTATAATGTCACAAATTAGAATTCACTTATGGGTTTAATCAATAGCTTATGAGCAACTAAAACAAGTTTTATCAATGTTTACACCAAAATCACAAATTCTCTACAAGCTGTTTTCTTGAGCAACAGTCGTTAAATTATTTGTAACTAGAGCTACGAAACTCCAAATGATGTGCCATTAATTTTCCATGAAAATAGACTCGTATATCTTCTATCCACGAAATTTTCAGAATTTTTGGTTTGGCCAATCAATACTAGATTTTCTTAAAGTTTCCCCTATTTTACTGCTTGACTATTCTGACTACTCTTCACTTCGAATTGAATTTCTCATTGTACAGAATTCAAAATATGTTTTCGTTTATTTTGTTTGAAACTAGACTCATTAAGGAGTCTAAGCATATAAACCTTACTTATAATCATTTTTGATCAATTTATAATGATTTTCTAAATACTAAACAGGGGATTTCGGAGTCATTCTGACTCTGTCTCACACAACTTTAAATATCTCATTATCGGCAACCCTTTTTCTTACACAGTTTCTTTTTATACGAAACTAGACGCATCAAGCTTTAATTACATAATCTATACAGCCTTTAACTCAATTCCCACAATTTATGGTGATTTTTCCAAAACACGTTACTGCTGCTGTCCCAAGCAGATTTATACAAATTTACTCTGTAAAGTCCTCATTCGTATATTTAAAACATAATATCATATATGCCATCATTTAGAAAAGTCATTGTCCTTAATGTATATACTTAATTCTTATTCATCCCATTTAAATACTTAAAACTTACAAAGGAATCAAACTTAAATACTTAAGAACTTACCTCGGAAGTTGTCGAACGATTACAAATCGACTATTCGGTTAGGTAGCTTTTTCTCTTATCCAAATTAGACTCACTAAGCTCTTGAGCTTGAATAAACAAATTTAATCTATTACAAACCAATTATACAAACTCATGGCCGAATATAACAAGAAGACTAACTAGATTCTACTAGCCACTCATTGCTCTATCATTAACCTTACTTAATTATAAACACATTCGGCAACTACCTCAACCTTATTTAATACATTTAACACTGAATTCATCATGTAAAAAGTACCATTTCCGAATATCATTTAGTTCCCAAGGTCCTAATTTCAAAAATTTGACAAGCTTATACCCATTTCTTACTAATTCCATCATTTTAACACATGTACGGCAAAGCTAAATTCCATTCTTCCATTAGTTTGCATTTAACTAAATCATGCCTTAATGTTAAGCACATTCGACAATGGTGCAAACATCAATTAACAAGCAAACATTATCAACCCATTTTTATTACACGTTTTCCCCAAATTAACACCCCCAAATTATCAAGCTTTAACGAGTTTAAAACTCATCTAATGACCATTTATAAACTAAAGCATCAACCATTCAAATTCAACTCATCACAACATGGTCGAATACACATTTCTCCTACTTTCATTCTTAAAAAAATTTTATCAAGCTTCCATCTTCATTTAACTATGTACCATTTAGAACTATCAATACTTTACACCCTTTAACAAATTATAATCAATTGCCGAATGCATCTTTGACAATTTAAACCACACAACTCAAATTCTTACAATTTAAGCTTAGAAATTTCTATTCATGTGAATTTTAGAAACATGGAGTCCATTAAACACTCCAAATTCCATTTCTAGTACAACTTTCACA
Organism: Gossypium stocksii; assembly: GCA_020496765.1. NCBI lineage: Eukaryota > Viridiplantae > Streptophyta > Magnoliopsida > Malvales > Malvaceae > Gossypium > Gossypium stocksii. The sequence goes on along the minus strand of CM035623.1, from coordinate 36,345,550 downwards.
TTCAAAACTCCCCCTATAACCGAATGTTCCCAAGACATCACTTTCAAAGATAAAATAAGTAGAAACATGGGTCAAGGAGGGTACCAAGCAAGGAACTCAATTCATCAAGATGAAGCTCAAATAATCAAGAAATTACCTTGAATTTTAGACCTCCATGGCCGATTATCCAAAGCCTTCTTTCCTTAGTTTCTTTCTTTATTTTCGGCAAAGGTGAGAAGAAATAACATATAGCTTTGTTTTTATCACCATGTGTTCATTATAATATTTATATTCATTTCATATTATAAAACCAATTATTATTATTTTACTAATATAAAAAGCACAAAGATACAAATTTCCCCTCATCATTGCCGTCCACTAAAATAAAAGGGGTCTAATTGACATGCAAGCCCCACATTTTAGTCATGTTAATAATTGGCCACTTTAAGAAAAAGACTTCTAAAATTTTCCTTTATACAATCAAATCCCAACTAAATAATTTAGCATCCAATTAACTAAATTAGACCACCCAACTTTCACAATTGGTAATTCACATAACAAAAACACTGAAATTAATATTTTACAAAATTTTTGACTAGGTTTTGTGGTCCCGAAACCACTTCTCGACTAGGGTCAATTTAGGACTGTCACAAATACTCAAAATGACTACATTTGTAAGTGATCATTTACAAAATACCACATGAGTAACATAACTTAGGCATACAAAATAGCCATTTACAACCACAAGTATTCTATACATGCCATAAATTACACTTGAAAATATAAATATACCAAAAGAAACTTGATAGTGTGTCGCGTGGCTCCAACTTTACGATCCCAATCTAACAAGCTCGAAATCTAAGGAAAAGGGAAAGGAAAAGGGGTAAGCTACAATGGCTTAGTAAGTCATATGAAATTCAAGCAATAGAACAATTCATTACGTTATTTGCTTTAACATCATAACTGTTATCACCTATCACTGTACAATCAACTTACTCTTTGTGCACATACCACATACCAATCATGAATATGCTTAGCAATAACATTCTCAGTATACTGTACTATTTTTCGTTCACTTGTACAATCACTTCATCATAACACAATTAATCTAATCCCATTGAGCAATTTCGAAATACGAACAGATATATGGAGGTTATGACAGAGTGCCGTACAGACATGGCAGAGCCCTGAGGTAGCTGAAGCTACTTACAGTAGGGTAGCTGAAGCTACGATCACTGCGGTAGCCGTAGCTACGAAACGGTGAGGTAGCCGAAGCTACAATCAGTAACAGTACAGAAGTTAACCATGGGCCTGCTTACACAAGCTGAGGGGTGTTTGCAACACATGCAAGACTACCTAGCACCTGGGTAACTATAACAGTCAAAACAGTGGGCCTCAAGTGACAAGTCACCTATATCTGTATCTATTCCTACTTGCTCAATCGGAATTTATAGTCAATACAACTTTCCATATATTCAGTGGTAGTATCCAATATTCAATCACCTCACAGAGCAATTATCAATATATCATCATAGAAGCAAATATTTAAACAAAACTAATCGAATTCACTAGAATTACATATAACTTACTTAGATTGCCAAAAAAGACTAATTTTCTAAATTAGTTGAGGGCTTTCTCTTTTCCCCGATCTTGGGCCTCATCAGACTGTTCTTGATCTAAATTAACACATATAGCACAAATATCAATTATCTATTTCAATACAGTCATAGTTCACATTTGGGGTAAATTTCCAAATTTACCCCTCAACTTTTCAATAATTACTAATTAGTCCCTTGGACATCAAAAACTTAGTTTCTTTATTCCATGGGCTTCTATAACCCATTTTCACAATTATAATACTCAAATTCTCATTATTTCACACATTTAGGAACAATTTGTAATCTCTACGAATTAGTCCATTTTTATGTACTTTCATTTAATTCCATCCATTAAAACATGTAAATAACACAATAAACCATCATTGTCTACCGTTAGTGAGCTAAACATACTCATATCACAAATGGGTAAATTTTTAGACCTTAATTTTTCTTCAAATAAATGGTAGAATCATGAAATCCAAGCTCAAATGAACTCAAAAATACAAAAATAATTGAAAATAGGACTAAATTGCACTTACATGGAAGCTTGAAAAAATTGGAAACCCTAGCTATGGTGACAGGGGAATTTCAGCAGCACATAGATGGAATGGGGAAAATGAACACCCCATTTTAGTTAAAAATTTTGTCTTTTCTCACTTTTGCCAAAAATGCCCTTCCATCTAGTATTTAGATATTTTTCCCGTGCATGCCCATAATTGTCCATAACACTCACTAATGGTCTTATTACCACATAAAAGCTTCCTATTTCATGTGACAATTCAATCAAGTCCAATTATCATCTAATAGGCACATTTTGCACTTCTTTCAATTTAGTCCTTATCGGGCAATTAAGCATCAATATAGTAAAATTTTCAAACAGTATTTTAACTCTAATATTCAATCAAGCAGAAGTCATCAAAAGTTCACATAATTAAAAATTTTCACTTCATATTTGTGGTTACGAAACCACTATTTTGACTAGCCCCTAATTTGGGTTGTCACATCTTCTCTTTTCCCCTTTCTTATGTTTCTTTGTCTTTTTCGATACTGACTCAATATCATAAAACTTGTTTTGTTATTTTGAAACTAGTTGGACGATAGTCTTTGACTTTCAGTGGTGCATCGACTGCCTTACTTCTCTGCACATCTCTGCTTTCTTCTTCAAATACTTTCTTGCCGAATATTTTGGGATAAGTAGATTTGTTTTTTGCTATTAGTATTGATCAAATACCCAATCTATTCTAAACTCTAATTCTTTGGACTTTGGATATCAATTCAAGCCTTGTATTAAACGTTTAGTGTTAATGGAATTTGTTATAAGTGCAGTAAATCGTGAAGGAAGGTGCAATTGTTCGACCAGTGACCTAGGAGTAGGAATCGCATAACTTTTGGTTAGGTAAGTGGTAATATCGATTTGGGGTTTTAGTGTTAATGATCATGACAGGATGTAAGACTAATTGGATATTTAGGGTGATTATAGGTTGGTGTTCAAGGATTCTCACAAGTGTTCATAAACAGGTGTGTATTTGTACACCATAAGCCGTTACTATGAAAAGGTGAAAGAGGTGTGTTTTCACACCCATGCTTAAATGTGAATCGATAATAGCTGAAAAGTTGAAAAGCCAAAACTTCAGCATTCGAGGCCTTACGAGTGTGCGAACGCTTGTGTGGTGAACCGAGCCCACAAAATAGGGTGATAGGCTATAGAGGCCACCATGAGCATTTTCGAGCGCTTGGGTCGTTTTGGGCATTGTTGGGCAGAAATGGGCCGTGTTGGCCCAATGGGCTTGACAGCCCACACAAATAAAATCCATAGTAAATGACAATTAATGGATTGTGCTATGATGTTCGCATAGCCATGAATGAATTTGGGCTAAATGGGCCACATGAGAGTGTGGGCCCACTTGGGCCACATAAGCGTGTGGGCCCACTTGGGCCGAGTAACGGGCCTTGGGCCCATTTATACTGTTATGACCATTTAGGTCATTTGAGTCATTCAAGATGATTGTAGACCTTCAAAAGGGTTGTTATCTGTATCGAAACCCCCACAATTAGTACAATGACCAAAATACCCTTGAGGGGTAAAATTACCATTTTACCCCTAACTGACGAAACGACTGTTATAACCCTAATGGTAGGTTAATTGATGTGTGTATGATATTTATATGACTGATATTGAGTGTGACATACTGCATACACGTAATATTTATGTCACGACATACTGCATGGGGTTAGGATTCTGATGTGGAGGAAGTATTGTATAGTGGCTCTGGCATGTATTTTCTGTTACTGATGGCTTTGCTACATTTTTTTATTCTAGTGGCTTTGCCACGTTTACTGCCTCTAGTAGCTTTGCTACGTTATTATTACTAGCAGCTTTGCTACGATATTGGTGTGCTGGTAGGGTGGGTCGATTTTATCCCCACATGGTGTGTTGGTTGGTACGGGTGGTGTGTTGGTTGGATTGGGATGGGGTGCATTATTGAAATGTACTAAATATGTATTGGGCTTAGGCCCACACTGTTACTGTGTAGGGCTAAAGCCTAGACTCTTTTGTTACTAAATAGGGCTCAGGCCCATATTGTTTCTGCATGCACTGTTTACTATTTGACTGATAGGGTATTACGCACTGAGTTTTCTCAAACTCACCCTTTTGTTTTAATTGTATAGGTAATCCCCAGCCTTAGACGATTTAGGCCGCAGATGGACTTAGAGGTGGCCATACGATTGCAGATGTTTTGGTTTTGACTTTATTTATTTAAATTTCATAGTGGGTTTTGGTTATGTAATAAGGCCATTTTGGTGGATTTAATTTTTGATTGGGTTTTGATTTCATATTTTAAACTGCTAGAATGGGAAAAAAATAGGTTTTCAAAATAATAATTGTTTTCAAGGAAAAAAATGCTTTTGAAACTTCAGAGTTTTTAATTAGAAAAGCTTTCGTGGTTTTGATCAAATTGTGAAACCAACAGTAACAAACATGGCTAACATTTTAATCAGTTGATATCAAATTGTAATGATGAAATTTGTCAATTTTTTTCAAGTAATAAAAACTAAATGGGTTTTAACTTAAATACAGACTTTATCAACAAGTCCAAATTTTGGAAAACACTTAAATGTGACACGTCAGATTCGGTCGTAATGTCTAGGCCAGGTTTGGGGTGTTACACAAATGGCTTGGTAAATAGCTCTTATTTTGTCCACATGGTTAGACACACAAGTGTGTGTCTAGACCGTGTGTGACACACGATCAGCCTTATGGGTATGTGTTTAGACTGTGTGTCCCTGCACCTAAATTTTGAGAAACAGAATCCTCAGAATTGAGCACACGAGTAGAGACACGAGCGTGTGTCTTAACCGTGTGGACGGTATGACCTTGAACATGGGTATGTGCCCTGGCCGTGTGAAGTTTGCATCTATTTTGTGAAAATTAATTTTCCATACAGCCTAGCACATGGGCGTGTGACTTGGCAATGTGATGTCAATTTGTTCATGGGTTACAAGTTAGAGAGTTACACGAGGTTCAGACACAGGCGTGTGTGACCACACAACATGCCCACACGGGTGTGACCCATGTCCATACGGGCGTGTGAGCCCTTTATAGTGGAAAATTTTCTAAGTGTTGTAAAAATCTTTAAAGTTCTTGGTTTAGTCCCAAACCGCTTCCAAAGCATATTTTAAAGCCTCGAAGGCTCACATTAGGGGCTTTATGATTAAATGCAAAAAGTTTTAATTTGGATGAAAATTTATGGCTCGGATTTTTGTGTTTACTTATGTTTAAGTCCAACAATGCCCCGTACATTATTCCAACTTCGAATACAGGTAATAGGTGTTACATTTAGTGGTATCAAAGCTATGGTTTAGTTGATTCTCAAACTAATGTAGCGTGTGTGAGAGTCTAGCTATACATGCCATAAATAAATTTTGATAGTGTGACGACTCTTGGCAATTTAAATTACGTTTTCATATAATAAATGGATCCCAATTGAGAAGTAGCTGATGACGGTGAAAGTAATGCCCCGGCTCCTGTTCAAGGGACCGCGCCAGCTGAGGGTAGACCCTTGACGATTAGTCAAGAAAGGAGAGGCCTGGGAAGCCTTCCTTCATATAATGAATGAATCGTATTGGTTTTTGTTCGGGAAAATTTGAGTGCTCAACACCCTCTACCCCTCCTTATTCTAACAGGTTCTAATAGCTCCCTAAGGTGTGGAATTGGTAAGACTAAACAAGCCTCTAGTCGATAAGATGCGAAGCAAAATGCCGAAGAATTTAGGGCAAATGTTGATGATGATCCCCAGAGAGCTGAATTCTGGCTTGAGAACTCTATCTGAGTTTTTGATGAGCTTCCTTGCACCCCCAAGAATGCTTGAAATGTGCTATATCATTATTGAGGGATTTCACATATCACTAGTGGAAGATATTAGTATCTATGTTATCGAGAGAGAGTTACATGGACATTCTTTCAAGAGGAATTTAGAAAGAAGTACATCAATCAACGATTTATTGATCAGAAATGCAAGGAGTTTCTAGAGCTGAAACAGGGCCATATGTCTATAACTAAATATGAGCGAGAGTTTGTTAGGCTTAGTAAATAATCCCAAGAATGTGTTTCCACCGAGGTTATCATGTGTAAGAGATTTGAAGATAAGATGAATGAGGATATCAGACTATTAGTTGGGATTTTGGAGTTGAAAGAATTTGTCGTACTGGTCGACCGAGCTTGTAAAGTAGAAGAGTTGAACAAAGAAAAGGGAAAAGCTGAGTTTGAGGCTAGAGACTTGAGAAAGAGACCGATGAGTAAGTTATTCTAGTCTTCGCTAAAGAAATCGAGGGATATGTATATTTGTTCGGATGTTTCGTCTGGGTATCCCAACAGAGATCGTGGGAAGTAATATTCGGGTTCTAATGCCCAAACTATGTCCATAACGAGCATTGGTAATGCTAGGTGTAATAATCCTGAATATCAACATTGTGGTAGATGACATCCCGGTGAATGTAGAATGAATAACTAGGCTTGCTTCAAATGTGGCTCCCAAGATCACTTTATTTGAGACTGCCTTGAAATGGTTGAGAAAGATAATCTTCAAAATGCAAGATTGAGTAATACTACAGTTAGAGGAAGGCCCGTAAGAAATACGGGAAATAGGACCAATAGCAAAGGTGTATCTAAAGATTCGACTGTGAGATCGGAAGCTAGAGCACCTGTGAGAGTTTATGCCATTCGTTCTCGCGAGGATGTGTCCTCCCTTGATGTTATCACTGGTACATTTTCTCTCTGTGATACTCCTGTTGTTGCAATGATTGATCCTGGATCGACTTATTATTATATTTGCATGAATTTGGTATCGAGTAAGAAATTACCTGTTGAGTTTACTGAGTTTGTCATTAAAATGTCAAACCCCTTAGGCAAGTATGTGCTAGTTGATAAGGTTTGTAAGAGTTATCCTTTGATGATTCGAGGTCACTGTTTTCTAGCTGACTTAGTGTTGTTGCCATTCGATGAATTTGATGTTATTTTAGGTATGGACTGGTTAAGACTGCATGAAGCCAAAGTAAATTGTAGATAAAAACTCTTGAATTGAAATGTGAAAATGGTTAGGTTCTTTAGGTTGAAACTAATGAATCAAGTAAGTTGCCTATTGTGATTTCGTGTATGTTTACTCAAAGACGTAAGAAAAAGGGTATAAAGCTTATCTTGCTTATGTGTTGAATACAAAGATATTTGAATCAAAACTTGAATAAGTTCCGATAGTTTGTGAATATTCGAATGTGTTTCCAGAAGAGTTGCTTGGATTACCTTCGATCAAAGAGATCGAGTTTACTATTGATTTGGTATCGAGAACTGCACCGATATCGATAACTCCGTATAGAATAGCTCCAACCAAGTTGAAAGAACTGAAGGCTCAGTTGAAAGAATTGACAGATAAGGGTTTTGCGAGACTGAGTTTTTCTCCCTGTGGTGCTCCGGTATTATTTGTAAAGAAGAAAGATGGATCCCTGAGACTTTGTATTAACTATCGTCAGCTTAACAAAGTTACGATAAAGAACAAGTATCATTTACCGAGGATTGATGATTTGTTCGACTAGTTGAAAGGGGCTACAGTGTTCTCAGAGATTGACTTGAGATCTGACTCATATCAGTTGAGAGTTAAAGAGTCAGATGTGCCGAAAATCGCGTGCAGAACGAGGTATGGGCATTATGAATTTCTTGTTATGCCTTTTGGTTACACTAATGCTCTTGCTATTTTTATGGACTTAATGAATCAGATCTTCTGACCATATTTGGATAAGTTTGTGGTTCTATTTATGGACGATATTTTGATTTATTCTCGGAATGAGGCAAAGCATGCTTAACATTTAAGAATTGTATTGCAGACTTAGGGAGATAAGAAGTTGTTTGCTAAATTCAGCAAAAGTGAGTTTTGGCTCCGAGAAGTAAGATTTTGGGACATTTTGTCTCCACGGAAGGTATAAGGGTTGATCTGAGTAAAATTTCAGCAATTGTTGATTGGAAACAGCTAAGGAACATATCCGAGGTTAGAAGCTTTTTGGGCTTGGCCAAATATTATCGACGTTTTATTAAGGGATTCTCGATGATTGCTACACTTATGATAAGACTGTTACAAAAAGATGTTATGTTTGAATGGTCAGAGAAATGCCAAAAGAGTTTTAAGCAGCTGAAGGCATTGGTAGCTGAGGCACTGGTTTTAGTGCAACCTAAGTCTGGGAAAGAGTTTGTAATTTTCAACGATGCATCATTGAAGGTCTTAGTTGTGTATTGATGCAAGAGGGCAAAGTGATAGCTTATGCCTTGAGGCCGTTGAAACCGTATGAGAAGAACTATCTGACACACAGCTTGGAATTTGCTGCCATTGTGATTGCTTTAAAGATTTGGTGACATCATTTATTCAGTGAGAAATGTTATATCTTTACCGATCATAAAAGCTTGAAGTATTTGATAACTCAAAATTTGCGACAATAAAGATGGCTCGATTTGTTGAAATACTATGAGTTGGTAATCAATTATCATCCGAGAAAGGTGAATGTAGTCACCGATGCTTTGAGTAGGAAATCTTTGTTTGCCTTGAGAGTTATGAATACGAGATTGACTTTGTCTAATGATGGTTCAATTCTAGCTGAGCTAAAAGCTAGATTAGTATTCCTTTAGTAAATTTACGAGGCTTAGAAAAGTGACAAAGAACTTCAAGCTAAAAGAGTTCAGTGCGAATCAACTAGTGATTCAGATTTTCAAATCGGGGCCAATGACTGTTTGATGTTTTGAGGTAGGGTTTATGTTCCAAATAATGCTGAGTTGATTCAGAAAATTTTACATGAAGCACACAGTGGTTGTTGGTCAGTTCATTCAGGTAGTACAAAGATGTATAATGATTTGAAGAAATTGTATTGGTGGTCGAGTATGAAGCAAGATATTTCTGAGTTCGTATCAAGATGTTTGATTTGCCAACAAGTAAAAGCCGAACATCAAGTGCATTTGGGTTTACTTCAGCCAGTGATGGTACTCGAGTGGAAATAGGATAGGATTATGATGGACTTCGTAACGAGTTTGCTTTCGACTCCGAAGAAGAAAGATGTCATTTGGTCGTTGTTGATCGATTGACAAAATCGGCTCATTTTATTTCAATATGTATCGACTATTCACTTGATAAGCTAGCTGAACTGTCTGATTTAATAAATGTATGAAACTTTCGTTAAGAAATTTTACCGATAAAGGGTCCAATTTGATTAGTAGGACTAAATTGCAATAGGTGCAAAATGTGTGTTCTAGAAGCTAGAGGTGTCTAATTGCTATGAGCTTTTAATTGGAGGTCTTTAAATGGTAATTAGACCGTTATACTTTAGTTTGGACAAAAATGGACATGGTTAGGTGAAATTTCAAAGTTAGGCATTAAGGGCATTTTGGTCATTTAGTATATAAAGAGAAAATTAACTAGATAAAAGATGTTCAGCTTCTTCAATTTCACCCCTATCGACCGAAAATTGAAGAAGAAGATATAGCTAGGGTTTTGACACTTTCCAAGCTTAATTGTAAGTCCTTCTAGGCCTGTTTTTAATGATTTTTACATTTTTGAGATCCTCGTAGCCTAATCTAGTCTTTCCAAGGACTAATTTGAAGTATTATCAAAGATTTAAAATTTTACCCATGTTAGACATGCATGTATTTTGATGTCTAATGGTAGAAAATGTGTGTTAGATGTGTAATAAACGACTTTTGCTAAGTGATTTTCGGTAAAAATGTCAAAAAGAACTTATATGTAAAAGGTATAAAATGTGTGTAGAAAATGTGAATAAATGAATGTGTGCTGGTATGAGTATGTATAAGGTTCGGCTAGGCATGGGTGTTGAAGAAAAATGAATACATTTCATTTTACGAGCCTAGGGACTAAAATGTAAAAATTTGAAAAGTTAGAGGAAAAATGTCAGTTTTGCCATAAAGTGTTTTTGGGCTGAATTGATAAATGTGGTGATGAAATAAGTTAAATGTGGTATTATAGATCAAGAAAGACGAGGAATTGACCTTGACAGGGGAAAGGGTAAGGTTGGGGACTAAATCGAACAAATTGTCATTTTAAACCGAGGTAACTTTGTATGTTGAAAAATAAGCTTTAAATTAATTGTATTTAAATGCTTTAATATTACATGAACTGTATATTGTTTTGTGTGGATGTGTTTAACTCTACGGATGTGTTCGACGACGATTCGTTGAGCAAAACAGTCTCGTACGAACCTTAGGAATAGCATAGGATATAAATGTCATGACATTAGGATTGTTGAGATAAGATTTCGTGTAAAACCATATCTGGGATATGGCATCGATGTAATATTTCATGTAAGACCATGTCTGGGACATGGCATCGATATGAGATTACATGACACCATATCCAGGATATGGCATTGTACTACCTATGTATGATTTTCGAGTATCCTTAGCAATTCCGAAATGGTTCAACGGGCAAAGTTAAGACAAGAATGATATTGTAATCAAATTTAGTGACACAAGTATGTGTGCAACCTACGTGTGTTTTGTCTATGGTGAAATGATGAATATGAGGTAAGTTTTGTGAAGAAATGAGCTATGAGCATGACAATGATAAGTTTACATGTTAATCATGTTATTTTATTTGAATGTTATATGCATTGTAAGGTTGCTTATTTCTTATTTACAACTGTCCATTACCATTATTATGGTCTATTTACCATGTTATTCCTTTCACTTTAACCATTTATGCTATTTAATTAGTAAAAACCAATATCAAGTAAGTTTTGCATCTTTTACTATTTAGTCAATTTTCTTTAATTAACCTTTCAAAAATAAAAATATCTAGACCAAAATGAAATACACCTATATGGTAACTAAAATATTTATGGGCTCGATTTACAGAAACAAGGTCACGATACCTCAATGTCCAAAACCACTAGACTTTAGGGACAAACCACTTATACTTAACTAATTGTTCAATTACCAAAAATTATGAGGTTAAAATTGTATATGATACCATATTTGACTTGTAAATTTTAAATAATAATATTTACGGATTCACTCATCGAATTTGTGGTCCTAAAACCATTATTTCCAGCACCACTAGAAAATAGGTTGTTACACCCTATGTTGCGACAAGAGACATCGAAGAAAAATTATTGAAAATTTGGGGGCCATGTCATGACACGCATAGGTTGTGTTGCAACATGCTGTTTGGAATAAAAAACCTGAAAACCTATGGCTTTATGTTTGACATAAGGGGTGTGTATTGCGACATGATTTTGCAATTTCCTATCATTATTTAGCCGCTTTAAGCAATGTTTTCGTTCTTTGTTTCCACCATTCTCTGCTCCCCATAAACTATGCAACTCTAGTTCTTTTTATTTATTTAGGTTTAATATTTTTATTGTTAATTTTCTTGTAGGTATTTTTCATTCACTTGGTGCACACAAATCCCGAGAGCTTCAAGACAACAAGAATTTAACCTCTTTAGGGAGTGTTTCTTATTTGCACTTCATTTCTTTTACATTGAGGGCGATGTATGTTCTAAAGTGTAGTGGAAGTACATAGGATTTTTGTTTTCCAATTATTTGTGTGTTTTATTTAATTATTTAATATACCAAAAAATAAAAAATATGTGTTCTTGTTTTTTCTGTAGGACTCCGCTCTTTGGAAGGCACTAATTTTTGGAGCTTAACAAGCAAGGGGGAGATAACGCAACAACAATTGTGATGTTGACATGCCAAAATAGGTAATTTCATTCATTAATGGCTAGCGGAGCACATTAGAGATAATGTGCTAAATAAAGTGCGGGGGTGTTATAGATATTTTCAATTTTTGGTTGTTAATTCTTTTTAATTCAGTAATTTCTAGTGTTAAATATTTTTTTATTTTTTGTTTGTGCTTGAGTTTATAGAAATACAATTGATTGGTTAGGAGCATGTACATAGGATATTTTTTAAACTGTAAATATAGCTTGAGAATAAACGATTTTAGGTTAGTTGCATTTATACTAGTTAGCTTAATTTATTTAACTACGAATAGGAAAAAGGAGTTAAATGTACCGAATGACATAGGTATATATAGAGGTGTGCATGGGTGGGGTTGGGCTCAACTAAAAATCTAGGCCCATTTCTTAGGCTCAGGTCATGTAACTCCCGAAACCCGGCCCAGACGTTGTGGCCGGATCTAACGTGCTACATCATAGTGCCCTTCGAAAAATTGAAAATTTGTGAACCCAAACTTAATGTCAGTTAAAAACCCCTTTGTGATTTTATGGAAAACTTTAATAAATTAAGTTTTGTACTATTATCAATTCATCTTGTTAAAACATTTGCCGTATTAGATGTCATTGACATGCTAAACTGATTTATACCGCAGAAGCTTTTAAAACCTTGACGGTTGAAACATGTGTTTTTGAAAAATAGATACTATTTTTAGAAAATCCTGTTTCTTCTAATTAGCAGTTTTAAAATAAGTAAGCAAAAGCCCAATTATAAATTAAGTCCCATAATGGCCTTATTATAAAAATAAAACCCAAAATGTATCAATAAATCTAAATAAACCAAATGTAAATTAACTGCAATCGTGTGGCCATCTCCAAGTCCCTCGCAGCACCAAATCGCATAAGGCTGGGGATTACTTGCACAGTTAAAAAGAAAGAGTGAATTTACCAAAAATCAGTGTGCAATTCCCCTATCAATCAGTCGGTATACCACATAAAATAATAGTCTGGGCCAGAGGCCTATCCAAAAATAGTACAGTATGGGCCTTAGCCCAATATAGTATCAATACAATACAGTAATGCAATAGTGCAACCAACCCCAATCCAGCAAACAACCACTCCGTACCACCAACACCCCATGTGGGGATAAAATCGACCCACCCAACCAATACACCAATATCTCAGCCGAGTTGCTAGTAATAGTATATGTGGCAAAGCTACCAGTATCAGTATATGTGGCAAAGCCACCAGTACAATATACTTCCTCTATAACAGTATCCCAATCCCATGTAGTATGTCATGTCATAAATCATACGTGTATGCAGAATGTCATGCTTAGTGTCAATCATGTTTATATCATATATACAGTCAATCTACCTCTAGGGGTATAACGGTCATTTTAATCTATTAATGGTGAAATAGTCATTTTTACCCTTTATGGGTTTTGGTCATTTTACACTACGGGGGTATTTCAGTCATTTTACCCTATGGGGATATTCCGGTCATTTTACCCTACGGGGGTATTTCGATCATTTTACCCTATGGGGGTATTTTGGTCATTTTACCCTACGAGGGTATTTCGGTCATACATCCATGTTCTGTGGTCACGATTTTCCACAAGTACGTTCGCACGCCTGTGTGACATTAGTTGCCGTACTTTTCAGCTTTTTGGCTTTTGCCGATCTATAGTTGAGAGGAGTGTGATTACACACTTTTCGACTTTTCACCAGCTATCGAATACAGGGTACTATTACACACTTGTTTTGCGAAACCATGCTAAGATCCACGAGAACTCCAACCTACATTGAATCCCAACTTTCGGTTAATAGGCTAACAAACGAGTTGAAGAGAACTTTAATCAAAACTCTTATACACAAAGGCTTACCTATCGCTTGACTAGATCAGTAGATTGTGGCTTGTTCGCTTGTTCTAGGGATTGGTGCAGCCACCTTATGTAATGCCCTAATTTTTAGGGGTTGTTAATTTTGTGCATAAATTTATTTTTGCATGACTGGATGTGTTGATTAGTGATTTGAGTGGGTAAGGTGGGCCTCTAGAAGGCTCGGGTTTAAGCATAAAGCCTAGATGAAATTTAATTTTCGTCTTGTGTGAGAATGGACTTTGACAGTGCAGGCTTTTAAAATTATGATGTGGATTTGGGTCACAAGGAAGCTCTGTAGTAGAGTGGCATGGGGCGCCACATGTGGGGCTTGGTATGGCGTGTTGAAGTTTGTGAGGGAGCTAAGGTTCGAACTCCCTTGGTAGCAAAATACTTTATTTTTGCTGCTTGGACAAGGCAAGAGATGGACTCCAAGTTAAATTCTAAGGCTAGGAGTTTGAATTGCTCATGGAATTAGATAAGGGGAGATTATCAAGGAATTTTTGAAGGGATTAGATAGGGATAGAGTTGGCCGAATGTGGGGAGCTTAGGAAGCATGTTCGGCTAGGGGGCTTTAGTGTTGCAAATTTGGCATTGTGGAAGAGATTGGCTGTCGATTTCCTTTTGGGTTTTCTTTAAGGAGTTGCATTTTTGGCATTTGGGGTAGTAGATGCCGATTCCCCTTTTTGGTCTTTTGGGTTTTTTCTTTTGGGGTTGTAGTTTGTGACATTCGGGGCTTTAGTGTATATTTTATGCCGAATTGCCTATTGAAGTCTCTCTTTTTCAACTCTTTTCTGCTTAGTAGCTGAAACCTACTTCCCTCTTGCTCTACTTCTTCTCTTTTCTTCTTCTTTTGGAATCGATCTCCCTATATTCCTCTTTGTCGATTTCTTCTTCTTCCCAAATAGCCAAACCTTGCTTCTTCTTTTGCTAACAATTCCTCTCTTTTACCGATTGTCTCAAAAGCCGAAACCCATATTCCCATACCTTTCGAACACCTTCTGTCACTTCTTCTTAAACCCGAACCCTTATTTCTTATTCTCTCTGATGCTACTTCTTTCTCTTCTTGCCGAATCCTGTCATCTTTATTACCTCTCCTTTGCTTTGTGATTTCATCTTCAATCGAATCTTGGACTTGCTCTCTGTGTTGCGATTTTATTGATTAAATAGTGGAGTGCCCTTTCGATTATTCAAATGACATTAAAATTAGGGTCTAGGCTGATTGCCCTTACCCTTTTGTAGATCCATTGCTTTCGGGAAGTAACCTTTTCCTTCTCTTTTATGTCTCTTGTTAATAAGATGAGCCGAAACGCCCTACTTTGGAAACTGTTTTATAATTCTCTTTTGAATGATTGATTGTGTTTCATAGCCGTTTGTAAGGGTTGATCACGATAAGGCTAGTTAGTGTTTATTAATCGCAAGGCAGTCTAAATCTAGAGGCTAGATTTCGTCAAGGTAAGTTGCTAATGGAATTTTGGTAAAAGCAGAATGTATTAATGATTTGATAAGGATGGTTTCAAGTTAGGTTATAGTTTAACGATGTGGTTGGACTGCTGTAGGTTGATCATTCGCGAAATCGCTTGACTTAGTTCATAAATAGGTGTGTAACTACACCTCTCGTAGTGTAGATCGGCAAATGCCAAAAAGCTGAAATGCCGAAATGCTGGCATATCGAGGCCCCATGGGCGTGTGAATGCTTATGGGCCAATCTGAATCCGATGTGATGAGTTTTTAGTCTGAGGAAACCGTTTGGCGCGTTTTCACGCACTTAGGCTATTTTGGGCCAGGATGGGCCAAAATAGGCCCAATGGGCCTACGGGCCCGTAGGAGTAAAATTTCTAGTAAGTGGCTGTTAAGATAATTAGATAATAAAATCTGTAACTTTGGTCATAAACAGACTTAATGGGCCACACGAGCGTATGGGCCAACACGGGCCCAATAAGGGTTTTTGGGCCCATAATCACTTCTGACCTAATTAATGGATATGAGTTGCTAGTAACAACGTAAGACCTGCTAGGAGGTAAAACCTGGAGATAAGGCATTAAAATCTGGTAAAAAGACTGTAATACCCCTAGAAATTAGAGTAATGATATTGCATGACTAATTTTGTATATGTTAATTTGAATGCATTATATTATCTGCTCTGTGAGTCTGCATGGGGTTGGGTTATTTTGGAGGAAGTTCTAATAAAGTGGCTGTGCCACATAATTCTGTTAATAGTGGTATGCCACATATTCTAATTCTGGTGGCTCTGCCACAATATTCTGTTATTAGCAGCATCGCTGCATATTGGTGTGTGGGCTGGGTTGGTTGAGTTATTCCCCACATGGTGTGATGGCTGGCTTGGGTGGGATTTGCATATTATATGTTCTGTATCTATTATGGGCTTAGGCCCGACCTGTTTCTGTTTTGGCTTTGGCCCACTTTGCTCTGTTGGGGAGTTGCATACTGAGTTTCCACAAACTCACTCCTTTAATTTTTAACATGTGCAAGTAACCCCCAGACTTAGCGGACTTGGTGCTGTGACGGGCTCGAGGTGGCCACATGTTTTCTACTTGTTTTCTGTTCCAGTTGGGCTTTCACTATTTACATTTCTATGCTCGTTTTCTAATTTGGGTTTTTATTGTGTAATAAGGCCATTACAAGATTTTAACTTATATTTGGTTATTTATTTATGAACGGATATAGCATGAAACCAGTTGATTAATCAAACTGGGCTTCTAAAATTAGTAACGAATGTTTTGAAAGAAAAAAACCACACCCTATATTTTTTTTAATCGCTTTTAACAACTTTAAGCAAAACCTTAATCCCATTGGGTAACTTAACTTTCATCACCAAAGCAGTGGAATTTAACTAAAATTAAAAGAGGTTTCCCAACTAAACGAACTTGTGTCAAATAAGGCCCAAATTGTTCCTAAATTAGTTAAACGGTTTTTTTTTAGAGTTTGTCGCCATGTGACCCTCCAGATCCGGGCGTAATGTCCAGGCCGGGTTGGGGGTGTTACACCCTATCGTACCCTGGCAGAAAGTGTCGAACTGCCGACACCTTACACTACTTAAATATGGGGTCAGGGGCTACGAGTCCATTCTCGGTTGGCACCCTTCCTAAACTTCCCTCAGCATGGCTATTACTCGCCATCATTGCCATCTCTTTTTGTGACATGCTATCGTAACACTTGTAGACTCTTTCGTTCCTTGAGACGTTCAAAAGAAAAATGAAAAGTACCATGAATGAAATAGAAATTGAGAATAGGCAATGGAAAACAAAAGAAAAACAGGAGAACACACAAATGGAGAAGAAAGAAAAGGACTTACCAAACAATATTCGGCCAATGCAAATTCGATTGAGGGAGAGCGGAGGAAAAATGCTATCAGTCAAGAGGAAAGACAGGCAAAATCAGCTGCAATCCTGAGGCTAAAAACCACAAGTGTTTTAGAGACGGGAGAAATAAAAGTATTCGGCTATCAATAGAATGAAGAGAGAAGAAAAGAGAAAGAATCGAGAGAGAAAGAAAAATAGGGAAGAAGAGAGATAAGTATTCAACCTAACAGTTAGGCACCCTAAGTCCCCAGCAAAACTCGGCACTATGTCAAGTAGGTGAAGAAGAAAATTGACAGAAACCGAGATAGACCAAATGATAATGAGAAAATCTAATGACCAATACCTCACACCATCGGCCTTCACAACTGAAAACAAGAGAAAAGCAATCAAATGCAAAAAGCCGAATATGGCAATGTACCACTCTGGTCGAATTCTCATTGTTAGAGTCCATAAACAGCATAACCTTCCCCTAATTCAAATTCCCTTAACTTCCTCCAAATATCTTTCCCTAACAACTCACCAACCACCTATCCAAATCCCCCTTTTTCCTCCTTGAATTTCTCCATGACTCATTCAAATTCCCACCTATAGAGTTCTACTCAAACGCCACCTCTCATGCAGTAAGAAAGTAAAATAAATACCCCATTGCGCATCAAGAGACTCGAACTCAAGCTCCCTTGTAGCCTTAATCACGCCACTACCACTGGACCACTTAACTCTTTTGTGTTATAATTAAACACAATAATTTAAAAGGCTACCTACTAAAGTCTAGGTTCCTTTAAGTAAGAAAAACAAAATTTTTGCTAAAGCCCAGGTTTGAACCCAAGACTTCTCCAACGCTTCTCAGGACACATAACCACTGAAGCAAAGATGTATTTGTGTCATTTCCTTGCACAATTAAATACTTATGCGCCGTCTCCTAACCGTTCCCTTGCTCAATGCCTAATACTTCTAGGCCCAGATTCAGGGCGTTACAATTCTGGCCCAGCCTGAAAAATAGGCCTAAAATTTTGCCCAAATATGACCTGCATAAAAATGGGCCCGTCCGTATTAATTTTTATATTTTTATATAATTTTAAAATATATATAATACATCAAAAATACTACAAAATTAAAATAAATATTTCCTAACAAATTGCAAATAAATTTTAAAAAATATGTCTACTTAAATAACACTATGATAGATGCAACTTAACAATCAAATGCCTCTAAAATAATAACAAAATTAACAAATGTCTTTAAAATAATAACAAAATTAATAATGAAATAAGTTTTATACAATATCCAAAGAATAACAACAAAATAGTAGCAACAAATTAGAAAAATGGTAGCAAAATAGGGAGAAAATAATAAGAAAATAATATTAAAAATAGATTGTTTTGTCCTATAGTGAATTCGCATCGAGCTAGGCTCGGGCCAAAAAATGCCTTACCCGAGGCCCGACCAATTTTCTAAACAAACATTTTTTTTGTCTAAGCCCATTTTTCAGACTTATATTTTTGCCCAAACCCTTCCACATTTCGAGCGAGCCTTCAGGCCGGGCTTGTGATAGCCCTATTTTGACCCTAGTCGGAACAGTGGTTTTGGGACCACAAATCCGAGTCGAAAAATATTTGAATATTATTTTCCTGTGTTTTGATGGTGTGAACTTTATTGTGGTAAAGTTTCATGATTTAATTTTGAGGTTTCGGTGCTTAATTGCTAAGAAAGGGTTAAATTGCATCAAATAAATTATATGTATGCTACTATGAAAAGGCTTAAGTGTCATGTTTCTTTAACATGGGGTGTTAAATGGCAAATAAGCTATTCTTTGAATTAGTGGACGGTAATGGTGGTTGGTAATTGTTATAATATGCATTTTATAATGATGTTATAAAATTAAGTTATTTTATAATAAGAAACATGTTATAATAAAACCAAAAAGGGGTGATAAATGGCAAATAAGCCATTCTTTGAATTAGTGGACGGTAATGGTGGTAGGTTTTTATCATGTTTTTCTCCCCATTTTGCCCAAAACATAAAGTAAAAGAAGAAGAAAAATTCAAGAGCATTCGGCACCTAGTTAAAGCTATTTGAAGGAATGTTTGATGTTATTCTTTGTAAGTTTTGCATATTTTGGGTTGTTAACTAGTATTTTAACTAGCCCATGACTCAATTATGTTAATAGATTGAAAATGATGCATTCGGCCATGGATGCTTTGTGTTTCATTGATGGTGTTTTGATGGTTTGTAATGAGGGATGATTGTAGATGAGTTAGAGCTTGGTAAACTTTGATAATTGTGGCTAAAATGGTTAATTGTGCTCGGCTAATGTGGTATAAGAGAAAATAGTGCTTAAATGTTTAAAATGTCATTTGGATATGGTTGATAATTGAGAAATACATGCTAGATGTTAAAAGATAAGGCATTAGTGTTAATTTGTTGTTAAGAGTACTGAATATGTATAATAATAGAGAATGTTTAATTTAATATGTGTTTAAATAGCCAAAAATGAAAGTGCCGTATGTTTCATGTGTATGAGATTATTGGTATTTTGATTATAAATGAGGTTAGCTAATTTTTAAAAGGGAATGCCGAATGTGATTTGTTGTGAGAAATGGTTTAATTTGGTGGTAATAGGAAGGTCAAAGATGACCTATAATGTGTATGAATTTTACTATGATTTATACGTGTGAGAGCTGAATATATTTATGAGATAATGCTTGAATAGTTGAGTTGTAACAAGTTAAAATTTTGTTTAATTTAGCTCAAGAGCAAAGAGAGCCAAATTCGAATAGGGGGAAAGCGAAACTAGTTGATTAGCAGATCCATAGTTGTTCGATAAAATCTGAGGTAAGTTTTAAGTATTTAAACATAGGTTACTTGTGAATATGTCATGATATGTAATGAAAATTAGATATCTTTTATTTTATATATGCATTTTGCCGAATGGTATGCATGAAAGGGAAATAAAGTAATTTATATGGTTATAGTGCCGAATGTTATATACATGAAATGGAAAATAAGTAGTTGATATATGTACATTGCCGAATGGTAAACATGAAATTGAAATGTGATGGCTATTATGTTTATATTGCCAAATGGTAAGTTAAGAAATGAGAATGCGATTGATATTATGTAATTGTATTCGAATGATACAAAGATCTTAATGATGTGTATGTGTTACATGGAAAAGAAAGTATGATTTGATATTTGAAACTATGTGATTTGGTTATCGTGATGAGTTATTCGGGCCTTTGGTCTATCAAGCTATAAGCTGGTGTTATTATCAGGCTTCAAGCCTAGCAGGCGTAATACTGGTGAAGAAATATCAGACTTATAAAGTCTAGCAGGCTTTGTGCCGGTGATGAACTCAGGTTTATACCTAGCAGGCTTTGTGCCAGTGGTGAGCTCGGGATCTTACCTAGCAGGCGAATTGCCGGTGAATTAATAAAAGTCTAAGACTATGAGACCTTGTACTAAAATGACAAATGAATTCATTCAATGCATTAAGTTTTTCAGGTACGTGTTACGTATTTATATACGTGAAAATGACCTGAATTGAATTATGAATGTGTAATGAGAAGTATTTGTAAAGTTGTTATAAGTGTATATATATATATATGTACATTCGGTCTTTGTGAAATTATATATAAGAGTATATGTCTTATATATATGTGATCATGAATATTAAAATGAAAAGTTGATGTGATGTTGAAGACGAGTTGGATTAGATTGAATTAAGGTTAGCATTGAGGTATTTAGATGTTTATGACTATATGAATTTGAGTTTAAATGAGATAATATGTTATAAGTGTATATATGTGATTATGCATATTCGGTCAAATGGTATTATTCTGAGATAATGTTATATATGTGATTTCAGAAATTTGTTTCTAAAGGGAAATTCTGAATTACAAGCTGATATAATGAATTGAATACATATTTGATTAATGTGCATAAGTGAGATTAGCTGTTTAAATTATTTAAGACTTCCTAAGCTTAATTGCTTACCGTGAATATTTGTGTTCTGTTCCATTTTATAGATCTTAGTTGAAAGCTACGAGTTTGGGGATTCAAGTTCAAAGTCATCCACACTATCTTTTCTATAATTTTGTACTTTAAAGGATTTTATATTTCAATAATGGCATGTATAGGCTTAACTCTTTTGGAGAACAAATTATTTTGTATATATTTATAACCAAGCTATGCGAAAATGGCTTGCTCTTTATTTATATATGAATTCATGGTTTAATAGAATTATGGGAAGGTTAATTTATGTGTTTGTGCTATTTCTATTCGATTTTGACCTTTTATATAGTTGATAAGTATATTTGATATGGTTGGATTTTAATGATTTGGGGGATATATTGGTTGTGGTTGATATAATTGACTATGAAATGTTTTGGAAACCAGGGATGTAAATATTCAACTCTTGGCATGAAAGTTTGATTATTATAAGTTATATGACATTTTCGACTTTGGCTTATAGATTTACCAGATGAACACTATTATACTTTCAGATATATTATTTGAAAATGATTCTTTTAAATGGTGGTTTTAATTGTACTTAAGTGGTTATTTAATCTCTATAAGTAGAAAGTAATATGTTGTTTCAAGTAAAATGTTTATATGTATGTGAAGTATCCTTATGTCGTGTACGACTAGTAATGCCTTGTAACCCACTCCAGCGGCGGATATGGGTTATTTAGGTGTTACAATTTTATTAGTATTAGAGCTACGGTTTAGTCAATTCTAGGACTAACGTAGTGTGTGTGAGTTTAGCCATACATGCCATTATATGATAATACGATAGTGTGATGACTTCTAACAGTTAAATTGTGTTTTTCATATAGTAAATGAATCCCGATCCTGATCGACCCGTAGCAGACGATGTTGAGAGTGTCGCGCCTGCTCCTGCGCAAGGGATAGGGCCGATTGGTTCTCAACCAAATGCCAGTAATCGAGATGATGAGATGAAACAAGCTTTTTATGCTATGATGAATTATTGGTTCACTCAATATGTTCGAACTAATTCGGCTGTTCCACAACCCCCACCCCCAAATAATCCACTTCTGATACCTGTCGTGCCTCTTGTGACCGATCCGTTAAGATCGAGTAAGCCCCCGGTTAATAAAATTAGAAAATATGGGGCTGAAGAGTTCAGAGCTACTGTTAGCAATGATGCTGAGCGGGCTAAATTTTGGCTTGATAATACTATCCGCGTGTTCGATGAACTATCGTGTACCCCTGACAAGTGTTTGAAATGTGTTGTGTCTTTGCTACGCGATGCTGCCTATCACTAGTGGAATACATTGGTTTCAGTTGTACCGAGAGAGCGGGTTACCTGGGAATTCTTTTTGACAGAATTTCGTAAAAAGTATATCATCCAAAGATTCATCGACCAAAAACGCAAAGAGTTTCTTGAGCTTAAACAGGGCCGAATGATAGTGACAAAATACGAACGAGAATTTGTAAGACTCAGTAGATATGCCCGTGAGTGTATCTCGTCCGAAGCTATTATGTGTAAATGCTTCGAGGATAGGTTGAATGAAAATATCAAACTGTTAGTAGGCATTCTAGAAATTAAAGAGTTCGTAGTACTTATTGAACGAGCTTGTAAAGCTGAAGTGCTCGGAATTGAGAAAACAAAAGTTGAAGCTAGGGCTAGAGAGTTTCGTAAAAGATCTTCGGGGAAAACTTTCCAACAAACATCGAATAAATTTTGAGATGAATCGGGCCAATCCAAGAATACTTCGGGCTTTTTCAGATGAGATCACGATCGACCTCCTGCGAGTACACGAGCTACCTCAGTTGCAAGTGTTGGTAATGATCGTCAGGATAGATCTGAGTGTAAGCATTGTGGTAAATGGCATTCAGGGAGCTGTAGATTGCGTGATCGCTCCTGTTTTAAATGTGGATCAGCTGATCACTTTATCCGAGAATGTCCGAGATTAGCTGAGCAGAATACTAATTTGAGTGGGAGACCTGGTAATACTGCAGCATGAGGTAGACCACCTAGACATACGGGTAACGCTAGTGGAAGTCAGAGAGGGACTAGAGATACGGTTGTTCGATCTGAGGCTCGTGCACCTGCTAGAGCTTATGCCATACCCGCTTGCGAGGAGGCTTCTTCCCCAGATTTTATTACTGGTGCTTTCACTCTTTTTGATATTGATGTTATTGCTTTGATTGACCCCGGTTCAACTCATTCATATGTATGTGAAACTTTCGCATCTAGTAAGACTCTACCTGTTGAGTCTACTGAGTTTTTTATTCGAGTGTCAAACCCTCTGGGCCGGTATGTGTTAGTTGACAAGTATGCAAGAACTGTCCCCTAATGATTCGAGATTTTTGTTTCCGGGCCGATTTGATGCTATTGCCATTTGACAAGTTTGATATCATTCTTGGTATAGATTGGTTAACTGTGCACGATGCTGTAGTGAACTGCAAATGAAAAACAATTGACTTATAATGTTCGAATAATGAGAAAATTCGGGTTGAGTCTGCTGATCTGAAAGGGTTGCCGGCAATAATATCTTCGATGCTGGCTCAGCAATATGTGAAAAAGGGTTGTGAAGCGTATCTTGCATATGTTCTGGATAGTAAAGTGTTAGAAAGAAAGCTTGAAACTGTACCCGTGGTTCGGGAATATCCGGATGTGTTTCCCAAAGAATTACCTGGGTTACCACCTGTTCGAGAAGTAGAGTTTGGTATAGAGTTAGTACCTGGAACTACTCCAATTTTGATAGCTCTGTATCGTATGGCACCAACCGAATTAAAAGAATTGAAATATCAGTTGCAAAAATGGACAGATAGAGGTTTTGCTCGACCAAGTTTCTCTCCCTGGGATGCACCAGTACTATTTGTGAAAAAGAAAGACGAAACCATGAGAATGTGTATTGACTATCGATAGCATAACAAAGTGACTATAAAGAATAAATATCCGTTGCCACAAATTGATGATCTGTTTGATCAGCTTAAAGGAGCTTCAGTATTTTCGAAGATAGACTTAAGATCAGGTTATTATCAGCTACGAGTTAGAGATTCCGACGTTCCTAAAACTGCTTTTAGAACTAGGTAAGAACATTACGAGTTCTTAGTGATGCCGTTTGGGCTCACTAATGCCCCTGCGGTTTTCATGGATTTAATGAATTGGATTTTCAAACAGTATTTGGATCGGTTTGTACTCGTGTTTATAGATGACATTTTGATCTATTCACGCGATAAAACTGAGCATGTCGAACAATTAATATTGGTGTTGCAGATTTTACGAGACAAACAGTTGTACGCAAAATTCAGTAAATGTGAGTTATGGTTACGTGTCAGCTTTTTGGGACATGTCGTATCCATATTAGGTATCCGGGTTGATCCGAGTAAAATTTTAGCTATACTTGATTAGAAGCCTCCGAGGAATGTTTCAGAAGTTTGGAGCTTTTTGGGACTTGCCAGGTATTACAGATGATTTGTGAAAGGCTTCTCGATGATAGCAACACCGTTGACAAAGCTGTTGCAGAAAGATGTCAAAATTGAGCGGTCGGAAAGATGTCAGAAAAGCTTTGATCAATTGAAAGCCCTTCTGATCAAAGCTCCAGTGTTAGTTCAGCCAGAATCTGGTAAAGAATTTGTGGTTTTTAGTGATGCCTCTTTGAATGGTGTAGGCTGTGTTTTGATGCAATAGGGCAGAGTTGTTGCGTATGCTTCGAGACAATTAAAACCTCACGAATGAAACTATCTGACTCATGATCTCGAATTAGCTGCTATTGTTTTCACTCTAAAAATTTGGCGTCACTACTTGTTCGGAGAGAAATGTCACGTTTATTCTGATCATAAGAGCCTCAAATACTTGATGACTCAGAAAGACTTGAATTTAAGACAATGACGGTGGCTAGAATTACTGAAAGATTACGAGCTCGTCATTGATTATCATCCGAGAAAGGCTAATGTGGTTGCTGATGCTCTAAGTCGAAAATCACTGTTTGCTCTGCGAGCGATAAATGTACATTTGTCTATGTCTGCTGATGATGTGTTAGTAGTGGAATTAAAAGCAAAACCAATGTTGATGCAACAAATCCATGAAGCCCAGATAGTTGATGATGAAATGATCGCAAAACGAACTCAATGTGATCCGAAAGAAGATTGAGAGTTTCTGATTGATGACAATGATTGTTTGAGATTTAGAAATCGATTATGTGTTCTGAGAAATTCAGAGCTTATTCCGATGATTTTGAACGAAGCTCATAGCAGCCGAATGTCAGTTCATTCTGGTAGCACGAAAATGTATAATGATTTAAAACAACAGTACTAGTGGCACAGTATGAAACGAGACATTTCTGACTTTGTTTCGAAATGTTTGATATGTCAACAAGTGAAAGCGAAACATCAGGTACCTTTTGGATTGCTTCAGCCGATTATGATACCTGAGTGGAAATGAGATCATGTCAAGATGGATTTCGTATCTGGTTTACCTTTGACATCGAACAAGAAAGATGCAATCTGGGTTATTATTGATAGATTGACAAAATCAGCTCATTTTATTCATGTTCGTACAAATTATTCACTCGATAAGCTAGCTGGTACATTTCTCAAATTGTGAGATTACATGGGGTATGTACTTCTATCGTTTCGGATAGAGATCCCAGATTTACATCGCGATTTTGGAAGAAATTGCAAGATGCGTTGGGTACCAAACTGTATTTTAGCACTTCTTTTCATCCCCAGACAGACGGTCAATCTGAACGAGTTATTCAGATACTCGAGGATATGTTGAGATGTTGCATCCTTGAGTTTAGTGGCTCGTGGGAACAATACTTACCTTTGATTGAATTCGCATATAATAATAGTTTTCAATCAAGTATCAAGATGGCACCTTACGAGGCTTTGTATGGTCGTAAATGTCGCACACTATTGTTTTGGACTGAGCTTAGTGAGAATAAGATATACGGGGTTAATTTGATCAAAGAGGCCGAATAGAAAGTAAAAGTGATTTGTGAAAGTTTGAAAGCAGCAGCAGATCGTCAGAAATCGTACGCAGATTTGAAACGTAAAGATATAGAGTATCAGATTGGGGATAGTGTGTTTTTAAAAGTTTCACCGTGGAAAAAGGTACTCAGATTCAGACGTAAAGGCAAATTGAGCCCGAGATTTATCGGACCGTACGAAATTTCAGAACGGATTGGGCCAGTTGCATATAGATTACTATTGCCACTCAAACTTGAAAAGATTCACAATGTTTTTCATGTTTCGATGCTTAGACGTTATAGATCTGATCCTTTACATGTGATCCGTCCGTCAGAGATTGAAATTTAGCCTGATTTGAGTTATGTGGAAGAACTGATTCGCATTTTGGCTCGCAAAGTAAAAGAACTGCGGAATAAGAAAATCTCATTAGTAAAAGTATTGTGGCTCAAACACGGGGTTGAAGAAGCAACTTGGGAGCTTGAGGACTCAATGAAAGAACGTTACCCTAACCTTTTCGATGGTAAGATTTTTAAGGATGAAAATCCCTAAAGGGGGGAGAGTTGTGACAGTCCTATTTTGACCCTAGTCAGAATAGTGGTTTTGGGACCACGAATCCGAGTCAAAAAATATTTGAATATTATTTTTCTGTGTTTTGATGGTGTGAACTTTGATATGGTAAAGTTTCATGATTTAATTTTGAGCTTTGGGTGCTTAATTGCTAAGAAAGGGTTAAATTGCATCAAATAAATTATATATATGCTACTATGAAAAGGCTTAAGTGTCATGTTTCTTTAGCATGGGGTGTTAAATGGAAAATAAGCTATTCTCTGAATTAGTGGATGGTAATGGTGGTAGGTAATTGTTATGATATGCATTTTATAATGATGTTGTAAAATTAAATTCTTTTATAATAAGAAACATGTTATAATAAAACAAAAAGGGGTGATAAATGGCAAATAAGCCATTCTTTGAATTAGTGGACGGTAATGGTGGTAGGTTTTTATCATGTTCTTCTCCCCATTTTGCCGAAAACATAAAGTAAAAGAAGAAGAAAAATTCAAGAGCATTCGGCACCTAGTTAAACCTATTTTAAGGAATGTTTGATGTTATTCTTTGTAATTTTTGTATATTTTGGGTTGTTAACTAGTATTTTAACTAGCCCATGACTCAATTATGTTAATAGATTGAAAATGATGCATTCGGCCATGGATGCTTTGTGTTTCATTGATGGTGTTTTGATGTTTTGTAATGAGAGATGATTGTAGATGAGTTGGAGCTTGGTAAACTTTGATAATTGTGGCTAAAATGGTAAATTGTGCTCGGCTAATATGGTATAAGAGAAAATAGTGCTTAAATGTTTAAAATGCCATTCGGGTATGGTTAATAATTGAGAAACACAAAGTGTCGTATGTTTCATGTGTATGAGATTATTGGTATTTTGATTATAAATGAGGTTAGCTAATTTTTAAAAGGGAATGCCGAATGTGATTTGTTGTGAGAAATGGTTCAATTTGGTGATAATAGGAAGGTCAAAGATGACCTATAATGTGTATGACTTTTACTATGATTTATATGTGTGAGAGCTGAATATATTTATGAGATAATGCTTGAATAGTTGAGTTGTAACAAGTTAAAAATTTGTTTAATTTAGCTCAAGAGCAAAGAGAGCCAAATTCGGATAGGGGGAAAGCGAAACTAGTTGATTAGCCGATCCGTAGTTGTTCGATAAAATTAGAGGTAAGTTTTAAGTATTTAAATATAGGTTACTTGTGAATATGTCATGATATGTAATGAAAATTAGATATCTTTTATTTTATATATGCATTTTGCCGAATGGTATGCATGAAAGGCAAATATAGTAATTTATATGGTTATATTACCAAATGTTATATACATGAAATGGAAAATAAGCAGTTGATATATGTACATTGTCGAATGGTAAACATGAAATTGAAATGTGATGGTTATTATGTTTATATTGCCGAATGGTAAGTTAAGAAATGAGAATGCGATAGATATTATGTAATTGTATTCGAATGATACAAAGATCTTAATGATGTGTATGTGTTACATGGAAAAGAAAGTATGATTCGATATTTGAAATTGTGTGATTTGGTTATCATGATGAGTTATTCGGGCCTTTGGTCTAGCAAGCTATAAGCTGGTCTTATTATCGGGCTTCAAGCCTAGCAGGCATAATGCCGGTGAAGAAATATTGGACTTATAAAGTCTAGCAGGGTTTGTGCCGGTAATGAACTCAAGTTTATACCTAGTAGGCTTTGTGCCAGTGGTGAGCTCGGGATCTTACCTAGCAGGCTAATTGCCGGTGAATTAATAAAAGTCTAAGACTATGAGACCTTTTACTAAAATGACAAATGAATTCGTTCAATGCATTAAGTTGTTCAGGTACATGTTATGTATTTATATATGTGAGAATGACCTGAATTGAATTATGAATGTGTAATGAGAAGTATTTGTGAAGTTGTTATAAGTATTTATATATATATATGTACATTCGGTCTTTGTGAAATTATATATAAAAGTATATGTCTTATATATATGTGATCATGGACATTGGAATGAAAAGTTGATGTGATGTTGAAGACTAGTTGGATTAGATTGAATTAAAGTTGGCATTGAGGTATTTAGATGTTTATGACTATATGAATTCGAGTTCAAATGAGATAATATGTTATAAGTGTATATATGTGATTATGCATATTTGGTCAAATGGTATTATTCTGAGATAATGTTATATATGTGATTTCAAAAATTTGTTTCTAAAGGGAAATTCTGAATTACAAGCTGGTATAATGAATTGAATACATATTTGATTAATGTACATAAGTGAGATTAGTTGTTTAAATTATTTAAGACTTACTAAGCTTAATTGCTTACTGTGAATATTTGTGTTCTGTTCCATTTTATAGATCTCAGTTGAAAGCTACGAGTTTAGGAATTCAAGTTCAAAGTCATCCACACTATCTTTTCTATAATTCGGTACTTTAAGGGACTTTATATTTCAATGATGGCATGTATAGGCTTAACTCTTTTGGAGAACAAATTATTTTGTATATGTTTCTAACCAAGCTATGCGAAAATGGCTTGCTCTTTATTCATATATGAATTCATGGTTTGATAGAATTATGGGATGGTTAATTTATGTGTTTGTGCTATTTCTATTCGATTTTGACCTTTTATATAGTTGATAATTATGTTTGACATGGTTGGATTTTAATGATGTGGGGGATATATTGGTTGTGGTCGATATAATTGACTATGATATGTTTTGGAAACCAAGGATGTAAATATTCAACTCTTGGCATGAAATTTTGATTATTATAAGTTATATGACATTTTCAGCTTTGGCTTATAGATTTACCAGATGAACACTATTATACTTTCGGATATATTACATGAAAATGATTCTTTTAAATGGTGGTTTTAATTGTACTTAAGTGGTTATTTAATCTCTATAAGTAGAAAGTAATATGTTGTTTCAAGTAAAATGTTTATATGTATGTGAAGTATCCTTATGTCGTGTACGGCTAGTAATGCCTTGTAACCCACTCCGGTGACGGATACAGGTTATTTAGGTGTTACAGGGCCGGGCCGGGTGGGGTTGCCCAATAGGTCTAGGTATATACGAGTATGTATATATGTTTATTGAATTCTAGGTTGTTTAAATTTGAATACTCAATAATTAAATCCATGGTTATTGAAATGGTGGTATACTATAATCAGTATAAAATCCTTACAAGTATGTACTTGAAAGTAAAAATTCATGAGTAAACAAAATTATTGTGAGGGTTAAAAGCATAGAACGAGTAAAAGCCAAGAGAGTGAGAGTGATCACAGTAAATTAATTTGAAAATATGAGAAATTCATAAAATCTCACTCATATTAGCACAAATATTGTCACTTAATAAACTTGTTTTCTAGCCATTTTAGTATCATTTATTGCATTTTTAGTTTTATTAGTCTAGATTCAAATTATTAGAAAATAAACATCTTTACACACTTTTTAGTGTATCAACAACCCGTTAGGCTAACTCAAGTCTTGTAATGACTAATAGACTATTTGAGTGGGTAGGGTGTCATTTTAGGCTATGGAGCTCAAAGGATAATAGCTGTGTGGTGACACAAAGGGGTCTATGTTACAACACAGAACTTTGAATCTTCCAACACTGAAATAAGGTCAACGTCGTGACGTGAAGGAACCCGATGTCGTGACATCAGGCTGACATTTGCTAACATCAACAGGCGTGTTTAACATATTTTTAAGATATTTTCATTAATTTGACTTTAATAGTATCATGGGTATTTTAGGCATATGGCACCTATAATTTAGCCTATATAAAGAGGCTTTTGTAACATTGAAGGGGACATCATCACACATAGAGTCGACTTGGAGAACAATCTTATTTCTTTAATTTAAGTTTTTAGCGTTCTATTGTTGTAGTCAAAATTTGTAACACCCTAAACCCAGTGTAGACTGTAACGCCCCGAATTTAAGCCTAGAAGTATTGGGCCTTAAGCAAGGGAATAGTTGGGAGACGGCACATAAGTATTTAATTGTGCAAGAAAATGACACAAATGTATGTATGCTTCAGTGGCTAAAGTCGTGTGAAGTGTTGGAGAAGTCTTGGGATCAAATCTAAACTTTAGGAAAATTTTAGTTTTTCCTCTTAAGTAAACCTTGCCTTTAGCATGCTGGCCTTATAAATTATTATGGTTAAAATATGACACAAAGAGAGCTTGTGGTCTAGTGGCAAGGAGGCGTGATGTGTAATTGTAAGGTTTGAGGTTCAAGTCTTAGTGTGTGCAGAATTTTTGTTTTACTTATTTAAGTAAACTCTGACTTTGGCTTGTAGGGTTTTAAATTATTGCGAATAAAATAAGGCACAAAAGGAGCCTGTGGTTGAGTGGTAGGTGGCATGTCAGAGTTTCCAAGGGGGATTGTGTTCGAGTCACGCTTTGCTCAATGAGGTAATTATTTTGCTATCTAGGTCATGTAGGAGGTAAAGTTGGATTGAAACACTGAGTTTGAATTATTCATAGAGAAATTTTAGGAGTGGGTTGTAGAGATAATCTGGGTGTTGGGGAGAAAATCAAGGAGATTTTGAATTGGGATGTTTGAGGTATGCTAGCCGAATTGGGGCTCTATGGTGGCTTGGTTTCAATTAGGAGAACTAGGGGGACATTTTGTGGAGAGTGCAATTGCCAAATGCCTTCATTCTTTTTCGGCATTCCTTTGTTTTCTGATATTGTGGGTTTTGGTTCTTTCTTTTCACTTTTCTTTAGCTATTTTGTTGTTTACTCTTTTGGGACAACTCAGTTGGCACTTACCTCCCTTGGCTGGATAGGCATTTTATTGTTGACCTTACTCTCTTTTTTCTTCTTTGTCTCTTAATCCTTTTGTTTGTACCAAAGCCGAATATTGCTTCCCCTCTCCCTTTCTAAGTGTTGACGGAATACTCTTCTTGCTTTCTTAATCTTTTTCTTGTTCGGCTGAATACTCTCCTTTTGCCTCTTTTCATTTTCTCGTTTTTTCTTTCTACATTATTATTGTGGCTAAGCACCTATCACATCCTTTTCTAGTTTGCTTTCGGTTTGGCAAGGGCTCGTTGATCAGTAGGGAGTGCACGGTTTTTCTTCTTTTCTCCTCCAATTGCTTCTTTGGCCGAATACTTGTAGGTGAGCATCCATGTTACAGTTTCTCTTTCTTTCGGTTTTTTTCTCTTCTCTTGTTATTTTCTCCTTTTTGCACCAACTACCTTTCTTTGGTATACTATTTTAGATTTAACCGATTCTCAACTCGTATATGCTACTCCTTTAGACAGTATTTGATTCTGCGTTCAAGTAAGTGGTTGAGAATGGGGCTTAAGAGGTATAGGGTTCTTGTTCTGATGTTATCGTATTTCTTGTGTGAATCTAAAGAAGAAGGGGGTTTTTTGTATAGGTTGAAGGTGATCTATCTATTGTTTGAGAATTAGGGGAAACGATTACCCCTATTTTTGGTGCAAGGGTATCTGGAGCAAGGTTCGCTTTCGCAATCAGGTGTGTAGCACTACCTTGTATTTGATAATCGGCTAAAGAGTCGAAAGAGTGTGTACGCACACATTGTTTTTAACTATAGATTGGCAAAAAGCCGAAAAGCTGAAAGGTCGAAAGATTGGGCTTTGAGGCCACATGGGCGTGCGAACACACATGTGATTCACCGAGCCCACAAAATATGGGTGTACGACGGTTAAGACTGTAATGGGCCACGCCAGGTCGAAATGGGCCTTGTAAGCCCAATGGGCTCGTAGGGCCCACACGGGTAAATCTCACGACATGTGGTAAATATTGGACTGAGCTGTGTAGTTTGCATGGCCATGGTTAATTCTGGGCCATATGGGCCACATGAGCGTGTGGGCCCACCTGGGCCACATACTGGGCCTTGGGCCTAATTGCACTGTTATGACTGTTTTGGGTGCATGAGATGATCATGGACCTTTTGTTGAGTCGGTAGGTGAGTTTAGACCCATTTCGATGGAAAGGACCAAATTACCCCTGGAGGGTAAAATGACTGAATTACCCCTAGAGGGTAAAATGACCGTAATACCCCTGTAGGGTAAAATGACCGTAATACCCCTATAGGGTAAAATGACCATAATACCCCTGTAGAGTAAAATAACCGTAATACCCCTGTAGGATAGAATGACTGTTATGCCTTATATGATGTTTGATTGATTAAGTATGTTATGTGATATTTATGTGTTTTGCATACATGCATGACATGCTGCATGGATTGGGTTATTGTTATAGAGGAAGTACTGATCTATTGGGGTCACACGGGTTGCACGAAATGACTGTAGACACACCGAAGGCTTAAAGTCGTATATTCGTACTGATCTGTTAAGGTCGCACGGGTCGCATGAGAGGACTATGGACCGACCGATGGCTTTGTGCCGTTCATACTATCGATGGCTTAGTTCCGTCCATTTGATCAGTGGCTTTGTGTCGTTCATACTATCGATGGCTTAGTGCTGCTCATTTGACTGGTAGCTTTGTGTCGTTCACACTATCGATGGCTTAGTGTTGTTCATTTTACCAAGGGCTTGGTGCCATGCATATTATCTATGGCTTAGTGCTGTCCATTTTATCGATGGCTTTGTGCCACGTATATTATCGATGGCTTAGCGCTGTCCATTTTATCGATGGCTTTGTGCCATACATATTATCAATGGCTTAGTGCTGTCCAATTCACCAATGGCTTTGTGCCACGCATATTATCGATGGCTTAGTGCCATTCATTTTACTGGAAGTAGGTTCTATTGATGGTTGAAAGCCACTTATCTTACTGGCAGCTACGCTGCAATTCTGATTACAGATAGCTAAGCTGTGATTCTGTTGTCTAGCAGCCTTGCTGCGATATTCATGTGCTGGCTGGGTGGGTTAATGTTATCCCTACATAGTGTGTTGGTGGTACGGAGTGAGGTGTGTTGGCTAGATTGGGGTAGGATTACATGCATCATACATTATAGGTACTACATTCTGATTCTGTTACTGTAATGGGCTAAGGCCCATCTGATACTGTCTTTTATAACGAGCTAAGTCTAGACTACTTCTGTATTTTGTATTTTTAACTGACTACTTTTTCTTAGGGATTACACACTGAGTTTTTGTAAACTCATCCCGTTTTTAACTGTGTAGGTAATCTCCAGTGTTAGGTGGACTGGTGTTGCGTGGGATTCGAGGGTGACAACACTACTGGTTCCGTTTTATTTTATTGAGCTTTTATTTACTTTGAGATTTTGTTTTAGGTTTTGATGTAATAAGCCCACTCTCTAAATTTCTAGTTTTAATTTGGCTTTTTATTTATCAAAATTTATATCTGCTAGAAGTAAGACGCGATTTTCCAAAATATTAACGGTTTTCAAAACATTACGTTTCCGCAACACAATTCTTTCTTTCAAGCTTCCGTAACAAACATTGATTTTAAAGTACAATAACATTTGAATTTGATTAACAAATTTTCGATTAAGTCGTAATAAGGTTTTAACACGAAGCAGGTAACAAAGAGGCTTTAACCTTCAAATGGGTTTTTACCAACAAGAACGAGTTTTCAAAAAGACACTCCAATGTGACAGAACTAGATTCGGCCATAACGTCGAGGCCGGGTTTGGGGTGTTACATAGACGTTATGGCCAAATCTGGTGATGTCACATGGAATGGAATTTGAAATAGAAGTTGTCAGGCTAAAACTGTTTTAATTTATTAACTTTTATTTATCTCTGTAAAATGCTTACTAATTGATTTGTCTTAAAACTTGTCTCTTTAGTAGAAGCTTTTAGTAACCATTTTATTTTAGAAAAACCACTCGCATTTAGGAAAACATTATTCTTAATAAAACTGTATTTTTGTTGAGTTTTGCAGTTTAAAAGTCCACAAAAATAGTTAAAATCCAAAATAAAGGCAAACAGTCCAATAGTCCCAAATTACCTACAAAAATACCCCAAAAATAAGAAATAAAAACCATAAATGAAACTAAAGTAGTTCAATAGACATGTGGTCACCGTTGAGTCCTCTGTCGCACCGATCCGTCTAAGTCTAGGGATTACCTGTACAGATAAAACAGAAAGGGGTGAGTTTACATAAACTCAGTGTGTAATCCCCACAGAAGACATGCATACAGTCAAACAACATTATCAGTCAAAAGCAGTTTGGGCCTAAGCCCACTAAAAATATAGCTTCAGATATAGATTAGGGCCATAGCCCATCTCAGATACAATCATGCATATAGTGTAGAAATCAGCATCCTACCCACCAGCCTCTACACACCATCTCTGACCATCCCTACACACCATGTGGGATTTAAAATACCCACCCAGCCCTACACACCAAGTCGTACCGAATGCGTACATAATAGTATATTGTAGCTGAGCTGCCAAATAATAGGCATAAATGCCTTTTAGTACACTTCCTCAAATAATCATCATCCCACCCCAATGCAGATGCAACAAAACATGCTCAATGTTAAGATACAGAAATACATGCTTACATGCTAATATTCAATTATACATATAGATCAGTAACATGCATATATCAGTCATGCTCGATACATAAATCAAATAATCATATCATATCATTTAGGGTCTAGGTAACGCTCACCGACCCTATAGTAGGTTCACAGTCGATTTGGACGACCCGTGTAACCCTAGGAAACATTTTAGAAAAATTGGCCACATGCCCGTATGGCCCTTCACACCTAGATTGGCCTTGGCCCATGTGGATCACACGGCTTGGCCCAAAATCCCACACGCCTGTGTGGACTCCTCGTGTGAACCCACACGCTCGTGTGACCTAATGGGCCCGAATCGGTCTAGCCCATGTGTCGCACACGACCTACGTGGCCATCACACAGCTGTGTCTAGCGCACGGCCTAGCCTTTGTCAATCACACGGCCGTGTCATTCGCACACAACCTACCACACGGGCAACCACAGGCCCGTGTGACGTCGACAGTAGGGTTTTTGGCTTTCGTCGAAACCCTATTTTCTATATTTTAGGGTAGACACTTGGTATCGTTTTGTCGTAGAAACACTTCTGAGATAAGCAACACCTAATAATTGACATAACCATACCCAGAATCAATCTTAAGGTTCGATTAAACTGGAATTCGAAACCTACCAACCCAAATCAAATGCTTAACACTTACCCTCAAAGTTCTAAACATTTGATTACGAGATAGCATGGCGAGAGAACTTCAGTCTTCTCTATTTGTTGTGAATAAAAACACAAATTCTCCATTATTAGAGAATTTCATATCGCTCGAACGATTTAATAATAAATCACCTACTTGAGTGAAGAGAAAAATAGTACCACTTACCAACCTATTGTCGTCTCACTTTGAATAAGAGAAGACCAAACTGAAAAGGGATCAAGAAGAAAGTGAAGATGAAGGAAGCATGAAATTTTGGCAGAGAGAGGAAAAAGTGGCGTCAATTTTGGAAAAAGGGAAAACCAAAATTTTTTTGAAAAAAGAAAATAAAAATCTAATTTGATCACAATCCCTTAATTCCCTCCTCCTTTCACTCGTACAATCCCCCACTACGTCTCTACTACTTAGAATTCTAATTTAAATCGAACTCATCCATACGCCCCATGCTTAGAGCAAAAATAATCCCTCTTGCCCACCCAGAGAATTGAACACAGGTCCTCCAACACACCTACACTTCTCTTAACCAGTAGACCAGTAGGTCCATTCTGTTACTTATTTACAAACAATTAAACTTAAGCCTATTGAACAAGGTTAAGGCTTTATTCATAAAAAAATATCAAAATTTTCCTAAGATAAGGCTTGAACTTAGGACCTCTCACACACACCCAAAACATTTAACCATTGAAGCTGATACAGATTTGTACCACAAATTCACAAAAACAAAAATAAGAAATTTGGGGCGTTACAACTCTACCCCCTAAAAGAAAATTTCATCCTCGAAATTTACCTTATCAAAACATATGAGGATACTACTGATGCATCGAATCCTCAGGTTTCCACATGGCCTCCTCAGTGCTATGATTTCACCACAAAACTTTACCAGAGGGATATACTCTTTTCCGTAGAACCTTTACATCACGATCCAGAGTTTGAATGGGCTCCTCCTCAAAAGTTAAGTCCGGCCTAACCTCAATCTCTTTAATAGGGACAATGTGAGGAGGATCATAGCGGTAGCGCCTCAACATCGAGACGTGGAACACATCGTGAATATAATCCAACTCTGGAGGTAGTTCCAACTAATAAGCGACCGGTCCTACTTATTTCAGAATTCGGTAAGGCCCAATAAACCTAGGGTTCAACTTACCCTTACGACTAAACCTCAAAACCTTTTTCCATGGTAAGACCTTGAGAAATACAAAGTTCCCCACAGAATACCTGATCTTGCATCTCTTCAGATCCACATAAGATTTCTACTTATCAGATGCTGCTTTCAGACGATTTCGAATCAATCTGACCTTATCCTCATTCTTAGAAACCAACTCAGGGCCTAAAACCCGTCGTTTACCCGACTTAGTGCAACAAAGAGGAGTGCGAAACTTACAACCATACAGAGCCTCGTAAGGTGTATTTGAATGCTAGACTAAAAACTATTATTATAGGTGAACTCCTCTATTCACAGATAACCCTTCCAACTACCTCGAAAATCGATAACACAACTCCATAACATATCATCCAGTATATGTATCACCCTTTCAGATTGACCATCGGTCTGAGGATGGAATGCAGTACTGAAGTCCAATGTCAAACCCAGAGCCTCTTGTAACTTTTTCTAGAATCGAGAAGTGAAGCGAGGATACCTATCAAAAATGGTCGAGAAAGGTACCCCATGCAATCTCACTATCTCAGGGATGTAGAGCTTCACCAACTTCTACAGTGAATAATCAGTTCTAACCTGGATGAAGTGTGCAGACTTGGTCAATCAATCCACGATGACCTTAACAGAATCTTTCTTGGTGGAGGTTAGAGGCAACCCACTAACGAAGTCCATCGTTACTTTCTCCCATTTCCATAGCAAAATATTAACCGACTGTAGCAAATCCGGAGGTAACTGATGCTCAGCGTTAACCTGCTGGCCGTCAAACATTGAGCCATAAAATCAGTAACTTCTCGTTTCAATCTCAGCCACCAGTATAGTTTTCGAAGATCTTAGTACATCTTATTCGCACTAGGATGCATAGCATAAGGACTACTATGCGCCTCCATCAGAATAGACTGTCTCAGATCAGTATCATTCAAAACACAGATCTACCCATGGAAATAGAGTACCCCATCATTATTCAGCCCAAAGTCCATAGTGTTACCACTCTCAACTTGATGAAACCAAAGACCCAAAGCTTCATCCCCTAACTACTTATCCTTAATTTGCTCAATCCAAGTCAGTTTGACTTGTAGCTTAGCCAACAGACTCTTATCATTGAATAGACTAAGTCGAGCAAACATCGCCCTCAGATCAGTCATTACCCTACAGCTCAATGCATTAGCCACCACATTGGCCTTGCCTGGATGGTACTCAATGGTACAGTCAACACACATCCCAAACCAACATGTGATGCATCACTATAAACTATGAACTCCTTTTCAGGTTCAAGCTGTATCAAAATAGGAGCCTTAGTCAGTACAGTCTTGAGCTTCTTAAAGCTCGTTTGCTACGCATCAGTCCAAATAAAAGGCACTCCCTTATACAAAAGCTTAGTCAATGGAGCTGCGATTAAGGAGAACCCTTCTACAAAACACCGATAATAACCCATCAAACCCAGAAAGTTGTGGATCTCGAACACAATCTTAAGCTGCTTCCAATCTAGTACAACCTCAATCTTTTGAGGATCAACGCAAATCCCCTCAGTAGAAACTACGTGTCCTAGAAAATTCACTTCACGTAGCCAAAATTCGCAGTTACTGAATTTAGCATAGAGCTGCTTTTATCTTAAGGTCTGAAGAACCACCCCAAGGTGCCCGTCATGCTCATCCTCAGTCTTAGAATAAACCAATATGTCATCGATGAACACCATTACAAATTGATCCAAATAGGGCTAAAACACTCGATTTATCAGGCCCATAAATGCTGCCGGTGCATTAGTCAGTCCAAAAGGTATAGCTAGGAAATCGTAGTGTCCATATCAAGTCCTAAATGTCGTCTTATGTACATAGCTTCCTTAACCCTAAACTGATGATACCCAGAATGTAGATTAATATTGGAGAACACAGAAGCCCCTCAGAACTGGTTAAACAGATCATCAATTCTCGGAAGTGGATACTTGTTCTTAATAGTCAACTTGTTTAGTTGTCGGTAGTCAATACACATTCTCATGGATCCATCATTCCTTTTAACAAATAGTATAGGTGCTCTGCACGAAGACACACTTGGATGGATGAACCCACGATACAATAATTCCTGAATCTGAGACTTAAGCTCCGTAAGCTCCTTCAGTGTCGTTCGGTAGGGAGCAATAGACACTGGAGCTGTAACAGCTCGATTTTGGGTCTAGTCAGAACAGTGGTTTCAGGACCACAAATCTGACGCAGAAAAATTTACTTTTAATATATTTCTATCGTCTACAGTTTTACAGAATGTTTTTGCGAAAAATTTGTTGAAAAAATTTGATGTTTGGGCACTCAATTTAGTCAAAAGGACTAAATTGTAATAAGTACAAAATGTGAATTCTATAGGTTAAAGGTGTCTAATTGTAATGAAATTTTAAATTGGAGGTCCTTAAATGATAATTAGACCATTAGTTAAGTTGGTGGACAAAAATGGACATGGTTAGGTATGTTTCTAAAGTTTTTCATTAAGGGCATTTTAGTAATTTGGCAATTAAATGAATTAAAAAGCCAAATTAAAAGCCAATTTTTGTTCATCTTCTTCCTCATGGCTGAAATTATCAAGGAGAAACCATGGCTAGGGTTTGTCAAGCTTTCAAGCTTGATTATCAAGAAAAATGAGAATTTGATCCAGAATAGGGGGAACAAAGCTTTGGATTAATCGACCTAATTTGTCGATACAGTAAATGAGGTAAGTTCGTATGTTAATAGATGTTATTAAATTGTATATTATGTGTAGTATATAATTGATTGAATTGTGGACCTTAAATTAAATGTTCAAACAAGTAAAGACGCAGGATCTATCATAATTATTTCTTAACGAAAGATGAATTGACGGTAAAGACCATGTTTGGACCATGGCAGGTTATGATTTCATATAAGAACATAGTTGGGCTATGGCATCAATATATGATTCCATGTAAGACCATATATGGGATATGGTATCGGTAAGCAATATATGATTCCATGCAAGACCATATATGGGATATGGCATCAGTATGAGATATATGGTTCTGTGTAAGACCATATCCGGGATATGGCATTGGTATGTGATATGTGATTTCATGTAAGACTATATCTGGGATATGGCATCGGTATGTGATATGTGAGTATGTGTAAGACCATGTCTGGGACATGGCGTCAGTAAGAGATTTCGTGTAAGACCATTACTGGTCTATGGCATCGATATGTGTTTACATGTAAGATCATATCTGGGATATGGCATTGTACTATGCATAAGTGATTTTTCAAGTATCCTTAATGATTTTGAATGATTCAATGGCAAAGTCAAGACAAGAATGTAAGTATGATTGAACTAAGTAAAACAGTTATGTACAACACCAAAGTGAGAATCGAGTGAAGGTAAAGTGGTAAGCCTATAGTGTATCATGTATATGATATGAGAAAGATTTGTGTATAAGTATGCTATTTCTCATAATGTGTTTATTTGATTATATTGAAATATGAACTGAATGATATATGAGACATGAGTTTGGCACAATGTGTACGAAGTACCGTTATTCGATGATATTTTATATGAGTTATTTTGGCTAAAGTAAATGTAACGGATATTGGATTGGATGAAATTATATAGGTATTCAGTTATGTATGTACAAAAGTGAACGAATTGATATCAAAATATATTTGGTCCATATGAACATAGAAATGAATAAATTCGTGAAACTTTTGGTTGATTATGTGCTTGAATCTATGATATAAAGGTGAAACTAAATGAGTTTGCATTATAGTAGTGAAAATGCTTAATAAGCGTTTATTCATTAGGTTGTGTTTATTTTCATACAAGCTTACTAAGCTTTATAGCTTACTTGTGTATTTCTCCTATGCTTATAAGATTTTGAAGACTCGCTCGGGTTGGAAGTTGTCAGAGATCTCATCACACAATCCAGCTATCGTATCAGTACTGAAAAGCTTGTAAATTTCATTATATGAAATGTATAGGCCAGTTGGTTTATGAAGTGTATAAGTCTTTCTAGCTATTTAATGCCTAAATGGGTTTAATATGAATAGCCAAGTGTTTTGGTTCATAAAAGATGTAGAGGTTGGAGTGTATTTGGCCATTTAAGTTCGCTTATTTTGAGATTGTGGTATAAGTAAGTGAAGTATATATATTATGCCTTGTGATTTGGGTATGTTTTAATGGGTGAATTATGGTAAATATCAAGTGTGGTGGTTGTCATATTGAAATGGCCCATAATGTGAAAAATTGTGGATGTTGGTTGTTTAAGTACACTCTGTTTTGTGTTTTTGAAATGGTGTAAATGCATGTGTGAAAAAGGGTGGCAAAATGGCTTGGTAAATAGCCTTTATTTTGTCCACACGGGTAGACACACGGGCGTGTGTCTAGGCCGTGTGTGACATACAGTTAGCCTTAAGGTTATGTGTTCTGGCTGTGCGTCCCCTGCACTTTAATTTTGAGAAATAGAGTGCCCAGGGGTATGGTAAATATCGAGTGTGGATGGCACAGCCTTGAACACAAGCGTGTGCCTAGGGCGTGTGAAGTCTGCACCTATTTTATGAAAAATTTTGAAAATTAAATTGACCACACAATCTAAGCACATAGGCGTGTGACTTGGCTGTGTGCCCCTCAAATGTTGATGATGTCATAAATAGAGAGTTACACGGGTTAGGGACATGGGCATGTGTGACCACACAGCCTGCTCACACGGGCATGTCCCATAACCACACAGGCGTGTGACCCCTGTATATTTAAAAATTTTCTAAGTTTTGTAAAATTTTCTAACGTTCTCAGTTTAGTCCCGAACTGCTCCCAATGTATGTTTTGGGCCTCGTAGGCTCGTTTTAGGGACTTTATGATTAAATGTGAATGGTTTTAATTTGGATGCAAATTTATGTCTCGAAATTGTGTGTTTATTCGTGGGGTAAGTCCAGTAATGCCTCACACCCTATTCCAACGTTGAATATAGGTAAGGGGTGTTATAGGAGCTGTACCAGGAAGAAGCTCAATCCCAAATTCCACTTCCGGATTCAGAGGTAAAGCCGGTAGCTTCTCAGGAAAGACGTCCAGAAAATCCCTTACAGTTCTGATGTCTTTAATATTAGAGTCCCTGGAAGCGGAAACACTAACATAGGAGAATGCCTCACATCCCCTACGAACCAGTTTCTCAGCCACCAGTGTAGAGATCATGTAAGCCAAATAATTTCGATGGTCCTCAATCACAACCACCTCGTTATCCTCCTCGGTCCTCAAGACGACCCTCTTAGTTGTATAGTCCAGACTGACACAATGCTTAACCAACCAATCCATCCCCAATATCAGATCAAACTCCCCAAATGGATGCTCCATTAAGTGAGCTAGAAATATCGTCCCTTGAACTTTTAAAGGAACATCCTTATACAATTTGCTAACCCAGACGGACTGCCCCAATGGACTCAGTACAGTAACCTCACTCATAGTACTCTCAACCAAAATCCCCAAGTTTCCATATACAGTGCTAGCTATGTATGAGTGAGTAGACCCTATGTCTATCAAAGCAAGGTAAGATGCATCATAGATAAGGAACGTACCCATGATGATGTCCAGAGCATCTCTATCCTTTCAATGACGACTAACATATACAAGAGCAGGCTACCTCGCCTCAGTCTACCCAACACCTCTGCCCGGTGTGACAACCTGATTTAGGGCTTAAATGGAACAGTGGTTTCGAAACCACAATCCTGAAGTAGAAAATTTATTGCAATTAATTTTTAATATTTACTGTGTGATTAAATAACTGTGTGAAAATCTTGTTGCGAAATTTTATCGTTTTGGTGCTCAATTTGATATGTAGGAATAAATTGAAATAGGTGAAAAATGTGTGTTCTAGTTCATAAAGGTACTTGTGAGTAAAGGGTTTTTAAAGTAGAGGTCCTTATATAGTAATTAGTCCATTTGTTAAATTGTTGGACAAAAATGGACATGGAATAGGTGAGGTAGGATTTTTTTAGTAAGGGCATTTTAGTCATTTTTGTAAATAAAAGAATAAAAAGGGAAAATAAGCCAAATTTTGTTCACAATCTCCTACCTCTTGGCCAAATATTGGTAGTTCTCCATAGCTAGGGTTTTGTCATCTTTCAAGCTTGATTGTAAGTGCATCTTAGCCCCGTTTTAATGTTCTTCGTATTTTTGAAATCCTTGTAGCTCGGTTTACCTATTTCTATCATTATTTTGAGTTAGGGTTTATGTTTAAAAATTTACCCATGAATGATATGCATGTATTTTGATGTTTTATGAAAGAATATGAATGATTGGAGCGTGATAAACGTATTTTACCATGTGATTTTCGACGGAATCGCGTAAAAGGACTAGTTTGTAACAAGTTGTGAAATGTGTGTAAATGTATGATTTAGTGAGAATTATGGGCTACTATTAGAGGGAAAAGGTTTAGCTAGGCATAAAATGCAAGAAAATTGAATAAAAATTATTTTACGAGCCTAGGGGCAAAATCATAATTTTGTGAAATTTAGGAGGCAAAAATGTAATTTTGCCATAATGTGACTTTTGGATCAAATTGAATAGTATGAGTGTTAAATGAGCTAAATGTGTTATTATTAGATCAAGAAAGACGTGGAATCGACTTGGAACAGGGAAAAGAAAAAGTGGTGGATTAGAGTATAAACTCGTCATATTTTGCATCGAGGTAAGCTAATATGTGAATAAAGCATTGTTTTTATTTATGTTATAATATTTTATCATATTTTATGAGATGGGATTGGGCATGGAATAATTATTCGATGTAAATTATAAATTTTATTTGAATAAGAATGAATTGGTAAAATGCGTAATTCTCTATTGAACTGTCGGAATAGAATAGATATGATTGATTCGGGGTGAGAACACATGTGTAGTACTATGTGCAGGCTACTAAGTGTTCAAGATGGTTTAGGTCACGTGTGTAGTACTAAGTGTAGGCTACTACGTGTACCATATGGTTGGGGTCGCATGTGTAGTACTATGTGCAGGCTACTATGCGTACCTGATAACTTCGATCACATGTGTGGTATTAAGTACAAGTCAATATGTCTAAGGGATGATTTTGGTCACATGTGTAGTACTAAGTGAAGGCTACTATGTGCACCAACTAACTTCAACTTCAAAGGTAATACTATGTGCAGGTCATCAAATATTTATTAATGTTCTC
This sequence comes from Gossypium stocksii, assembly GCA_020496765.1. Taxonomy (NCBI): domain Eukaryota; kingdom Viridiplantae; phylum Streptophyta; class Magnoliopsida; order Malvales; family Malvaceae; genus Gossypium; species Gossypium stocksii. Next base: position 36,301,585 of record CM035623.1, on the reverse strand, counting down.
TTCCAATGTGTTCAATGGGAAACTAACCAAGTGATGAGTGCAATTGTGTAAAGACTAAGTGCAGATATATGTGTATATAAGCATGTGAGTAATGTGTTCCATAAATGATCGATCTTCGATAAATTTGATGTGGAAAAGTGTTATTGGAAAAATTATATGAGGAAATTATGGAAAATGTGAAATAAAAAATAAAATAGTTTATAACTACAGTAATGGGTTGAATTTGAAAAATCACCAAAAACAATAGACATTGAATTAGAGGTTGAATAAGATATGAAATTAAAGCTTATTGAGTCTATTTTCATATAAAAGAAATATAGCCAGTAAAAGCTTTCTATATTCTAAAATATTTAAATTCTTGTAAGATTGGTCCAGAATGATTTCGTGATCCCCTATTCTAATTTGGAAAAATCACTAAAATTTGTACAAAAATAATTATGGAACATAATTTATATGGCTAGATTCCTTATTGAGTCTATTTTTAGAAGAAACAAACATTAACATCTTTTGAATTCTGTATAAAGAGAAATTGAAATGTTAGTGAAGAGTGATTAAGACTGTTAGGCAGTGAAACAGGGGAGGATTTACTCAATAAACTGTATTAATTGGCCAAACCAAAATTCTGAATTTTTTATGGTAAGAATACATATGAGCCTAGTTTTTGGGAAAATTAAGAGATCTTAATTTGGAGCTTCTTAGCTCCGGATAAAAATAATTTAGTGACTAAGACTCGAATGGACAACTTGTACAAAATTTAAGTAAATAGTAAATTCATGTGAGATTAAGATTGTATAATTGTGGAAACATATTTTAGTATTTATAAATGCCATAAATAGTTTATTAGTTTTATTATTTACATATTACTTACTAAGCTATAAGCTTACTTTGTTTTCTTTTTGTTTCTTGTCTTATTTTATAGTGTAATCGAGTTTGTTCGTGACTTGGAAAAATTGTCGGAGGCTCACCAACACTATCCATCCTTCCTTTTGGTGTTTTGTAAACATATTTTGGAACTATGGCATGTATAGAAGACTTAAGTATTTTGTTGTATATTATAGTGCTATTACTAGAAATATTGATCTCTAATTTGATATATCACTTGTATTATGCTATCGATGTGGTTTAATACTAGTTAAGTTACTGGTTTATGATATATATGAACTCAGTGACTAAAAGATGAATGAATAGTTGAAGGATTTTAATTTAAATGATCATTTTATGACTCGATGATTACTTGTGTGCTATTCTAGTAATACCTCGTATCCTGTTTCGGTGTTAACACAGGTAAGGGGTGTTACACCCGGTGCTCTCTTACTGCGGTCCATACCGTTACCACCCCTAGCCTGACCACGGCCCCTAAGTGGCTACTGAATTACTCTTTGTGGCTGCGCAGTACCAGAACCTGTAGCTTGCACCTGATCAGGCCGCAACGGACACTCTTGAATGCGATGCTCTAAGGACCAACATCTCAAACACACCCCAGTCCTCCTCCAACACTCACCCTGGTGGCGTCTACCACAATTCTCACATGGCTGTAATCCAGTAGAAGTAACAGGGGGCACAAATCTAACTGACCTATTAGATCTGGCCTTATTCTTAGGCCTCTGTATTGAACTCGAGGGCTCCGAATCCCTCTTGTTCTTACCCCTCTCATGATCTCTGTTTTGGCGCTCAGCGCACTTGACCTCTTTGGCGATCATCACCTTCTCAACCAGGATGGAGAACTCTCGCTCCCTCTGTAGAGCTATCAATACCATCAGATTATCCCTCAGTCCATCCTTGAATCGAATACACCTCTCGTATTCAAATGCCACCATACATCGCACATAACGACCCAGTGTAAAAAATCAGGCCTCATACTTGGCCACAGATTGGTCTCCCTATGAGAGATTCAGGAACTCACGCCTACAAGCATCAATGTAACTCACCCCCACATATTTCCCTTAGAATGAGGACTTAAAGAATTCCCACGTTAGACATTCAGGCTGGTTGCCCTCCTTAACAGTCAACCATCACTGGTAGGCCTCATCGCGAAGCAACGAGACTGCACCCTTCCATTTTTGCTTAGGGGTGCAATCTAGATCATCCCTGATCCTCTTGGTGGCCTCCATCCAGTACTCAGCCACATTAGGGGCCACTCCAGTCTCACCCATAAATAATTCAGCTCCTTTGGACTGGACTCGTTCCGTAACCGGCCCTCGGCCCCCAAATCTAGTGTTGGGCCCAGCGACCCTCTCTAATATCCTTAGCATAGCCTGGGACAATGCGTCGTCCCCAGCCATGCGATCTTGAGACCTAGTCTCAATAGTAGGCGACACAGGTGTCTCACTAGTGTCTAAAGTCAGCATGCTGCTCGAAAAAGAAGACTTGGCATGAGCCCTCCTACGGCCTCTACCATGGCCTCGACTACCACGTTCACAATACCTTATGCGCTTATTGTCTAATACAGTTTATCTACAATAAACAGTTTTATGAATCAGTTACAGTTTTAGTATTTTTTAACAGATGTTTTATGCAAACAGTTCTAGAAGTTCAGAGTTTGTTTTCGTAAGTCGCAGTCTCTATCAGTTTTACTACAATCTCAGAGTACACTAACTAGAGTATTTTCAGAACAATCTATCTATAAAGTCATACCAGTTTATCAAAATACTTACAAGATTGGCGCCGGAGACTTGGTGTACCACATACCCAGTCAAATCATATCAAATAATTTGAAAATCAATTCTTTAAAAACCAAGTTTTAAAAACCAAAATCCACAGTCGAGTTTTACAACCTGGCTCTAATACCACTAAATGTAACACCTGAAATTTAGCCTAAACGTTAAGGCCGAATCTAGCGATGTCACATGAAATGGAATTTGAAATCGAAATTATTGTCGAAACCATTTTTTTATATTTTGAAAAATGGGGATCGACTTTAAAACGAAATATGGAGTCGCCACCAATCTTTTTTATTTAGGTGTGATTAGATCACCTTGTAAGATATTTTATTTTATTGAAACATCGATTTTTCCCTACAAAATTCAAGAAAGTGGGTTCGAGAGTCGGTTACATACGAGGAAGGGTTAGCACCCTCGTAACGCCCAAATTGGTACCTAATTGATTAATTAAGGTCCTAATGTCAAAAAATTGAAAATATTTTAAAATTCAATCCCTTTTAAAAATGTTTGAATAACTCTAATTGGATGTTAAGATTCTTTTATTCTGAAGTAACAAAATATCACGTCCAGTACGTTAGGATACGAAACTTTAAACCCTCGAAACCAAGATCATCTTTTGATAAAAGGATATTCAGTTATTTGGCCAAACGAAAAATCGAAACCCGGCATGTTAGGGCACGATTTCTCGAATTTCTTAACACGAAATATTGCCTCATTTTAAGAAAAAAATTCAAATAAGAGCGGTTATTAAACCAACTCGAAATGTGTTTATTCGGTTTGTTTAGGATAAAAATGAAGCAACTAAAATCAGCCCAAATACGTTGGAATTTGAATCACAATGCGATAATAAGAAACAAAAGCACTATATTGTGCATGAAATAATAATATGAGAGTACAACATTATACAAATGAATGACGATGATAAGAATACAAATATACAAATCGAAATACACAATAGAATTAATCTCATAATATACCTTATTTAAAAAAAATTAACATTAATAATCAAAGACTAATGAAATTTTAAAAAATAATAAATTAAAACCAACAAAATGTACCAAGTTTTCAAGATGATAATAAATAAGGTTAAAGTAAATAATGTGGAAGAAAAGAAATTTGAAATCACAAATAAAAGCAATTTAAAAGTAAATTATATGCATAAGCATTTTAAAGTAGGTAATACATTTAAAAGTTTGAAATAAAAAAATAAAGATAAAAATAAATAATATATGAAATAGTAATATAAATCAATTTTAAAATAAATATTATATAAGAAGAAAGTTAAAGTAAGTAATATATATATACATTCATCTAAATTAAAAATAATTTAATATAAATAATATATAAAAGTAATGATGTATAAGGGTATTTAAAATAAATATCATATAAATCTTTAAAACAAATGATTATAAAAGAGAATTTTAAAATAAATATATCATATAATAAGCAATTGAAAATATGTATATACAAGTAATATTATAAAAATAACAACTAAAATAATGTAAAATCAGTAAAATAATTCAAAATAACATGTTTAAACAATTTCTAAAAAAGAATAATAAATAAATTACAAAGAATAAAAACATATACTGAAATAAAAAATACTCAATTGAAATAAAAATAAAATCAAAAGGACAATTCATAAAACAATAAAATTAATAAAACATAGTTAAAGACCAGAATAAAATGCGCATAAATGAACAGGGTTTAAAAATGCAAATGTCCCCAAATCCCGAAACGTGTCGTTTAGATGTGGACTAAATTGGAATGGCGCACAATTTTCAGGGAACAATTAAAAATACCAAAAGAAATAGAAATAGAAGCCAACCACAAGACAGTGCGACAAAGAGGGACCAATCGCATTAATATCCCTTTCTGACAAAATGCGCGGATCCTTGTGGGCATCAGGTCAGGTCAAAACAGATATGGCCTATACGGCACTATTTTAGAGCCATTGAAACAGGTCCTAAACGGTGTCTTTTCATGCACTTTATAAAAACAAAAATAAACTTAAAACACATCATTTAGCCATTTCAGAAACAAAAAACAAAACGAAGCAAAAAGAAAACAAAAACCTAAACTATCTTCCCCTAATCGGCTGACCAAGAAACTCTCTGCCCAACCGCCATACCGCCACCATAACCAGTGATTGGTGACGAGCGAAACCCTTTTTAAATCTATTTGAAACCACATTCAGGGGCCTTACCACTTTCAACCTTGAAATCCCATCTTAAACTTCAATTTTGATGAAGAAGATGAGGACTCTGAAGGCGCATCCACAAAGGTAAACCCCTCATTTCCTTTTTTCTTTTCTCATACAATAGGAACCAAATGAAAGACCAAATAAAAGGAAAAGATCGAAAGAAAAAAAATTGCAATCTGAGGTCACCTTGAAAAACTTTGATTTCTTTTTTATTGATTTGTATTCGTCTCTCTGCGTAAAAATTTACACTGTTTTCATTTGGCTTTTATAGCCAGAATAAAAAAATGAAATTACAAAACAATTTTTATATTATCTGTAATTTCTTTGTTGTTTGTTACCCTCGTTGTTATTTGTTGTATTGCCGTTATTTGCGTTGTTGTCATTCTGTTTATCTTTTCCTGTGTGAACAAAAATAGGCTAGTTTACAAGCCACATTTCTCACCCAAATTTGTATTAACTTATTCACTTCAAATAACATATGACACTACTTTCAATATACATTCAAAACAACCATAACCAAATCAAAATCATGCAAACCCAATGCCAACAAAAAATATAGTTCATACACTTCACAATTGATCATTCAAATTCATACCAATATCATTTACAAAAACTCATCTAAATGATCACTTTTATATATACATTATCTTACGTAGTACTTAACATATATATACCATATCAACTCCAACCATTTGCTACCATCAATGTCAACCTGCAATAAACAACTTCAAGGTTTCTCAAATGGTCATTTTCATATGGTTACTTATATGCCTATCACATAACTTATATGCCAACTCAAATCACTATTTCACAATCAAGACAATTACATAGCAAATATTGACCAAACCTCATAAGTCATGTACTCATATAATTACTTACTATCACAATACCAAATTTAATCCAAACCATATGGCTAATTTCATATCACATCACATAGGCTTCATTAGCCAAAATTACTTATACTTATCATATAACCACAAAGCTTATACATGCCATATAACCAAAATTACAAATCTTAAAAGTACCAAAATGATAGCCAGATAGTGTGATGAAATCTCCAATGACTTCCAATCTGAGTGAGCCTCCCAAACACTATAAAACATAGTAAAAGAAAACAAGGTAAGCTATAAAGTTTAGCAAGCCCGTATGAAATAAACTTAATTAATCATAAATACACAATTCAAACAATTAGACATATTATTATGCAACTTAGATAAATACACAAACCTCTAACATATAAACTCACAAGATTAGATGTGAACTTCACAAGTTTCTTTGGTTTAAAGCTTATACAGTTTATGTACATACCTGTAGCATCTCGAGTCAATATTATACTCATCTATATCTTTCATATACCCGTTGAACCATTTGGAATACTATCAGATACTCAGGAATCTCACACCCTAAGTGCCATATATATATATAGTTGAACCTATCTCAATCACATACTCACTCTTGAGCTATCAATAGGGTTGCTCACACAAGCTGTCAGTCAAGACGTAGCTCCATGGTGCTGCTCACACAAGCTGTCAAGTAACTGCAACACATGTCGGTATACTCAGCCATCAGTAGGACATACAGGACCAGCACTCGAATCACATAATCATAGTAACCCTAATGTCATGACATTCGTATCCTAAACTTTCCTAAGGTTCAAATGGGATTTCTCACTTACCGAATTGTCGTCCAATATGTCCGCAAGGTTGTACTCATAATTTATGCAATATCAAACCATATAAAACACCAATATAACAATGCTTATTACATACAAACTTACCTCAATCGCAAAAATGACGAATTAGGTCGACTAATCCGATACTTTGTTTTTCCCTTGTTCTAGATTTGAATCTCATTTTTCTTGATCTATACAATATCAATTTTAACTTATTTAAGTAACACTTTATTCAATTTAATCCAAAAATCACATTATGGAAAAATTACACTTTTGCCCTTAAATTTTAATTTATTTACAATTTAGTCCTTAACATATAAAAATACAAATTCATGCAATTAAAGCGTAACCCATGCTAACCGAATTTCTATTATTAGCATATCAGCCCATATTTTTCGTTTTAACCAAAAAAATTCATTTTTCTCAATTTAATCCAAAATTGACATTTTCACTAAAAATCCCTTTACAAAACTTGTTTAACTAACATCAAACATTCACAATCTATCATCAAACATTAAAGCTCACACATATTCATCAATGACAAAACCCAAATACTTTAACAATTTTAGAAATTGGTCCCTGGGCTAGCTAGACTAGGTTACAACGATCACAAAAACATAGAAATCATTAAATATGGGACAAATGCAACACCCTAAACTCGATCTAAAAGTTTAGACCGAATCCAGGATGCTACATTGATCACCGAAGTGATTGTAGGAAAATTTTTCAAATGAGTTGACATTAATTCCATTTTTGAAACCATTTATATTTTTACGAAACAAAACATTTAATCACTTAAAAATCCGTCGGTAAAATTACAATTAAGCTTGATAAATAACCAAAATTAAATAAAAGAGAAAAAATTTCAAAATAGAACTTTCACCACAGCCTTATAAAATCTTACAGCTCAAAACAATATAATAAAAATATAAATTAAAAAGTAGAACCAAAATGATCCTTTGTAACAGTGACTGTCCGAGACCTCGCATACCGAGTCCAGCATCAGAATTCAAAAATGTAACTTAAAGGGGAAAACATGAGGGGGTGAGCTACACGAGCTTAGTGTGAGATCAAACCAACTAATTGCAGAATCAAAAATAGAAAGCTAGAAAGCAGTTAAGAAGCGAGACCTACTTACAAAATTATACAAAACCAGATGGTAGACTCGAGACAGAAGTCCCGACAGATAATAACAATTTGAGCATATCAAATCTGAATCAGACACACAGTCACAAGTACTTTTCAGTCAAAGAACAATCAGACAGTCTTACATGCAGAACAGTCAAACAGATATATATATATGAATGCAGTTAAGTTATAAAGCTCACCCATCCAACCAATACACCTCTCTGTCCCCCGATTACACCATATAAGATCTATTTGAGCTAATCCAACCAAACACACCATAAGGACCTCGAAAGGCCCATCCAACCCTGTACACCATATATATGGACTGAGCCACTCAGATATACTACGAAAGCAAAGTTGTCTTATAAGCTGTACAGTGCCATATAGTAAACCGTGATATAGATATGCAGTATGAACTGCCAGATCAGATAGTAATGGTACGTAGCGAAGCTGATGTACATGCGGTACAGTGCATTGCGGTAATCTGCAATACCAATAAGTTGAAGTAAAACCACCAGATTAGATATAATGATACGTAGCGAAGCTGACGTATATACGATACAGTGCAATGCGGTAATTCGCTATACTGGTAAGTTACAGTCAAACTGCCAGAACAAATATAATGATACGCAGCGAAGCTGACGTATATGCTGTATGGTGCAGTGCGGTAATTCGCTGTACAAACCAATTGTAGTAAAACTTCCAAATCAGTTCAGATTGTATGGTGCAGTGCGGTAATTCGCTGTACAAACCAATTGTAGTAAAACTTCCAAATCAGTTCAGATACAATCTCCCTTTTTTTTTTTAAATCCCACCCAAAAATATTTTATGCATATGTGTATGTGCAGACAGAGAAACAAAATCAGAATACAAGGTTTCAAACAGTCACTCAGAAACAGAAACTCACATCTAGTCAATCAGATACAGAATGCACACAATCTCGCAGAACAGTAACACAATAATGGACAGTCAGACATGCACGTTTATATCCAACTACGTACAGTACAAAAATCGAACATCCTACATACAACAATAACAATTTAAGTATAAACAGAACTGTAACACCCCAAACCCGGCCCAGACGTTACGGCCAAGTCTGGTGTGTCACATTGAAGTGTTTTTCGAAAATCGTGCTTTCATTGAAAACCCTTGAAGTTTTAAAAACTCTTACCGTTAAACTTAGCTTTCCAAAACGTGATTTATTGAAATAATCCTCCCTTTGCAAACATCGTTAAAACCTTTATAAAAGTTTTATGAAAGCTTATAAACCCTTGTAGTTTGCAAAATCATGTTAATTTTGAAAACGGTTTAAGTATCAAATAAATTTGACCTTTTTCGTTAAGACTTAAAGTGAATGGAAGCTGGGCACCAGGTAGGATTCCAGAAAAGAGGAGGTGAGTCGAATAGACTGCTTAAGTACCAAGCTCTTCTTGGATCCACTCCTAGACATGCACACTACCATTGACACACTTTAACTATTTGAAATATTTATTTACAAGATCATTTAAAATTGCGGAAGCTTTGCTTGGTTATCGTGTTATTTTGAAAACAAGTAACTTTTATAAAAACCGCGTCTTAAAATCATTTATTTTCAACTCGATTTAAATAATATCCTACGTAAGCTAAAACCAGTTTAAATAAGTAAAGAAAAAAACCAAAATAAAAGTAATTAAAGAGGCCCTTTTTACAACCCAAAACCAGAAATAAATAATTAAATCTAAATTCAAATAGGTAACTTAATTAGAAATCCAATAGTCCAGTCCATGTGGCCACTCTGAATCCCTCCCAGCTCCAAGTCCACCAATCTAAGGCTCACCTGTAAGGATGGAAGGAAAAAGGGGTGAGTTTGGAAAACTCAGTGTGTACAGAAGCCCATCCAAAGCCCAAGTCAACTCAAGCCTATTGGGCCTAAGCCCTATCCCATCACAGTCAAATACTGGGTCGAAACCCTATTCAGATAACAGTAAACTGGGCCTTAGCCCTTTTCAGATAACAGTACGGCCCATAGGCCCATTACAGATACAGATCAGATATGATATGCAAACAGAAAACCCAACCCAGATCCATCCATAACACCCCCGTACCAGCCTTACACCATGTGGGGAGACTACTCGACCCACCCAACCGCTACACACCACAGAAATTTGCAGCGAGGCTGCCAGATATTGTGACGAGGTCACCAGATACAGATATTGTGGCGAGGCCACCAGAACAGATGTATATGTGGCGAGGCCACCAGAACAGATATATACGTGGCGATGCCACCAGATTGCAGCGAGGCTGCCAGAACAGATATATATGTGGCAATGCCACCAGATTGCAGCGAGGCTGCCAGAACAGATATATATGTGGCGAGGCCACCAGATTGCAGCGAGGCTGCCAGAACGCTTCCTCCATCATAAACCCAAACCCCATGCAGCAGGCATACATGCTATGACATATAACATACAGAATCACATGCATCAGATATATACATATGTTATGAGATATGACATGTAGAAATAGAAAATCATACATTTCATACAGAATTTACCCTAGGGGTATAAAGGTCATTTTACACTTAGGGGTAATTTTCTATACTTAGGGGTATTTTAGTACTTGTTCCAATATTACGAGTTTTATGCATGTTACAGTCACATATAAGCTTTAGTTCCATCTTAGCAGTCAATTTAACAGATTTTAACAATTTCAGTCACTGGGCCCTAAAACTCCTAATGGGCCCTACAGTGTCTATTTAGCAAATTATGCCCATTCAGCCCAAATTTCCTATCTAGCTACTAGTTTTAGCAGTTATGATACTACAGTCTAATAGAACATATTTATTTCCTATTTTTACCTATATGGGCCCGGAAGCCCGTGAGCCCATGTTCGGCCCATCGAGACCCAACTTATCGAGGTGCGCAAAATTGCACACTCAACTAACTTACCACTTATGGTTACAGATCTCAGGATTTCCAATCATCTTGTGAGCATTCGCACACTCACAAGCCCACATAATACCAACTTTTCGGTTACTTGGCCTTTACCGAATTAGACTAAAGAAGGGTTCGGTACACACCTGATTACGACGAATGATGATGATATCTGCTCCAACTCAATCCTATATTCGATTACTAAAACATTAGACCACGAATCAATGATAACTAAATTTAACATACTCTTACCATATTCGGGCATCCATGAACAAGGCCCTAAATCCTTACCTTTGCTGAAGTTGATATCCAAATCTGGATCTAAACGCTCCACTGATCCAAGCCCTTAATCAGCAGCCTTTAACCCTTACAAGCACAGAGTAAAATAATTGGTAACAACCCCTTAAAGCCTTAGGCACTATTTCGACAGCCTCCCTAAACACATAGGGATTCCAACTTTTCCAAATCCCAAAAATAAGAATAGATCACAGTCAAGCCATTCATATCACCAACTTATATCCACGGTCAAACTAGCCCAATCATCACACAAGTTAGTCATTTACCCACGAAGGGCAAAACAGTCATTTAACACCTAGGGGCAAAATGGTAATTTTACCCCATGGGGGTATCTCGGTAATTCTACCCTACAGGGATATTTCAGTAATTCTACCATAAAGGGGTATTTCAGTAATTTCACAAATCAAGGGTAAAACAGTAATTTTACAGATCAGGGGTAAAACGATAATTTTACAAATCATGGGTAAAATGGTAATTTTACAAATCAGGGGTAAAATAGTAATTTTACAAATCAGGGGTAAAATGGTAATTTTACAAATCAGGGGTAAAATGGTAATTTTACAAATCAGGGGTAAAATGGTAATTTTACAAATCAGGGGTAAAATAGTAATTTTACAAATCAGGGGTAAAATGGTAATTTTCCAAATCAGGGGTAAAATAGTAATTTTACAAATCATGGGTAAAATAGTAATTTTACAAGTCGAAGGTATTTCAGTAATTCGGTAAACTAAAGCATTCTAAACAGAGATAACAATGCAAATGGGCCTAGGGCCCATTCTCGACCTAAATAGGCCCACACGCTCGTGTGGCCCTTTTAGCCCAAATTTAGCTACAGATATGCGATTCACCTAGTCTAGTCCAATATTTACTATACAATTAAACAACTTGTCCAAATGGCCCCGTAGGCCCATTGGGCCCACATGGCCCCTTCGGCCCATCGCAGCCCGAAGTAGCTGTCCTACCGCTAGAGTAGTGAGAAATACACACCTGATAGGAGACTGAAGTTAAGCCGCGCTCTAAACACTCTTGGCCGATGCCCAACCCAAACGGGCACGCCATAAAGCGAAAGGGATCAGCCAAGAAGGCTGTGCCTACTCCCCTCCTGGTTTGCTCTATTTAAAGCTAGATTCTCACCTGCTCTCATGTTAGCTTTCCGATGTGGGATTCTCCATCAATCCCCCCAAAATTAAAGCATTAGCAAAATAATCAACCTTTGCGTGCAACGGGATTCGAACCAAAGTCCTCTCAGTAACCCTGTCATGCCATCACCACTCGGACACAAGCTCCTTTGTGTCATAAGTCCAACACATTTAACTTTAAAGCTCACCTACTTACTTCCAGATTTATTTAAAAGAAAAACCAAAATAAATTGCAAGAGCCAAGACTTGAACCTTGGACCCCTTGCTTCCTTGTCCCCTAAGTGGCGCTACTTTGCCACTACACCACATTCCTTTTTTGTGTCTTATTACACACATAATTCCTTACAACTCCTCTTTTCCAAGTCCTCTATTCGTTAAGTCCAAAAATCCAAGAATTCTCTGGTTTTTTAACCAACACTTGGGCCTTCCATAGGCCCAATAACACACTCCAAACACGAATTACACATCCATATATCAAAATTTCAACATAACACCAAATATCACAAAAATCCCGGAATCCCAGAAATTAGCCCAAGACTTTTCCCCACACTATGAATCCTTCGCAGTTCACTAAAATACCATATTAACCCATCAATAATAACCTTCCATAACAGAATTCAACACATCAATAATTTTATTTCGAACTATCTCACACCTGCACCCAGGCCCAAGGCCCAATACTTCTAGGCCCAAATTCAGGGTGTTACAAGAACATATAGTTACAGATAAAGGGGTCTAGTCACCCCCACTAAAGACTAACAAAGGGTTGGATTACACAAACTCATTTTCTAGCTCAAAACAAACACAACTAGATATTAGGTGTTATAGGACCACACGCCCGTGTGCTTCGGCCGTGCGAACCAACTTAGGCTGTGTGGGGGCAAAACTCTCATGTGGAGGAAGGCACATGACTATGTGGCAAAGGCACACACCCGTGTGAAAGAAGGCACATGGCCACGGGGAAGAGGCACACGCATGTGTGAACCAGGGACATGACTATGTGAATAGGCCGTGTAACTCACTGTCCCAAAATTGCTAAAATAAAGTGCAGGGTAGACACGGCCATGTGAGGGTTTCACATGCCCATGTGCTCTAACAGACACGATCGTGCGTCCAGAACACACGCCTGTGTGGGATCTCTAAATCCCTAACTCAGCCCTACGGCCGTGTGGCTAGGCCATGTGAAACCAAATTACTAAATCCCTAATTCCCAAACACAGACACCCGTGAGACCAGGGGACACGGCCGTGTGAAAATTGACATAAACCCCGCTGTGTTGCACCTAAATTTTCTCAAAAATCCTAATACCCAAAAGCACATGGCCATGTGGCCGCCAGTGTGGTCATGAAACCACCCTAGAATAGCCCTGAATACATAGTTTTAACCGCCAAAACCATCCCCAACCTTAACAATATCAAATATATAATAGAAAAAGGAGTAACCCCCTCACTTTTAGTGATCTAAACCCGAAATCAAAAGGGTTAATGAACACTTAACATATGCTAAAGCAAAAATTCGCAAAATAAAACAAGGTAGACAAGATTTGAATCCCACACCTATTTTTGCGATAGGAAAAGATAATAGAGGAGCGAAAATCTAGCATTCGCAGACCAAACCAATTTCAAAAGCATAGAGAATGAACAAAAAGAAAAACGAAGGGAGGAGAAAAAGAGAAGAACGTGCCAAAAGAAAACAAAAAAAATAATCAAAATAAAACTAAAATTAAAATATAAAATAATAATTAAAACAAATTAGTAACAAAATAAAACTAAGTGATTATTTATTTTAGATTAAAGTAAAACAGTTTAAAAGTATTCCTCCAAAATGTACACACGAGGACTCGAACCTAGAACCTCAAGGTACATTGACACTCACTCGACCACTAGACCAATAGGCCCATTCTGACATTAAAATGCTCAACTTAACTCATATGTGCAACCTCCTCACTGTCTATATGCTCAAAACTCCAAAACCTCTAAGCCCAAAATTCGGGGTGTTACAACTAACCCCTCCTTAAAGAAATTTCATCCACGAAATTTCTAACTAACAAAACGATGATATATATACAAATTACACCACTACACTCCAGCTGCACACTCTAATCCCGAATCATTACCACATTTAACTTGGACGCAAGACCTCTCACACACACCTAGAACACTTAACCACTGAAGCAGACAGATATTTGTCACAGGCAATTACTATTCTCGAATAAACACATCAACATATTCTAACCATACCTGACTCAAAATCGCCGAGGACACTCTCGAATCTGATGCTCATTAGACCCATACCTAAGACATGCTCCTAACTTCTTCCAACAGTCACCCGGATGATGCTTCCTGTAATGCCCACAACACAGAACGCTCATACCACTACTAGCACTACCTTTATTGCCACTTACATGCGTTCTAACATGATTCACAGAACAAGGCTCCAACCTGAGAGAACTGCGATCTCTCTTCTTCCCACAGTCCACACACCTAGCTTGAAGCGTTTCACTAATCTCCCTTATCCTACCCTCAAACACTTCCTCTAGCACTTCACTCACTACCTGTGTTATTGCCTTAGTACCAAGCTCTGGGTTATCGCTACCCGAAGTTGGTGGACACATATTGACCTCCACCTCTTGAATAGTCACACGTTTTGGGGAAGTAGCCGGCTCCTCGCGATCATGCTCATCTTCAAAATTCATATCTGTCATTTGGCTAACTTATAATGCCTACATTTTCAGAACGCAAACACAATTGTAATACCAGAATTTGCATTTCCAATTTTACAGTTCTGAATTTTACCTGGACTAGCATCAGAGTCTCAGACATTTCTTTATCGTAAACCATTTCAAAACACAAACCATTTCAACTTTCTGTAGTACAGTTCTTCAAATATTTTTCAAAATAATTACTTGTGCACATGTTCACATAGAAATAAAGGCTAAGTTTTTGCAAACTTGGCTCTAATGCCACTAAATGTAACACTCTAAACCCGGCCTAGAAGTTTAGACTGAACCTAGGATGCTACATTGACCACTGAAGTGATCGTAGGAAAATTTTTCAAAACAAGTCGACCTTAATTCCATTTCCGAAAGCATTTATATTTTTACCTACCAAAACATTTAATCACTTAAAAATCCATCGGTAAAATTACAATTAAGCTTAATAAATAACCAAAATCAAATAAACGAGTAAAAATTTCAAAATAGAACTTTCATCAGAGCCTTATAAAATCTTACAGCTCAAAACAGTATAATCAAAATATAAATTAGAAAGTAGAACCAAAATGATCCTTTGTAATAGTGACTGTTTGAGACCTCCACATACCAAGTCCAGCATCAAAATTCAAAAATGTAGCTGAAAGGGGAAAATAGGAGGGGGTGAGCTGCACAAGCTCAGTGTGAGATTAAACCAACTAACTACAAAATTAGAAATAGAAAGCCAAAAAGCATTTCAGAAGCGAGACGTACTTACAGAATTATACAAAACCAGATGGTAGACTCGAGACAGAAGTCCTCACAGATAATAACAATTCGAGCATATCAAACCAGAATCAGACACACAGTCACGTAGAACAATCAAATAGTCTTACACGTAGAACAATTGAACATATATATATATATATGAATGCAGTTGAGTTATAAAACCCACCCATCCAACCAACACACCTTTCCATCCCCCGATCACACCACATAAGAGCTATTTGAGCTCATCCAACCAAACACACCATAAGAACCTTGAAAGGCCCATCCAACCCTGCACACCAAATATTTGGACTGAGCCACTCAGATATAATATGCAGCAAAGCTGTCGTATAAGTTGTATAGTGTTCTACGGTAAATCACGTTATAGATAAGTAGTATGAACTGCCAGATCAGATAGTAATGATATACAGCAAAGTTGACATACATGCGGTACAGTGCAATACGGTAATCTACTATACCGATAAGCTCCAATAAAACTGCCAAATCATATATAATGATATGCAGCGAAGCTGACGTATATATGGTACAGTGTAATGTAGTAATCCATTATACTGGTAAATTGTAGTCAAACTGCCAGATTAGATATAATGATACACAGTGAAGCTGACATATATGTTGTACGGTGCAATGTGATAATCTGCTGTACAGAGAATTGCAGTAAAACTGCCATATCAGTTCATATACAATATCCTTTCTCTTCAAAATCCCACCCAAAATTATTTTATGCATATGTACGTCTGCAGATAGACAAATAGAATCAGAATACAAGGTTTTAGACAGTCACCCAGAACAAAAACACTCATAGGCAAACTCACATCCAGTCAATCAGACACAGAATGCATACAATCTCACAGAACAGTGACACAGTAATGGACAGTCAGGCATGCACGTTCACACCCAACTATGCACAGTACAAAAATCAAACATCCCGCATACAACAACAATAATTTATGTATAAATAAAACATATAGTTACAGATAAAGGGGTCTAGTCACCCCCACTAAAGACTAACTAAGGGTTGGATTACACAGACTCATTTTTCGGCTCAAAACATACACAACCTAAGATTAGGTGTTATAGGACCACACGCCCGTGTGGGGGTCAAAACGCCCATGTGGAAGGAGGTACACGGCCGTGTGGAAGAGGCACATGCTTGTCTGAAGGAAGGGACATGTCCATGTGGTAGAGGCACATGCCCGTGTAAACCAGGGACACGACCGTGTCAACAGGCAGTGTA
The DNA here is from genome assembly GCA_020496765.1 of Gossypium stocksii. Lineage (NCBI taxonomy): Eukaryota > Viridiplantae > Streptophyta > Magnoliopsida > Malvales > Malvaceae > Gossypium > Gossypium stocksii. The sequence goes on along the minus strand of CM035623.1, from coordinate 36,284,859 downwards.
ACCCACTGTCCAGAATTGCCAAAATAGAGTGCAAGGTAGACATGGGCATGTGAGGGTTTCACATGCCCGTGTGCCTCACCTGACACGGCCGTGTGTCTAGAACACATGCCTGTGTGGGATCCCTAAATACCTAACTCAGCCACATGGCTTTATGGCTAGGTTGTGTAGCACCAAATCACTAAATCCCTAATTCCCAAACACAGACGCCCATGTGACCAGGGGACACGGCCATGTGAAAATCGACATAAACCCAAAATTAGCCACACGGTCGTGTGGCCAGGCATGTGGCACCCAAATTGGCCTGAAAACCCTAATGCCCAAAAACACACAGCTGTGTGATCCGGCACACGCCCGTGTAGAGGCCGGTGTGGTCACAAAACTACCCTAGAATAGCCCTAAAAACATCATATTAGCCACCAAATTTGTCCCCAACCTTAGCAATATCAAATATATAACAAAAAAGGGAGTAATCCCCCCACTTTTAGTGATCAAAACTTGAAATCAAAAGGGTTAACGCAAACTGAAGAAATGCTAAAGCAAAAATTTGCAAAATAAAAAAAAGGTAAACAAGATTCGAATCTCACACCTATTTTCACAATCGGAAAAGATGACATAGGAGCGAAAATCCAATATCCACAGACCAAACTGATTTCAAAAGCACAGAGAATAAACAAAAAGAAAAATGAAAGGAGAAGAAAAAGAGAAGAACGTGTCAAAAGAAAACAAAAATAAAAATAAGCAAAATAAAACTAAAATTAAAGTTAAAATATAAAATAATAATTAAAACAAATTAGTAACAAAATAAAACTAAGTGACTATTTATTTTAAATTAAAGCAAAACAGTTTAAAAGTATTCCTCCAAAATGTACACACGAGGATTCTAACCCAGAGCCTCAAGGTACATTGACACTCACTCAACCACTAGACCAGCAGGCCCATCCTGACATTAAAATGCACAACTTAACTCATATGTGCAACCTCCTCACTGTCCCTATGCTTAAACTTCTAATACCTCTAACCCCAAAACTCGATGTGTTATAACAATAGTCGTATCTAATTGAACAAGAGAGATATGGCAAAATAACCTAGCTTCTATGGCTTTCTCTCCTTCCATTTTTGGTTGAAGAACATAAGAATAAAATCTTTCTTTTTAATTTTTATTTTTAACTTATTATAACATTACTAACCAAATTACAAAACTAACCTTTAAAAACATTATTTATTTCACAAAATGCCAAACCATCACAATCCACTATCTCTTTAATGGTCTAATTTCAACATAAGGACCTTTACTTTAATGTTCTATAGCTATTAGAAACTTTTAGCTAATAGAACTCAACTTTTATGCTTTACGCGATTTAGTCCTTTTCATCGAATTGAGCATTCAAACAATAAATTTCTCAAAGAAATTTTCACACAATCATACTATCAACTTGTTGACCTCAATTTGATAATAAAATAAATATTTTGACCTCATATTTGTGGTTCCAAAACCACTGTTCTGATTTGACTAAAATCGGGCTGTTACAACTCTCCCCCTTAGGGATTTTTGTCCACAAAAATTTACAGTGAATAAATTAGGGTACTATTTTCTCATAGCTTCTTCGGTTTCCCATGTAGCTTCTTCGATACCATGCTATTGCCATAAAACTTTTACTAATGCTATTCTTTTATTTCTCAAATCTTTGATTTCTTGAGCTAAGATTTTGATCGGTTCTTCACTATACATCATATCGGCTGAATCTTAACTTCTGAAGGAGATAATATATGCGAAAGATTTGATTGATACCGTAGTAGCACAGATACATGAAATACATTGTGAATCTTTTCTAACTTTAACGGTAAAGTTAGTTGTTATACCACTAGCCCTATTTTCACGATAGATCACGGACTCAATTTTCTTTTGCGACCAAAACAAAGAATCTTCTTCCACAGAGATACTTTTAGAAATACTGTCATTGATTTGAAACTCAATATCTTTACATTTCAAGTCTGCTTATGATTTTTTATGATTTAAAGTTGTTTTCAACTGTCGTGTATTACTTTCACTTTTCTTTCGTTTCTCAGATCAAATCAACCTCGTGAATCTTTTATCACTAAGTTTATATAAAACTTCATACAATGCTATCTTTATGCTCAAATGATAACTATTATTATACTTAAACTCAACAAACGGTAAGTATTTTTCTCAGTTCCTTTCAAATTCTAAAACTCAACAACGAATCATATCTTTGGGAATCTAAATCATTTTCTCAAATTGACCATCAGGTTGAGGATGAAATGCGGTGCCAAAATGCAATTGCGTACCCAAGGCTTTCTATAGTTTTCTCCTATATTATGATATAAACATCAGATCTCTATCCGAAATAATAGAAATTGGTAATCTGAGTAATCTGACAATCTCTAAAATGTACAACTCAGCTAATCAATCAAGAGAGAAATCTGTACACACTGGGATAAAATGTGCTGACTTCCTTAAACGATCAATAATAACCCAGATAGCATCTTTCTTTTTCGGTGATAAGAATAATCCTGATGCAAAATCTATCGTAATTCTATCCCATTTCCACTCAGATATCATCACAAGCTGTAACAGTCTCGAAAGTATTTCATAATTTGCTTTAACATGCTGATAAGTTAAACATCTATACACAAAGTTAGAAATATCTCGTTTCATAGTTAACCACCAACATGTCTGTTTCAAATCATGATACATTTTATTATTCTCCGGATGAACAAATAAACAACCACTGTATGCTTCATTCAAAATTTATTGTATAAGCTCTGCATCTCTCAGTACACAAATTCTTCCTCGGAATAATAAGAAATCAGCAGTTCCAATCTAAAACTCTGAATCAGAGGTCGATTCACATTGAACTCTTTTAGCTTGCAATTCATTGTCACATTTCTAAGCTTCACAAATTTGCTGAAGAAACAACGGTTTAGCTTTCAACTTAGCTAATATCGAACCATCATTAGATAAAGTCAATTGCATATTTACTGCCCGCAAAGCAATACAATGTCAACCAACACTAAGTCGCGTGTCGTATAGTTCTTTTCATGCAGCTTTAACTGTCTAGAAGCATAAACTATTACTATACATTTTTGTACTAAAACATATTCCAAACCATTTAATGATGTATAATTGAAAATCATAAACTCTTTACCTGATTCAGGCTAAACCAGAACTGATGCTTCAGTTAACAATGTTTTCAACTGTTTATAACTTTATTAACATATATTAGACCAATCAAACTTCACACACCTGATAATTTCAACAATTGAAACAACTTTAATTTACAACAACATTTCTTAACTAGAATTGTTCCAATAGATATAATTTTGTATAATGTCTTCTAGAATATGAATTCTTCATTCAAACTATCCATCTATTTACTTGAGAACGTACAAAATTTATTTTCGAACCTGAGGATTGACTCAAATACATATAACTCAATTAACATTTCAAACGTATAACCCACTCAGATTAAACAACTGGGTTGATCTTAACTGTCAAACAATAACTTTTCAAAGAATCCTTTCTTCTTGTTGTCAAGATAACTCAGACATACAATTTATCGCAATTCTTCAGAATACTAATCAAAGATCTTTAAAAACTGTATAACTCAAATGAAACATAACATTCTATTTTAACTCATTGACGTTTATCAAAATTACCTGGGAAATGATAACCAATATACAGATTTGAGCTTGATCTTCCACCATCTACATTTTTGCTGATGTCAACCCTTTTCACGAAAACTAGAAAATGATAATGTATATAATAAAGCTATTTCAACTATTAATCATCAAAACGTTGAACTATACTGAAGCCACAACCATCAGATAGATTAAAACCATAGTGCTATAATAAGATCGATGTCTCAACCATATAGATAGATAATACCCCACCTATCAATAATGCATTTTAGAACAAAAAAGAAAATCGAATATAGTTCCAATAACAACTAGTGCAAAAACATAACCTCTATAAATCTAAAATTTGTATCTCTGTGCTCCCATGATTAAACCAAAAATTATAACCATAATAAGTATAATTATTTCCGTCCAAAGAATATCCTTTACAGATAAATTGTGTTTATTAAATTAAACAAATAGAGTAATAAGAAAATCGAGATACAGAAATCCAAGATCTAAAACTATATTGAATTTTTTGGAAACTCAACCTATATCGGATGATAAATATCTCGATGATGCCCTAGAGTAAATCCAGAAGGAAAACATCACACATATGTACTAGAATCAATTATGGTAGAAACAATATAATCTCCATGTATATAGCAGAACAACAACCAATAGAATCAAAATACTATCATCATACTAATTTTACTGTCGAATTCCCTACCAAACATAATGAAATAGAATGTCAAAGAAAGATAAAGCAATGCTACTTATAAACCAACTAGACTATCATTGCTTCTAACTAACTTTATGGTTAGCTATCATCCCTGTATGATAAGAATTACATCTGAAAGTGACTAGCCATATATACTTCTGAGAATAAACAAACACATAGAATACCCAAAAGAAATCATCGTAAGCTACTCTACTATCACCACTACACACAACTATCTTTACAATTCAAACATTAACCCACTGACTATTTCTGTCATTAATAATTCCACATTATCTCATCCACTATTGTAAATCAAGTCAGAAGAAATTTCCAATTAATACATTCATTAGATATCGTACCTGAATAAATTGATTAATCGAAGTTACTTCTTCTTTAACAGCTACATTGTGTAATCCAAATGATCTTTAGAAATAAAAAATCTGATATCTCTGCTAGAACTATCTTTACTTGCTGACCCATTCTTATATCTGACCGCGTTATAAATCATTCAACCTTGAACTCTTTGATTTCACACTTGTAGACTTATCCAATATATAAAAGTTGTAAATTACATTTTATATCACTATAATGGATAAGGGGTGAGGGTCATAAAGCCTCAAAATTTAACTCTTACGTATACACACATATAACATAACAGTTATCGTTAACATAATATTTTAAACTCTCATTTGTACCTTAATGAGTTTCAACTCATCATAAACACATTTTTACTCAGATATTTGAGTATCTCTTTTAGCACAATTGGAATTAGCTCGGTTGGAATGCATCTATATCTAATTAAACAAATTTCATTACAGTCAGGAGATATCACACTATCACAGGTTAAATATGGCATGTATAGCTAGACTCACATACACCACATTAGTCCTAGAATCGACTAAATCGAAGCTCTAATACGAATAAAACATAACACCCTAACCTGTATCCATTGCCGGAATATGGTTATAGAGCATTACTTGAACTATCACATAAATAATCATTCATTTCACATACATTTCTCATTCCAAACATAAATCATCCATATACATTCATATAGTCCATAACTCGAGCTCTCGATGCCCCAAACAGACATTTAAAAAGATTTAGGACTAAATTGTGGACTTAATTTTAGGAAAATTTTGAAAATTTTCACATACAGGAGACACATGCCCATGTTCCTAGGTCGTGTGTCTCACACGGCCACAAGACACGCCCATGTCCCAGGCCATGTGGACATTTGAAATGGGATCACATGATCGTGTCCCAGCCTGTGTCCTACCCGTGTAACCCTCTAACATGTGTCACATGACCAACCTCACTCCTATGTGACCAGACCGTGTAGCACACTGACTTGTTTTCATTAAATGCTACAAGGGATGCACGGCCATGTCACCTGACCGTGTGTCACACACGGTTGAGACACATGCCTGTGTCTCTACCCGTGTGGACTAAAATAGGCTAGTTTACAAGCCACATTTCTCACCCAAATTTGTATCAACTTATTCACTTCAAATAGCATATGACCATACTTTCAATAGACATTCAAAACAACCATACCCAAATCCAAATCATACAAACCCAATTCCAACAGAAAATATAGTTCATACACTTCACAATTGATCATTCAAATTCATACCAATATCACTTACAAAAACTCATTTAATTTGACCCAAAAATTCACATTTAATCATTCAAATTCTTGATCGATAATGACACATTTAGCTCATTTATTACTCACATTTTTCAATTTGACCCAAAAATCATATTAAGGGTAATTTACATTTTTGCGCCTAACTTTTCATTTATTTACACTTTAGTCCCTAGGATTGTAAAATAAAATGTACTTATTTTCTTTGTTACCCAAGCCTAGCCGAACTATTTTCATACTCATATTGGACACATATTTTTCATTTAATCACACTTCCTACACACATTTTTACAACTTTTACAAAAAAGTCCTTTTATGCAATTTCATCAAAAATCACTTAGTACACGTTGTTAAACACACATCAAACTTTCATTTTCTTCCATTAAACATCAAAACACATGCATGTCACACATCAATAAATTTTTAAACATAAACCCTAGCTGAAATTAATGGTAGAAATAGATAGATCAGTTGATTACGACTTCAAAAACATAAAGAGCATTAAAAACGAGGCTAGGATACACTTACTATCAAGCTTGGAAGTTGGCCAAACCCTAGCTATGGTATCCTTGAAATTTTTGGCTATGTGTGAGGAAGATGGACACAATTTTTTATTTTATTTTGCCTTTTTATTCTTTTATTAACCAAATGACCAAAATGCCCTTTAGGCCTTTCTTTGAAATTTATCCTTCCATTTTCCATTTTTGTCAATCATGATATATAATGGTCTAATTGCTAAATAAGGACCTCTAATTTACCATTTCATTCCAATTAAGTACCCACTGCTTCTAGAACACATATTTTGCACTTTTTGCAATTTAGTCCTACTAGTCAAATTGGACCCTCTATCGATAAAATTTCTTAACGATATTTTCACACATGCATTCAATCATACTATAAACCTTAAAAATTTATGACAATAAATTTTTCTACTTTGGATTTGTGGTCCTAAAACTACTATTCCAATTTAGCCCTAATTCGAGCTGTTACAACACTCCCCACATTAGGTTTTTCGTCCTTGAAAATCTTACTGCAAAAGAGGTTTGGGTGCTGTATTCTCATGGCTTCCTCGAGTTCCCACGCAGCCTCTTCAATCCCATGTCTATGCCACAACGCTTTCACTAATGCTATACTTTTATTCCTCAATTGTTTAACTTTCTGAGCCAAAATCTTTGTCAGTTCTTCATCATATGTCATATCCGATTGAATCTCAACTTTCGTCAGAGAAATCACATGCCAAGTGTCAAAACGATATTATCCCAACATCGACACATGAAACATATTATGAATTCTTTCCAACTCTGTCGGTAAAGCCAATCGATAAGCCACTGGTCTTATCCTTTCAATAACCTCATACGGACCAATAAAGTGTGGACTCAACTTGCTTTACGACCAAACCTCAGAATCTTTTTCCACGAAGACACTTTCAAAAATGCTTTATCACCCACCTGAAATTTGATCTCTTTTCTTTTCAAATCCACATATGACTTTTGTCGATCTGAAGCGACTTTCAAACAATCATGGATTATTTTTACTTTTTCTTCGGTTTCCTTAACCAAATCAACCCCGTGAACCTATCCTTCGCTTAGCTCGTGTAATGCCCCAGAATTTGGGCCTAAAAGTATAAGGCCTTGAGCAAGGGAACAATTAGGAAACTGTGTACAAATTGCTTGTTTGCTCTATTGGCTAGTGATTTAAAAGTGTTTGGGACGATTGGAGAAGTCTTGGGTTCAAACCTGGGCTTTGGTAAAATTTTGGTTTTCAGTGAATTAAACCTTGGATGCATGGAAGTAGGCCTTTTAAATTATTATGTTAAAAAAAGACACAAGGAAGCATGTGGCCTAGTGGTGGTGGCGTCATTAGGGTTGCAAGGGAGCATGGGTTCAAGTCTTGGCTCTTGCAATTTGTTTTGGTTTTTCTTTAAAACGAATCTAGTCATTGGGTCATAAGCATTTTAAATAATAATAGTGGTTTTGATACACAAAAAGCATAGTGGTCTAATGGCAAGTGGCGTGTTATGCATTGATGGAGGTTTGAGGTTCAAGTCATGGGATGAGCAATAGTATGTTTATTTTGCTGCTTGAGGGGGGAGGAGTTGGAACTGGAATGGAACTCTATGGTTGAATTGGTCATAAGAGTTTGAATTATATTTGAAAGAGAGGTTGGAGTGGATCAAGGAAGGATATTAGAAGGAGAATATGGAGAGAATCAAGGGATTTTGGTGTGTGAAGAACTTTGTGCCGAATGTGGGCTCTAAACCGTGGGATTTCGGCTTTGAGTAGGAGGAAAAAGGGTTGTGCCAATTCTTTTGGGGTTTTGGGGCATTTTGAGTTGTTTTCTCTAGGGGTCAATTGGTGTTCTTTCAGTTTTCTTTTGCTCGGGCTTACTATTCACCATTTTAGGTAGCCAAATTCTAGCCTTTAAACTTTGAGATAACCCATTTGGTCAGAAAATTTTGCCTCTTTGTTGTGCCGACTTCTCTGTCCCTAAACTTGGCCGAATCTTTCTTCTTTCTAGCCTCTCATAATTTTCTTTTCTCTTCTCTTTTTCGATTTGCTTCCATAATTGGTTTTTCCTCTACTTAGACTTTGTCGAATATGTTCTCACATTTTCTCTTCTACTATTTCTTCTCCTCTTAAAAGTTTCTTCCAATTTCTAACCTCTTGAACCTTGCGTTATTTCATCTCATCCTTTTCTTTTGAGAGACTTGGTTGATTGTTTTCTTCTCTGCTAGTGTTTACTATGTCAGTTTCTGCAAGAGTTCCTGACTGAGGTAAGTGTTTATATTTTACTTCTCGATCAAACCTATTTCTCTATTCTTTTTTCTTAAGTCGAATGGTCACCTTCTTCTTCTTTGGGGGTCGATTTATGATCTCTTCCTTTTGGTATAATGATTGTTGGGTTAGGTATTTTGGAGGAGTGAAGGGTTGCAAGTGGTTTGAAGCCGTAAACTTTTAGTTGTTGCTTATTGTTCAAGTGAGGTGAGAATGTTTGTTATAGTATTGGGTTGGCTTATGTTATATGTGTGTGATGTGGGTGATATATGGTTGAAGCCACACTTATGAATATTTAGACCTAATGAGATCTGTTTCATTACAAATTTGTGGTAAGGGCGTAAACCGATTAGGGGCCAGTGATCTGAGAGGGATCGAGGCTGTACGAGCAAACAAGGTTGGATTCGAGTAGGATAATCATACATCTTGGAAACAGGTCTGTTTTTCACACTATATAGTCTACAATGGTAAAAGCCGAAAAGCTAAAAAGCTAGAAGTTCAGCAATGGTTGCCACACGAGCATGCGAACGCACATGTGGAGAATCTGATGCGATAGTAGAGGCCATCACGAGCATTATCGTGGTCTTCGGCCGTTATAGGCCTTGATGGGCCAGAATGGGTCGTGTGGGCCCAATGAGCTCGTGGGCCCCACACAATGAAACTCTTGATAAGTGGATACTTTTGAACTGGGTCTTGTAAATCACATAGCCGTGGTTGATTTTGGGCTAGATGGGCCGCACGAGCGTATAGGCCCACTTGGGCCAAGTAGTAGGCCTAAGGCCCATTTACACTATTATGACCACTTAGGTTAACTGGGTCATTCGAGATGACTGTCGACCTTCGGAAGGGTCATTATCTGTACCGAGACCCCAATATTGGTAAAATGACCAAAATACCCATGAGTGATAAAATTACTGTTTTACCCCTAACTAACGAAATGACCGTTACACCCCTCGTGGTAGGTTAACTGATGTATGTATGATAGTATATGATTGATTTCAAGCATGACATACTACATTCACATATGTTACTATGACATTTCATCCTGCATGGGGTTAGGTTAATATTAACGGAGGAAGTGTATAGGTTATAGCCATTCTATTCAAGGTTTATAGCCTTTCTGCTTATGGCTTTTAGCCATTCTATTATTTGGCAGCATTGTTACGATATTTATGGCTTTTAGCTGTTCTGTCTATGGCATTGAGCCGTTCTACTGACTTACTGCCACAACCGATGCTAAGCTTGGTGTGTTGGCTAGGTGGGTCGATTAAATCCCCACATGGTGTGTTGGTTGGTACGGGCGGTGTATTGATTGGATTGGGTTGGATTTCTATATGCATATCTGCATCTGATACTGATTCTATATTGGGCTTAGGCCCACCTGCTTCTATTAATGGGCTAAGGCGCACCTGATACTGTTTTTGCAAACTCACCTTTCTGTTTAATTGTATAGGAAATCTCCGGCCTTAGGTGATTTGGAGCCGCAAGGGACTCAGAGGTGGCCACACAACCGTTGATGCTCTACTGTAGACTTTTTATGTGAATTTTATAGTTCGGGTTTTAATTATGTGACTTTCTACTTAAAGCATTTGCCACTATGTTTGCTTTCCCCGGGTGATAATCGATCACCAACTCATAATCTTTTAGTAACTTGAGCCATCTCCGTTGTCTTAAATTTAGATCTTTTTTAGTCATAATATAATTTAAACTCTTATGATCAGTAAAAATACGATATCTCTCATCATACAAATGATGACGCCAAATCTTCAAAGTAAAAAATATGGCAGCAAATTCCAAGTCATGGGTCGGATAGTTCTTCTCATTTGGCTTCAATTATCTCGAGATATAAGCTATCACTTTGCCCTCTTGCATCAATACACAACCAGGACCATTCAAAGACACGTCACTATAAATTACAAATTCCTTTCCCAACTCAAGTTGTACCAAAACCGGCACCTTGATCAATAGTGCTTTCAATCTCTCAAAGCTTTGCTAACATTTGTTTTTACATTCAAACTTAACATCTTTTTACAACAACTTGGCCATAGGAGTAGCAATCATTGAAAATCCCTCGACAAAACGTCGATAATACCCGGCTAAGCCCAAAATGTTTCTAACCTCGAATACATTTTTTAACTGTTTCTAATCAACAATTGCCGATATCTTACTTGGATCAACCCGAATACCATCACCTGAAACTATATGTCCCAAAAATTTGACTTTTCGAAGCCAAAACTCACTTTTACTGAATTTAGCAAATAATTTCTTTTCTCTCAAAATCTGCAATACAATTCTCAAGTGTTCAGCATGCTCAGACTCATCTCAAGAATAAATCAAAATATCAGCTATAAACACCATTACAAACTTATCTAAGTATGGTTGAAAGATCCGATTCATCAAGTCCATAAACACAGCTGGAGCATTAGTAAGTACAAAAGGCATAACAAAAAACTCATAATGTCCATACTGTGTTCTGAAGGCGATCTACGGAACATCTGACTCTTTAACTCTCAACTGATAGTAGCCAGATCTCAAGTCAATCTTGGAGGACACTATCGCCCCTTTTAATTGGTTAAACAAATCATCAATCCTCGGCAACGGATACTTGTTCTTTATAGCCACTTTGTTAAGTAGTCGATAATCGATACGTCTTTCTTTACAAACAAAATGGGAGCACCCTAAGGAGAAAAACTCAGTCTCGCAAATCCCTTATCTATCAACTCTTGCAACTACGCTTTTAACTCTTTCAATTCAGTCGGGCCATTCTATTTGAAGCAATTGATATTGGTGCAGTCCTAGGCACTAAATCAATAGCAAACTCAATCTCTCTGATCAAAGGCAACCCAGGCAGCTCTTCTGGAAATATGTCTGGAAATTCACAGACTATCGGTACCGATTCAAGTTTCAATTCAAACATCTTTGTATGAAACACATAGGCAAGATAAGCTTCACATCCTTTCTTACATGTCTCTGAGCAGACATATACAAAATCACCATAGGTAATTCCCTTATTTCATTTGTTTCAACCTAAAGAACCTCACCATTTTCACATTTCAATTCAAAAATTGTCTACCTACAATTCACTTTAGCATCAAGCAATATCAACCAATCCATACCCAAAATGGCATCAAATTCATCAAATGGCAACAACATTAAGTCAGCTGGAAAACAGTGACCTCGAATCATCAAAGGACAATTCTTGCAAACTTTATCAACTAACACATACTTGCATAAAGGGTTTGACACTTTAATCTCAAACTCAGTAGACTCAACAGGAAAATTCATATTAGTTACCAAGTTCATACAAATATAAGAATGCGTAGACCCGGGATCAATCAAAGCAATGACATTACTATCATAAAGAGAAAATATACCAGTGATCACATCAGGGGATGACGCATCTTCCTGAGCACGAATTGTATAAGTTCTCGCAGGTGCTCTAACTTCTGATCTCGCAGCTAAATCTTTGGATACTCCTTTACTACTTGTCCCATCTCTCGTATTTCTCACTTGTTTCCCTCTAGTAGCAATGTTGCTCAGTTTAACATTCTGGAAATTACCTTTTTCAATTATCTCAGGGCAATCCTTAATGAAATGGTCTTGGGAGCCACATTTAAAATAAGCTTGGTTGACATCCAACATTCACCGGGATGTCACCTACCACAATGTTGGCATTCAGGCCTATCAGATATCACAGGCCTATCAAATATTACTTCCCACGATCTTTGCTAGGATTCCCAGCTGAAACATTCAAACAAACATGCATATCCCTTGATTTCTTCGACGAGGACTGAAAAGACTTACTCGTTAGCCTATTTCTTACATCTTTCTCTTTTCTTTACTTAATTCTTCTGTTTTGCAAGCCCTTTCAACCAACACAACAAGTTCTTAATTTCCAAAATCCCCACTAACAGTTCGATATTCTCATTCAGTCCATCTTCAAACCTTCTACACATAATAGCCTTGGAGGAAACACATTCCCGAGCATACTTACTAAGCCTGACAAATTCTTGCTCATATTCTATCACAAACGCTCGGCCCTATTTCAGCTCAAAAAAGTCTTTACGCTTCTGATCTATAAACCGTTGACCAGTATAGTTCTTCTGGAATTGTTCTTGGAAGAAACCTTATGTGACCCTCTCTCTCGGGACCACGAGTACTAGTTTTTTCCACCAGTGATATGCTTTATCCCTCAGCAAAGATATAACGCATTTTAAACATTCTTCGGGCGTACCTGAAAGCTTATCAAACACCCTGAGAGTATTCTCTAGCCAATGTTTTGCGCTCTCAGGGCCATCATCTATGTTAGCCTTGAATTCTTCAGGCCCGTACTTACAAATTTTATCAACCGGAGGCTTATTCAATCTTATCATTTCAACACCTTGGGGAGCTATGAGAACCGGTTGAGGAATAGGAGGGGTGGGGGAAGTTGAGCATTCGGGTTCGCTCGAATAAACTTCGTATACCACTCATCTATCATGTAGAGAAAGTCTTCCCAAGCCTCTTCTTCGTGACTAGTTTTCACATGTCTACTATCAAGTGGCATGGTCCCTTGGGCGAAAGCCGGCGCATTACTCTCAACATCATCAGCTACGGCTCGGTTGGGATCCATTTACTATATGAAAACACAATTTAAGTTGTCAGAAGTCATCACACTATCACAATTTATATATGGAATATATAGCTAGACTCGTGCACACGCTAGGTTAGTCTCAGAATCGACTAAACCATAGCTTTGATACCACTAAATGTAACACCCCTTACCCATATCCATCATCGAAATAGGGTACGAGGCATTACTGAACTTAAACACACATGAACTTACAAAACCAAGTCATAAAATTCGCGTCAAATTTAAAACTTTTCATTTATAATTATAACGTACGGGACCCAAAACATACATTAGGAGTGGCTTGGGACTCAATCGAGAACTTTCGAACCTTTTTCAATACTTATAAAAATTTCATGTTTTGGAGAGTCACACGCCCGTGTGGGCAGGCCATGTGATCACCCACGTCTGTGTGGTTCGGGACACACCTGTGTCCTTAACTATGTAACTCTCTATTTATGATGTCATCAAAAATTTAGGGGCACATGGCCAAGTCACACACTCGTGTGCTAGGCTGTGTGGCAATTTTCATTTTCGCATTTAAGGTGCAGACTTCACACGGCCTGGGCACACGCCCATGTCCTAAGGCCGTGTCTTCTACATGGGTGAGACACACGGCCGTGTCTCTGCCGTATGTTTACTACTGGACATTCTGTTTCTCAAAACTAAGGTCCAGGGGACACACAGCCTACCAACACCCCTATGGGGCTAACCATGTGTCACACACGGCCTAGACATACGCCCGTGTGTCTACCCATATAGACAATATATAGGTTATTTACCAGGCCAATTGCTACCCTGAAACACAAAAAAACATATGTCCATTCAACAACACTTATCATAACATAAATTAAGCACTTAAACCTCCACAATCAAGGCATCCACATACCATAATCACCATGCATGAACATTACACAATTATCAACTCAATCATGCATACAACCACATTCATGATAGACATCATTGCATGATCATACCAAAAATCAATATTTACCAACTTCAAATGGCCTTACACAAAATGATCATCACACCAATATAAGCCTACCCATTAGACCAAAATAACTATGACACATATACAAAATAATCAAGTTTCTATACATGCCATATTTTCAAGATGCTAAAATTATCAATACCCAAAATAAAGCTTTGATAGTGTAATGCAAACACCGACGTTTCCCAATCTTTGAGCTAGCTTGGTGACACTATAAAACAATGGAAAGAAAAGAGGGGTATGTTATATAGCTTAGTAAGTTTATATGCAAATAATAAACATCTAGCCACACAATTATTATACTATTCACAGGACCATGACTTACTCATTCACAATCTTACCAGAAGTTTATCACTTATAACATTCATGCTCACACATTCCTGTACCACATCATCGCTTACAAACAAATATTTTCACATCATTGTTATTTTTCCCATTGAACATTCGGAATATTAACAGATACTCGAAAAGCTTGCACATACGAGCCACATATATGTAGCCAAAGCTACCTCTTTTCACATTTCACATATATGCTCGTTCTCAAACTAGTCACGGGTCTGCTCACAGAAGTTGACTGTCGGGACATAGTTACCTAGTGCTACTCACACAATCTGACAGGTATCCGTAACATATGCAGGATGGCCTAGCCACTGCTAGACGTACAAGACCAGCACCTGGAATCACACAATCCCTTATTCACACATAGATTCCTAGTGACATGTCACCTGTATCCTATTCTATTCCTAAGGTTCAACCAGGATTTCTCATTCACACTTATCGAAACTTTGTCGATTTTAACCAATAAGTCAATCATACAGTTTACACAATATTAAAACATTAAAACATAATAGAATGATACATTATTTACATACAAACTTACCTCGGTACAAAAATAGCAAATTTTTGCGACTTAGTCCACAACTTTGCCCTTTCCCCGATCTAGGTCAATTCCTCTTCTTTTTTTTTATCTACAATGACACGTTTATCTCGTTTATTTCTCACATTTTTCAATTTTACCCAAAAATCATATTAAAGCAAAATTACATTTTTGTGACTAACATTTCACTTATTTACACTTTAGTCTCTAGGCTCGTAAAATAAAATGTACTCATTTTCTTTGTTACCCAAGCCTAGCCGAACTATTTTCATACTCATATTAACACATATATTTCATTTAATCACACTTCCTACACACATTTTTACAACTTTTACAAAAAGGTCCTTTGTATGCAATTTTATCAAAAATCACTTAGTACACGTTGTTAAACACACATCAAACTTTCATATTCTTCCATTAAACATCAAAACAAACACATGTCACACATGGGTAAATTTTTGAATATGAACCCTAGCTCAAATTAATGGTAGAAATAGCTAGATCGGTTGATTACGACTTCAAAAACGTAAATAGCATTAAAAACAGGGCTAGGATACACTTACTATCAAGCTTGGAAGTTGGCCAAACCCTAGCTATGGTGTCCTTGAAAATTTTGGCTATGTGTGAGGAAGATGGATACAATTTTTTACTTTATTTTCCCTTTTT
The DNA here is from genome assembly GCA_020496765.1 of Gossypium stocksii. Lineage (NCBI taxonomy): Eukaryota > Viridiplantae > Streptophyta > Magnoliopsida > Malvales > Malvaceae > Gossypium > Gossypium stocksii. The sequence goes on along the minus strand of CM035623.1, from coordinate 36,268,937 downwards.
ATTCTTTTATTAACCAAATGACCAAAATGCCCCTAAGGTTTTGAAATTTTACCCTTCCATATCCATTTTTGTCCATCATGATATATAATGGTCTAATTGATAAATAAGGGCCTCTAATTTACCACTTCATTCCAATTAAGTACCCAATTCTTCTAGAACACATATTTTGCACTTTTTCCAATTTAGTCCTACTAGTCAAATTGGTCCCTCTATCGATAAAATTTATTAACGATATTTTCACACATGCATTCAATCATACTATAAACCTTAAAACTTTGTCATAATAATTTTTTCTACTTTGGATTTGTGGTCCCAAAACCACTATTTCAATTTAGCCCTAATTTGGGTTGTTACAATGATAATAAAAACAATAATACACCTTATTCATAATACAATAAAAGAATCAAAGTAACATAAATAAATAATATTAAAATGCACGGAAGGGGAATGTGTAAAAAAAACATAAATATAAATGGACATGAAAATAAATAAAGACAAAATAAGAATAAATACAATTATACAAGTGTGAATAAATATAAAATATTAAAATAAAGTACATAATTGACACACTATAGGAAATTAAGGTTTTAACGGCGTTTTTAGTGGCGTTTGGACGAAAAATACTGCAAATATTATACATTAGTGGCGCTAACGAAAAACACCACAATAGGTAAATCAGAAAAACACCACAAAAGGTCAAACAACAGCGTCAATGTGAAAAACACCGCAAAAGGTCAAGTAGTAGCGGTGTTTATGAGAAAAATGCCGCAAAAGGTAAGTAATAGTGGCGTTTGGAAAAAATCATTTTATTTTAAACAAAACGGCGCTATTTTGCTCCCTGTATTCTCACCCATCATCTAAGTGCCCATCATGTATTCTTCTCAACAACTCATGCACTCTTTCATACTCTTCTATTTATTAATTAACTAGTTTCTTTATATTAATTAAAATACAATTTATTTTTAATTTAATATTTAAAATCTTCAAAAAAAATTAATGAAACGTAGAAAAAATTTGAAAGTAAAAACATAGAAAATATATGTTAAAAATGAAAAAAATTAAAATATTATTATTTAAAATAATTTTAAAGTTTTTTGGGTATATGACTGATTATTTTTTAATTTATATATTAATTAATTTCTTATATAATTGTAAAAGAGATAATATTAATTTTAATATATTAAAATTATCATTATAGTTTAAAGTATTCAAGAGATAATAGATAAACTTATATAAAATTAAAAAAATTGCTAACCCATGCATCTCTAGAGAAACAAAATTAAATACTAAATTGAAAAATTTATTTAAATTTCCTAAAATATTGAAAGAATATATAATTACAAAAGAGAAAAAAAATTCAAAGCTTTTTTTTTTATTTCATATTTTGAAATTTTTTGTTTTTGGTTTTTTTTTCTTACATAAAAAGTTATATAAAAATTTCAAATTTTATCTAATTCTTTTAAATATTACTTAAATTTTCAAAAATTATTTTGTAAAGCCCCAAAATTTTTGTTTATGCTTCTGTAAAATTTTGATACAATTGTCTACCTGCTTTAATGGTTAAGTGTTCTGGGTGTGTGTGAAAAGTCTCAAGTTCAAGTCTATTCGTGGGTAAATTTTGAGATTTTTTTGATATAAGCTTGGCACTTGAGGAGTAGAGTTATATTTAATTATTTGTAAGTATATATCAGAATGGGCCTGTTGGTCTGGTGGTTAAGTGGAGTGTTAGTCTGCTGAAGGTACTTTGTTCAAACCCTTGCATGGGCAAAAGAGATTATTTTTGCTCAGTTTGGTGGCTAAGAGTATGAGTTGTATTGAAAATCTGAGTAGTGGGTGGTTGAGTTAGTGTAGGTAGTGGGATTTGAGTAAATCAGTTCCCAAAATTCTCTATCCAAAAAACTGACAATTTTCTTTTCCTCTTCTCCCCAAAATTTTTCTGACGCCAGAGTTCTACCATACTTCTTGTTTCAGCCACTATTTCTTTTTCTTTCGATCTATATCATTTTCTTTTCCCCATTTCTTAATTCTCTTTATCAGTCTATTCTTCGTTTCTGACTTTCACGAGATTGGTAAGTCTTCATTCATCCTCGTTTGTGGCATAACGTTAATCGTAGGAAGACTAATCTCTATAGTTTTGGGTGTAGGAGAAGGTTGTGAGCAATGATTTTTTGTTTAGCATTATTAATGAAGGTTTATTGTTGTTGGTAAGTATCACATGCTGTTTCGGGTTTATGTGTAGATTCATGAATTGATGGCTAATTGGTATTTGGGAATACTGTTTATAGGTTTTGGAGTGCTTGGGATTGCTTTTACTGCAAAAACGTACTAGGTGTGTACCCAAAAAATGCAAAAAACAAGGTTTAGCAAAAGTTGAAAACCTCACTGTCAACACCACACAGACGTGTGGTTGCCCGTGTGGTAGGCCATGTGCGAATGTCACAGCCGTGCGTGAATGACACGGCCATGTGTCTGACGAAGGCTAGGTCGTACGCTAGACACGGCCGTGTAATGGCCAGGTGTACTTGTATGCGACACATGGGCTAAACCAACCTGGGCTATATGGGCCACACAGGTGTATGGGTCCAGATGGGTAGTCCACACGGGCATGTGAGTTTTTGGGCTAGGCCATGTGATCCACACGGGCCAAGGCCAATCTGGATGTGTGGGCCACATGGGCGAGCCATATGGGCATATGGGCCCATTTATCTGAAATGCTACCTAAGGTTGCACGGGTCATCCAAATCAACTGTGAACCTACTGTATGGTCGATAAGGCCTAGGTAAACCCTAAATTGTATAATCTGAATGTTTGATTATTGATCTATATGTTTGATTGATAACCGACTATTAGCATGTAAGCATATTATTTTGTATGTCTGCATTGAGCATATCTGTTTGCATCTGCATTTCAGGTGGGATGATGATTATTGGAGGAAGTGTATTGAAAGGCATTTATGCCTATTATCTAGTAGCTCAGGTGTAATATATCTGATATGTGCCGCATTTCGATATAATATGGTGTGTAGGGATGGTCGGAGATGGTGTGTAGGGGCTGGGGATAGGATCTGATTCTGTTATGGCTGTTTGACTACATTTGTATCTGAGATGGGCTAAGGCCCAATGCTTTATCTGTAACTGTAATGGGCTTAGGCCCGAATCTGAAATTGTATGACTCTGATATTCTGAATTTGTAATAGGCTTAGGCCCAAGACTATATCTGACTGATATATGTTAATTGATTGAGTGCATGTTTTTCTGTGGGGATTACACACTGAATTTACGTAAACTCACCCATTTCTGTTTAATTTGTACAGGTAATCCTAGAGGTGATCATGGGCCGGGCCGGGCCGGGTTCGGGCTGGGCCCAGAAAAAAATTTCGGCCCATTTTCTAGACCCAAGCCTAGACCAGCCCGAAATATGGGCCTAAAATTTTATCCAAGCCCGGCCCGAAATAAAAATGCTAGGCTCGAGCCCGGCCCAGCCTGGCCCATATTAATTTTTTTGCTTATTTCATTAAAAAATTTAAAAATATAATAAATTAAATAAATTTAAAAATATTAAAACAAATATTAAAACAAGGAACAAAATAAAATTGAGATAAATAATTCTTAAAACAATACACAAACTAAAAAAAACAAAGTTAAAAATTACATATACTTAAAAAAATAAAAATATATATTTATATAATTCGGGCCGGGCCTGGGCCAAAAAAGGTTGGCCCGAGGCCTGACCTGTTTTCTAAACGGGCCTTCGGGCTTATATTTTTACCCAAACCCTCCCATTTTTTGGGCGTGCCTTCGGGCCGAGCCGGGCTGCCCAACCCATGATCACCTCTAGGTAATCCCTAGAGTTAGACGGATTGGTGCAGTGGGGGACTCGACAGTGACGACTACTATTTAAACTGCTTCGTATCTGTTTTATGGTTAAATTATTTTCTTTTATTATTATTTTTAGGTATTTTGATGTAATTGGGACTTGCGGACTGTTTGCTTTACTTTGGGATTTTATACTATTTTTAGTGGACTTTTAAACTACAAAACTCAACAAAATATGGTTTTTACTAGAAACAAAAGTTTTTCTAACAACGAACGGCTTTCCATAAAATGAATGAATTCTAAAAACAATGTTTTTACACGCTTCCATTACACAAAAATGTTTTTACCTCTGAATTGTTAAAAAGGATAAGAGTTTTAAAGTGGAAAATAGTGAAAAGGGGCTAATGAACAAGATTGGTTTTTTTACTGAGTGACGCTATTTTAAAACCTTATGATGTGACACTGCCAGATTCGACCATAATGTCTAGTCCGGGTTTGGGGTGTTACATTTAGTGGTATCAGAGTCAGGTTGCAAAACTCAGCTGTGAAGTTTTGGGTTTCCAAAATTTTGATTTTAAAGAAATGGTTTTAAAATTATTTGAAATCTTCTGGATTAAGTATGTAGTACACTGAGTCTCCAGCACCGATCCTATAAGTTTTTTGTATTCTGATAGAACTGTCTAGATAATATAGATAGTTATTTCTGAAAATACTTTAGTTAGTGTACTTTGAAACTGTAGTGAAACTGATAAGAGACTGAAATTTACAAAAACAACTCTGGAACTTCTGAAACTATTTGCATAAAACATATGTTAATAAACAATGAAACTGTAACTGATTCATAAAATTGTTTAATGTAGATAAACCAAATTAGACAATTTGTGCTCGTGAAATTCGTAGGTATGGTACTCAAGGCCGTAGGAGGCTCTCGCCAAGTCTTCTTCTCCGGGCAGCATGCTAAACTTAAATACTAGTGAGACACTAGTATCATCTACCACTGAAACTGGATCTCAAAATTGTGTGGTTAGGGACGACACACTGTCTCAAGCCATGTTAAAGATATTAGAGAGGGTCGCTAGGCCCAACACTGGATCGAGGGGCCAAGGGTCAGTCACAGAATGACTTCGGTCTAATGGAGCTGAGTTATTTAGGGGTGTCACTAGAGTCGCCCTTAACGTGGCCGATTATTGGCTGGAGGCCATTGAATGGATTAAGGATGACTTGGATTACACTCCTGAGCAGAAATTAAAGGGTGCAGTCTCCTTGCTTCGCAACGAAGCATATCAGTGGTGGATGACTGTTAAGGAGGGCACTCAACTCGATCGCCTGTCTTGGGAGTTCTTTAAGTCTGCCTTCTAAGGGAAATATGTGGGAGCAAGCTACATTGATGCTCGTAGGCATGAGTTTCTAAACCTCACATAGGGAGACCAATATGTGGCCGAGTATGAGTTTGAGTTTCTGAGACTGAGTCGATATGCTTGTGGTATGGTTGTAACAGCCCGAAATTGGGCTTAGTCAAAATTGTGATTTTGAAATCACTCCCCGAGGTTTAATAAAATTATTTTAGTGTTATTTTATGTGTTGTAGTATTTTTATAAAGGTATATGAAAATTTTGGTGAATTAATTTACGCGATTGAAGGCTTAATTGCGAAAAAAGACTAAATCGTATAAAAGGTAAAAGTTGTAAATTATTAGTAAATTGTGTCAATTAGCTAGAGAACCAAAATTTGGGGGGTTAAAAAGGAAATTAGGCCCTTGAATATGAGGTTGGCCGGCCATGTGAGTTCAAGGGAGACAAAAGAATTAAAAGTTAAAGTTAGGTGGCTTGAAAACTTAATTTAATATTAGTCTAGTTACCGTACAAAATTTTTTATTATTTTAATAAGTTTTATTACATGATAGAATTACCGTGCAAAAGTTTTGTAAAGAAACTTTACCGTTTGAATAGTTAATTTGGTAAATAGGACTAAATCGCATAAAGCGATAAATACGAGTTCTATTAGTAAAATGACTTAAATGACTTTATCTTTATTTGTGGAAGTCCTTACATGGCAATTATACCATTTTCTTTTTGAATGGATGGTAGTGGGCTTAAATTTGCATGGTTTTATGTTTAATTAATAAGGATAAATTAGTAAATTTGTTATTATTTTATTATTAACTTAAACAAAGCCAAAATAAGCATTATTATCATCATCTTAGTCAATTATCAAAGTGAAAAATAAGTCTACATTGTGATTTTAGAGTTCGGCTATATTGATCTTTGATTAAGATCAAGATAAACAAATACCAGAACTTGATCGGGGGAAATGAAAAGTAGACCAGTAGACATTGGGTATACAAGCTAAGACGAGGTAAGTTCGTATAATTAGAATTAAGTTATAATTATGATTGAAATTGTTGTCTTGAATATTGAATGATTGTATAAATAAAGAAAAAGATAAAAATGCCTATTGATTATATGTGTAAAGTGATTACCGAGTCCTGATTGAACCGTAGAAAGTCGTAGGATATAAGTGACATGTCACTAGGGCTATCATTTGGTTAAGCTCCAGTATTGGTTGCGGACTCACCACAGCTCATGAGCTTACATGTTCAGCCTTTAGGTTATCGTTCAGCCTTCGTGCTTACCATTCAGCCTTCAGGCTTATAGTTCAGCCTTCGGGCTTACCGTTACCGGCTCAGAAGGAGCATACAGTACATGGCTCAGAAGAGCATATATGATGAATTGACGGATTTATAGGTTTACATATATACACTGTGTGTGTATCACCCGAGTATCCCTCGATGTTCTCAAAGGTTCAACGGGCAATTTACCGATATGTATGTATGAAATACATGTTATAAGAGATATAAGAGTTACATGATTACATGATATATGTTACATGATTCATATGAGATTATATGTTAAATGAGGTACAAGTTACATGAAATACATGTTACAAGTAAATGATTACAAGATATATGTTATATGATTTATATGTTATATGAGATATATGATATGTATAGGATAATTGTTACATGGTAATATGATTATATGCTATATGGTTATATGATAAATGAATGAATTGATACATGAATTATGGTTACATGGATGTTATATGTTTGTTTCATCTTAGAAATGGATGAATACATGGTTGTTATATGACTAACATGTGTATGATGATTGAATAGGCATTGAGGACATATGACTTGGTTTGGTTATGTTGTTTATGCTTTTAAATGTTGATTCGGTAAGTTAAATTCTATATTATATAGGCTTACTAAGCTTTTAAAGCTTACTTTGTTTATTTTCCTGTGTTTCATAGATTTCGGAAGCTAGCTTGATTTGGATAAGGTCAGAGATTGTAATCGCACTATCCAAGCATCTTTTGGTACTTTTGGAACTATTGTAAATGTTGTAAATATGGCATGTATAGGCTAGTTTGAAGTGGAATCTTTTGGTCTCTTATGCTTAAGATTATGATATGAATTTTGGCACTTATTCAAGCTATATGAAATGGCTTGATTGGTAATGGTTGGTTTATTATGAATGCCGTATATGTTATGTCTTTATATGGAAAATTTGATAAATGATACATGGAATATGTGATGTTTGAATGTGGTCATTTGATAGATTTCAATGGTGATTGAAATGGTAAGTTGAAATAGGTATTAAATTGGATCATATTGGTACATGTTTGAATGATGCAAATTGGCATGAAATTTGGTTGATTATGAAATGGTATAAATGTGTTTGTTTTTGGTTGAATCGGTTGCTCATTTGGTATATGAAATTGTTGCAAATTGGTGCTTGTCGGTACAAGAGAAATATTTAGGGAAAATGTGGCTTAAACCAAGCCTACTTTGTGTCACACGGCTAGAGCACACAGGCGTGTGTCTCGACCATGTGACCCCTATTTTGTGGTTAGCTAGTTAGTATAGAGCATGGGCTAGATACACGGGTGTGTCTGGTGTCCGCGCAAATGAATCAAGTTAGCACACGAGCCAGACACATGGGCGTGTCTGGTACTCGTGTAGCCAAATCAGGTTGATACACAGGCTGGACACACGAGTGTGTCTGGTGACCGTGTGACCAAGTCAGTATGTATGCCCTGTTTCCACATAGCTTAGATACATGGGCGTGTCTAGTAGCCGTGTGAGGCACATGCCCTAGGCACACGGCCGTGTGTCCTTATTTTAAAAATTTTTTGAGGTTTTCCTATGTCTTTTTTATGTTGTCGAATTAGTCCCTATTGTATTATTATTATAGCTTTATAAGTCTGTTTATAGCATGATTTGATTATAAATGCGTGAAAAGCTATTGGATTATGATGTTATATGTTATATGGTTGATGTTACATTATTCTAATCTGAGTTGTAAGTCTAGCAGTGCCCCTTACCTATTCTGGCGTCAGTTATGGGATAGGGGTGTTACAAGTATGGTTGTGAATGAGTAAGTTGTGATCGTAAGGTTTTGATAGTATCCATGAAATTGTTATAAATTTAATTGTATGTTAAACGTGTGCTTATAATGCTCATTATTTGCATATAAACTTACTAAGCTATTTAGCTTACTCCTCTCTTTTTCCCTCATCTTATAGTGTTACCAAGCTAACTCGGATTGGGAAAATGTCGGAGGATCATTTCACACTATCAAATTATCTTTTGGTATATGTAGTTATTGGCATTTTGCTTTATGACATATATAGGGGACTTGGTTATTTTGTTATATGTGTCATATTTGATTGGGCCAAGAATGTTGGCTTATTTTGATGAATGATCATTTTGTTTAAGGCCATTAAAAGTTTGCCAATATTGATACTTGGTGTATGCATATGATGATGTCATTCATGATTGAGGTAGTTTGCATGTTTAAGTTGCTAAGTATGTGAGATATATGCATGATGGATGTGGTATGCGAATGATGTGTGGATGACTTGATTTTGGGATGTTTGATAGCTTACTTATGTTATGTTATGTGCCTTTGAAGTGGTGTAAGTGTGTTTGTCTTTCAGGGTGGCAAATGGCTTGGTAAATAACCTTATATTTGTCCACACTGGTAGACACACGGGCGTGTGTCTAGGCCGTGTGTGACACACGGTCTACACCATGGAGTGTAGTCCGGCCATGTATCCCCTGCATCCTAGTTTTACAAAATATAATGTCCAGTAGTAAACACATGGGTAGAGATACAGTCTTGTGTCTCAACCATGTGAAGGACACGGCCCCAGGACATGGGCGTGTGTCCAGGGCGTGTGAAGTCTACACCTATTTTTTTGAAATTAAATTCGCCACACGGCCTGCCACACGAGCGTATGACTTGGCCATGTGACTCCTTTTGATGCATGACGTCAGAAGCAGAGAGTTACACGGGTTGAGAACATGGGCGTGTGTGACCACATGGCCTACCAACATGGGCGTGTCCCAAACCACAGGGGCGTGTGACTCTTCAAAACATGAAATTTTTCTAAGTGTTCCAAAGATCTCAGTTTAGTCTCAAACTGCTCTCAATGTATGTTTTTGAGCGATGTAGGCCTGTAATAGGGACATCATGAATATGTTTGAAAACTTTTAAATTTGAATGGAAATTTATGACTTAGATTGGTATGATTGTTTGTGTTTAAGTGAGGTAACGCCTCGTACCCTATTCTGTCGACGGATACGGGTAAGGGGTGTTACATTTTAGTGGTATCAGAGCTATGGTTTAGTCGATTCTAGAACTAACGTAGCATGTGTGAGAGTCTAGTTATACATGCTATAAATAAATTTTGATAGTGTGATGACTCCTGACAATTTAAATTGTGTACTTATATAGTAAATGGATCCTAATCGAGAAGTGGCTGATGACACTGAAAGTAATGCGCCGGCTCCTACGCAAGTGATTGCACCTGTTGAAAGTAGACCGGTAACGCATGGTCAGGGAGAGGAGGCTAGGGAAGCCTTCCTCCACATGATGAATAAATGGTATACAGATTTCATTCGGGCGAATCCGAATGCTCAACCTCCTCCACCCCCTCCTATTCCTCAGCCGATTCCCATAGCTCCTCAAGGTGCAGAGTTGGTAAGACTAAATAAGCCTCCATTTGATAAGATTCGTAAGTAGAGAGCTGAAGAATTTAGGGCTAATGTAGATGATGACCCCAGGAAAGTAGAATTTTGACTCGAGAACTTTATTCGGGTATTCAATGAACTTTCTTGCACCCTTGATGAATGCTTGAAATATGTTGTATCATTTTCGCATATCATTGGTGGAAGACGCTTATATTTGTGGTACCGAAAGAGAGGATTACATGGGCATTCTTTCAATAGGAATTCAGAAAGAAGTATATAAGTTAGCGATTTATCGACCAGAAATGCAAAGAGTTTTTAGAGTTGAAACAGGGCCATATGTCTGTGGCTGAATATGGGCGAGAGTTTGTTAGGCTTAGTAAATATGCTCAAGAATGAGTTTTTATTGAATCTATCATGTGTAAGAGATTTGAGGATGGGCTGAATGAGGATATCAGATTGTTTGTTGGGATTTTAGAGTTAAAGGAATTTGTTGTACTAGTTGATCGAGCTTGCAAGGCTTAAGAATTAAGTAAAGAGAAAAGAAAGGCTGACAGCGAGGCCAGAGATTTGAGAAAGAGACCAATAAGTAAGTCTTATCAGTCCTTGTCAAATAAATCAAAGGATATGCATATCCGTTTAATTATTTCAGCTGGGAACCTAAACAGAGCTCGTGGGAAGCAATATTCGGGTTCTAAGGCTCAGACTACATCTATAGCGAGCGTTAGTAATGCTAAATCTAATAACCTCGAGTGCCAGTATTGTGGTAGATGACATCCTGTGAGTGTTGTGAGATTAACTGGGCTTGTTTCAAGTGTGGTTCTCAAGAGCACTTTATCAAGAATTGCCCTAAAGTGGTTGAGAAAGATGATGTTTAGAATGTAAGATCAAGCAACATAGTGGCTAGAAGGAGACCAGTAAAAAATGTGGGAAATGTGTCAAGCAGCAAAGATGCATCTAAGTATTCAGCTTTAAGATCCGAGGCTAGAGCACCTACTAGAGCTTATGTCATTCGTGCTCTAGAGAATGTATCATCCCCTGATGTTATCACGGGTACATTTTCTCTTTATGATACTAATGTTATAGCATTGATTGATCCCGGGTCTACTCATTCTTATATTTGTATGAATTTAGTGATTAATAAGAATTTACCTGTTGAGTCTACTGAGTTTGTGATTAAAGTGTCAAACCCTTTAGGCAAATATGTGTTAGTCGATAAGGTTTGTAAGAGTTGTCCTTTGATGATTCAAGGTCACTGTTTTCTGGCTAACTTGATGTTGTTGCCATTTGATGAATTTGATGTTATACTGGGTATGGATTGGTTGACTCTTCATGATGTGGTAGTAAATTGTAGACAAAAAGTTTTTGAATTGAAATGTTAGAACAATGAAATTCTTCGGGTTGAATCAGATGAATCAAGTGAATTGCATATTGTGATTTCGTCAATAACAGCTCAAAGGTATATAAGAAAGGGTTACGAAGCATTTCTTGCATATGTGTTGAATAAAAAAGTGTCTAAGTTACAGATTGAATCAGTGCCAGTAGTTTACGAGTATCCAGACGTGTTTCCAAAAGAGTTGCCTAGGTTACCATCGGTCAAGGAGATAGAGTTTGCTATTGATTTGTTACCGGGGACTGCACCGATATCAATTGCTCCATATAGGATGGCTCTGATCGAATTAAAAGAATTAAAAGCTCAGTTACAAGAGTTGACAGATAAGGGATTTGTGAGACCAAGTTTTTCCCCCTAGGGCGCTCCTGTTTTATTCGTAAAGAAGAATGATGGATCTATGAGCTTTGTATCGATTATAGACAACTCAACAAGGTGACAATAAAGAACAAGTATCCTTTGCCTAGAATTGATGATCTGTTTGATCAATTGAAAGGAGTAATTGTGTTTTAAAAATTTACTTGAGATCCGGTTACTACCAGTTGAGGGTTAAAGAGTCTGATGTGCCGAAAATCACTTTTAGGACATGGTATGGACATTATGAATTTCTTGTGATGCCTTTCAGTTTAACTAATGCTGCGGCTGTATGTATGGATTTAATGAATTAGATTTTCTGACCATACTTGGATAAATTTGTGGCTATCTTCATAGATGATATTCTGGTTTATTCTCGAGATGAGTCCGTGCATGCCAAACACTTGAGAACGGTATTCCAAATTTTGAGAGAAAAGAAATTGTTTGCCAAGTTCAGTAAAAGTGAGTTTTGGCTTCAAGAAGTCAAATTTTTGGGACATATTGTTTCGGGTGATGGTATCCGGGTTGATCCAAGTAAGCTTTCGGCAATTGTTGATTGAAAAACGTCGAGGAACGTATCTGAGGTTAGAAGCTTTTTGGGCTTAGCCAAGTCCTATAGATACTTTGTTAAGGGATTTTTAATGATTGCTACACCTCTGACCAAGTTGTTGGGAAAAGATGTTAAGTTTGAATGGACCGAAAAGTGTCAACAAAGTTTTGAGAAATTGAACGCATTGTTGACTAAGGCACCGGTGTTAGTGCAACTTCAGTCCAGGAAAGAGTTTGTAATTCCTAGCGATGCATCTTTAAATGAATTTGGATGTGTGTTGATGCAAGAGGGCAAGGTGATAGCTTATGCTTCGAGATAGTTGAAACCGCACGAAAAGAACTATCTAACACACGATTTGGAATTGGTTGCCATCATTTTTGCTTTAAAGATTCGACGACATCATTTGTATAGTGAGAAATGTCGTATCTTTACTGATCATAAGAGTTTGAAGTATTTGATGAATCAAAAGGATCTGAACTTGTGACAACGAAGATGGCTTGAGTTGTTAAAAGACTATGAGTTGGTGATTGATTATCATCTGGGGAAGGCAAATGTAGCCACTGATGCTTTGAGCAGAAAGTCCTTGTTTGCTTTGAGAGCTATGAATATGAGGTTAGCTTTGTCCAATGATGGTTCAATTTTGGCCGAGTTGAGAGCTAGACCATTGTTTCTTCAACAAATATGTGAAGCTCGGAAGAAGGATGGTGAATTGCAAGCAAAAAGAGCTCAGTGTGAATTAGATAGCGATTCAGATTTTCAGATTGGTTCAGATGATTGTTTGATGTTCCATGACAGAGTATGTGTTCCAAAAGATGCTGAGTTGATTTAGAAAATTTTCCACGAGGCACACTGTGGTTGTTTGTCAGTGCATCCGGGCAGTGTGAAAATGGATAATGATCTGAAGAAATTGTATTGGTGGCCAGCCATGAAATGAGACATTTCTGAGTGTGTGTCAAAGTGTTTAGTTGTCAACAAGTGAAAGCCGAGCATAAAGTGCCTTCGGGTTTACTTCAGCCAGTGATGTTTCTCGAGTGGAAATGGGATAGGATTACGATAGACTTCGTAACGGGTTTGCCTCTAACTCCGAAAAATAAGGATGTCGTATGGGTTGTTGTTGATTTATTGACAAAATCGGCTCACTTTATACCAGTACGCATCGATTACTCACTTGATAAGCTAGCTGAGTTATATATTGTTGAAATTGTGAGATTGCACGGAGTGCCTATTTCTATTATTTCGAATAGAGATCCGAGGTTTACTTTGAGGTTTTGGAAAAAGTTACAAGAAGCCTTAGGCAGGAAACTAAATTTTAGTACCGTGTTTCATCTAAAAACTGACAGTCAATCTGAAAGGGTAATTCAGATCCTTGAAGATATGTTCCGATGTTGTGTATTGGAATTCCAAGATAGTTGAGAAAAGTATTTACCGTTGGTAAAGTTTGCCTACAACAATAGTTTTCAGTCAAGTTTGAAAATGGCCCCATATGAGGCATTGTATGGCTACAAATGTTGAACTCCATTCTATTGGACCAAGCTTAGTGAGAGACAAATTCATGGAGTTGATCTAGTTAGAGAAACCGAAGAAAAAGTGAAAGTAATCCATGATTGTTTAAAAGCTGCTTCGGATGGACAAAAGTTGTATGCGGAATTGAAAAGAAAGGAGATTGAATTTCAGGTTGGTGATAAAGTGTTTCTAAAAGTGTCTCCATGGAAAAAGATTCTGAGATTTGGTCGTAAAGGTAAGTTGAGTCCTCGTTTTATTGGTCTGTATGGGATTATTGAAAGAATAGGGCGAGTGGCATATCGGTTAGCTTTACTAGTAGAGTTGTAAAGGATTCATGATGTGTTTCATGTGTCGATGTTACGACACTATTGTTCTGATCCATCACATGTGATTGCACTAACAGAGGTTAAGATTCAACCGGATATGACTTATGGAGAAGAACCAATCAAGATTTTGGCTTGAGAAGTAAAACAGTTGAGAAATAAAAGTGTAGCCTTAGTGAAAGTATTGTGGTGAACACATGGGGTTAAAGAGGCTTCGTGGGAACCTAAGGAGGCTATGAGAAAACAATACCCAAACCTCTTTTCTGATAAGATTTTTTAGGACAAAAATCCTTAAAGAGGGAGAGTTATAACAACCCGATTTAGGGCCAAGTCGGAATGGTGGTTTCGAGACCATGAATCTGAAGTAGAAAAAATTATTGTGATAAATTTTTAAAGTCTATAGTATGATTGAATGTATGTGTGAAAATTTCATTAAGAAATTTTATCGATAGTGGGTCCAATTTGATTAATAGGACTAAATTGTAAAAAGTAGAAAATATGTGTTCTAGAAGCTTTGAGTTCTTAATTGAAATAAATTTATAAATTGTAGATCCTTATTTAGTAATTAGACCAATATATATCATGATAGACAAAAAGGGACATGGAAGGGTAAGATTTCAAAGAAAGGCTAAAAGGGCACTTTGGTCAGTTGGCTAATAAAAAGAATAAAAAGGGAAAATAAAGCCAAAATGTTGTCCACCTTTCTCCCTTGGTCTAAAATCCCTAAGGACACCATAGCTAGGGTTTCTTCAACTCCAAGCTTCATAGTAAGTGCCTTCAAGCCTCGTTTCTAATATTCTTTACATTTTTGAAGTCCTTGTAGCTCGATTTACCTATTTCTACCATTATTTTGAAGTAGGGTTCATATTTAAAAATTTACACATGTGTGACATGCATGTAATTTGATGATTACTGGTAGAAAATTAAATTTTGATGTGTGATAAACAACTTTTACTAGGTGGTTTTTCATGAAAAATGCATAAAAGGACTTATTTGTAAAAGTTGTAAAACATGTGCATAAAATGTGATTTAGTGTAAAATATGGGCTGTTATGAGTATGTATATGTGTCGGTTAGGCTTGGGTAATGTGTCGGTTAGGCTTCGGTAGCAAAGAAAATGAGTACATTTCGTTATACAAGCCTATGGACTAAAGTGTAAATATGTCAAACTTTAGGGGCAAAAATGTAATTTTGCCATAGTGTGATTTTTGGACCGAATTGAGTAATGAGATAATTAAATGAGTTAAATTTGGTATTATAGATCAAGAAAGACAAGGAATCGACCTTGATCGGGGAAAAGAAAAAATTTTGGACTAAATTGAATAACTTGTCATTTTGGGCCGAGGCAAGTTTATATGTAAATAATGCATTGCTATATTATGTTTTTGAATACTTTAACATTAGTATGACTTGTGAATAACTATTTGAATGTGTATACCAACCAAGCTTCGACAAGTGAGAAAGATCCTGATTGAACCTTAAGAATCGAATAGGATACAAGTGACATGTCACTAGGAAACCAAGTGTTTAAGTGCTAAGTGATAAGGGGTAGCTTCCGCTACAAGTGATAAGTGGTAGCTTCAGCTACAAGTGATAAGTGGTAGCTTCGGCTACAAATGATAAGTGGTAGCTTTAGCTACTAATAAGTGTGGCACTTATGTGTCAGACTTCTGAGTATCCTTTAGAATTCCAAGTGGGGTTCAACGAGTGATTCAGCAAAATAACGAAGTGTGAGTGCAAGTGATTATGTAAGGGTTGGCACAGTTATGTATGTAAAACTCCTAAAAAATGAGTTCGTTATGTGATGACTATTGGTAAGGTTGTGAATGAGTAAGTTGTGATCGTAAGGTTTTGATAGTATCTATGAAATTGTTATAATTTCAATTGTATGTTAAATGTATGTTAAATGTGCGCTTATAATGCTCATTATTTGCATATAAAATTACTAAGTTTTTTAGCTTACTCCTCTCTTTTTCCCTCATCTTATAGTGTCACCAAGCCAACTTAGATTGGGAAAACATCGAAGGATCATCTCACACTATCACATTATCTTTTGATATATGTAATTATTGGCATTTTGAGTTATGGCATATATATGGGACTTGGTTATTTTGTTATATGTGTCATATTTGATTGGGCCAAGAATGTTGGCTTATTTTGATGAATGATCATTTTTTCTAAGGCCATTAAAAGTTTGCTAATATTGATACGTGGTGTATGCATATGATGATGCTTTTCATGATTGAGGTAGTTTGCATGTTTAAGTTGCTAAGTATGTAAGATATATGCATGATGGATGTAGTATGTGAATGATGTGTGGATGACTTGATTTTGGGATGGTTGATAGCTTACTTATGTTATGTTATGTGCCTTTGAAGTGGTTTAAGTGTGCTTGTGTTTCAGGGTGGCAAATAGTTTGGTCAATAGCCTTATATTTGTCCACACGGGTAGACACACGCTTATGTGTCTAGGCCGTGTGTGACACACAGTCTGCACCATGGGCGTGTAGTTTGGTCGTGTGTCCTCTACACCCTAGTTTTGCAAAACAGAATGTCCAGTAGTAAACACACGGGCCGAGACACGATGTGTCTCAGCTTGTGAAGGACATGGCCCTGGGACATGGGCGTGTTTCCAGGGCATGTGAAGTCTGCACTTATTTTTTAGAAATTAAATTTGTCACACGGCTTGGCGCACGGGTATCTGACTTGGCCGTGTGACTCCTTTTGGTGCATGACGTCATAAACAAAGAGTTGCACGGGTTGAGGACACAGGTGTGTGCGACCACACGGCCTACCCACACGGGCGTCTCTTAAACCACACGGGCGTGTGACTCTCCAAAATATGAAATTTGTCTAAGTGTTCCAATGATCTCGATTTAGTCTCGAACCGCTCTCAATGTATGTTTTGAGCGACGTAGACCCTTAATAGGGACATCATTAATATGTTTGAAAAGTTTTAAATTTGAAGGGAAATTTATGACTCGGATTGGTATGATTGTTTGTGTTTAAGTGATGTAACGCCTCGTACCCTGTTCCATCAACGGATGCAGGTAAGGGGTGTTACATTTTAGTGGTATCAGAGTTATGGTTTAATCGATTCTCGAACTAACATAGCATGTGCGAGAGTCTAGCTATATATGCCATAAATAAATTTTGATAGTGTGATGACTCTTGACAATTTAAATTGTGTCTCAGCCATATGAGGCACACGGCCTAGAATACAAGCGTGTCTCTTGGCCGTGTAAAACCTGCACCTATTTTTCAAAAATTTGAATTAACCACACGGTCTAGCACACGGGTGTGTGACTTTGCCGTGTGACATCAATTTGTTCAAGAGTTACAAGTCAGAGAGTTACACAGGTAAAGGACACGGGCATGTGAACCTACGCAGCCTGACCACTCGGGCGTGTAACTCATCACAGAGAGAAAAATTTTGGGATTTTGCAAAAAATTCCCTATGGTTTAAATTTAGTCCTGGATCGACCTCAATACATGTTTTGGGCCTCGAGGGCCCATACAAGGGACCTAAAAGATAATTTCAGAAAATGAATAGTAAATGACTCGATTAATCAAAAAATATTTTGTAAACCCCGATAATGCCTCGTAACCCTATTTCAGCGACGGATACGGGTTAGGGGTGTTACATCAGAAAATTTACTTTTTCTAGAACAAAACTTAAATGAAACTATTCTTAGTACTAGCACTTAATTTCAATGGGTTCGTCAGGATGTGGATGAAGATATTTATGAATTATGATGTAGTAAGATTTCATGATTTTTTTTATTATATGTAATGTTATAATTTAAATCTTGATCTTGTTAAATATTTCAACTATTTTATATATACTATTATTGTTGTAATTAGTGACTAGTATTTCAACTATTTTATGTGTATTGCAAATAAAGTGCCTAGAAGAAGATTGTGAGATCTCAGTATTATTCAAAATCCTCCAAATTTGAAAGAAACAAATAATGAACAACAGACTACTATTGGATCTTCGAATGTTCCGAATACAACTAACGAACTTGCAGAAATTCAAATTAATGTTAACTTTAATTTAAATACATGTTGACTTTTATTATTGATTTCTATTTCAAATTCTTATATTATAATATACCTTTTTTCAACTGAAAGTGGTGGGATGCACAGAACTCGAGAACGTACGATATTAAAAGATTTATACGAGTTAAATTCTGTTGAGTGTGTCAAAGTAGCTAGAAACAGTCTTGGTCAGCCATTGGATCAGAAGCTTGATTTTTAGCAGGATACTTGGGCATTACAGCATGAAATGTCAATTTGTTGCCTATCAACTACAAGTCATGGCATCATACACCTGATAGTAACAAAAATTAAGCTCTCGATAATATATTAAGTTAATAATGTGAATTTAATTTATAATACTTTGGTTTAAGTTTCATTTATATTTACTTTCTAAACTTGTGTTATTTGTAGGAGAGATTTGCTTTAGATGTCTTAGATAATTGTGTGAAGAAGACATTAGAAAAAAAATAGAGAGATCATAAAAGTGTTTTAAAGAAGAAATATTTTAAGAAAAATATAAGCCTCGAAGAGAAATTGCGAAATGTCTTGTTGGGAATGCTAAGGCGCCAATGGGAAGATGTAGTTAGATTCTGGAATTCAAAGAAAGGAAATGTATTACGTACTTCCAAACTTTTATAATTATTTTGGTTTATAGTATTTACTATATAGGTAATAATAATTTCATAATATAGGATCATGAGCGAGTTGGAACTACAAGTAGGCAAAAACAAAAATTCACTTACACAGCTGGATCGAAAAGTTTTGCTCGTGTAGCTGATGATGAGGTATTTTGAATTTATTAATTGTGTTAAATATTAATTACTTTCTACTAAATAATATTTTTCCTACTATATTGTAGGAACTGTTGTCTGGTTAAAAAGTTGGACGCCTTTAGCTTTTTGACATTACACATAGAAAGAAAGATGGATCTCCTATGACTACTGAAGCTGCAGAAATTATGGTATATTTACTTAATAAAATTTGAATTATTTTAAATATTTATCATGTTTAATTATAATGGTTTAATTCATCATTTTTAATGCAAATAATGTTAAGTTATGCTACATTTGTTTTGATTATATATTCCATTTCTAACTCTTTGATTGATTTATTAGGAGAAACTAAAGGATAAAAGGGTAGAGTATGAAGCGATCGCTTCGAGTGATAGTTCTTTTAATCTTGACGACATTGATAACCGAATTATTACTGAAGTTTTCGGTCTTGAAAGGTATGGTCGAGATCGATTTCAAGGATCTTTTGTTAACCCAACCCAATATTTTAGATCCAGCTTGCAGCAATACATGACTTCAGGGAATCAGGCTCAAGCTGAAGTTCAGAGGTTAAGAGATCAGATGACTCAGATGCAAGCAAGCACAATTGAGCAAATGCTTAACTTAAAGCGAAGGTAGCATCGAAAGAAGTAGAACCTCAAAGAAAATATGAAAAACTCCAACTTCAGCTTAAAGCGAAGGCAGCAACGAGACAAGCAAAAAATATGACGAACTTTAGCTACAACTTCAGAATATGATGAAGATGTTTTAGCACTCACAAAAACCGCCATATTGGACATTTTTTTTTTCTTATTGTAAGAATATTTTAACATTATAATTTTTTAATATAATACATTTTGTTATTTTATTTATTAATTTAGATCATATACATATTTTTTTGTTAGATTTGAAGTATCATTTAGATTTGCAGTTTTTGGTTGGATTTGATGTTACAGGAAATTATGTTGACAATTTGGGTTCTTTATGAATGAAAATGGGATGTTAAAAATCTACTAAAGTTAGTGGCGTTTGTGGTAAAAGTGCCACTAAAAGTTATGTTCTTTAGCATCGTTTGTAGGAAAAGCGCCACTAAAGGTCATGTTCTATAGCAGTGTTTTTGGGAAAAGCACCGCTAAAGGTCATGTTTTATAGCAGCGTTCGCAAAAAAGCCGCTAAAGGTCATATTCTATAGCGGCATTTTTTCACATAAACGCCGTAAATTTTAGCGGCGTTTTTTGCGGCTCTTATCAAAACACCGCATAGTTGTAGCGGCACTTATAGGCCCCAAAAAAGGTCGCTAAAAACCTATTTTGTTGTAGTGACATTAAATATATAAGGAACAAATGCAAATGAAAGGGAAAATATAAGTGTAAATAATTTATTAAAGATGGAAACAAAATGACATAACTTGATTTTGGGAGTAAAAGATAAAAAATGTGGAAGACAGAGAACTGATGTAGCAATTAATTTGCTTTTAATTTATAAATTTTGGATTAAATCGAAGTCTTAAATAAACAAAAAGGTTACAGGTGTAAATATGTCAGAGAGTGACGGCAACGCTACAAAAGAATGAGGTATTTTTTGTAAATTTAAAAAGTAAGGGGATGGAAATAATTACCCATTTTTTACACCTATAAATGAAAAAAAATTTATTTTTTCTTTCATTTTAATCTCTTTTTTTTTCAAAAAAAAAAAAAAAAACCTCTTCCTCTTTCTCTTCCTCCTTCTATGTTGGCCATGGCTCCACCACCGAAGAGCTCAGCGACTTTACGGCCTTCAGTGGTGGAGCCGTCGCGTACAGTGGCCAGATTTTTTTTGGGCAAAATCAAAATTTTCTTTAAAAAAATCACTACTTTTCTTAAAAATCAAAACTTTATTTCAAAATAGTTGAAAAAGATTAAAACTTTGTTTTAAAAAAATCTGAACTTTTCCTTTAAAATGACTAAAAAATATATATATTTTTAAAAAATCTAAACTTTTTCTTTTTTTTAAATATTTTTCTTAAAGATCAAAGCTTTTATTTTGAAATAGTTGAAAAAAAATCAAAATTTTGTTTTAAAAATTTAAATTTAAAATGACTAAAAAAATCTTTCACATTTTTTATCTTTGACTCCCAAAATCAAGTTATGTCATTTTGTTTCCATCTTTAATAAATTATTTACACTTATATTTTCCCTTTCATTTGCATTTGTACCTTATATATTTAATGTCACTACAACAAAATAGGTTTTTAGCAGCCTTTTTTTGGGCCTATAAGTACCGCTACAACTATGCGGTGTTTTGATAAGAGCCGCAAAAAACGCCGCTAAAATTTGCGGGGTTTATGTGAAAAAATGCCGCTATAGAATATGACCTTTAGCGGCTTTTTTGCGAACGCTGCTATAAAACATGACCTTTAGCGGTGCTTTTCCCAAAAACACTGCTATAGAACATGACCTTTAGTGGCACTTTTCCTACAAACGACGCTAAAGTACATAACTTTTAGCGGCACTTTTACTACAAATGCCACTAACTTTAGTAGATTTTTAACATCCCATTATTTTGTTATTTTTGTTGTTGTTGTTGTTGTTGTTTTTTTTTTTACCTTTTTTTAAGAACAAAAATATGAAAGCCTCTCCTTTTTTTTTTTTTAATATTGTTTATTTGTAAAAAATTATAATAATAATATTTAATAATAGTAGTAGTGATGATAATAATAATAATTTGGGCCCTTGACTGGCCCAAAAAAGAAAGAAAAAAATAAAGGTCTCAAATTGACCAAAATCAAGTGGGCTTCGAACGGCCCAAGAGAGAACAAAATTTTAAATGGGCCTCTAATTAAGCTCAGACAAAATGGGTGTCTACGTATATAATCCTTAGAATACTTACCAAGTTTTTTGTTATAAACAAACTATATTACAATTTGACATTGTTCGCTATCACTTTTCTCCTCACGACCCAAATGGCCCAAGTAAAGTCCATATACCAATCATACCATCCAATTAATTTTTTCATCATATAAATCTCGAAAAACTAACAAAAATATTGTTTTATGATAAAATTATCATTTTACTCTTTTTCTAACTCTTTATATTATTTCTTCTCTTAATAGGTCATTATTAAGACCAAATTAAAAAAAAAATCACATATCCTTTAATATGAATATATGGATGGTAAAAGTTGCATGTTTGCCGTTTTATCAATAGAATTGAAAAATTTACAATTTAGTCTTTATACTTCTCAATCTCTTTAATTTGATCCCAAAAAATGATTTGCTTTAGGCTAACATATAATCCAACTTATTCTTATCCCAATTTATTATTAATAGCTCAACTTTCTCATTTTGGTCATATTTACATTTTTGTCCTTAAAGTTTTAAAATTTTTTAAATTAACCCTTTTTATCTTTTTTTTTTAATTTCTAAAATTCTTTCCATAAATTTTATATTCTTAACGAGCTTTATGCCCATAAGAAATTCTTTATCTAATAAAATTTTCAAATTTCTCACAATTTTATGGTGTTTTTATTAAAATAATGTCACGTGTCCAACTGGAAATTTTGGTATGTTACAAAATTGATCTCAAAGTTCTTTTCCTTCCTTCCTTCCTTCTTTTTTTTTTTTTTTTTTATCTTAATTATTTTTCTCATAACCTTTGCTGTGAATTTTCAAAACCAATTTCTTGCTGCCGAAGCCATAGGATTAAGTTTAGAGCTTTTGAGTCACATCAAGTATTTTCTGTCAAAACAACTTCAAATAATGTTGGAATTGTGTGGATGCAACCCTCTCATCACTCAAGCATATGGTGAGAATGAAACTAGTTGGAGCAAGGATAAGAATCAGAGAACTTGTTAATAATAGGATTTGTATAGCATGTGGTATAGGATAATTATAGCTTTAAGGTGTAATTGATTTGTCGAATCTCAAATTATATTTGATAATAAAATTATAAAAATATAATATTACAAGTACTTATTGATTCGATGATCAGAACTCACATGCATCAGAACCTTGTTTATTGGATAAATAAAAGCAACTAATTTATTAAAAAAAGAAAAAAAGAGAGAGAAGAAATTTATTAAAATTCATTTATTCGAAGTTGAATTTAACTGGACAGGTAAACATCCTAGTCCATATGAGAAGAACTAAACCTAAATTTTAAAAGTTTTAAGAGTTTTCGTTTTTCAATTCCCAATGAGAAAATTACTTAGTGACTTCTCTTTTCTAGATGCTTTAACAATGTGAATATAAACTCAATATATTATTACTCGCGGTATGGTCTTTCTTTTTTACGAAGCTTTGCTATTCTCGTTGACAAATGTAGCATTATCCCATGCTATTGTAGGAATCATGAATATGGCCAACCAAAAGCCATCATTGGAAATCTCTTATGTAGAGGGGAAGGTTTAGAAAAATAAAAAGAAGTTAGTGTCCTTTCAACGTTTCATTTTTGATAAAGTGAAGATCTCTGGCAACATCCCCTTCTACCAAACCCCAACAATTTGGTACTTCGTTTTTACTAGTTTTCTCATCTTTGCCTTACATGGCAAGACAAATCAAAATACAACATCCACCAACTTTGCTTTTACCCAAAGCCCCTAACTGTCGCTTTTATATAAAATTTCATCGATTATTGATTTATTATTATTACGTAGACTTCAACATATTTCTATATTCATATCACTATTGTATTTTAATTATCTTTTATCTCGTATATGTATCATATGATCATGTAGTATATATAATATTTTCAGGTGTGCCTTCAATTCTATTCATAAGCTCTACAACATAAAAAGAAAGAAGGAAAATGGAAAAGTAACTTAATAAATATTTAAGTAACACCCATATCCAATACCTTTTACTATAGAAAGGAAAGGAAGAAAAGTGTTAAAAGAAAGAGATTGATCACATTTGTCTTGCCACTCTAAAAAGTTTTCATGCTTATTTAACAAGAATAATACAATGAGAAACAATGTGGTCTCACTCTCTTACTCACCTTAATCATGCTGCTGCTCTCATAACCAGAATTCTTCCAACCTTATCGCAGACAAGAATCTTACAACAAAAACAAATAAATAATTCACCGAATGTAGTTTTCTTGCGTGTATTTTGTTTAATATTTTTTATATTGACATGCTATTAATTTGTAGTAGATTTTGTCATTCATGTGGGCGAAGGGAAAAAGTAATACTAAAATCATGTTTATACAAAAATTAATCAAAAATTGAATTATAAATAAAAAGGTGGTATGTTCACATTATTTTTTTATTTTACGAGTAGTTTTAAAAAATTAACATGTTTTTTTTAATATTTATCTTTTATATTTTATTATATCCCTATAAGACACTTGTCCTACTTGTTGAGTCTAAAAATTTCACTGCCGACGTACCATATAATTTCATAAAATAAAATGGTAAAGTATTTATAATTGAAGGGTTAATATTCTACCCACTTTTAGTAAACTCCACAAGTAAGGCTCAGTATAATTTCATAAAATAAAATGGTAAAGTATTTGTAATTGAAGGGTTAATATTCTACCCACTTTTAGTAAACTCCACAAGTAAGGCTCAGTACATGACACATGTCTGTTTTAATTTAATTTTAAATTTTTTTATCTCCCCTAAAAAGACACATGGCAGCATTTAATCATTGCTAGTCAAGTTAATAGGGGAATTTTTTTTAACTCCACTAGCAGTAGATGAAATAATTTCCCATAACGAAATACGTTTTATACTTGGTTCAATCCTTAAATATGGTATTTTTAGTTGTTTTATTTAAACTCTCTCTTATAAAAATAGTAAAAGAATTATATCAATATTTAATCTTTCATTTGAAAAAGAAAAATTTAAGTAGAGCTGGTGTCAATCCTTTATTAAAAAAGGTTTTTTAAGTAATTTTTTTCATGACATTAATGTCAAATTCACTTATGATACCAATTTAATCAAATATTATAAAAATTTTTATTCACTCCTGTACATATTTATTGTTCTTATAATGCCACAATGCGTATAAAATAAAAGGGATTGATCACCATTGTCTTGCCATTTTAAAAAACTTTTTATGCTTCTTTAACAAGAATAATACAATTAGAACCAATGTGGCCACACTCTCTAACTGACCGTAATCATGCCACTGCTACACTTATTCTTAAGCAGAGTTCATCCAAGCCTTTATTGTCAACAAGAATCTTAAAACATAAATAAATAAGTCACCATATCTATATGTTAAGTGTATGTATAGTTTCCCTGCATATATTCAGTTACATTCAAACCTGTCGGCCAATTAACTAGCGAAAAATGGCGACCTCAGCTCCTGCTAAAATACTTGTTGGCATCTCATTGGACCCAGATGACAGCAAGGAGGTATTGTCATTGGCAATCAGAGTTCTAACCCATCCAAATGATGAAGTCGTTGCCCTACATGTTCTTGGTTAGTACATTTCCTAATCCTTGCATCAAAGTTCATTGCCATATTTGAATTGAAATTGAATCAACTTGTTCACGTTACAACATTAAAAATACGTTGCATATTTTGAAATGCAGTTGGTAAGGAGACCAAGAAGCGCAGACTGATGACTAAAGACCAAGAAAAGTTTCGCCAGGCAAAAGCACATGTTATATCTGTGCTTGGAGAATTTGCTAAGACCTGTCAGTATAAGCAGGTGACCAAATTTTAGATTTCTGCAGATTTGGTTAACCTGCATGAAACATATTTAAAGAACAAAATTTGTTCAGGTAAACTTGGAGGCAAGAGTAGGATTTAGCTCCAGTGTTAGAAAAGGTCTAATTGAGGAAGCAAAATCCATCTCAGCTGACTTTCTTCTTCTTGGTGGCTCCAAAAACCGTTCAAAGAAGTGAGAAATCCAACAATCTTTTGTTCAGGGATGTTTGATTTTCCTTTTTTTTTTTTTTTTTTTTTTTGTTTATTTATTTTGTCCCAGGACATCAAACAAGATAAAAAGATACTGTTTGAAGCATGCCCCTGAAGGCTGTTCAGTGGTTGCGATAAGGAAATCTAGGCAGCCAAGCTCAGATTCTATTCCCTCTCAAAGAAAGGTGCAAAAGCTTTCACCAATGACTGTTTTAGAAGCACTTGAAGATGATAGCTGTAGCTCTAGGGGCACAAAAGTGGCAGGGTCATCCTCTCCTAAGATGTCAAAGTTTAAAGGCCAAACCTGCATAAAGAAAGAGATGTCACCTTACAAATTGATCTCATCATTGTTTAGTTGTCTACTTGGGAAAAGAAAGGCTAGTTTATCCAGCAAAGGAAAGGAGAATCATTTGATAAAGTGCTTTAGCTATGAGGAGATCTCAAATGCTACAAATAACTTCCATCCAGGTAACTTTGAGATGTTTAAACTCAAGATTCTCAATTACTGCTCTGAATGTTGTTTTGGGGTATCAGATAATATTGTTGGTCGAGGCGGGTATTCAGAAGTGTACCGAGGTGATCTTCCTGATGGAAGAGCCGTAGCAGTGAAGAGGTTGGCCAATGACAACAAGGATGAAACCAAGGAGAAAGAATTCCTGACAGAATTGGGCATAATTGGACATGTTTGCCACCCCAATACTGCAACCTTAGTTGGCTGCTGCATTGAAACTGGACTGTATTTGATTTTCAACTTCTCTGAGAAGGGAACTCTGGCATCTGCTTTGCATGGTAACAACAGCAACTTCCTGTTCCAAGTTTGAACAATTAAACTTAACAACAACAACAATAATAATAATAATAATAATAATAATAATAATAAAAGAAGAAGAAAAATGATAGCTAATTCAATTGGGAGAATCCTCAGGTAAAACAAGTGCGTCACTCGATTGGCCTATGAGATACAAGATTGCGCTTGGAGTTGCTAGAGGTCTTCATTACCTGCATAAATGCTGTAAACACCGTATAATACACCGCGACATAAAAGCCTCTAATGTTCTTCTTGGGTTGGATTATGAACCGCAGGTGAATCAACCACCAACTTCTGTAAGTGTTAATTTAAAGAACTGAGTTATATTTGTCCTGCATATAACTGTGATTTCATCTCTTTTTAGATCAGTGATTTTGGTCTGGCAAAATGGCTTCCTAACAAATGGACTCACCATGCTGTGATCCCAATAGAGGGGACATTTGGGTACCTAGCACCAGAGTATTTCATGCATGGAATTGTGGATGAGAAAATAGATGTTTTCGCATTTGGGGTTCTTCTCCTGGAGATCATTACTGGTCGCCGGCCTGTCGATTCATCAAAGCAAAGCCTCCTTTTATGGGTATGCACCATGCAGACTTCACTCAACTTGGGTGAAGGAATTACATTTCTGTAACCCATATTTCCCCGAAATGATTTTTTGTTTTATAGGCAAAGCCTCTTATGGAATCTGGGAACATCACTGAACTAGCTGACCCGAAACTCAAAGGGAAATATGATGAGGATGAAATGTATAGAACAGTGCTAACAGCTTGCTATTGCGTGAGGCAATCAGCAGTATGGCGTCCTTCAATGAGTGAGGTACTGAAATTACTTTTTGTAGGATCCAAGTTCTTTTACATTTGAAACAATGCATTTTTATGTGTTATTAAATGTTTCCATTTTCAGGTCCTGAAGCTTCTAATGACTGGCCACGACTCTGATGTTCAAAAAAGCTGGAGAATGCCAAAGTTTACATCTGATGAATTGGATGATTACTCTAGGGTTTTCGGGTACGAGGTTCCATTAGAGGAGGAAATTTTATGAGTGAACCTTCTTCCACATATTTACAGCTTCAGATGCTTATATTAAAGAATATACTTTCTCTTTTTGTAACTTCGTCCTCCCATACATTTGAATACATGTTAGGCGTCAGATTATATTGCTCATTCAGACATTTCATTCTACTGCATTATTTTCAACTTATCATTAGATATTTCTGCTTATGGCGGAGAAATTTTGATCAAGTGCATCTATTATAATGTAGAAATCGTCACACTTCACAAGAGCCTTTTCCTTATTTTCTCGCGTTATTTGTTGGGCGGAAATGGGAGAGGAAAAAAAATGGAAAGAAAATGAATTTTGAATATATTTTGTAAAGAAGAAAAGTGACAAAAAAGAAAATAAAAGGAAGATTATTTTTCATCCTAAAATTAATCATTCTAAATTGACTATTAATAATTTGTTTAAATAAACTAACATAGATGTAACTTATTATGAATTTACTATTAATCATTTTTCATCCTTACCATAAAATTCATAATAAAATTAACTGAGTTACATCTATGTTAGTTCAATAAAATGATCATAAGAAAAGAAAAGTGACATCTATGTTAATGTTTTATTTTATTTTATTTTATTTTTCATTTTTACAAGTAATGGATTAAAAGAAAAATAATTTTCTTTTCATATTTCTATCTCCACTATCCAAAACATCTATAGAAAAAATTATATTTTTTTATCTCTCTAATTTTTTTGTAAAATTATCACTCTACTAAGTAAAGTCTTTATGTTAATGAGTGTGATATATTTAAATTTTAATTTTTTTATGCAAGTCTCTTATGTATATTCGTCATAATCACATAAAAATTAATAATTAAGTACATTAATTCCAGTCATTTATTAAGTGCATTCTACATTAGTCAGTACATTATTGAAGTTATTTCTTTCTATTGTTGAAATTATGATTAAAAACTAAAGTTTTGTTAGGAGGAAGAAATATACATTTACACTGTTATTTATATGTATTTAATTTTTTTTTTTTTTAACATGTGGTATAAAGAGATAGGTTGAGACTAATTTTTGTAATTTTATAAAAGTTAAAAGTTTAATTAACTACTAAAATTTTAAGTTAATTGAATTGATAGTCAATAAAATGATTCATTCATAATAAAATTGGGATTGATTGATTAAATAAGTTTTATATGTGAATGATAGTAAGAATATAACTTAGCCTTTGGTTGATTTATTATTTCTATGATCATATTATGGAATTGGTGATATACAAAAGCATAATCATAATCAAAACCTCGAGAGTGGATCAATAGCATGCCATTATACCTTGACCAGAGGGTGGTTATGATGGTTTGAAAATGAATCAGTAGCATTTTATATTTGTAACCCAAGATATGCAATTTTGATGATGCAATAGATTAATCATTTACAAGATATTAATCGTGAATATTTGAGAGTGAATTAATAACATGTTATTACCTTAACCGAAAGGTTAGTTTCTTCGATGCACTATATTACTAGTTGCTTGCATTAATTGTCACATTATGGCTTTTGTGTTGTGGCCTATGATATGTTATATCTATTTCTATGGGATTTGAACATTTTCTTGGCCCAAAAACTTTTTTAATCGAGAAAGAAAACAAAGAGAATGAAAAAGAAACATGAAAGAAAGTCTCTTTTTTTTTTTTCTTTTTTTTTTTTGTTTTAGAACTTGTATTATATTTAATTTATAGTTTTTTCTCTATATTTTCATTTGATATATTTTAGTCCTTTTACCATTATTAATGCTGTCTTCGTCTCAATCACTAACCCCTTAAAAAATTTGATATTTATTTTTTTCTAAAAGAAAATCTTAAAATAAATTTCTAACTTAGCCTCACAATTTGATTTTTTTTTAAATAAAGTCATGTCACGTTAGAAATTTAGACTAAGGCATAATATTATTATCAATAAGAATTTTGAATTATACTAAATTAAAAAATTATATCTATTTTATCCAAATAAATTTCAATACTTATTACAGATTACATTAGTAAATAAAAAACTTATGACCAACACATGAAAATTTTGTAATGTAAAAATAAACATTAATCATTTTTCAAATGCTAGTGATTGAATAGTAAATATTTCAAAATTAAATGATCTAAATAAAATTTTCATAAATTTAAATGGCTAAAAATATAATTTTATTTTTTTAAAAGTTCATTTAAAAAATCATAATGTTACATAAATATTGCAATGTGACATGTTAAATATTGTGACAATACCTGTAACATGAAATAAATGTTATTATATTATCGTATCATTCAATCATTATAACTAAGGATTGAGTTGTTAAAATTTTCTGTCTTTAACTTTGGTATTTCATTGATTATTTTAATAATTGATTAGATTTCATTAAGAGTTAAATGATGATAGGTGGGCTTTTATGCGGTGCTAATGATTTAATAACTATCTTTGTAGTTCCAAAATGTTTCAGTTTTGCTCCTACCCATTATTTGGATATACTAAGAAAGATGTACAGTCTAATGAGGCTACTACGAAATATTTACTCATGGGTGGGGCAAGCTCTTCTATTCTGGTTCATGGTTTCTATCGGCTATATGGTTCATCCGGGGGAGAGATCGAGCTTCAAGAAATATTGGCTCCCTTCTGCCTTTACACTCGAGGGCCAATCTTCGTCCCGCCCAAGAAAACCTTTGCACGCCTCCATTACCTTTTGGGAGGCCTAGCCCCATAGAAACTGTCTACATGATACTGTCCCTTGGCACGTAGGTCCTGACACAAGGTTAGAATTCTAGCTCTTCCAGAGTGGTATCTCACTAATGGCTTGGGCCCCCCGGAAAGAGGCCTTCTTTGCCTTCCATGTATTATAAGGGATTTGCCTTTTCTATGATTTCTACGGATTGTATCAAAAATAATTATTGAATGAGGTATTCAATTCTAGGGATGAATCGAAAAAGAAATCTTTATCGGCTCTACCTCCTATTTTTATGAAGAAAATGAATCTTTTTATCGAAGGATTAGAAAAAATGGGTCAGGATCTCCTACGTGAATGATTTGGAAGATCCAAAACCAAAAATAGTGGTATTGATCCTTTCAACTCGTTCTAAAAAAATAGGATTTTGCGTAATAAGCTTTTGATATTCAACAATTCATGTTAAAAAATAATCACAGAAATCCAAACATTTATCTATCCAGTTGTAAGGTATATCTGCAAGAATACAACAATGTATTGGGCCTGAATACGCTGGTCCTTTGGGCATTCTTCAAGCGCTAGCAGATGGAACAAAACTGCTTTTCAAAAAAAATATTCTTCCATCTAGAGGCAATACTTGTTTATTTAGTATTGGACCAGCTATAGTAGTCATATCAATTTTACTAAGTTTTTCAGTAATTCCTTTTAGCTTTCCAAATGCTCCTAGAAATTCTTGCTCCCATTAGACCATTTGTATCTATTCTCAAGAAATTCTTCGATTTCTTCTGGAAGCATATAATTATTCATCCGCTTTTCACGTTTTATAAATAGCCGGGACATTAAGTGATATCCAAAAAGGTACTTAGAGAATCGATCTGATTCTATCTCTGCTCATTCTGTTTGAAGAATGGAAGGATCCCAAAGAATCAATCTTTCTTTTAGTTGTTGAATCTCTCTCTGATTGATCAATGTGTGATATTCTGAATCCTCATTACTAATGGAATCGAAACGATCTCTGGATTGATCAGAAGATCCTTTCAATTGGCGAGAATCCGTTACTTGAACGAAACTAGATCTTATGGATAGAATAATTCTTGCTACGATTTTTGCACGTATGGATAGAGAATTAAATCAAATTTATTGATCATTACATAGAATTCAATTAAGATTTGCGCAGTTTCATAATGTTCCTCACCAACGATTCGAGGTTGGAGCATAGTGGATGTTGAGTCTAAAGGATCTACTGTTGGATAAATACCTTTGGCAGCTAATCCTCTTAATAGTACGGTAGTAGCATTTAAATGCGCAAATGTTGTGGCAGGGGCAGAGTCGGTCAAATCATTCGCACTCGAACATTGGCTCGGGACATTTGCTCTACCCTTTCTTACCCTAAAAAACTAGGGGCACCTTACATCCTTGAACCGATAACCACCTTTCAGCTAACCTAGCCTCCTCCGTCCCTCATGACCAACAAGGGATAGTACAAGAATATTCACCTGTTGTCCATTGACTATGCCTTTCGGCCTAATCTTAGGCCCTGACTCACCCTCCCTAGATGAACCTTGCAGAGGAACCCTTAGGTTTTCGGGGTATTGTATTCTCACCAATGTTTGCATTACTCAAGCCGTCGATTAATTTGTATAACCATCGAAGAACTTTTTTACTTATTTCTTTTATTTCAATAGATTTTTTTTTCTAATTGTTTGATTGTTGGAATTAGTTATATTGTCTGTTGCAATCCCCAGAGACTTCTAATGTTATTAAAAGAAAAAAAACCATTGAACATCTTATCTGTTTGTGAAAAAAATCACTCTGTCTCTTCAGTCTGGTTCCCATCCTGACCTCAGTGAAGGCATGGTATAAGGCAACACTGCCTGTTCCAAGTAAACCTGTTCGTCTCTCTTAAGACTTCCTATGGCGATTATATGTGTCATTTGGTTGACATGTCTTGATATGTGTCTAAAACAGATCTTGTGGAAATGATTCTTATTTTGGTAAATATCTTTAATATAAGCTCCTATTTTTGACTTATCTTCAACATTGAGTAACACTTTTTGATAACTGTCAATGCATTCCATTTGATTTTGACTGCATCCACACCCATCCCCATCCCTAACCTCACTGCTTAAGAGCATGCAAAAGCTTCCGTAGCAAATGAAGAGGCTATTTGATTTGCCAAAATCAATTTGGAGATTGAGTTTTATGGTTAGGGTCAGTGAGAAGATTGCGCTATTATGTTTAGTTGCGTGTTTTAAGTGTCAGAATAGGCTTGCTGGTCTAGTGGTTTGGTGAGTGTTAGTATATCACAAGGTTCTATGTTCGAGTCTTTGTGTGGACATTTTGGAGAAACATTTTATTTCGTTTTGTTTTGTTAAGTAGTAGTTTTGTTTTAAAATAATTATTTATAAATTACTTTGATTATTTTTATTTATTTATTTTTGGACATTTTTTCTTCCTCTCTTGGCTTCTCTTTTTTTTGGTTCTTCTTTATTTTCTTTTAAAAATGGTTTTGCTTGGGGATTTTTGGAGAGCTTCGCTTCCTTGTTGTCGAGTCGGTGTCTAGATGTAGTTGGCCGCGAATCAGGTATGAGTTTCGAAACTTTCTATTTTATTTATGATTTGTAAATCTGTTTTTGATAGAATATGGCAATCTTGATATCTTTCAAAAATTGGTTGTCGAAGTTCGATAATATTGTTAGATAACATGGAAATTCGCTTTGGTTAGTGTGTTTCTGAGTCCCATCAATTGGGGGTCAATTTAGTAACCAAAAAACTCAATTTTCAAGCTATTTTAAGGTCGTTTAGTGACCACATGGGTGGCCACATGGGCGTGTGTTGGTTCACGCGGCCGTGTGCTTTTAGGAATTAGGGTTTTCTGGCAGTTTTGGGGCCACATGGCCATGTGGCCGATTTGGGGATTTTTTGTAAATTTTCACATGGCCGTGTCCCCTAGACACACGAAC
Source organism: Gossypium stocksii (assembly GCA_020496765.1). Classification (NCBI taxonomy): domain Eukaryota; kingdom Viridiplantae; phylum Streptophyta; class Magnoliopsida; order Malvales; family Malvaceae; genus Gossypium; species Gossypium stocksii. The sequence goes on along the minus strand of CM035623.1, from coordinate 36,235,835 downwards.
GTGTGTGTTTGTGAATTAGGGATTTAGTTTTTTGGCACCACGGGCGTGTGGGACCCTCACACGGCCGTGTTTGCTCTAAACTCTATTAGCACAATTAGACAATGAGTTACACAGCCTGTTCACACGGTTGTATCCCTGGTTTACATGGGCGTGTGCCTCTCTCCACACAGGCATTTTGACACCCACACGGTCTAGGTTAATCCACACGGTCGGAGTACATGGCCATGTGGCTTTAAGTCCCTTATTTTGGTTTGTGAGTGTTTTTGATCGGAGAATGTGTCTGTGTGTTTCAGCCTTGACTGGTCCTTAGTTAGGGTGGCTAAGAATTCTGATTTAGGCTTCGGCTTATGTGTTATCTGTGACTATTGTGTGAGATGTGTGATTCTGAATTAGATCTGTTGGGTGTGTGTGCATATCTGCTTCTGTCTGATTGTCGGTTGACATGTTTATTATTTTTGTGAGATTGAATACATTCATGCACTTGTATAAAGTATTTTGGGGGGGATTGCGAATAGAAGAGAGACTAATTCTGAACTTACCTGGCAGTTCTACTGTAACTTATCCATACTGTGATTTATCGCACTGTACTGCATGTACGTCATCTTTGCTGCGTACTATTATCTGATCTGGCAGTTTAATCTGCAACATGTCTGTATACTGCATATACGCCAGCTTTGCTGCGTATTAATGTCTGAGTGGCTTAGTCCACATACATGGTGTGTAGGGTTAGATGAGCCTTTCAAGGTCTTATGTGGTGTGGTTTGGTTGGATGAGCTTAATCAGCTCTTATGGGGTGTGATTAGGGGGGCAGTGAGGTGTATTAGCTGGATGGGTGGGTTTTATTATTTGACTGCATTTCATGTGTATCTGTTTGAGTGTTCTGGGTGCAAGACCATCTGACTGTATTTTGTCTGATTATGTGTGATTTGGTGTGCTTGAGTTGTTACATGTGTTGGGGTGTTGGTACCGTGTTAGGTTCCTATTTCTATATTTATATAAATATGTATTGCTACTGAATTTCTATCTGGAGTTCTCTTTTTTAAATATGTTGATGATCGTTTTGAACTCATACTGAGCTTATGTAGCTCACCCCCTTAGTGTTTACCATTTCAGGTACCTTTCTGAATTTGACGCTGGACTCAGTATGCGGAGGTCTCGAACAGTCATGGTTAAAAATAAATTATTAGTTCTTATTTTCAGTTTCCATTTTGTTATTCAGTTTTTGAACTGTAAGATTTTGCAAGCACTGTGGTTCAGGTTCTGTTTTTTATTTAACTCGCGAATCCTATTTTGTTGATAAACTAAACCCAGCTTAAATTTTTCTGATTGAAGACTACATAGATAAATGTTTTTTGTTCAAAAAGAGATAGAAATGTTTTGTAATGGAATTTAAGATAACTTGTGTTCTAGAATTTTCCTACGATCACTTTGGTGATAAATGTAACATCTGGGATTCAGTCTAAACTTCTAAGCTAGGTTTAGGATGCTACACTTTCATTCCTAGCCACCAGCCCCGAAGTAGATTTGAAAAGCTGTTGGCTAAAAGCCGTATAAAAATTAATCCGAACCACATGATTCTCTTAAGTCTCCATTCCGATGAGGAAAAGTGTTTGGTAAGGCTTTTGTTACTAAGGGCTTCATTCTCCAGCACAAAACTCATTATTTTGTCTGTAATTTCCTTTCTAGAACTATTCCATCCTCATAAATTTTTTTGTTTCTTTCACTCTAGATAACCCAAAGTGCATAGCAGAATAATCGACATTGTTTTTTCGAACCATCTTCAAACATCTAGGGGAGCCACTCCTAGTTACACAGATTGGGTTTTGATATCACCCATGCCAGGTTTAAATATGTCTATAATTCTATTGAAACAAGAAATTCTCAAAATACATGCACAGAGGTTTCCACTCCCAGACCACACCTTGGGCATATTGTACTTGATCTGAGCTGTCTGTATTATGATTGGTTAGGGTAGGCAGAAAGTCTCAAGAGACTTTCCAAGTTGTAATTTTTTTCTTTGCTATGAGATTAAGGCTCCATAATTTTTTCTAAAAAGGTTTCATTTAATCTTGTGTCTCATTAGCACTAGAAATAATAGGGATGTTGAGCAATAATTTTATGTAACAGCACGATTCAGGGCCAAATCGAAAAAGTGGTTTTGGGACCATGAATCCGAAGGAGAAAAATTTATTGTTATATTATTTTGAGGTCTATAGTATGATTGAATGCATGTGTGAAAATTTCGTTAAGAAATTTTATTGATAAAGGGTCCAATTTGACTAGTAGGACTAAATTGCAAAAACTGCAAAATATTTGTTCTAGAAGCTTTGGGTGCTTAATTGAAATGAATTTGTAAATTAGAGGTCCTTATTTAGTAATTAGACCATTATATCTTTGCATTTCTCAGATACTTACTGATGAGACTTTCCCGTAATTCTCTTTCTTGAATCTCTAGCCTCAAAATCAGCTTTTCTCTTTTCTCGGCTTAGCTCTTCAGCTTTGCAAGCTCGATCATCTAATACAACAAACTCTTTCAATTCAAGAATCCTGACTAAGAGTTTAATACTTCATTTAACCCATCTTCAAATCGTTTGCACATAATCTCTTCAGTGAAGACGCATTCTCCAGCATATTTACTGAGTCTAACGATCTCTCACATATTCTGATAAAGTTATACGACCTTGTTTCAGCTCCAAAAACTCCTTGTGCTTTTGATCGATAAACCGTTGATTAATGTATTTCTTTCTGAATTCAGTCTGAAAGAATTCCTACGTGAGTCTTTGTCTAGGTAACACAGATATCAATGTATTCCACCATTGGTATGCAACATCTTTCAGAAGAGATACAGCATATTTAACACATTTAGCCGGTGTACAGGACATTTCATCAAACACTCGGATGGTATTTTCAAGCCAAAACTCAACTCTTTCTAGATTATCATCCATGTATTTTTAGATTTTACTAATAGGTGGCTTATTTACACGTATAGGTTCCATACATTAAGAACCTACAGGGATCGGTTGAGGAATAGGTAGGGGTGGAGGTTGTTGAGCAGCCGGATTTGTTCAGACATACTTAAAAAACTATTCATTCATAATCTAGAAGAAGGCTTCTTTGGCCTCTCCTTCACGACCATCAGATATAGGTCTTGATTCAGAAGGCGCAGCTCTAGGAACGAAGGCTGGCGCATTACTCTCTACATCATCGGAGTCAGCTCGATTGGAACCATTTACTATATGAAACACAATTCAGAAACTGTCAAGAGATATCATACTATCACAGGTTAAATATGGCATGTATAACTAGACTCACATACACTACGTTAGTCCTAGAATCGACTCAATCGTAGCTTTGATAGCAACAAATGTAACATCCCTAACCCATATCCGTCACTAGAATGGGTTACGGAGCATTTCTAGACTTATAACGTAATTCATCATACATTTCACATACATTTTTCCTTTCCAAATAAAAGTCATTCATATTCAATCATATTGCCCTTAATATGAGCCTACGAGGCTCAAATCATACATTAGAAGTGGTTCGGGACTGAATTAATAACACAAGAAACTTTAAGAAAACATAGAAAATTTTTCACAAAATAAGGGACACACGCCCATGTGACCCGGTCGTCTATCTTAGATGGCCATAAGACACGCTCTTGTCATAGGCCATGTAGACATTCGAAATGGGATCACATGACCGTGTCCCAGACTGTGTTCTACCCCGCGTAACTCTCTGACTTGTGTCACACGGCCAACAACATGCCCGTGTGTCTAAGCTGTGTAACTCACTGACTTGCCTCCGTTAAATACTACAAGGGACACACAGCTGTGTCTCCTGATCGTGTGTCACACATGGCTGAGACACATGCCCGTATCTCTGCTTGTCTGGATGAAAATATGCTATTCTTTTAGCCACATTTCTCACCCAATCTTGCATTCACCTACACCAACTAAAAAGGTACATATTCACAACTTCAAATGGCATTCAAACTCATCTAAACAAAGTCTATTTCATGCTATTTCAATACCAACAAGTACATTGTACACAAATACCACAATATGCCATTCAATTTTATACCAAATTTCCATTCTCAATTCATCAATTTGGTTACTGTCAATTATGCATTATCTAGCCTCAAATCACAAGCATATCAATCTCAATTTCAAACACATATCAAAATGACCATTTGCACATTATAAACACATCACCAAATCATACCAAAATGAACCACATCACATGGTTTTATAAAAAGTCAAAACATTAACCATTTACAAACCAAATCATTTGGCTAAATACATCACTAACACATAGGCCATATTTGCACAACTCATATACATTCTATATAACCAAAATTAACAAGTTCAAAAATACCAAATGACAGCTGGATAGTGTGATACGATCTCTGACGACTTCCAAATTGAGCGAGCTTCCGAATCACTATAAAACATAAATAAAAAAACAGAGTAAGCTTTAAAGCTAAATAAGCCTGTATAATATAGAATTAAACTTACCATTTAATTCACAATTAAATAAACTAACATAGTGCATATCCTAATCCCTTTCTCAAATGCCTATCACATGAACTCATCCATCGGTTAGTCAGGTAACATACATACATATATCAAATCAATATGAATGCATTCAATAGTCATTCAAGCTTCATATACTCATATCATTCATTTCATATTTCAATACATCTTCTGACATCAATTTCATATAATTCAATTATCACTTGTATTTCTTCATACCAACTCATGTAATCTATAACAGATTTATACCCGTTCAACCACTTAGAATATCGATAGATACGTGGGCAGTACACTCTAGGTGTACAGATCGATTATCTGTCAATTCTTAAAAATTTATGCTCTTTCAAGCCATAAATAGTAAGCTCCTCCTGAGCTGAGGGAATAATAAGCTCTAATGAGCTGAGAAACAGTATGCTCTTACGAGCTAAATATAGGTAAGCTTATATAATCTGTGGTGAGTCCACAACACATGCAGGATCTCGACCAAATGGTAAGCCTAGTGACATGTCACTAATATCTTACGAATTCCTATGGTTCAACTGAGGCTAGGTAATACTCAGATTTCATCATTTAGGCATTTAACACACATTTAATTTGTTTTCTCATTTCACATGCTTACATTTCAATTAAGTACATATGCATATATTCAATTCTAATTATACGAACTTACCTCATATCGCTCGAATGTAAACTATTGGTTATTCGTCAACCTTGCCATTTCCCCGATCTAATTCTAATCTTTGCTTTTCTTTATCTATATATAATCAAATTTAACTTGTTCAATTTCCATTCTATTCAATTTAGCCCCAAAACACCTATTTTGGCTAAATTATATTTTTTACCCTAGATTTTTAACTTCTTTACAACAAGGTCCTTATCACAACAAACTGCAAATTCATGCAATTTCATCCCAACCCATGCTAGCTGAATTCTCTTTATTACCATAGTAGCCCATATTTTTCATTTATTCACACTTTTAACCATGGGTTTTACACATTTCTCAATTTAATCCCTAATTTGCATTTTTACCAAAAATCACTTTACAAAACTTGTATAACTAACAAAAAAGATTTATTTTCCATCATCAAACATCAAAATACATGCTTATTCATCAATGGAAAAACTCATAAACTTTAACAGTTTTGAAATCAAAGGTACAGGCTAACTAGATTAAACTGCAACGATCTCAAAAACATAGAAATCATAAAAAATAGGATGAAAACCACTCACTAAATGAGCTACCAAATGCCCTAGAAAGCATCCATGGAGATTTTTGTTCTCAATTTCAGTGGGAGGGATGAACTAAAAAGATGAACACTTTGTTTTATGTTATTTTACTATAGTTTATTTATTAATTTACTTTATTAACCTTATTATAAAACTTTTAAAATCACATAAATGATGTCCATAAATGTCCACTCACTACAACAATGGTCTAATTACCAAAAAAGGACCTTTACTTTAAAGCTCTATAGCTATTAGACACCTTTATTTATTAGAACTCAACTTTTACACTTTACGCGATTTAGTCCTTTTTATTGAAATAAGCACTCAAACAGTAAAATTTCTTAACAAAATTTTTATAGTATCATACTATCATGCTGTAGACATTAAAATAATAATAAAATAATTATTTTGACTTCAGATTTATGGTTCCGAAACCACTGTTCCAATTTAACCAAAAATGGGTTATTATATGTACTGCCCAGTATTCCTTTAGAACATATTTTAAAATGCAAACCCTCTGTCATTAGCCTCTCCAAACAACATGCAATCATCATCAAATAATAAATGAATAATTTGTGGCCTTCCTCTACTCACTTCGATACCTTTTAGCCTACCCTCATTTAATGTCACATTCATTAGAACCACCAAGCATTCACTACATATCAAGAAAAGAAACGAACTCAATGGATCCCCTTGATGAAACCCCCTGCTTGGCTTGAAAACTCCTCCAACATTGCCATAACTATCACCGAATATGAGACCAATGTGATTAATTGTATAATCAAATCAATCAAAGATATAGAAAAACCCATACGCTCCATCATTACATGAAGGAATCCCCATTCAACTTGATCGTACACTTTGTTCATGTCTAACTTTAGTGCCATTGACCCCTTTTTACCCAATCGTTTATGTCTAAAAGAGTGAAAAATCTCATATGCTACCAGTATATTATCAGAAATAAACCTTCCTAGCACAAAAGCATTTTGGGCACTACCGATACAAATTTCTAGCACACATTGAAATTGATTAGCAATTACCTTAGCAATCAGCTTATAAATCACAGTACACAAGCGTATAAGCCTAACATTCTTTAGATTCATAGAATGGGAAATTTTTGGGATGAACACAATATTAGTGATGTTTAGGGAGTAAAGCTTTTTACCTTGTTTTATAACCTTCAAGCAGAAATCAGAAATCTCTCTACCCACAATATACCTACACCATTGGAAAAACAATGCTGTAAAACTATTAGCACTAGAAGCTTTTGTAGGTCCCGTTCCCTTCAAGGCCACCACAATTTCATCCTTAGTATACTTTTCAGTCAATAACAAATTGTCTTCATCTGAAATACACTTCCTTACCCGCTCAAAATATGATCAGAGATGACGCTACTAGTAGTAGTGAATAGCTTTTGAAAGTAGTTTCTCATAATTCTCTCCATCTCAGACTCCTCCATCGTCAACCTCCCATCCTCATATTGTAAAGCCCCTATTCAATTAGTCTTTCTCCTTTGCAAGGCATACTTATGAAAGAAACTTGTGTTCTTATCACCCAAGCGTAACTAGTTCATTGACACTCGCTATTCCCAGAACATCTTATCTTTGTCAACCTTCATGTTTAATTTAATTTTCGTATCGATTAGCTTCTCAAGGGTGATTTCATCCCTCTCCTTTTCTAACAAACTGCCCAACTTATTAGTCAACTCCCTACGAAGATCCTCCCTTTCCCCCTAATCGTTTTAGCCCATTTGTGCAAACCCTCCTTAACCTGCTCTAACTTAACAAATGTGTCACCTTCACTACTATCTCATAATTTCCTAACCTTTCCTTTAAAGGACTCCACTATTACCCACGGAGCCTTAAATCAAAATTGTTTGGGTTTCTGATGAAAACCTTTTCGATCCATTTGAACAAGGATAGGGTAGTGATTTGAACACGAATAAGGTAAATGTTGCACCATCAAATTTGGGAATAAATTCATATTCCTTTATTTACCACACCCCTATCCAACCTCTCATTTATATTTGTTTCCAAAAGATTCCCTTTTTCCCATGTGTACCATGTTCTTGAATATCCCACATCTATTAACTGACAATCTTCTAAAACCTCTCAAAACATTTCCATTATCTGCTCATCCCGAGGTATTCCCCCATCTTCTCAAACAAATACATGATTTCATTAAAATCCCTACAAACCATCCACAAGGGGTCTTGTGAATTCCTAAACGATTTTAATAATCTCCAAGAATCCTCTATTCCTCGAGTATATGGAGCCCCATAAAACCTAGTAAAATGCCATTGTAAGGTACTATCAGATTCTTGAACGTCAACATCAATATGGTGAATTGGATAACTTCTCAGAGTGACAATACTATTACCTTTCCAAGCCAAATAGTAACCACCTCTCGATCCATCAGCAACAACATCAAATCCATTCAAAAAACCACATCGCCTTCAAACATTCTCCATTCTTTTAGTATTCAATTTAGTTTCCATAAGAAAGACTAACTGGGGATTATATATCTTCACCAAATGCTGAACTCTTCTAACTGCTAGTGGATTCCTTAAACCACATACATTCCAACATAAGATTTTCATTATGCTTGGTTGGCTTGCCTCTTGGTAGCTGCCAATATAAAATAGGCTCCCTCCATTGGTCTTTCCTCCCTAACCACTATTGCATCTTCCACCCCAGTAAAATTATGAGATCCAACCTCCTTTTGAGGCCTATTCTTCCCATCGCTACTTTCAATTGGTGACTCCTCTACATCATGCTCCATATCCACAAAACCTCTCACTTGTCTTGGAATATCATTACCCCCTTCCAAATTAAGACTTAACATAAGATCCAACTGCACCCCCGAATCCTGCAAATCCCCTTCCTCAGTGCCATTCCCCAGATTCGGCTATTGACTACTACTTCTGAACCCTCCCTCGTCGTTATCTTCTACCAACCACACACTATGCATAGAAACAGCTCTTCTAAATTGCGCACACAAGCAGAAATCCTATCACAACTCAATCGACTCCACTCCTTTTGCCATCTTAATTTGACAGAAAGAATCATTATGCCCAAGACGACCATAGTAAAAGCAAAACACTGTTAATCTCTCATATTTAAAAATGACATAGGTACAATGTTCTAATGCAAGCATGATCTTCTTTTTCCACTTCAAAGGTCTCCTAACAGCCAATTGAACCGTGATCCGGAAAAAATTACACACACCTCGACTTAGACTTTTAGAATCATATTCCAAAAACTTCCTTAAAAAGTCCCCTAATTGTCACACAACAGTCTCTAAGAAAAGACCCATTGGTAACTAATGAACTTGGACCCAAAAATTAACAAAAAGCAATGGAACCTTTGTCGGATCTTCCCCATCCCCAATAGATGAAATACTAGGAGATGATTGTTAAATGTCCACGGTGCCTTATTTAGAACCCGGTCCAAATCCATTTTATGGAAGAATTTAAAAATAAATCTTTTATTGCCTAGATCCAAGATTTGAACTCCTCTAACTGGATGCCATAGATTTGCCATGGCACTTTTCATAGCCGTGAAATGGATTATACTAGCCGTCAGAAAACACCTTACCAAACTAAAATTATTTTCCACCACTTGAGATCCAAGATCTCTCTGAACTAATAAAACCTCATCTTCAACATCATCTAATGATAGATCTGCCAACTCATCCTCCATAATTATAGATCAAATGAACTCAAATCCGCACCTCTAACTAGACCAATAGCCTCCGCTAGAAGGAGAAAGGAAAAGAAAAACCTAAACGTGCTCGCAAAGTAGACACAAACGTGCTAGAATAATAGACATTTTCCTCTCAACAAAGATTCGGAATGCCTTTGTACTTCCCGTCATCTTAACTACTACTAACTTATTAATAACTATGAAATTACGCAATATTATTAATATGTCAAACAATCTTTTTAGTTAATTTTAACTTCTTTATTTAGAATTATTTAAATAATTTATAAATATGAATTTCATTTTATTTAACATTTATAAATATGAATTTCATTTTATTTAACATTTATAAATATTAGTTTACGCAAGTTTCACAGTTACAATTATAAAACTACCGTCATGTGTAACATTTTTATTAATAATTTTATTTTTTGGATTTTAAATCATGCTATGGAAGCTTAATTATGAATTAAGCTATTATATTCTTAAAAGTGTAAAAATTTTTTTTATTTATTTTACTGGTTTATGTAAAATTTTAAAATTATATATTTATTATAGTATGCATTTATTAATTTTCTATAATTTTATCCATTGCAAAATTTTCTTGTAACAAATTGTATTAAAAAATAATCTTTAGAATTTGATAATTTATTTGTCAGTTACAATAAATAGTTTTTTTAAATCTCATTATAAATTCTAATCATATCTGCTCATTTTGACATAATGTCTAGAACTATTTATAACCTCCCTCAAGCCACAAATTGGAGGACAATGTGCTTTTGCGCACTCAAACTCACGTCTTCTTGTATTGACAACAATGGCCCTACCAATCGAATTAAGACTCAATCGGCCAGTTACAATAATTTATTTAATTAAAATAATATTTTATTTTTATATGTTTAGTTCAATTAAATTTAAATAACTTAATAAATATCACATGATTAAACAAAAATAATAATTAATTTAAAATTTAAATAAATCAATAAAATTATATATTCAAAATTTATTTTAATTTTACTATGGACAAATATGATGTTAACTCTGTTTTTAAATATTTATTAATCTAAATTTAAAAAAATAATATATTACATATTTAGAAAAGATATATTTGTTTATTTAAAAAATTAAAGGGTATTTACCTTTTTAGTAATTACTAGTTTTTGATATCACGTGTGTTGTACATGAATATACACATTTATATTTTTGTTATTTTTGTAAAAAATTAAATAAGTATGTATCTATAGATCTATAATTTTTATCTTCACAAAATTGATGTAAATAAAATAAAAAAATTATTAAAGATAATAAGATATTACTTATTGATTAAATTGAATAGTTTAAAATAGAATGAAAGTGCAATTAGAAATAGATATTGTTTTTTTTTTTTTTGAAATAAAGCTGATATTTATTGAAGATCGTAAAAAAATGGCACACGGCTCAAAACCTGACACCAACAGCCAAACAAAACAATAATAAAACTAAAGCACAAACAGTCAAAAACCAGAAAATTGCGCACACAGGAAATAAAACCAAAACAGAAAAAAACAAAACGCCTCATGCCAAAACTCAACTGTCACTATGCAGAAAAAAATCAGCCAAGAATCTTCCCATCTTGCAAAGTTCCATATCAAAGAAGAGAGCAAAGGAAGAAAAACTTGCAAACTCTGGACAGAAAACAGGGAGATTCATAAGAATCTTCTCCCTAAACAGAGCCTTTTCTTCAAATATCACTTATTCTGTAGCCAATTTTTCCGTTCAAGAGCTACCAATTTCATCACTGAAACCGGAACCTATTCAGACCAGACCCTTGAAGCTTGTTGTCTCCTACCTTCCAAAGCAAGTGTATGAGCCACTGCATTAAACTCCCGAGAAATAAACAGATATGAAACACTAACAAAACACTTTTCCATAGAGCGAATGTTGTGAATGATAGATCTGAGATGGATTTGTCTTCCACAGATGACTTAATTCTTCTGATTACAGCTAAAGAATCCCCCTCCAAAATCATTTGATGAAAACCCATGTCTACTACAAAGAGGATGGCCCTTTCACAGGCTCTTGCTTCAGCCACCAAAGCATCAACCACATCATCAACAGCGTAAGTAATTGCTCCAACAACCTCGCACTTGTAGTTTATAGCAATAGCTGCCACCATCGAGGTTTTTGGATCACTTTGAAAACTTGCATCAAAATTTAATTTTATAGCCCCATACTCCGGTGGTCTCCAAAATTTCTCTGTTATGTTCTGTGGAGGAATCTTTAACCTTTCGTAACAAAAACAAATCTCCTGAAAATATCCCCGAATGAAGAATATAGTTTCCTGTAAAGAAAAACTAACCCCTTCATGCACCCATTTATTTCTGCGATTCCATAGCGCCCATAGGGAAATAGCTAGAACCTGCTTGTTATAATTGTCACCTGTAAGAAAAGAATTAATAAAATGATCTTTGAAATTTAAGGTACCCCCAATTGGATTCACCTTAATCTAAAGATCGAGCCATAACTGCTGCAAAATACTACACGACCCTAACAAATGGTCTGCATATTCCGGCTCATTCTTGCAAAGAGGACAAAGAACATCAACAACTAATTTTCTCTAGGCAAGATTACAGAAATGCGGTAGCAGATTTTTTGACAACCTCCACACGTGAATTTTAATTTTAGAAGGAATTTGTAAAGTACATAATGCCTTATAGAAGTCCATGTAAATTTCAGAATTGTAAGAGTTGTAATTCTTCATTTGGTTGATCTCTGTAATAAGTACCCAATAGCCGCTCCTCACAGAAAACTCCCCAGTAGCCTCATACTTCCAAGCCACCGTGTCTGCAAGCTTATGATGATTAATTGGGATGGCCAGAATACGCTTTCGCTGATCTTCATCAACAAAACTGCTAATAAGCTCCTTATTCTTGGTATTAGTGCTTGAATCAATAAGTTGGTTCACAGAACTCAAATGAGGAATAAAGTCCGTAAAGACTAATTTATTGTCATTCTTTCCAGGGATCCACAAATCATTCCAAATGTTCACACTGGTTCCGTTGCCGATTCGCCAAATGATTCCCCCTGCTATCAAATCTCTAGCTCCACATACGCTCCTCCAGGTAAACAAAGGGTAAGACCCAACTTTTGCTGAAAGAATATGTGAAAATAGAAAATAACGAGCCTTAAACACCCTAGCTAATAGGCAACTGGGCTGGGATAAAATACGCCACACTTGTTTTGCAAGAAGCACTTTATTAAACAAAAATAAATTTCAAAACCCCATCCCATCAGTATACTTCGAAAAACAAAGAGCATCCCACGTACACCGATGAATACCTTTGGCAGATTTAGAATTTGACCACCACAACTTATTCATAATGCCTTCTAACTTATGATATAGCTCCTTTGGTAAAGCGAAACACTGCATGACGTACATTAGAATTACTTGTAACACTGATTTGATAAACACCTCCTTACCTCCCATAGAAAGGTATCTCACGCTCCAGCTATTCATTCCTTTCTTGAAACAATCCACAAACTTTGCAAGAGCCCAATTTTTTTTCCTCCCAACCATCATAGGCATCCCTAAATATTTTTCAGGATTAAGGGCCTCCTTAACCCCCATTAGATTAACAATCGACGCTTTGACATTAGAATCCACGTTTGAACTAAAATAAAAAGAGACTTGTCAAAATTTACTCTTTGATCAGAAATTGTCTCATACTCTTGAATAACATTTCGAACCACCATAGCTCCCTCATAAAAAGCATCCCCAAAGAGAATACAATCGTCTGCAAAAAACAGATGATTAGTTGAAAATCTTCTCTACTGATAGGAGCCCCTCTCATCAATCCCTTTTTTTTGGCCTCATTAAGTAAAATGGAGAAACCCTCAGCACATAAAAGAAAAAGATAAGGGCTTAATGGATCGCCCTATCTTAACCCTCGAGATGGCACAAAAAATCACTCATATCTCCATTCAGACACACAGAATAACTAACGGAACAAACGTATCTCATAATAAGTACCATCCAATCCGCATGAAAGCCTAGCCATAGCATCATTCCAGCTAGAAAATCACATTCAATACGATCGTATGCTTTACTCATATCGAGTTTAAGCGCAAAATTACCTCTCTTCCCTTTTTTCTTCATCTTAAGCGAATGTAAGACCTCATAAGCAATAAGCACGTTATCAGAAATGAGCCTTCCGGGAAGAAATGCCCCTTGAGCTTCATTAATACAATTCCCCATAATACTACTCAAACGATTCACCAAGACTTTTGAAATGATCTTATAGATAATGTTACAAAGATTAATAGGTCTAAATTGTGAGAGATTCCTTGGTTTCTCTATTTTGGGAATAAGAACGATCTGTGTTTTATTTATCTCTTCTAAATCAGATTCACCTCTTAAAATAGAAAGACAAAACTTAGCAACATCAGGTCCTACAATGTGCCAGTATTTTTGAAAGAAAACTACGGAAAAACCATCATTACCCGGAGATTTCAAGGGAGCCAAATCTTTGACTACCGAACCAATCTCCTCCTCGGTGAAATCTTTGAGTAATTCCACATTCATATCCTCAGTAATCCTTGCATCTATTAATCTGAATAACCGGTCATTATCATCCGCCTCCGAAGCCGAGAAAAGGTTACCAAAAAATTAGACAGCAAGCTGCAGCATGTCTTCATTTTAAAAAACCTGTCTACCATCATCACCCTCCAAACTATTTATTCTTCCTTTAAAAAGACGTTGTATAGCAACTTTATAGAAAAAACTCGTATTTCGATCACCATTCTTAAGCCAATTGGTTTGAGCCCGCTGTTCCTAGTAAATTTCTTCTTGATCTGCCTCTAAATTAATTTCCAACTGAACATTTAAAATTTCAGCTAAAATCTCATCGGTAGGATCTTGGCAATGCAAATTGCTTAGTTTTTCTTCCAAATCGCACCGGCTCTTGTTCTTAGCAATATTTTTGCTTCGATCCCATTGACCAAGCTGCTGCCCCAAAATCTCAAGCTTTTTTGGCACGCTCCCTGAAGACTCAACCCAATTTCTTTTAACCACCTCTTCAAATGTTTCTTCAAGACATCATTTAGCTTCAAACTGAAATTTTTTTAACTTATTGGCAAACATAGAATTACGCTTACCCCTTGTATCCAAAAGAATAGAACAGTGATCCGAAATAGCATGAGTTAGATGTTCACCTAAAAATTTGGAAAAAGATCCGGCCATTCCAGCGAAGCAACCCCCCGATCAAGCCTTTCTCATATGTTTGTGGCCAAAAATCTCCCACGTTCCCATGTGAACCACCTACCCGTATAGCCAAGATCATGTAAAGCACAATCCTTAAGAGCAGATCGAAATTCTTCCATCTGCCGTTCTGACCAAAGATGACCTCTCTTTTTCTCAAAAGAGCTCATGATTTTGTTGAAATCTCCCATAACCACCCAAGGAATAGATCGATCATGACTCAGCTGACGAAGAAGCTCCCAAGATCCTCTTCTATATCTTTCTTCCGGATTCCCATAAAATCCTGTAAACCTCCAATTATCACCACCTTCAGGATCTTGAATCATAACATCAATATGCCAACATGAAAATCTTTTAAGTTGAACCAACGAATTTCCTTTCAACCCCAACGATAAACCACCTCTTGACCTTGACGCCCCTATGTCAATCCCATTTGAAAAACCACACCTCAATCTAACCCGTTCCATCCTTTTTGAACTCAATTTTGTCTCAATCAGAAACAAAATTTGGGGATTAACGACTCTTAACTTGTTCTTGAGTCTACTAATAGTTCGTGGTCTCCCCAAACCATGAACGTTCAAGCTTAAGACCTTCATAACTTTTGGCTGCTCTGTTCAACAGAGCTAGCCATTACAACTTGCAAAACTCCTTCCGAACTACTTCGAAAATTAGAAATTGAGTCATCAATTACCCTTTGGCGTTTCTTTCCTTCTAAAACAATTAACGGATTATTTTCTTCGGTCAACATTAATTCCATAGACTCATTATCCCCCACTGATCTATCCGAACCTTCCTTATCCAAATTGTGCCATCTGTCATGCTCTTTAAAAGCTATCGTTTGGCAAGATTCTAAAATCATTGATTAAGAGATTAAAGATCTAATTCCAAAATCACCCCTTAAATTACTCCCAGAATCTTTCTCCCCACTAAAATTATTGCGCACAATATTCCTTTCTATTCATACGCTGCTGCAAAAAGATTCGTCCACCGCACGTAACCACATGCTCTCCTTGCTATTCGGACGGCGCGCCACCGCCCTTAAAGAAATATCCCATCCAAAAAAAAATTATTCTGGATCAACTCGCAGACGCAGTGGGTAAAAATTCTCTCCATGCCCCAACTTTTCGTAAATGAAACAGAATCAACTTAGTTTTTCATACTGAAAACGGGCATATAGCGTTGTCTCTTTACCTACTCGGATTCTTTTTTTTTTCCTTTTCAAATGCATGGACATATCGAGATGTACCCGAATATGCAAGAATTTTTTAATACCCATTGCCGGAATGGTTTGATCATATTCAATAAATTGGCCTAAAAAAGCCCTAATTTGTTTAGCCAACGCCTTTGACATTAAACCAAAAGGCAAATCGTGAACTTGAACCCAAAATTCAGTGAAATTTAGCAGAATATTAGACGGATCTTCTCTATATTGAATCGGCTTCAAAATGAGCAAATGTTTATTAAAAAACCATGGTGCGCCAGATAATACCCTTTTACTGTCAACTTCATGGAAAAATTGAAAAAGATATTTCTTTTCCCCCAAATATGAAATACAGACCCCCCAATGGGATGCCAAAGATCAGCCATAGTGTTACGAAGAGAGGGAAAATGAACCACACTGTCAGTTAAACAGCGTCCAACCAGACAAAATTGGTAGTTCCAGTTTGTTATGATATTTTAGTCATTGATCTCTTCTTCCTCCTCATCCAAAAGCTTTAGATTTGCAATACCCTCTTCCATAAGCACTTCGAAGAACCATAAAATAGCAAGAAACTAAAAACACTGAAAAGCAAAAATAGAGAGAAGAAAAAAGAATCGTGTCACAAAAATAGACAGAGAATCGTGTCACAAAGACAGACAGAGACTCTATCTTCAAAATTTATACATATTATAAAAACAAGTATTTTGAGAATTGAGTTTGATTTAATTTGTATTTGCCTATTAATAATAAATATAATTAATTATGATTTTAATATATTAAAGTCATCAAATTAGCTATTAATTTTTAAAATTAATGTTTCATTTTTTATTTTATTTAAAAATTATTTTAGCATTTTAAATTTTATTTTTTATTTAAAATCAAATAACAATGTTACTAATTAAAAAATAAATTCAAATTGTATCAAATATAATCAAATTAAACTTTATGAACCATAATATAAATTCTAATTAATTAATAGTTTATTTTCTGAAGTGAAACAATTATTGAGATGAAATAATTTAATTGTATTATTAAAAAATAAAAGGAATAGGTAAAGATAAATTAAAAATCCAACTTCCTTAAAGGGTAAAATAAAATCTAATTTAAAACTAAATACTAATATTACAAGTATATTTAAATTTTCTATATTAATTTTCTACTTGAATCCATCATTTTCATCATCATCATCTTCTATCTTGGTCTTCTTCAGCAATCTTTCATGATTTAGGCTTACCCATTTTTGGCCTAGTTCCGTTCATGGATAGATCTAATTATCTTCAATCAACATTAAATTTCTAATGCAATTAATTACTTTAGAGTTACAAATTACTTAAACAAGAATAAAAAATTGAATATTTGTATGAAATTATAATTATGATACTAATTAGCAAAATGGTATAAAGTAAAATTAAAATTAATAACATACAATTATAAAGTGAAAATTTCATATTAGATAATTATAAGGGAAAAGTGACTAAAGGTGAGTTTAAAACAAATTTAGTATAATATGTATTATAAAATAAGTAAATTTATGATGATGAGTGAATGAATATTATAATTTTTCCTTTTATCACTTTTTGTTGTTAATTCTCATTTGACAATGATTTGAAATTTCCTCCTCAAAAAGTTATTATTTTAATACTCCATTTTATTTTGAGATACTTGAAACTTACCACTGCCAATAATCTCTATTTGTTGAAGTTTATTTATAATGATAAATTTTAATTTTAACTTATATATAATTGTAACACTAATTAAATGATAATTAATTTAAAATAATATATTATTAATAATTAATATACTCAATTGTATAGTTCAAACCAATAAAAATTATATTCTACAAAAAATATTGATATAATTTTATCTATTATTTTTCTAGAAGATTTTATCTATAATTCTTAACTATATAGTTCAAATCAATAAAAATTCTGTTATTTTAAGAAAAACTTATTTATTTAATCTCAATTGACTAATCAAATGCACATTAAAAGATATTCTAATTTATTAAAAAAAATTCCAACCATGTGATTTTACATGTATTGTTAATTATAAATAAAATGGACTTCACACTTATATATTGGATTTGAAATGATGAGAAGTTAATGGTATATACAATCTTGAGATTGAGAAAGATGTGAAATTGGTAAATAATCTATAAAAATATATAGAATTTGTTTGGATGACATAAAGTAAATGAATGAAAGTGTAATCATATTTTCTTGTGATTACAAAGAATTGTAACTTTTTAAACATGTTTGACTGATAGAATGTAATTACATCATATTTCCTTATATCATGGTTGATAGGAAAAATAATAATTACATAATTATTTAATTTATATTAGTCAAAAATATTAATTACTACAAAAATGATGACTATGATAAAAATAATTTTTAAATAAGTAATAAAAATTAAAATCAAATCATCATATGTATTATGTTAGTCTAAAAAAGTAGTTGATAATATAATTATTAATAAAAATAATAAGAAAAATACACACCATGTGCAATTTTATCTAATTGGTTCAGTAAATATTTTTGAATTATTCTTTCTTTAATATTTAACATGTGCTTTATCATCATTTGTTCCTCAACTGAGTTCATCTTCTGAATTTGAATATATATTATTAAGATTATCAATCTCTCTTTCTTCCATGTACTCTTTAAAGTATAAATCATCTCAATTCCACCTATAATTAAAGTTATGAAATATGTAACATATTAGTACAATTCAATCTTTTTATTTTTTAGGATATACTAAGATAATGTTGCTAATATGGATTTTTTTTAAATAGCAAATGTCTTCTCAATCACATTTCGAAATCTTGAATGTCTCAAATTAAAGAGTTCATGAGTTGTTTATTATTCTTGTGGTTGGTACCATTCTCTCAAATAGTTTCATGTCCCACGATATGATGCAAAAAAACCTTTTGTATTTGTATAATTAGCATTAACCTTACAATATTTGAGTTCACAGTTGAAAATATTTGTAGCTTTAATTATAAAAACATACATAAACTTAATTAGAAAAAGACTTATACTAGGTTATATCTTTTTTTTATAATATATAGATTAAATAAAATAATATATAATTATAGTATATAACTTATATAAAAAAGTTTTATGTCCAATAAATTTCATAACATTTTTTATAAATAATATAATTTTTTTCCATAATTTTATAAAGTTATTTTTTATAAATAAGTTATGATTAAAAAAAATTATAATTTTTTTATCAAAAACTATAATATTTTTATAATATATAGCATGGGCACATAAATAATTAATTTTCATACTTAATCATAAGATTTTATAAATAAATATATTATAACACTTTTATAATATGTAAATTAATTTTAAACATTTTTAACTATAACATTAGAATTTTTTATTTAAATAATATAAATTTTTAATTTTTTATTTAAATAATATAATTTTTTATAAATTTATAAATTTTATAAATTATTTTTATAATATAATATTTTAAGATCTATAATATAATAAATTTCTTGCCATTATTATCTCAAACACTAATACATGTTCATATTTATAATGTAATTTTTATAGCTTGTATATATTTTTAAAAAAATTAACATTGAATGTATTGACACCTTGCCGTAAGAATTGAAAAGTGTAATTGAGTGCTCCAATTGCACTCATTTTCATGGAACTCACTAATTATATTGGTTACCCTAATATGCCATACTTATATAATTACTTGACACCCAAATTTAATTACAAGTAACTTTCCAAACACTACCTTAATTTATCTTATAATACATTTAAATTTGAGTTGATGAAATATTGGAAAAAGTTTTGACCATTATCAATTTAATTAGTGCATATAGTATTTTACCCTTTTATATTTTCTTGATTTTTGTAGGGAATAAACTCGATTAAACAACGAATAAAGTGAAGAAAATAAGAATCGAAATGTTTGAAAATGTAAATTTTATGTAGAGAAAATCCTCAAAAGAGGATAAAAAAATTATAGGCAAAAGGAGATTTTACTATAATAAAGAAGAGTTATAACGACCCAAAAGTCAGTGGAGTTAAAAGTAATGGTTTTGGAATGATGTTTTTTGATGATAGAATTTATGAATATTATTTATTAATATTTACGAGGGTATTACAACATTAGATTGAGGTTTGGTCTAATAATTGTAATTATTTGAAAAGTTAAACAATGTACAAGTGTATCAGTTCTAAAGCCAGTAATTTTAGAAATTGAAGTAACAGGACCTTGTTTCCATAAAATGAACTTGTAAATATTTTTTATTAAATACTTATGGAGTTATATTAGAAGCAAATTGAATTTTGGTTAGGTAATTTCGTTGATTTAGTGAATAATTTAAGTACAGAACTAAATCGCGTAAGAGTCAAAAGTTAAATTATAATT
The DNA here is from genome assembly GCA_020496765.1 of Gossypium stocksii. Taxonomy (NCBI): domain Eukaryota; kingdom Viridiplantae; phylum Streptophyta; class Magnoliopsida; order Malvales; family Malvaceae; genus Gossypium; species Gossypium stocksii. Next base: position 36,215,537 of record CM035623.1, on the reverse strand, counting down.
AAATCATAAAGTAAAACATAATTAGGGCACTCATAAGGCTATTAAATCATTGGTTTAATGAAAGTGGACGGTAATGAATGGTTTTATAAAAGAAAATGTAATAAAATTAATAAATAAAACAAAACATAAAGTTATAAAATAAAATTAAAAGAATAATAAAACAAAAATAAATTAAATATTATAAACATAAGTGGGAAGTAACAGAAAGGATATTTCTCTTCACTTTTCTCAAAGCTTTCGAAGGTAGGAGAAGAAAAACCTCACGAACGGCCAAGGGTCTTAAGGTTTTTAGTCAATTTAGTCCTTTTTCTTGTAATTTTTATGTTTTCGGAATCCTAATACTACAAGTTAGTTGACCCATGTTGTAATTTTTGTTATTGTGAAATTTTGAGGATGTTACCTTAGATGAATGGTTGATGTTTGATGTGTTATTTTGATAGATTTTAAGGTTAGATGTGAAATAGGGCTAATTTGTAAAATCAATTCATGATTTTGTATAATATGGACCAAATTGTGAAAATTTTAAAATCTAGGGGTAGAAATAAGAATTAGGGAATTAATTTTGTCTTACAGTTAATTTGATATTAAAATTTGGGTTAAATGTGGAAGTTTAGTTAGTTTTGACTTTAGGGACTAAATTGTATAAAGTGTAAAAATAGTATAAATTAGCAATTAAATGTGAAATTATTTGTGTATTAATGATATGTATGGTTTATTTATTTCTGTAGCTAACGTTGACTCAAATTTCTCGAAAAAGAAGGGAAAAGGTAAGGCCGTCGATGAATAGCTCGGAGATTAGAATTTGTATTTTTATAATCTAAACTATTTAAAAACATTGCTTTTATACATTGCATTTTTTTGTAAGTATATGTATAAGGTGAGTTATTCCTTTGAAATAATTTCATGAAATATGGATTTGATATGAAAATGAGATGATTGGATCCACGTGTCCAAGTCTGAGTTACGTTAATAGGAGAAGTAAACAATAAACTCGAGGTAACGACTTGAGATGACAATGCTATTGAATAGCAAATGTGATAGAATGAAGTGAAATAAAGAATGAAATCTGAATTGGAAACGATAATAGTGAATAGATATATATTAAACGAATGATGTTTAATTACGTATGAAACAAAATGAACTATGACTGAGATAATATTACATAGCATTTTTTTTAATTTGAACATATAATTGTATTGTATATTACTTTTATGTTCGGAATATAGAAATACCGCTTAGTTATACTCAACGTACTATTTTTTTCATGCGCAGGTTAGGTACTTATTGGTTCGATAGTCTACTCAGTATCTAACAACCATCCTGAACTCAACTGTTGGTGAAATGTTCTTTTGATCTTGACATGTTCTGAGGATGTTCTAGATATATGTAATGTTCATTTTGTGTCTTGATGGTATTTGAGTTCTAAGTTTGTAAGTATTGTGTATATATGTGTGGTTGATAGGAATTATCATTTTGAAGATGTATTGCTAGAGTAATTTGGTGATATACATGTTGATTAGATAGTTGAGGTGTATGCTTTATAAATGAAATTGAATGCTTAGTTGTTCATATTGAGGTACCTTAATGACTTAATGCCTAATTATTTAGGTTGGTTGATCTTAAGAATATATATATTTGGGTAACACCCCAAACCTGGCCTAGAAGTTAAGCCCGAGTCTGGCGTGTCACATTGGAGTGTTTTAGCGAAAATCTTGTTTTCATTGAAACCCTTCTAAAAGAAATTTCAAGTAAAAACCCAGGCAGTACTTGCTTTTATTACGAGGTGTATTAAAAAAAATCCTTTTTTTAATTATTACATGTTAAAAGTCACTTTGGAAAAATTCTCTTTAACTGCGGAAGGTTAATTTTAAAAGCAACATGTAGTTTTAAAATAACTTGAAAAGTTTTTAAAAGGAATAAATCCATGTTCCATCCCTAAGCATAATAACAAGTAATAACCAGAGAAAAAGCCTTATTACAATCCGAACTAAAATAAAGTAAAATAAAAAACTAGAAATTCATGAGAAAAACAAGTCCAAATCGTCTTGCTAGTTGGCCACCTCTGAGTCCCACCATCCGTCGAATCGCCTACTGAAGGTTACCTGAGAAAAATAAATGAGGGGGTGAGTTTTCAAAAACTCAGTGTGTACAACCCTCAACAATTATATATATCATGCAACACAAGTCATCTTAGGCCTGAGCCCAATCCAATAGCAGAACAGTATTAAAGCAATCAAGTGCAAAAATCCTACCAATCTAGCCTCTACACACCATCTCCGTCCAACCCTACACACCATGTGGGAATATAAATATCGACCCACCCATCCCATACACACCAATGGTAGCGCCAGTTACGGTACTACCTATCGTTGCAACAAAGTTGCTAATTATACATTGGGCTTAAAAAAGCCATCGGTGGATCCATGGTCGTCAAGTAACCATGCGATCCTCAAATTCTTCCTCCATTTCATCAGTCCCACCCATATGCAACATATATCTCATGAATGCAACATACACATTTCCACACATTAAGCACCTAGGGGTATTTTAGTCATTTCACTACCCAGGGGTATTTTGGTAATTCTACCTTACAAGGGCATTTACCCTACAAGGTTGTTTTAGTAGTTCTACCCTACAGGGGTATTTTCGTAATTCTACCCTATAGGGGTATTTTTGTAATTTCTACCCTACAAGGGTATTTTCATAATTTCTTAATAGTACGGGTTTTAATTACGAACTTTGGCCCATCAACAAGTCCTCATGGCTAAAGTGAACAGACACTATGCACCAAGTAAGATTCAAGAGAAGAGGAGGTGGTCACTAGAACCGCTCAAGTACCAAGCTCTTCCTAGATCCAATCCTAGACATGCATACATCCATTGCCACATTCTAACCTTGCAACTTGTCTATAGACATGTTTGATTATTTAATTAAGTTTTATGTTGCTTGAGACTACATTAAATCTAGCCTAGAGTCCACTATAAAACCCTAGTAGTCTACATGCTTCTCTAAAATCACATATAGCCCATCAAACCCAATCATGTCCATATGGCCCATTAGGCCCACTCATAAATATATGGCCCACTAGGTCCTATCTTGTTCAAATCATTCAACCATCAATACCAACTCATTATTTAATATCACTTATCAACTTTGTCGATTTGGGCCCACGAGCCCGACCTAGAAGTTAGGCTCGAGTCTGGCGTGTCACATTAAAGTGTTTTTGTGAAAACCTTATTTTTATTGAAAACCCCTCTTAAGAAAAAGTTAAGTAAAATCCTTATTTGTATTTCTTTTCAAAACGAGGTATATTTAAAAGCTATTTCTTGTTATAAATTACTAATTACTTGGAAAATATCTACTGCAAAAGCTTAATTTAAACAAAAAACAACAATAAATTTTAGATAATCTTAAAAAGTGGATGAAACAACTAAATCCATGCTTTGTTTCTAAGTATAAAACATAATAACAATAATGAAATAAAAACTAGACATAAGGCCTTATTATAGTCCGAACTAAAATAATTTCAAAATACTAGGAATTCTAAAGGAAATCCAAATAATAATATCTTGCTAGCTGGCCACCTCTAAGTCCCACCATCCATCGAACCGCCTACTGAGGGTCACCGGAAAATATTAAAAGAGGGAGTGAGTTTTCGAAAACTCAGTGTGTACAACCCTCAAAAATAATATATATATCATGCAACACAAGTCATCTTGGGCTTGAGCCCAATCCAATAGCAGAACAGTATTAAAGCAATCAAGTGCAAAAATCCTACCCATCCAGCCTCTACACACCATCTCCGTCTAACCCTACACACCATGTGGGGATATAAATATTGACCCACCCATCCCATACACACTAATGGTAGCACCGGTTGCGGTGCTACCTATCGTTGCAGCAAAGTTGCTAATCATACATTGGGCTTAAAAAAGCCATCGGTGGATCCATGGTCGTCAAGCAACCATGCGATAATCAAATTCTTCCTCCGTTTCATCAATCCCACCCATATGCAACATACATCTCATGAATGCAATATACACATTTCCACACATTAAGCACCTAGGGGTATTTTAGTCATTTCACTACCTAGGGGTATTTTTGGTAATTCTACCTTTAAAGGGCATTTCAGTAATTCTATCCTACAAGGGTGTTTTAGAAGTTCTACCGTACAGGGGTATTTTTGTAATTCTACCCTACAAGGGTATTTTCGTAATTTCTACCCTACAAGGGTATTTTTGTAATTTCTTAATAGTACGGGTTTTAATTACGAACTTTGGCCCATCAACAAGTCCTCGCGGCTAAAGTGAACAGACACTATGCACCAGGTAGGATTCAAGAGAAGAGGAAATGGGTCACTAGGACCGCTTAAGTACCAAGCTCTTCCTAGATCCAATCCTAAACATGCATACATCCATTGCCACACTCTAACCTTGTGACTTGTCCACAGACATGTTTGATTAATTAATTAAGTTTTATGTTGCTTGAGAGTACATTAAATCTAGCCTAGAGTCCACTATAAAACCCTAGCAGTCTACATGCTTCCCTAAAATCACATATGGCCCATCAAACCTAATCATGTCCATATGGCCCATTAGGCCCATTCACAAATATATGGCCCCCCAGACCCGATCTTTTTCAAATCATTCAACCATCAATACCAACTCATCATTTAATATCACTTATCAACTTTTGCCGATTTGGGCCCACGAGCCCGTCGGGACCATTTAGCCCCATTCTGGCTCGGTTGGCCAATAGTGGCCCGAGACCATGAGATTGATCTCTCGGCCTCGGTAGTTGTATTGGTGTTACCACACGAATATTCGCACGCTCGTGTGGTTACCGGCGCTAACTTTTTAGCTTTTCAGCATTTCGACATTTCGACTTTTCGGGATTTCAGCTTTTCTCGATTTGTCGTGTGTGAAGTGTATGTACACACCTGCTTAATGAGACGTGTTACACTATCCTCAGCCTTGAACCTACAACCAATACAAATCCTCAAATCAATCCCACACTTAACCACAACATTTACCAAAAACCGAAGCCTTACAATAACCTTACCGTGTGCCACCAGTTCTTATAGTCCCTCATTAGCTACTATTCATGAATATCCTTAGATCTGCATTAATCTTAATCATTAAAGATGAAATCATAGGTGACTTGTTTCTACTTAAGTCACCCTTTCTCTTACTATAGACTATTTGGCCAACATATCCCAAAATCAAGAACACTTACCCAAAAGCCGAACGAATGGATAGTTTTTGGGCAGAGACTTGTAGATCCCTATCATGTTTGTGATCTTTGAACCCTACCCTTGTTAATATAGGGTTAACAACAAAAGAGAGTTAGATAGCCCTCTGGCTTTTACCAAAACACACTAAGGATGTTTGACTAAGTACTTACCGAATCTAACCTTTGATCCTGTGGCCTAGGTAGCTACTGAATGAGATCCGTCTTTTAAAACTTGATTAAGAGTAGATAATAGCAACCGATTTGTGATGGAGGGAAACAACAAGGAATCGACAAAAAGATTGGGCTATTCGATTATAAGGGAGTATTCAGCTTTTAGAGAAAGAAGAAGAAGACAACACCAATAGGGATTTCGGCAAAAATGAATGATGGTTATTTGGCAATGGAAGAAACAGAATGGGAGGAGAAGAAGAAAAGTAATGGAAAACTAAAGAACCTTTCAAAGGAATTCGACACCCCTATTTATACACAAAACCAAAACTCTGCCTACCCCTAAAGTCCTAATTTGCTCCAACTCTTCCCCATCTCATCTCCTCGTTTTTCTTCCTGATAACCCTCTAATCCTTTTCCTAAATTTTCTCTTCTGATCACTTTCCTTAGAGTCCATCATCACACGACTTCCAACCTTCTAGAAGGCGAAAACTAAACTCTTAAAAAATACTAAGCTAGGATTTTAACCTAAGATCTCCTTGTTAGCCCATAATCCCACCTTCCTATACCCTAAGTGGCGTCACTTAGCCACTCTACCACAAGGCTCTTTGATGCCATTTTTCCCTATTTCTATTTAAAAGCCCAACTACTCACCGCCCTGGTTCCTTTAATAATTAATTAAAAATTCCTTCTCCTCAAAATTTGAACCCAGAACTTCTCCAACACCCCTAGACACTCCAAATTTATTAAACCCTTAAAGCCAACATGTCATTTGTCATTTTCTTGCTTACTAAAAAAATTATGAGACCCAAAGCCTAAAGCCCAATTCATTTAGGCCTAAAATTTGGGGTGTTACAACTCTAACCCCTTAAAGAAATTTCGTCCTCGAAATTTCCAACTAACTATTAATTGTACTACTCAAGTCACACCACTATGCTTTCGCTACACACTCCTATTCTAAAGCTAAAATAAACACTCAGTACACTATGGTAGGGTACGTACCAGTATTCGTATCTGGAGTGTTTTCGTCTTCTTGGCAACGTGCTGCATAGACCAAAGTTGGCTGCCTCGCCTCAGCATATTCAGCATTTCTCCCTGGTGCCTCACGACCCCGACCGTTTCCACCCCTGGCCTGCCCACAGCCTCTTGGTGGCTCTTGACCACCCCTTGGTGGCTGAACATTATCCCGGTCCACGACTTGCACCAAACCCGGCCTTCTAGGGCAATCCCTGATCATATGCTCCATAGATCCGCAAGCTAGACAAGCTCCTTCTTCCTCCAACACTCGCCTACAAGACCTTTCCCACAGTCAGCACAAAGTGGCGTAGATCAAAATATTTTGGAATTCTTGATGTGTGGCATATCGAGTCTCTGACGTCGAACCAAGTAAGTTCTCTTAATATTAAGCTAGTTTTGAATTGATATACTGTAGATAGTTAGTGGGCTACTTTAGATGATTAGACTGAAAATTTTAGTTAGAGTGAAACTGAAGCCCGTAGGAACCTGAAACTGTAGAGGATTTACGAAAACAACCTTTTTACTTAATACTTTCATAAAACATCTGCTTAATTACTGAAACTAACTAAAATTTCATAAAATTCCTAATTCAGATAATACGGGAATCAATGATGAGCCCTAGAAGAGGTTTAAGAGGGTTCAATTTGGGTTAAAGTGTGTTATTAAAATCAGAGTGCGCAGCGAAAGCATAGTGATTAATAGTTAGTTGGAAATTTTGAGGACGAAATTTCTTTAAGGGGGTAGAGTTGTAACACCCCGAATTTTGGGCCTAGATGAATTGGGCTTTAGGCTTTGGGACTCATAATTTTTTTTGTTAAGCAAAAAAATGACAAATGACAAGTTGGCTTTAAGGGTTTAATAAATTTGAAGTGTCTAGGGGTGTTGGAGAAGTTCTGGGTTCGAACTTTGAGGAGAAGGAATTTTTAATTAATTATTAAAGGAACCAGGTCGGTTAGTAGTTGGACTTTTAAGTAAAAATAGGAAAAAATGGCATCAAAGAGCCTTGTGATGGAGTGGCTAAGTAACGCCACTTAGGGTATAGGAAGGCGGCGTTATGGGTTAGCAAGGAAATCTTAGGTTCAAATCCTAGCTTAGTATTTTTTAAGAGTTTATTTTTGGCCTTCTAGAAGGTTGGAAGTGGTGTGATGATGGACTCCAAGGAGAGTGATCAGAAGAGAAAATTTAAGAAAAGGATTGGGGAGTTATCAGGGAGAAAAACGAGGAGATGAGATCGGGAAGAGTTAGAGCCGATTGGGACTTTAGAGGTAGGAAGATTTTGATTTTGTGTATAAATAGGGGGTGTCGAATTTCTTTGAAAGGTTCTTTGGTTTTCCACCACTTTTCTTCTTCTCCCCCTCATTCTGTTTCTTCCATTGCTGAATAACCATCATTCATTTTTGCCAAAATCCATATTGGTGTTGTGTTCTTCTTCTTTCTCTAAAAGCTGAATACTCTCTTATAATCAAATAGTGCTATCCTTTTACCAATTCCTTGTTGTTTCGCTCCATCACAAATCGGTTGCTGTTATCTACTCTTAATCAAGTTTTAAAAGACGGATCTCGTTTAGTAGCTACCTAGGCCGCAAGATCAAAGTTTAGATTCGATAAGTACTTAGTCAAACATCCTTAGTGTGTTTTCGTAAAAGCCGGAGGGCTATCTAACTCTCTTTTGTTGTTAACCCTGTATTAACAAGGGTAGGGTTCAAAGATCGCAAATATGATAGGGATCTACAAGTCTCTACCCAAAAACTAGCCATTCGTTTTGGCTTTTGGGTAAGTGTTCTTAATTTTGGGATATGTTGGCCAAAGAGTCTATAGTAAGAGAAAGGGTGACTTAAGTAGAAACAAGTCACCTATGATTTCGTCTTTAATGATTAAGATTAATGCAGATCTAAGGATATTCGTGAATAGTAGCTAAGGAGGGGCTATAAGAACTGGTGGCACACGGTAAGGTTATGGTAAGGCTTTGATTTTTGTTAAATGTTGTGGTTAAGTGTGGGATTGATTTGAGGATTGGTATTGGTTATAGGTTCAAGGTTGAGGATAGTGTAACACGTCTCATTAACCAGGTGTGTACATATACTTCACACACGACAAATCGACAAAAGCCGAAATGCCGAAATGCCAAAAAGCCAAAAAGCTAAAAGGTTAGTGCTGGCAACCACACGAGCGTGTGAACATTCATGTGGAAACACTAATATGACTACTGAGGCCAAGAGAGTAATCTCATGGTCACGGGCCACTATTGGCCAACCGGGCCAGAAAGGGGTTAAATGGGCTCGACGGGCTCGTGGGCCCAAATTGGCAAAAGTTGATAAGTGATATTAAATGATGAGTTGGTATTGATGGTTGAATGATTTGAACAAGATCGGGTCTGGTGGGCCATATATTTGTGAATGGGCCTAATGGGCGATATGGACATTATTAGGTTTAATAGGCCATATGTGATTTTAGAGAAGCATGTAGACTGCTAGGGTTTTATGGTGGACTCTAGGCTAGATTTAATGTACTCTCAAGTAACATAAAACTTAATTAATTAATCAAACATGTATGTGGACAAGTCACAAGGTTAGAGTGTGGCAATGGATGTATGCATGTCTAGGATTGGATCTAGGAAGAACTTGGTACTTAAGCGGTCCTAGTGACCCACCTCCTCTTCTCTTGAATCCTACCTGGTGTATAGTGTCTGTTCACTTTGGCCGCGAGGACTTGTTGATGGGCCAAACTTCATAATTAAAACCCGTACTATTAAGAAATTACGAAAATACCCTTGTAGGGTAGAAATTACGAAAATACCCTTGTAGGGTAGAATTACGAAAATACCCCTGTAGGGTAGAACTACTAAAGCACCGTTGTAGGGTAGAATTACTAAAATTCCCTTGTAAGATAGAATTACCAAAATACCCCTGGGTAGTGAAATGACTAAAATACCCCTAGGTGCTTAATGTGTGGAAATTTGTATGTTGCATTCATGAGATGTATGTTGCATATGGGTGGGATTGATGAAACGGAGGAAGAATTTGAGGATCGCATGGTTGCTTGACGACCATGGATCCACTGATGGCTTTTTAAGCCTAATGTATGATTAACAGCTTTGCTGAAACGATAGGTAGTACCACAATCGGCGCTACCATTGGTGTGTATGGGATGGGTGAGTCGATATTTATATCCCCACACGGTGTGTAAGGTTGCACGGAGATGGTATGTAGAGGCTGGATGGGTAGGATTTTTGCACTTGATTGCTTTAATACTGTTCTGCTATTGGATTGGGCTTAGGCCCAAGATGACTTGTGTTGCCTGATATATTTATTATTGTTGATGGTTGTACAGACTGAGTTTTCGAAAACTCACCCCTCCTTTATTTTTCTCAGGTAACCCTCAGTGGGTAGTTCGACGGATGGAGTGACTCAGAGGTGGCCAACTAGCAAGACGATTTGGACTTGTTTTTCCCATAAATTTCTAGTTTTTTTTATTTTACTTTATTTCAGTTTGGATTGTAATAAGACTTTTTCTCTGGTTATTACTTATTATTATGCTTAAGGATGGAACATGGATTTATTCCTTTTAAATACTTTTCAAGTTATTTTAAAACCACATGTTGCTTTTAAAATTAAGCTTCCACAGGTAAAGAGAATTTTTCCAAAGTGACTTTTAACATGTAATAATTAAAAAAAGGATTTTTTTTAATACACCTCATTCTAAAAGCAAGTATGCCTGGGTTTTTACTTGAAATTTCTTTTAGAAGGGTTTTCAATGAAAACACGATTTTTGCTGAAACACTCTAATGTAACACACTGGACTCGAGCCTAACTTCTAGGCCGGGTTTGGGTGTTACAATTTGGGTTAGATTTTGATATATATTGAATTGAGTTGTACATGGATAAGATGTTTAGATGATTATTTGCATGCCTTTAATTATGTCTAGGTATATCAATTGTGTTTAGGTATGTTTTGGGCATAAAATGGACCTTTTAAAGTGTAACATCCTAAACCCGGCCTAGACGTTATGGCCGAATATACAGATGTCACAAAGAAGAGTTTTGAAGACAGAGTCATTTCAGTAAAGCTTGGTATAATTGTTCGAAAAATTCATCATTTGCCAAAACTTAATTTATAGAGGAAGACTTAGAAACCATTATATTTTGAAAATCCTGTTCGTATTTTTGGAAAAAAAACCTTTGTTTCCGTAAAACCGTGATTTTAATCAATCGTCATAATAAGATAAAACGCATCCAAAACCCAAAATAAACCAAACAGTTTAAAAAGTCCATTACATTACAAAACTCCTAGAAATAATCATTAACTAAATAAAAAACCATTATTTAAAGTCAGTTCACAAACTTGGGGTCACTGAGGGACTTCGCTGCACCAATCTGCCTAAGTTTTTGGATTACCTAAACAGAACAGACAAACAGAATGAGTCTTCGTAAACACAGTGTGTAATGCAACAGAAATAGACATACAATACATATAGAAATCACATATACAGTCAAATTTAGATTCAAATCTATGTCCTTTACAGATACAGATAACATAATCAAATATGCAAAACAGATATATAGAATCCTACCCCCATCCTCTACACACCAACTCTGACCATCCCATCATACCATGTGGGGTTAAAAACACCCACCCATCCCTGCATACCATATCATGCCATTACGACACATATTAGATAATATGTAGCCAAGCTGCTAGAATATAGGCGATAGATGCCGTACAGAACACTTCCTTCATTAATACAATTTTCGCCCCAATCATTCATATAGAATATATCATGATTATATCCTCATATATAGATATAAAAAATATATTGAATAGAATAACCAAACATGCATAATAGTGTCATGCTCAGAGCAGAATATCAGGCTATCAGATCACATAATTTACCGACACTACGGTAGGCCTACAGTCCATCGAAATGACTCGTTCGACCTTATGGAGAATTCTAGATTATGGGCCCACATGCCCGTGTGGGCCAACACGCCTAGATTGGCCTCGACCGTGTGGCCCACACAGCTTGGCCCAAATCCTACACGCGTCGTGTGGCCCACACACCCAACTCGACCTAGCCCGTGTGGCCCACATGGCCACATTCACGCCATCACACGGCCATATCTTGTGTACGGCCGTACCTTTGTTAGGTATATTGCCATGTTTTGCACACGACCGACCACAAGGCCTGGCACACGACTGTGTGGCATCGACAGTATGATTTTTTGACTTTTGTCAAAGCTCGATTTTCTGCATTTTAGGAACACACTTGGTTCTATTTTGATGTGAAAACACTCCTGAGACTTCAGAAACCTAAAAATAGAATGCCCAACACTGATTTAGAAAATTGATTAATGAAATCATCAACAAGAACCAACACAAAATAAACTTACTGCCGACAAAAAACCACCTTTAATGCGTATTAACCTATGCAGTGCAATTCTCCATTTCGTAAACTTCACTTAATCACCGAATTCACCAATTAATCATTATAGTCTAACATCACTAAATCAAACCAAAAGAAAAATGGATGCCATGTTTTACTTACTAGCAGAATAAAGAACCCCAAAATTGCAATAAAGATGATTGAACAAGAAATAAAGATACGACAACAGATAAAAAGAAACAAAATCACATGGAAGGAAATGAAGAAGAAAATGGCAAAGAACAGAGAAGCTAATGTTAGATTATTTTTGGAAAGAGAGAGAAACTAATTAAAAAAATATTTGAAAAAGAAAATAGAAGGTATGACAACATATCCCCTATTTTTCTCCCACTAACCCACTAACTCACAACCACCTTAAAATTTTAGCTTTACCGAAACTCTATCAGACAACCGAGCAAAAATTAACACCCTCACCCATGCAGAGATTTGAGCACAGACTTTCAGCACACCGATTCCTTATTACTCGAACTAGCAGGCTCATTTTGGTATGGATTAACAAACAATTTTATATAAGCCCGCTCAACATGCTTAACTTTAAGTTAGTGATGAAGGATATAGGTGCAGTAAAGAAAATTTTGGGGGTGGAAATTTTGAGAGATAGACATTATGGGAAATTATTTTTATTGCAACAAAGGTATATCAAAGAAAATCCTTGAGTAATTTGAGATGCAAGATGCAAATCCGGTACCATTTAGTTTCATACTTTAACTCTCAATTTCAGATGGATTTTTAGCCGAAATTAACGTATCATCAACAGAAAGCAACAAATATATAAAATAACCATCATCAAGACATTATAGATAAATAGAACTGTCAGACTTACTTCAAAAAAAACCAATAGTCAACATGAATGAGTCAAACTTTTATACCACTACCGAGGAGACTGCTTCAAACCGTACAAAGAATTTTGTAAGAGACAAAATGATCTTTTTTTACCGTCAAATTTGAAGCATTTTGATTGTTGCATGTAGATGTGCTCCCTAAGGTCACTATGAAGGAAAGTAGTCTTACATTTAACTGTTCTAACTCAAGATTATTTGATGCAACAAGGGCTAAGGGTGCCTGAATGGACGTATGTTTCACAATAGAGGAGAAACAATCATGAAAATAAACTCCTTCCACTTGACTATAGCCCTTTGCAACCAGTCTTACCTTGTACCTAGTGTTGTTAAGACCCGAACCTTCCTTTTTTCTGAACACCCATTTACAACCAACGATTCTTTTACCAATGGGTAGTTTAACTAGCCTCCAACTCTAATTCTTTTAAAGTGATTCCATCTCTTCTTCCATTGCAAAGAGCCACTTTCTAAAATTATACTCTTGAACTGTCTCATAATAACATGAAGGATCGATTAAATCAATGCTCTTAGCAACATTTAGAGCATAAGTCACTACGTTTCCTTCACAATATTTCTATGGTGGTTGTATTTCTCACCTTTTCTTATCATGAGCCAACTTATAATTAGTTAACTTAGAAGGTGAGGGTACCTGAAAGTTGGATGGAACCCCAAACAAATCCGAAACAACTTCAAATATGCAAGAATCAAAAATTTTTCATGTCATCATAACGTCGTAAGACTCTTCATCGGGACAAGAACTTTGTTCATTGCATCGTTGCAACGTTGGGCATTTGTTCGACATGATGTCACCCTTTGTTTCGGCTTTTAGCTCCATCTTGCTCAAGACACTCTGATTTGTTGTGTCTTTAAAAGTAAAAGCCTCATTTTCTGATCCAAAACATGGCAAATTCAACAAACTTAACATCTCTATGCTAACAATTATTTTATCAGATTTCAAACGTCACAACTTAAAACTTTTTGTACCAACAAGTATCCAAGAAAGATGCATTTAGCAGTCTATGGTTTGAGCTTTCCTTGGTTAACTTTGGCATAAGAAGGAGAATATAAAATCTAATATTATAATAAATGAGAGGATTACTTAACCATCTTTCATTTGAAAATTTACCGTTCAATGCTCGATGAGGAGATCAATTTAACAAATAAATTGCCAGGTTTACAACTTTAGCCCTAAATTCCTTCCTTGAGCCTACATTATAAAGCATGCACCGAGCCTTTTTCAGCATGGTTCTATTCATTCTTTCTGCAACTTAATTCTCTTGTATTCTAAAAATGGTTCGATGCCTTTCAATTCTTTCCCTTTTGTAGAAATCATTAAACTCTTACGAACAAAACTTAAGACCATTATCCATTCTCAACCGCTTCACGGATTTTTCAGTTTATTATTCTAATAGTGTCTTCCACTGGTTGAAGATTCTGAAAACTTCATTTTTCTGTTTTAAAAAATATACCCAAACTTTTTTAGAGTGGTCATCAATAAAAGTTAGGGAATATCTATTACCTCCTTTTGAGATGTCAGAAGATGGACCCCATAAATCAGAATGAATGTAATCTAGAGTCCCTTTGGTTTTATGCACTACTGAATTGAAACTGACTAGGGTTTGTTTCTTGAAAATAGAATGCTCGTAGAAACCTAACTTACCAGCTTTAGTTTCTTTTAGAAGACCTTTATTACATAAGACTATCATATCTTTCTCACTTGTATGACCCAGTTGCATGTGCCAAAGTTTGATTGAATTAGAATCAATGCAGAAAGAGTCACGTCGTGTTATTGCGATGTTAGGTTGATTCTCGTTGTGCATGGTGGCAATTTCAACTTTTCTTCGACAATTGCAACTGTACCAATAATCGTTGACCCTTGCAAAACATATATGTTTTCCTTTTTCTGTCCTCTCATCATAAGAATAGCCCCGTGAGAAAATTTTAAGTCATTTGACTTAATGGCTATCCTACAACAATTATAATCCAAAATTCTCAATAGATAAGATTTTTCTTTAAATTAAGAACATATCTAACATCTGATAGTGTCTGAATAATTTCATTGTGCATCCTAATTTATACTATTCCAATTTTAGATATTTTACATGGTGAGTTATTCCCCATCAGTACAACTCTACCTTAACTGCACTGTACGTAGAGAACCAGTCCTTGTTGGGACACATGTGATAGAATCACCCTGAATCTAAGATCCATTCGAAAATAAGATGAGAGCTTTTGCTCGTTGACACTAATCAAAAATCATGAATTTTGTCCTCGGCTACATCATCAGCAACTTTAGCTTTCTACTTATCTTTTTCGTCATTTTCGACATCCTTTTTTATTTTATTATGAAGTTTCCAACATTTTGCCTTAACGTGACCCACCTTTTTACATTAGCCACAATACTTTTCACAGTTTCTAGGTTTGGATATTGCTTTAGATCTATTTCGATCTGTGTTTCTAGTTTGTTCTCTGCCTTTTGCAACTAGAATTGGGGCTTGGCCGTCTAATTTTTTGTTTGGTCCTAACTTGTTGTCGAATTTATTCTAACTCAGAAGATTCCCTTTCACATCCTTGAATGAGAGGCGATCTATCTTATAAATTAGAGTTTCCCTGAAAGTTTTATAAGAAAAGGGCAAATATCATAACAATAACATAGCTTGATCCTCGTCACTAATCTCTACTTCAAGATTCTTTAAGTCATTAATGAGGGTAACAAACTCACTAAGATGAGTTCTAATGGGCTCACATTTGGTTATTCTGAATGTGTAAAGACGTTGTTTTAATACTAACCTATTGGCCAAAGATTTTTCCATATATAAAACTTCCAGTTTCTTCCATAATGCAGGCGCTATTTTCTCCTTCAGAACCTTTTGTAACACATTATTCATGAGGCTTAATTGAACAGTGGATAGAGCCTTTTCATCGAGCTCTTCCCATTCTGTTTGATTCATTTCTATGGCTTTTACCCTATAATGACCTTTTTCAGACTATTCTGAACCAGTATTGCTGTTGTTCGAACTTGTCACAAATTGAAATTTGCAATTTCGTCAAACTCATCATTATCAAACCTTGACGCTTCATCTTTGAATGAATTGACTGCGAAAATCGAACTAGCTGTAATACTAATTTATAGGGGATAAACCCAATTAAACAACAAAGAAAGTGAAGAAAATAAGAATCGAAAAGATCAAACAATGAAATTTTCCATGGAAAAACTCCTTAAAAGAGGATAAAAAACCATAAGTAAAATGATATTTCACTATAATAAAGGACAGTACAAAAGATGGAGAGAATTAAAAGAGAACCCGAAGCCCTAAAAAAACCCTTCGCAACAAAGAATAAAATTGTCTAAATCTAAATATCTTTATTGTGTAAAACCCAGAATAACTAAGGCATATTTACAGGTTGAAATTCTTAGCATATATGACTACAACAACTCTAGGTTAGTTAGAGTGTAAGTGGTAAACTAAAAATAGAGTTTAATTGAGAGAAAAAAAGCTAAAATAAACTTTGGTCAAAATAAGAGGCATTTTCCCACAATTTTGCCTTTTTTCTAAATAGTCTCATTATATGTTCTAATCATATCTGCTATTTTTGACACAATACTTAAAACTATTCATAGCCCCCCACTACATAAATAAGAATATAAAGCCCTTTAGCATACTTGATCCCACGTCCTCCTACATTGGCAACAATGCCCATACCAATCAAACTAAGACTCAATGAATCGATTTTCCCATTTTAACTGGTGAGATAATTTATTCTTAATTTTTTAATAAATTTTTATTTGGTAAATTAATAAAAAATCATTGAATGTTGATAGGTTGATACTAGTGTCACGGGGCTAGACCTTTTCATAAACTATAATCTATACATGTTTTTACCTCATGCTTAGCATAATTTTGGATGAATTATCCCTTGAATTGTGGAATTTGATGCTCCTAATCCTTTAATTTCATGTTTTATACTTAGGTGAGTATAGAAGAGTGAAAAGAACGAGAAACGGGCCAAAAACAAAGAAAATAGGCCAGAGTGAGAAATCAACACTGCCTGGAGTTCCTCACACGGGTGCACCACAAGCCCGTGCCACACTAGCAAACTTGAACACAGCCTGGGCTCGATTCGCATGGGCGTGCCATACAGGCATGTCCCTGTCGTGATGAATTTCAATTTCACGTGGAAAGAGCTACTTAGGGGCTAAGAAAGGTATTCCGAAGTCTATACAAACACCCTAAGAGAGGACTTAAGGGGAGGGCCTGACACACAGAGTAGAAGGCGAGGAATTACTCAAGGAAAGCCAATTGATCCATCTTAGAAGCGAGGATCTACATCAAGACTGAAGATCTCCCTTCAATTCTTTCAAGAGTTTTGGGTTTTCTTCATGTTTTGTTGTTTCCTTTATTTTGATATGTTTTCTTTTATTATTATGAACTAAACCCCTAAATACTTGAGGGGGATGAAACCTAAGACAAATCTTGTTATTATTTTCTGAACTATATGATAAATATTTGATTTGTTCTTAATTGTGTTTTTAATTATTAAGTGGATATTTTAGGATATTAATTCAAGTCAAATATGCTTATTCAGATGAGCAAAAGTCCCTGTTTAAGAGTAGATCCAACACAATTAAGCGGAGTTGATCGCAATCCTAGACATAGGATGACAAAAATCTGCTGGATTAGAGTCAATCTAATAGAGGGATCCATAGATCGAGTTAATGCGACACTAGGGGTTTTAATTAGAAAGAGATTTCAATTAATCAACTTAGGGTTAGTTGTTCTTAGTCTCGACGGAGATATTAACATAATTTAGGGATCTCTACGAATCAAGTTGAATGAATAAATTGACTAATTCAGAGTTAAATAACAAGTGAAGTCTAGGTGGATTCGTCTTTGGGTATTGGTTTTATAGATCAAGTTTTCCCAAAGTATTTCCCCAACTTATTCTTTGTCGCGTCTTTGGTTAGTTAAAATTTTAGTTTACAAACAACCTCCCTTTATTTCTACGCTAGATAATAGGAAGAAAGTTATTACTAGTACTTTTAGTTCCTTGGATTTAACATTCCAGTCTTGCCACTAACTATACTACTATTTGATAGGTGCGCTTGCCTTTTATTGTGATAATAGTTAGTTTCTAGGTACGATCATTATTATTACTTCATCACAATCACGATCACCTTTGGTCTCGTAATCCGTCCTGCCTTAGGCAGTTTCTTCACCCAAACTTGCCTAAGTCAACCTTTACTCAAGTGAGGGTTCCTTAAGAACTCCTCTAAGGCACCAAGTTGAAGAGCAGAAGCGATTTATGCCAAAAGAAGCAACCAAAAGAACAACAGAAAGAGCGCTAACAAAGTGTTTGAGTAAATGCTCTCAGAATTCTATTACTTTTAAGAATTCCTAAAGATAATGGATGATTTACAAGTGAGGGGGAGGCTCTCTATTTATAGTTGAACTCCCCCAAAACCGACGGACAAGATTAAGATACATCGATGAACGAGATCGACCATATACCTTGATTTTAGGGATTTACAAGATATGCCAAATCAAATCCTGTCTAATCTTTATAAGATATGATTTCCTCTATCTTCTAAGATTAGTTGCCATAATAACCTAAGTTGCTATATCCTCATTATCGGGCCAACCAGGCTTCAATCTGACAAGCTTCTCCAACATTTCCTTGAATTGGGTTAGTTCTAGTGGGCTAAATGATCCCCATCTTATCAATAGACCTTCATGGGGCACATCTTGTGCCATGGTCACGAGCTTTGCACTTTGGCCGGTAACATTCTCCCCCACCCATTATTGCAACGTCCTCGTTGTGACTTTCGAATGGCACTGACTTGATTCACCTCGAATACCTCTCGTTGTCTTGGCTTCTTCCTTCTTTCAGAACCTTTGCCTCAACTTCAGTCACCTCTTAACTTGAACCGTTACACTCATTGGTACATCTCGTTGGCAAAAAGTTCCCGCTCTAACTTGCCCCAATTTTGACTTGTTTCCTTTTGAATCATTTTGATTCTCACACCATGGCTTCGTATTGCCCACATTCCCGTGGCCTCCTTCCTTATGAACTTTGAAAAGGCCCCTATGACCTTGCCAAGCCAACAAGTCAGAATTCAAAACACTATCAAAGTGTTCGCAATGTACCTTACTTGCAGCATTTATTCGCCCCGACTATTTCTGCATCGCTCCTTTTTCCTCAAAGCCCACTGCACAACCCACCTTTCCCAAATGTGTTGGCTCCACAGTCAAATCTGTAGGCTTTATATCGATCTCTTGCACCGCTAACACTTCTGAAAGGGCTTTCGTAGCATCCCGTTCTATTGAGTCAATGTTCCTACCATACGAAACATCTTCGACTAGTTGGATTGACGACTACACCTTTGTCCCAACCTTCATATCTCGATGTACCGGTATAACAAATTTTTATAACGAACCAGTGATAATATGAATTTGATCAGCCCATGGATACAGACATGCCTGAATCTTGTCAAGGAAGTTTAAGCCTAGCACATAATTGTAATCATCTAACTGGATTACCTTGAATTCTTCATTGCCTTTCTATTCACTGATTTTTAACTCCACATTACGAACTACTTCCATAGTTGGGGTCTCATCGAAATTTATCGTCTTGATCTTCCTATTCGATTTCTTAATTGGGAGACCAAGTTTCTTTGCAGCCTTTTTTGATATGAACAAGTCTGATGCTTCCGTATCAACAAGAGCACTCCTCTTCTAACCTATAATGTTGATGTCTATAAACATCAACCCTTTATTGCCATCCCTCTTCTTAGGAAAAAGTATCATCGAATTGACCCTCAATACCTTTTTCTTAATAGGGTTTGCCTCTTCCGACTCATCATTCTTCTTGATAGCCGAAACTGAAGGTACCTTTAGGCAGTCCCTTTTCATGTGCGGTTCCTTACAAAAGTATCATTTCAACTTTCCCTTCTTCTCTTTTGGGTTGTTGGGGCTGTTGGGTCTCCACTTCCCCTTTTGTGGTTTCCTATTATCACCGTCACTGCCACTACCGCTGCCATAATAGCTATGTCCCTCTTCATCTTCCTCATGGTATCCACCATTGCCCCTCCTATGCTTGGAAGATTCGAATCTGTTTCTTCTTGAAATAAGTTCCATTAGAGACTCTGCCACCATCATGGCAATGGTCAGTTCTTGAACTCCTCGACGCTGCAATTCTTGCTTCTCCCATGGTTTCAACCCATCCGTAAAGGAGAAAAATGTTTCCTTCTCGCTCAAATAAAAAATCTAGAGCATGAGTTCACTAAACTCTCGCACATATTCCCTAACCGTGCCTCGTTGCGTAAGCCATTGAAGCTTTGCTTGAGCTTCATTCTCAGCATACTCCGGTAAAACTGTGCTTTAAACTCCTGTTGGAACTCCTCCCACGTCCCAATCTTAGTCCCACCATGTCTCACATCATTGGACCTACGTCGCCACCATAACAAAGCAGCATCAGTAAAATATAAAACAATAATATTTACCTTTGTAGCATCATCCTCGATGCTCATCACATGGAAGTATTGTTCCATGGCCCAAAAAAAGTTGTCCATTTTACTTGCAGACCTTGCCCCTTTAAACACTTTCAGTTTGGGCACATCCATTGCTTGTTGCTTCGGCTTTGAAGCCAACATTCCATTACCTATGGTAGCCTTGAAAATCTTGAGCTCCCTCTTAAGCTCATTGATCATCTTGAGCTCTCCCTTAAGCTCATTGATCTCTTCCTTCAACACTGTCACCATAGCCTCAAGAGCATCATCCTTCCTAGCCAGCTTATTCTCCGAGGAACCAATAGTATCCCACACATATTCCCTGAGTTGCTCCTTCATCATTTGTAACCCATCAATGAGTTGATCATTGATATCACCGATCCTCTCTTTAACATCCTACATGGACTCCTCGAGAGTGACGACTCGATCCTCCAAAGCTGACAATAAATCCCTCAACCTACTTACCTTTTTGGCCCTTCCACCAGTCTCCATTAGCTCACTTTGACCCACAACTTCTTTTGACATCCCAACAGTGCCTTCAAACTAATAGCTCTGATACCAGTTATCACAGGGCTAAACCTTTTATCTCGCAATCCGTGCGGCCTTAGGCAGTTACTGCACCCAAACTCGCCTACGTCAGCCTTTACTCAAGTGAGGATTCCTTAAGAACTCCTCCAAGGCACCAAGTTGAAGAGCAGAAGTAATTTATGCCAAAAGAAGCAACCGAAAGAACAATAGAAAGAGCGCTCGCAAAGTGTTTGAGTAAATGCTCTTAGAATTCTATTACTTTTAAGAATTCACAAAGAGAATGGATGGTTTACAAGTGAGAGGGAGGGTCTCTATTTATAGTTAAGCTCCCCCAAAATCGACGGACAAGATTAAGATACATCAACGGACAAGATCGACCATATCCCTTGATTTTAGGGATTTACAAGATATACCAAATCAAATCCTATCTAATCTTTACAACATATGATTCCCTCTATCTTCTAAGATTAGTTGCCATAATAGCCTAAGTTGCCATATCCTTATTACCGGGCCAACCAGGCTTCAATCTGACAGGCTTCTCCAATAGTTTCTTGAATCGGGCCAGTTCTCGTAGGCTAAATGATCCCCATCTTATCGACAGACCTCCATGGGGTGCATCTTGTGCCATGGTCACGGACTTTGCACTTTGGCCCGTGACACTAGTAATTTCATGCTCTGCGCCTTACATATACCTAACTTTAATGTTATTCAATGATAAACAACACAATTCAATTTCCGCCCATTAATTCAATTAAAACTAAAAGCTTAGTCAAACATTAACTAATAGCTTAGTCCAACATTAATACTAATGAATAATATAATAAAGCTTATTTTTAAAAAGGTCCGGTCCATATCGAGAATATTACTATATTAATAAAATAAGTTTTAGAATGAATTCAATATTGCAAATAAAAATCTCTAGTCCAAAATTTTTGATGTTTTAATATTTCAAATAAATTCAATATTTTTATTTAAGTTTGCTAATAAGAATTAAATTATTTTTGAGATTTTAAAAATATTTGGAGTATAAAAATTAAAATAATAAATTAAAATTTTAATAGATAAATTTTTATATTTCAAATAATTAAATAATAAAAAAATAATAAAATTAAATATTTTGGTTTGAAAGGATATTTTACTCAATTATTTTTAATAGTTTTAGAGTTGAGTCTTACATCTAAAAGTAACAGATATTATATTATATATATCTATATATATATAAAGAGAAAGAAGCTAGAAAATATATAATATAACAGTATTTTATTTGTTATATAATGTTTGCAACACTATCCAACTCTTCGAAATACTATCAAATTTACATTGGGCGTCTTAATTAATACCTATAACACTCAGAGTCCCATTTTTTGACGAAATCATTGATAGCAATATAGGATGAGTGATTGTGGATGAATATTGATTGTGTTAGATGTGGAGGAATTGGACCACAGACACAAGGGACGCTGGTGCACGTGAAGGGGATGAGGGGTTGACCCATCTCCATGCCTGAACCCCGGCCCCTTGATAGCTACCACACATGCCACTTGCGAACCCGACATTTTTCACGTTAACCTTCCCATCAATCCCCAACCAATCCACAATAGAGAAACCAAGAAATTTCTTCACTCCAGACGAGGCCTTTTTTCACTGAGGACATACTCTTTAATCCACAATGAAAAACCTAGAATATTAGCTTCAATCTCCAATATCCTCTTGGTTATTAACCTATTATAATCAATGTTGTTGATTATAAATTGTAAAATATAGCTTTTTCTTTCCCCAACATAAATTATATTTTGCAACATGAACATAATAAAAATTTGTTCCAAATTCTAATTACATAAATGTATAACTATGTTAGCTTTTTATTTTTTTTTCTCATAGATGGAAGTTTGTATTTGTCTCCCTTTCACTTTGTTGCATAATTCACATGATGCTTGTTTATATGTACAATATCTTTTTTGTTTCCATTTTAGTAATTAAAGGTCTTTGAAACCCACGAAAACGATTTCTACTGTTGTGAAGTTTCATCTTTCTAATGTGATAGCTGTCTTTTTTAAGTTGGTCAACCTTGCTATTTAGTCATGCTTATCAGGGGAGGGTTACTTTTTTTTCCCAATTAATGGCCTTTTTTCATGTGTATATACCATCTTTTATGGATATGATTTTGTAATTAAATTAAATTTATTTAATTGGATGATCGATTGTTTGGTTGGCCCCAACATTATTAATTGTTGGAGTGTTCTGTACTTAAAATCATTATACGTAAAGAATAGGATAAGCCTTTAAAAGAGTGGAATGAAAAACGGGGGGGGGGGGGGCAATTGTGGGTCCATTTGAACGGGTGCGTCTTCACTGCACTCAGAACTCCCCTCGAATTCTCTTAAGTTCTTCTTGAAGATTTAAATCGAAGGAGATAATCTAAAGTTATTTTTCAATCTGAGGATTAGTTTTTTGTTAAAGATTGACCGAACTTGGAATTTAGGAACATACAGCATAGTTTTGTCTACTCTATCCTGTCTATACATATCGGAGTTGTCGGTTGCTTTCAGAAAATCAAAATTTAGGAACTTGGAAATGCATGGTCCTTACAAAATTGTAGCCACTAGTTCTAAACTCTTGCAATTATGAAATCGAAATATCCTGCCTAATATTTTAGTGGATTTTTCCTGAAATCTAAATTGTTCAACAAATCGCCTTTTATGTCTTAAGACAACTTTAATTTTTATACTTGGATCCAAGGAACAAGACATGAAAATGGTGTCGGAAAATAGCGGATGTAGCCAAATCCACTAACAATCCATTGCTGGCATGCTTTTTAAATTTTGATACCAATTCCAACTTCATGGTTGTTGGATATAACCTTTTAAAAGTTATACATAGAAGAACAAAATACTATTTTCAAAATACTGGAGCAGGGCAAGCAAAAACTAGAAACTACTCACTCCATATTTGCCTTTCTGACAAAAACAACACCCCCTCCCCTTCCCCTTCCACCCTTCCCCTCGGGCTTGGCCTACACTGTTGAAGAAATGAAAAATTCTCTGTTCAAAGTGGAATAATTTAAAATTTATCTAACAGTTAAAATTTTACCATCTCTGCATGGAATGCACTTGCATGGATGAACAGCAATGAAAGCAGGCCATGGAAATACTAGACTCCCTTCTATGGTAATGATGAATGTATTAAAGATATTGATGCCGTAGAATTTGTGTTTATTAATAGTTATAGGGACTTTAATTGTATGTGGTTCAGTTGTTACATGTAGTATTCAAACATCCCTCGAAACAAATTGTTGTGATAGTTGAAGTGCAGTAAGTTTTGTTGGTATTTATGACTTGATTTATCATTTTTTTATTTTCTATCAACAAATTATCATTGATATATGCTTAAAATGATTATATTTTTTCTAGAAAAGTTTGCTTGATCTTTGGCCGTGTATGAGAATGAGGAGTGTTTGATTAAAACATGTTAATTTTAGCAATTATCAATTATTACTCTTCAAGAAATATCTAAATACAACAGTGCAACAATATACATTAAATAAAATTGAAAACAAAGAAAATTCTCACATAAGCACTCGAAAGGATGCTCACCAAGAAGCCTCGAAGTAGTCTATTTATAGGCTAAGATTAGCACCTTCTCTTAGTAGCTGAGTAGATAAATCAACATTTAAAATAAAGGAATTATTTACACAAAAATCTCTATTTTGACTAGGGAAACAAAGCCTTCAACAATAAGCAATATTCAAATAAGACTCTACCGACGAATAAGACTAAGTCAAAGGCTTTAAAGAATAAGGATAAATTTTTAGATTTTTGATCCATGTTTTATGTGCTTAAATTAGAGGAGGAATAGACCTTGTTGCAGAGTAGATCCTGTGTAATTGAGTGGAGTTGCAAGCAATCCTAGAAATAGGACAACCATAAATCTATTAGATTGGAGTCAAATATAATAGGGGAATCCATAGCACGAGTTAATGTGATAATAGAGATTTTAATTAGAAAGAAATTTCAATTAATCAACCTAGAGTTAGTTGCTCTTACTCTCGAAAGAAATATTAACATAATTCAAGAATTTCTACGAATCAAGTTATTAAGTAAAGAAATTGCATAATTTAGATTGATAGTGATAGGTGAAGTCTAGGTGGAGTCTTTATTGGGTATTGTTTTACTTTTCGATTGTTACTCGGTTATTATCCTATTTTGCTTTTTGTCGTGTTTGTTAGTTAGTGAAGTTAGTTAATTTTGGTTTTTAATCAATCACTCAAGTTATTTGGTTAAATAATAGAAAGACGGTAATTACTAGTACTTTTAGTCTTCGTGAGAATGATATTTTTACTCACTGTAGCTATACTATTAATTGATAGCTGCACTTGCCTTAATCAAAATTTTAGGTAATTTCATGGACATCATGTTTTTGGCGCCGTTGTCGGGGACTAGAATATTAGGAAAACTTTATTTCTGTTAATTTGTCATTTTTATTTTTAATTTTAATATTTTTTAATTTAATTGTTACATTTTAATTTTTCTTTAGTTTGATTCTTACAGGCTTTTTTGGTTTATGACTAGAGGCAACATCTTGGAACCATTAGTCAACGGATTTGAATAGAAGATTAAGAGAAAAATGATACTACTGTGGAGATGGATGATAACCAAAATAATTAGCAACCTCCTGCATGTCTTGCTCCTCGAACTATGTATGACTATGCTATGCCTACTTTGATTGGGGTTGAATCGAGTATCGTCAGATCGACTGTTGTTACAAACAATTTTGAGATTAAGCCAAACACAATTTAGATGGTGTAGCAGTATGTTCAGTTTGATGGGTTACAAGATGAAGATCTGAATGCTTATTTAGCTAAGTTTCTAGAGATCTACAACACTTTCAAGATTAAGGGTGTAATACCCCTTACCAGAGTCCAATGCTCGGACGAGGTACGAGGCATTACCGTACTTATTCATGCTTAAACATGAAAACTCAGGCTATAAAATTTCATTCCAATTTAAAATTTTTCATTCATTCTCTTCATAGCCTTATCATAGGCCTTTGAGGCCCAAAACATGCATTGGTTGCATTTTGGAATCAAACCGAGAACTTTCGGGCACTTAGAAAATTTTTACCTAAAACAGGGCCACACGCCCGTGTGGAGTGGAAAATGCCCGTGTCCTAAGCCCATGCTGAATTTATTTTATTTTCACCTTACAGGGGTTTTGACACGGCTTGGGCATGCGCCCGTGTTTATGGCCCGTGTCCCTCACACGGCCTAGACACGCCCGTGTCAACATCCCGTGGAGCATTCTGACTCAAACACTATAATCATCAGAGGTGCACACGGCCAAGGTACACGCCCGTGTGCTCAGCCCGTGTTCTATACTGACTTAACTAAATTGGATGCAGGGGACACACGACCTATTAACATGCCCATAGGGGCAAACTGTGTGTCACACACGGCCTAGGTACACGCCCGTGTGCCCAACCGTGTGGACAACTATAGGCTATTTTCCAAGCCTTTTTGCCACCCTGATATTGAACCAGAACAATACTAGCTATAAACTCACAAATCAATATGCATAATATGAATTTCATCTTCATTTCATAATTATCACTTAGGCAATATTAGCCAATTTATATGGCTATTACTAAGTGACACTTCACAACACAATTCATCATTCTATACATGCCATACGACAAAAGACTAATTTCAATATACCAAAATGAATTCTTTGATAGTGTGACTTCGAGCTTCGACTTCGAGTAATCCTCGAGCTAATTTCGGCAAATCTACATGGAGACGAAAAATGAGAGAGAGTAAGCATATAAAATGCTTAGTAAGTTGCATGAATAAAATAGCAATAAATCATGAAACATCACTCAAGAAAATATCATAAATTTCACGTAGTTTCTTACTCATTCTCATGGCTTACTCAATTATATACTTACTCATGTTTCTCATGTTGTAACTATCATAACTATGTACTTTCAAATACCCATACTTACTTGAATACTTAACATTAGCCTTTCTCTTGAAACTTATCATCTTGAATACTTTTCTCATTTAAGTTTCTTTTAGGAATACCGAAGGATACTCGTAAGTCAATCTTATGAGATGATGCCAATGCCATGTCCCAGACGTGATCTTACATGGGATCACACATCGATGTTGATGCCCCAAACATGGTCTTACACGGGATCTCATAATG
Organism: Gossypium stocksii; assembly: GCA_020496765.1. Lineage (NCBI taxonomy): Eukaryota > Viridiplantae > Streptophyta > Magnoliopsida > Malvales > Malvaceae > Gossypium > Gossypium stocksii. The sequence goes on along the minus strand of CM035623.1, from coordinate 36,188,607 downwards.
GATGCCCAAGCCATATCCCAGACGTGGTCTTATAGGGGATCCCGATCTCCTCTTGGTGCCAAAGCCATGTCCTAGACATTGTCTTATATGGGACCTCACCTCGAATGCCCATGCCATGTCCTAGACATGGTCTTCTAGGGGATCACATCTCGATGCCAATGCCATGTCCCAGACATAGTCTTACGTGGGATCTTAGTTCGGTGCCGATGCCATGTCCTATACATGGTCTTATACGGGACCTACAATACTCGTGATATGATTACGGTATCTTTCGTATCTATTAAACTTGCACGTAATTTCTCTTTTTATGATTTCACCATTTTTTGGTAGAATTTCACATCAATAATTTCATGAATCTCATGCATTTCCTCAACAATAAATATCATGGAAATTTAACATAGCTCATACAAGAGCATTTACATGTTTTCATGGGATACCACAGTTTCATAAAAGTCATAATAATGGATTTACATAACATATAAGCTAAATTATTACATAAAACTTACCTCGAGTCCAAAATGTGGGTAGATGTTTAGTTTAGTCCATAGCTTTACTTTTTTCCCCAGTTTCGGTCTGGGCTTTATGTCTCTTGATCTATAATGATAAATTTAACTTACTTAGGACCCACATTGGCCCATTAGCTCATAATTGACACTTGGGTAAAATTTACAATTTTGCCCCTAAACTTTTACATATTTGTGAAATAGTCCCTAAGCTCGTATAATGGAATGTATTTGTTCTCTTGGCTACCCAAGCCTAGCCGACACTTACTAGTGTCCATAAAAACCCACATTTCTCATAATTTCATATTTTTACTACACATTTTCATACTTTACAATTTGGTCCTTATTAGGGACTTTCATGCAAAATCACTTAGAGAAAGGTGTTTACTACACTTTAACCCTTCATTTTCTACCACTAGACATCAATTCACTTCCATGTCATGCATGAGTATATTTTTGGATAAGAACCCTAGCTCAAATGAGTTGTAGAAATAGCTAGATTAAGCTACGAGGATTTCAAAAATACGAAGAGCTTGAAAACCGGGAATTGGAGTCACTTACTTGGAGCTTGAAATTAAAGAAAACCCTAGCTATGGAGTCCCTTGAATTTTTGGCACAACCAGGAGGAAGATGAATCCATTTTTTCTTTTTGTTTCCCTTTTTATTACTTAACTTTACTAAATGACCAAAATACCGTTAGGTTATTTCTTTGATATTTTTCCTTTCCATGGGTATTTTTGTCCATCACGCCTAAAATAGGTCTAATTGCCAAATAAGGCCTCCTAATAATTTTCCTAATGCTAAATCATCCTTAAATCTTCTAGAAACTCAATTTTGTAATTTTTGCAATTTAGTCCTAAAGGACAAATTAATCACTTTTTCATAAATTCTCCTTCATGAAATTTTCTCAATATCATGTAAGTATACCATAAACTCAAAAATAATCATGAAATAAAATTTTATACCTCGGATTTGTGGTCTTGAAACCACCATTTCAACTAGGCCCTAATCGGGCTGTTACAAAGGGTGTTACTGATAATACCATAGACTTACGGTTCTTTGCATTTTCTTTGAGGATCAAGGCAAAATAGTGGTTGAATTCACTTCCATGGGGTTCTATCATGACTTGGGCTCAAATGTCTGAAAAGTTTTTGTTGAAATATTTTCCATCGACTAAAACAACTAAGTCGAGGAATGACATATTTTCTTTTGTTCAATTTGATATTGAGATGCTTTACAATACATGTGAGAGATTTAAAGATTTGCTGGGAAAGTGTTCTCCTCATAGACTACCTTTGTGGATCCAAGATCAAACTTTTTACAATGGTTTGAACCCCTTAACTAGACAGATAATTAATACAACAACTGGTGGAACATTGAATAATAAAACACCTAAGGCAACTCAATAGTTTATTAAGGAGATGTCATTGTAAACTTATCAGTGGCAGGTTACAAGAGTAAACCCTGCTAAGGCAATCGAAGTTTTTGATATTGATGCAATTTATATGTTGGCAAGTTAGGTTAAAGCTCTTGGTAAGAAAATTGATGGTTTGAATTTTTCTAAGTAGGTGAATTTGGTAATGCAATGTAATGCGACTGGAGCAAGGATGAATAATCTAGAATATTCACCTTTCAAGTCTAACATGGAGAATGAGCAAGTCGACTTTATGGGTAATAATTCTAGGCCTCAAAATAACCTTTATAGCAATAGTTATAATCCAGGATGGAGGTATCATCCAAATTTTTCTTGGGGTGGTCAAGGAAATAAAATGTCACAACCACCTCCGAGTTTTCAACAACCTTATCAGCAAGAAAAGTAATTGAACCTTGAGGAGATGTTAGCTAAATTTATTTGGTGTCTGAAACTAGATTTCAAAACATTGAGACAGTTATGAAAAACCAATAAACATCAATTCAGGGGCTTGAAAATCAAATTAGACAACTTCCTAAACTGGTTTCGGAGAGACAGCTAGGTAGCTTACCTAGTAACACTAAACCCAACCCAAAAGAGCTTGTGAAAATAGTTACGTTAAGGAGTGGGAAAGTGTTGTTTGAACATGAAATTGTAAGAGTATGCCCAAAGATCAATCACGAGATGGTTGTGATAACATACTTGATTTATCATGTTTATTAATATAAGGCTTTGCCATTATTATTTCAGTTTCATTTCTGTGTGCATAAATAAACTGTTTTATAATAATGTCCTGAGAATAATATGATTATTCTTAAAAGATCCTTAGTCAAGTATTATTGTTGGCTAGGACAATAATAATGAATTAAGACTAACATGTAGTTGATTGATGATAAAGAGTTGTCATTGGTATGGAGTGTCAGAATCAATGCATGAATGTGTGTGTTAGAGAACAACATATTGGACTGACCCGCTATGAGTATGTTTCTTGGATTATTATGTAATTGTCACAATATTACTCATAGTGATTAATATGTATATGATCCTCATACTTGAAATCATCATCATCCCAACATCGTGAGTTGTATCTTTTGATATAGTCAAACGAACACCGTAATTGGTTGTTCTATAAAGACTGATGTTGGATCTACCACAATCTATGTAGAGGGATATGGTTGATCAATATAGGATAAGTCCCTTCTACATAATAGGAGTAATAACTCAGGCCACTTGATTGAGTGAGACTAGAAATGCGTGGCCATGCTCAAATAAGTTGATATGAGATGTCATACTTATTTGTATATCATAGTCTACTCAAGGTATCAAGAAACATGGGATGGACTATGCAAGTGTGATTATTCCATGACTTGTGTCCATTCCAAAGATATAGGACTTAAGGATTAATGCATGAAAGGTTAATCACAAAAGGTTATGTCGAATCATGACTTCTTGTAACTTAGGTAGCAATGATGCATTGCTAGATGCCACTCATTGTTTGTAACATTAGAATCGTTCTAATATTGCTAATGTTACAAGAACCTATAGGGTCACACCCTATGATTGAAATGAACGGAGTAAAACATAGTTGGTATTGTGTCTGGTTGTCACATGAATTAAATTAATTATAGAATTAATTTAATTGTGCAATCAAACTGTTGAACATACTATATGTACAAGGATGTTGTACACATAATTAGAACATAATTTTTCTAATATATGAATTTGGTTCATATATTTAAATTTAAATAAATATAGTTTATCGAAATCTTTATTATAATTAATATAATTATAATTTCCGGTTAAACGTTATTATATTTATTTTAATGATGACTATTATGTTCGGATTAATTTTAATGAATTAATATTCGCTATAAAGATATACCAATTAATACGGAGTTATATATGGCAAGGGTAAAAACCCTAAAGAGCTAATATATAGGCAATCCCGAAACTATGTTAAGGTGGTCTAGTAGCCGTCAAAGTAATAGAATCTCTGAAAAATAGTTTTCTGGGATATTACTGTTCATTGTCAATTGGGTGGACTATGTAGAAGCCGACATCAGTAAAGGTTGCGGCTTGGTTCGATAGTGCTTCAGGATTCCCGTTGCCTAGGCGTCGCTGTCTACTCAGATTGAAGTTTCGGTAATTTCAAAACCTTTTATCACCCCGATTCGTTCCTTACACATGGATCCATGGTATGGATCGCCGGAAAAATTTTATTATTTTAATTTTCCGCTGCGCCTTGGAGGCACCGGCGTTCCTACAGAAAGGAGGTTGAAACAAGAAACTGATGAGAAAGATGATTGGGTGCCATAAAACAAAAAAAAGTTCAAACATTGATTCTTAAGGAATACGAACCATCAGTTCCATATATGGCAAGGCTGAAGAAAGACCAGATGGACAGACAATTTGGTCACTTTCTTAAACATTTTAAACAATTACATATTAAGTTACCTTTTGTTTAAGCTCTTTCGCAGATGCCCAAATATGCAAATTTTTTTAAAGGTGCTGTTAACAAATAAAAGGAAGTTAGAAGAGCTACCCATTATAGAATTGAATGAGGAGCGCTCGGCCATTCTCCAAAACAAATTGCCCACTAAGCTAAAAGATTCAGGAAGTTTACTATCCCTTATTTTATTGATACTTTAAACGTTGAAAAAGCATTGACTAATTTGGGTTTTAGCATAAATTTAATGACATAAAATGTTCATGCAACTTGGTCTTGGGGAACTAAAATCTACTAGGATGAGTATTCAATTAGCTGACAGATCTGTTAAATATCCTAGAGGCATTATTCATGTAACACCCCTAACCTGTATCCATCACCGGAACAGGGTTGCGAAGCATTACCAGAGTTTATTGAACAAATACAGATAATTCATGTTATTTATTATTCATATCTGAAACTAATCATATTGTCCCTTGATTGGACCCCTGAGGCTCAATTTAAACATAAGAAACAAATCGGGATTAAATTAGAATCTCAAAATTTTTTTTCTCAAAATTTCAAAATTTTTCCTAAGTACAGGGGTCACACGCCCGTGTGGACAAGCCGTGTGGCTTACATATCCAAATGACATGCCCATGTCTCAGGCCATGTGGCATATAAGGTAGGGCACATGCCAGTGTCCCTAACCCGTGTAACTCTCTGACTTGTAATTTAATTAAGTGCATGGGTCACATGTCCAAGTCACACGCTCGTGTGCTAGGCCATGTGGACAATTTAATTTTAAAAATTAGGTGCAGGTTTCACACGACCAAGATACACTATCGTGTTCTAGGGCATGTATTTCACACAGCTGAGACACATGCCCATGTCTCTACCCGTGTGCCTAATTCTGAGCATTTTGTTTCTCAATTTTAAGATGCAGGGGACACATGGCCAAACCACATGCCCATGTGCCAGGCCATGTGTCACACACGATCAAGACACACACCCGTGTGTCTACCCGTATGGACAAAATAAGCCCATTTCCTAGCCTTATTTCTCACCCAAATTTGCCAACAACCTACACCAACACTTACAAACATATACCAACCAATTCAAGTCATATAAATTAGGCTTAATACGATTTCTATCTAAGTTATATTAACATGTATATTGCAATGGATAAGCTTACCAAATTTTCATTTATGTACTTAAGAAAATTTGTATCATTTATACTAATTCATTTTCTTTTACCATTTGTTACATATTACTTAGTCATTTCAAACATATCAAACATGATATGGTATTATAGTTATATACCAAAACATATCATTTTAGCCATTCCAATGGCTAGTTTACAAACATCCATTTTCATACTAACATTGGCCGAATAGCCTATACATGCCATTATACCAATGTAAGATTTCTATTTATACCAAAACAAGCTGGAGGATAGTGTGATGATATTCCGACAGATCTTCAACCTTTATGAGCTTCCGAGCACTATAAAACAGAAGAAAATAAACCTAGTAAGCATTTAATACTTAGTAAGTTCGTATAACAAGAATTTAACTTACCATATATTTGCATTTAAGATAAGCATGTAATAATACATCTAAGCAATTTGGTTTATAGCCTAAAACACAACTTCAACAATCATGTTAGTCAAATAATTCATATAATACCAAGAACATGGATGAGCTCATCACTTAATGTCTTTCATATATATATTCTTTTCATATCATTATTCCATATTACACGTACATTTCCATGAAATTTCATTTCAAATTAAATTTAACCACGTCAGAAATTTCTCATTGAATTTATTTGAAATATCGATGGATACACTCATATGGTACACTTCAAGTGTACAAAACTAAAATTCGTCAATTCATATCCGGGGGTACCCAATTAGGGTACATAATCGAGAAGCACACTTTCGAGCCTTGTAACGAGAAGCTCACACAGAGCCATTTCGGAAAACTTATAAAGAGCCTATCGGGAAGCTTATTCGGGCTATATAATGGGAAGCTCATAAGAGCCATAATCGGGAAGTTCAAAAAGAGCCATATATCGGGAAGTTCAAGTGAGCACTATCGAGAGGCTTACAAAGAGCCAATTTAATGAGAAACTCATGAAGAGCCTATAATCGGTATGCTCATAAGAGCTAAGGTGTGTCCACAACAAATGTAGGATCATAACCTATCGGGACGCTTAGAAGAGCTATAACGGGAAGCTCGCAAAAACACTATAACGAGAAGCTCGAGAGGGCTAATACAAACTGCTGTCTTTGAGTTATAGTGTGTCTGGAACATATGCAAGACTACAACCAATACGGGAAACTTGTACTCATCAATTTTCATTTATTCAAACAGTGCTTAACATTTATCGTATATTATCGCTTATGTGATCAATTTCTTATATATATAGCATTTGCACAATTCACATATACAAGATCCAATTCAAACTATTTAAACATATAAATCATTAAATTCAAGCAAATAATTACACAATTAAGTTACACGAACTTACCTTAATACTTGTTCGTATATGAAATTTACTAATCTGACACTTTTTGTTTCCCTCGATCCAACTCGTATTAGGTCTTTCAGGATCTAAATGTCAATTTAATACAATTCAAATTCAATTAGATTCAATTTAAACCTCAAAAAAATTACCATTTTGCCCTTACACTTTTCATAAATTCCAATTTCGTCCCTAGGATCTAAAAATGAAATTCATGCAATTTATCCCTTATTCCAAGCCTAGCCAATTTTAATATATGGCAATAACAATCCATGAATTTCACAAAAATCAAAATTTCTCCATAGATTTTGCAACTTTACAATTTAGTCCCTAAATTACGATTTCATCAAAATTCACTTTGTAAAAGTTGTTTATCTATCAACAACCTTCCATTTTCTACAATAAATCTTAAATTTTAGCATACTCATCCATGACAAAACTTCTATACTTTGATAACTTTTCAAATTAATCCCCGAAATAGATAGATTAAGCTATCTTGATATCAAAAATATAAAAATTACTAAAAATAAGACAAAAATACTTACCCAATCAAACCAAGAAAGATTGCTTCAACACTTTTCTCTTTCCTAGGGTTTCCATATCTTAACTTGGGGAAGATGATATAAAATAAGATGATATTTTCTATTATCATCTTTTAATTATTTTAGTTTCCAATTTAGTCCTTGCCTTTTTTTTGAATTTTTCCATGGATGATTCATCAAAAATATCTACTAACTTTTCTTTAATGGTCTAATTACCATATAAGGACCTCAAGTTTTGAATTCCATAGCTATTTGGTACTTATAGCTACTAGAATCCAACTTTTTCATTTTATGCAATTTGGTCCTTCCCATAATTAATAACATAATCAGTAAAATTTTTCTTATCAGAATTTTCATGTAACATTCCTATCAAAATGCAGACCATGAAATAATATTAAAATAAAATTTCTTTCATGCCTGGATTTGTAGTCTCGAAACCATTGCTCCGATTTCATTGAAAATGGGCTGTTACAATTGAAGTTGTACTTGTGAAAGTAGATAAATTCATATTACTTGTTAATTTTATTATACTTGTAACACCCCAAACCCGGTCTAGACGTTATGACCAGATCTGGTGCGTCACATGATCCTACAACTAAACTTATGATCTTTTTGCTTGTTATGACTTAGATGATATTTTACTAAAACGGCGAGTTTGAGAGAAACCAATTTGTTAATCCTTAACTTATCCATGCTTTAAACTTGTTGCGTTTGAAAACGTTGCCAATATTTTTAAAACCCGCGCAGCCTAAAACTAGCAGTTTCGATAAAATATGGATTCAAAAGATAAACCATAAAGGGAAATTAAATAGCGGTCTTATTACAATTAAAACCCAAAAATAAAATAATTCAATACTTAAAATTAAACGAAAATCGAATTTGCAGAGATTGTGGCCACTCCGAATCTCTCCCAGCACCAAGCCCACTATGGTTGAGGGTTACCTGTAGAGATGAAATTAAAGGGGCTGAGTTTGACAACTCAGTGTATAACATAATCTCAACCATAGGCCAAAACAGATCAAGCCTCAGAATCAGATTAATTGGGCCTTGCCCATTACAGAAATCAGGTTAAGCCCATAGGCCCATAACAGATACAGATCAGAAATAATATGCAGACAGAAACCCAACCCAAATCCATCCATAACACCCCCGTACCAACCTTACACCATGTGGGGAGACTACTCGACCCACCCAACCGCTACACACCACAGATATTTGCAGCGAGGCTGCCAGATATTGTGACGAGGTCACCAGATACAGATATTGTGGCGAGGCCACCAGAATTGCAGTGAGGCTGCCAGAACAGATATATATATGTGGCGAGGCCACCAGATTGCAGCGAGGCTGCCAGAACGCTTCCTCCATCATAAAACCCATACCCCATGCAACAGATATAAACATACTAGCATGCAACATATAACATCTCATGCTTCAGATATATTCATATTAAATGGTAACTCATGCAGATACATGAAATCATACATTTCATACAGAATTGACCCTAGGGGTATTATAGTCTTTTTACACCTAGGGGTATTTTGGTAATTTTCGATATTCAGGGGTATTTTAGTCCTTTATCATATTTTCAGAGATTTTTATGCAAATTCAATAAATTAACAGTCCCTAGATATCCACAGAAGTCCATTTTAACTTAATTTCTAATTTTGCCCTTTTTAGCCTAAAACCCCTAATGGGCCTTACTAAGTCCAATATCGTCGCAAGCCCGTTAAGCCCAATCTTAGGTTTAGTTTACCAACTTAACCATGTTTCTATTATTCATGTTGCCAGAAAGTCTTTAACGAACATTTACCGATTTGGGGCTCGAAGCCCGTTGGGCCCATCTTTGGCCCGTTAAAGCCCAACTTACCAAAACGTTCAGAATTGCACCTTCTGCAATTCCTCCGGCACTGAATTCATAGTTAAGCCCAATAGAGTAAATGGTTACTCTCAAATATCATACGAATGCGTTTTCGGTCACTTACACCAGATGTCGGTAACGTTACGCCCTTTCTGGCTTTTACCACTTTAGTCTAATAGTTGGGATTAGTTACACACCTGTTATGTCGAAGTGCTTGAAGAACCCACGAGCGAATAACCTACAATTGCACACTATTACGTTAACCTAAAACTCAGTAACCAATAAGCCATAATCTCCCAACCAAAATCGGCCAACATGGCCTAAGTCCTTAAAAGCCTTTACCTTCTTGTCGAAAGTGGATTAGATCCTAATGTCCAGCAGCGTTTAGCCTTCTGAGTCCCTAGTTGCACAACCTCTTGATCACACAAACGCAAACAAACCAAAAGAAAGCGGCCAACAAGCCTTTAGTCACTAACGTTAGCCTCCCCATAAGGGGTTTCGGCTTTTCATATCTTAACCACATGAACCAACAAAATTTTTGAGTACTTACAAAAATGCTAGTCGGTTCAAGAAGTGTCTCTAAACGCCCTCTTAATCACGATCTAAGTAAAAAGAAAAGAAAGAATTGAGACTAAAGAGAATTTGGCCAAGCACAATGAGAGTTTCGGTCAAGCAAGAGGAATCGATTTTACTGGCTTTTGGTCTCAAGAGAAGTCGGCAATGGTTGTAAGATGAGAAGGAAAGATAGGGTTGATAGGAGAAGATGGATTCAGCTACACTAGGAAATGATGGTATGGAGTTGGTTTATGGTCTGAGAAGAAGAGAAGAAAGAAAATGAGATGGGAAAGAAAACGAAAAGAGATGCTTTAGTCAAATGAAGATTCGGCAACCAAGGGTGGAGTAGAGTTCGGCTACTAATTTTGATAGGAGGGACAAAGTGATAAAAAGAGAACCTAATATGTTACGTAAAATCAACAAAAGAAGGGAGCTTACTAACCTAGAGAAATCGGCAAAAGATACTTCAAAAGGAACCTTAACAAAATCGACACATCTAGAACCCTAATTGCCGAAAATGTTCACCTAAGCATATGACTGAAATTACACCATCAAGAGTCCCTTGGCTGGCCACTTCCATTCAAAATTCAAAAGCTCCTTGATTTGTTCCTCAACCTCCTCCACAATTTGCTCCCTTGACTGATTCAAATCTCCCTAAGCAGAGTTCAATTCTGCTTCAAATTCTTACCTGCTCAAGCTCAAAAATAAAACACCACATTCGCAACCTCTGAAGCTTGAACCTTGGACCTCCAAGCACACTTAGGTGCCACTTTTGTAGCTCCTTAGTGGCGTCATGCTGCCACTCCACCACTAGCCAGTTTATGTCTTGTTTCATCCACTTAATCTTATAACACCTACTTCCCAAGGCCCCCTATCTCCTAAGCCAAAAATACAAAATTTTGCCGAGCTTCTAACCAACACATGAGCCTTCCATAGGCCCATTAACACTCGCCAAACATGCATTACACACCCAAATACTAGAATTTAAACATTTTATCAGATAAAGAAAAATCTAAGAGAAACCCGAAAATTAGGGCGTTACAACTCTACCCTCCTTAAAGAAATTTCGTCCTCGAAATTTACCTTATCCAAACAAATGGGGATATTGCTGACGAATTGCCTCCTCTGGTTCCCAAGTAGCTTCCTCTCTGCCATGGTTACGCCAAAGTACCTTTACCAATGGAACCGACTTTCTCCTTAGGACCTTCACGTCTCGATCCAAAATCTGTACAGGCTCTTCCTCGAAAGTCAAATCAGGCTATACTTCCACTTCTGCAACTGGTAGAATATGAGTAGGGTCAGAACGATATCGTCTTAGCATGGATACATGAAACACATCATGGATTCTATTTAACTCTGGAGGTAATTCCAACTGATACGCCACCGAACCTATTCGCTTAAGGACCCGATAAGGCCCAATAAACCGCAGACTTAGCTTGCCTTTCTTACCAAATCTTTGTATCTTCTTCCAAGGCGAAACCTTCAGAAAGACCATGTCACCCACTGAATACTCAATCTCCTTACGCTTCAAATCTGCGTAAGACTTCTGTCGATCAGATGCCTCTTTTAACCGATCCCTTATTATTTTGACCTTCTCTTCAGTCTCTGCTACTAACTCAAGTCCAAGAACTTGCCGCTCGCCCAGCTCAGTCCAATAACTAGGTGAACGACACCTATGCCCATACAGTGCCTCATAAGGTGCCATACGGATACTAGCCTGATAACTGTTATTATACGCAAACTCTGCTAAGGGTAGATAATCCTCCCAACTGCCTCGAAAATCGATAACACAACCCCTCAACATATCTTCCAGAATCTGAATAACCCTTTCTGACTGACCATTAGTCTGAGGATGGAAGGCTGTACTAAAATTCAGTCGTGTTCCCAACGCCTCATGCAACTTCTGCCAGAACTGAGATGTGAATCTAGGATCTCGATCAGAAATGATAGACACTGGCACCCCATGCAGTCGTACAACCTCTGCCACATACAATTTGGCTAGTTTCTGAAGCGAATAATCAGTACGTACAGGGATGAAATGAGCAGATTTAGTCAACCTATCCACAATCACCCAAATCGAGTCCTTCTTTGATGGCGTTAAGGGCAACCCACTTACAAAATCCATGGTCCCCTCTCCCACTTCCAAAGTGGTACCTTTACTGGTTGCAGAAGTCCAGAAGGTGACTGATGTTCAGCTTTCACTTGCTGACAAGTCAGACACTTCCCAACAAATTCCGTTACCTCTCGCTTCAGTCCAGGCTAGCAATTCAACTCCTTTAAGTCATGATACATCTTATTACCTCCAGGATGCATAGCACACAGTCCTTTATAAGCTTTATTCAGAATTGCTTGCCTCAAATTGGAATCCTTAGGCATACAGATTCTACCGTGGAAACATAGAACACCCTCACTGTTAAGTCCAAACTCAGAAGTACTCCCATCCTTAACCTGCTGAAATCGAGAAACCAGAGACTCATCCCTCGACTGCTTCTCCTTAATCTCATCCACCCAGGTTGGCCTTACTTGCAGTTCTGCTAACAGACTACCATCATCATACAGACTCAAACGAGCAAACATAGCTCTCAGATCAGATACAGTTCTATGACTTAAGGCATCAGCCACCACATTAGCTTTGCCTGGATGATACTCAATCGCACAATCATAATCCTTAAGCAACTCAATCTATCTCCGTTGCTTGAGATTCAGCTCCTTCTAAGTTAGCAAGTACTTAAGACTTTTATGATCTGTGTATATAATACACCCTTCTCCATACAGATAATCTCTCCAAATCTTAAGGGCAAAGATTACTGCTGCCAACTCCGAATCATGGGTAGGGTAGTTCACTTCATGAGGTTTAAGCTGTCGCGATGCATAAGCAACCACTTTACCCTCTTGTATCAACACACAGCCCAACCCAACATGTGATGCATCACTGTACACGGTAAAATCTTTTTCAGACTCTGGTTGAATCAGTATAGGTGCCTCGGTCAGTACCTTCTTTAGTTTCTCAAAAGCTTCTTGCTGCTGCTCGGTCCAAATAAATGGCACTCCTTTCCTTACGAGTTTTGTCAACGGCGCTGCCATCACAGAAAATCCTTCTACAAACCTTCTATAGTACCCAGCTAAACCTAGAAAACTTTGAATTTCTGCCACTGACCTCGGTGGTTTCCACTCCAGAATTGCTTCAATCTTTCGAGGGTCTACCTTAATCCCCTCAGCAGATACAACATGACCCAAGAAGGTTACCTCCCTCAACCAGAACTCACACTTACTGAATTTCGCATAAAGCTCCTTTTCCCTTAACACTTGCAGCACGATATGGAGATGCTCATCATGTTTCTCCTCAGATTCAGAATAAACCAGAATATCATCGATAAAGACGACCATGAATCGATCCAAGTATGGCTGGAACACTCGATTCATCAGGTCCATAAATGCTGCAGGTGCATTGGTCAGCCCAAATGGCATAACCAAGAATTCATAGTGACCATAGCGAGTTCTGAATGCTGTCTTGTGTATATCCACCTCTTTCACCCTTAATTGATGGTACCCAGATCGAAGGTCAATCTTGGAGAATACTGAAGCTCCTCTAAGCTGGTTGAATAGATCATTGATTCTTGGCAACGGGTACTTATTCTTAATCGTCAGTTTGTTCAACTGCCGATAATCAATGCACATTCGCATTGACCCATCTTTCTTCTTGACGAACAACACTGGTGCTCCCCATGGAGACACACTTGGCCTAATGAAACCTCTATCCAGCAGTTCCTGAATTTGAGCTTTCAGCTCAACCAACTCCTTCGGTGCCATCCTATAAGGTGCAATGGATACCGGTGCCGTACCGGGCAACAAGTCGATCCCAAACTCAACCTCTCGATTTGGAGGTAAACCTGGAAGCTCTTCTGGGAAAACATCTTGAAAATCCTTAACGGTTCTAACTTTGTCCACAGTTAGCTCCTCAGTTTCAGATTGCCTTATGAACGCCAAATAAGCCTCGCATCCTTTTCGAATCCACTTCTCGGCTCTTAATGCCGACACCACGTTAGACAAATAATCTCTACGTTCACCTATCACCATGACCTCCTCATCCTCTGCGGTCTTTAACCTCATTCGCTTTGCAGCACAATCCAGAGTAGCCTTATGCTTAACAAGCCAATCCATTCCCAAGATAAGATCAAATTCTCCGAAAGGTAGCTCCATCAAGTCTCTAGAAAAGATCTTTCCTTGAGTCTCTATAGGCACGTCTCTAAACAATTTGTCTACCCTAACCGAGTGACCCAAGGGACTAAGTACAGATACCCCACTCACTGTCTCCTCAGAACGCACTCCTAGCGACCTAGATATGGCACATGCCACATAAGAATGGGTAGATCCAACATCTATCAACGCAGTGTATGGCATACTAGAAATCAAAAACGTACCGGTTATGATGTCAGGAGCATCACCCTCTTCTCGGTGACGAGCTGCATAAACTAGCGCTGGCTGACGAGCCTCAGCGAAACCAGCACCCCTAATAGGTGCTCCTCGTCCTCGACCATTACCATTTCCGCCTCTACCTTGTCCACGACCCCTCAGAGCTGGTGGTCCACCCCTCACTGGTTGGACACCCCTTTGAGCCGTAACTTGTCCTTGATCCGGTTTTTCGGGACAGTCCTTAATCCTATGCTCCATCGACCCACATCGAAAACAGGCTCCAGAACGTTTCCGACACTCGCCCATATGTATCTTACCACAACTCCTACAACCCTGCGATCTGACAGCATTCATTGGCGCCGCTCGCACTGGTTCTACCACTCTTGCTCTCTTAACATTTCTATTAGCCCCACCTGATGATCCAGAATCCCTCCGGAAGCGGTTTCTATCCTTTTCGCGATTCTGTCTCTCGGTACGCTTTACTTCCTCAGCTATCTTAGCTTTCTCAACCAAAGCAGCAAAGTTACGCTCTCTCTGCGGAGCAATCAGTACCCTTAGTTCATCTCTCAGACCATCCTCGAAACGCACGCTACGCTCATACTCAGTGGCAACTATCCCCGAAGCATATCGGCTCAGCCTCAGAAATTCAGCCTCGTACTCAGATACTGTCCTACTTCCCTGAACCAGATTCAAGAATTCTTTCCTGCGGGCGTCCATATAGCTAGCCCCAACATATTTTCCTTTAAAGGCTTTCTTAAACAGCTCCCACGTTACCTCACCATCGGAAGTTCCATCTCTTACTGTGAGCCACCACTGATAGGCTTTATCTCTCAGCAACGATACAGCTCCCTTCAGCTTCTGCTCCATAGAGCAGTCCAGATCATCTATGATTCACTCTATGGCCTCCAGCCAATATTCAGCCACATTTGGGGCTACACTAGACACACCCCTAAAGAACTCTGCCCCATTAGCTCGGAGTCGCTCAGAAATGGATCCCCGAAATCCATTACCGATACCTTTTCAGAACTCGAAGCATCGCTTGTGATAGGGCGTCGTCCCCTGCACCCCTATCATGAGATTCCACCTCTGTTGCCGGTGGTACCGGTGCATCAGCTGCTGGCGCATGACCCGAAGAAGAAGATTCAGCTCGTGCACTACCTCGGCCACGTCCACGGCCCCTACCACGAGCTGCTCGTGTACTCATTTCGTATTTTCTATTTTAGAAATTTTATGAGTCAGATTAATATTTCAGTGTTTATTACAGATGTCTTATGAATAAGTAGCATTTCAGAGGTTATCTTCTTCCGCGGTAGCCTAGCTACAGTCTCAGTCCACCTATCAGAGTCTCTATAGTTTCAGTAATACCCTAGCTAAAGTATCATAATAGAGTCTTAGTCAGGCATATAATCAGAATTTCAGAATTAATTAGAAAAGTTCAGAAAACTTACAAGCTTGGGCCGGAGATTCGGTGTGCCACTCTTCTAAAAGATTTCATAAGAAAACCTAATTTAGTCTAAAAAAAAATGAATCATTTTTGGTACGAAAGAAGTTCATCAAAACTAGTTCCAAGTAATTTGGAAACAATGTAAAAACATGATTTTTCGAAAATCTTTATTTTGCTTGTTTGGAAACTTCCATTTTTAGACCCGATCCACAGCCGAGTTGTTGCAACTTGGCTCTGATACCACTAAATGTAACACCCCAAACCCGGTTTAGACGTTATGACCAGATCTGGTGCGTCACATGATCCTACAACTAAACTTATGATCTTTTTGCTTGTTATGACTTAGATGATATTTTACTAAAACGGCGAGTTTGAGAGAAACCAATTTGTTAATCCTTAACTTATCCATGTTTTAAAATTGTTGCGTTTGAAAACGTTGCCAATATTTTTAAAACCCGCGCAGCCTATAACTAGCAGTTTCGATAAAATATGGATTAAAAAGATAAAGCATAAAGGGAAATTAAATAGCGGTCTTATTACAATTAAAACCCAAAAATAAAATAATTCAATACTTAAAATTAAACGAAAACTGAATTTGCAGAGATTGTGGCCACTCCAAATCTCTCCCAGCACCAAGCTCACTATGGTTGAGGGTTACCTGCAGAGATGAAATTAAAGGGGGGTGAGTTTGACAACTCAGTGTATAACATAATCTCAACCATAGGCCAAAACAGATCAAGCCTCAGAATCAGATTAATTGGGCCTTGCCCATTACAGAAATCAGGTTAAGCCCATAGGCCCATAACAGATACAGATCAGAAATAATATGCAGACAGAAACCCAACCCAAATCCATCCATAACACCCCCGTACCAACCTTACACCATGTGGGGAGACTGCTCGACCCACCCAACCGCTACACACCACAGATATTTGCAACGAGGCTGCCAGATATAATTTGTAGCGAGGCTGCCAGATATTGTGACGAGGTCACCAGATACAGATATTGTGGCGAGTCCACCAGAATTGCAGCGAGGCTGCCAGAACAGATATATATATGTGGCGAGGCCACCAGATTGCAGCGAGGCTGCCAGAACGCTTCCTCCATCATAAAACCCATACCCCATGCAACAGATATAAACATACTAGCATGCAACATATAACATCTCATGCTTCAGATATATTCATATTAAATGGTAACTCATGCAGATACATGAAATCATACATTTCATACAGAATTGACCCTAGGGGTATTATAGTCTTTTTACACCTAGGGGTATTTTGGTAATTTTCCATATTCAGGGGTATTTTAGTCCTTTATCATATTTTCAGAGATTTTTATGCAAATTCAATAAATTAACAGTCCCTAGATATCCACAGAAGTCCATTTTAACTTAATTTCCAATTTTGCTCTTTTTAGCCTAAAACCCCTAATGGGCCTTACTAAGTCCAATATCGTTGCAAGCCCGTTAAGCCCAATCTTAGGTTTAGTTTACCAACTTAACCATGTTTCTATTATTCATGTTGCGAGAAAGTCTTTAACGAACATTTACCGATTTGGGGCTCGGAGCCCATTGGGCCCATCTTTGGCCCGTTGAAGCCCAACTTACCAAAATGTTCAGAATTGCACCTTCTGCAATTCCTCCAGCACTGAATTCATAGTTAAGCCCAATGGAGTAAATGGTTACTCTCAAATATCATACGAATGCGTTTTCGGTCACTTACACCAGATGTCGGTAACGTTACGCCCTTTCCGGCTTTTACCACTTTAGTCTAATAGTTGGGATTAGTTACACACCTGTTAGTTGTCGAAGTGCTTGAAGAACCCATGAGCGAATAACCTACAATTGCACACTATTGCGTTAACCTAAAACTCAGTAACCAATAAGCCATAATCTCCTAACCAAAATCGGCCAACATGACCTAAGTCCTTAAAAGCCTTTACCTTCTTGTCGAAAGTGGATTAGATCCTAATGTCCAGCAGCGTTTAGCCTTCCGAGTCCCTAGTTGCACAACCTCTTGATCACACTAACGCAAACAAACCAAAAGAAAGCGGCCAACAAGCCTTTAGTCACTAACGTTAGCCTCCCCATAAGGGGTTTCGGCTTTTCATATCTTAACCACATGAACCAACAAAATTTTTGAGTACTTACAAAAATGCTAGTCGGTTCAAGAAGTGTCTCTAAACGCCCTCTTAATCACGATCTAAGTAAAAAGAAAAGAAAGAATTGAGACTAAAGAGAATTTGGCCAAGCACAATAAGAGTTTCGGTCAAGCAAGAGGAATCGATTTTACTGGCTTTTGGTCTCAAGAGAAGTCGGCAATGGTTGTAAGATGAGAAGGAAAGATAGGGTTGATAGGAGAAGATGGATTCGGCTACACTAGGAAACGATGGTATGGAGTTGGTTTATGGTCCGAGAAGAAGAAAAGAAAGAAAATGAGATGGGAAAGAAAACGAAAAGAGATGCTTTAGTCAAATGAAGATTCGGCAACCAAGGGTGGAGTAGAGTTCGGCTACTAATTTTGATAGGAGGGACAAAGTGATAAAAAGAGAACCTAATATGCTACGTAAAATCAACAAAAGAAGGGAGCTTACTAACCTAAAGAAATCGGCAAAAGATACTTCAAAAGGAACCTTAACAAAATCGGCACATCTAGCACCCTAATTGCCGAAAATGTTCACCTAAGCATATGACCAAAATTACACCATCAAGAGTCCCTTGGCCAGCCACTTCCATTCAAAATTCAAAAGCTCCTTGATTTGTTCCTCAACCTCCTCCACGATTTGCTCCCTTGACCGATTCAAATCTCCCTAAGCAGAGTTCAATTCTGCTTCAAATTCTTACCTGCTCAAGCTCAAAAATAAAACACCACATTCGCAGCCTCTGAAGCTTGAACCTTGGACCTCCAAGCACACTTAGGCGCCACTTTTGTAGCTCCTTAGTGGCGTCATGCTGCCACTCCACCACTAGCCAGTTTATGTCTTGTTTCACCCACTTAATCTTATAACACCTACTTCCTAAGGCCCCCTATCTCCTAAGCCAAAAATACAAAATTTTGCCGAGCTTCTAACCAACACATGGGCCTTCCATAGGCCCATTAACACTCCCCAAACATGCATTACACACCCAAATACTAGAATTTAAACATTTTATCAGATAAAGAAAAATCTAAGGGAAACCCAAAAATTAGGGCGTTACAATACTTGACATGGATAAGGATATTGATGTAACATCCTGAAATAGGGCCTAAACGGAATAGTGGTTATGAAACCACGAATCCGAGATAGAAAAGTTTATTCTGATAAACTTTTATGATTTATCGAGTGATTAGATGCATGTGTTAGAATATTGATAGAAAATTTCGTGAATTGCATGTTTAATTTGCCTATTAGGGCTGAATTGCAAAAGTTAATAAATATGAGTTCTAGATAGGAAAGATTTAAATTGAAGAGCATAATTGAAGTAGAGGTCCTTAAATGGTAATTATACCATTAGGTTTTCAGAGACAAAAATGGACATACAGGTAGAAATAACCAAAGTTTTACTGAAGGGCATTTTAGTCATTTGGTAATTAAAAAAGATTAAAAAGGGAAAAATATGGCAAAGTTGCTATCATCTTCTTCAAGTGGCCGAATGTCAAGGGTTCTCCATAGCTAGGGTTTGTTTCAAGCTTTCAAGCTCCATAGTAAGTGATTCCAAGCCCCATTTTTAATATTCTTTACGTTTTTGGAGTCTCGGTAACTTGATTTAGCTTATTCTAGAAATAATTTAACCTATGGTTCATATTTGGAAAAATACCCATAGGTGAAATGTGTTTATTTTGATGTTTTATGATAGAATATGAGGTTTTAAATTAAGTTAAACAACTTGTGCTACTCGGTTTTAAGTAAAAACGAGTAAAACAACAAAATTCATAAAAATACCTAATGTTCATAAGTACATGTTAGAGTGAGAATTTGATGTTGCCATTAAGGGAAAATGATCAGCATGTCCTAAAACATAAGAACTAGGGAAAAAGTTTAATTTCTGAGCTTTAAGGCAAAAGTGTGAATATGCAAAAGTTTAGGGGTAAAATCATAAATTTTCCAAAGTTAGAGTTAACAACTGTTTTGATAAAAGTGAGTATTAAATAAGCTAAATTTGCTAATTATAGATCAAGAAGAACGAAATGCGGGGATAGACTGAGGAAAGAAAAAGGTAGAAGATTAAGTTGTCAAGTTGATCGTATTTTTCACCGAGGTAAGTTTATGATAAATAAATGCAATATTTCGATATTTTTTATTAATGTTGTTAATTTCCAACATATATACATTTATTTTATGAGAATGTTCCAAGTTAAATCAAAGATGAGGTAACAGAGAAAAAGTATCAGAAAGCCCGTTTGGACCTTAGGAATGTATGCGATACAAAATGTCATGACATTTTGGGTTGAGACAGTTGAGGAACATCGCACATAAGTCCATATCAGACATATGGCATGGCAGGTTGAGACAATTCAGGAACATCCCATGTAAGTCCATATAAGATATATGGCTTTGGCAGGACAGGGAACATCCCATGTAAGACCATGCCTAGAGTATGGCATTGGCAAGCTATTATCAAGCAAGAAAACCCAAGTATCCTGAGTATTACAAACGGTTCATTGGGCTATATACAAGCTATGTTACAAGAAAGTTTAGGTAAATGAATGATAAACAAGAAAGTTAAAGAGTAAGTGGAGAAGTAAAATAAAGATTTTGTTAGTTGATGGTATAATATGAGTATATTTATACTTGGTGAATGTTGTCATTTATTTACTTGTAAACTTACTAAGCATTGTAGCTTACTCCTTTTCCTTTCTCTCTTTTATAGTGTAGCCAAGCCAATTCGGGGATCTTAAGGACATCGGAGTTCGTCTCACACTATCAAAGGTTATCTCAGTATTTTGTAGTTTGAAATGTTTTGAGTTATGGCATGTATAGGGACTTGGCCATTTTGTGTTTATGTCCTTATGATATGATTAAAGAATGAGATGAGAATACTTTATAGTGATTAGCTATTGAATGGCTAATTAAGAACATGTTTTGATGTTATGTATGCCTACATGATAGTTTCTGCAAAGAAATTATGAAAGAGTAAAAGTTGGCCATGAAATAATTTTAGAACAGCAACAGTGACGTGAATTTGAAAAATCACTAAAAATTGTAGAAATGGAATTAAATGGTGTATGAGATATATAATTAAATCTCTTTTCATAGGAAAGAAATAGAGCAAGCAAAGGAAGTCTATATTCTGAGATATTTAGACTATTGTGAGACTGGGTTAGAGTGACTTTGTAATCCCCTATTTTGATTTTAGAAATTCACTAAAAATTGTACAAATAGAATTTTGAGTTATAATTTATATGTATGGATTCCTTAATGAGTCTATTTTCATTAGAAATAAGTAGAAATACTATATGAAAGTTGTACTAAGAGATAATTGATTTTTAGTGAGGAGTGGCCAGAACCGTTGGACTGTGAAATAGGGGAACATTTAATGAATGAACTGTACTAATTGGCCAAACCAAAAATTCTGGAGAAATTATGGTAAGAAGATGTATGAGTCTAGTTTTAGAGAAAATTTACGGATTTAAATTTTTAGTTTCCTAACTTGAGTTATAATTAATTTAGTGACTATTACATAGGTGGATAGTTTTATTATGAACAGTAAAATATATTTTTTTTAATTTGTGTAAGTAATTGGAAAATTTTTTAACTTGTGTAAGTAATTGGAAATTTTTTAAATATTCTCGGTTTGGTCACGAACCCTTCCAATTGCGTGTTTAGGGCCCCGAGGGCCCATTTTATGTATATTGGATGAGTGTGACGAATTAATTTTAAAAGCAGATTTTTATGCCCCGAATTAGTAAGATAAGTCTAGTAACGCCTCGTGCGCGATCCCGATGACGGCCTTGGGTAAGGGTGTTACATTTATTGGTATCAAAGCAAGAGTTAGTTGATTCTCAAAATATTCAGTATGAGTAAGAGTCTAGCTATACATACCATACTTATATATAGATAGTGTGACGACTCCTGACGATTTTAAAATGCTTTTCTTTTATAGTTATGGATCCTGAACGAGTTGGTGTAGATGATGTAGAAAATAATGCACCCGCTCCCGCAGAAGGGACGATGCCACCAGATAGTAGTGAAAGGCCCGTTATAGTTAGTCAGCGAGGAGGGGCTTGAGAAGCCTTCTTCCAAGCTATAAATGAATGGTTTGTCGAGTTCGTTCGTTCAAATTCAGCTATCAGACCTCCACCCCCTCATGATCTTACTACCCATGTAGCTCCCCTAGTTACAGATACAGTTAGAAGAGAGAAGCCACCAGTTGACAAGATTAGAAAACAAGGGACCAAAGAGTTTAGGGCTACTAAAGATGATGATGTAGAGAAAGCTAAATTTTGGCTTGAGAATACTATCAAGGTCTTTGACAAGTTATTCTGCACACCAGAAGAGTGTGTAAATTATGTGGTGTTACTTCTTAGAGATTCAGCTTATCGTTGGTGGAAGACACTTATGTCAGTAGTACCGAAAGAAAGAGTTACATGGGATTTCTTTCAGGAAGAGTTTCGAAAGAAGTACATCAGTCAGAGGTTCATTGACCAGAAAAGAAAGGAATTCCTTGAACTAAAGTAGGGTAAGATGACAGTAACTGAGTATGAGCGTGAATTTGTCAGACTCAACAATTATGCTAGAGAGTGTGTGTCAACTGAAGCTATTATGTGCAAGAGATTTGAAGATGGGCTCAATGATGATATTCGACTATTAGTCAGTGTTCTAGAGATAAAAGAGTTTGTTGTTTTAGTTTACAGAGCCTGTAAGGCAGAGGAGTTGCTGAAAGAAAATGAAAAAAGCAAAGCTAAAATTGAGATGCAAGATACAAAGAAAAGACAAATGAGCAAGTCATTTCAGTCTACACCCAAGAGGCCTAGAGAGTTCTCTACTAGATCAAACTTTTCAGCTGGGTATTTGACCAAAAACAGAGATAACAAAAATATAAGTTTGAAAGCTCGGACTACCTCGATTACGAGTGTAGGCAGTGTTCGACCGGGCAGACCAGAGTGCCCACGGTACGGTAGACGTCATTTTAGCCAGTGTCAAGCAGATAAGAGTGGTTGTTACAAGTGTGGTGCTCCAGATCATTTTATGCGAGAGTGTCCAGAAATGCTTAAAAAAGAAGAATTATAGAGTGCTAGGTGCGGGAAGCTTCCAATCCGAGGTAGACCATAGAGAAATCCGGGAATAGGGGCAAGTAATAGAGGTGTGTCTAGAGATTCAGTAGTGAGACCAGATGTTAGACCACCTGCAAGGACCTATGCCATCCGTGCTCGTGAAGAGGCATCCTCTCCTGGCGTAATTACGGGTACATTTTCTCTTTATGATGTTAATGTTATTGCTTTGATTGATCCGGGTTCGACCCATTCCTATGTTTGCATGAAATTGATGCCTAGTATGAACATGTTCATAGAGCCTACGGGATTTTTGATTAAAGTATCGAATCCATTGGGTCAGCATGTATTAGTAGACAAAGTATGTAAAAATTGCCCTTTGATGATTAGAGGTTACTGTTTTCTGGCTGACCTCATGCTATTTCCATTTGATGAGTTTGATGTGATTCTTGGTATGGATTGGTTGACTGCGGATGATGTGATAGTGAATTATGGAAAGAAATTCATTGAGTTGAATAATAAAGATCCAAAGTTATGTTGCTAAAGATCCATTTGCCATCATTTCTGTTATGTCTGCTCAGAAATGTTTGAGGAAAGGATATGAAGCTTATCTTGCTTTTGTGTTGAATACTAAAGATCCAAAGTTAAAAATTGAATTAGTGCTTGTGGTATATCAGTTTCCTGATGTGTTTTCGAAAGAACTACTAGGTTTCCCTTCTATCAGAGAAGTTAGTTTGGTATTGAGTTGGTTCCGGGTACAACACCCATCTCTATTGCTCCTTATAGAATGGCTCCAATGGAATTGAAAGAATTGAAAGTTCAGTTGTAGGAATTAACAAATAAAGGCTTTGTAAGACCTAGTTGTTTAGCATGGGGTGCACCAGTACTTTTTGTGAAAAAGAAAGATGGTTCGATGAGATTATGCATAGAGAATCGGCTACTTAACAAGGTAACTATTAAGAACAAGTATCCATTGCCTAGAATTGCTGATTTGTTTGATCAATTGAAGGGAGCTACTATGTTTTCCAAGATAGATTTGAGATTCGGATATTAGCAGTTGCAAGTTAAAGAGTCAGATGTTTCGAAGACTACTTTCCAGACTAGGTATGGCCATTATGAGTTCCTTGTAATGCCATTTAGCTTAACTAATGCTCCTGCCATTTTCATGGACTTAATGAACCAAATTTTTAGACCTTACTGGGATAAATTTGTAGTTGTGTTTATTGATGATATCTTGATTTATTCTCATGATGAGTCTAAGCATTTAGAGTATTTGAGAACAGTTTTACAGACTTTGAGAGATAATTAGCTTTATGCCAAGAATTGCAAAAGTGAGTTCTGGTTACGAAAAGTCGATTTTCTTGGACATATAGTCTCAGGTGAAGGTATTAGAGTTGATCCGAGCAAGATTTCAACCATTGTTGATTGGAAGCCTTCCAGAAATGTATTAGAGGTCAGAAGTTTTCTTGGTCTCGCCAATTATTATAGACGATTTGTAGAGGGATTTTCCATGATAGCTAACCCATTGACAAGATTGCTACAGAAAGACATCAAGTTTGAATGGACTGAAAATTGTCAGCAAGGTTTTGACAAGTTAAAGGCATTGTTGATTGAAGCTCCTGTCTTAGTACAACCAAAACCGGGTAAAGAGTTTGTGATTTACAGTGATGCATCCTTGAATGGACTAGGCTGTGTACTGTAGGAAGGAAAGGTAATTGCTTATGCTTGTAGACAACTAAAGCCGCATGAGACAAATTATCCGACACATGATTTAGAACTAGCTGCCATTATATTTGCGTTGAAAATCTGGAGACATCACTTGTATGGTGAGAAATGTCGAACATTTACTAATCATAAAAGTTTGAAATACTTGATGACTCAGAAAGATTTAAACTTGAGGTAAAGAAGATGGCTAGAGTTGATTAAAGATTATGAACTAGTGATCAATTATCACCCGGGTAAGGCAAACGTAGTTGCTGATGCTTTGAGTAGAAAATCTTTATTTGCATTACGAGCTTTGAACACTAGTTTAACCTTATCAGATGATGGTTTTATATTAGCTGAATTAAGAGCAAAGCCAATGTTTCTTAAAGAAATTTGTGAAGTTTAGAAAGATGACAATGAGTTGCAAGCCAAAAGAGCTCAGTATGAGTCGGGTATAGAGTCAGATTTTCAGATCAGTTCTGACGGTTATTTAATGTTCAAAAATCGAATATGTGTAACAAAGAATGATGAGCTTATTCGGAAGATCTTAGAGGAAGTGCATAGCAGTTCCTTGTCTATTCATCCAGGTAGTACAAAGATGTATAATGATTTGAAGAAAATGTACTGGTGGGTAGCAATGAAGAGAGATATCTTAGAGTTTGTTTCTAGATGCTTGATCTGTTAGAAGGTAAAAGCCAAACATTAGGTACCTTCAGGTTTATTACAGCCTGTGTTAGTTCTTGAGTGGAAATGGGACCGAGTTACAATGGATTTTGTGACAGGATTGCCATTGACACCGAGGAAGAAAGATGTAGTATGGGTTGTGATTGATAAGGTAACGAAGTCAGCTCATTTTATTCCAATTCGTATGGATTATTCACTTGACAAGTTTGTCGAGTTGTATATTTCAGAGATATTTAGACTACATGGAGTACCGTTATCGATTATTTTAGATAGAGACCATCACTTCATGATTTTGGAAGAAGTTACAGGAAGCTTTGGGCACAAAGTTGAGTTTTAGTACAACTTTCCATCCTCAGACCGATGGTCAGTCAGAGAGAGTTATTTAGATACTTGAGGATATGCTCAGATGTTGTGTCTTAGAATTTCAAGGTAGTTGGGAGAAATATTTACCATTGGTAGAGTTTGCCTATAATAATAGTTACTAGTCTAGTTTGAAGATGGCAACTTGTGAAGCTTTGTATGGACGTAAATGTCGTACACCTTTGTATTGGATAGGGCCTAAAAAAAATAAGATTTACGAGCTTGACTTACTTAAAGAAACTAAAGAGAAAGTGAAAGTTATCAGAGATTGCTTGAAAGCAGCTTCAGATAGACAGAAATCTTATGCAAATTTGAAAAGAAAAGAGATTGAGTATCAAGTTAGTGATAAACTGTTCTTGAAAGTATCCCCGTGGAAGAAAGTCTTTAAATTTGGCAAGAAAGGCAAACTAAGTCCACATTTTATTGGACTGTTTGAGGTGACTGAAAGAGTTGGGCCATTAGCATATTGGTTGGTGTTGCCGACAGAGTTAGAGAAGATTCATGATATGTTCCATGTGTCCATGCTACGTCATTCACGTTCTGATCCATCACATGTGATTTCACAGATAGAGGTTGAGATTTGCCGACAGAGTTAGAGAAGATTCATGATATGTTCCATGTGTCCATGCTATGTCGTTCACGTTCTGATCTGTTCCTATCAAAATGCAGACCATGCAATAATATTAAAATAAAATTTCTTTCATGCCTGAATTTGTGGTCTCAAAACCATTGTTCCGATTTCATTGAAAATGGGCTGTTACAATTGAAGTTGTACTTGTGAAAGTAGATAAATTCATATTACTTGTTAATTTTATTATACTTGACATGGATGAGGATATTGATGTAACATCCTGAAATAGGGCCTAAATGGAATAGTGGTTACGAAACCACGAATTCGAGATAGAAAAGTTTATTTCGAGAAACTTTTATGATTTACCGAGTGATTAGATGCATGTGTTAGAATATTGATAGAAAATTTCGTGAATTGCATGTTTAATTTGCCTATTAGGGCTGAATTGCAAAAGTTAATAAATATGAGTTCTAGATAGGAAAGATTTAAATTGAAGAGCATAATTGAAGTAGAGGTCCTTAAATGGTAATTATACCATTAGGTTTTCAAAGACAGAAATGGGCATACAGGTAGAAATAACCAAAGTTTTACTGAAGGGCATTTTAGTCATTTGGTAATTAAAAAGATTAAAAAGGGAAAAATATGGCAAAGTTGCTATCATCTTCTTCAAGTGGCCAAATGTCAAGGGTTCTCCATAGCTAGGGTTTGTTTCAAGCTTTCAAGCTCCATAGTAAGTGATTCCAAGCCCCATTTTTAATATTCTTTACGTTTTTGGAGTCTCGGTAACTTTATTTAGCTTATTCTAGAAATAATTTAACCTATGGTTCATATTTGGAAAAATACCCATAGGTGAAATGTGTTTATTTTGATGTTTTATGATAGAATATGAGGTTTTAAATTAAGTTAAACAACTTGTGCTACTCGGTTTTAAGCAAAAACGAGTAAAACAACAAAATCTGTAAAAATACCTAATGTTCATAAGTACATGTTAGAGTGAGAATTTGATGTTGCCATTAAGGAAAAATGATCAGCATGTCCTAAAACATAAGAACTAGGGAAAAAGTATAATTTCTGAGGTTTGGGACAAAAGTGTAAATATGCAAAAGTTTAGGGGCAAAATCATAATTTTGCCAAAGTTAGAGTTAAGGACTATTTGATAAATGTAAGTATTAAATAAGCTAAATTTGCTAATTATAGATCAAGAAGAACGAAATTTGGGGATAGACTGAGGAAAGAAAAAGGTAGAAGATTAAGTTGTCAAGTTGATCGTATTTTGCACCGAGGTAAGTTTACTGTAAATAAATGCAATATTTCGATATTTTATATTAATGTTGTTAATTTCCAGCATATATACATTTATTTTATGAGAATGTTCCAAGTTGAATCAAAGATAAGGTAACGGAGAAAAGGTATCAGAAAACCCGTTTGAACCTTAGGAATGTATAGGATACGGAATGTCATGACATTTTGGGTTGAGATAGTTGAGGAACATCCGATGTAAGTCCATATCAGACATATGGCATTGGCAGGTTGAAACAGTTGAGGAACATCCCATGTAAGTCCATATCAGATATATGGTTCTGGCAGGACAGGGAACATCCCATGTAAGACCATGCCTAAAGCATGGCATTGGCAGACTATTATCAAGCAGGAAAACCCAAATATCCTGAGTATTCCAAACGGTTCATTAGGCTAATATACAAGCTATGTTACAAGAAAGTTCAGGTAAAGGAATGATAAACAAGAAAGTTAAAGAATAAGTGGGGAAGTAAAATAAAGATTTTGTTAGTTGATGGTATAATATGAGTATATTTATACTTGGTGAATGTTGTCATTTATTTACTTGTAAACTTACTAAGAATTGTAGCTTACTCCTTTTCCTTTCTCTTTTTTATAGTGTAGCCAAGCCAATTCAGGGATCGAAAGGACGTCGGAGTTCGTTTCACACTATCAAAGGCTATCTCGGTATTTTGTAGTTTGAAATGTTTTGAGTTATGGCATGTGTAAGGACTTGGTCATTTTGTTTATATGTCCTTATGATATGATTAAAGAATGACGTGTGAATACCTGATAGTGATTAGCTATTGAATGCTTATGATATGATTAAAGAATGACATGTGAATACCTGATAGTGATTAGCTATTGAATGGTTAATTAAGAACATGTTTTGATGTTATGTATGCCTAAATGTTAGTTTATGCAAAGAAATTATGAAAGAGTAAAAGTTGGCCATGAAACAGTTTTAGGACTGTAGTAGTGACGTGAATTTGAAAAATCACTAAAAATTGTATAAATTGAATTAAATGGTGAATAAGATATATAATTAAAGCTTAATGAGTTTATTTTTATAGGAAAGAAACAGAGCAAGCAAAGGAAGTCTATATTCTAAGTTATTTAGACTATTGTGAGACTGGTTTAGAGTGACTTTGTGATCCCCTGTTCTGATTTTAAACATTCTCTAAAAATTGTACAAAAAGAATTATGAGTTATAATTTATATGTATGGATTTTTTAGTGAGTATATTTTCATTAGAAAGAAGAAGAAACACTATATGAAAACTTTACTAAGAGATAATTGATTTTTAGTGAGGAGTGGCTAGAATTGTTGGACTACGAAATAGGAAACATGTAATAAATAAACTATACTAATTGGCTAAACCAAAAATTCTAGAAAAATTATGGTAATAAGATATATGAGTCTAGTTTCAGGAAAAATTTACAGATTTAAATTTTGAGTTTGATAACTCAAGTTATAATTAAATTAGTGACTATTATGCAGGTGGACAGTTTATTATGAACAGTGAAATAAATTGTTTTAATTTGTGAAGTAATTGGAAAATTTTTAAATGTTCTCGGTTTGGTCCCGAACCATTCCAATTGCATGTTTAAGGCCTTGAGGGCCCATTTTAGGGATATTGGATGAATGTGAGAGAATTAATTTTAAAAGCAAATTTTTATGGCACGAATTAGTAAGATAAGTCTAGTAAGGCCAAGTGCTCGATCCTAGTGATGGTCTCGGGTAAGCGGTGTTACAATTGAGATGCCTTTGATTTTCATCTACCCTTTTTTAGCCACTGCTAGAGCTAGTTTTGTCGTAGGTAATGGTAAACTTGTGCTTAGGACAGGGCATGAGGAGATCATTTTTCAAATATATGATGTCATGCAAGTTTCTAATGAGCAAGATGATTCTTGATATTTTATTAATTCTATTGATTATGAAGTTCAAGATTAATTGTAGGAAATTTTTCATAAGGACACTTTGGAATTGTGTGTTGCTCGAGGTGAGGAGGTCAATAGAGATAATTCCTTGACAAGTGAAATGAGAATAAATCTAGATAATAAGGAGTCTCCACTAAGACAAAATTTTTTTAAGACCATTGAGGTAAGTAGAGAACTGAAATTGAAACCCTATATTGAAGAACCTCCCAAACTGGAATTGAAGCAATTACCAAATCATTTGAAGTATGCATTTCCTACAAACAATTCTGCACTACCAGTGATTATTGCTTCAGACTGAAAGTCGCATGAGAAGAATGAGTTACTGCAAGTGTTGAAGGAACACAAAAAAAGCTATAGCCTGGAAAATTTCTAATATTAGAGTGACTAGTCCTTCTTTTTTCACCCATAAGATTTAAATGGAAGATGAGTATAAGTCATATGTACAAGCTCAAAGGAGGTTAAATCCCAACATGAAGGACGTTGTCAAGGCTGAGGTAATTAAACTTCTAAATGCTAGAGTTATTTACCCTATATTTGATAGTACTTAGGTGAGTCTTATGCAAGTTGTTCCTAAGAAAGAAGGCATGATTGTTGTGGCTAATGAGAAAAACAAGTTGATCCCAACAAGAAAAATCACAAGAGAGAGTCTGTATTGACTACAAGAATTTGAACGATACTACAAGGAAAGGCTATTTTCCTCTACCATTCGTGGATCAAATGTTGGAGAGGTTGTCTAGTCATATGTACTAATGCATTTTAGATGGACTTTCTGGTTACTTTCAAATTCCCATAACTCTCGATGATCAAGGAAAAATTAATCAATGCCACTGCTATGGTTGCACCTGATTAGAATTACCCGTTGAACTAATATGTGATGCGAGTTATTTTATAGTAACAGTTCTTGGACAGTGAAGAGACAAGCACGTTCAGTCAATCTATTATGCTATCAAGACTTTGATAGATGCATCAAGTTTTTGGCATCGTTCTTCACTACCTTCTTACTAAACCAGATTTAAAACCTAAACTTATAAGGTGAATTTTATTGTTGCAGGAATTAGATTTGGAGATTGGAGACAAGAAAAGAGCTAAAAATCTTGCAGCAGACCATCTCTTAAGGCTCAAAAATCCACATCTTGAGAAGCTTAATGAAGATATGATAAATGACTCGTTTCCTAAAGAATGACCCTATGTGGTAATTGATTCTGAAGTCTCTTGATTTGTAGATATTAGGAATTATTTAGTTGCTAATAGTCTACCAAAGGGTCTATCTCATAATCAAAAAAGCAATTCTTTGCTAATGTGAAAAACTATTTTTTGAAGGATCCGTTTCTTTTTGCATGTGATAGATGCCAAATGATAGGTAATATTTCCAAACATGATGAAACGCCTCAAACGTACATGCTTTCTTCTGAGATTTTTGACATTTAGGGTATTGAATTTAGAGGACCATTTCTTAGTTCTTATGATAATAAATACATACTCGTAGTAGTGGATTATGTGTCAAAATGGGTTGAAGATCAAGCTTTACCAACTAATGATGCTCGGGTGGTAGTTAGATTTCTTAAGAAACTCTTCTCTTGTTTTGGAGCACCTAGAGAAATCATTAGCGATAGGGGTACACATTTCTTTAACACTTAATTTGATAAGATTCTTAAGAAATATGGTGTACATCATAGAATAGCTACCCTATATCACCCTCAAACTATTAGTCAAGTTGAAGTGTCAAACAGAGAGTTGAAACAGATATTAGAAAAGACCATAGAGACAAATAGGAATAACTCGACATTAAAATTAGATGATGCTTTATGGGCTTATAGGATTGCGTATAAAACACCCATAGAAACATCTCCATATAGACTTGTTTATGGGAAGGGTTGTCAGTTACCACTAGAACTCATACACAAAGCATTTTGGGTAATAAAATTTCTGAATTACAATCCTAAACTTGTATGTGAAAAGAGAATGCTGCAATTAAACAAACAAGATGAATGGTGAGCAAATGCTTATGAGAGCTCTAGAGTGTACAAAGAATTAACAAAGCGACACCACGATGCTTGTTAAAAGTAGCCCAAACAATTCATAATTGGACATCACTTACTTCTGTACAATTCAAGGCTCAAACTGTTTCCTAGAAAGTTGAGGTCAAGATGTCTGGGCCCACTTCTACTAAAATTGTCTTTTGATACGACACAAAAGATGTAACACATCCTAAATATGACAATTCAAAGTAAATGGTCATCAAATCAAATCTTATCTTGGTGGTGATACGGATAAAGAGTGAGAAGAGCTTTGGCTCCAAAATCTAATTTAACCATACACGTGAAAGGGAAAGTCTAGCTTAGACCCTAACTAAGCACTTCTCGGGAGGCAACCTGAGTGTTAATTTTTTTATATCATCTAATTTTGTGCAAGCCTAGTATGTCTTCAAAAAATAAAAAAATTAAAAAAAGGATCCACACGGTTTGGGAAGCACCACACGACCATGTTGGTCACAAAGCCTGAACACACGGGTGTGTCACAGGCTGTGTGAATATTAGAGCCATTTTTTTTCCAACTTTCTTTTGCCAACATGGTCA
The DNA here is from genome assembly GCA_020496765.1 of Gossypium stocksii. Classification (NCBI taxonomy): domain Eukaryota; kingdom Viridiplantae; phylum Streptophyta; class Magnoliopsida; order Malvales; family Malvaceae; genus Gossypium; species Gossypium stocksii. The sequence continues at coordinate 36,156,621 of CM035623.1, read as the reverse complement.
CAAAGAGTTACACGGCTTGGAGACACGATTGTATGACCAACACACCCCTTGGCACAGGCGTGGGAGAAGTAAACAATGACTCCACATAGTCTAGAATGTACCGCATAGCCTAGTGACATGACCGTGTGGGGCACACGGTCTGGACACAGGGGCGTGTCTCATACCGTGTGATTATAAGAGCTAATTTTTAATTATTTTTTGACGCACACGGTTTAAGTGATCTCACATAGCCTATCAACATGTCTTTGCGACCCATATGCCCTTTGACACGGGTGTGAGAGAAGTGAACGGAGGTATCACATGGTCTGAGAAAGGCCACACAGCCTGGCAACACAACCGTATGGTACACATGGCTTGGATACATGGGCGTGTCCAAATCCGTACAGATACCCAAGCTTATTTTTTTAGTGTTTCAAATTACACACGTACTTAGGGACCCTACACAATTTCTAGACACAGTTGTCTGGACCAATACGAGCCATATACTCAACCATGTCTTCTATTTGAAGTCTAGTGTAATAGCGCAATTTAGGGCCTAAATTGAATAGTGATTTCAAAACCACAAATCTGAAATAGAAAATTTTATTGTGATTAAGTTTTAATGTTTACTGTGTGATTGAATGACTGTGTGAAATTTTCGTTGCAAAATTTTATTGTTTGGGTGTTCAATTTGATAATTAGGACTAAATTGCAGTAGGTGAAAAATGTGTGTTCTAGTTCATAAAGGTACTTGTTTGTAATGGGTTTTTAAAGTGGAGGTCCTTAGATAGTAATTAGACCATTATAATTTAGTTTGGACAAAAATAGCCAATGAGGGATAAAATACCAAAGGTTTTTAATAAAGGGCATTTTGGTCATTTGGTTAATAAACGAATAAAATGGGAAAATAAGCCAAAATTGTGATCATCTTTCTTTAACCTTGGCCAAATCTCTCTAAGTCTCCATAGCTAGGGTTTTTCAAGCTTCCAAGCTCAATAGTAAGTGCATCCTAGACCCGTTTTTAATGTTCTTTACATTTTTGAGATCCTCGTAGCTCGGTTTACCTATTTCTACCATTATTTTGAGCTAGGATTTTTGTTTAAAAATTTACCCATGGATGACATGCATGTTTTTTGATGTTTTATGGTTGAATATGAAAGTTCGGAGTGTGATAAACAACTTCTACTAAGTGATTTTTGATGAAATTGCAAAAAAGTTCCTATTTGTAAAAGTTAAAAAATATGTGTAGAAAATGTGATTTAGTGAAAAATTTAGGCTGCTATAAGAGGGAATATGAATAGGCTAGGCTTAGGATTTGAGAAAAATGAGTACGTTTCATTTTACAAGCCTAGGGGCAAACTTGTAATTTTGTGAAACTTTAAGGGCAAAAGTGTAATTTTTGTCGTAAGGTGATTTGTGGGTCAAATTGAAAAATGTGTGAATTAAACAAGTTAAATGTGCTATTATAGATTAAGAAGGACGTGGAATTAACCTTAACCGAGGGAAAGGCAATGTTGTAGACTAAATTGCAAATTCGTCATATTTGTACCAAGGTAAGTTTGTATGTAAATAATGCATTGATTTTATTTACGTTTTCATATTTTGATATATTTATGAGTTGTGGCTGAACATTGAATGTAATTGACAAAATATCAACATGTAACGCCTCGAATTTTGGGCCTAGATGAATTGGGCTTTGGGCTTTGGGTCTCATAAATTTAGAGTGTCTAGGAGTGTTGGAGAAGTTCTGGGTTAGAACTTTGAGGTGAAGGACTTTTACTTTAATAATTAAAGGAACCTTGATTGCAAGTAGCTTAGCTTTTAAATAAATGGAGAGAAAATAGGACACAAGTAAGGCTGTGGTGTAGTGGATAAGTGACGCCACTTACTAGGGTTTTATTGTAACGGCCCAGTTTGGACCCTAGTCAGAAAAGTGGTTTCAGAACCACATATCCGAGTCTGAAAAATGTTCTGATATTATTTTTTGTGTCTGTATTATATGAATCTGCATTTGTGAAATTTCTGTGAATTAATTTGACCGTTTCTGTGCTTAATTGTGAAAAAGGATTAAAATGCATATGTGATAAAATTTGCATGTCCCATTTGCATATATGCTTTTGGAATGGCTTTTAATAATTATGGTCTTATTGGGTAATTAAATCATTGAAGATTTAAATGGTCATAAATGACCTTAAAACATGTGTTTCATCATGGTTTAAATGAAGGTTAATTTAGTAAATGATGTGTAATTATATGTTATAATAGAATAGCATAAAATAAAGGCTTAATTCACCTTGTTCTTGCCGAATTCAAAGAAAAAGAAGAAGAGAATAAGCTTTCTAGGTTTCGGCACTTTGGTTTAGTGATTAAGGTATGTTTTGAGCTCGATTTTTAATGATTTTTACGTTTCTGTGATCGTTGCTTCGTATTCTTCCATGCCCATGTCTCAATTTCTATTTTCGTTAAAGTTTATGAAATATGCCATTAATGCTATTTAGAGCTTTGTGATGAAATTGAATGAATAATGATGGATAGGTGTTGTATAAACTTGTCTTGCCATGAAATTTTGATGAAATTGAACTATGTGGGCTAATTTGTGAAATTAAGACTTCAGGAGGACTAATTTGTAAAATAAATGAAATATATGAATTGATATGAGCTACATGTACATTCGGTCAACCCTTAGTCTTGGTGAGTTTGGCATATTGTGATTTTTATGAAAAATGGACTAATTTGTTAAAGTATGAAACTGTGAGGGCTAAAATGTAAAATGCCCTAATTTTTATGTTCGTGGATTGAATTGAATGAAATAAATAATTGAATGGTTGAATTTGAATTGATTTAGATCAAGAACAAAGAAAAACAGACTTAGATCGAGGGAAGTCCAAAGTCATTGAATAGTTGACTCGAAACCATTTAAATCCGTACGAGGTAAGTTAATATACAAATATGCGTTATATTAAGGTTCGTTATAAATACTTAAATTATAAAATGCATTGGATGGCCATGAGAGCCTGATGTATAATTCTGATCATTAAATGGTGAAACTATATCATGTAAGACCTCGTCTGGGACGTAGGCATTGATTAGAGAATTTTCGTGTAAGACCACGTCTGGGACGTTGGCATCGATATCTATTTTCGTGTAAGACCGTGTCTGGGACACTGGCATCACATGAATTTCATGCAAGACCCTATCCGGGATAGAGGCATCGATATTGAATGACATGTAAGACCACGTCAGGGACGTCAGCATTCAGCATTGTACGAGGCCTCCATGTTTTGTAATATCTCCAAATAAACTGAAGTGAAATTTTAAAATACGAATGAATGCATTTTATTGATGTTGATTCAGGTATGTCTGTTCTGCACTGAATTTCTAATAATGAAATATAATATTGTGAACTATGGGAATGAATGAGTAATGAGTAGGTCTAAAGTATAATTACATACAAATGTACGAAATGGAAATCGATGTGTATTTTTGAACTGCATATTCCTATATTTGGCTTACTAAGCTCATTTTAGCTTACTCTGTTCGTTCTTTCAACTGTTTTACAGATATCGTAGCTACTGAAGGCTCGGGGATAGTCAAGGATTGTCACCACCCTATCGAGTTTGTTTTTGGTACCTTTTAATTGTACAAAGTTCAAGTATGGCATATAGGCTAGTGTGTCCATGTTTTAAGCTTGAATATGTTAGTTTGAATGCCATGTGAATTGAATAGCAAATGTTATGCTTATGCCTCATTTTGGTTTATGGTTTGTGATGCAAAGTTGAGTAAACTTACAATGGCTATAAGATTTTGTATGTTTTGATCATCATGAATTTGGCTTGTAGGTTTGACCCTTAGTGGTTGGAAATTTGGCTTAAACCATGCCTACATAGTTCCACATGGTTAGAGAACACGGGCATGTGACTCAACCTGTGACCCCTGCATTTGAAATATTTTGGTCAGTGTTGCACACAGGTTGGACACACGGGCGTGTCTGGTGACCGTGTGGTGGTTGGTAGTGTTACCCACGGGCTAGACACGCAGGCGTATCTGGTGACTGTGTTGTGATTGGCAGTGTTGTCCACGGCCAGAGTTAAGTTTAGGGCACGGCCATGTAAGGCACACGGCCTAGGTACACGGCCGTATGGCCCTAATTTGAAAATTTTCTTAAGATTCTTCATATCTTTTGCCTGTTTTCAGTTTAATCCCTGATGAATGAATGAAGTTAAATCTAATCTTTTATAGCATTTTATGTTGCTATAGATACTGAATTATAATATTGTTTGAATTTGGAAATCTGTGAATATTATGTTCTGATCTGTTCTGAATATTTGGTAATGCCCCTTCCTATTCCAGCGACAGTTACGGGATAGGGGTGTTACATTTATAATAGACTTTTAAGCCTAGTTTCTAATGAATCCTCAAGTGCATAAAACTTAATTAATTTATCAAGCACGTCTGTGGACAAGTCGTATGGTTAGAGTGTGGCAATGAGCATATTCATGTCTAGGATTAGATCTAGGGAGAGCTTGGTACTTAAGCGGTCTTAATGACCCACCTCCTCTTCTCTAGAATCCTACATGGTGCATAGTGTCTGTTCACTCTAGCCAAGGAGGACTTGTTGATGGGCCAAACTTCGTAATTAAGACCCATATGTTAGAAACTTACTAAAATACCCCTGTACGGTAGAATTACTGAAATACCCTTATGTGTTATAAGTATGACTTACGCATACTATATGCTACATGTTGCACTCATGTGTTATGATGTTGCATGTGGGTGGGAATTATGTTGGACGAAGTGTTATATAAGAATCGCATAGTTCATTGGCGACCATGGATCCAACGAAGGCTTTTAAGCCCATTATATGACTAGCAGCTTTGCTGCAACGTTAGGTAGTACCGCAACTGGCACTACCATTGATGTGTATCGAATGGGTGGGTCGATATAGTTATCCCCACAGGATGTGTTTCGGTTGGACAGAGATGATGTGTATCGGTTGGATGGGGTGGGCATTGCATCATTACATTATTGCATACATGATTGCTTAAGATTTTGTGCTATTATTGTATTGGGCTTAGGCCCATGATGACTTGTGTTGCATGACATATATATTGTTGCTGAGGGTTGTACACACTGAGTTTCAAAACTCACTCCCTCTTTTATTTTTCTCAGGTGAACCTTAGTAGGCGATTCGACGGATGGAGGGACTTGGAGGTGGCCAACCAGCAAGACAACTTAGACTTGATTCTTTTTCTTTATTAAAAGTTCTAGTATTTTAATTGTTTAAGTCCGAATTGTAATAAGGCTTTTTCTCTGGTTTTTACTGTTCATTATGATGCTTTAAGACTAGAACATGGATTTGTTCGTTTTAAACACATTTTAAGTTTTTTTTCTTTTCTAAAACCAATTGTTGTTTTTTTTTTTTTTAAATAAGCTTCCGCAGTCAAAGTAAATATTTCCAAAGTAACTTTTAACATGAAGTAAAAAGTTAAAAATGACTTCTGAATATACCTTGTTATAAAAGAACGTACAAACTGGGTTTTTACTTAAAATTTCTTTAGAAGGGTTTTTTTAATGAAAATAAGTTTTTCGATAAAACACTTCAGTGTGACATGCTGGATTCGGCCATAACGTCCGGGCCGGGTTTGGGGTGCTACACGACAAGTGAGAAATTTCCCGATTGAACCTTAGGAAGAAAATGGATACGAGTGACATTATGTGAAAATCTATATGAAAGTCTAAGTGAAATAAGTCCATGGCATTGTGCTAAGTGAAATAAGACCATGGAATCTAAGTGAAATAAGTCCATGGCATTGTGCTAAATATAATTAGCTCGAGAACGAGCCTATGTGAAACTTGTGAAATGAAGTAGCTTTGGCTACAAGTGTGGCATTATGTGAAATATCCCGATGTATCCATTAATACTCCGATGAGTTTAATGGGAAATGACTAAGTGTAAACGAATATGACTATGTGATGAATAAGTACAGGTATATGTGTGTAAACTTATGAGCAATGTGCTCGATATGTGCTCGAACTTTGGTAAGATTGATATGGAATAAGTGTTACTATGAAAGTTAATACAAAGAAAATATGAAAGAGTAAAATTAGCAATAAAACAGTTTTGAACAGCAGCAGTTATGTGACTTTGAAAAATTACCAAAAATGGTGGAAATCGAATAAGATATTGAATAAGATATGAAATTAAAGCTTTTTTTATTCTATTTTCATATAAAATAAACAGTGGAAGAAAAAGAATTTCATATTATGAGATATTTGAATTTTTGTGACACAGAGTCAGAATGATTTTGGAATCCCTTGTTTTGAATTGGGAAAATCATTAAAAATTGTAAAAAAATAATTATGGTTTATAATTTCTATGCTTAAAATTCTTAATGAGTCTATTTTCAAAAAAAAATAAATGGGAACAGCATCTGAATCCCGTACGAGGAGATAATTAATTTTTAGCAAAGAGGGGTCGGAACTATCAAACAACAAAAAAGGGGTGACTTTAATGAATAAACTGTACTTATTGGCTAAACCAAAAATTTTGAAAATTTTATGATAAGGTGATATTTAAGTCTAGTTTTAGGGAAAATTTTCGGATCTTAATTTGGAGTTCCGTAACTTAAGATATAAATAATTTAGTGACTATGACTCGAGTAGACAACTAGATATGAACTTGTGTAAATAGTTGAACTATGTGATATTATGATTGTATTATCTTGAGAACATATTGTGAAGATTGATAAAAGCATGTTAATAAATTGTTTATTATTTACATATTAACTTACTATGCTATATGCTTACCCCCTTTCTTTCCCTTGTCTTATAGTGTCACCAAGCTAGCTCGGGGTTCAGAGATCGTCAGAGATCCATCCACACTATCTACACTCTTTTGGTATTTTGAAATCAATATTTTGAATTATCGCATGTATAGAAGGCTTGGTTATTTTGTTATGTGTCATAATCGATTTGGCCTAAAATGTTGGCCAATGTTATTTGATAATTCATTTTGTATAAGGCCATTGATGTTGGCTAATATTGATCAAATTATATGTTCATGATGATGCATTTTGTGGATGTGCAAGCTTACCTGACTTAATCGAAAAGTTTTAATTTGGATACAAAATTTATGCCTCGGTTTAGTACGACTGCATGTGTCATGTTCCGATAATGCCTCGTACCCTGTTTCGGTGTCGAACACGGGTAAGGGGTGTTACATTTTAGTGGTATCAAAGCTATGGTTCAGTCAGTTCTCAGACTAATATAGCTTGTGTGAGAGTCTAGCTATACATGCCATAAATATACTGTGATAGTGTGATGACTCTTGACAATTTAAATTGTGTTTTTATATAGTAAATGGATCCAGACTGAGCTGTAGTTGATGACGTAGAGAGTAATGCGCTGGCTCTTGTGCAAGGGATCACGCTAGTGGAAAGTAGATCTGAAACATGTGGTTAGGGAGATGGGGCTCGGGAAGCCTTTCTCCATATGATGAATAACTGGTATACAGAATTTGTTCGAGTAAATCCGAATGCTCAACCTCCTCCACCCCCTCCTATTCCCTAACCGGTCCCCGTAGTTCCTCAAGATGTTGATTTGGTAGGATTGAATAACCCTCTGGTTGATAAGTTCCGAAAGCAATGGGCTAAAGAATTTAGGGCTAATATAGATGATGATCTCGAGAAAACAGAGTTTTGGCTTGAGAATTCTATTCGGGTATTTGATGATCTATCTTGTACTCCCGAAGAATGCTTGAAATGTGTTATATCTTTACTGAGGGATTCAGCATATCATTGGTGGAAGACATTTGTGGTTCCGAAGGAAAGGGTTACATGGGATTTCTTCCAAGAGGAAGTTAGAAAGAAGTACATAAGGCAGCAGTTCATTGATCAGAAATGAAAAGAGTTTCTTGAGCTGAGGCAAAGTAAAATATCTGTGGCAGAATATGAATGTGAATTTGTTAGACTCAGTAAGTATGCCCAACAATGTGTGTCTACCGAAGCCATTATGTGTAAGAGATTCGAAGATGGGCTGAATGAGGACATCAGACTGCTATTGGGATTTTAGAATTGAAAGAATTCGTTGTGTTGGTTGATCAAGCCTGCAAGGCCAAAGAACTGAACAAAGAAAAGAGAAAAGCTGTGATTGAGGCCTGAGATGCAAGAAAAAGGCCAATGAGTAAGTCATTCCAATATCAGTCAAAGAAGTCCAAAGAAATGAATCCTCGTTTAACTATTTCAGCTAGGAATTCGCATCGAGACTATGGGAGATCATACTCTTGTCCTAAAACTCAAGCTACTTCAATGGCAAGTGTGGGTAATGTTAGATCCAATAGACCTGAATGACAACATTATGGCAGACAGCATCCCGGTAAGTGTTGGGCAGTTAACCGAGCTTGTTACAAGTGTGGTTCTCGAAAGCACTATATTAAAGATTGCCCTCAGAAGGTTGAAGAAGAAAAATTTCAGAATGTTAGACCGGATAATACTGCTAGCAAAGGTAGACCACCAAGAAATGTCGAAAGTGGAGCTAACAGTAAAAGTGTAGTGAAAGATTTAGCTATGAGGTCAGAAGCTAAAGCTCTCGCTAGAGCTTATGCCATACATGCCCGGGAGGAGGTGTCATCTCCTGATGTGATTATGGTACATTCTCTCTTTATGATACTAATGTTATTGCATTGATTGATCCCGAGTCTACTCATTCCTATGCTTGTGTGAATTTAGTATCTAATAAGATTTTATCTGTTGAACTTACTGAATCTGTGATAAAGGTGTCCAACCCTTTAGGGAAATATGTGTTAGTTGATACAGTTTGCAAGAATTGTCCTTTAATGATTCAAGGTCACTGTTTTCCCACTAATCTGGTGTTGTTGTCATTTGATGAGTTTGATGTTATTCCGGGTATAGATTGGTTGACATTGTATGATGCTAAGGTAAAATGTAGACAGAAAACCCTTGAGTTGAAATGTGAAAATGGTGAGATTCTTTGGGTTTATGAATCAAATAAGTTACCTGTGGTGATTTTGCACATGTCTACTTAGAAATACATGAGAAAAGGGTGTGAAGTTTATCTCGCATATGTGTTGAATACTGAGATGTCTGAGTCTAAACTTGAATCAGTGCCGGTAGTTTGTGAATTCTCAGATGTGTTTTCGAAAGAATTGCCTAGGTTGCCTCCGGTTAGAGAGATTTAGTTTGCTATTTATTTGTTGCCTGGGACTGCACTGATCTCGATTGCTCCGTATAGAATGGCTCCGACCTAATTGAAAGAGTTAAAAGCTCAGTTGCAAAAGTTGATAGATAAGTGATTTGTGAGACCGAGTTTTTCTCCTTGGGGTGCTCCCATACTATTTGTAAAGAAGAAAGACAGATCTATGAGGCTTTGTATTGATTACCGTTAGCTCAATAAAGTGACTATAAAGAACAAGTATCTATTACCAAGGATTGATGATTTATTTGACTAGTTGAAAGGGGCAACAGTGTTTTCAAAGATCGATTTGAGGTCCGGCTACTATCAGTTGAGAGTTAAAGAGTCAGATGTGCCGGAAACCACTTTTAGAATAAGGTATGGACATTATGAGTTCCTTGTGATGCCTTTCGATTTGACTAATGCTCCTGCCATTTTTATGGATTTGATGAACCAAATTTTTCGATCGTATTTGGATAAGTTTGTGGTTGTGCTCATAGATGACATTCTGATTTATTCTTGAGATGAGTCCGAGCACGCTAAACACTTGAGAACAATATTTTAGATTTTGAGAGAGAATAAATTGTTTGCTAAATTCAGTAAAAGTGAGTTTTGGCTTCGTGAAGTTGGATTTTTGGGACATATAGTTTCGGGTGATGGTATTTGGGTTGATCTGAGCAAAATTTTGGCAATTGTTGAATGGAAACCTCTAAAGAATGTAACTGAGGTTAGAAGCTTTTTGGGCTTAGTCGGGTATTATAGACGTTTTGTCAAGGGATTCTCGATGATTGCCACTCCAATGACTAAGTTGTTGCAAAAGAATGTCAAGTTTGAATGAGCTAAAAAATGTCAGCAAAGTTTTGAAAAGTTGAAAGTACGATTGACTGAAGCATTGGTTTTGGTACAACCTAAGTCGGGAAAGAGTTTGTGATTTATAGTGATGCGGCATTGAATGGTCTTGGGTGTGTGTTGATGCAAGGGGGCAAAGTGGTAGCTTATGCCTCGAGACAGCTAAAATTGCATGAGAAGAACTATCCAACGTATGATTTGGAATTGGCCGCTATCGTCTTTACTTTGAATACTTGGCGTCATTATCTGTACGGTGAGAAATGTTGAATCTTTACCAATCACAAGAGTTTGAAGTATCTGATGAATCAAAAGGATTTGGATTTACGACAACGAAGATGGCTTGAATTATGGAAAGATTATGAGCTAGTGATTGATTATCATCCGGGAAAAGTAAATGTAGTCGCAGATGCCTTGAGTAGAAAGTCCTTGTTTGCTTTGAGAGCTATGAGTACAAGTTTGGCTTTGCCTGATGACGGTTCGATTTTGGCCGAGTTGAGGGCTAGACTGTTATTTCTTCAGCAAATTTGTGAAGTTCAAAGGAATGATAGTGAATTGTAAGCCAAACGAGCTCAGTGTGAATTGGGTTGTGAATCAGATTTTCGAATCAGACTAGATGATTGGTTAATGTTTTGTGATAGAATATGTGTACCGAAAGATGATGAGTTGATTTGGAAAATTTTACATGAGGCATACAGTGGTTGTTTGTCAGTTCATTCGAGTACTACGAAAATGTATAATGATATGAAGAAATTGTATTGGTCGAAAGGTATGAAAAGAGATATTTCTGAATTTGTATCAAAGTGTTTGATTTGCGAACAAGTGAAAGCCGAGCATCAGGTGCCTTTGGGTTTACTCCAGCCAGTGATGGTTCCCGAATGGAAATGGGACAAAATCACAATGGACTTTGTAACAAGTTTGCCTCTAACTCTGAAAAAGAAAGATGTTGTTTGGGTTGTTGTTGATAGATTGACGAAATCGACTCATTTTATACCAGTACGTATTGACTACTCATTTGATAAGTCGGCTGAATTGTATATTGCTGAAATTGTGAGATTGAACGGAGTACCTATGTCTATTATTTCGGATAAAGATCCAAGGTTCACTTCGAGGTTTTAGAAAAAGTTGCAAGAAGCATTGGGTATGAAATTGAATTTTAGTACCGCGTTTCATCTGCAAATCGAAGGTTAATCCGAAAAAGTAATTTAGATTCTTGAAGGCATGCGCCGATGTTGTGTTTTAGAAATTGGGGGTAGTTGGGAGAAATATCTACCTTTGGTTGAATTTGCCTACAACAATAATTTTCAGTTGAGTATACAGATGGCACCGTACGAAGCATTGTATGGTTGCAAGTGTCAGACTCCTTTATATTGGACCGAGCTTAGTGAGAGACAGATTCACGGGTAGGTTTGGTTAAGGAAACTAAAGAGAAAGTGAAAGTAATCCGTGATTATCTGAAAGCAACTTCAGATCGACAAAAATCATACACAAATTTGAAAACAAAAGAGATCTAGTTTCAAGTTGGTTATAAAGTGTTTTTGAAGGCATCTCCGTGGAAAAATATTTTGAGATTTGGCTGAAAAGGAAAGTTGAGTCTGCATTTTATTAGCTCATATAAAGTTATTGAACGGATTGGACCAGTGGCAAATTGATTAGCTTTACTGGCAGAGTTGGAAAGAATTCATAATGTATTTCATGTGTCGATGTTGTGACACTATCGTTCAGATCCTTCACATGTGATTTTTCCAACAAAGATTGAGATTTGACTGAATATGACCTATGATGAAGAACCGATAAAGATTTTGGCTCGGGAAGTTAAACAGTTGAGAAATAAAAGTATAGCCTTAGTGAAAGTGTTGTGGCAAAGACATGGAGTAGAAGAGGTGATAAACTGTAAATTATACATATTTCTATCCCATATTTAGCACATTTATGGATGAATTATCATTGAATTTGTGAAATTTGATGCTCCTAATCCTTTGATTTCATGTTTTATGCTTAGGAGAGCATAAGAGAGTGAAAAGAATAAGAAACGGGTCGAAAACAGAGAAAATGGGCCAAAGCAAGGACACAACACGACCTGGAGTTTAGCACACGGGCAACCCACACGGCCGTGCCACATTAACAGGCTTGAACACGACCTAAACTCGACTCACACGGTTGTGCCACACGGGTGTGTCCTTGTCGTGATAAAGTTCAATTTCACATGGAAAAGGCCACTTAGGGGTCAAGAAAGACATTCCAAACTCTATATAAAGACCCTAGGAGGCAACTACAAGGGTGTACAGTCTTCCCGCCAAGACGGAGAGTAAAAGCAGGGAATTACTCGAAGGAAAGTCGATTGATCCATCTCAGAAGCCAGGATCTACATCAAGACAGAGGATCTCCCTTCAATCCTTTTAGGAGTTTTGGGTTTTCTTATGTTTTGTTATTTTCTTTATTCTGAGATGTTTCTTTTTATAAACATGAACAAAACCCCCAAATATCTGAGGGGGATGAAACCTAAGACGAATCTTGTTATTGTTATCTGAACTATATGATATATATTCGATTTGTTCTTAATTGTGTTTTTTAATTCTTGAATTGATATTTCTGGGATATTAATTTAAGTCGAATGTGCTTAGGCAGAGGAGCAAAAGTCCCTGTTTAAGAGTAGATCGAACACAATTAACCGGAGTTGATTGCAATCCTAGACATAGGGCGACGAAAATCTGCCGTTTTAGAGTCAAATCTAATATGGGGATCCATAGATTGAGTTAATGCAAGACTAAGGGTTTTAACTAGAAAGATATTTTAATTAATCAACCGAGGATTAGTTGTTCTTATTTTCGACGGAGATATTAACATAATGTAGGGATCTCTACGGATCAAGTCAACTGAAGAAATCGTCTAGTTTAGAGTTAGATAACAAGTAAAGTCTAGGTGGATTCTTCCTTAGGTATTGTCTTTATCATTTAGTTTTCCCAATGCAATTTCCCAATTTACCTTTTGTCGCGTCCTTAGTTTAGTTTAGAGTTAATTAGTTTACATAAACCCCCTCTTTATTTTTAGGCTAGAGAATAGGAAGAAAGTCATTACTAGTACTTTTAGTTCCTTGGATTCGATATTCCGGTCTTGCCACTAACAATACTACTACTCGATAGGTGCGCTTGCCTTTTATTTTGATAATAGTTAGTTTCTAGGTACGATCAATTTTATTACTTAATCACAATCACGAGATCAAGTTTTTGGCACCGTTACCGGGGAACTGAAATATTAGGAACACTCTATTTCTATTACTTTAGCCATTACTGCTTTTATTTATTTTTAGTTTTTATATTAGGTTTTATTTACTAAATTTTTCTTTCTTCTTTGTTTTTCACTGGCAGGTATCTCTAGTTTATGACTAGAAGAAACCCGTCAGGACCTTTGCTTTTTGACGACGACTTAGAAGCCACAGTTCGCAAAAATCATAGAGAGATAAGAAGAAGCTTACAGTACCCAGAACAAGGACAAGAAGAAGAATCCGAATCAACTGAAGAGATGGAGGCAAATCAAGATAACCAACTACTTCCTGTAGTTGTCGCAAATCCTATCGAGCAAAATCCTGTTCCTCGTACTATGTATGATTATGCTAAACCTAATTTGGCTGGCACTGAATCTAGTATTGTTAGGCCTAATATTGCTGCAAATAATTCAAATGATACAACAGTTTGTTTAGTTTGATGGCTTGCAGGATGAAGATCCTAATGCTCATTTAGCCAACTTTTTGGAATTCTACGACACATTTAAAATAAATGGTGTTTCTGATGATGCCATTCGTCTTTGGTTATTCCCATTTTCCTTGAGAAATAAAGCTAAACAATGGTTAAATTCTCTACTACGAGGGTCTATCACTACATGGGAACAAATGACCAAAAAATTCTTACTCAAATATTTTCCACCAGCTAAATCTGAAAAATTAAGGAATGATATCTCTTCTTTTGTGCAGATGGATTTAGAGACACTCTACGATGCTTGGGAGAGATACAAGGACTTATTGAGAAGGTGCTCTCACCATGGGTTACCCCTGTGGTTACAAGTTCAAACTTTTCACAATGGTTTGAACCCTTCAACGAGACAGATGATTGATGCAGCCGCTGGTGGAACAATCAATAACAAAACACCAGAAGAAGCTTACGACTTTATAGAGGAGATGTCACTGAATAACTATCAGTGGCAAGTCATGAAAACAAAGCCGCAAAAAACTGCTGGAGTTTTTTAATATTGATGCAGTCACCATGCTTTCTAATCAGGTAGAACTTCTTAATAAAAAGATAGTTAATTTCGTTGGTTCTACGCAGGTACATCCAATGATGCAGTGTGACATGATCAATTCTGAGTACCGCACCTATGGATATGGCATAGAAAACGAGCAAGTCAACTATATGGGTAATAATTCTAGGACCTCAAAGCAACCCTTATAGTAACACTTATAATGCAGGTTGGAGGAATGACCCTAATTTCTCATGGGGAGGACAAGGTAACCAAGGAAATCAGAGACCACCACCTCTCCGGGATTTCAGCAACTACCTTACCAGCAAGAGAAAAAATGAACCTTGAGGAGATGCTCACAAAATTTATCTCCATGTTAGAAACTCATTTCTAGAACACCAAGACGACACTTAAGAACCAGCAAGCATCCATCCAAGGACTCAAAACTCAAATAGGCTAGCTCGCTAAGCTAATTTCTGAAAGACCACAAGGTCGTTTACCGAGTAACACGGAGACTAATCTTAAGGAGCACGTTAAAGCAGTAACATTAAGAAGTGGGAAAACGCTAGCTGAACCTGAAAAGAAGGTACTACAAGAGCATGCCAAGGAAACGTTGAGTAAACTGAACCCAAAGAAAACGCTTCACCAGTACTTAAGGAATACAATCCACCCATCCCATACTCAACAAAATTTAAGAAAGACCGCATGGACGCTCAATTCGATAAATTTCTTGAACTTTTTAAACAATTGCATATTAACTTACCTTTTGTTCAAGCTATTTCACAGATGCCAACATATGCAAAATTTTTGAAAGAACTTCTAACAAATAAAAGGAAGTTTGAAGGACTATCCACAGTGGAACTTAACGAAGAGTGTTCAGTGATCCTCTAGAATAAACTCCCACCCAAATTGAAAGATCCAGGAAGTTTTACTATTCCCTGTCTGATTGGTAATTTTAATACTGAAAAGGCATTAGCAGATTTAGGTGCCAGCATTAATTTAATGCCCTATAAAATGTTCGAGCAACTAGGTCTAGGGGAACCAAAACCCACCAGGATGAGTATTCAATTAGCCAATAGGTCTGTTAAATATCATAGGGGTATAATTGAAGATGTATTAGTTAAGGTGGATAAATTCATATTCCCTATTGATTTTGTTGTGTTAGACATGGATAAGGATGTTGAGGTACCTTTAATCCTATGACATCCATTTTTAGCTACTGCCAGAGCTGTTATTGATGTAGGAGATGGTAAACTTGTTCTTAGGGTAGGTGATGAAGAAATTGTGTTTAAAATCTATGATGCCATGCAGTTTTCTAGGGAACAGGATGATTCCTTTTATTTTGTTGATTCCATTGATCATTCTATTCAAGATTTTTTTTAGGAAATCATTCTTAAAGACACGTTGGAACTGTGTCTCGTTCAAGGTAGGGGAGAGGACGAAGTCACCACTGAGATGAAAAAGGTAATAATTGAGTTAAACTCCAACGAATCTTCCCTAAGACAAGTAGATTATGAGGGCATTGAGATTAAAAATGAACTACGACAAAAACCCTCTATTGACGAACCTCTCAAACTAGATCTCAAACAATTACCCAAACACTTAGAATATGCATTTTTAAGAGACAATTCTACACTACCAGTCATTACTACTTCAAACTTGCAACCTAAGGAGAAGGAGGAATTAATTCAAGTGTTAAGAAAACATAAAAGAGCCATAGCTTGGAAAATTTCTAACATCAAAGGAATCAGTCCTTCTTTTTGCACCCACAAAATTTTGATGGAGGAAGAATATAAACCATGTGTGCAAGCTCAAAGAAGACTGAACCCCAACATGAAGGAAGTGGTCAAAACTGAGGTAATTAAACTTCTAGATGCTGGGATTATTTATCCTATTTCTGATAGTGCTTGGGTGAGTCCTGTGCAGGTTGTTCCTACGAAAGGTGGCATGACTGTTTTTGCCAATGAAAAGAATGAATTAATTCCTACAAGAACTGTCACAGGTTGGAGAGTTCGTATTGATTATAGGAAATTGAACGACTCCACTAGAAAGGATCACTTTCCCTTACCCTTCATCGATCAGATGTTAGAAAGAATATCAGGACATATGTACTACTATTTTTTGGATGGACTTTTTAGCTATTTCCAAATCACGATAGCTCCTGAAGATCAAGAGAATACGACATTCACTTCCATACAGTACGTTTGCTTATTGTAGAATGCCTTTTGGATTATGTAATGCTCCTACTACTTTTCAGCGTTGCATGCTAGCAATCTTTAACGAGCTCGTGTAGGATATCATGGAGGCATTCATGGATGACTTCTTGATTTTCGATAACTCTTTCCAACTTTGCCTCAAAAATTTAGAATGAGTCTTGATAAGACGTGAAGAAACAAATCTTGTTCTCAATTGGAAAAATGCCATTTTATGGTACAAAAAGGTATTGTGCTAGGACACAAAATTTCTAGTAAAAGGATAGAAGTAGATAAAGCAAAAGTTAAGACCATTGAAAAACTACCTCCCCTTAGTTCAGTTAAAGCAATTAGAAGTTTTTTAGGACATGCTGGTTTTTATAGAAGATTCATTAAAAACTTTTCTAAAATAGCTAAGTCGTTAATGAAATTACTAGAAAAAGATATACCCTTTAATTTTGATCAGGAATGTTTAGAGGCATTTGACACTCTTAAAGAGAAACTCACTAATGCTCCAATTATAGTTGCACTTGATTGGAATTTAGCTTTTGAGCTAATGTGTGATGCGAGTGATTTTGCAGTAGGTGCAGTTCTTGAACAGCAAAGAGACAAGCATTTTCAACCAATCTACTATGCTAGGAAAACTCTAACAGCCGTACAAGAGAACTATACTACCACAGAAAAAGAATTACTAGCTGTGGTTTTTGCGTTTGACAAATTTAGACCATATCTAATATTGTCTAAAGTCATCGTTTATAATGAGCATTCCGCTCTTCGTTATCTTTTCACTAAGTCTGACGTAAAACCTCGACTAATAAGATGGATTTTATTGTTGCAGGAATTCGAATTGGAAATACAAGACAAAAAAGGAGCTAAAAACTTGGCAGCAGATCACCTTTCCAGGGTTGAGAATCCACATCTCAAAGAACTTGATAAGGGTAAAATAAACGACTCGCTTCCTGAAGAACAAATCTTAGTCATATATGATTCTGAGGTACCTTGGTTTGCTGACATTGCAAATTACTTAGCTGCTAACATAACCACAAAAGGGTTGACACATCAGCAAAAGAAGCGATTCTTTACTAATGTGAAAAACTATTTTTGGGAAGACCCTTTTCTTTTTCGTATTTGTGAAGACCAAGCCATTCGAAGATGTGTTACAACGATAGAAGCAAACAAGATCTTAGAACATTACCATTCAGGACCAACAGGAGGACACTATATGGAACTAAGACCATCCATAAAATACTCGAATCAGGTTTTTATTGGCCCTCATTATTTAAAGACACTAGCAGGTATGTTACTTCTTGTGACAAATGCCAACGAACAGGTAATAGCTCTAAACATGATGAGATGCCTCAGACGTATATGCTTGAATGTGAAATATTTGATGTTTGGGGCATCGATTTCATGGGTCCATTCCCTAGTTCATTCGGAAATAAATACATTTTAGTACCAGTTGATTAGGTGTCTAAATGGGTAGAAGCCCAAGCCTTACCTACTAATGATGCTAGAATGGTAGTGAGATTCCTTAAAAAACTTTTTTCTCTATTTGGAACGCCAAGAGCAATTATCAGTGATAGGGGAACTAATTTTTGTAATACTCAGTTTGAGAAATTTTTACAGAAATATGGAGTGTACCATAAAACAACTACCCCTTACCACCCTCAAACTAGTGGACAAGTTGAAGTAGCTAATAGAGAGCTAAAACGCATCTTAGAAAAAACTGTACAAGCAAATAGGAAAGATTGGGCAATGAAAGTAGATGACGCTTTATGGGCTTATAGAACTGCCTTCAAAACTCCCATAGGAACATCTCCTTATAGACTTGTTTATGGGAAAAGTTGTCATTTACCCTTTGACCTAGAACATAAAACGTTTTAGGCCACCAAATTTCTAAACCTCGACCCTGATATTGTAGGTGAAAAGAGACTCATGCAGTTAAACGAGTTGGATGAATGGCGTTATAATGTATATGAAAACTCACGCTTATACAAGGAAACCACAAAGTAATGCCATGATGCTCGTCTAAAGTAACATAAACAGTTTAAAACGGGTGATCTTGTTTTGCTTTACAACTCAAGGCTTAAATTATACCCTAGAAAGCTAAAATCGAGATGGTTAGGACCATTCATAGTTCAAACTGTTCTTTCCTACGGCACAATTGAGGTAACACATCCAACTGACGGCACTTTCAAGGTAAATAGTCATCGACTCAAACTATATTATGGTGATGAATTTAAGAATGATAGGGAGGAGCTTAGGCTCCATAACCTATCATAAAGGTACAGGTAAGGTAAGTCGAGCTTAGACTCTAAAATATGCGCCCCTCGAGAGGCAACCCGAGCACTAACAATTTTGATTTTCTTAAATTCATAACTAACTCCTTAAAACGTAGATTTGCTAGAACCACATGACTAGGCACACAGTCGTGCCTAACGCCGTGGATACACCACGGTTAGAAACACGATCGTGCGATACGGCCGTGTAGAAACAGAGCCAAATTTTCCCCAAAACACGGGGTCCGAAAAATCGCCACGACCGTGCGATACTACCGTGGCCAAACCTGTCAACTCATACACGGGCGTGTGATCCCAAACATGACTGTGGGAGAAGTGAACACTAAAAGACACGACCGTGTTATATGGCCGTGTGTCCCAACATGCCCGTGCCAATAAGCCATTGGTGAAATTGTGAAATCAACACAGGTGTGTGACATGCCCGTGTCAACACTTGTGGCCACACCAATAGTCCATGAAACACACAGGCCAACCCAAGGGCACACAGGCATATGCCACGGCCATGGGGCCAAATCCTTATTACCTAATTTTAATTTTAATTTTCTTTACTTTATATTTTTCCTTTTACTTTGCACCTCATTTCTTATTGAGTAATACTTGATTTCCCCACATAGTTGTGCTTATTCTTTTTAGTCATTCAGAATCGAGAACTTCAAGTAGTCCCCTCTCTAATCCAACTTTTGCTATTCTTAAGGAATTCATCCAATATTCAGAGAGTTTCACTTCTCTCCCTATCTTATGATTTTATGCTTCTATTTTTCACTAACTTTATCTTTGCACATTGAGGGCAATGTATATCTTAAGTGGGGGAATTCACTTTCATTCTTTGCATTATCCTCGAACCCTTGAAAATTTTTGCCACTAACTTTTTGCATTGGTCTGAAATCCCTGAATCTTGGCATTAACAATTAGAATGAATTCTAATTGATTTATGATTTTTATTGATATGTTGAGAATTAAGACATAGGTATTTATGCTTTGATTATTCAAACTTTAAGACATTAGGGAATCAAGCATGATAAGTTAAAATTTTTGAGAATTTCAATTTTTCTAGGATATTTTCCCAATTTTAAGTGCTACATTGAAATTTGAAATTCGTAGGATTGACATCTAAAGCCATAATTCTGGTGAGATTTTTGAGCCTTTGAGCGTACATCCTTTCATGCTCACTTTTATTGTTGCTTCGAGTGAGTCAATATTAATATGTTGTTCTAGAACTTACTTTAATTATACATGTCGAGACTACATCATTGATTTGATATACCGAAATGATAAAGGCACCTAGGTTCTAACCCACTTATTCCATAAAAGCCTACCTTCATAATTAACCCCTAGTGAACCCCATTGAGCCTAACAAACCATTCATTGACTTACCCTCATTATTAACCTGTAACCCATTTTTTGCTGAAATCCCTTCAATTATTTTGATCCCTCTTTTTGTCGAGATTCGAGTTGAATAATTATCTAGCTATGTTCTCTTTTTCAGCTTGTAAGTTTTTAATTGTGCTTTAAAAAAAAAAGAAAAAAAAGAAAAAAAACATATGTATATTTCAGTTGTAATTCAGTATTTCACATATTTCTATGTAAATTTTGAGCTTCTGTTCTTAAACGATGTTATCCAAAAGAAAAAGGCTTTACTCTAGGAATATGTTTCAGTGACAGAGATTTTTCTAATTAGATGATGTTTCAGTTCGATCTTGATTCTAACCCTCTTTTTCAGCTTGTGACCACACCCCTAACCAAGGCCATGTTACAACCCTTGAAAGACCTTTTGAACAATGTATCATGTCAATACATAGTGGTGGAGATTTGATTTTCCTACAAGCTTATGGTAATAACTTTTCATGTTGACAAATGAATGCTTAATTTCTGAACCCTAAACACTTCGAGTGGATAGAGTGAATCTTTAGTAAGGATGTCAACTCTTGTTGGTTTTGAGTTCAAGGTAATTACTTAGAAGAGGGGAGGAAACCTATGTTTCTGTGATAAAATTCTCAACTTAGATTGTTTGAGACTTTAATTTTCTTGTGGTTGAATTCTCAATGTATGAGTACTTTTGGATTAGTTTGAAACATTATTGATAAGGATTATAAGTTGAGAAGAATGATTTTTAATTGTGAGTTGAGATTTTGCTTGAGGACAAGGAAAGGCTTAAATGTAGGGTATTTGATAAACTGTAAATTATACATATTTCTATCCCACATTTAGCACATTTATGGATGAATTATCATTGAATTTGTGGAATTTGATACTCCTAATACTTTGAATTCATGTTTTATGCTTACGAGAGCATAGGAGAGTGAAAAGAACAAGATACGGGCCAAAAACAGAGAAAATGGGCCAAAGCAAGAAAACAACACGGCCTGGAGTTTAGCACACGGGCAACCCACACAGCCATGCCACATTAACAGGCTTGAACACGGCTTAAACTCAACTCACACGGGCGTGCCACACGAGCGTGTCCCTGTCGTGATGAAGTTCAATTTCACGCGGAAAAGGCTACTTTGGGGTTAAGAAAGGCATTCCAAACTCTATATAAAGACCCTAGGAGGCAACTACAAGGGTGTACAGTCTTCCCGCCAAGACGGAGAGTAAAAGGCAGGGAATTACTTGAAGGAAAGCCGATTGATTCATCTCAGAAGCCATGATCTACATCAAGACAGAGGATGTCCGTTCAATCTTTTCAGGAGTTTTGGGTTTTTTATGTTCTGTTATTTTCTTTATTCTAAGATGTTTCTTTTTATAAACATGAACTAAACCCCCAAATACCTGAGGGGGATGAAACCTAAGATGAATCTTGTTATTCTTATCTAAACTATATGATAAATATTTGATTTGTTCTTAATTATGTTTTTTAATTCTTGAATTCATATTTCTGGGATATTAATTTAAGTCGAATATGCTTAGGCAGAGGAGTAAAAGTCCCTGTTTAAGAGTAGATCGAACACAATTAAGCGGAGTTGATCGCAGTCCTAGACATAGGACGACAAAAATTTACCGAATTAGAGTCAAATCTAATATGGGGATCCATAGATCAAGTTAATGCAAGACTAGAGGTTTTAATTAGAAAAAGATTTCAATTAATCAACCTAGGATTAGTTGTTCTTATTCTCGACGGAGATATTAACATAATTTAGTGATCTCTGCAGATCAAGTCGAATGAAGAAATCGTCTAGTTCAGAGTTAGATAACAAGTGAATTCTAGGTAGATTCTTCCTTAGGTATTGGCTTTATCATTTAGTTTTCCCAAGGCAATTTCCCAATTTACTTTTTGTCGCATCCTTAGTTTAGTTTAGAGTTAATTAGTTTACACAAACTCCCTCTTTATTTTTAGGCTAGATAATAGGAAGAAAGTCATTACTAGTACTTTTAGTTCCTTGGATTCAATATTCCAGTCTTGCCACTAACTATACTACTATTCGATAGGTGCGCTTTCCTTTTATCGTGATATAGGTACGATCAATTTTATTACTTCATCACAATCACGAGATCAAGAGGCTACGTTGGAACTGGAGGAAGCTATGAGAAAATAGTACCCAAACCTTTTTTTCCGGTAAGATTTTCAGGGACAAAAATCCCTAAAGGGGGAGAGTTGTAATAGCCCAATTGAGGGCCTAAATGGAACAGTGGTTTTGAAACCACAAATCTAAAGTAGAAAAATTTATTATGATTAAGTTTTAATGTTTACTGTGTGATTGAATGACTGTTGAAATTTTCGTTGCGAAATTTTATTGTTTGTGTGTTGAATTTGATAATTAGGACTAAATTGCAGTAGGTGAAAATGTGTGTTCTAGTTCATAAAGGTACTTGTTTGCAATGGGTTTTTAAAGTGGATGTCCTTAGATAGTAATTAGACCATTATACTCTAGTTCAGAAAAATAGAGAATTTATATTTTTTTGTGCCTATTCTATTTTTTATTGTGAGTAAGTCAACTTGATTTGTTATTCTAAAATTTTTTTTGGTTATACATGTTGAGACTACATTATGGATTTGATATAGTTAGATGATAGAGGCACTTAGAATTTAACCCACCTAACCTTTAAATAGCTTACCTGTTTAATTAACCCCTAGTAAGCCCTATTGATCCTAACATATTTTTTTCATTTTTCTTATTAACTCCCTTTTTATCAAGATTTGATTTGGTTAGTTGTCTGACTATATTTCATCATTTGTATTGTAGAACTTTATTTTGCTCTCTCAAAAAGAGAGAAGAAGAGAAAAAAATATATAAAAATTGATTGAGCTTGAATTACTAGTATCATATTCTGTTGAAAAGCTCGTTATCATTCTTTATTTCTTGTTGATCTAAATTCTTTTAATTCAGTATTTGATTTTTTCTAGTTTGGTAACTTATCAATTCAACTCTCAATTGTAACCAACTTTTTTGACCTTTTCCATACCCTTAACCGAAGCCCTATTACAGCCTTGTAAAAACCTCTTGGTTGGTGTGCCATCTAATTTATATAGTGTTGGAGATTTGATCTCCAAGCAAGCCTAGCATTTCTTGTCCAACTGTTTAGTGCATATTACTTGACCATAAACACTTTGACTTCTTTGAGTGATCATTAGTGAGGATGTTAATTCTTGTTGAGTTTGAATTTTAGGTAATAATTGAGATAAGGGAGATGTCTAATGTTTTTAAGACTTAAAATTTTTTACTTGGATTGCTTGTGTTGTTTAGTGTCATTTTAGTGTGAATTTCCAATGCATGATTATCTGTAGATTATACTAATACATTGTTGGTGAAAAAGATAAATTGAGGGAAGTTGACTTGAATGTGGGTTGAGAAATTTTCATAAGGACAAGCAAATGCTTAAGTGTGGCCACTCGGGCTACCACACGATCATGTGGTAGGTCGTGTCGATTGTGTAAATTTGTCCTCTGAACAAAGGAAAAACACGATGTTTAGGTTTTTTTGAGCATTTTAAGGCGTATATATGACAAAAATAAGAAGATAGGAGATAATCGTTATAGAATATTCAAAAAATAACTTGAAAAACACCATTAAAGCCAATTTTGAAGCAGATTTCTATCAGGATTAAAGATTCTCATTTGATTTCTTAGGAGATTATCGTGAGTTTCTTTAACTTTTAGGTTATACTATGTAACACCCTTATCCCGTAACCGTCGCTGGAATAGGACGAGGCGTTACCGAAAACTAGGAATCGGATCAGAACGGAAAAATTTTGAACATTTTCTTGAATAAAGATCATTCATTTACTAAATTACTAGATGCACACAAAGTTCGAATTTAAAACTTTTACAAGCCAGTTCCACAAGATACCATATCCGCATGACTTATATACGAAGGTCGAAGTAACATTCTACTCGTTGTCTATCCTATACATGCCATAAGCTAATTCCAATTACATGGTTACCGTAATAGCAGATAGTATGACGAAGTACTGACGGTCCCCGAGCTGGTAGTCAGAATCCACAATCTGGAAGAGAAAAGCACAAAACAACGAAGTAAGCTTTCATAAGCTTAGTAAGTCCTTAAGTAATACCATTAACTTTACTGAAATTAAAGACATAATTTCCTGTTCAATTTGGTAAATGAAAAATCGTTTGCTGAATAAATCTAATCACAATTACACATACTTTACATCTTCGTCTTATTTACTTATAAATTTATTTTACATAACCACTTCAATATGTCGTTACCACAGTGGCCATTTGTAAAGGTACTCAACCACAAATCAAATTTCCCGGGGCTATATCTACTTCAGGGTTATTTTCATAGATGACCAAAATATACCTAAGCACACGATGCACATTATTTAAATTTATAAGTCATTTAACTTTAGGTTCAAACAACAAATTAAATCGGTAACTTCACATGACTCTTCGCATCAAGCGAGCATGGCTCAATCACTTAGTAATCTGTACTCATTTCCATAAGTTTATATTATATCTCATTCTTATGATTCAATCCAGAGCAGATTTAATTCTGAGTGAGGGATACATACCTAGCCAACTTAAGGGATTCCATCATCATTAAATTCCGATGACCGAAGACACATATGCATAAATTTTATACCTTCAAATAAATAGTTTCACAGTTGAACATAAACAAATCCAATTCGAGTCATTCTTACATCAAAAGATACGTATCACATACCTGAGTCATTTAATGCATACTACAAGCCTCATTCGTCATCTTAATGTGGGATCTTGTAATCAAATGCACTTGGCCGGCTAGGTATAAAACCCGACCCCAAATCACCAAATTTGAAGCTTGCTAAGTCAATGTCCCGAATAATTTCGTACCATATTCTATTCAAAAGGTTTATCACACTTTCTGATATACGCTGATAGTATTTACACATCACAGCATCTTAACAGATTAATGCTTCCATTCAGATGAACTCATAAATCACATGATTTACTTCCATCATTGTAATAGCCGTTCGGCCATACCCCATATTCCATAAGCTATTCATCCTCACTTGGTATACAAATATCAATACACATCTTACACATATCTAATATTGGCCATTTGGCCTTAACACACATACACATACACATTCATCACATTGGCTTTATGGCTTTATCACAAATATATATTCATACACTCATCACATTGGCCATTCAGCCTTATCTCACATGCACACTTGCACATTTGGCCTTAATACATATCTTAGTCTCTTCCTTATCCAACAATTTAGTTAATCAGCTTTGATACACCTTAGCACATATAGGACTCTTGCCTTAATCTTATGCATACTCTTAACTAAAAGAAACATATCTATTGATTTATCTTTCATTTCAAATCCCACACTCAATTAAGATTATTCGTGCAAGTAGCATCAATTGATAAAGATACGTGACATGCTAAATTACTTAAAGCTTTTAGAAAAATCAACTCACGTACTTAAGAACTTACTTATGCTCATTATTCGCATATATATATATATCATATCACATTTAAAAAAAATCATTCCCCTTACTCGAATACAATCATGGCATGTTTACTAACCATAGGGCATTCGGTTCACTAATCATAAATAAAGGGTAAAATTTCATTTCAAATGATAACAAAATTCAAGGTAACATTCGGCTTCCAACCTTTGCACACATTAGCTTTTCTACAACAACATTCAAGTATGACCTTTAAGTCTGAATCTATATATTATGCATATGTACTTTAATTTCATCATGTCATGGACTAAAATTCATTACTCAAAAACTTACCATGTCGTTCTTGAGTCAACTATTCAAGCTCAATTTGTAAACACATACCTACATGTAACATTTATTCACATACAAAATCTCATTGGGCTGAATATAAGAGCATACAACCAATTCTCATTTACTTCTCACTTCTCATTCACAATTTGATCATTCGGCTACACTACAAGCACATAAGCATATGTGCGAATCACATTTACCTATTTCGGCCGTACTACATATACGCAAATATATATGTATATTCCACCTTAGCCATTCATCTTTATTTTTTTTCTTTTACATACACATTCACATGACTCACATTAATCGTTCAATATATACATAACCTACATATGTGCAATTAATTTCATTTGGCTTAATAGTAAAATTTTGATGATAATCTCTTAGCTATTTTCATTAGACCAATAAGCATGCAAAAAAAAATCAACCAAACACTTAAAGACTTACTTCGACAATTTCATACGATATATTCTGATTACTCGACCAACTTTGCTTAACCTCGATTCGACTCTGTTTCCTTGTTCTTGAGCTAATTCAAAACCAAATTCTAACTAGTTTAATTGCCTTGCCAAATCTTTATAAACAACAATGCAGAAATCTTCACAAAGAAACACATATAGATTGATGCGGCAACTTATAAGTGAACACATATAGTTCATATTTCTTTGAGCTTATTTCCCTTTTTAAAAATATCATATAACCGAATATATACATACAACCCTCATATCACATTCAACAATCACAATTCAATGTATTTTACACAGAATTTCACTTTTGGCCGAATACTTACAACCAATGTAAATATTTCACATTTTGTTTACAAAGCTAATTTTATCAATACCTCAAGAACACATTCGGCACCCCACATAAACATAAATATTTTAGCCGATTGACCTAATCAACCCTTGCCATAAGTCCAAAATTATCCAAATTCAATTGATCAATTAACCACTCTCAAGACACCAATTATCAAAACAAAAATCAAAGAATTTAAGTACATGGCCGAATAGGCCATTTCTTTAGCCAAGAAACTACCACAAGCACAAATTGACCAATTAGACTAACCATTCTCCCATTCCATGAATTCAACAACACAATCCCTTAAATTTGCCCATAGCTTTTAAAAATTCAAAACTTCAACCCCTTAGTACATTCCAACCTAAATCGAATGCTCCATGTCTTATAAACTTAGAAATTCACTTAAGGATACACACATGGACTAAACTTTGATATAAACATATATATATGACCGAATTTTGCTTTCTTTACTCAAAATATGAGGTACAAACATCACACTCTCATTTCTAGCAAAATTTGACTATGGCCGAAAGTTTCAATCACTCAAAACTCAAAGAATTTCATGTTGGGCAAAGAAGAGAACCTCATGGAATCAAACATCATATTGCCTATCTAATACTCATTCACTAAATTCTAACACCCAATTTTTGTGAATTTCATAACTTTAAAACACCATTGCCGAATATCAACTTAACGAAGAAATTCCCAAAGAATGGGTCATGGTTTTAGGATATAATTGGCCATGATGCTCAAAAACACCAAAACAAAACCAAAGAATCAAGAATTTCTTACCATGTAAGCTTCAATGGCCGAATATCTCAAGCTTCAATTCCTCTCTTAGTTTCTCTCATGGTTCGGCAAAGATGAAGGAAATAATGAGAGAAGAAACAAAAATGAAAACACCTTGTTTTTGTCACCATTTTAACTCATTTTATGTCTTTTCTTTTAATTATAACATAAAATAAATATTTCTTATAATAATGGATGAATATATATATTATATAAATATATAAAACATGCAAACTTTTCATAATTACACCACATAGCCGGCCACTTTTAAGAAAACTGGCAAATTTGACATGCAAACCCCTTTGAATTTATACCATATAGAACTAGGCCATTTCAAATTTACCTATCATGTTTTTCATAATTCTCATACAAGTCCATATAAATAAATTTCGCATCATATGGCCAAAAGCAAAACACCACAATCTTACACATACATTTTACACATATATTAGGCACGGAATTTAACATTCATTATTTTAAACGACTTGGTTTAGTGGTCCCGAAACCACTTCCCGGCTATGGTCGATTTTGGGCTGTCACATACTATATCTTGGATTTTTTTTATTTTCAAGAATGAACTAATTTTCTAAATACCTACGGAGATGAACCCTTGGATGAATTCTATCATTTGATTATTATTTTATGCAATAAATACTTAGATATTGTTCTTAATTATGTGTGCTTAATTCTTGGTTTGATATTTTTAGATTATTGATCCATGTTTGATATGCTTAAATTAGAGGAGGCATATACCCTGTTTAAGAGTAGATCTTGCATAGTTGAGTGGAGTTGCATGCAATCCTAGAAATAGGATAACATATATCTACTGGATTAGAGTCAAATCTAATATAAGAAACCATAGATTGAGTTAATACGATAATAGGCGTTTTAATTAGAAAGAAAATTCAATTAATCAACCTAAAGTCAGTTGCTCTTACTCTCGAAAGAGATATTAGCATAATATAGGGATTTCTACTGATCAAGATACAAAGTAAAGAAATTGTGTAATTTAGACTGATAACGACATATGAAATCTAGGTGGATTCTTCTTGGGTACTGTTTGGCTTCTTGGTTGTTAATCGTTTATTTTCCTGATTTTTTCTTTGTTGCGTTCGTAGTTAATTAATTTAATTAATTTTAGTTTTTAATCAATCACTCGAATTATTCAGTTAAATAATAGAAAGACGATAATTACTAGTACTTTTAGTCTTCATGGGAATAATATCTTTGCTCACCATAGCTATACTATTAATTGATAGGTACACTTCCATTAGTCAAATTTTTAGTTAGTTTATGACGCATTAATAATTGATCATAAGTGAAGAGTTTGGAGTGAATGATTGTAACAATCGAGGTTCATTATTGGGGCTACAATTATCATTTTTGTAAGGTTAGATTGAGTTTTATCTAATAGGTAATCTGAATCAACTTTTGAATAAAATAATTCACTCATCAAGGCTCCAAAGATTCGAATTGGCAAACCCGAACTATATTAATTAAATATCATTTTTCGATTTATCTTAGTGCCTTACTCCTCATTCATAATTTGTTTGTAAAACTGCCAAATTACAACCTGTCTTAGATCACCAGTTGGGACAACAAAAAAATCAACAAACTAAAACCTATTCCATTTGGTATCAAGGTAGGCTTCAAATGTACGTAAAGGTGATTTTATGTTTGGCTTTCAATAATTTTGTTCGCCTCTCCCCTACTCTCGCGAATATGGGAGATGATCAATACTAAAACAACAAGCAAATAATTAGAAGATATACTATCATGTAGTGTCTGCAAGTGTGACAGGTTAGTTGTAATATAATTGTACAATAGGGTACGGAGTACTCCGAAAATCTAACCTAAAGGAGTTGACGATTGAGCGAATTATAGCTAATAACATGCAATTAAATAGTCTAACTAACTACTTGCTAAACAATATAGTATGATAAGCCATAAAGTTGAGAGTAATTACACTAATTTATTGACTAATTAACAAGAGGACTAAATTGTAAAATATGCAAAGTTAAGACACTAATAACTTAATGAAAAACAATGGTTGGTTGACTTCAAGGTGGTTAGCTAATAATCGAAATAGGGATCTAAATTGTTTAAACTACTCAAGTGGCTCCATTTTTATAACACTCGATTTCTAATAACCCAAAAGTTTGAAATAATTATATGGCTAAATTGAAAGAGACCGCAAGTTGTCTGCCTTTGTTGAAAAAAAAGGGGAAGCTGGAAACTAAATTGGACATGGTTAAGATCCAATTTTGGTTCAATTAGAATGAAAGCCGTTAGTTCTTTATTGGAAGACATGATAATTACCTATGGATGATTCTCATAAGGTTGGTATTAACGCTAGAAGGGCTATAACTAGTTTAGAAATAATATCCTAGGGATGATTTCCTTCTAGAATCTATCTCATTTGCTCTCTTCTTCATCTTGTTCATTAGATATTTTGAAAAGGTATAGCTATAACGGTCAGTTTGTGCAAGTGTAAATAGTCGCTCAAGTAATAAGTAAGTATAAAGAGTTATTGTCTCCACAGGGATTGTATTAGTGCAAATTCAATTAATTATAAAATTATATTAACAATTCGGTGAATAAAAACTCAATTTGATTGGTAGTGATGATTAAAAAGAATTATAATAACTAGATGCAAATTATCCTAAGTATGCAACTATATGAATGAAATAGATTTTAGTAAATTTAACACGATATGCAACAATTCTAACATAAATAAACTAGGATAATTACTTTAATTAAACTTAATTTATTTTCAACATGCTTAATAATATTCGGAAAAAACATTCCATGGCAACTCGACCTTTCATGAGTTTGAAAACCATTTTAGGATTTCTTAGTATTCATGTGAAGTAACAGGGACGGATTAAGGTATGAAACAATTTAATCACACAAATCTAGAAACTATGCAGATAACAAAGCCGTACTAGGGATGTTATGCAACCTACAATTTAATCGGTTTAATGATCTAAATTGAGCATGCACATTTCAATTATGCATCCATTAGCCTTCATCTAGTTAGGATCATTCAGCTAATTCAAGTGCATTTCAATCACGTATGAACAAAATACAAACTTGATTTTAATTGAAAACATGATCGATCGAGGCACAAAACATTTTAAGCATGAATCAAATAAATATTATTTAATTAAAATAATCATCCTAGCTTAAATAAAATTAAGCTTTCATTGTTGAAAACAAGAACAAAGAACTCATAGCAAACATTCAAATTAAATTTAAGAAAAGAAAGATTAAACCCTATTCAGACGGCTGTTACCCAAGACTCTGAATGGTGAGAACTCCTTTGATTCTTGCTTGCTCCTTTGCTGATGGCTCTCCGAGGTGGCCAACCAAGATTTCTTGATAGGCTAAATAGCTAAAACCTCTTAAGGAATGAAGGTGGATGGCATGGGGAGAAGAGAGAATTGAGAGAAAATGAGAAAGGAGAAGAGAATGGATGAATGAGGGGTGATTTGAGAAGTGGGATGAAGGGTCTTATTTATAGGTGAGGTTGGGGTGTAAGTTTACTAAAAATAGAAGTGTTCATCCACTTCAAATCCTTCCAAGTGTGGCCGGCCATACATGTAGGTAAGGTGGCTGATTTTTAGCTTGATTCATGTGCCACATCACGTAGGAGCAAGACTCAGTCTCCGATGAATCTTCAGGTAAATCTCTGATTTCTTTAAATCTTAAGGGACTTCATACAATTAACCCAAATGTTGACTTATTAACCTCCATGTGCAGCCAAAATTAGGGGCTAATTTAGTCCAATTGGGATGGCATTGTAATTGAATTAAAGCTCTCCCACCTGTCTGAAAATAATAGAAAAATTAGGGGACCAAACAATGCAAATTAACCACTTTAATTAATTAAGTCTACTTAATTAATTAAGCCCAATTTTATTAATGAAACACTTAGAAGTAATATATTAAATATAACTTTATATTTTATTATAAAATTAAATCATGCATGGCCCATTTGATAACTTAAAAATATAATATGCTCAAATTAATATAAAATAGCCATTTTATGCATAAAAACCATATAATAAAACATAAAATTACATTTTAATAATGTCCATGTCCTAATTTCAATTTTCCACATATTTCATTAATTTAATAAACAATTACTAAGTTTTAGTAATAAATTTAAGCAAAAAGGTGATGAATTATATAGGAAAAATCCTATATATTTTCCCGTTTACAATAGCCGTAGAAGGTTCTACATGGAGCAGACTTCATACAGATTAAGATGGAAAAGTAGGGAAAACCAACAAGCCAGTAAGGTTCTTAACCCTTCTATCTACGTAAGAATAGGTAAAGGAGGTTATAGACTTTAAAACCATTTTAAGGGTTCTGCATGTGTGGGATTAAGCAGAGAATATTGATTTTAACCTATGATTTTGGTTCAAATGCTTAGCTTCCAGGAGAATGGAGGATCTAGTGTTTGAGGAAGTTAAGCTATTGAAACGATAAAGATTCAGGTGAGTTCTAGACTTCAAACCAACTGTACGATCTACGTTGTCTGCATATGCCATGTTTGGAAAAACCATAAAATATGATTATATGTGCATGCATTACATGATTGTGGGAAAAAAATCAATGGGATAAATAAAGTTAGGATGGAAAATAGGGAGTGAAGTTGTTAGATACCACCTCAAGCGAAGCTCCAGGCCTTGCGAAGGGAACACTACAGTGTTCAAGATCAAAGTTAGGTGGTGTAAAGGAGTTAATGGGAGGAAAATTAGGGAAGTGAATTTTATGGAAAGTTATGTTGGAAAAACGAGTTTGGAAAATGCAATGAAAAATAAATTTAGGGAAAAACTAAATTTTAAATTTTTTTCCAAAACAAGATCTTGATTGTGATATCTAAAGTAATAAACACTTAATCAAAATTGTACATTTTCGATTTGTCTAGAATTAGCGCTTTGACCGAGTAGTCTTCTCTGCTATCCTCAAGTTCATGTGTAATAGCCCACTTTTCAGTGGTGTCGAAAACAGTGGTTTTGGGACCATAAATCTGACAAGTAAGTTCATATAATTGGTATTAATATTATACGAGTTAATAATAATATTTATATTGGATTTTGATTTGATGATTTTAAACAATTGGGTTAAAAGTTACTGTAAGTAATTGGGTTTAAAAGTCAAGTGGTTATTGAAAACGAGGTATTAGGACCTCGTTTTCTTAATACAAAGCTATAATTTTTTATTAAATATTTACGGAGTCGTATTATATGTGAATTAAAGTTTGGTCCGATAATTTTGATGATTTATTGCTTAATTAAGGTAAAAGGATTAAATTGTAAAAGAAGGTAACAGTTAATCACTATAGATTTAAAATAGTAAAAGGACAATATGGTAATTAAACCATGGTCAAAAAGTCCAAACAGTGGTAGACATGATTAAATCCACTAACTTTTGGGTATTTTCTCTTTTAGTCCTAATTAGTTTAGGAATGAATTGAAAATTAAGTTTATTTAGTTGGAACTTAATAAAATTGAATGACCAATTGTGCAATTAAACTCTCATTGAATGGTAATTATACTATTAGAAGGGATAATGGATGGTATTAGGCTTATAAATGTTAAAAATTATGAGTAATTAGAAAGGAAAAAATAGTAAATTGGAAATTAAATAAAATTTAATACAGAAAGCAAGTGAAAATTATTTTTAACTTATTATCTTCTTCAATTAGAACCAAAAAACCTAGAAGCCATGGGAGGAAGCTTCAGTCAACATTAGTCCTTCGATTTAGGAAGTAAACCTCGACCCTTTTTGGTAATGTTTATGTTTTTGAGCCCATATTAGCTTAATCTAGCTAACCTGGGGATTAATTTGTAGAACTGTCAATGTTTTGGATTGTGCTATTGATGAATTTAAGTTGTTCCTGAAGCTTTCTGATAAATTATTAAGCTTGGTCATTAAATGGGACTATTTTATAAAGTAATTTTTGGTAATTTTAATGTTTAAGGACTAAAATGTTAAAGTGATAAAATTAAGAGGACTTAATGTGACATAACATCATGTATGGGCTGTAGGAAAATAGAGAATAATTCGAATGAAATGGGATTTGAATAAAAATGGTTAAATTGCATGTTTTGGGCTCAGGGACTACATTATATAAAAGTAAAATGTTTGGGGCAATTTTGTAAAAAATTTAAAAATGATTTAATTGCATAAAATGGATTAATTTTTCTATTAGAATTAGTGAATTGAATGGAATTATTATTTTAGATCCTAAACGAGTGGGAAATCGAGGAAAAGAAAAATCACTAAATATCCCATATACCTTGTCGTTGCTGCAGTTTAGTCTGGTAAGTTCATATAGGTTCAATTTAGTACATTTTTAAATGTATTTTATGCACCTAATTCTATAATGTTTGGATTTTATTGATGTGTGTAATTGAAAATGAAAATAAATGAATTGACACAATGTCGATCACTGATTGAGCTATTATGGACCGTTACTGCAAATAAGTCTTGTAAGTTTGTTCGATTTAATTCTAATGTATTTAAATGCATATTAAATGAATTGAATTGTTTGGTTTAACATTATAATGATACTATGTTTATGGGTAATGAAGTAAGGGATTGTTATAGCATTAAGCACTAACGAGGTACTTTGAGCTGATGAATGGTTGGTTAATAAACTAATGCCTGTATATGGAATATGAGATTGTGAATTATTCATATATTGTTTTGTGTTGAGATACTTTGAGCCGATGAACGTAGGATAGAGTATGATTGGTATGCCAATAGGTTATTATGTGCACAATATGGGATTGATCTAAGTAGTGAAGATGATTTCTATATATTCTCTGTTCACTGGATATGCCGAGGTCCAGCATTTTTTGTGGACCATCGTGTTATTTTACAGTGTTATCTAATGTGCTGGATGGTATTGGCTCTTACAAGCATCTAGGGTGTTGGATGGTTAATAGTGTACTCGTACCCATATATCGTTCATTGGGCGTTATCTTTAATGATCACTAGATGTTATTGAATTGTGGAAATTAATTTGCACTATTGTATTGAGCATTACTCACCTATTCTGAGTTGTGATTGACAGGAACTCTATTAAGAACCTTACCGCCAGGAACTCTGTTCAAGACTTTATTGTTAGAAACATTGTTTATAAATTTCTTTAATTGAATTATTATGCATCATTTAGTAAGCTTTACAGTTTAATCGATGAACTAAAATATGAGCATGTTAAGACTTGTGTGATGAAACTAAAGTAGTGAAATGTTGGGTAATTGAGATGAGGTGTCATTATTGACCCATTGGTTAGGTCTTAAATGGATTGAATTAGCATGTAATGGATGTTTTTGTATGTGTTTGAAGCCTTGTGATCACATGTTTCGTATTGGTTTAGGTGCCTATGTAATTGGGTGAATTTTGAGCTTGAAGTATGTCAATTTTTGGGCTTACATGACCTAGGACACGGGCTGTCACACAACCATATGAAGCACACAGGTTGACACACGGTTAGTGACACAGCCGTGTGAAGGTATTTTGGTTGTTGTACGGCTAGCACACAGCCTGCAACACGGCAGTGTGATCCGAATCAGAGAGTTACATGGTCCATGCACACGGGTATGTAAGGTCGCACACGGGCGTGTAGGACAGCCACACAGGTATGTGACCCTTGACATGAAAATTTTCAATTTCTTCCTAAATGTTTTGATTTGTTTTGAATTGGTCCCTAAATATTTGTAACTTATTTTATAGCTTCAAAAGCTCGATTTAAGGCCCGAAACTGAACGACAGCTTTCAAATTAAATTTTACTTGTGATTATGGAAATTGAATTGATTAAAACAAATGTAAATCCTTATTAACGATTCCAACTTGACCAGTAACATCTTGTATCCTATTCCGGCAACGGATATGGGATATGGGTGTTAGATCATGTCTGTTGAGTGTGGGCTCGCTTCGAATTATAAAATTTTTCACAAAAACTACTAGTGGGGTAATTTTGCAATTTCTCTAAACTTTTGAGTCAAGTTGTAAATTAGAAAAATATCTCTAGAAATTTTTTGCAATAATCTCTTCTGAGAATTTTCTCTCTACAACTTTCTCTTGAATTCAAATATGTGTAAATAATGACCCAATGCTCTATTTATATAGGGAGAATTTAGAGAGTTCAATTATGATTAAACTTAACCATTTTAATATTAAATTAATATAATATTTATCAAGATAAATATTAGATTAAATTTAGTATTAAATCTTATTAAAATAATAGAATATGTATCTACAGAATAAACATTAAATTAAATTTAATATTAAGATAATCACTTCAATATTAAATTAATAAAACACTATTAAGATAAGTATTAAATTAAGTTTAATATTAAAATAATATTATTTTTGGAATAATTAATCTAAAATGAAATTCTCTGGTAGAGTCCCATTAGAAGTGCAACCCTTCCATTACTCAACCACCGATGACCAACTGGCATGGCACTATCGTGTCCAATGATGCAGGTGCAATACCCTTACGGCACCCTGAGCCGATTCGGTCTGGGTCAGTGATGACCCGACCAGTTCGATCTAGCAACCGGTTGGATTGTCGATCTGGTTTCACATACCGAGCTCAGTTCGACCTGTAACAGCCCAAATTTGACCCTAATCGAAACGATGGTTTCGGAACCACAAATTCGAGTCAGAAAAATTTATAAATATTATTATTCGTGTTTATTATGTGTGAAATTACTTGGGTGAAAATTTCATTTTAAAATTTCATCGTTTGAATAACCAATTTGATAAAAAGGATTTAATTGTGTAAAAAGAGAAATTTGCTGTTAAATTTTTAAAGTGATTAAATTGTTGTTGATTTTATAAGTGAAGGTCTTTAAAATGCAAATTGTCCTTTATGAGGTACAGTAGACGGCTAGAATGTTATAATATGATTTTATTTTTCCTATTTCATGATATTTTATTAAGTAAAATGGGAATAACCAATGCATGTTAAGTAAAGTGGTAGAAAAATCACTTCTATTTTTATTTGGCTTTCTCATCACCGAAACTAAGTGAAAGAAAAAGAAAGAAGCTTGACTAGGTTCGGTCATCTTCTTCATTTTAATTCAAGGTAAATTTTCAAGTTATTTTTGTTAATTTTGAGATGTTTGTGATCCTTTTTCCATTATCTTTAAAGCCCATTTTGTAATTTTAGAAATGGTGGAGAAATTTAAACTCAGCCATGGATAGAAAAGTTGAAAATAATGTGTTGATGTTAGAAGATAAAAATAGATGCTAAATGTGAGTGACTAAATTGGTAAGATAATGAAATAGAAGGACTTGTTTTATAGAGGATGAAATGCGGCTTAAGTAGAATGAACAATTAACTATGAAATTTTGTTAAATTTTAGTAAATTTGGTTAAATTGCTAGAGTAGAAAATTTTTAAAGGGTGAATGACGAAATTCATGAATTTAAGAGTCTTGAATAGATTTGAGAAACATTCGGTCTTACTAAGGTATAAATAATTTTGATTATTTTGAATGTTTTGAAATTTTTGGATAAATTTATTAAAATCCAAAATCTTGTGGGGGAAATCATATGAGTTGTTATTCACATGTGATAATTGTGCTAAATTTAATTTATCAAGTGAATAAATAATTATTTTATTTCAAATTAAGCTCAAGATCCAAAGAATCAAGAGTTGGACCGGGGGAAAACAAAGTTGGTCGAGTAGTCGACGCAATTGTACGAAATTTTGTCAAGGTAAGTTCTTAAGCGGCTAAATTAAATTTCTTATGCTTAGAAATTAAATAAGTATAATGAAAGTGAATGTGTGATTATATATATATAATTGCCTAATGATGATATTATTGTTGATATGATTTAGTCTTGGTGTTAATTGTGCCGTATGTGGTTAAAGAATTGAGTTAAAATATTTAAGGAGTAAATGGTGCTGATTGTAATTAGCATAATTGAGTTGATATAGACTTAGTAATACTATGTGCCGAATGGATGTTTGAATGAATGATTGAGCTGAATGTGGTTAGAGTGTTTGAATAGGAATAAATAGGATGATATAAAGTGCTAAATGTGTTTCAAATGAAAGGAATGATTGGTTTTGATATATATTAAAGTCATGGAATGTGACTCATAGTGTGTATAATATCAGTAATGAACTATGAAGTGAATGGTTGTATTAATCGGGCTAAAAGCCTAGCAGGCATAGTGTCGGTATTATGATTCAAGTTATAAACCTAGCAGGCCTAGTACCGGTGTGAAATTTCAGGCTAAAAGCCTAGCAGGTATTATACCGTTGTATTAAAAATAGGTTGACACCTAGCAGGCCATGTGCCGGTCTGATATTTCGAGATGCTAGATTGATGGGCTATTAAAAAGGTTAAAACGAGTGAAAAGCTATGTGCAAGTTAAATTATTGTTAACTCGAAATAAGGTACGCATATGTTTTGTTAAGAGAATTATTACGTATGTTATGCATTTGAATGATAGATATAATTTGAATGAGATGGAATGAGATGGAAATTTGAGAAGATATAGTATGAACACGTAATTACCTAGCATAGTATTCGGCCATTTAAGGCATAAGTATACATTTTTTGTATTATTAAATTGAACTTATATCATTAGTGGAATAAGTATTTTTATTTATATATATTATTTGGTATATTCGAGGTAAGGTAAACATATATTGAATTGGCCTATTTTGATTGTTTATGAGCTTACAATGAAGTGATTTACTCGATTGAGTATGAGGATATAATAGAATTGCATATTCGGCCAAGATGGCTAAATTGAATTTAAGTGGAAAGTAAATGGTATTTTTCGGCTAATGTGAAAAAAAAAGGATTAGTTAATTGAGTGGTTTAAATTGCTTAAGTCTTACTAAGCTTTTGATAGCTTACTGTGAATGTTATATCTTTTTGTTTTATAGATCGTTGAATCCAGTTACAAGCTCAGGGATCATCAGATGACTCATCACACTATCTACCGTTTTGGTATTTCGATGTTCTAAACTTGGCTTATGGCATGTATAGGTTAGACATTGTAAAAAAAATATATTTTTGTATATGTTTATATAAGCCATGCGAAAATGGCCAATTATG
Source organism: Gossypium stocksii (assembly GCA_020496765.1). Classification (NCBI taxonomy): domain Eukaryota; kingdom Viridiplantae; phylum Streptophyta; class Magnoliopsida; order Malvales; family Malvaceae; genus Gossypium; species Gossypium stocksii. Next base: position 36,117,999 of record CM035623.1, on the reverse strand, counting down.
ATACTAAGTTTGGTATTCATACTTTTGGCTTAACTGATGGATAGATTAGTCTATGTTGAATCGATTATAAATCATAATAGATAAATGCTTGGTTGTGTTTATAAATGCTTGAAGTGAATGAGTTTTAAACTAGGTTAGATTGTTTAATGGTTTTGATTATGACATGTATAATTTTAGATATATATTTTAAGTTGATTCAAGTAAGATATATAAATATACAATGATATTATATGCAAATTACCGTGAGCCTCAAATATTACCATGTGCGAAAATATAGTGGTTTAAAGGATGGAAACTAATTGGAAGTGAAATGATGATAAGCTTACATACATTCGGTGAAACACATGAAAATTTACCAAATGAATAGTAACACTTTATAAAATGCATATTTGGTTTAAGACTTAGCTATTTATTCATGCGCATACACATGTATCGAATGATGATGATTGATTTGTTCTATCCTAGTATAGCACATGATTGCCGAATATCAATTTGGATAATATGAGATAACTAATATTTTTGCATTGGAATTATTATGATATTGTTTATGTTCGTTATACGATATGAAATAATTTGTACAGAGATTCGGTTAAATATATGTTTTAATATTTCTTGATTAGGAGACTCATTCATATGTATATGAAATATTTAAATGTTGACATTGGTCTTGTAATGCCTTATAACCCATTCCGGCGACAGATACGGGTTAGGGGTGTTACACGACCAGTTTTTTGGTCTTGGTCTCGATTTTGGGCTCCTGGGCCTGATTTAAGATCCTAGGTCCAATTTCAAGTTCAATTACCAATTAGGCCAATTGACTAACTGGAAAATAAACTTTCAAAAATATCATATTAATTTTAATTTATTTGATTAATTTAATTTTACTTGATCAAAATTAATTTTTCAAAAATCACTTAGATTTTCCAAATTAAATTTTCAAGAAAATTCTTTAATCAAATTCTCTAGTTGAACAATTCTCACGACCACCTAATTTAATTCCACATCGAATAAATCAACACAATTGAATTATTCCCAAAACCGTAGAATATTTTTCTTATTCAAAGCAACCCGATCAAGCTTTTGTTGAGCTAGCGAGTGGACCAATCGAACATATACAATTAGACTCTAGTGATTGCAATTATTTCCAAAAGCATCGTTCCAATCATTCGCAATTACGTAATCATGGAGTCAGTCCACCAGAAGTATCATGACTGAAATCTCCTTATTGTATACTATTTATGAAAGAAATCCATCCAACTATTTCGTCCAATGACCTCGTCATGTGTGTGTTACCCTCATATGATATCCTTGATTCCTTTGAGTTAAATTTGTTCTCTCAATACAATCCTATTTGATCTTATTGTCACCATTGTATCTTCTTAATGATTAATACGATCACTATCAACAAATGACTTTGATAAAATGCTCATTTGAGAACAAGCAAACTGTGACCACGTTCCATATTTATCAATTCACACAATGCCAAGGAAAGGACATCTTTAAGTCTTTAGTTGACGTATGAATTCCACTATTGCTAATAAAGCATGACAAACACAAGTCAAGTACCCCACACACCTGTTATGGGCTTAATCATCTTTAGAGCATAAGCTTCCACTTACATCAAAGCACATGAGTTGCATACGCATGGTTAGTGACTAAATTAGGATTTAGGTCCAATCCAATGTAACATTCTACCAATGAGTAGATCTATTTCTCTACTCGTGGAGTCAACTACTCCGATAGCCAAGACTAGCCATCTCTCCAATTTGAATTGTAGAGAACATAATAATCCTCCTTAGTATTTGAATCAAATGCTCACTTTGATTCTTTAAAAGGATTACGGACTCATTTAGATTATCTACTGAAGTAAGTTGTATTTCTCGCAATGTAAACTTTCTGTACAATGCCACTTATTTTAAGTTTGAACTTTAGACAATCAATGAGCTAATATTTGCTGGTCACTATGCATGCAAAATATAAAAGACATAATAGTGAAATGTGAAATTAACTTTATTTATTTATTCATCGTTCAGATAAATAGAAAACAGTTACATGTTTACTACACAATAGGCATATATCCCAACAATCTCTCACTTGCCTTAGTGAAGTAAATGTGTCATGTTTCGCATTCACATATCCTCGACATGTTTGTTAAAAATTCTAGTTATAGGAGTCCCAGTAAATGGATCCGCCTGGTTATTTTTAGAAGCTACTTTTAGCACATCTACAATTTCTTTGGTTACTTCCTCTCATATCAAGTGATACTTCAGATTAATATGTTTCATCCTCTTATGACTTCTCATTTCCTTGGCATTACCTATTGCAACACTGTTACCAAAATATAGTGTTATCGCTTTTTCAATACCAAGAATAACTTCAAGTTTGGTTAAGAGCTTTTGAAGCCATATTGCTTCTTTTGTTGCCTAAAAAGCAACCACATACTCGACCTCCATAGTAGAGCCAGTAGTTCAAGTTTGTTTTGCACTTCTCCATACTATGGCTCCACGGCCTAGAACGAATACATTTCCCAACATTGATTTCCTTGAATCTTTACAAGTTTGGAAGTCTGAATCTATGTATTCAACAGGAGTAAGGTCCTCCCTAGAATACACAAGCATACAATCCTTGGTTCTTTTAATATACCTTAATATATGCTTTATAGCTTGACAATGCTTGAGACCTGGATTCACCTCATATTCTCTCTTTCTTCTCCTGTCTTAGGATAGTCATCTAAAGAAAAATGAAAACCTGATGTAGCCTGCTGAACACCTAGCTTTACATCAGCCATTGCAAAATGTTCCAGTACCTTATCGATGTATGAAGCTTGAGATAGTGCTATCGTTTTATTCTTTTGAACCTTGAGGATTTGAATTCCAAGAACATAACTAGCTTTACCTAAGTCTTTCATGCTAAATTGTTAATCTAATTACAATTTAACTGATGACCATTCTCCTACATCATTTCCAATAAGTAGAATATCATCGACATATGAAATGAGGAATACCACCTTTTTGTCCCTTATATGCTTTTAAACACAAGGTTTATCAGCGTTTTGCTTAAATCTAAAAGTCATGATCGTATGATTAAATCTTTTATTCCATGAGTGAGACACCTGCTTAAGTCCATAAATGGATCTTAGCAATTTACAAACTTTCTACTCCTTTCCCTTAACAACATAGCCAATAGGTTGAGCCATGTAAATCGTCTCATCGAGATAGCCATTCAAAAATGCTGTCTTGACATCCATTTGCCAAATCTCGTAATCGAGAGCAGCGACAATGGATAAGAGTATGCAGATAGACTTGAGCATGGCTATTGGAGAAAAGGTCTCATCGTAAACGATGTCTTCTTTCTATGTGTAGCCTTTCACTACAAGTCTAGCTTTGTGTGTAACGCCCCTCACCCATAACTATCGTCGGACACGATACGAGGCATTACCAAACAACACTCGCACGATTGTTTGATTTCAACAAATAATTTCCGTGAAAATTTTTAAACTTTTTCATTCATATAGTTCACACCCTCATTGTAGGCCTACGACGCCCAAACGATACATTGAGTATGATCCAGGACTAAACTAGAATTTTTCGAACACTGCTAAAGTTTTCACTCAAAACAATGTCACACTCCTATGTGACTCAGAACACGCCCGTGTGGCCAGCACTTGGGCTATTTTCCAAGCCTTTTTTGTTGCTCTTAACTCTTTACACTCATATGAATTTCATGGACCCATATTAATCCTTTAATTAATCCTAACTTAACCATCAAACACATGTAGTATACTTTTCTACATCAAAACATTTCCACAACACATGCATAAAATAGAATTTGTTTACCTATAACTATCATGGGCCACATTTCTTGGTTATATACAACGTAACAATATAAGCCAATACGTTTGACCAATACATACTATCTATGACTAATACTTATACATGCCACTCACTTGTAAGCAATAAGAATCTTTATTGAGCCATCTTGACAAAATGATAGTGCGATGCTGCCTCTGACGATCTCCAACCCCGAGCCAACCTGACAAAACTAAGAGAAATGGAAGAGAGAGTGTAAGCTTTTAAAGCTTAGTAAGTTGGCATATAATAATAATAAATTAAATTAACAAAATGTTTCCATTTCTCAAAAGGTATTCTTAAGAAATAAAATCATTGAATACATGTTTCCACTTTTTACACATGTTCAGCTTAGGTTCTTTCCTGAGTCATAGCCGCTAAATTAATTATATCTTAAGCTATAGAACTTGAAATTAAGTTTTGTAAATTTTCCCTAAAACTAGACTCATATATCTTCTTCCCATAAAATTTTTAGAATTTTGCTTGTGCCAATTAGTACAGTTTATTCATTAAAGCTTCCCCTGATTTGCTACTCGACAATCCTGACCACTCTTCACTAGAATTTCAATTTCTTTTTATACAGAATTTGAAAGATGTTCACGTTTGTTTTTGATAAAAATAGACTCAATAAGGAATCCACCCATGTAAATTATGTTCCATAAATATTTTTTTACAATTTTTAATGATTTTCACAAATTATAACAGGGGATCACGAAATCAATCTAAACCAGTCTTAAAAAAATATAAATATCTCAAAATAAAGAATTCCTTTTCTTTCTCTATTTCTTTTATATGAAAATAGCATAAATAATATTTAATTCCATATCTCATTCAACCTCTAATTCAATTTCTATCATTTTTGGTGATTTTTCAAAATTACCTAACTGCTGCTGCCAAAAACTGTTATATTTCAAGTTTCACTTTTTCATAAATTTCCTTGTATCAATTTTTCATAGTAACACTTAACTATATCAAACTTACCAAAGCTCGATTACTTATCGAGCATATTGCTCACAACACATATATTCATATCACTATACTTAACACCATATTTTCATATGAATTTGCAATTAATAGGTTTTCTCATTGAACACGTCGGAACAGTAACAGATATTCGGTGGCCTGCACATAGTACCACCCTTGTAGCAGAAGCTAATTGGTGCACATAGTAGCCTGGACTTAGTATTACACATTTGACCAAAACCATTTCCTACACAGAGTGGCTTGCACTTAGTACCACACATGTGATCGAAGTTATCGAATACGCATAGTAGCCTACACATAGTACTACACATGCGACCCAACCATTTGGTACACATAGTAGCCTGCACTTAGTACTACACACGTGACCTAAACCATCTTGAACACATAGTAGGCTGCACATAGTACTACACATGTGTTCTTACAATGGATCATTCATATCTTTTCTATTCCGAAGGTTCAACCAGGAAATTCTTCACTTTTCAACATTTTACCAATTCATCCATACTCAATTTCAATTCATAATTTACCTCAAATGGCATTCAATATGCAACTACGACTTATATAATAACAAAATATTATAACATAAGTAAAAACGATATATTATTTACATACAAACTTACAATTTCACATAGTCACCATAATCATAGAAAGCACTTTTAACCATAACATCTTAATTCATTTCCATGTCATCTATGTCACATTGTATCATAGGCATTATTAAATCAAATCACTAACATAATAATATCATAATCATATAATTCAACAAAATCAAATCTAATATTACAATTTAGGCTTCAAACAGACATTATGAAATTACCGCATTACTATTATTATTCTAACTTACCTCGAATGCAAAAACAGCAAACTTTTTCGACTTAGCTCATAACCTCGTTCTAAGTCTGAATTTCATGTTTTCTTGATATAACACATCAAATAACACTCATTTAATGACACATTATTCAAATTAGTCCAAAAATCATACTTTTAAAATTTTACATTTTTGCCCCTAAAGTTTGTCAAAATTACATTTTTCCCCTAGGCTCGTAAATAATTTTTTATTCAATTTCTTTGCATTTTATACCTAACTGAACCATTTTATAGATATATCAGCCCACAATTCTCATTAAAACACACATTTATGACAGATTTTATAACTTTTACGATTTAGTCCTTTCAAACTTTTTCGTCAAAAATCACTAGGTAAAAACCGTTTATCTAACCTTAAACATGCATAATCTACCATAATTCATAAAAAAGCACAATTATTCAACATGGGTCAATTTTTAAAATCAAACCCTAGCTCAAAATAAGGGTAGAAATAGAGAAATAATGTTACCGGGATTTCAAAAACGTAAAAAGCATTAAAAACGGGGCTAGAACGGACTTACAATCAGGCTTGAAAGCTTGAAAAACCCTAGCCATGGTTTCTCCATGCTATACTCGGCCTTGAGGAAGAAGATGAGTAAAAATTGGCTTTTAATTTGATTTTTAATTCATTTAATCAATAAATAACCAAAATGCTCCTAACTTAAAAATATTCTTTTTTCACCCATTTCATGTTCATTTTTGTAACCAATGGTATAACTACAATTTAAGGACCTCCAATTTAAAATTTCATAACAATTGGACACCTCTAACATGTAGAACTCAACTTTTGCACTTTTTACAATTTAGTCCTTTTGACTAAATTGAGTGCCCAAACGTCGAAAGTTTCGTACGAAATTTTTACAAAATAATTTCATAAAAATGTAAACCATAAAAATATAAAAAAAAAAACATTTCAATTAAACACCTTTTCCTTCTAGAATACACATTTTACTACTTTTGTAATTTAGTCCAATTTATCAAATTGGACACACAAACAATAAAATTTTGTAACAAAAATTTCACAAAATATTGAAAACACAAAATAAATTTTAAAACTCAATCGGAATAAATATTTTGACCTCGGATTTGTGGTTTCGTAACCACTATTCTGTTTAGGCCTTGTATCAGGCTATTACATTGTGTGTTTCCACTTCCCCTTCCACATTTCTCTTCTTCTTATAGATCCAATTACACCCTATGGGTTTAATCCTAATCAGTAAGCCTACAAGTTCCCACACCATATTGGATTTCATAGAATCCATCTAAGCAATCATGGGCCTTTTTCCAGAGTTTGGAATCAACGCCCTGCATAGCCTCCTCGTAAGTGAGTGTATCATCATCCTCATGATTGGCTTTCGTATTATAAATACTACCATTAAAAATGAAGAAGTCCAGTTTCTTAAAAACTCTCCCACTACAATGGATTCACCTATGTTGTTGACTGCTTACAGGTCTTTCTATAAATTTCTCGAGAATTGAACTTGGTAATTGTTCTACCACTGCCGAATGTTCCTCAAGTACCACTTTCCTTCGAGGATTAAAGTTTTCCATGTAGCTTTCCTCGAGGAAAGTAGAATGAGTAGAAACTTTAATCATATAATGTTTTGAATTGTAGAATAATCCTCCTTTTTTTCATTTTGGATTTCCTACAAACATGAAAAATTCTTTCCGTACATCCAACTTTTTTGCATCCTTATCTAGAACGTGTGTTGGACAACCCCATATTCTAAAGTGATTTAGAGCATCTTTCTTTTCATACCACAATTCATAAGGTGTCTTATAAGAAGACTTTGTTGGCACATCATTTAGAATATAGCAAGTCGTTTGTATCGCATATACCTAGAAGGAAGTAGGAAGTTGTGAATACCTTAACCATGTCAAGCAAGGTTCTATTCCTTCTCTTAGCTACACCATTCTACAATGGAGTGCCCGACATAATCAATTAGGATAAAATCCCATTCTCTAAGAGGTATCCTAAGAACTCATCGGATAAATACTCCCCACCTTGCTCAAACCGAAGATTCTTTATAGATAAATCTAATTACTTTTCCACTTCCACACAAAAATCTCAAATTTTATCAAAGGTTTCGCTTTTACGGTGCATTAGATACACATATTCATATCTAGAATAGTCGTCGATAAAAGTAATGTAATAATCATAACTTCCTCGAGCATTGATGCTCATGGGACCACGTACATCAATGTGCACAAGTTCTAAAAGTTGGTTGGCCCTTGTACCTTTCCCATTGAAAGACCACTTAGTCAATTTACCTTTCAAGCAAGATTCACATTGTGGAAGACTAACTTCCTTAAGCATACTTAAGGGGCCATCTTTCATGAGTCTAGTGATTCTTTCTTACTTAATATGACCAAGTCTTAAATGCCATAGGTACCCCTCATTAGTGTGAGAAGTTTTAAGCTTTTTATTCACTATTTCAACTTGAAGCATTGAGTAGTTATTTGGTTTGTTAAAGTAGAGATTATTTTCCATCCTTTTATTATAGATTAAATAATGATTTCTGTGAATACCAATCCTTTTATTGAATGTCACGGTATAACTATTATAAACTAAACATGCTATAGAAATTAAATTCCTCTTAAAATGAGGTACATAAAACACATTCTTTAAAACAATTTTCCTAAGATTATCAAAGTGTAAAATAACTTTTCTTACTACTTTGGCTAAAACATATCTCCCATCTCTGGCTTGCAATGAGAGGCTCCTATCACGCAGACTTCTCGTTTCGCTAAACCTTTGTAAAGAAACACACATATGGTTAGTAGCTCCAGAATCAATAATCCAGTTGTCAATTTATTCTTCCACTAAGCAAGCTTCAACCACAAAAAGTTCCATACCTTTGCCCTTTTCAATTAGGTAAACCAAATACTTCTTACAGTTTTATTTGAAATGCCCTTTCCTATTGCAGAAGAAACATTTGATCTTTTTAAGATCTTTTGACTTCTTAGCCTTCTTCTCATCCACACGAGGTGGAACCGAAGACATAGTCGATTTCTTCTTTCTCTTAGCTTTCTGTTTCCCCTTAGAGGACGAGGGGCTCACAACTAAGTTTGCCTCAGGTTTCTCCTAAATCGACTTACCACCATTCAACATTAACTCATACAATTGTAATTCCTTTATGAGCTAAGTCAAAGTAAGTGCCTTGTTCCTAAATTTGTAAGCAGCCCTAAAACTAGTAAACTCCTTGGTGAAGGATTTAAACACTATTTCAATTTCCATGTTCATGTCTAGTTCAGCCCCATTGTCTTACGCTTCCGCAAAGAATCCCATAAGCTTTAAGCATATGTTCTTTGATCGAAGTACTGGGTTTCTACTGAAAATTCATCAAATTTGTAATAGTGAATTATCAAACCAATGCAACTTGGCCTCCAAGAAAATCCTCAAATTTTGTCAAAATCTCTTTGGCAGTATCAAAATTCTCATGTTCCTTTTGCAACACATTACTCATGCTCACTAACATATGACATCGAGCAATCTAGTTAGAATCTCTCCAACAAGTTCTGTTTCCATTCTCAAAAGTTATCTCCATTTAATTTATTCTTAGTAAGAATGCTAATAAGAGGAGTATGAGACATATTGGAACTGAAAAAAATAAAGCTTTCACTAATTACTATCTTTGTATTAAGCAAAATTTTTTCATTTTAGCAACATATCAAGAATGCAATATGATGCATGTGCCTTGTATTAAAACCTTAAAAAAATATTTTTTTCTTTGCTACGATCATTTTCACACCCAACAACCATGTCGCATTGGGGTCTCATGATTAACTAGCAAGAACATGGATTACATCCAATCTGTTCATGAATCTTATCTTAAGACTCCATATGAACTAATGATTGTTTAATGTTTAACCATTATCTCTAGCTTAAATATTATTTCTTGGAAAATTATTTAATAAGAGATGATCTTGAGTGTGTAACCATTGACTCAATGCCCATCATGAACATGCTTTCATTTTTGAGTCATCTTGGGACAATCTCTTTGAAAGTCATGCATAATTAGTTGTCCTTAAAAGGAAATCCCATCTAGTGAACCCACTTGAAAAAGTTTACCTTGGGGTGCGGCTAGGGTAAGATCTGGCTTGAAATTTTATGATGCTACCACTTAGGGACCATCAATGGAGGCCATAAGTCTTGTTCAAGGACCTTCAACCACTAAATATTTTAAAAACGTGTAAGGTTTTTTTATCCCAATTTTCAAGAATGGTCATACAATAATTCTAGTGGCATTCTTACCTACTCTAAATGATATGCTTCCAACATATGCATGGCATGCTATGCCAATTCTATAATATCCATTCATAAGAATCAATTAATCTTAAAACAAATAATTTTGATTCTCTACAATTTTTATTTTAAGGGAAAAATCAAAGAAGTGAATGAGAATACTGCACTAGGTAGGGTCCTAGGAAAATGAGTTAAGTCAAATTTGACCGCTTAAAAACCAAGCTTTTCATAGCTAGAGCCAATCCGAGACATGTGCCTTCTCATTACCACATGTCTCACAGTTATCGAATAACCTAAAGAAGTGAATAGAACAATACAGCACATGTGTTTTCTCATTACTGCACTTCTTATTTTTAATTGATCAACTATTGATCATCACATATATATCACAATTATAACATTACATAATATAAATATTATAAATAATTATAAAGCATATATATAAAGAGATAGGTAATTAAAATAAAATTGCCAGCCAAGGTTTCCATGGTTCTATTTCTAGAAAATAAATGGAAAAATAAAATTACATAATTTTTCACCATAAGGCATTCCTTAGGTCTTCAACTGCCATCGTCTCTTTTACTCGTCATGGACTCCTTTTGGAAAAATTACATTTAAGTCCTATTTTCGTTTCCAGTCACAAGATTTTTATGAATTTTAAAAAATATGGCCCTACACAGAGATGTGTAACAGCCCTATTTTGACCCTAATCGAAAAAGTGGTTTTGGAACCACTAACCGAGTCAGAAATTTTTTAAAATGTTATTTTCTATGTTTATTAGATGTGAAAATGCATGTGTGAATCTTTGAATGTTTTGATTTTTGTCATTTGATGTGAATTAATCAAAAAGGGCTTAGTTGATAAACATTGAAATCTTGCTAGGCAAAATTTAAAAAAAAAGTGGCCGAATAGTTGTAGTTACAAAAAGGGGGTCCTTGCATGTCAAATTGTCCACTTTTAACACATAGTGGACGGTAATGATGTTATAATTTTGGCATTTTGTGGTTATAATATTAGTTAATAATATTTAATAGTTATTAATGTGAAAACATGAATAAAATAATGGGAATGGTGATAAAAACAAAGTTATCATCTTTTTCTTCTTCCATGACCGAAACTAAGGCAAAGAATAAGAGAGTAGAAGAGCTTGTAAGCATTCGGCTATAGAGGTTCCTTGCTTTTAAAGGTATGCAATGAATTCCTTTGTAAATTGATTTTGGAATTGGGTTGTTGAGTGCATATTGTAGTTAACCCACAGTTTTGAATTATGGATTTATGAACATTTCCACATTCGGCAACTTGGGAAAAATGTGGAAGTATAGTTAAATTGTTAATGTGGAATCTTGAGTTGTTATAATCATGTGTTAAATGCAAGAATTGGATGGTATTTGTAAGAAATTTGAGTAGATGCTAATTTTGGCATTCAGCTACTTTGGGTAAATGAGGAATTTGTGCTTAGTTTTGGAAATTTTGTAGTTGAGTTGCTAATATGTGCTTATATGATGTCCGAATGAGTAATTTGTATTTGTATAACCAAGTTGAATCTTTGTTTAGGAAGCCCACATTGAAGTTACCTTATAAGTGTTAATTAGTAGATAATTTGATGTTGAGCAATGGGTAGTTTAATAACTAATTAAACATGTTATATACGGCTAGAATGAGCATTGACATTTGGCTAAAATGACTTAGTGTAAACTTGTTACTAAATATTAGGAATACATGCTTAAATGCAAATCTTTGATAGTTTAATTGCCGAATGACCCTCCTTAGACAATGAATTGTATAATTGCTTGTAATTTGAGATGTTGAGGTTGTGAATTAGTTGATAAGTGATATTTGGCTATGGTTGATTTAGTTGAGAAATCTAAGCTAATGTTAGAAGATGAAGTATTATTGCTAATAAGTTGTTAAAGTGCCGAATGTGTATCATAAGAGAAATATTTATTTTATTGATATGTATTTGTTTAGCTAAAAGAGAAAGTACCGTATGTTCTATTTGAATGAGATTGTTGGCATTTTTGATTAAGAAGAATTAGTAAGGTGATTGAAGTAGTTTACTTGTTTTTAAAGCTCAAGAGCAAGGAAAGTTAAACTCGGATAGAGGAAAATCAAAAACTGATCAAATAGTCGAGATTACGTACGAAAAGCACCCAGGTAAGTTCTTAAGAATTTAACTCGGTTTGATATGCTAAATGATTAGATGAAAGTAGCTTACAGAATATTGTTTTTTTTTATTTAGTCTAGATGCATAAGGAGATGGAATGGAAATTAATTAACCGAATATAGTTATTATATATATTTATTGAATTGGATGTGAAAAATGAGGTGTTTAATGAGTATACAAATAGATAGATCATGTTATATGTGTGATAAAAGAGATTATCGCAAGTTTGTGATTAGTTGAGAACTAAAAGCAATCATGATTATTTATGTTATTATTAATTATGTGAGAAAGCCAGGTATAATATAAAGTATTGCATTTTTGGTATTTGCTGAAAGTGAATTAAATGCAGGCCATAAGTCGAATGAGATTTGTGTGTATAAATGAAGTCGATAAACTATGTGTTATGATGCCTAAATTATACCTATATGATTTAATCAAATGAGAAAATGCCTTTGTGTAAATGTACATGTGATACGTCCATACGGGGAATGACAATGCGTACCAAATTGTGAATGTGAAATGAGAAGTAAATGAAAATGGGTTGTATGCTTATATATTCGGTCAAATGGAATTTAGTATGTGAATAAATGTTACATATAAGTATGTATTTACAAATTGAGTTTGAATAGTTGATTTAAGAATAGCATGGTAAGTTTTAAGTATTTGAATCAAATTACTTTTTAGACCTAATGTAATTTTGTACTTAAAATGAAATGAAATGACAAGGTACGATACCTACCTTAAGACCGAAAGGCACATAGAAGTTTTAAGTAGGAATTGTGTTATGTTTTGGAAGGAGTGTGAATTTTATGTAAATATATGAGTTGAAGATAAGTAAGAGATAAAATGAAATGAGAGTAATTCATGTATATGTGATGTGATGTGGTGATATTAAGAAATAAAGTCAAAGTATGAGATATGTAAATATGACTTTATTGTGTTTAGTTGTGTAAGGCCGAATGTGAAGTGTATTATGTATTTATATGCATGTGGTGAGGCCGAATGGCTAATGTGAATTGTGTGTAAGATATATATATGTAGTAAGGCCAAATGGTTAATGAGAAATGTTGTATGACTAAATGGTCATTATAAAAGGAAAGTAAATCATGTGACTTATGAGTAGGTTTGAATGAAGGCATTACCTTATTGATGTGTTTGTGCTTACTAAAAGTGTATGACAGGAAGTGTGATAAACTTTGTGAATTGACTATCATACGATAATATCTGGGCTTAAAGTTCCGCAGGCTTCATGCAGGTAATATATTCGGGTTTTATACCTAGTAGGCGGATTGCTGATGATCTGACAGTATATATGACAAAGAGGCTCAGTTATATATAAAAAAAACAAGTAAAATTTCATAAAGCATTAAGTAATCTAGGTATGTAATATTTATTTTCTAATATGTGAGAGTGATCTCAATACGATTCTTGGATTCAAAAATTGAAAAGTGCTTGGAAATTGTCATATGATCATAGATACTTATTTGTATTCAGCCATGTTAGAAAGTATCTTGAAATTAATGTATTTTATAAGTAATAGAACCTTAAAATTTGATTGGGATTAAGTACATGTATAATCGGCCATTGTGAGCTCTTATGTATGAAAGTATATAAGTTTTAGGTGAATGATGATCATTTGAAACTTTATATGAAATGTGATGCCTGAGTTAGTTTTGTTGAATCAATGATATGTCGGTAATATAGTTATAATGAGGCTATGCATATTCGGTAAGTCGGCAGTTCTTTCAAATATGATAGAGATGAACTTTGAGCATAAATTTAGTTGTTGTTTAAGTACTTATTACTTACTAAGCTCATGCGCTTACCGTGAATTTGTTTTACTCAGTTTCTTGAATATGTTCAATACATTAAGTTGGCTAGATATGTATCATGCACGCGTATGTGAATTTAATTCGAATTGGATCATGAATCTCTAAAGTGACGTGTATATGAATAAATGTTGTGTCTACAAGTGTGATAGTAATACATTCAGTCCATTTATGGGGCTATGGGAAAGTATGTGATACAACCATGAGATATGAATGTTAAATTAAGTAAAAGTATACGCTAAATTGCCCTATGTCTATGCATATATCTAGCTAAGTGGTTAAGTACTTAAAATAATTTCTAGTGTATTTGATTGATCGACTGATGATTAAGTTAAATTGTACATATATATATTGCTTAAGACTTACTAAGCTTATGAAAGCTTACTCCATTTGTTTCGTGTCTCTGTTTTATAGATTATGGACTTTTACTACCAGCTCGGGGATCGTCAGCAGTTCGTCACACTATCTATTATTGCGGTAACCATATGAATCGGACTTAGCTTATGGCATGTATAGGATAGACTATAAGTAGAATGATATCTTGACTGTTGTATATAAGCCATGCGAATATGGCACCCTTGGAAGTTTACTTTTATAAGTTTTAAATTCGATCTTTGTTTGTACCTAGCATCTATATAAATAAATGATCTTTTATTCAAGAAAATGTTCAAATTTTTTTTTTTACTATTTTGACCTGTTTCCAAATTTTCGGTAACGCTTCATCCTATTCCGACGACGGTTACAAGATAAGGGTGTTACAAGATGATAGTCCATGGTCTATTTCCTAGGAACCACAACCTCGACAATAAAAAAACAATGATATAACAAATATATAATATCGCATCTATTCCCATATATAACTCAAAACATGCATATGATAAAAAAAGTGTCACTTTCTATGTAATCAAATCATTTAAAAGGAAGAGAAATTTGTTTTGATTATTTGTTTATACTTATAGATAGAACACAACCTAGCTCACTATACTAATTGTTAGAAAAATAGGTTTGGAAAATGCAGCGGAAAATAATTTTAGGACAAAACCAAAGTTGTAAAAATTTTTCCAAAACAAGATCTTGGTTGTGATTACTAAAGTAATAAACACTTAATCAAAATTTTAATTTTTGATTTGTCTAGGATGAGCGCTTCGACCAAGTAGTATTCTCCACTATCCTCAAGCACACGTTTGCTGAGTGTGGACTCGCTTCAAATTAGAAAAATTTTCACAAAAATTACTAGCAGGGCAATTTCTCAATTTATCTAAATTTTTGGGCCAAGTTGTAAATTAGAAAAATATCTCTAGAAATATTCTAGAATAATCTCTTCAAAGAATTTTCTCTCTACAAATTTCTCTTGAATTCAATTGTGTAACACCCCTTACCCGAGACCGTCACCGGAGTCGAGCACGAGGCATTACCAAACTTATCTTACTAATTCGGGGCATAAAAATTTACTTTTAAAATTAATTCGCCCACATTCATCCAATATATCCCTAAAAAGGGCCCTCGAGGCCCTAAAACATGCAATTAAAACGGTTCGGAACCAAACCAGGAACATTAAAAATTTTTCGATTACTTACACAAATCAAAACAATTTATTTCACTATTCATAATAAAACTGTCTACCTACATAATAGTCACTAAATTAATTATAACTTGAGTTACAAAACTCAAAATTTAAATCTGTAAATTTTCCCTAAACCTAGACTCATATATCCTATTGCCATAATTTTTCCAAAATTTTTGGTGTGACCAATTAGTACAGTTTATTTATTAAATCCTCCCCTGTTTCGCTGCCTGATAGTCCTGACCACACTTCACTAAAAATTAATTATCTAATTATACAGAATTCAGAAGATGTTCATGTTTATTTATTCAAAAAAAAGACTCAATAAGGAATCTAACCATACAAATTATGTTCCATAATTATTTTTATACAAATTTTAATTATTTTTCCATATCAGAATAGAGGATCACTAAATTATTCTGAACCAGCCTCACAAGAATTTAAATATCTCAAAATATAGACTTCCTTTGCTTGCTCTATTTATTTCTTATGAAAATAGACACAATAATATTTAATTATATCTCTCATTCACTATTTAATTCCATTTTACAATTTTTAGTGATTTTTTCAAATCACGTCACTGCTACTGCCCTAAAACTATTCCATGGCCAACTTTTACTCTCTCATAATTTATTTATATAAACTATCATTTAGGCATACATAACACCAAAACATGTTCTTAATTAGTCATTTCAATAGCTAATCATTATCAAATATTCACATGTCATTCTTTACTCATATCATAAGGACATACACACAAAATGGCCAAGTCCTTATACATGCCATAACTTAAAATGTTTCGAATCACAAAATACCTAGATAGCCCTTTGATAGTGTGAAACGATCTCTGACATCCTTACAATCCCCGAGTTGGCTTGGCGATACTATAAAAAGAGAGAAAAGAAAGGGAGTAAGCATAAAGCGTAGTTAGTTTGCATGTAAATAAATAACAACATTCTAAATGAATTATCAAGATAACTTTAACCTTCAAGCTCAATATGCATAAGTCTTGAATTTTCTTACCTGAACTTTTCGAACATGGACTTATTTTACCTTTGCTTGAGTACACTCTTTAAATTTCCCGTTAAACCACTTGGAATACTAAGGATACATAGGTACCTTTCCTTTTTAAACTTACCATTGCCATGTCTTGACATGGCCTTACGTGGTATCCTTGCCTTACGAACTCACCATTGCCATGCCTTGGCATGGTCTTACATGGGATCTTTGCCTTATAGTAGCTTATCAATGCCATGTCTTGACATGGCCTTCCATGATTTCCTTGCCTTGCAAAACTTACCAATGTCATGCCTTGGCATGGTCTTACTTTGTATCCTTAAACCCTAATGTCATGACATTTGTATCCTACACATTCCTAAGGTTCAACCGGGACTTTTAAGTATCATTTCGCCATCAATTCTTACTTGAGTCATCAATGAATAAATTCACAAAATAAACATATAGATGCTGAAAAATAACATCATTAATTATAAATAATAAAACATTACATTTATTTACCGCAAACTTACCTCGATACAAAATACGATCAAATATTTTGATCTAGTCCTCAACCTTTTTCTTTCCCCGGTCTAACCCTGAATTTCTTTCTTCTTGATCTATAATAGAAAATTTAGCTTATTTAATACTCACATTTATCAAAACAGTCCTTGACTCTAACTTTGGAAAAATTATGATTTTGCCCTTAAACTTTTGCATATTTATACTTTTGCCCCAAAGCTCAGAAATTAAACTTTATCCCTAATTCTTATGTTTTAGGATATGCTGATAATTTTGTTTCCTTCTATGGCCATCAAATTCTCACTCTAACATGTACTTATGAACATTAGGTATTTTTACCGATTATGTCGTTTTACTCATTTTCGCTTAAAATCACTTAGCAAAAGTTTTTTAACATAATTTCAAACTTCATATTCTACCATAAAACATCAAAATAGACACATTTCACCTATGGGTATTTTACCAAATATAAACCCTAGGTTAAATTATTGCTAGAATAAGCTAAATCAAGTTACCGGGACTCAAAACGTAAAGAACATTAAAAACGGGGCTTGGATGCACTTACTATGAGCTTGAGAAGTTGAAGAAACCCTAGCTATGGGGACACATGAAGTTTCAGCCTAGCTTGAGAAGATGATAAAAATTTCTCCATCTTTTCCCTTTTAATTCCTTTTAATTACCAAATGACTAAAATGCCCTTCATTAAAACTTTAGTTATTTTTATCTATGTATGTCCATTTTTGTCCATGAAAACCTAATGGTCTAATTACCATTTAAGGACCTTTACTTCAATTATGCTCTTCAATTTAATCATTTCCTATGTAGAACTCATATTTATCAACTTTTTCAAACAAGCCCTAATAGTCAAATTAAACATGTAATTCATAAAATTTTCTATCGATACTCTAACACATGCATCTAATCACTCAGTAAATTATAAAAATTAACCAGAATAAAATTTTCTCTCTCGAATTCGTGGTTTCGCAACCACTGTTCCGTTTAGGCCTTATTTCGGGATGTTACAAAGTGTGTGTAAATAATGACCCGAAGCTCTCTTTATATAAGGAGAGTTTAGAGAGTTCAACTATGATTAAACTTAATCTCTTTAATATTAAATTAATATAATTGTAATGCCCTAATTTTTGGGTTTTTTCTTAGATTGGTCCTTATCTGATAAAATGTTTAAATGTTAGTATTTGGGTGTGTAATGCATGTTTGGAGTATGATAATGGGCCTATGGAAGGCCCATGTGTTGGTTAAAGGCTCGGCAAAATTTTGTGTTTTGACTTAGGAGATAGGGGACCATTGAAAATAAGGGTCTTAAGGAATTGTGTGCGAAATATAGCACAAAAGGACCAGTGGTAAAGTGGCAAGGGAGACGCCACTAGGCTCCTTAAAAGGTGGCGCCTAAATGAGCTTGGAGGTCCAAGGTTCAAGCTGCAGAGGTTGCAAGTGTGGTGTTTTATTTTTGAGCTTGAGCAGGTAAGAATTTGAGACAGAATTGAACTCTGCTTGGAGGAGATTTGAATTGGTCAAGGGAGTAAATCAAGGAGGGATTTGTGGAGCTTTGAATTTTGAAAAGAAGTGGCCGGTTTTGGGACTTTGCAAGTGCAATTCGGCTAGGGGGCTTGGTGCTTGTAATTTCGGCAATTGAGGGGGGAGAGTGCCGAATGTGATAAGGGAGTTTTGGGTGCTAGCTTTTCTTTTTCTTTTGTTTAGCCGAATTGTAGTCAGGGTTAGTGTTTGGGTTCCTTTTTATCTCTTCAGTTTGCTGGTAGCCGAATATAGGACTTCCAAAATACAACCTTGTGCCGTATTTTCCCTGTGAAATCAATTGCTCACCTTTTCTCCTCTTCAACCTCAATTCTTAGGTTCTTTCTCTTCTATTTCCTCTTTCTATCGTCCATATCTCCCTGTTTTCACCTTGTTTTTATTTTTGATCGTCTCTAAAGCTAACAACCACCCTATTGCCGATTCTCTTATTTGACCGAAACCTTGCCGATTTCTCAATAGCCGTATACCTCTCTTCTCCCTATTCTCTTATCGATATTTTTCCATAACCTCTTGGCCGAATCCTTGCACCATCACTCTCTCTTTTCTTCTTCCATTTCTTAAAGCCTCTTGTTTCTTGTTGAACCGAATATTCTGAGGATCAGAACTTTATCTCTTCTTTTTGGAACCGAAAACCTTCATTGAGGGCCGAATCTCAAACCGACTCTTTTCTCTTGCGGGTTCGTAGAAGGAGTAGTTGTGAATCAAGATTATACTCGTATATAAGATCTTTCTTGGGCTGATATCATAGTGGTAAGTACCCTTTCTCGTTAATCATTCATATTTAGGGCATGAAAAGCCGAAACCCCTTATGGGGGGCTAACGTTAATGACTAAGGGCATGTTGGCCGTTCTCTTTTGGTTTGATTATGTTAGTGCGATCAAGAGGCTGTACAACTAAGGACTCGGAAGGCTAAACACTACGGAACAGTAGGATTTAGTCCACAATCGACAAAAAGGGGTAAGATTTCGATGCTTAGGCTATGTAGGCCGATTATGGTAAGGGGTTTATAACTCTTTGATTATTGATTATTAGGCTAATAGTTAGCGTTCGATTGTAGGTTCTTCATACGTGGATTTCGTCAACGTTTCATCAGTAACAGGTGTGTAACGTATCTCCATTATAGACTAGGATGGCTAAAAGCCGAAATAATCGAAACGGTGCTAAGTGACCGATCAAAAGTGACCGAAAAATCAGCCTTGGAAAGAAATAAGAGTGACCAAATACTCTGTTGTGGTCACATTGGGAGTTGGTGATGGCGAAATTGCATAAGGTGCAATTTCGAGCGATTTGGTAAGTTGGGCCTCAATGGGCCAAGGTGGGCCCAATGGGCTTCTGAGCCCAAATTTGAAAATGTTCATAAAAGACTTTCTGGTAACTTGAATAATAAGAACTTGGTAAAGTCGGTAAACTAAAACCAAAAATTTGGCTTAACGGACTTATCAACGATATTGGACATAGTAAGGCCCATTAGGGGTTTTAGGCTAAAGAGGGCAAAATTAGAAATTTGGCTTAAGTGGACTTCCGTGGCTATTTAGGGACTGTTAATTTATCAGACTTGCATAAAGTCACTGAAAATAAGAAAAAGGACTAAAATACCCTTAAATATGAAAAATTACCAAAATACCCCTAGGTGTGAAAAGACAATTATACCCCTAGGGTCAATTCTGTATGAAATGTATGATGTTATGTATCTGCATGAGTTAATTATTAATATGAACATATCTGATGCATGAGATGCTATATATTGCATGCTAGTATGATTATCTGTTGCATGGGGTATGGGTTTATGATGGAGGAAGCGTCCTGGCAGCCTCGCTGCAATCTGGTGACTTTGTCACATTATTATCTGGCAGCCTCGCTGCAATCTGGTGGCCTCGCCATAATATTTATATCTGGTGACCTCGTCACAATATCTGGCAGCCTCGCTGCAAATATATCTGGCAGCCTCGCTGCAAATGTTATCTGGTAGTCTCACTGCAAATTATATCTGGCAGCCTCGCTGCGAATATCTGTGGTGTGTAGCGGTTGGGTGGGTCGAGTAGTCTCCCCACATGGTGTAAGGCTGGTACGGGGGTGTTAAGGATGGATCTGGGTTGGGTTTCTGTTTGCATAATGCTTATATCTGATCTGTTTCTGTTATGGGCCTTTTGGGCTTAACCTGATTCCTGTAATGGGCCAAGGCCCAATTAAATCTGTTTCTGAGGCTTGATCCGTTTTGGCCTATGGTTGAGATAATGTTGCACACTGAGTTGTCAAACTCACCCTTTTTAATTAATCTCTGCAGGTAACCCTCAACCATAGTGGGCTTGGAGCTGCGAGAGATTCGGAGTGGCCACAGCGACTACAATAAAACTGGTTTTATTTATGTTTTAATATTTTAATTTTTATGTTAATTTTTGGGTTTTAATGTGTAATAAGGCCGCTATTAAATTTTCTTTTTGGGTTTTAACTTTCTAAAGGAGTTGGTTCGTACTTTATCGAAATTGCTAGATATAGGCTGCGCGGGTTTCCAAAACCTTAATAACTTTTTCAAAATAACGTTTATAAAATTTAAACAATCTTGAATAATGACAACTTAAAGTAGTTTTAACAAGAACTTTTCTCACCTTACTAGTTTTACAAATATCACCTATGTCTCAACATGTTTTAAAAGGTTATAAGCGTAGTTTAGGATCATGTGACACACCAGATTTGGTCATAACGTCCAGACCGGGTTTGGGGTGCTACATTTAGTGGTATCAGAGCTAAGTTGCAACAACTCGGCTGTGGAACGGGTCTAAAAATGAAGGTTTTCAAACAATCAAAATGAAGATTTTTAAAAGATCAGGATTTTTCAAAAAATTATTTGGAACCAGTTTTGATGAACTCCTTTTTCAAGCATAAATGATTTATTTTCAAAGAAAACAAAAATTTATTAAGTTTTCCTATGAAATCTTTCGGAAGAGTGGCACACCGAATCTCCGGCCCAAGCCTGTAAGTTCTCTAAACTTTTCTGATTATTTCCGAAAACTCTGATTGCATGCCTGACTAAAGACTGTATTATGGTACTTTAGCTAGGGTATTACTGAAACTGTAGCGACTCTGATAGGTAGACTGAGACTGTAGTTAGGCTACCGCGAAAGAAGATAAACTCTAAAACTCTACTTATTCATAAGACATCTGTAATAAACACTGAAATATTAATCTGACTCATAAAATTTCTAAACAGAAAGTACGAAATGAGTACACGAGCAGCTCGTGGTAGGGGCCGTGGACGTGGCCGAGGTAGTGCACGAGCTGAGACTTCATCTTCGGGTCATGCGCCAGCAACTGGTATGCCGATACCACCGGCTACAGAGGTGGAATCTCATGATAGGGGTGTAGGGGACGATGCCCTATCACAAGCGATGCTTCGAGTTCTGGAAAGGGTTGCTGGGGCAAGTACCGGTAATGGATTTCGGGGATCTATTTCTGAGCGACTCCGAGCTAATGGGGCAGAGTTCTTTAGGGGTGTGTCTGGTGTAGCCCCAAATGTGGCTGAATATTGGCTAGAGGCCACAGAGCGAATCATGGACGATCTGGATTGCTCTATGGAGCAGAAGCTGAAAGGAGCCGTGTCGTTGCTTAGAGATGAGGCTTATCAGTGGTGGCTCACAGTAAGAGATAGAACTGCAGCTGGTGAGGTAACATGGGAGCTGTTTAAAACAGCCTTTAAAGGAAAATACGTTGGAGCTAGCTATGTGGACGCTCGTCGGAAGGAATTTCTGAATTTGGTTCAGGGAGGTAAGACGGTATCTGAGTACGAGGCTGAGTTCTTGAGGCTGAGTCGATATGCTTCTGGGATAGTTGCCACTGAGTACGAGCGTAGCGTGCGCTTCGAGGACGGTTTGAGGGATGAGCTAAGGGTGCTGATTGCTCCGCAGAGGGAGCGTAACTTTGCTGCTTTAGTTGAGAAAGCTAAGATAGCTGAGGAAGTAAAGCGTACCGAGAGACAGAATCGCGAAAAGGATAGAAACCGCTTTCGAAGGGACTCTGGACCATCAGGTGGGGCTAATAGGAATGTTAAGAGGGCAAGAGTGGCAGAACCAGTGCGAGCGGTGCCAATGAATGCTGTCAGACCGCAGGGTTGTAGGAGTTGTGGTAAGATACATATGGGCGAGTGTCAGAAACGTTCTGGAGCCTCTTTTCGATGTGGGTCGATGGAGCATAGGATTAAGGACTGTCCCGAAGAACCGGACCAAGGACAGGTTATGGCTCAGAGGGTTGCTCAACCAGTGAGGGGTGGACCACCAGCTCTGAGATGTCGTGGGCAAGGTAGAGGCGGAAATGGTAATGGTCGAGGACGAGGAGCACCTGGCAGGGGTGCTGGTTTCGCTGAGGCTCGTCAGCCAGCACTAGTTTATGCAGCTCGTCGCCGAGAGGAGGGTGATGCTCCTGACGTCATAACTGGTACGTTCTTGATTTCTCGTATGCCATTCACTGCGTTAATAGATGTTGGATCTACCCATTCTTATGTTGCATGTGCCATATCTGGGTCGCTGGGAGTGCGTTCTGAGGAGGCAGTGAGTGGGGTAACTGTACTAAGTCCTTTGGGTCACTCGGTTAGGGTGGACAAACTGTATAGAGATGTACCTATAGAGGCTCAAGGAAAAATCTTCTCTGGAGACTTGATGGAGCTACCTTTCAGAGAATTTGATCTCATCTTGGGAATGGATTGGCTTGTAAAGCATAGGGCTACCTTGGATTGTGCTGCGAAACGAATAAGGCTAAAGACTGCAGAGGATGAGGAAGTTTTGGTAATAGGTGAACGTAAAGATTATTTGTCCAGTGTGGTGTCAGCATTAAGAGCTGAGAAGTGGATTCGTAAAGGATGTGCGGCTTATTTGGCATTTGTGGGTCAAGTAGGGACTGAGGAACTAACTGTGGATCAAGTTAGAACTGTTAAAGATTTTCAAGATGTTTTTCCAGAGGAGCTTCCAGGTTTACCTCCGAACCGAGAGGTTGAGTTTGGGATCGACTTGTTGCCTGGTACGGCACCGGTGTCCATTACACCGTATAGGATGGCACCAAAGGAGTTGGTGGAGTTGAAAGCGCAGATTCAAGAACTATTGGATAGGGGCTTCATTAGGCCAAGTGTGTCTCCATGGGGAGCACCAGTGCTTTTCGTCAAGAAGAAAGATGGGTCAATGCGAATGTGCATTGATTATCGGCAGTTGAACAAGCTGACGATCAAGAATAAGTACCCGTTGCCTAGAATCGATGATCTGTTTGATCAGCTTAGGGGAGCTTCAGTATTTTCCAAGATTGACCTTCGATCTGGGTACCATCAATTAAGGGTGAAGGAGGTGGATATTCACAAGACGGCATTCAGAACTCGTTATGGTCACTATGAGTTCTTGGTTATGCCATTTGGGCTGACCAATGCACCTGCAGCTTTTATGGATCTGATGAATCGAGTGTTCCAGCCATACTTGGATAGATTCGTGGTCGTCTTTATCGACGATATTTTGGTCTATTCAGAATCTGAGGAGAAACATGATGAGCATCTCCGTATTGTGCTGCAAGTGTTAAGGGAAAAGGAGCTTTATGCGAAATTTAGCAAGTGTGAGTTTTGGTTGAGGGAAGTAACTTTCTTGGGGCATGTTGTTTCTGCTGAGGGGATTAAGGTGGACCCTCGAAAGATCGAAGCAATTCTGGAATGGAAACCACCGAGGTCTATGGCAGAAATTCGGAGTTTTCTGGGTTTAGCTGGATACTACAGGAGGTTTGTAGAAGGATTTTCTGTGATGGCAGCGCCGTTAACAAAGCTTATAAGGAAAGGCGTACCATTTGTCTGGACTCAGCAGCAACAAGAAGCTTTTGAGAAACTAAAGAAGGTTCTGACCGAGGCACCTGTACTGGTTCAACCAGAGTCTGGAAAAGATTTTACCGTGTACAGTGATGCATCGCATGTTGGGTTGGGCTGCGTGTTGATGCAAGATGGTAAAGTGGTTGCTTATGCATCGCGACAGCTTAAACCTCATGAAGTGAACTATCCTACCCATGATCTGGAGTTGGCAGCAGTAATCTTCGCACTTAAAATCTGGCGACATTATCTGTATGGAGAAAGGTGTATTATATACACAGACCATAAAAGTCTTAAGTACTTGTTGACTCAGAAGGAGCTGAATCTTAGGCAACGGAGATGGATCGAGTTGCTTAAGGATTATGATTGTGCGATTGAGTATCATCCAGGCAAAGCTAATGTGGTGGCTGATGCCCTAAGTCGTAGAACTGTATCTGATCTGAGAGCTATGTTTGCTCGTTTGAGTCTGTATGATGATGGTAGTTTGTTAGCGGAACTGCAAGTAAGGCCAACCTGGATGGATGAGATTAAGGAAAAGCAGTTGAGGGATGAGTATCTGGTTTCTCGATTTCAACAGATGGAAGATGGGAGTACTTTTGAGTTTGGACTAAATAGTGAGGGAGTTCTATGTTTCCGCGGTAGAATCTGTATTCCTAAGGATTTCAATTTGAGGCAAACAATTCTGAATGAAGCTCATAAAGGGTTGTGTGCTATGCATCCTGGAGGTAATAAGATGTATCATGACTTAAAGGAGTTGTATTGGTGGCCTGGACTAAAGCGTGAGGTAACAGAATTTGTAGGAAAATGTCTGACTTGTCAGTAGGTGAAAGCTAAACATCAGTTACCTTCTGGACTTCTGCAACCAGTAAAAGTACCACTTTGGAAGTGGGAGAGGGTGACCATGGATTTTGTAAGTGGGTTGCCCTTGACGCCGTCAAAGAAGGACTCGATTTGGGTGATCGTGGATAGATTGACTAAGTCTGCTCATTTCATCCCTGTACGTACTGATTATTCGCTTCAGAAGTTAGCTAAATTGTATGTGGCAGAAATCGTACGACTGCATGGGGTGCCATTGTCTATCATTTCTGATCGAGATCCTAGATTCACATCTCGGTTCTGGCAAAAGTTGCATGAGGCGTTGGGAACGCGGCTGAACTTTAGCACGGCCTTTCATCCTCAGACTGATGGTCAATCAGAGAGGGTTATTCAAATTCTGGAAGATATGTTGAGGGGTTGTGTTATCGATTTTCGAGGTAGTTGGGAGGATTATCTACCGTTGGCAGAGTTTACGTATAATAACAGTTATCAGGCTAGTATCCGCATGGCACCTTATGAGGCACTGTATGGGCGTAAGTGTCGTTCACTTAGTTGTTGGACTGAATTGGGCGAGCGGCAAGTTCTTGGACCTGAATTGGTAGCAGAGACTGAAGAGAAGGTCAAGGTGATAAGGGACCGTTTGAAAGAGGCATCTGATCGACAAAAGTCTTATGCAGATTTGAAGCGTAAAGAGATTGAGTATTCAGTAGGTGATATGGTTTTTCTGAAAGTTTCGCCCTGGAAGAAGATACTAAGATTTGGTAAGAAAGGCAAGCTAAGTCCGCGATTTATTGGGCCTTATCGGGTTCTTAAGCGAATAGGTCCAGTGGCGTATCAGTTGGAATTACCTCCAGAGTTAAATAGAATCCATGATGTGTTCCATGTATCCATGTTAAGACGATATCGTTCTGACCCTACCCATATTCTACCAGTTGCAGAAGTGGAGGTACAGCCTGATTTGACTTTCGAAGAAGAGCCGGTGCAGATTCTGGATCGAGACGTGAAGGTTCTAAGAAGAAAATCAGTTCCGTTGGTGAAGGTACTTTGGCGTAATCATGGCAGAGAGGAAGCTACTTGGGAACCAGAGGAGGCAATGCGTCAGCAATATCCTCATTTGTTTGGATAAGGTAAATTTCGAGGACGAAATTTCTTTAAGGAGGGTAGAGTTGTAACGCCCTAATTTTTGGGTTTTTTCTTAGATTGGTCCTTATCTGATAAAATGTTTAAATGTTAGTATTTGGGTGTGTAATGCATGTTTGGAGTATGATAATGGGCCTATGGAAGGCCCATGTGTTGGTTAAAGGCTCGGCAAAATTTTGTGTTTTGACTTAGGAGATAGGGGACCATTGAAAATAAGGGTCTTAAGGAATTGTATGCGAAATATAGCACAAAAGGACCAGTGGTAAAGTGGCAAGGGAGACGCCACTAGGCTCCTTAAAAGGTGGCGCCTAAATGAGCTTGGAGGTCCAAGGTTCAAGCTGCAGAGGTTGCAATTGTGGTGTTTTATTTTTGAGCTTGAGCAGGTAAGAATTTGAAACAGAATTGAACTCTGCTTGGAGGAGATTTGAATTGGTCAAGGGAGTAAATCAAGGAGGGATTTGTGGAGCTTTGAATTTTGAAAAGAAGTGGCCAGTTTTGGGACTTTGCAAGTGCAATTCGGCTAGGGGGCTTGGTGCTTGTAATTTCGGCAATTGAGGGGGGAGAGTGCCGAATGTGATAAGGGAGTTTTGGGTGCTAGCTTTTCTTTTTCTTTTGTTTAGCCGAATTGTAGTCAGGGTTAGTGTTTGGGTTCCTTTTTGTCTCTTCAGTTTGCTGGTAGCCGAATATAGGACTTCCAAAATACAACCTTGTGCCGTATTTTCCCTGTGAAATCAATTGCTCACCTTTTCTCCTCTTCAACCTCAATTCTTAGGTTCTTTCTCTTCTATTTCCTCTTTCTATCGTCCATATCTCCCTGTTTTCACCTTGTTTTTATTTTTGATCGTCTCTAAAGCTAACAACCACCCTATTGCCGATTCTCTTATTTGATCGAAACCTTGCCGATTTCTCAATAGCCGTATACCTCTCTTCTCCCTATTCTCTTATCGATATTTTTCCATAACCTCTTGGCCGAATCCTTGCACCATCACTCTCTCTTTTCTTCTTCCATTTCTTAAAGCCTCTTGTTTCTTGTTGAACCGAATATTCTGAGGATCAGAACTTTATCTCTTCTTTTTGGAACCGAAAACCTTCATTGAGGGCCGAATCTCAAACCGACTCTTTTCTCTTGCGGGTTCGTAGAAGGAGTAGTTGTGAATCAAGATTATACTCGTATATAAGATCTTTCTTGGGCTGATATCATAGTGGTAAGTACCCTTTCTCGTTAATCATTCATATTTAGGGCATGAAAAGCTGAAACCCCTTATGAGGGGCTAACGTTAATGACTAAGGGCGTGTTGGCCGTTCTCTTTTGGTTTGATTATGTTAGTGCGATCAAGAGGCTGTGCAACTAAGGACTCGGAAGGCTAAACACTACGGGACAGTAGGATTTAGTCCACAATCGACAAAAAGGGGTAAGATTTCGATGCTTAGGCTATGTAGGCCGATTATGGTAAGGGGTTTATAACTCTTTGATTATCGATTATTAGGCTAATAGTTAGCGTTCGATTGTAGGTTCTTCATACGTGGATTTCGTCAACGTTTCATCAGTAACAGGTGTGTAACGTATCTCCATCATAGACTAGGATGGCTAAAAGCCAAAATAATCGAAACGGTGCTAAGTGACCGATCAAAAGTGACCGAAAAATTAGCCTTGGAAAGGAATAAGAGTGACCAAATACTCTGTTGTGGTCACATTGGGAGTTGGTGATGGCGAAATTGCATAAGGTGCAATTTCGAGCGATTTGGTAAGTTGGGCCTCAATGGGCCAAGGTGGGCCCAATGGGCTTCCGAGCCCAAATTTGAAAATGTTCATAAAAGACTTTCTGGTAACTTGAATAATAAGAACTTGGTAAAGTCGGTAAACTAAAACCAAAAATTTGGCTTAACGGACTTATCAACGATATTGGACATAGTAAGGCCCATTAGGGGTTTTAGGCTAAAGAGGGCAAAATTGGAAATTTGGCTTAAGTGGACTTCCGTGGCTATTTAGGGACTGTTAATTTATCAGACTTGCATAAAGTCACTGAAAATAAGAAAAAGGACTAAAATACCCTTAAATATGAAAAATTACCAAAATACCCCTAGGTGTAAAAAGACAATTATACCCCTAGGGTCAATTCTGTATGAAATGTATGATGTTATGTATCTGCATGAGTTAATTATTAATATGAACATATCTGATGCATGAGATGCTATATATTGCATGCTAGTATGATTATCTGTTGCATGGGGTATGGGTTTATGATGGAGGAAGCGTCCTAGCAGCCTCGCTGCAATCTGGTGACTTTGTCACATTATTATCTGGCAGCCTCGCTGCAATCTGGTGGCCTCGCCACAATATTTATATCTGGTGACCTCGTCACAATATCTGGCAGCCTCGCTGCAAATATATCTGGCAGCCTCGCTGCAAATGTTATCTGGCAGTCTCACTGCAAATTATATCTGGCAGCCTCGCTGCGAATATCTGTGGTGTGTAGCGGTTGGGTGGGTCGAGTAGTCTCCCCACATGGTGTAAGGCTGGTATGGGGGTGTTAAGGATGGATCTGGGTTGGGTTTCTGTTTGCATAATGCTTATATCTGATCTGTTTCTGTTATGGGCCTTTTGGGCTTAACTTGATTCCTGTAATGGGCCAAGGCCCAATTAAATCTGTTTCTGAGGCTTGATCCGTTTTGGCCTATGGTTGAGATAATGTTGCACACTGAGTTGTCAAACTCACCCTTTTTAATTAATCTCTGCAGGTAACCCTCAACCGTAGTGGGCTTGGAGCTGCGAGAGATTCGGAGTGGCCACAGCGACTACAATAAAACTGGTTTTATTTATGTTTTAATATTTTAATTTTTATGTTAATTTTTGGGTTTTAATGTGTAATAAGGCCGCTATTAAATTTTCTTTTTGGGTTTTAACTTTCTAAAAGAGTTGGTTCGTACTTTATCGAAACTGCTAGATATAGGCTGCGCGGGTTTCCAAAACCTTAATAACTTTTTCAAAATAACGTTTATAAAATTTAAACAATCTTGAATAATGACAACTTAAAGTAGTTTTAACAAGAACTTTTCTCACCTTACTAGTTTTACAAATATCACCTATGTCTCAACATGTTTTAAAAGGTTATAAGCGTAGTTTAGGATCATGTGACGCACCAGATTTGGTCATAACGTCCAGACCGGGTTTGGGGTGCTACAATAATTTTTATCAAGATAAAAATTAGATTAAATTTAATTTTAAATCTTATTAAAATAATATAATATTTATCTACAAGATAAACATTAAATTTAATTTAATTTTAAGATAATCACTTCAATATTAAATGAATAAAATACTATTAAGATAAATATTTAATTTAATTAAACTAAAATTATTTTTGTAATAATTAATTTGAAATCAAATTCTCTGGTAGAGTCCCATTAGGAGTGCAACTCTTCCACTGCTCAACCACTGATGACCAACTGACACTGGCTACTAGCATAGCCTTGTCCGATGGTGCAGGTACGACCCCAAGTCGATTTGTTTCTGGTCAATGATGACCCCACTGGTCGATCTAGCCACCAGTTGGACCGTCAGCTCGGTTTCACACACCAGTCCTAGTTCGACCAGTTTTTGGGTCTTGGTCTTGGTTGTAGGCTCCCGGGCCCAATTTATGATCTCAGATCCAATTTTCAAGTTCAATTACCCATTAGGCCAATAGTTTGACTTGAAAATTAACTTCAAAAAATATCATATTAATTTTAATTTATTTGATTAATTTAATTTTACTTGATCAAAATTAATTTTTCAAAAATAACTTAGATTTTCCAAATTAATTTTTTAAGAAAATTCTTTAATCAAATTATGTAGTTGAACAATTCCACGACCACCTAATCTAATTCCACATAGAATAAATCGAATCAATTAGAAAATTTCCAAAGTTGTAGAATTTTCTTCTGATTCAAATGCAGTTCGATTAAGATTTTGTTGAGCTAGTGGAGGGACAAATCGCACATATACAATTAGGCTCTAGTGATTGCAATTATATCCAAAAGCACCGTTTCGATAATTCGCAATTACTTAGTCACGGAGTCAGTCCACAAGAAGTACCATGATTGAAAACTTCTTATTGTATACTCATTACGAAAGCAATTTTTAACACCCCTATCCCGTAACCGTCACCGGAATAGGATGGGGCATTACCAGAAAATCAGAAATCATATCAGAACAGAAAATTTACAATCATTATAACAGAATTCAGATTTTAAGTCCCTTATAAAGTTTACCAGACCTCGAACATGCATTAGGAAGGGTGTGGGACTAAACCGATCACATGCAGAGGTTAAACGAAACTCAAAAAAGTTTTTCATTTTTGAATAGGGCACTCGCCCGTACGGCTTGACCGTGCACCTCACACAGTCATGCCCGCTAGACACGCCCAAAATACTCAGCCAGTGGTTGAAACTGTCCAACCCCACATGGTCACTAGACACGCCCGTCGGTCCAACCTGTGGCCAACACTGTCAATTTCCACACGGCTACCAAACATGCCCTTGTGTTTTGGCCGTGTGCAAACTGTCAAAAATATTTTAGGTGCAGAGTTTACAAGGCTAAGTCATACGCCTGTGTGCTCAGACCGTGTGGCACAATGTAGGCTTGGTTTAAGCCATTCTTGCCACCCAAAATGGGTCAAATCCTACAAGCATAAACATAAGACAAATGGACCACAATGTCAACTAAACAAGCATAAATTTTATACCATAGAGTGACCAATTCATCAACATCCTTCACAAGCATACTAGCATAACAAAATATTCCAAATCTCATACCAAAATGACTCCATTCTACATTACAAAATGACTATTTCAATCAAGTTTATAACTAACCACAAGGGGCATCATTTGTTAGGCATCTCTTATGACATATCATTTACACATATCAAAGCTTAACAAAAGACCTTCTAGCCTATACATGCCATAATTCAAATATTTACAATTCCAAAAGTACCAAAAACAAGTTTGATAGTGTGTGACAATCCTTGACTTATCCTGAGCCTTCGTAGCTATGATATCTGTAAAACAGTTGAAAACACAAACAGAGTAAGCTAGAAAGATCTTAGTAAGTCAAATACAACAATTCAACTATTAAGTCACATAATGTACCAAACATAAGCAAATAAACCTAGCCATTTCCAAACTAGTTCATGAGACAAACCATCATCCATTTTTTGTACATATATTATACTTTATTCCCACATTTCAGCACATATTTCTCATATGACAGACCACATAACACAGATATCAATTCTCAGAATTCTAGTACGATATAAACATACCTGAATCAGACACATAAGGTAAGCATTTATTCATTTAACCAACTTTCTCGTCAATCATTCAGAAACACACAGAGTTCAGATAGGCCTTATACAATCCCAACGTCCCAGATGTGGTCTTACATGTTATTCAATGTCTATGCCACTGTCCCAGACAGGGTCTTACATGAAACATAAGTGATGCTAGTGTCCCAGACACGGTCTTACACACTATCTCAAACGAATGCCTTGTCCCAGATGAGCTCTTACATGATATCGTTTTTACATTGCTCAGCCAGATACGA
Source organism: Gossypium stocksii (assembly GCA_020496765.1). Taxonomy (NCBI): domain Eukaryota; kingdom Viridiplantae; phylum Streptophyta; class Magnoliopsida; order Malvales; family Malvaceae; genus Gossypium; species Gossypium stocksii. Next base: position 36,086,064 of record CM035623.1, on the reverse strand, counting down.
CTCTTAATCTCTTAATCAGGCTCTCAAGGCCGTCCAACGCAGTTTATAATTCAAGTAATATTATCAGACAGTTAATAAAACACATATTTGTATATTGACTTACCTCGTACGGAGTTAACGGATGTGAATTGACTATTCGATGATTTTGGACTCCCCTCGATCTAAGTCCGTTTTTCTTTGTTCTTGATCTAAATCAATTCAAATTCAACTATTCAATTATTCATTTCATTCAATTCGGTCCATAAACACACAATTAGGGCAATTTGCATTTTAGCCCTCACATTTACACATTTTAACACTTTGATCCCTAATTCACAAAACATCAAATATACACAATTTCATTTCAAATTGACCTAGCCAAATCTTCATAGCCCTCATATAAGCCCATATAACACATTTTATTCACAAATTAATCCTCCCACAATCACATTTCCTAAATTAGCTCATATAGCTCAAATTCATCAAAATCTTATGGTAAAACATGTTAAATCAACATTTACTCATCTTTATACACTCAAATCTATCACAAAACTTCAAGAATCATCAATGGCACTATTCACAGACTTCATCAAAAACAAAAATTAAGACATGGGTTTTGAAGAACACGAGGCAACAATCACAGAAACGTAGAAATTATAAAAAACGGACCAAAGTACATACCTTAATCACCCAAAAATGCTAGCCGAAACTTAGTTTTCTATTTCTTTCTTCTTTTTCTTTCGTATATATGGCAATGGTGGATGAAAATCCCATCATTTTATGCCTTTGTTTTGTTTTATTAAACAAATTGTCTAAAAGACAATTTTGCCCTTTTTATAAACCATTATAGAACCTATTCTTTAAGGTTATTTTTGACCCCCTAAACTTCAAAGGATTTAATTGCTACATAAGGCCACAATCATTAAAAGCCATTCCAATTGCACACATTCTATTGTGGCATGTATATTTCATCTTTTATTCAATCTCATCCTTTTCACAATTAAGCACAAAAACAGTCAAATTAATTCGCAAAAAATTCACAGATGTAAATTCATATATCCCAGGCATAGAAAATAATATCAAAATATTTTTTTTAGACTTGGATTTGTGGTTTCGAAACCACTATCCGACTAGGGTATAAATCGGGCTGTTACAACTCTCCTCCCCTTTAGGGATTTTCATCCCTGAAAATTTTACCGTTAAACAGATTCGGATATTGATTTCTCATAGCATCCTCAGATTCCCATGTTGCTTCTTCGACCCCGTGTTGATGCCACAGAACTTTAACTAAGGGAATTCTTTTATTTCACAATACTTTAATCTCACGAGACAGAATACGGATCAGCTTTTCTTCATACGTCATATTAGGATGTAATTCAATCTCAAAAGGGGTTAACACGTGAGACGGATTAGATCTGTATCGCTGAAGCATAGATATGTGAAACACGTTGTGTATCTTTTCTAGTTCAAGTGGCAATTTCAATCTATACGTAACCGGCCCAATACGATCACTGATTTCATACGGTCCGATGAGCCTCGGGCTCAGTTTACCCTTTCTACCAAATCAGAACAATTTCTTCCACGGAGATACCTTCAAAAATACTCTATCACCAATTTCAAATTCAATATCTTTCTGTTTTAGATCCGTATAAGATTTTTGACAGTCAGAAGTAGCTTTCAGACTATATCAAATTACTTTTACTTTCTGTTCAGTCTCTTTTATCATATCAATATCGTAAATCTTATTCTCACAGAGTTCATACTAGTATAACGGAGTTCTACATTTCCTACCGTATAAGGCTTCATATGGTGCCATCTTCAGACTTGATTGAAAACTGTTATTGTAGGCAAATTCAATCAGAGGTAGGTACTGATCCCACGTACCTTCAAATTCCAATATACAACATCTTAGCATATCCTCAAGTATCTGAATGATCCGCTCAGACTGGCCATCTGTTTGTGGATGAAAAGCGATACTGAAATGTAATTTTGTACCCAGAGCTTCTTGCAACTTCTTCCAAAATCGTGAAGTAAACCTCGGATCTCTATCCGACACTATTGACAAAGGTACCCCATGCAATCTTACAATATCAGAAATATAAAGCTCAGCTAGCTTATTAAGTGAGAAATCGAATCGTACCGGGATAAAATGGGCTGACTTTGTCAATCTATCAACCACCACCCAGATCGAATCTTCCTTTCTCGGAGTCAAAGACAAACCCATAACAAAATCTATAGTTACACAGTCCCATTTCCACTCAGGAATCATGATTGGTTGCAACAAACTAGAGGGTACCTGGTGTTCAGCTTTAACTTGTTGACAGATTAAACATTTCATAACGAAATTAGAAATATCATTTTTCATTCCTGGCCACCAAAACAGTTATTTCAAATTGTTATACATTTTCGTGCTTCCCGGATGTACAAACAGATTGCTACTGTGAGCTTCATTCAGAATCGTTCGAATTACTTTTGTATTTCTCGGGACACAGAGTCTATTTTTGAATCTCAAACAATCACTATTATCTATTCAGAATTCAGAAGCAGAATCAGAATCACATTGAGTTCGTTTCATTACTAACTCATTATGAGACTTTTGAGCTTCGCAGATCTGTTGTAATAACAAGGGTTCTACTTTCCATTCAGCACACAATACAAATAATGATTTCCGACTCAGAGCATTTGCTACCACATTCGCTTTGCCTGGATGATAATCAATGACCAAGTCATAATCTTCTAGTAGTTCTAACCACCTTCTCTGTCGTAGATTCAAATCTTTTTGCATCATTAAGTATTTCAGACTTTTGTGATCTGAGAACACATGACATCTTTCACGAAACAGATAGTGACGCCAAATTTTCAATGCAAAAACAATCGCGGCCAATTCTGAATTGTGCGTAGGATAGTTCTTCTCATGTGGTTTTAATTGTCTAGAAGCATATGCAATAACTTTTCCTTCTTGTATTAAAACACAGCCTAATCCATTCAATGAAGCATCACTATACACAACAAATTCTTTTCCTGATTTAGGTTGCACAAGTACTGAAGCTTCAGTTAACAGAGTTTTCAATTGATCAAAGCTTTTGACACTATTCAGACCATTCAAACTTCACCTCTTTCTGAAGCAATTTTGTTAACGGAGTTGCTATCACAGAAAAATCTTTTACAAAACGACGGTAATAACCAGCAAGTCCCAGAAAACTACAGACTTCAGAAACATTTCTTGGGGGTTTCCAATCCATAATAGCTGAAATTTTACCCGGATCTACTCGTACACCAGATGCAGATACAATATGACCCAGAAAACTTACTTCACGTAACCAGAATTCACATTTGCTGAATTTTGCATAAAACTATTTATCACGCAGAGTCTGAAGCACAATCCTTAAATGTTCAGCATACTCACTCTCATTCTGGGAATAAATCAAAATATCATCAATGAAAATAACAACAATTTGATCTAAATACGGTTTGAAGATTCTGTTCATCAAATCCATAAACACAGTAGGAGCATTCGTTAATCCGAAAGGCATAACTAAAAGTTCATAATGCCCGTACCTTGTTCTGAAGGCTGTCTTCGGAATGTCAGAATCCTTACACATAATTGATAATAACCTGATCTCAGATCTAATTTCGAAAATATAGAAGTATCTTTCAATTGATCAAACAAATCATCAATTCGGGGTAGAGGATATTTATTCTTTACAGTCACTTTGTTAAGCTAGCAGTAGTCAATACACATTCTCATCGTGCCATCTTTCTTTTTCACAAATAGAATCGGAGCACCCCAAGGTGAAAAGCTCGGTCTTGCAAAACCTCTGTCAGTCAACTCCTGTAACTGAGTCTTCAATTCTTTCAATTCTGTCGGAGCCATTCTAGACGGAGCTATAGAGATCGGAGTAGTTCCAGGAACTAGCTCAATGCCAAACTCGACTTCACGAATCGGAGGTAACAGAAGTTCTTCAGGGAACATATCAGAGAATTCACAAACTACAGGCACAGATTCAATTTTCTTTTTTGACACCTTTGAATATGTCACATATGCTAAGTAGGCTTTACAACATTTCCTTACATATTTCTGAGCTTTTAATGCGGATATCACAACCAGTAAACCATTCAATTCACTAGATTCAACTCTAACTATCTCACCATTCTTACATTTCAAATCAATAGCTTTTCGCTTACAATTCACAATCGCATCATGTAACGTTAACCAGTCCATTCCCAGAATTATATCAAATTCGTCAAAAGGCAGAAGCATTAAATCAGCCAGAAAACAGTTAGCACGAATCATGAACGGACAGTTTCTGCAGACTTTGTCAACTAAGACACTTTTACCTAAGGGGTTCTATACTTTCACTACAAATTCTGTAGACTCTACTAGTAAAGTCTTACTATATGCTAAATTCATGCAGATATAGGAATACGTTGATCCAGGATCAATCAAAGCAATTACAGAGGTATCGTAAAGCATAAAAGTACCAGTGATCACATCTGGTGATGAAGCTTCCTCCCGAGCTCGAATTGCATATGCTCTGGCAGGTGCACAGCCTCAGATCGAGCAGTAGTATCTCTATTGGTTTTTTGACCACCACTCACATTACTCGGGTTTCGGGAAGGTCTACCATGAGTCAAAATATTACTTGGTTTTACACTTTATACCATATCTTGATCAGCAGATTCAGGATAGTCTCTCACAAAGTGATCTAACGATCCACATCGAAAACAGGCTCAGTCATTCAGTCTACAATTCCCTGGATGCCTCTTTCTACAGTGCTTACACTCAGGTCTATCAGATCGAAAGTTACCCACACTGGCAACAGAAGTAGCAGAGTTTCTGAAGCTTGATTGCGATCTATCCCAGTTCTGATTCAATTGTCCCAAATTAACTTTTGATATACTATAATCATCTCGGAACTTTTTCGACGTAGTCTAAATTGATTTACCAGAAGATCTCTTTCGGGCTTCTTTGGTCTCAGAATTGACTTTCTTCTTTTCTCTAATTAGTTCTTCGACTTTGCAAGCTCTGTCTACCAGCACCATAAACTCGTTCAGATCAAGTATACCAACCAGAAGCTTTACTCGACAAATCTTTTGCACATATTCTCGAGCATACTAACTTAGTCAAATGAATTCCTGTTCATATTCAGTAATAGACTTGTTTCATTGCTTTAAGTCCAAAAATTCCTTTCGTTTCTGATCAATGAACCGTTGACTTATGTATTTCTTTCAGAATTCATATTGGAAGAAATCCCAAGTAACCCGATCACTCAGAACCATAGAAATTAAAGTCTTCCACTAGTGATACACGGAGTCTCTTAACAAGGAAACAGCACATTTTAGACACTCATCAGGAGCACTTGATAACTAATCAAATACTCTCATAGTATTCTCAAACCAGAATTTCGCTCGTTCCGCATTGTCATCAGTCGTAGACCTGAACTTCTCGGCCCCAAACTTACGGATTTTATCTATCGGAGGTCTATTAACTCGAATCGACTCATTCACAGTTGGCACATTCAGAGCTTGCGAGGGTAGAGGTTGCTGAGCAACTGGATTCGTACGAACGAATTCCAAAAACCACTCACTCATCATGTGGAAGAAGGCTCTCTTTGCCTCTCCACTATGATCACTATCATTCAGTACAGATTCAGTAGGCACTGTCCCTTGAGCAAGAGCAGGTGCATTACTTTTGACATCGTCAACTACGGCTCTTTTGGGATCCATTGCTATAAGAAAAATACATTTAATCGTCAGGATTTCATCACACTATCGTAGTTCAGATATATGGCATGTATAGCTAGATTTAGACACACTACGTTAGTCCTAAAACTGAATAAACTGTAGCTCTGATACTAACAAAACGTAACACCCCTATCCTGTAACTGTCACCAGAATAGGACGGGGCGTTACCAGAAAATAAAAAATCATATTGGAACAGAAAATTTACAATCATTATAACAGAATTCAGATTTTAAGTCCCTTATAAAGCTTACCAGACCTCGAACATGCATTAGGAAAGGTTTAGGACTAAACCGATCACATGCAGAGGTTAAATGAAACTCAGAAAAGTTTTTCATTTTTGAACAGGGCACAAGCCCGTGCGGCTTGACCGTGCACCTCACACGATCGTGCCTGCTAGACATGCCCAAAATACTCAGCCCATGGTTGAACCTGTCCAATCGTACACGGTCACTAGACACGCCCATCAGTCCAGCCCGTGGCCAACACTGTCAATTTCCACACGGCTACCAGACACGCCCGTGTGTCTTGGCCGTGTACAAACTATCAAAAATATTTTAGGTGCAGAGTTTACACGGCTGAGTCACACGCCCGTGTGCTTAGACTGTGTGGCACAATGTAGGCTTAGTTTAAGCCATTCTTGCCACCCAAAATGGGTCAAATCCTACAAGCATAAACATAACTCAAATGGACCACAATGTCAACTAAACAAGCATAAATTTTATACCATAGAGTGACCAATTCATCAACATCCTTCACAAGCATACTAGCATAACAAAATATTCCAAATCTCATACCAAAATGACTCCATTCTACATTACAAAATGACTATTTCAATCAAGTTTATAACTAACCACAAAGGGCATCATTTGTTAGGCATCTCTTATGACATATCATTTACGCATATCAAAGCTTAACAAAAGACCTTCTAGCCTATACATGCCATAATTCAAATATTTACAATTCCAAAAGTACCAAAAACAAGTTTGATAGTGTGTGACAATCCTTGACTTATCCTGAGCCTTCGTAGCTACGATATCTGTAAAACAGTTGAAAACACAAACAGAGTAAGCTAGAAAGATCTTAGTAAGTCAAATACAACAATTCAACTATTAAGTCACATAATGTACCAAACATAAGCAAATAAACCTAGCCATTTCCAAACTAGTTCATGAGACAAACCATCATCCATTTTTTGTACATATGTTATACTTTATTCCCACATTTCAGCACATATTTCTCATATGACAGACCACATAACACAGATATCAATTCTCAGAATTCTAGTACGATATAAACATACCTGAATCAGACACATAAGGTAAGCATTTATTCATTTAACCAACTTTCTCGTCAATCATTCAGAAACACACAGAGTTCAGATAGGCCTTATACAATCCCAACGTCCCAGATGTGGTCTTACATGTTATTCAATGTCTATGCCACTGTCCCAGACAGGGTCTTACATGAAACGTAAGTGATGCTGGTGTCCCAGACACGGTCTTACACACTATCTCAAACGAATGCCTTGTCCCAGATGAGGTCTTACATGATATCATTTTTACATTGCTCAGCCAGATATGACTCTTAATCTCTTAATCAGGCTCTCAAGGCCGTCCAACGCAGTTTATAATTCAAGTAATATTATCAGACAGTTAATAAAACACATATTTGTATATTGACTTACCTCGTACGGAGTTAACGGATGTGAATCGACTATTCGATGATTTTGGACTTCCCTCGATCTAAGTCTGTTTTTCTTTGTTCTTGATCTAAATCAATTCAAATTCAACTATTCAATTATTCATTTCATGCAATTCGGTCCATAAACACACAATTAGGGAAATTTGCATTTTAGCCCTCACATTTACACATTTTAACACTTTGATCCCTCATTCGCAAAACATCAAATATACACAATTTCATTTCAAATTGACCTAGCCAAATCTTCATAGCCGTCATATAAGCCCATATAACACATTTTATTCACAAATTAATCCTCCCACAATCACATTTTCCTAAATTAGCTCATATAGCTCAAATTCATCAAAATCTCATGGTAAAACATGTTAAATCAACATTTACTCATCTTTATACACTCAAATCTATCACAAAACTTCAAGAATCATCAATGGCACTATTCACAAACTTCATCAAAAATAGAAATTAAGACATGGGTTTTGAAGAAGACGAACGTAGAAATTATCAAAAACGGACCAAAGTACATACCTTAATCACCCAAAAATGCTAGCCGAAACCTAGTTTGCTATTTCTTTCTTCTTTTTCTTTGGTATATACGGCAATGGTGGATGAAAATCCCATCATTTTATGCCTTTGTTTTGTTTTATTAAACAAATGGTCTAAAAGACAATTTTGCCCTTTTTATAAACCATTATAGAACTTATTCTTTAAGGTTATTTTTGACCACATAAACTTCAAATGATTTCATTGCTACATAAGGCCACAATCATTAAAAGCCATTCCAATTGCACACGTTCTATTGTGGCATGCATATTTCATCTTTTATTCAATCTCATCCTTTCCACAATTAAGCACAAAAACAGTCAAATTAATTCGCAGAAAATTCACAGATGTAAATTCATATATCACAGGCACAGAAAATAATATCAAAATTTTTTTTAGACTCGGATTTGTGGTTCTGAAACCACTTTCTGACTAGTGTATAAACCGGGTTGTTACACAATTCATCCAACTTCTTTGTCCAATGACCTTCTCATGTATGTGTTACCATCGTATGATATCCTTGATTCCTTTTACTTAAATCCATTCACTCAATATAATCCTATTTTATCTCATTGTCACCATTGTGTCTTCTAAATGATTAATATGATCACTGTCAACAAATGAATGTGATAAATTGCTCGTTCAAGAATAAGCAACGCATGGCCACATTCCATATTTATCAATCCACACAATGCCAATGAGAGGATATCATTAACTCTTTAATTGAGCTATAAATTCTACTATTGTTAGTACATGTTGGAACGCCGGTACCCCCAAGGCACAGCGAAAAAAATATTTCGACGATCCAAACCATGGATCCATGTATGACGAGCGAATTGGGGTGAAAGGTTTCAAAATTACCGAAACTTCAATCGAGCAGATAGCGACGCCTTGGCAACCAGAATGCTAATCTACTATTGAACCAAGCCGCAACCTTTTGAGATGCCGACCTTTACGTAATCCACCCAGTTGACGATGAACGAAGAAATCCCCAAAACTATTTTTTAGAGATATTTTGCTTGACGGCTGCTAGACCTTGTAGCAAAATTCGGGTTTTTATATTTATTCTCTTTTTAGGGCTTTTTCCTCCCTTTCTATATATAACTCCCCTTTTCATTGGTATGTATATAATGAATTCTTAATTCATTAAACTTTAATCCGAACTTAATAATCATAATTAAAATAAATAAATATAATAATGTTTTAACTGAAAATTATAATTACATTAATTATAATAAATATTTCAGTAAACTATATTTATTTAAATTTATATACAAACCAAATTCATATATTAATAGAATTATATTCTCTTTATGTGTACAACATCCTTGTACATATAATATGTTTGATATTTGATTGCCTAATTAAATTAATTCTATAATTAATTTAATTCATGTGACAACCAAACACAATACCAACTATGTTCTATTCTGTTCATTACAACCATAGGGTGTGACCTTGTAAGTTCTTGGAATGTTAGCAGTAATACTAGAACAATTCTTATGTTACAAATAATGATTGGCATCTAGCAATGCATCATTGCTACCTAAGTTACAAGAAGTCATGATTTGACATAACCTTTTGTGATTAACCGTTCATGCATTAATCCTTAAGTCCTCAATCTCTAGAATGGACACAAGTCATGGAATAGTCACACTTGCATAGTCCATCCCATGTTTCTTGATACCTTGAGTAGACTATGATACACAAATAGGTATGACATCTCATATCAACTTATTTGAGCATGGCCATGCATTTCTAGTCTCACTCAATTAAGTGGCCTAAGATATTACCCCCATTATGTAGGAGGGACTTATCCTATATTGATCAACCATATCGCTCTACATAGATTGTGGTATATCCAACATCAGCCTTTATAGAACAACTAGTTACGGTGTACATTTGACTGTATCAAAATATACAACTCACGATGTTGGGATAATAATGATCTCAAGTCTGAGGATCATATACATATTAATCACTATGAGTAATATTGTGACAATTACATAATAATCCAAGAAACATACTCATAGTGGGTCAGTCCAATATGTTGTTCTCTAACACACATATTCATGCATTGATTTTGACACTCTATATCAATGATAACTCTTTATCATCAATCAACTACATGTTAGTCTTAATGCATTATTGTTGTCCTAGTCAACAGTAATACTTGACGAAGGACCTTTTAAGAATAATCATATTATTCTCAGGACATTATTATAAAACAGTTTATTTACACATACAGAAAAGAAACTGAAATAATAATGGCAACGCCTTATATTAATAAACATGGTAAATCAAGTATGTTATTACAACCATCTCATGATTGATCTTTAGGCATATTCTTATAATACATCCATGCCATACACAAGTCATGTACCCAACATACTAGCTATGGGCTCGATCATCTTTAGAGCATAAGCCTCCACTTATATCAAAGCACATGAGTTGCATACGAATGGTCCGTGACTAACTCAAGATTTAGGTGAATCACACTGTGAATGTCAAAAATGAATTAATTCACAAATGGATTTAGAATTAATTCATCTTGGGTCCATTCTAATATAGTCCATTGCTCCGATAGCCAAGATTAGTCTTTTCCCTAATTTGAATTGTAGACTACATAATAATCCTTCTTAGTTGAATCAAATGCTTACTTTGATTCTTTTAAGGTGTTATGGACTCATGTAGATTATCTACTAAAGTAAGTTTTCTTTCTCGCAATGTAAACTTTCTTTACAATGCCACTTATCTTCAGTTTGAACTGTAGACAATCAATGAGCTAATATTTACTTGTCACAATTTTGCTATGCATGCAAATTATAAAAGACGTAATAGTGAAATGTGAAATTAACTTTATTTATTTATTCATCGTTCAAATAAATAGAAAATAGTAACATGTTTACTACAATATGAGCACATTTCCCAACAAGGTATTTACTGTGACAGTGGTATCAACTGATCCTTCGAGGTAACTCCATGATAATGGTATATGGCGTAAGACTATCAATGAAAGACGCTATAATAGTCTAGTAAGAGGTATGTAGCATAAGCCCTTGGATGAAAGACACCATGGCAAGATGGTACAAGGTATAAGGTATACTGTGTAAGACCATAAATAAAAGATGTTATGGCAACTAGGTATAGTGATTAAGACCATGGATGAAAGACTTCACGTCATTATATGATAGTATGTTAGGATGACAAGTCGATGTAATATCACGGATGAAATACTCTATGGCATCCACAAAACCAAGAAAGTCTACTGAGACAGTAAACATAGAATAGAGAAAGTCTGCTGGGATAGTAAACACAGAATAATGATAGTTCACTAAGACAATAAACACAAATAAAGTCTGCTGGGACAATAATACATGTTAATTCCGTTGGGACAGTAAACACCAGGTAAGTCTACTGTGACGTGAGAACTGAGGTGAGAGGGTTATAAGACCATAGTTTGGTTATGGCAACACTTAGAGTCTTCTAGGATCTCAAGTATGGGGTATAATGCCAGTGTGTCCAGTATGGGAAACCACACAGGTGGAAGAAGAGTTAAGAGAAAACGTATGTATGGTAAAAGGATAATGTGGAATCCGTTAAAATGATGAAAGTGGTAAGGATAGATGTGAAAGTCGACAAGGCATGAGCAAATACTAATAAGAATTAAAGAAAGATAGGCCATGCTAGAGCTGGCCAAATTAGGAATATGTAGGAAGGAAATTATCTGAGGATTGCAAGCAAAGATTTGTCATGAAAAGCCACAAGAGGTAGCTCAATGTAGTTGTATGCGAAAAGCATATCTCCTGAGAGGGATGAGAATTTCCACTCCTAGGTGAAGGATTCTATCCAGAGGATAGTATGTCTGTCCAGACTATTCCTCTTTGAGGATAGTCCTTTATGGAAACATGCCATGAAGCTGGCTCTGAAGGGAGAACTTACATAAGACGGGAGACAAACTCGTATATTTTGATAAGTAATGACTTTCCAGGACAAAAAGTCAATTGTTCATCATATGGGACAAGTTAGGTCCTAGCTTAGTCTTGTGCATAAGGCAATTTGCTGGATTTAATCCCACCACTGTTACCAATGGGATGCAACGATAATGGGTTCGCTAGAGTGGTGAGGTCTGCTGTAAGTCAACAAAATACGAAAATGCCAATGAGTCCTTTGAGACTATGTTATAAGGAGAGGAAGTCCACCAAGGACTGGTTCGATGATAAGTGTTAAAAGTAACATGTTTCAACCTTATTCTTAATGCATTTTTGGGTGATTATTCAATGTTAATGGTGAACTTTATGCTCCTAATCCTTTAAATTGAGGTTTTTAACCTTAGGAGAACATTTAGGAGAAAAATAAGTGAAAATAAAAAATTTGGTGTGACAACACAAACCCAATCGAAACGTATTGGCCCAAATTCGAAGCACTGCATTAGCCACCTAAGTGGCTCTCTTACTAATGACCACCCAAGATATACCCGACCTTATAACACCTCAATCTTATCTGAATATTAGTTATTTACTAACGTAAAAGTAAATTATGAGCCAATTTTAAACTTTCTTAAGTAATTTAACCTAAGAGCATTTTCATCATTTTACCACCTATGGTAAAACTAACCCCAATTTTAGATCTAAATATTTACCAACCTTCTTTTAGTCAAAATTATGCAAGCTTAAAAATTTCAGCTTTTGCTATGTATAATTCAAGTTTTACTATTATAGACTAAATTGTAACAAATGCAAACTATCAAGACCTATTCTGAATTACAAATTAAGTGTGTTTCTATCAAAATTTACACATTATGAGACTAATCCTAAAATTTTACCAAGTTTCCTTATCATCTCAGGCTCTAATTAGACTAATCAATATTTAGGACCAAATTGTAACTTAAACAAATTAGAACACCAATTCAAAAAGATAAAAATTCAAACCCCTAAAAACCCATATGGCCGTGTCCCCCAGACCGTGTGTCATTAAATGATCACGTTCGTGTCGCGAAAAAATTTTAGGCAAATCGGACACGCCCATGTGTGATAGCTCCAGTTTTCACACGCTCATGTCACTTCCCCCACACGCCCGTGTGAAAACCACTGCACCTACGTTTGTAAAAAACTCATTTTAAAACCTGATTTTCCATATTTAAATGGCCAATTTAACCTGATTTAACTACGATTAACTAACATACATATACACACAACTTCAATTGAATTTATTGACATCAATTAAGTCTCAGTTAAATAGAATTAGACAATTAATTTCATGCACATCAAACACTAAATAAAACAAACAAGTGGCATACCTTAGTTACTAGTAAACTAGTCCATGGAAGCTTCATTTACATAATTGTTAGTATAAATTTTATCCTTCACACACCGTGTTATCAATCACTGTGTTACCAAGCAACAATACACCGTAAATCATTCAATAATTAAACTTAAACGTGCCTCAAAATTATTATAAAACAATCCAAATATGTAACACCCCAAACCTGGCCCAGAAGTTAGGCCTGAATCTGGCTTTTCACATTGAAGTGTTTTTCGAAAACCTTGTTTTCATTGAAAACTCTTCTTAAAAATTGTTGCCATTTATACCTTGCATAAAATCTCGAATTTCGTTTGCTTATTTTCAAAACGTGGTTTATTAAAAACTATTCTCCTGTAAAATGTTATTACCCTTTTAAACCCTATTTGTAGCGAAAGCTTTATGTAAAAGAAATCGATTTACAAAAATGAGATGTTTTAAGAAAAACAGTTAACATTTTAGAAAATTGTGATTTACCTCTAACAGATATAAATCAAAGTAAATAAAAAAAAACCCAAAGTTAAAATTCAGAAATTATAAAGGCCTTATTACAACTCAAAACCAACTTAAAGTACTCATGTATAATTTAATAAAAATAAAGAAGTAGATGTGTGGCCTTCTTCGAGTCCCTCGCAGCTCCGATCCGTCTAAGGCTGGGAATTACCTGAAAGGTTAATAAACGGGGTGAGTTTGCAAAAACTCAGTGTGTAATCCCCTTATTAGAGTAACAATCAGTAAACAGAAATAGAAACAGAATCAATCTGGGTTGGAGCCCTTTAACAAAATCAGGTGGGCCTAAGCCCTATTCAATATCGGTGGCCTTTGGGCCTTAGCCCATAGTGGTGTCAGTTTGGCTTAAGCCCATATCACATCAATATCATATGTATGCAATGCTCCCATCCCAATCCAACCCTGTATTCTAATTTTCCCTTCCAACCCTGCACTCTTATGGGGATATAAATATCAACCCACCCATCCCTACACTCCAATAGTAGCACCGGTTGTGGCACTAACTCAATCGTTCCAACAGAGCTGCTAGTCATATAATGGGCTTAAAAGCCAACGGTGGATCCACGGTCATCAAGCAACTATGTGATCCTCACATATCTTCCTCCGTATCAAAATCCCCGCCCAAAATGCAACATAATATCTCATGAATGCAATTTAATACACATATGACATACAAATCGTACATATATCACACAAGGGCATTTTAGTCATTTTACCCTTAGGCATATCAGTCATCATCTCATCGTGGGCCGAAGTACACATTCTAGCCCATTAACAATTTCATATTTATCCGGAGCATTTAAGTTACTATTATGAAAGTTACAAATTTACTGGGCCTAAAAGCCCGTTACATAGCCCAAGGTTGGCCCATACATTAGTATGTATATCACATAGCATGCTTACGAAAGACAGTCACATTCATAGCTTAAAACAGTTCCAAAACAGTTACTTACCCTCGAAGGCATAATCGTAATTCTAACCTACAGAGGTATTTCAGTAATCCTACCCTACAGGGGTATTTTGGTAATCTTACACTACAATGGTATTTCAGTAATTTTGCAATCTAGGGGTATTTCGGTAATTTTGCAATCTAAGGGTGTTTTAGTAATTTTCCACAAATCAATGGTATTTCAGTAATTTTATGAATTAGGGGTATTTCAGTAATTTCACAATTCGATGGTATTTCAGTAATTTCGCAAATCAGGGGTATTTCTGTAATTTTGCAATTCGAGGGTATTTTGGTAATTTCGCAAATTAGGGGTATTTTAGTAACTTCACAAAGTGGGGGTATTTCTGTAATTTTGTAAACCAGGCGTATTTTGGTAATTTTACAAACTGAGGGTATTTCAATAATTTTGCAAATCAAGGGTATTTTTGTAATTTCTTAACACTATGGGTCTAACTACGCACCTTGGCCCGTCAACAAGTCCTCGTTGGCTAAAGTTAATAGATATTATGCACCAGGTAGGACTCCAGAGAAGAGGAGGTGAGTCATTAAGACCGCTTAAGTACCAAGCTCTCCCTAGATCCAATCCTAGACATACATATACCCATTACCACACTTCAACCCTATGACTTGTCCATAGTCACACTTAATTGATTAATTAAGTTTTATGTCTGCTTAAACAATTATTAGACACTAGCCCAAAAGTCCACTACAAAACCCTAACGAGTACACAAACATTCATATAGCCCATCAGACCTAATCATATTTATATGGCCCATCAGGCCCATTCACATTTATACAGCCCCTAAGGCCCAAATCTATTCCAAGCCATACAACCCACTTAATCAGCTCGTCATTTATTACCAATCTACTAATTTTTACTTATCTGGGCCCATGGGCCCGTCGGGCCCATTTGGCCCTTTCTGTCATATCAAACAAGGTTTAGAAGTACACACCTAATAGTAATTTGAATTTTATCCGCGCTCCGAACACTGTTATGCCCAGAAGCCTACAGTAATCGCACCCTTGACTCCCAAAGAGTATATTAATCAACTTCAGTCACCACCACAGTGACCCAACAACATACAGATCAATGAATGATCTAGCGCCTAACCCAACGAACACGTCACAAAGCGAAAGGGATAAGCCAAGAAAGGTATGCCTACTCTCTTCATGGTATGCTTTATTTAAAGCCAGTTCCTCACTTATTCTCATGTTAGCTCCCCGACATGGGATTCTCCATTAATCCCCCAAAATTAAAGCACTAGCAAAATAATCAACCTTTGCATGCAAAGGGATTCAAACCATATTCCTCTCAATAACCATGTCATGCCACCACCACTAGGACACAAGCTCCTTTGTGTCATAAGTCCAACACATTTAACTTTACAGCCCGCCTACTCACTTCTAGATTTATTTAAAAGGGAAACCAAAATAAATTACAAGAGCCAAGACTTGAACCTTTGACCCATTTGCTTCCTTTATGGCGTCACTTCCTTGTCCCCTAAGTGGCGCCACTTTGCCACTACACCACACTCATTTTGTGTCATGCTTTCACCAAAAATATTCATAAAGCCTACCCACCAACGTTAAGGCTCCCATAAGAGAAAAACATAAATTTTTGGTAAAGCCCAGGTTTGAACCCAGGACTTCTCCAACACTCCCAAACCTCTTAGCCATTACACCAACACGTCATTCAGTGAATATGGGCCTAGGGCCCATTACGCAACCCAAGTAGGGCCCTCGTGCTCGCATGGCTTACTAAGCCAAATTTTCTCATAGCCACGTGTATGACATAGCTGGTCCACTAATTCCTGTAAGTCCAAAGACAACAACCTATGTGGGCCCACAAGCCCATTGGACCTACATGGCCCCTTCTTCCAGGCCCAATTTCGGGGCGTTACAAAATAAATGTCTAATGTCCAAAGTCCAATTACAACAAAAATCTAACTAAATCCCAAGAGTTCCACAATGCCTAATTACACTCTCTAAAATGTGTAATAAAGTCTCTACCAAACCTAAATCTCTTGGAACTCTCTTACTTGACTTCTCAGCTCCTCAATCTCGACGATTATCTGCATGAATTATGAGGGTTTGAGCTTTAAAAAGCTCAATGAATGTTAATAGAAATGACTAGTAAATTAAAATTCAATTCATGCTTAATTCACAACCAATCATTCACCAATTATCAACCAAAATTATTAAACATGTCAATTTAATTTCCATAAGCATTTTCAATACCAAAAATCAATTATTCATGGCTTTCAATCATCAATTGATATAGTAAAAATCACACATAAATATATTAGCATACACTTCTCATGGCTTAATCCAATGATCATACATCGGATAAACGGATCTTTGAAATCCCATAAATATTAAATATAGTCCACCAAGTTGAGCGGGCCGAAGCACACACTCCCTTATAGTTCCTCAAATAATCCATTGAATGAAGACTCATGCTCAACACTCTCTTATCTACTCCAAACAAATCAATCCACCTAGAGCCATATGCTCACAATGTCATAAATAAAGGTGAGTACCCACAAATCCTATGGCATGCCAACTATATCCAACGGATCTACCATACATGTTGCCAATATATTCAGTCAAACATAGCATATAAATCAGTCATTATTATTTTCAATTTAATGTGACAAGATACTTATGTGTAACTTGCAATGTAACACCCCAAACCCAGCCTAGACGTTCTGGCCGAATCTGATGACGTCACATGATAGGGTGTTTGAAAACTAAGTTGTTATAAAAAAAAATCATTTCCATTTATTCACCATTCTTTATTACTTATTAATTCCAAAACTGCTTACCCATTTAAACGATTAATTTAATAAAAACATTATTCATTGCGGAAGCTTTAAAAACAATTTAAGTAATTGTGTGTTTAGAGAAATCCTCTACTAACTTGAAAACCGAGATTTCCTACAACTAGCAGTTATAAACCCATAAAACAAAATAATTGAAAACCAATTTAAGCCAAAGTCCAAAAGTCCCTAAATTACATCAAAATAACTCAATAATAAAACAATAACCATAAATCTTAAATTAAAAACCATGGAAGTCCAAAAACTATGGTCACCGTCGAGTCTTTCGCCATACCAATCTGTCTAGGTCTGGGGATTACCTGTGCAAATTAAATAGAGGAAGTGAGTTTACATAACCTCAGTGTGTAATCCCACAGAAAATAAACAACAGTAAAACAAAGTGCATATAATAGCCCATTTTTAGGGTTAATTGAAATAGTGGTTTTGGGACCACAAACTAACATCGAAAAATTTATTTTATTATTATTTTAATATTTATAGCATGATATTATAGTTTTGTGAAATTTTCGTAAAAAAATTTTATCGTTTAAGTGGTTAATTTGGTAAAAAGGACTTAATCACGTAAAATGCAAAAGTTGCATTCTATTTATTAAAGGTGTCTATTGGCTTTAGCTTTTAAATATGATGGCCTTAAATGGAAATTATACCATTAATATGTTAGTGGATGTTAATGGTTTGGCATAAAGGAAATTATGCATTATTTTAAAGGTTAAAAAGGTAAATGGTTAGTAAATGATATATTTAATAAAACCAAAAACCATGATTTTAGTCCATTTTCCTTCATATAGCCGAATGTAAGAAAAGAAAAACATCATGGTTGCAAGGTTCGCCAATTTCATGTTAAATTGGTAAGTCATTTTGGACTCAGTTTTTGATAATTTTTACGTTTTTGAGATTGTTGCTTCGAATACTACTCGACCCATGCCTGAATTTCTGATTTTGATGATGTATTCATGAGTTGCCATTATTGATATCTTGGTGAATTTTGTGTTTGATGTTGTTAAGTAAGAGATATGTGTTAGATTACAAAGTTTGTATTGGAAATTTTCATGAAAATTAAGTAAATAGGGCTTAACTGCAAAAATAGTAAATAGAGGGACTAGATTGTGGATTAAATTAAATGTGAGGATTTGTAGGGGTTTGAGGAGTATTCGGCCTTAGCTTAGTGTAAGTAAATTATAATTGTTTTGTGTTTTGTGAATTTTGGACTTAATTGCTAAATGTGTAAAATGTATGGGGCAAAAGTGCAGTTTGCCCATTTATGTGTTTTTGAGTAAATTGGATTGAATATTTGATTAGATAAGTTTAATTTATATTAATTTAGATCAAGAAAAGAGAAAATCGGATTTAGATCGGGGGAAAACTAAAGTTGTCGACTAGCCGATCCGTACTGATTTTTCATCGTCTGAGGTAAGTTTATCAGCAAATAAGTGTACTTAATTTTAATTAAATGTAAAGTACATATGCTAAAATGAAATATATGAATTAATATATGCTATTGCCGAATGTGTATAAGCATGGTAACTATGTTCACACATTCGTTTCTACTGAGTTATAACGTTTGAAAGTCCGTATGAACTATATGGAATATGTAGAATTTTTTATATATGAATTGTTTATGGGACAACTTTGTAATAGTTATATTCGGGCTTTGAGCCTAGCAAGCCTTGTGCTGATGAATTAAATCAGGCTTATTCCTGGTGTATAAAATCAGACTTTGAGTCTAGCAGACCTTGTGCTGGTGTGACATTCAGGATTAGGCCTAGCAGGCTTTATGCCGGTGAATTATTATAAGTTTATGCCTAAAAGACCTTATGCTGATGTGGTAATCGAATACATTAAACGAGCTAAATGATCAGGTATGAGTTAGCTTGTTATTTCCTTAAAAATAAGGTAAGCTGATTATTTGTTATGTGATACAAACATATGTATGATGTTAGTTTGAACTTGTGAGTAATTGTGAAGTATATTCGGCCATAAGTTAAGTGTAATTATGTAGTATCAAGGTTTAATACATGAGTATATGTAAACAAGTGTTTAAAGATTCGGCTTTATGCATTGATATTATGATTTTAATAGTGTATGATACTTTGGCATAGGCATATGTATATTCGGTTACATGATAAGTATAAGTATGAGATATTAAAGTTTGATTCAAGAATATTTGTTTATGGGTGTGTATATATTCGATCATATAATGGTACTATGGTTTTGAAATTGAATATTACTTTGATAATAGATACAGTACATTCGTCCAAAAGTTAAGTATACTAATATCATATTGTGACCTGTGTGCAAACTTATATAAATGATTATGTACGGCCTTAATGATATAAAGTAAGAATAATTATGAAATTATCCATGAATATATTTATATGAGTTTATGTATATTAGGTTAATTATTGATATCATGGCTTTGGGAATTTGAATGATATATTAATCTTAATTGTATGGATATTTGGCAAAATGAAAGTATATGTATTATATGAAATTATAAGTTGAAGTTAAACGTGATTATGATAGTATAAATTGGTTTGGTAATTGAATTGTTATTGTCATTGAGTTATTTATTTGCTTAGAGCTTACTAAGCTCTCAAAGCTTATTCTCTGTGTGTGTTTTTTTTATGTTTATAGATTTTTGGAGATCTGCTCGAGTTGGAAGTTGATGGAGACAACATCACACTATCCGGTTATCATTTCAATAAATAATGTTTTGAGATTCGGTTATATGGCATGTATAGGCTAATCTTGGACTTAATTATTTTGAATGAATATGTATTTAAAGCCATGCGAAAATGGCTTGCTTATTATGCTTAAGTTTGGTTTTACATGTTCTTAATTAAAATGTTTAATGAGTTTGGTTTTGGTAGTCGTTTTAATAGTTAGCTCATTTTTGGAAATATGAAATGTGGTATAATTAGAGTGATGGATAATGGTATATTAACTTAACATGTTCGGTGGCTAAGTGGTAAGTAATGAATATGTTTTATGATTATCTTGGTTGATTGTTTTGGTATGGGTTCAAATGGTAAATGATGGTAATGATTAAGTATGTTTTGGGTTAGTTTTAATGGATAGTTAAAAGTGTCAAGTTGTTACTAATATCAATATTAGTATACATTCATGTGTGATTGTAAATCCGAATATGATATATAATTCAATTTGATATGTCTACGATATTGATAATGGTGAGATCAAAATAAAGATTAGTTAATAGGATAAAATATGAAGTTTAGGTATATTAATATAGATATGAATTAAATGCACACTGGAGTGTTATTTGTGTTCAAGTGTTAAGTATGGCTATTATTTTTAGGATGAATTGCGCATTGTATATATACATCATTAGTATGTTCGGCCATGTTATAATGTATTTAAGTTTCATATGTGATTGCATAATAATTTATGTAATATGATTCAACTGGTTTTATTATGAGCTTGTGCAGAAGTTATCCAATGATATGTTTGATATACGATTAATGAGATAGAAATTAGCATATATTCAGAGTATAAAGTGTAATGATATGTAACACCCCAAACCCGGCCTAGAAGTTAGGCCTGAATTTGGCATGTCATATTGAGGTGTTTTTCGAAAACCTTATTTCCATTGAAAACCCTTTTTATTAAAACTTGTTGCCATTTAAAACTTGTGTAAAATCTCGAATTTCGTATGCATATTTTTAAAACGTGGTTTATTAAAAGACGTTCTCTTGTAAAATGTTATTACCTTTAAAACCTTAATTGTTACGGAAGCCTAATTTAAAACAGTTGCGGAAACGTTATATTTTGAAAAATAGTTGTTGTTTTGGAAAAACCGTGTCCGACTTCTAGCAATTATAGAACAATAAATAAAATCCCAAATGTAAAAACCAGAAAGTTTAAAAGGCGTTATTACAACCAACTGAAACAGCTCGTCGTTTATTACCAATCCACCAATTTTTACTTATCTGGGCCCACGGGCCAATCGGGCCCATTTGGCCTATTCCGGCCTATCAAACAAGGGTTAGAAGTACACACCTAATAGGTATCTGAAGTTAAATCATGCTCTGAACGCTGCTATGGCCAGAAGCCAACAATAATCACACCCTTGACTCCCCAAGGGGGTGTGTCGATCAACTAAGGTCGCCACCACCGTGACCCAACGGCATACATATCAACGAATCATCCAACGCCTAACCCAAACTTACATGCCACAATGTGAAAGGGATAAGCCAAGAAAGGTATGCCCACCCTCTTCATGGTTTGCTTTATTTAAAGCCAGCTCCTCACCTATTCTCATGTTAGCTTCCCGATGTGGGATTTTCCATCAATCCCCCAAAACTAAAACATTAGCAAAATAATCAACCTTTACGTGCAAAGGGATTCGAACCATAGTCCTTTCAATAATCATGTCACGCCACCACCATTAGGACACAAGCTCCTTTGTGTCATAAGTCCAACACATTTAACTTTAAAGCCCGCCTACTCACTTCCAGATTTATTTAAAAGACAAACCAAAATAAATTACAAGAGGCAAGACTTGAACCTTGGACCCTCTTGCTTCCTTTATGGCGTCACTTCTTTGTCACCTAAGTAGTGCCATTTTGCCACAACACCACACTCCTTTTTGTGCCTTATTTTACCTTGATTTATTTAAGAGTCATACCACTTGAGATCAGGGTTCCACTAAGGCTAAAAATCAAAATTTTTCCTATGGTCTAACTTGAACCCGGGACTTCATAGTACCCTCCAAACACTCCAAAATCACACATTTGAATTATTTAAGCCACCTTTTAACCGATCCAAAACTCAAAGCCTAATACTTCTAGGCTCAAAATTACACTTTCGCTGAAATGGGGTTTTTGACTTTCGCTGAAATCCCATTTTCTGCATTTTTAGGTACAGAACTATATAGTTTTTTATGCAAAAGCAACTCAAAGCAATCCCGAACCTATAATTGATCAATATTTCACTCAATTAATCACTTAGACATTGTACTAAAACCGAATCTGAATCGAGATACCCCTCCTTAAAGTAATAAAACTTACCCCAATACTTCTAATTGATTTGTTTGCGAAGCAACATGATAAGAGCCTCAATCCTCGTGCTATGCTGTTGCCAAAAACCCTAAAATTAGACTACCTAAAATTTTACAGCACTTTAAAATGATGCCCAACAACTTACCACTTACCACAAGTGCGATTTATGTTTGCAAAAGGGGAAAAATTGAAAGGAAATTTAGCAACGGAGAAGAAAAATATGAGCAAACGGTAGACTTGAGGGGAAGATGGGAATTTGCGTCAGAAATTTTGGGAAAACAGGATGAAGAGCCAAAATTTTGAAAAAGATAATCAAGAAGTAAAAATAAAATCAAACTGAGACTCCCTAAATCCCTAATTTTACTCCCCTGTTAGTCCACTTTGACCCAACTACTCAGAAACCCAGTCTGACACAACTCCAGACGAATTTAAGAGCAAAAATACAATTGCTTATCGTCACCAAAAATCAAACACAAGACCTTCAGCACACACACAGTCCACTTAACCACTAGACCAAGAGGCCCATTCTATTAAGTATTTACCATTAATTAAGCTTAAGCCCTTGAAGCAAGGTTAAAGATTTATTCAGAAAAAATTCAAAATTTAACCCAAGTAAGGCTTGAACTTGGGACCTCCCACACACACCCAGAACGCTTAACCACTGAAGTAGATAGATAGTTGTGTCACACATTCACAAAATCAAAAATTAATATTTTGGGGCGTTACATGCAATGTAGCCATTTAGCACCCAATTAAATCAGGCAATTCATTTGCCAATTTCCCGTATTCAATTACCAATTGTAACACCAACATATCATGATAAAAAATTTTAGTACACATACTTTAAATCATACTTAAAATTAATCTAATTACATAGCACAACACCGATGGTTAGAGTTGTTAAAAGACTACAAGCTTGTGATTGACTATCACCCAAGAAAAGCTAATGTTGTTGCTGATGCTCTAAGTCAGAAATCACTGTTTGCTCTATGTGCAGTGAATGTGCATATGGCTATGTCTGATGATGGTTCAATAATAGTTGAATTAAAAGCAAGACCGCTATTTGTTCAGCAAATTTGTGACGCTCAGAAGATTGATAATGAATTGCTAGTAAAACGAGCATAGTGTGAGGTAGATGTTGATTCGAAATTCAGAGTAGATGCTGACGGTTGTTTAAGGTTCAGAAACCAGATATGTGTCCTGAGAAATTTAGAGTTCTGATGATTTTGAATGAAGCTTACAGTAGTCGATTATCTATTCACCCAAGTAGTACAAATATGTATAATGATCTGAAACAGCTTTACTGGTGGCATGGTAAGAAACAAGACATTTTTAACTTTCTTTCAAAATAGTTAATTTGTCAACAAGTAAAAGCCGAGCATCAGGTACCTTCTAGATTGCTGTAGCCCATCATGATACCTGAGTGGAAATGGGACAGAGTTACTATGGATTTTATATTTGGTTTACCATTGACACTGAGCAAGAAAGATGCAATCTAGGTTATTGTTGATATTTTGACTAAATTTGCTCATTTTGTTCTGATACGTACAGGCTATTCGCTTGATAAGCAAGCTAAATTGTACGTTTCTCATATTGTGAGATTACATGGGGTACCTATCTCTATTGTTTAGGACAGAGATCCAAGGTTTACATTGCAGTTTTGAAAGAAACAGCAAGATACAATAGGTATGAAATTACATTTCAGCATTGCTTTCCATCCACAAACAGATGGCCAGTCCAAACAAATCATTCAAATACTTGAGGATATGTTGAGATGAAGCATTCTCAAGTTTGAAGGTATGTGGGAACGATACCTACCTTTGATTGAGTTTGCGTACAATAATAGCCTTCAATCAAGTATCAAAATGGCACCTTATGAGGCTTTGTAAAGGGTACAAATATCGTACACCATTGTATTGGACTGAGCTCAGTGAAAATAAGATACACGGAGTCGATTTGGTCATAGAGACTAAACAGAAAGTGAAAGTGATCAGAGAAAGTTTGGAAGCAGCGCCAGATCATCAGAAATCGTATACGGACTTAAAACGAAAAGATATTGAGTTTCAGATTGAAGACAAAGTCCTTTTGAAAGTTTCACTGTGGAAGAAAATACTCAGATTCGGACGTAAAGGTAAATTGAGCCCGAGATTTATTGGGCGGTATGAGATTATCGAGCATATTGGATCGGTTGCTTACAGACTGTTGCTGCCACCTGAGCTAGAAAAGATCCATATTGTATTTCATGTTTCAATGCTTCGAAGATATCGATCAGATCCCTCACATATGATTAGTCCGTCTGAGATTGAAATTAAGTCCGATATGACTTATGAGGAAGAACCAATTCGCATTTTGGCTCGTGAGATTAAAGAGTTGCGAAATAAGAAAATTTCACTGGATAAAGTACTGTGGCATAAACACAGAGTTAAGGAAGCAACATGGTTGTCAGAGGATACAATGAAAGAGCATTATCTGAACCTATTCACTGGTAAGATTTTCGAGGACAAAAATCCCTAATAGGGGAGAGTTGTAACAGCCCAATTTAGACCCTAATCGGAGCAGTGCTTTCGGGACCACGAATCTAAGTAAAAAAAATATTTAAAAATTATTTTCTGTGTTTATTTTGTGTGAATTTATATCAGTGAAATTTTTGTGTTTTAATTTTGTCGTTTAAATGCCAATTAAATAAAGGACTTGATCTCGTAAAATGAAAATTTGATGGTTTTTTCTAAGAAGGGCCGAATTGTTATTGGCTTTAAAAATGAAAGCCTTAAAGTTGTAAATAGGCCATTTACCTATTGGTTGGACAGTATTAGGCATATATAATATAGTTTTTATATTATTTCATTAAGGTTATATATGTAAATTAAACTTTAAGTTATAATAAGTTAAAATATATATCATAAAACAAAAAATAAAGCTAATATATGTGTTTATTTCTATGTTCTTGCCGAAACAAAAGAAAAGAAAAACAAGTTAGGGTTCGGTCATCTATTTAGCTCAATCAAGGTATGTAACTAGCTTGGTTTTTGATAATTTCTACGTTTTTGAGATCGTTGCTTCGAGTACTACTAAACACATGCTTGAATTTTTTATTTTAATGAAAATTTTGAGTTATGCCATTGATGAGAGCTTTTGATTTTTGTTCTTTGATGATGAAATATGAAAGATATGTTTTAGATTAACATGGGTATAGGGAAATTTTGCATATTTTGTGTTCTGGTGCAATAGGGACTAAATTGTAAAAAGTGTAAATGTCAGGGGTAAAATGGTAATTTTCCTATTTATGTGTTTTGGACTAAATTGAATGAATATATGTTTGAATAAGCTTAATTTGAATATGTTTAGATCAAGAACTAAAGAAATTGCATTTGGATCGGGGGAAAATGAAAATCGTCACCTAGCTGTCTCGTTCCGTTTTACATTGTCCGAGGTAAGTTTATAAGCAAATAGACATACTTAATTTTAATTAAATGCTAAATATATATGCTTAAATGTAATATATGAATTTATATATACTATGGCCGAATATGAATAAGCTTGGCTACTATATTTCCAAATTCGTTTCGACCGAGTTACGACGTTCGAAAGCTCCGTATGAACCTTAGGAATAGTTAGGATACATATGTCATGACATAGGATTCCAATATATGTGTGCGAGTAAGACCATGACATCGATATGTGATTTCGATATATGTGTGCGAATAACACCCTGTCTGGGACAGTGGCATTGGTATATGATTACATGTAAGACCACGTTTGGGACGTTGGCATTGTACGATATGTGTCATTATCCGAGTGTCCAATCCAATACCAAATGGTTCATCGGGCAAAGACAAGTTGTGTTCAAATGAGTAAAACGAGTTCAATGGCCAGGTATGAATTAATGAGTTAGCTATTTGAGATAAGGTAAGTAAGTACTTTGAATATTTCTTTTAAATCATGTATGATGGAAATGAAAAAAATACATGTATATTTTGCACATGTATTCGACTTGTGAATAAATAACTTGTGTATCATTGAAGTGTTTCTTAAATATACACATAAATGATGTGGTACATTCGGCTATATGATTAATATATATATGAAGTTCGATCTTAATACGTGAGCTTATGTATTTGTGTGTATATGGACTAGGTTTTACAACAATTATTTGACTTTGGAAATTGTATGTTAATATGTTAAATTGACCATGTGAATATTCAGCCAAGGTGATTTGTTTATATATGAAAACATATCAATTATGAAAATTATATGTTTAAGATTAAATGTGGTATCAATAATATGATTTGGTTTAGTTTAATTGAATTAATAATATCATTGAGTTGTTTATTCGCTATGACTTACTAAGCTTAAATAGCTTACTGTGTGTGTTCTTGTTTACCTCTGTTTTATAGATTTTGGATTCAAGTTACGAGCTCGGAGACCGTCAGTAAAGTCTATCACACTTTCGACCGTTTTTGGTACATTATAAGTTAGAACTTGACTTTATGGCATGTGTAAGCTAGGTTATGTTTAATAAGTTTGAACTTGTGTATATATATTAAGCCATGCAAAAATGGCTAATATGTTAAGTGATTATATGAAACTTTAGTCATGTTTATTTGTGTTATATGCTTTGAAAATGGTTAGAGATTAATTTGGTATATATATTTATGATTGGTTTAATAATTTATGAATATATATGTATATTCGAATGTGCAGTAATCTTTATATTCGGCCTGTAATGAAAATGTATGAGTATAATTTGTCTAGTGAATTGAGCATGACTTGGTAATAAGGTAAATTGACAAACACATGGTTAATTGTGTAATGGCTAGTTTGATACGATTTGTTATGGCAAGATGGAAATATGTTGATGAATGAATGGTTGGTTAATTGAGCTAGCATAACGTGTATAATATTTAAGGTTAAATAATTTTGAAATGGTATATTTACTTAAGTTATCTTTACGTATGGTATAATTTTATGTGATTAAATTGATAACTGAATAGATGTAAAGTGAATTGGTCATGTATATGTAATTTAGTATAATGTTTAGATATAATTCTTAGTTTGTGAATTATAATATGAAATAAATTGTTATTTGTGTTCGAAGATGGTTAATGATGATATGGTGAATTGCTTTTGAACTTGGTGAAATATGGTTGTGCTTATTATATGTTAAGTTGTATATTAATTCATAAATGTGACTTGCAATAATGCTTTATTTGGATATGCTTATATATATATATATATATATATATATCTGAATGGATGTTTTTAATTTACATTAATGTACAAGACAGGTAAAGTCATATTGACTATTATACCAATGCCGCATAATTGATTGATAAGTTTAATTTTGAAATTTGTTTTGTTTGATGTATAATTTATACATATGTTAAAGCCATATAATGATTGGTCACTATTTCAGTTAATGAAATAGATGATTTGTTATATGTTCTGTATATATATATATAATCTGTTTTGAAATATGTTAGATTAAATTTTGAATTGTGAAATGTAATAAATATCTGTATGAACTGTGATATGACCGTTGATACCTCAAAACCCTAATTCGACGACGTATACAGGTTAATGGTATTACATTTGATTGGTACCAGAGCTACGGTTTAGTCAATTCTAGGACTAACGTAGCGCGTGTGAGTCTAGCTATACATGCAATATTATATACTGCGATAGTGTGATGACTTCTGATATCTGAAAATGTGTTTTCATATAGTAAATGGATCCTGACAGAGCTGTAGCTGATGATGCGAGAGTGTAGTGCCTGCTCTGCGCAAGGGACAGCACTGGTTGATTATTGACCAATTTCGAGTAACTAGGAAGGAGAGGCTAGACAAGCTTTTTACCAAATGATGAATGACTGGTTTACTCAGTATATCCGGACTAACCTGGCTACACAACAACCTCCACCCTGACTAATCCATCTTCGATGCTTGCAATACCTCAAATAAGTGATCAGCTAAGATTATATAAGCCACCTGTTGATAAAATCAGAAAACACGAGGCTGAAAAGTTTAAAGCTACTGATGATGATGATGCTGAGCGGGCTGAGTTCTGGCTTGATAATACTATCCGTGTATTTTATGAGTTGTCCTATACCCCGGATGAATGTTTAAAATGTGTCATATCTTTGCTTCGAGACACAGCATATCACTGGTGGAATACTTTAGTATCAGTGGTTTCAAAAAAGCGGGTGACCTAGGAATTCTTTCAAACTAAGTTCCGTAAGAAATATATTAATCAGATATTTATTGACCAGAAGCGTAAAGAATTTCTGGAACTAAAACAAGGTCGGATAATCGTGACAGAGTATGAGAGGAAATTTGTAAGACTTAGTATGCCTGAGAGTGTGTTTCTACCGAAGCCATAATGTGTAAAAGATTTGAATATGGCCTGAACAAATACATTAAACTATTAGTGGGCATACTTGAGATAAAAGAGTTCGTAGTACTGGTTAAGCGATCCTACAAAGCTGAAGAGCTCAGCAAAGAGAAAAGAAAAGTTGATTTTGAAGCTAGAGATGCACGTAAAAGAACATTTGGTAAGTCATTCCAGTCAGCACCAATGAAGTTCTGAGATGATTTTAGCCGTTCTAAAGCCACTTCGGGTTATTTTAAACAGGATCTGAGTAGACCACCTATGAGCTCGAGAGCTACCACAGTAGCTAGTGTGGGTAATGTCAGATCAAATCAACCCGAGTGTAAACATTGTGGCAAACGACATCCCGATAGTTGCAGATTGCATGATCGGGCTTGTTTTAAATGTGGATTGATGGATCATTATATTCATGATTGCCCAGTATTAGCTGAAGAAAATCCAGTTCAGAATACGAGATCGGGTAATACTGCAGCTCGGGGTAGACCACCCAGAAATACGGGTAATGCGAGTGGCAGTCAGAGAGGGACTAAAGATACAACAGTCAGATCTAAGGCTCATGTACCTGCCAGAGCCTATGCTATTCACGCACGAGAGGAGGCTTCATCCCCAGATGTCATTACTGGTACATTCACTCTTTATGATACTAATGTAATTGCATTGATTGATCCTGGTTTGACTCATTCTTATGTGTGTGAGACTTTAGTATTCAGTAAGACTTTGCTTGTTGAGTCTACTGAGTTTGTGATTAGAATGTCAAACCCCTTGGGCCGGTGTGTTATGGTTAACAAAGTGTGTAAGAATTGTCCCTTGATGGTTCGAGATTCGTGCTTTCTAGCTAACTTGATGTTGTTTCCATTTGATGAGTTCAACATAATTTTGGGTATGAACTGGTTGACTTTACATGATGTTGTTGTAAACTGCGAGAGAAAGACTATTGATTTACGGTGCCAGAATGATGAGATTATTCGGATTGAATCTAATAATCTGAATGGGTTACCAGAAATGACTTCTTCAATATTAGCTCAGAAATATGTGAGAAAAGGCTATAAAGCTTACTTTGCTTATGTGCTTGATAGTAAAGTGGCTGAAAGAAACATTGAATCAGCATTTGTGGTGTGCGAGTATCCGGATGTGTTTCCTGAAGAAATATCAGGTTTGCCACCTATTCGGGAGGTAGAGTTTGGTATTGAGTTAATGCCTGGGACAACTCTAATATCCATAGCTCCATACAGAATGGCATCTACTGAATTAAAAGAATTGAAAGCTCAGTTGCAAGAGTTGATAGATAGAGGTTTTGCACGATCGAGTTTCTCACCTTAGGGTGCGCCAGTGTTATTTTTTAAAAAGAAAGACGGAACTATGAGAATGTGCATTGATTATAGACAGCTCAATAAGATGACTATAAAGAATAAATACCTGTTACCACGGATTGATGATTTGTTTGATCAACTGAAAGGGGCTAAAGTGTTTTTGAAGATAGATTTGAGATTAGGCTACTATCAGTTGTGAGTTAAATACTCCGATGTGCCAAAGACTACTTTCAGAATGAGATATGGACACTATGAGTTTTTGGTTATGTTTTTCAGGCTTACTAATGCACCTGTTGTTTTCATGGATTTGATAAATCGGATATTTAGATAGTACCTGGATCGATTTGTGGTAGTGTTCATAGATGACATTTTGATTTACTCTCATGATGAAACTGAGCATGCCGAACATTTAAGACTTGTGTTACAGACTTTGCGAGATAAACAATTATATGAAAAGTTTAATAAATGTGAGTTCTGGTTAAGTGAAGTCAGTTTTCTAAGCCATGTTGTATCAGTACCGGGTATTCAAGTTGATCCGAGTAAAATTTCAGCTATACTTGATTGGAAACCTTCGAAAAATGTTTCTAAAGTCTAAAGTTTTGGGACTTACTGGTTATTATAGACGGTTCATGAAAGATTTCTCTATGATTGCAGCCCCGATGACAAAGCTATTGCAGAAAGATGTTAAGTTCGAGTGGTCAGAAAAGTGCCAGAAAAGTTTTGATTAGTTGAAAACCCTTTTGACTGAAGCTCCAGTACTAGTTCAGCCAGAATCGGGTAAAGAATTTGTTATTTATAGTGATGCATCTTTACATGGATTGGGCTGTGTTTTGATGCAAGAAGGCAAAGTTATAGCTTATGCCTCGAGACAATTAAAACCACATGAAAAAAATTATCCGACACACGACTTAGAATTGGTAGCTATTGTGTTTGCATGAAAGATATGACGCCACTATCTGTTCGGTGAGAAATGTCATGTCTATTCTTATCATAAAAGCTTGA
The DNA here is from genome assembly GCA_020496765.1 of Gossypium stocksii. Classification (NCBI taxonomy): domain Eukaryota; kingdom Viridiplantae; phylum Streptophyta; class Magnoliopsida; order Malvales; family Malvaceae; genus Gossypium; species Gossypium stocksii. The sequence continues at coordinate 36,054,785 of CM035623.1, read as the reverse complement.
AATACTTGATGACTCAAAAATATTTGAATTTGAGACAACGCCGATAGTTAAAGTTGTTAAAAGACTACGAGCTTGTGATTAACTATCACCCAGGAAAAGCTAATATTATTGTTGATGCTCTAAGTCAGAAATCACTGTTTGCTCTCCATGCAATGAATATGCATATGGCTATGTCTGATGATGGTTCAATAATAGATGAATTAAAAGCAAGACCATTATTTGTTCAGCAAATTTGTGATGCTCATAAGATTGATGATGAATTACTAGCAAAATGAGCTCAGTGTGAGGTAGATTTTGATTCAAAATTAAGAGTAGATGCTGAGGGTTGTTTAAGGTTCAGAAACCAGATATGTGTCCCGAGAAATTCAAAGTTGATTCTGATGATTTTGAATGAAGCTCACAGTAGTTGATTATCTGTCCACCCAGGTAGTACAAAGATGTATAATGATCTGAAATAGCTTTACTGGCGGCATGGTATGAAACAAGATATTTCTGACTTGGTTTCAAAATGCTTAATTTGTCAACAAGTAAAAGCCGAGCATTAGGTACCTTCTGGATTGTTGCGACCAATCATGATACCTGAGTGGAAATGGGATAGAGTTACTATGGATTTTGTATATGGTTTACCATTGACGCCGAGCAAGAAAGATGCACTATAGGTTATTGTTGATAGATTAACTAAACCGACTCATTTTGTTTTGATACGTACAGACTACTCGCTTGATAAGCTAGTTGAATTGTATGTTTCTCAGATTGTGAGATTACATGGTCTATCGCAAGAAAGACTCTATTTGGGTTATAGTTGACCGATTGACCAAGTCAGCTCATTTCCTCTCGGTTCGTACGGATTTTTCACTTGATAAGTTAGCAAAATTGTACGTCTCTCAGATTGTACGATTGCACGGGGTGCCTACTTCTATTGTTTCAGATAGAGATCCCCGATTTACTTCGCGATTCTGGAAGAAATTACACGAGGCTTTGGGTACCAAGTTACATTTTAGCACTGCTTTTCATCCGCAGACTAACGGTCAATCCGAACGGGTCATTCAGATACTTGAAGACATGTTGAGATGTTGCATTCTAGAGTTTAGCGGATCGTAGGAAAAATTTTTGCCCTTGGTTGAATTCGCGTATAACAACAGTTTTCAATTGAGTATTCAAATGGCACCCTACGAGGCTCTCTACGGTCGAAGATGCCGTACACCTTTGTTTTGGACCAAACTTAGTGAGAATAAGATTCTCGAGGTGGATTTAATCAAAGAGGCTGAGCAGAATGTGAGAACGATTCGTGACAGTTTGAAAATGGCATCAGACCATCAGAAATCATACGCAGATTTGAAACGTAAAGATATCGAGTATCAAATTGGTGATAAAGTGTTTTTGAAAGTTTCACCGTGGAAAAAGGTACTCAGATTTGGCCATAAAGGCAAGTTGAGTCCGAGATATATCGGACCATATGAGATTTCTGAACGAATTGGGAAGGTAGCGTACAGATTGATTTTGCCCCCTGAACTTGAAAAGATTCACAATGTCTTTCATTTCTCGATGCTTCGACGTTATAGATCCGACCCTTCCCATGTGATTAGTCCTTTCGATATTAAAATTTAGCATAATTTGAGTTATGAAGAGGAGTCGATTCGTATTTTAGCTCGTGAGGTGAAAGAGTTACGAAACAAAAAGGTTCTGTTAGTAAAGGTGTTGTGGCTCAAGCACGGGATCGAAGAAGCGACTTGGGAACCCGAGAACGCTATGAAAGAAAGATACCCAAAACTATTTTCTGGTAAGATTTCTGAGGACGAAAATCCCTAAAGGGGGGAGAGTTGTGACAGCCCTATTTTGACCCTAGTAGGGAAGTGGTTTTGGGACCACTAAACCGAGTCATAGAAATATTTGAATATAATATTCTATGTCTAATTTATGTGATAAATGTATGTGTGAATTTTGAATGATTGAATATGTCAAAATGAATGTGAATTTAGGAAAAAGGACTCATGTGAGAAGAATTAAAATATAAGTGGCCAAATTCAAGAGACTAATTGTGGAATGAAGTGAAATAAATAGGTTTGCATGTCAAATAGCCAATTTCATGGTTAGTGGTCAGCCATGCAAATTGTTTTATTGGTTGTCTTATTATTTTATTTGTTAAAATAAGGTGAGTGGAATGATATCATATTAGATAAAAAAATAAATAAAAGAATTTGTGAAAGAAAACAAAATTGGTTTCTTGTGTTCTTCATTGCCGATTCTAATGGAGGGAGAAGAGTGAATTTCAGCCATCTATTTCACACACTAAGGTATTTGAAACATGCTATTTTAGTTTCATGTTGGTGGTTTTAGGTTGATAGTTAGGCTAGGGACATAACCCATGAGTTAAATTTTGATTTGGTGATGTGTGCTTCATTCGGCCATTGATGAGTAAATTGAAAGTTTGAAGCTTTGGTGGGTTTTGATGATATAATGTAAATGTAGCATGTTATTGAAGTGCTTTGAGGTCAAATTTCTATAAATTTGATTATATGTTAAATTGTACTTGATGGATGTCCCTTGAAATTTATGGAAGCATTCGGCCATGGACATTGGGATGCTTTGTGGATGTTTTGATGTTTTGGGATGTAAATCCTTTGTTTGATTAATGAAAAGAGCTAAATTGATGTTAAAATTGTGAGTTTAACATTCTTGATAAGTGTATATGTTAGCCGAATTGAAAAGATGCATGCTAAGAAAGTGGCATTCGGTCATTTTGAGTTAATTAAGAGTTATGAGATTGAAATTGCAAAAATTGAGTTTTTATGACCCAAATTGCTAAATTGAGTATTCAGCCATGGGAGATTATATACAAAATTTAGTATGTATGAAAATTTATAATTGGTTGGAGTGATTAAGTTGCATTTTTGATATTCACATCATGATGGCCGAATGTGGACATAGCTTGTTCAATGAACAATTGTGGCTAATGAATTGCCGTATGTGTGGTTGTGATTTGTAAATGAGATTGTTATATTTGGTTGACCGTATGTATGTATGAGAAGGCTAAAATTTGGACAAGGTTTGAGTTGTTATAAAATTTGTAATAACAAAATGAAAAAAAAAAAGTAAGATGGTCCTAGTGTGTGTGCCGAATGGGAGCCATAAATTGGAGCTCACTATGTGAAAACATATTCGGCCTTTGATGACTATTATGTCATGAATGATAAGTTTAGTTCAAAAGACTATGTATACTTGATTTAATCCATAAGCTAGTCGTGACTTATAACATAATGGTATATAGCCGAATGTTTTTGTAAAGGAAATATGTGTGTGTGTCATATTGAAATGAATGTATATATATATATATAAGGTCGAATGTGTATGTGCGACATAGAGAGGATATTGTATTTCCTGCTTTGATTAAGTGAAGTATATGAAAGTTGATATACTTAAATTGTTTAAATCAAGCTCAAGAGCATAGAGGGACAACATCGGATACGGGGAAAGCTAAGTGACGGAATAGCCGACTCGTAATTATTCAGAAAAGTTCGAGGTAAGTTTTAAGTAGTGAAACCTAGTATATGAGTTGATTAAACATGATGTACATATTTAGTTACATATGTGAATGATATGTTGAGGCATGTTGATTATGATCGATGCAAAGCCATTAGTGAAAATGGCAATAAAGCCGAAAGCCCCTTAGAAATATAGGCTATGAAAATCAACTTGATATTTGATATACGTATGTACCTATAGACCAAACATTTAGTGAAAACATTATGCTATGTGTTAATGTATAAATGAGGCAAGTGGATATTAATCATAATAGAATGTGTGACAAGTATATTTGATTGATTCAAATGCCTAAAGTTTCAGTGCTACATCCGGGCTAAGTCCCGAAGGGTCTTCGTGCCAGAGTTGTATCTGGGCTATGTCCCGAAGGGCCTTAGTGCCAGTGTTACATCCGGGCTAAGTACCGAAGGGACTTTGTGCCAGAGTTGTATCCAGGCTATGTCCCGAAGGGCATTCGTGCCAATGCCACATCCGGACTAAGTCTCGAAGGGCCTTAGGGCTAGTGTTATAACCGGGCTAAGCCCAAAGGCATTCATGCTCAAAATACGTGGTTTATGTTATAATCATCTTAAATGAAGGTACTCATTTCCTTAAGTCTGTCAGGTACGTACCCCATACTCGTTGTGAAATTGATTTGTTTAGATATTGACCACACAATGGGGTTGTGATGCTTTGACTATTGTTTAATGTTATACGAAAGTCAATGACATACCTATGAGGTGTGAATCTCAATTTTAATAGAATCGTAATAAGTTGAACCCTTAGCTTATGCGCATATTTGATTAAAGTATGAAGCTACTGCATATGTGAGTATGAGTATAAACCTAAGTTTAGCCTTGAAATGATAGTGCATGCTTCAGCCAAGGGAGAAATGTTGATAGATATGATGAGATTGTTTATAAGATATGAATTGTTGTTTAGAGAAAATGAATATGTTATGTATGCAAGATGGTAGCCCTTTTAGTCATAATGTTCGACAAAATAGAAGAGTTTTAGTTTAAATGGAAGTATGCTTTAAATTCAAATGAATTCATTTCTTAAAACTTACTAAGCATATAAATGCTTTAAATTCAAATGAATTCATTTCTTAAAACTTACTAAGCATATAAATGCTTACTCCGTTGCCTTGGATTGTCTATTTTATAGATCTCGTTCGTAGCTACGGTCTCAGAAATCTTCAAGATCGAAGTCATTCACACTATCAAAGCTCTTTCGGTACTTAGTAGCTAAACTTTGAAATTGGCATGTATAGACTTGACTTTTGGATTTATAAATCAGTATTATTTTGATGATGTATATAAGGATAGCCATGCGAAAATGGCTTGCTATGTTATCTTTTTACATTAAGCATGAATTTGTGCTTGGTTATGTCGAATGTGAATGAATGTGATGGTTTGTGAAATCGGTTACTATCAAATGTAGTAATGTCATTTTGGGGTTTCTTTGAAAGAGCTTATATGAAAGAAAAAAAAAAAAAGGAGAACAAAATGACCAGTGTTAGATCTTGTATTAAGTGTGTGCATTCGGCAAATGTTATTATCCATAAGTCTCATGAACATTATTTGTGCGAAAGAAGCTTGATTTAGTTGTTATTTGACTCGTAATGCCTCTTAACCCTCCAGCGACGGATACAGGTTTAGGGGTGTTACAGTATGAATTAATCAGTTACCTATTTAAGATAAGGTAAGTAAGTACTTTGAATATTTCTTTTAAATCATGTACGATGGAAATGAAAAAATATATGTATATGTGGTGTGTGTATTCGGCTTATGAATAAATAACTTGTGTATCATTGAAATGTTTCTTAAATATGTGCATATATGATGTAGTACATTCGACTATATGATTAATATATATATGAAGTTGGATCTTAATACGTGTGCTTATGTATTTCTGTGTATATGGACTAGGTTTTACAACAATTATTTGACTTTGGAAATTGTATGTTAATATGTTAAATTGACCATGTAAATATTCAGCCAAGGTGATTTGTTTATATATGAAAACATATCAATTATGAAAACTGTATGTTTGAGATTAATTGTGGTATCAATAATATGATTTGGTTTAGTTTAATTGAATTAATAATATCATTGAGTAGTTTTTTTGCTATGACTTACTAAGCTTAAATAACTTACTGTGTGTGTTCTTGTTTACCTCTGTTTTATAGATTTTGGATTTAAGTTACGAGCTCGAAGACCGTTAGTAAAGTCTATCACACTATCGACCGTTTTTTGTACATTATAAGTTAGAACTTGACTTTATGGCATGTGTAAGCTAGGTTATGTTTAATAAGTTTGAACTTGTGTATATATATTAAGCCATGCGAAAATGGCTAATATGTTAAGTGATTGTATGAAACTTTAGTCATGTTTATTTGTGTTATATGCTTTGAAAATGGTTGGAGATTAATTTGGTATATATATTTATGATTGGTTTAATAATTTATAAATATATATGTATATTCGAATGTGCAGTAATCTTTATATTCAGCCTGTAATGAAAATGTATGAGTATAATTTGTCTAGTGAATTGAGCATGACTTGATAATAAGGTAAATTGACAAACACATGGTTAATTGTGTAATGGCTAGTTTGATACGATTTGTTATGGCAAGATGGAAATATGTTTATGAATGAATGGTTGGTTAATTGAGCTAACATAACGTGTATAATAGTTAAGGTTAAATAATTATGAAATGGTATATTTACTTAAGTTATCTTTACGTATGGTATATTTTTATGTGATTAAATTGATAGATGAATAGATGTGAAGTGAATTGGTCATGTATATGTAATTTAGTATAATGTTTAGATATAATTCTTAGTTTGTGAATTATAATATGAAATAAATTGTTATTTGTGTCCGAAGATGGTTAATGATGATATGGTGAATTGCTTTTGAACTTGGTGAAATATGGTTGTGCTTATTATATGTTAAGTTGTATATTAATTCGTAAATGTGACTTGCCATAATGCTTTATTTGGATATGCTTATTTATATATATATATATATACACATCTGAATGGATGTTTTTAATTTGCATTAATGTACAAAACAGGTAAAGTCATATTAACTATTATATCAATGCCGCATAAATGATTGATAAGTTTAATTTTGAAATTTGTTTTGTTTGATGTATAATTTATACATATGTTAAAGCCATATAATGATTGGTCACTATTTCAGTTAATGAAATAGATGATTTGTTATATGTTCTGTATATATATAATTTGTTTTGAAATATGTTAGATTAAATTTTGAATTGTGAAATGTAATAAATATCTGTATGAACTGTGATATGATCGGTAATACCTCAAAGCCCTAATTCGGCAACGTATATAGGTTTAGGGTATTGCACAACAGCCTCCACTCCCACCTATTCCCCAACCGATTCCCGTAGTTCATCAAGGTTTGGAATCTTTGCGTATGAGTAAACAGCCTGTTGATAAAATTTGAAAGTATGAGGCTGAAGAGTTCAGAGATACTATTGATGATGATCTTGAAAGAGCCGAGTTTTGGCTTGAGAATACGACTTGGGTTTTTGATGAGTTGTCTTGTACACCATCAGAATGCGTTAAATGTGTAGTATCGCTTTTGAAAGATGCAGCATACCAGTGGTGGAGCATTTTGATATCTGTGCTACTGAGAGACCGAGTTACATGGGAATTCTTTCTGACCAAATTCAGAAAGAAATATATAAGTAAACAGTTTCTTGATCAAAAGCTCAAGGAATTCTTAGAGCTAAAATAGGGTCGTATGACCCTATCTTAATATGAAAGAGAATTCGTTAGACTAAGCAAGTATGCCCGATGGTGCATGCAAACTAAAGAGATTATGTGCAAACGATTCAAAGACAGATTGAATGAAGATATCAAGCTCTTAGTCGGAATACTTGAACTGAAAGAGTTTGTTGTGTTAATTAATAGAGCACACAAGGCTGAGGAGCGTAGCAAAGAAAAAGGAAGAGCCGATTTTGAGGCCAGAGATTCAAGAAAGAGGTTAACGGGTAAATTATATTATTCCTCGTCATAGAAATCCAGGGATTCCTATAACCGTTCAACTATTTCAATGGGGTATTCCAACAGAGATCGTGGTAACCAACATATGAGTTTAAAAACTCAAACCACTTTAATAGTGAGTGTTGGTAGTGTTAAGGCCAACAAACTTGAGTCTCAACAGTGTGGTAGACAACATTTTGGAGAATGTAGAATGAATGATAGAGCATGTTTCAGATATGGTTCGCAAGAGCATTTCATTCGAGATTGTCCTGAGTTGCTTGAGAATGACAGACTTTAGATTCCTCAACCGAAAAATACAACTGTGAGAGAGAGACCACCCCGAAATACTGGAAATGTGAGTAGTAGTAGAGGTGCAACAAAGGATTCTACTGTAAGATTCAAGAAACGAGCAACAGCCAGAGCTTATGTAATTCGAGCTTGTGAGTATGCATCGGCACCAGATGTTATTATCGGTACTTTTTCTCTTTATGACACTGATGTAACTGCTTTGATTGATCCTGGATCAACCCATTCATATGTCTATATGAATCTAGTGTCTAGTAAGAGTTTACCTGTTGAGTCCACTGAATTTGTGGTTAAAGTATTGAACCCCTTAGGTCAGTATGTCCTAGTTGATAAAGTTTGCAAGAACTATCCTTTGAATACTCAAGGTTATCTTTTTCAGCTGATTTGATGTTTTTACCATTTGATGAATTTGATGTGATTTTGGGTATGGACTGGCTGGCTCTGCATGATGCTGTTTTAAATTGTAGAAGAAAAACTATTGAGTTGAAATGTCAGAATGACGAAATTCTTCGTATTGAATCCAATGATTCTGGTGGGTTGCCTATTGTGGTATCGTCTATGTTAGCTCAGAAATATGTGAGAAAGGGTTGTAATGCTTATCTTGCTAGTGTACTGGATACAAAAGTGTCTGAAATAAAGATTGAATTGATACCAGTGGTTTGTGAATATCCAGATGTATTTCCAGAAGAGTTACCTAGGTTGCCACTAGTTAGAGAAGTTGAGTTTGCTATTGAATTAGTACTAGGGACATCACAGATATCGATAGCTCGATATAGAATGGCTCCTATAGAGTTAAAAGAGTTGAAATCTCAGTTGCAAGAGTTAACAGATAGAGGTTTTGCATGACCTAGTTTTTCACCCTCAGGTTCACCAGTTCTATTTGTTAAAAAGAAAGATGGATCAATGAGATTGTGTATTGACTATCGAAAGCTTAACAAAGTTACAATCAAGAACAAATATCCACTACCGTGAATTGATGATTTACTTGATCAGTTGGAATGAGCAATAGTATTTTCTAAGATTGATTTGCATTCTACCTATTATCAGTTGCAAGTTAAAGATTCAGATGTGCCGAAAACTGTGTTCAGAACCAAGTACAGACATTATGAATTTCTTGTTATGCCATTTGGGTTAACTAACACTCCTGTAGTATTTATGGACTTGATGAATAGAACTTTCAGACTGTATTTAGACAGATTTGTTGTTGTATTCATTGATGACATTCTGATCTATTCCCGAGATGAGTCAGAGCATGCTAAGCATTTAAGGATTGTGTTGCAAACGTTGAGAGATAAACAATTTTTTGCTAAATTCAGTAAATATGAGTTTTGCCTCCGAGAAGTTGGGTTCTTGGGACACATTGTTTCAGCGGAAGGCATTCGAGTTTATTCGAGCAAGATTTCAACAATTGTTAATTGGAAGCCACCAAGAAATATATCCGAAGTCAAAAGTTTTCTAGGATTAGTTGGATATTATCGAAGATTTGTAAAAGGGTTCTTAATGATAGCTACACCCATGACTCGTTTATTATAGAAAGATGTGAAATTTGAGTGGTCTGAAAAATATCAATAGAGTTTCGAGCAGCTGAAAGCACTGTTAACCGAAGCACCAGTATTAGTTCAGCCTAAGTCGAGTAAAGAATCTGTGATTTTTAGTGATGCATCATTAAACGATTTGGGATGTGTTTTAATGCAAGAAGGTAAAGTGATAGCTTATCCTTCAAGATAGTTAAAGCCGCATGAATAGAATTATTCGACGTACAACTTAGAATTGGCCGCTATTGTATTCGCATTGAAAATTTGGCAAAATTATTTGTTTGGTGAAAAATGTCACATGTTTACCGATCATAAAAGTTTGAAGTATTTGATGTCATAGAAAGATCTAAATTTAAGGCAGCGAAGATGGCTCGAATTGTTGAAAGATTATGAGTTAGTCATTGATTACCATTTGGGGAAAGCAGATGTTGTCCCAGATGCTTTAAGTAGAAAATCTTTGTTTGCTTTGAGATCGATGAATACACGATTGACTTTAACTAATAATGGCTCAATTTTAGCTGAGTTAAAAGCTAAACCGGTGTTTCGTTAGCAAATTTGTGAAGCTAAAAAATGTGACAATAAGTTGAAAGCTAAACGAGTACAATGTGAGTCGACTCTTGATTTAGAGTTTCAGATTGGAATTGATGATTGTTTGTTGTTCTGAGGTAGAATTTGTGTACCTAGAAACCCATAACTGGTACAGAAAATTTTCAATGAAGCACACAGTGGCAACTTGTCTATTCATTCAGGGAGTAACAAGATGTACAATGATTTGAGACATTATACTAGTGGTCGGGTATGCAACGCGGCATTTCCAAATTTGTGTCTAGATGTTTGATTTGTCAATATGTTACAGCTGAACATCAAGTACCTTCAGGACTATTACAGCCAGTGATGATGCCTGAGTGGAAATGGGATAGAGTTACGATGTATTTCATATCGAGATTACGGTTATCTCTGAAGAAGAAACATATTATTTGGGTTATTGTTAATCATTTGACAAAATCTATGCACTTTATTCCTATACGTACATACTTTTCACTTGATAGATTAGCTGAGTTATATGTTTCAGACATTGTTAGATTGCACGGAGTGCCAGTCTTTATTATTTTGGATAGGGATTCGTGATTTACATCACAATTTTGGAAGAAATTGCAAGAGTCTTTGGGTACACGATTGCATTTTAATACTGCGTTTCATCCTCAAACCGATGGTCAGTCTGAGAGAGTGATTCAAATTCTCGAAGATATGCTTTATTGTTGTGTTTTAGAGTTTGAAGGCAACTAGGAAAAATATTTACTGTTGGTTGAGTTTGTGTATAATAATAGTTATCAGTTGAGCATAACGATGGTACCGTATGAAGCTCTATATGGTCAAAAATGTAGAACTCCATTGTACTGGACCGAGCTTAGTGAGAAAAAGATTCACAGGGTTGATTTCATCAGAGAGACTGAAGAGAAAGTGAAAGTAATTTGTGACAGTTTGAAAGCAGCTTCAGATCGACATAAATCGTATGCGTATTTAAAATGTAAAGATATTGAATTTCAAATCGAGAGAAATTGAGTGTTTTTGAAAGTATCGCCCTAGAAGAAGATTCTTCAATTCAGTTGCAAAGGGAAATTGAGTTTGCGATTCATTGGGTCGTTTGAGATTATCTAGAGAATAGGGCCGGTGGCATATCATCTAGCCTTACTGTCTGAACTAGAAAAGATTCGTAATGTTTTTAATGTGTCTATGCTACAATGATACAAATCAGACCCTTCGCACATCATTTCTCTGGCCGAAATTGAAATTCAGCCCGATGTATTTTATAATGAAGAACCGACTAGAATTTTAGGTCAAGAGATTAAAGAATTGAGAATTAAAAGCATAGCTTTAGTGAAGGTTCTTTAGCAATGTCATGGCATTGAAGAAGCTACGTGGGAACCTGAGGAAGCTATGAGAAAATAGAACTGTAACCTATTCTCTGGTAAGATTTTCGGAGACGAAAATTTCTAAATGAAAGAGTTGTAACGGCCTGTTTTTAGTGAAATCAGAATAATGATTTTGGAACCACAAATTCAAGGTTAAAATATTTATTTTAATATTATTTTGAAGTCTACAGCATGATAGTATGATTGCATGAAAATTTCGTTAAGAAATTTTACCGTTTGAGTGCTTAATATGTGAAAAAAGACTAAATCGCGTAAAGTGTAAAACTTGAGTTCTATAAGTTAAATGCACTAAATGGCTATAGAACTTTAAGGTGGAGGTCTTGATGTGGTAATTAGACCATTTTTTAGTTGAGTGGACAAAGGTGGACATCATATAAGTGATTTTTAATGGTTAATTAAAAGGTTAAACTTGTAATTTAGTAAATAAAGTAAATTAAAATAAAGAAAACAAAGGTATCATCTTTTAGTTCATCTTCTTCCACCGAAAAATCAGAGAAGAAAACACCATGGAAGCATGCTAGGTTCGGCCATGACATTTTAGCTTGCATATCAAGAAAAGCCACGTACAGATTTAGATCGAGGAAAAGATAAAGTTTTGGACTAGATGAATATTTTCATCCATACTATATCGAGGTAAGTTTGTATGTTTAATAAGCATTAAATTATATGTGTTTAAATGCTTAATTGATCTAATTGTGATAATACGCCACTGCAGAGATTCTCAACAAGTAATCGGCAATGTATGGATCATGGTTGGACCCTAGGAATAGATAGGATACAAATATCATGTCATTAGGGTTACCGTGTTATGGGTGTAGGTCTGTACGTTCTATCGACGGCTGAGTTTTTCAACATGTGTTGCGGTTACTCGACAGCATATGTGAGCAGCACCGTGTAGTTACGGCTTAACCGACAGCTTGTGTGAGCAGACCTAGTGATGGCTCGAGAGTGAGCATTTATATGAGATATGTGATAGAGATGGTTTTGACCATGTATTGACACTTAGTGTGTGAGATACCCGAGTATCCGATAATACTCCAAACGGTTCAATAAGAAAACATGATGGTACGAGGATATAGGAGATGATATGGATCAGTTCAGGTATTTGTGAGAAGTATGATAAGTAAGTTGTAGTTGATGTATTCATACATGACTAATATGGTTATGATTATGTGCTAATCTTTAGATTGATTGAACCTCACCAATGTTTACTATTGCTTCTTTAAATTGTGAATAAATGGTAAGTTATACTTCTTAGCCATATGAGCTTACTAAGCTTAATAGCGTACTCTGTTTACTTTTTCATGTTTTATAGTTATTCAAAAGCTCGCTTAATTTGGAAGTTGTTGGAGGTCTCATCACACTATCTAGCAATTGTTTGGGTACTTTTGAGTTTTATGTATTTTGGTTATATGGCATGTATAGGTCATTTTGGCTAATGAAAGCCTATATGTTTTGGTTGTGTAATTGGCTATTTAATGTGGTTTGATTTGGCATATGTGTTGGTAAGTATACTTGTGTGGTTGGTCATATCTTGTATGATTTATGATTAGCACTAGAATGCTTGGTGGTATATTTGTAGGTTGGTACCAAAGTTGGGTGAGAAATGCGGCTTGGAAAATAGCCTACTTTCGTCCACATGGGCAGAGACACAGGCATATGTCTTAGTCATATGTGACACATAGGCAGATGACATAGCCGTGTGTCCCATGAGATTTCAAATGAAAGCAAGTTAGTGAGTTACACGGGCTAGTGGTTGGCCGTGTGACCCAAGTTAGTGAGTTACACGGGGTCAAACACGGGCTGGGACACGGCCATGTGATCCCATTTTGAATGTCTACAAAGCCTATGACACAGGCATGTCTTTTGGCCATGTGAGACACATGGCCTGGCCACACGGGCGTCTATCCCCTGTACTTTGAAAATTTTCAATGTTTTCCCAAAATTTCTATGAGTTTTTGAGTTAGTCTCAAATTGTTTTTAATGCTTGTTTTGGGCCTCGAGGGCTCATGTTAGGTGCTATATGAATGTATGTGAATGATTTATGTTTGCCTATGAATAATGATATGAAATGTATGATTGTTTATGTGATAAGTTCGGTAATGCTCCGTAACCCTAGTTTGACAGTGGATACGGGTTAGGGGTGCTACACTCCCAATTGATTTCTTAGGAGATTATTATGAGTTTCTTTATTTCTTTCGATTATATTGTTTCTAGGATGTTTTTATTTGCAAGCATGAACTAGTTTTCTAAATCCCTAGGGAAATGAACCATGTGGTAGATTATTTCCTTTAATTTTTGTTTTATGCAATAAACACTTAGATCTTGCTCTCAATTATGTGTGCGTAATTCCTCGTTTAATATTTCTAGCTTATTAATTCATGTTTGATTTGCTTAAGTCAGAGGAGGAATAGACCCTATTGTAGAGTAGATCTTGTGTAATTGAGTGAAGTTGCATGTAATCCTAGAAATAGGATGACATAAATCTATCGAATTAGAGCCAAATCTAATAGGGGAATACGTAATACGAGTTAATGTGATAATAGGTGAAGTCCAGGTGAATTCTTTCTTTGGTATTGTTTTGCTTCTTAGTTATTACTCGGTTATTTTCCTATTTTGTTCTTTGTCGTGTTCGTTAGTTAATTTTAGTTTTTAATAAGTCACTCGAATTATTTGGTTAAATAATAGAAATATGATAATTACAAGTACTTTTAGTCTTCGTGAGAATGATATCTTTGCTCACCATAGCTATACTATTAATTGATAGGTGCGCTTACCTTAGTCAAATTTTTAGTTAGTTTTATAAACATCATTCGAACATGGAAGTCTACCAAGGAAGGTAGGTCCTAAGAACCCTTGGTCGGGAAAGTGAGAACGCTAATATTTAGGAACAGTTTGGGAAAATAGGTGTACAACCAAGTTAGAGACCAAGAAACACCATGTATGCAAGGTGTATGAAAGGACAAAAAGACGAGAAGTACGGATAGCTCTTGCTAATATGGGAAGGTATATGGAATACGGTTGAGTGGAGAATTCAATCAGGGGAAAGACTTATAATGAGTTGAGCAGCTCGAAGGAACGAATGGAGTCCACCACCCTGATAAAGAACACCCGCCATGAGTAAATAGGGAGTTAATTATTGGCAGTAAAGAAACTCAGTAAACTTGCCTATTCTTTCACTGAGTTCTTGCCGACTCGTTATTCTAGTAGAACATTGAAAGATAGTACTAGGGTGACGACTAGTTGATTGAACGAGAAGCCTAAGGCAACAATTAGTCATGATTACTGAAGCAAGCTAATTATCCATGCTCAGATTTGATACTATTTACTTATTAATTTCCCAACACTTCTTTATTTATGTTATCATCTTTATTATGGCAAAAACCCCAAAAAATCTCTATTTATGTTTTCATAATATAATTCATTTAATGTATAAATTAGATCTATTTGTGTTTTGATTAGGACTAATTTAGTGCTCACCTCCTTTGGCTATGTGTAACACCCCTTACCCGTATCCGTCGCCAGAATAGGGTATGAGGCATTATGTAACACCCTTATCCCGTGACCGTCGCCAGAATAGGTAAGGGCGTTACCAAAAATTCAAAACAAATTAGAACAGAATATTTAGAGATTATAACAGGAGTCAAACCTAAAGTCCCTTTCGGAAGTCTACTAGACCTCAAACCTGCATTGAGATAGGATCGGGACTAAACCGAACATATTCACTAACTTCAGAACACATGTAAAATTTTCCAAATTTAGGAGGTCACACGCCCGTGTGACCAGGTCGTGTGCCATACACGAGACTCAGGCATGCCCATGCACCCAAGCCGTGCCAAAATAGAGTAAGCATACTGACTTTTCGCCACGGCCACAAGACACACCCATGGGTCTTGGCTGTGTGAGTTTTTGTGTCAATACTGGAAAATTAGCACGGCCATAAGGCACACCCATGTGCCATAGTCGTGTGGCACTAAGCAGACTTGGTTTAAGTCATACTTTCCACCCACTAAGGGTCATTCTCTACAAGTCAATTCATGCCACAACAATACCGCAACTTCAACTAAAATTCAATGCCTAATAATACCTCCACATGATCAAACCATTCATATACACATTCCTATTCAAATCTTCACACCAAGCATATATAAATCACAAACAAAGTTCATGACTAAACACATGGTACATATCTCATTCATACCACATCCAAATCTTACCATTTCTTCACATTGACATGTTTTAAGATGACCAAAACAAACTAGATCATAAAACCATTATAAACTTACACAATTTGACATCACAAGCCATAAACCAAAACCAAGCACAAACATACCATTTGCTAGGCAATTCTCATGGCATTACAAATAAACATATCTCAAGCTTAATACATAGACATTCTAGCCTATACATGCCATACTTAAACTTTGTACATTCAAAAGGTACCAAAATTAAGCTCGATAGTGTGGTGACAATCCTTGACTATCCCCGAGCCCTCAGTAGCTACGATATCTATAAAACAGTTGAAAGAAAATACAGAGTACGCTACAATGAGCTTAGTAAGCCAAATACAAACATATGCAATCCTTAAACACAATATGATAGCAATCTCATGTAGACAATTCATTGACCAAACATACTCATTTGTCACATACTCATAGTTCACAATTAACATGTCTTTCATGCTCCAAAATTCGGTACAGAACAGACGTACCTGAGTCAGACATATAAAGTATGCATTCATTCATTTTCTCAGAATTTCTCCTCAACCATTCAAAAATGTAACAGAACTTATAAATCTCATACAATGCCAACGTCCCCGATGTGGTCTTACATGTCATTCGATATCGATGCCACTGTCCCAGACAGTGTCTTACACGGAACATAGATGATGCCAGTGTCCCAGACATGGTCTTACACATATTTCTGTAATCAATGCCAACGTCCCAGATGAGGTCTTACATGATATCATTTTTCTATGACTTAATCAGAATTGACTCAGAATTTATACGTCAGGCTCTCATGGCCATCCAAATGCAGTTAAAATATCATGAATACATAATAAATATCGACACAACGCATATTTTGTATATTAACTAACCTCGTACGGATTTAACGGATTTGAGCTGACTATTCAATGATTTTGGACTTTCCTCGATCTAAGTCCGATTTTCTTGGTTCTTGATCTAAATAAATCCAAATTCAGGCATTCAATATTCCATTTCATTCAATTTAATCCATGAACACATAACTAGGGCATTTTGCAATTTAGCCCTCACATTTGCACATTACAACAATTTAGTCCCTAATACATACAATCATCAAATTCAATAGATTTAACCACATATAAACATAGCCAAATTTCAAACAAGCCCATATAACACGTTTATTTCACAATTTAATCCTCTCAAAATCTCGTTTTCACAAATTAGCCCACATAAATCAAATTCATCAAATTTCATGGCAAAACATGTTTATTCAATACTTATCCATCATAATTTAACCAAATTCATCACAAAGCTTCAAATACCATCAATGGCATTATTTATAAACTTCATCAAAAATAGAAATTGAGACATGGGCATGGAAGATTTCGAAGCAACTATTACAAAAACGTAGAAATTATCAAAAACCAAGCTCAAAACATACCTTGATTGAGCTCTATTAGTGCTGAATGAACAATAGCATAAAACCCTTCTTTTTCTTTCTAAAAATTGGTAGAAGAACATGTTAATGGCCATATTTCATGTGTTTGTTTTATTTTAACACATAATAATAATAGTTTACCAATTTGCCATTAATGCATGGACATAATTGTCCATTAACTAAAACATGCATATTATAATAATAGGACTTTGAATAAATTAAATCACGGCATATAGGCACTTTAACAAATGGCATGCAAATTTTACCCTTTATGCAATCAAGTCCTTTTTCATAATTAAGCACAGAGACAAACAAATTAATTCACAAAAATTTCACAGATGCAGATTCATATACCACAGACACAGAAAATAATATCAGAATATTTTTCAAACTTGGATTTGTGGTTCTGAAACCACTATTCTGACTAGGGTCCAAACCGTGCTGTTACACATTACCGGACTTAATCACATATAATCAATCATTTTCAAGTCACAAATTTCCATTCAAATTTAAAACTTTTCATTCATAATCATATTGTCCCTATTACGGGCCCACAAGGCCCAAAACATACTTTGGAAACGGTCGTGGACTAAACCAAGGATTTTAAAATACTCAGAAAATTTTAGCACAAAATAGGGCCATATGCCCGTGTGGCTTGGGACACGCCCGTGTGGGCAGGCCGTGTGGTCACACACACCCGTGTCCCTACCCGTATGAAAAACATTGAGCATTTTGTTTATGACATCATCAACCATTTCCCATTTAATATTTGCCACACATATTTATCCCACATTCACTCATCCAACCCAAACAAGCATGCACATCCATGTAATGCTTCATCATAGACTTATAACATAACAAATATTGGCCAAATTAAATGGCCTTATACAACATAGCCTTCAAATAGCATAGGCCAACATTCTAGGCTAACTCAAAATAACATATACAAACATAATCAAGTCCCTATACATGCCATAGACTTAAAGATACTTGAAAATCACTGATACAATACCAATCAATAACTTGTTAGTGTAATAGAATCTCCGACGACCTCCAACTCGAGCTAGCATCTATGACAGTATAGGAAAAACGAAAGGAAGGGGGTAAGCATTATAGCTTAGTAAGTAGGTATGTAACTAATAAGTAATTTATTAACATGTTTTTTTTTTAATAAATCTTCACAATATGTTCTCAAGATAATATAATCATAATTGCACATAATTCCACTATTTACTCATGTTCATCTCAAGCTGTCTACTCGAGTCATAGTCACTAAATTATTTATATCTTGAGATACAAAGCTCCAAATTAAGATCTGCTCATTTTTCCTGAAACTAGACTCAATATCTTCTTACCATAAAATTTTCTAAATTTTTTGTTTAGCCAATAAGTACAGTTTATTCATTAAAGTCACCCCTATTTTGCTGTCTGACAGTTTCGACCCCTCTTCACTAAAAATTAATTATCTCCTTGTACGGGATCCAGATGACTTTCTTGTTTGTTTCTTTTGAAAATATACTCATTAGGAATTTAAGCATATAAATTATAACCCATAATTATTTTTTTATAAATTTGAATGATTTACCAAAGTCAGAAAAAGGGATTCCGAAATCATTCTGACCTTGTCTCAGTAAAACTCAAATATCTCATAATATTAAATTCTTTTGCGTACTCTGTTTCTATTATGTGAAAATAGACTCAATAAGATTTAATTTCATATCTCATTCAACCTCTAATTCAATTTCCACCATTTTTGGTGATTTGCCAAAATCACACAACTGCTACTGTCCAAAACTATTTTATTGCAAATTTCACTCTTTCATGAAACATCATAACAATATGCTCAACATTCAATAACAAAATTCAACTTGCATGATGATACAAGACTTTATCACTTCACTTACTCCTTTGCAACCTTATCACATTTCTATCTCATACCGAGCACATTACTCATGGGTATATACATACAAATACCTACACTTAACCATCATATGATCACATTCATTTTCATTTAGTTATTTTCCCGTTGAACTCATTGGAATATTAATAGATACACAGTGGTTCCGTACATAGCACCACTTTTATGACTAATGTTATTCGGTACACATAGTAGCCTACACTTTGTATTACACATGTGACCAATATCATCTGATACACATAATAGCCTGCACATAGTACTACACACGTAACCAAAGCTATTTGGTATACATAGTAGCCTGCACTTAGTACTACACATATGACCATAACTATCTTATAATCATAGTAGCCTACACATAGTAATACACATGAGTTCTCATGACGTTCTTCGTGTAACACCCCTTACCCAGGTTCGATGCCGGAACTGAGTACGAGGCATTACCGGACAATAACACAACCAATCATACAAAGTCGTGCCATAAAATTTCATCCCAAATTAGAATTTATTCATAACATATCATACAATCATTAAAATGGGCTTACAAGGCCTAAAAAGTAATTTGGGAGGGGTCCGGGACCAAACTGAGAACTTAGAAAAATTTTAAAAATTTTGGCTAAAAATAGGGCACATGCCCGTGTGAGACAGGGACACGCCCGTGTGGACAGGTTGTGTGGTCACACATGCCCGTGTCCCCTACCCGTGTGGAGTTATTGGAAAATTATTTTTCATTTTGAACCTACAGGGTTTTTCACACGGCTGAGTACACGCCCGTGTCCTTGGCCCGTGTCCTTCATAAGGCCTCAACACACCCGTGTTCTTACCTCGTGTGAAAAACTGGGGGTATTTTGTTTATGACGTCATCGAGAGGTTTTCGTCACACAGCCAAGCCACACACCCGTAGGCTAGGCTATGCTAAGCACATGGTCGAGACACACAGCCGTGTCTTGACCCGTGTGTTTACTACTAAGCATTTAATTCCCATAACTTTATGTACAAGAGACACACGGCCTATCAACATGCCCATGGGGCTGGCCGTGTGTCACACACGGCCTAAACACACGCCCGTGTGTCTACTCGTGTGGACTATTATAGGCTATTTTCCAAGCCAATTGCCACCCTGAAACACTTATAAACCTATACTATTTTATTACCACACAACATAATACTCTTCAACACTCATCATAACCACATTTAACAACAATTCAACACATGTCCATATCCATTCATCCACACACAAGCAATCAACCACTTCATGAATTTACCTCATATAAAAACGAACCAAAAGCATTATTAGCCATATCACATGGCCTTAATACAAAATGACTTATCAAGTAACATGAACCAACATAGTAGCCAAACCATTGCGACACTTAAAAAAAGCAACTAAGTCCCTATACATGCCATAATTCAAAAGTACAATTTGATATACCAAAATGAATCTTGACAGTTTCGATGATCCTCCGACTTCCCGACTTTCGACCTAATTTGGGAACACTATAAGACAAGGGAAAAAGAAAATGGGTAAGCTTTAAGCTTAGTAAGTCTATATGCAAACAAATATCATTATAACAACATACTCAATTTAAGCCCAATTTAACCTTACCAATTTTCACATACACCACTTGAAATTTACTTATTCATGCACATGCTCTCATACACCCTTGCTTACATACACATTTGCTTACATCCACGCATCTATACATCACATATTCACACATAACATCTTTTAGTAAATTTTCCCTTTTGAATCCTTCGGATTATCAACTGATTTTCTTGGTGGTTCCAGCACAAAGCTCCATCTTATCAAATCAATACATTATGGCCGTGGTAACAACACATAGCTCCATGCTTTCATACAACACAATGTACTTTAATCGTAGTAACAGCATATAGCTCCATGATGTCAATACAATGCATTTTATTCGTGGTCACAGCACATAGCTCCACGATATCAATACAATGCATTTTATTTGTGGTCACAGCACATAGCTCCACGATATTTAGCCAATAGCACTTCTGAGTGGTTTCAGCACATAGCTCCACTCTTTCAAGCGAATCTCATATCCAAGTGGTTTCACTCAGGGATTTCTTATTTAACCTTACTATTCTCTCAAAAATTCATTTTTCGTATCAAACAACCATTCAATTCTCGATTCCATTACATACTATACAACAAAATATTCTAACATGATTAAGCAAAGGTTTATTTACATATAAACTTACCTCGATAACAAAATAGGTAGATTTTGCGATTTAGTTTGAAACCTTCCCCTTACCCCGGTCAAGGTCGATTCAACGTTCTTCTCAATCTATAATGACATATTTAACCATTTCAATATTCACATTACTCAAATTAGTCCAAAATCTTCCTATAGCAAATTTTGCAATTTGACCCCTAACTTTTCAAATTTTACAATTTAGTCCTTAGGCTCGATAAATGATTTTTATCCCATTTTCTTGTATCTTAGGCCTAGCCAAACTATTTTTCCTATTATAACAGCCCACAATTTCCATCATTTCACAATTTATGCACACACTATTTCACCTTTTACAATTTAGTCCTTTTCAAAATTTTCACTAAAAATCACCTGGTAAAAGTTGTTCACCACACTTCAAACTTTCATATTCTACCACTAGACATCAAAATAAACATAGGTCATCCATGGGTAAAAATTTTTAAAACAAACCCTAGCTCAAATTAGTGGTAGAATTAGCTAGATCAAGTTACGAGGATCTTAAAAATACGAAGAACATTAAAAATAGGGCTAGGAGTCACTTACAATCAAGCTTGAAAGATGAAGGAAACCTTAGCTATGGCTTCACTAAGAATTCGGCCAAGGAGGAAGAAAGATGGACAAAATTTTGGCTTTATTTTCCCTTTTATTTCTTTTATTCACCAAATGACCAAAATGCCCTTCATTAAAACCTTTGTTATGTTTATCCTTCCTTGGGCATTTTTGTTCAAACAAGGTTAAAAAGGTCTAATTACCCATATAAGGACCCCTAATTTAAAAACCCAATTCAATCAAGTACCATTATGGATTAAAACCCATATTTTTCACCTATTGCAATTTAGTCCAATCTACCAAATTGGACATGCAAACAATAAAATTCATACTCCAAAATTTCATATAATTATTCAAGCACCCAATAAACATCAAAACTCAATCAAAAAAATATTTTAGACTTCGGATTCATGGCTTCGAAGCCACTATTCTGTTTAGCCCCTAATTCGGGCTGTTACACTTCGTATCCTTTTCTATTCCGAAAGTTCAACCAAGAATTTCTCACTTATTCTCACTTTGTCAATTTCAATTCACCATTTTACATCAAATAGTCATTCAATATCCAACCACATCTCATATAAAATGAAAAAATATTATAACATAAATAAAAACGATGTATTATTTACATACAAACTTACCTCGACCCGAAAATGACAAACGGACGTATTCGACATTTTCTTTGATTTTCTCCCGTTCTAAGTCCGAATCTCATTTTTCTCAATCTATAACAACACATTAACTCATTTATTCAATATACAAATCAAATTAACCCAAATTCACATTTCAACAAAAATTATATTTTTACCCCTAAACTTTATCATATTTACACTTTTGTCCCTAGGCTCGTAAAAAAAATTTTATTCAATTTCTTTGCATTTTAGGCCTAGCTAAACCATTTTCTTAACTATAGCAGTCCACAATTTGCATTTATTCACACACTTACACACATTTTACAACTTGCTACAAACTAATCCTTTTAGGCATTTTCACCGAAAATCACTTAGGAAAAGTCGTTCCTCTAACCATAAACATGCATTTTCTACCCTTAAACAAAAAAAATACACACATATTCATCATGGTTCAAAACTCTAGACTTTAACCATATCTCAAAATAGTGGTAGAAATAGATAGATCATGTTACGAGGATTTAAAAAACATAAAAATCATTAAAAACGGGATAGAACGAACGTACAATCGGGCTTGGAAGCTTGAAAAACCCTAGCCATGGTTTCCTCTTGTGAAATTCAACCATGGGGTTGAAGATGGACAAAAATTGGCTTTTAATTTTGTTTATTTAATCATTTAATCACTAAATGACCAAAATGCCCCTAACTTAAAAATATTCTATTTCACCTATTTCATATCCATTTTTGTCCAAAAAAATAAAAAATGGTCTAATTACCATTTAAGGACCTCCAATTTAAAATTTCATAACAATTGGACACCTCTAACATGTAGAACTCAACTTTTGCACTTTTTATAATTTAGTCCTTTTGACTAAATTGAGTGCCCAAACATCAAAATTTTCGTACGAAATTTTCATAGAAGAATTCCGTAAAATTGTTGGCCATAAAAACATAATAAAAATAAAATTTTCCCTCGTCAGATTTGTGGTCCCAAAACCACTATTCCGACTAGGCCCAAAACCGGGCTATTACAGTATGATCCTCAGAGTTCTCACCTACTTCGTTGTAACAATATTACAACCTGACCCGTACACTTATAGATATCACCTTTTTAACATATTTTGTTCAGGATTTCTACTTTAGGTGTTGGTATGTCTAGAGGCGGTCACCCCTCAAGGCCCTAGAGCTTTGCACATTGCGGTTTGCTCCTAGCAATCCTAGATGGCAAAATTGTAATGGAATTCCAATTTCATTTTTCCCTATTGCTTTACCATTCCCCCATTCACCGTCCTAACCTTGATGCTTGAACAACGTAGTGCTCCCTCCGCAAGGCCTAGATCTTCGCTCATCCCGGGTGCACTCCACACACTGTATGGCGATATCTAATAGAATCACCCCTTTTTTATATCCTAACTTCATCTATCCCATTGACAATTCCTGTACATATTTCACAAAAATGAATAGACATTACATGAAAATTCATAAGCAATCTACACAATGGTTGATACTCATAATTTATTCAACCTTAAGTAACAAGAAATCTCAAGTAATTGGAATTATGCATCATCATAGAACTCATGCCATCATCACAATATTTTAGAAAATAGAGTTCAGAAACTCACATGATACTTCTTCGCTTTATCAGCTCAACTTTTCCAAATGCTAGAGCGTCTATTCTCCTAGCAACTAAGCATGACAACCAAATTATAGGTTCAACTTATTATTTTTTTAACTTAAACCTTAGTTTTCTAGAAATACGCAAAACCCCTAAAATGGTTTTTGGCAATCCAAATCCTTATTTTTCTTATCCTTACATGCACAAAAGGAGTTACAACCTTACCAGTTTATGGATTCTCTATGTTTTTTACTCAAACTTTATGATTGTTGCTCCATTCAAGGCTTCCCTTAACTATCTCTTCTTCGAGGTGACCCAAGGAAGAAGATGAAGAAGAGAAAAAAGTGAAACAGAAAATGAGAAGAATTCCCTCACCAGGAAGTCATTTTCCTGACTATTTATAATCCTTCCCACACGGTCTTCAACCATTTAGAAACCATCAATTGACAATCATTTTGTCCCCCACTAAGGGACCAATTGGTTCTTATCTAACTGAACTTGATTTGGAACTCAACTATGTCCAAACCAACCTCTATATTTCCCTGATTTTCAGTAGAGTCTGTCATCTTACAAACTCTTTCAATTCAACTCCCAAACTATTCCTAATTTTTAGGTTTAAAAAAATTCGAGTGTGACAATCCAAGCCAAGCAAAAGGGGAAGACTAAAATGCAAACCCAAGCTGACATTAAGAAAGAGTCGAAGTGTTTCTTTTCTAAAAAGAAGGGGCACTTAAAGAATGTCTATGTCAAGTTTAAAAGCTGGCTTGAAAAGAAAGGTAAATCAATCTCACTTGTTTACTTTGAGTCGAATATGGCTGATGTTAATTATAACACATGGTGGATTGATTATGGTTCTACAATACATATCTCAAATTCCTTACAGGGATTAAGAAACTTGTGGGAACCACTAAGAGGTAAACGACACATCTATCAAGAAATAAGATTGAGTCGCATGTGAAAGCAATTAGGACATGCGAATTAATGCTTCGAAATGGCTTTGTTTTAATTTTAGAAAAGGCTTTTTGTATTTCTAATTTTTTAGAAATTTAGTTTGTACTTCAAGACTTGCACCCTTTGGGTATTGTTTTGGTTTTTCAACACTGGTTTTAGTTTATTTTATAAATCTAAACTTGTTGGAAATGGTGTTTTATCTTATGGTCTAAAATAATGTCACTCATAATACTATGCACGTTCAAACTGGTACTAAATTTTATTTTATAAATAAAGATTCCTCTATTTTATGGCATTGGAGATTAGGGCACTTCTCTATTGAAAGGATTAAGAGATTAGTAAATGATGGGGTACTCAGTATTTTAGATTTTACTGATTTCAGTACTTGTATAGAATGCATTAAGGGCAAGAAGACTAACAAGTCAAAGAAATGTGCCCAGAGGAGTTCGACTATATTGGAAATCATCCATTCTTATATATGTTTCCCAGGTATGGACGTGCAAGGTCAGAAATACTTCATCACTTTGATAGACGATTACTCGTGATACATGTATCTCTACATGCTTCATCACAAACGCGAAGCATTAGAAGCCTTTAAAGTTTTCAAGGCTAAAGTAGAGAAACAATGTAGTAAGCAAATCAAGATTGTTAGAACTAATAGAGGTAGTGAGTATTATGGTAGATACACTAAGGATGGACAAGCACCTGGTCCATTTGCAAAGTTTCTTCAAGATAATGGTATAGTTGGCCAATACACCATGTTAGGCTCACTTGATTAGGATGGAGTTGCGTTAAGAAGAAATTGAACTTTAATGGACATGGTGCAAAGTATGCTAAGTAGCTCTAAGCTGCCTAACTCTTTATAGGTTGAAGCTCTCAAAACCGTTGTGTATATATTAAATCAAGTTCCAACCAAGGTTGTCTCAAAGACACATTTTGAGTTTTTCAAAGGTTGGAAATCGAGTTTGTGACATATACGCATATGTGGATGTATGTCTAAAGTAAAAGTTTATAAACCAAAAGAACAAAAACTAGGCCTTAAGACCATTAGTGGGTATTTCATTGGATATGTCGAAAGGTCCAAAAGATACAGTAGCTATTGTCCATCTCATAACACTAGAATCATGGAATCGAGAAATTGGTTAACATACATAACACCCCTCAAGCTCAACCGGGTGTTGAACAACCAATCAATAAAAATCCACAAGTTGTTGAAAACACTCCAGTAGATCAAGTTGTTCAAGAAAATTTGGAAATTATTGAACAACCAGTTGAACAACATGATCCACGAGAAAATGTTGGTTCAAATTGAGGAGATCAGGAATTTCTAGTGACTAAATTGTGTATCTGCAAGAGTTTGACTATAATATTAGGGCTGAGAATGATTCTGGGTCATTTTCACAAGCCATGAGCTATAAAGAGTCAGAATTGTGGTAAAATGCTTTTTAAAAAATAGATGGATTCCATGAAAAGTAATGATGTTTAAGATCTTGTTGTAACAGGTCGTTTTTCATCGGTGTAAAAAAAAGTGGTTTCGGGACTACAAATCTGACAAGTAAGTTTGTATAATTAGTATTTAAATTGTACGAGTCAATGATAATTTTTATATTGAATTTGATTTGATGATTTTAAGCAATTGAATTAAAAGTTAGTATAAGTGGTTTGGCTCAAAAGTCAAATAGTTATTGAAAATGAGGTATTAGGACCTCATTTTTTTAATTTAAAGTCGTAAATATTTTTATTAAATATTTACAGAGTCATATTATAAGTGAATTGAAGTTTGGTCTAGTAATTTTGACGATTGATTGCTTAATTAAGATAAAAGGATTAAATTGTAAAAGAGGTAAAAGTTAATTGCTATAGATTTAAATTAGTAAAAGGACCAATATGGTAATTAAACCATGTTCAAAAAGTCCAAGCAGTGGTGGCATAATTAAATCCACCAACTTTTGAGCTATTTGCTCATTTAGTCCTAATTAGTTTAGGATTAAATTGTAATTAAGTTTATTTAGTTGGAATTTAATTTAATTGAATGACCAATTGTGTAATTAAACCTTCCTTAAATGATAATTATACCATATTTTATATATATTGGACATTTTTGGATATGTTTTAGTGATTTATAAGTTATAAATTAAAGGTTAACTTTGTAAATAATTAAAGAATAAGTTAAATTAAAAGATTCAAGGATGATATTATTGATTTTCTTTCTTCTTCTTATTGGACAAGCTGAATGGCCATGGGAGACATGGGGAAACCTTCGGCCAAGCTAGGGCACCTTGATTGGGTAGGTAATTCTTGCCCCTTTTTAGTATTTTTTATGTTTTTGAGCTCGTATTAGCTTAATCTAGTTAACTCGAGGATTAATCTGTAAAACTGTCAAATGTTGGTGACTATTCCACTGATGAAATTGAGATGTTAATGAAGTTTTATGAAAGATTATTGAGTTTTGTTGTTGGTTAAGACTGTTTTGTAAAGTACTTTTTGACGATATTAACGTTTAATGACTAAATTATTAAATTGGTAAAAGTACTTGTACTTGGTGTGAAATGATTGTAAATAGGGGGCTATATGGAGACCTTTGAATAATCAGTCAAACTGGATTTTGAATAAAAATGGTTAATTTGCATGTTTGGGGCTTAAGGACTAAATTGAATAAAAATGAAAAGTTGAGGGTAATTTTGTAAAAATTTCAAAAACGAATTAATTACATAAAATGAATTAATATTGTTGTTAAAATTATTGAATTGAATGTAATGATTATTTTAGATCCTAAACGAGTGGAAAACCGAGGAAAAGAGAAAATTATCAAATAGCCCATGTACTTTGCCGTTGCTGCAATTTAGTCTAGTAAGTTTGTACGGTTTAAATTTAGTACCTTTTTAAATGTATTATATTCCTTAATTGTGTAACTTTTGGATTATATTGATGGGTGTTAATTGAAAATGAAAATAATGAATTGACACAACGTCGATCATTGATTGAGCTATTTTGGACTGTTACTGCAAATCAGTCCTGTAAGTTCATATTTCTAATTTTTATAATTAGTGTTTCTTTCCATACATTTTCTGTATTTGAGATGTGGAACTTCTAAGCATACTTGATCAATTGAGAGTTGGTGATACGAACGATTAAGGTGATTCGGCCTTGGGTCGAGACGTGAAATGATTAAATGATTAAATATTTTGTTCTAATGGTATAGACTATTCTGATGGTTGAGAATCTTGCATAAGTTGTAGATTTTCAGCACTTATGTGAGTAGCATCGAGAACTAGGGCAATGACTGAATACTCTATTTTAATGAATGAACTGTAGCGATGGCTGGAGTCCTGCATATGTTGTAGATCCTCGTCAGTTTTGAGTAGCATTGTAAAATGATCAATGTTCTGGAAACTAGCTCATATGAGCGATACCATACATTTCTGAAATGACAAGCTAATGACATCTAAGGAAATTGATTTAATGAAACATGTAGCTCTTACCTATGGTGGATTGTGAACAACAAGGAATTACCATATTAGTTATTCAATTGTGTTGTTAAGTTAAACTGTGGTAAGCTCTACCATTATTTTTATGAACTTACTAAGCTTCAAGTAAGCTTACCTCTATTTGTCATTTGCTTTGTAGATTTCGTTTTGCAGTTGGGAAATCGAATCAAGCTCAAAGAAACACACTATTTCAAGTACTCTTTTGGTAGATTTCGGATAACTTGATTATATGGCATGTAATAAGAACATCTGGTTATGTTTTGTGATGACTCATAGTATCTGAAATACATGTACATTGGGTATCTGTAACGCGACAATCTACTCCAAATCAGGGAGTTTCATGGTCCATGCATATAGGCGCCTGAGGTCGCACATGGTCGTGTAGGATAGCTACACGGCTATGTTTAGAGCCACACAAGCTGGGCTCTATACCCCTGATTTGAAATTTTTTGAATTTGTTCTAAAAGTTTTGATTTGTTTTTATTTGGTCCCTAAATGTTTGTAACTTATTTTTATGGTTTTGAAAGCACAACTTTAATATCATAATAGAATGTTTTATTTCATTATTAATATTATATATAATTATGGAATTAAATTGATAATTGAATATTATTTGTTATGCAATGTTTTGACTTGTATTGTAATACTCAATAATCCTGTTCTGGTGATGGAAACGGGTTTTGGGTGTTACACTTGTGTCGTTGCCTAAAGGTGTAAAAACCAATGGATATAAATGGGTCTTCAAAACAAAAAGATACTAAATGGGCAACATAGAAAGACATAAAGCTAGACTCGTTATGAAAGGATTCACTAAGTGAGAAAGGATCAATTATACTGAGACTTTTAGTCCTGTATCTAAGAAAGATTCCTTGCACATTGTGTTAGCATTAGTAGCTCATTTTAACCTTGAGTTGCAACAAATGGATTTGAAAATGTCTTTATCAATGGTGACCTAGAGGAAGAGGTATACATGAAACAACCTAAAGGGTTCTCCTCTAGTGAAGGTGGACACCTGGTATGCAAGCTAAAAAAAAGTCCATATATAGATTGAAACAAGCCTCATAAAATGGTATTTAAAATTTCATGGCAGGGGTATGCTACATGAGGTAAAAGAATTTCTTTTTAAAAAAATTTATATGAAAGATATGGGTGATGCGTTTTATGTTATTGGCATTAAGATTCATCATGATAGACATCACGATACCTTAGGTCTATCTCAAGAAACCTATATCAACAAAGTTTTAGAAAAATTTCGAATGAAAGATTGTTCACCTAGTGTTGCTCCTATCGTGAAGGGTGATAAGTTCAATTTGAACCAGTGCCCGAAGAACAAGTTTGAGAGGAAGCAAATGGCAAACATTCTATATGATTCTGTTGTTGGAAGCTTGATGTACGTTCAAGTCTGCACAAAACCTGGCATTGCATTTGCAGTTCGAATGTTGGGAAGATATCAAAGTAATCCAGGTTTATGTCTTTCTATGTTGCCCATTGAGTCTATTTTTATGTCTTTCAAGCAGACAATTTAGCTTGATGCTTACATACAAACAATCAAACAATTTGAAGGTGATTGGCAAAGAAAAACAATTTGGACAATTTGAAGACATAAAGGGCTACATGCTTACGTATAAACAATCAGACAATTTGAAGGTGATTGGTTACTCTGATTCATGGCTTCTCTAATTCAGACTTTGTCAGTTGTGTTGATTCACATAAATCAATATCAGGTTACATATTTATGTTTGTTGACAAGGCTATATCTTGGAAGAGCGTCAAGCAAACCTTAACTACTACTTCCACTATGGAGGTTGAGTTCATTTCATGTTTTCAGGCTACCTCACATGAAGTATGGTTGAGAGTTGCATTTCTGGGCTTAGACATATGGATTCGATTTCTAGGTCGTTGATGATATATTGTGATATTTCAGCTGTTGTCTTTATGGCTAAGAACAACAAAAGTAGAAGTCAAAGTAAACATATCGACATTAAGTATCTAGCAAAAAGGGAATGTGTTAAGGAAAAGAAAATCATCATTGAGCCCATTAACACTATCATTTCTAGGTTTAGACATGTGGATTCGATTTCTAGGTCGTTGATAAGTGCTAAAAGTAACATATTTCTGTAATAGCATGTTTTTTAATCAAATCAAAACAATAGTTTCAGGACCAGAAATTCGAAGTCAAAATATTTATTTTATTATTTATTAATATTTACAGTATGATAGAATAATAGTATAAAAATTTCATTAAGAAATTTTACCGTTTGAATGCTTAATTCGATAAAAAGGACTAAATCGCGTAAAGCGTAAAAGTAGAATTCTATTAGTTAAAGGTAGTAAATGGCTATGAAATTAAATAGTGGAGGTCTTTATGAGGTAATTATGCCATTGTTAATATAAGTGGACTTTTATAAACATATATTAAGTTATTTATATGTTTTATAACAAAGGTTAAATAGGTAATTTAATAAATAACTTTAATAAAATAATACAAACAAGGTATCATCTTCCTCATCTAAACTTGCACCACCGAAAATAGGAATTAGAAACTCTATTAAAAGAGCTTCAAGGTTCGGCAACTACCCTAAGTGCATGTAAGTGATATTTTTACTCGATTTTTATGATTTCTATGTTTTTGTGATCATTGTAGCTTAATCTAGCTAGCCCGTACCATCGTTTCCAAAACTATTAAGGATTGTGAGAGTTTCCATTTATTAGTATAGGTGTATATTGATGTTTGATGATAGAAAATAAACCTTGGTTGTTAAATAAACAACTTTTGTTAAGTGATTTTGAGTAAAATTGTCATTTAGGGATTTAATTGAAAATTATTGGAAATTTGTGGTAAAAATGTGAAAAAAATGAAAGATATGAGTTAATAGGGACCCCATTGAAATTCGGCTAGCATGGGTTATAGTCTAATTGTGTAAATTTACATTTTTATGAAAGAATGACTAAATTGTGAAAATGTGAAATATTAGGGGCAAAAGTGTAAAATTTCCTAAATTTGTAAAATGGACTAAATTGAATAGTATGAATATTGAATGAGCTCAATTTGATATTATATAGATCAAGAAAAGCAATGATTGGATCTAGACCAGGGAAAAGGAAAAGTTGACGATTAGCTGATAGTTGTTATTTGAGTGATACGAGGTAAGTTCGTATAATTAGAATTAAATTTTAATTATGTGTACTTGATTTAAATTTATGAATTGGTATTGAAAAAATAAGATACTAATTTAATGAATGCCTATTTGATGAGATTCATTGAATACCGAGTCTCAATTGAACCATAGGAACTCATAGGATACAAGTGACATGTCACTAGGGTTACCTTTGGTTGAGGTCCTGCATTTTTTGCGGACTCACCGTAGCTCGTATGAGCTTACTAACATCTCAACTCGATAGAGCTTACTGTTCCTCAGCTCAATAGAGCTTACTATTTCCTTAGCTCAGGTGGAGGTTACTATTTATAGCTCAAAAGAGCGTATATTTATATGAATTGACAGATTACTGATTAGTACACCTAGTGTGTACCACCCGCGTATCTATCGACATTCTAAGTGGTTCAACGGGCATAATTCTGTTAACGATTATACGAATGAATTACTGGTTATATGAATGAATTATAAGTTATATGAATGAATATGAATTGGTACAAATGTTTACAAGTTACATAGAATTGGTATTATATGATGTATTGAAGCATAAAATTTGAATGAAGGTTGTATACATCCTTATGAATAGATGGTTATATGCATTTATGTGACTAACATGTTGATGAACACTTGTGTATATGCATTTGACAAGTTGATTGGATTCAATATATTTACTTGAATAAATTGTGTATAAATGGTAAGTCTAATTCTATATTATACGGGCTTACTAAGCTATAAAGCTTACTCTGTTATCCTTTTTATGTTTTATAGAGATTCGGAAGCTCACTTGATTTGGAAAACGTCAAAGATTTCCATCACACTATCCAGTTGACAATTTAGTACTTATGAACTTTAAGAAATGTGTAAATATGGCATGTATAGGCTAGTTAAGAAGATGATGTGAATGGTCTATATATTTTGGTATGTTTGAGCCATGTGATTTGGCTTAACTTGATCTAAATTTTGGTTGTGTATAAGTTTATATGATATGGTATGTTTTGGCAAGTTTGATGATGGAAAGTATTTGTGCAAATGGTTATATTGATATGTGGTGGATATGTGAATTGTAAATGCTTGATTTTGATTTGGTATTTGGATGACTATAAGGTTGAATTATGGGACATGTTATATATGTGTTTCGTGGCTAAGGAAACATGTTAATTTGGTATGAGTTTTGAATAGGTAAATGGTAGTGAATTGAGTATCGAAATGGTTGGTTTTGAAATCGTATGATCGTGCATTGAATGATGTTGTTTGGTTTCCTATTTATGTCTTGAAATGGTACGAAATGAGCTTGTGTAGGTATGTGCAAGTTGGGTGGCAAAATGGCTTTGTCAATAGCCTATTTTTGTCCACACAGGAAGAGACATGGGCGTGTGTCTCAGCCGTGTGTGACACAAGATCATGGTACACGGCCGTGTGTCCCCCGGTGTTGCATTTAGAAACAAGTCAGTATACTTCACACGGCTTCACACACGGGCATGTGATTGGCCGTGTGACATAAGTTAGTATACCCTACAGAATTTACACGGCCTAGCGCACAGCTTGGTACACGGGCGTGTGGTTGACTGTGTGACCTAAGTCAGAGAGTTACACGGGGTAGGACACAAGTTGGGACACGGCCATGTGATCCCATTTCAAATGTCCACAAGGCCTGAAACACGGGCGTGTCTCTTGACCATGTAAGACACATGACCTGTTCATAGGGGCATGTGTCTCCTGTTTTGAGAATTTTTCTATATTTTCCCAAATTGTTTATACGATACTGGTTTAGTCCCAAATGCATGATTGAAGCCTCATAAGCTCGTTTTAAGGATAATATGTTTGTATATGAATGATATTTATTGATAAATGATGAATGTATGAGAAATGAATGTTTTAAATTGTGCTACAAATCTGATCATGCCTCATAACCGATTCTTGCGACAGATATGGGTTAGGGGTGTTACAATTTCAATCCAATTCTTAATGCATTTTTGGATTATTATTCGATGTAAAATGGTCAATTTTATGTTTCTAATCCTCTAAATTCATGTTTCTATACTTAGGAGAGCATTTGGGAGCAAAAGTAGCAAAAAATGAGAGAAAATTAAAATATTAGAGAAAATTTCATGAGCCACATGGGATGGGCCATTCCACATGGTCTAGACACATGGTCGTGTGAGCCACATGGGCTGCCACATGGCCATGTGCCAAACTATGTGGAAATCGTAAATTACACCCCAAACCTGCGAGAAAACACAATTTTTAGATTTTTCGGACTTTCTAAGACCTATATATAACAAAGATAAGAAGATAAGGGTGAGCCAGCATAGAATACTTAAGAAAACAACTCAAAAAACACCATTGAAGCAGATCTGAAGCAGATTTCCATCAAGATTGAAGATTTTCTTTTGATTTCTTTGAAGTTTATTATGAGTTTCTTTGTTTCTTGTGGTTGTACTATGTTTGGGATATTTTTATTTGCTATTATAAACTAATTTTCTAAATACCTAGGGATATGAACCCTATGATAGATTCTGTTATTTGATTTCTATTTTAACGTAATAAATACTTTGATCTTGTTCTCAATTATATGTGCTTAATTCTTGGTTTGATATTTCTAGATTATTAATCCATGTTTGATGTTCTTAAATCAGAGGAGGAATAGACCCTGTTTAAGAGTAGATCTAGCATAATTGAGTGGAGTTGCATATAATCTTAGAAATAGGATTAAATCTACAGAATTAGAGTCAAATCTAATAGGAGAATCCATAGATCGAGCTAATGTGATAATAGGAGTTTTAATTGAAAATAAATTTCAATTAATCAACCTAGAGTCAGTTGCTATTATTCTTGAAGACTGATATTAGCATAATTAAGGAATTGCTACTGATCAATATACTAAGAGAAGATATTGCGTAATTTAGATTGATAATGATAGATGAAATCTAGGTGAATTATTTCCTAGGTATTTGAAGTTTTGAGTTTTGTGGTTAGGGGCAGTGAGGAGATTGTGTTATTGTGTTTAGTTGCGCATTTAAGTGTCTGAATGAGCCTACTAGTCTGGTGGTTGAGTGAGTGTTAATGTACCTTAAGGTTCTGGGTTTGAGTCTTTCTGTGTGTGTTTTGAAGAAATATTTTTATTCTGTTTTGTTTTATTTTAACGTTTATAATTATTTATTTATTTTTGCATTTTTATTTTTCTTTCCTCCTAGACATTTTTTTGGCTATTTTTCTCTATTTCTTTTCTTTTTGAGTTCTTTTATATTTTTATCTTTTAAAAATGGTTTCTGCTTTGAGGACTTTGAATAGCCTCGTTCCCTTGTTGCCGAGTCAATGTTTGGGCATCTTCGATTGCAAAACAGGTGTGGGTTTCATACTCTCTTTTAATTTTTACCTGCGAATTATTATTCGACTCGTTGAAAAGTCAAAAATGTGTATGTAAGTGTTCTCAAATCTATTATTTCGATGTGGTAGCACTGTATTATGCATAGAATATGTAAGGTTTTGTATAGTTTCGATCTAACGAGGATCAGGAAGTGCTTCGTGGCTGAAGGCACATTTTTCGGGGCTATTTTAGGGTGGTTTTGTGACCAGACCGATGGCCACACGAGCGTGTGTCAATTCACACGGCCGTGTGTTTTTAGGATTCAGGGTTTTCGGTGTAATTAAGTGTCACACGGTCGTGTGGCCGATTTGGGGATTTTTTTTATTTTTACACGGCTGTGTCCCCTGGGTACATGGGCGTGTGTGATTGGGAATTAGGGTTTAGTGATTTGGTGCCACACGGTGCATGGCTGATTTGGGGATTTAGGGATCCCACACGGGTGTGTGTTCTGGACACACAGCCGTGTCTGGTGCGGCACATGGGCATGTGAGACCCTCAAACGGTCGTGTCTGCCCTACACTCGTTTTAGCACAATTGGACAGAGAGTTACATGGCCTTTTCACATGGTCGTGTCCCTACTTCACATGGGAGTTTGCCTCTGCCTGACGGCCGTGTGCTTCCCTCCACACGGGCGTTTTGACCCTCACACAGCCTAGGTTGTTCAACACGGTCAGAGCACACGGGCGTGTGGTTTTGTGACATTAAATTTTGGTTTGTGCATGTCTTTGAGTAGGGAAGGTGTATGTGTAACCTAACCCTTAGCTAAGCTTTAGTAAGGGTGACTAGATCTCTATATTTGTGACTATGTGTTCTGTTATGTATAATTTGTGACTGCTATAAGTGGGATGTCTGATTTTTGAACTTTTTAAATTGGGTGTGTGTGCGTAAATCCGCTCTATCTGACTGTCTGTTAATATGTCACTGTTCTATGAGATTGAATGCATTCTGCAATTGATTGACTGGATGTGAGTTTCTGTGTCTGAATGATTGTTTGAAACCGGTATTCTGATTTCGTACGTCTGTCTGCATACATACATTTGCATAAAGTATTTTAGGTGGGATTTTGAAGAGAAGGGAGTCTGAATCTGAACTGATCTGGCAGTATTACTGCAACCTGTCTATACTGTGGATTACCACAATGCACTGTATAGCGCATACGTCAACTTTGCTGCGTATTCTTATCTGATCTTGCAATTTTACTGCAATGCACCGGTATAGCAAATTACCGCATTGCACTGTACCGCATATACGTAAGCTTCGCTGCATATTATTGTCTGATCTGGCAGTTCAAACTGCAACATGACAGTACTGCAGATTATCGCATTGCACTGTATTGCACGTGCTACGTACATACATTTGATTTGGCAGTTTAACTACATATTGATAAGTCATCGTTGCCGGACAACCCGGGATGACATTATATGGTGTGTAGGGTTGGATGGGCCTACAAGGTCCTATGTGTGTGACTTGGTTGGATGAGCTCAAATAGCTCTTACGAGGTGTGATCAGGAGACAAAGAGGTGTGTTTAGCTAGACAGGTAGGTTATTTTAAAACCTGACTTCATATATATGCATTCGCTTGGGTGTTCTGCGTGTGAGATTATTTTTCTGCTTTTGTTTGACTGAATGACACAAATATTTGACTGCTCCTGTTTGACTGATTGGCACATGTGACAGTTGCCTATGTGTAACTTAATATGCTCAAATTGTTGTTTCCTTTTGGGATGTTGGTTTCGAGTTTATCTTCTAGACCTGTATTTCTCTATATGTACGTTTTGTTATTAAACTATTATTCGGCATCCTGTTCTATGATTCTGTAGTTAGATTGGTATTGAACTCCCATTGAGCTCGCATAACTCACCTCCTTCTGTTTCCCTTTCAGGTACACTTCTGAATTCTGGCGCTGGACTCGATATGCAGAGGCCTTGGAAAGTCATGGTGAAAAATAAATTAACAGTTCTTATTTTCAATTTCCACATTTGCTATTTGATTTTGAACTGTAAGGTTTTGTAAAAACTATGGTACAAGTTGTGTTTTTGATTATTCGTATAAATTTTTAATTTGTTCTTAACTTCGACTAAACTTTAATTTTTTTGAAGGGAATCTAATTGATTAAATGTTTTTGGTTCGTAAGGAAATAAATATGTTTGTAGTGGAATTGGAGGTAACTTGTTTTAAATTTTCCTACGATCACTTCAGTGATCAATGTAGCATTCGGGATTTGGTTTAGACTTCTAGGTCGGGTTTAGGGTGTTACAGTATTATTTCACTTCTTGGTTTTTTACTTGATTATTTTCCTAAGTTGTTCTTTGCCACGTTCGTAGTTAATTCATTTAGTTAATTTTAGTTTTTAACCAATCACTCCAATTTGTTGATTAAATAATAGAAATATGGTAATTACTAGTACTTTTAGTATTTGTGGGAACGATATCCTTGCTCACCGTAGCTATATAATTTGTAATACCCCTTACCCGTATTTGCGCTGGAACAGGATACGAGGTGTTACCAGACTTAAACACAAGAAATTGTACAAAACTAGGCCAAAAATTTACATCCAAATTTAAAAATTTTCACATTCATTCACATTGTCCCTAAAATTAGCCTACGAGGCCTAAAACATACTTTGGAAGCGGTTCGAGACTAAACTGAGAACTTCTAAAAATTTTACAAACTTATAAAAATTTTATCCTAAACAGAGGTCACACGCTCGTGTGGATATAGGACACGCCCGTGTGAGTAGGCCGTGTGGTCACACACACCCGTGTCCATACCCCGTATAACTCTCTGTTTATGATGTCATCAATCAAATAAACCACACGGCCAAACCATACGCCCGTGTGCTAGGCTATGTGATAAATTAAATTCTCTCAAAATAGGTGCAGAATTCACACGCCCTTGGTACACGCTCGTGTCCAAGGCCGTGCCATCCATACGGCTGAGACACACGCCCGTGTCTCTACCTGTGTGCTCCATACTAGGCATTCTATTTCTCAAAATTTAGGGTGCAGAGGACACACGGCTTGTTCACACGCCCATGGGCCTGACCGTGTGTCACACACATCCTAGACACACTCGTGTGGACAAAAACAAGGCTATTTACCAAGCCATTTTGCCACCCTAATTCACGCATACACTTACATCATTTCAAAGTCATAAAACATAATATACTCGAGCAACCAAATCATCCACACATTATCACATTATAGGTCATTTCAATATGAGTACCATCATACTCAACATTTACCATATTAACACATCAGATCACAAAGCATAATATATATACTTCACATGCATTTACACAATCTCAAGATAAGCCAACTCAAATGGCCAAATACACTCCAACCTTACAAGCCATTTCAAGGTCAAACACATTACTAAATAAACCAAATGACTTGGCTAGTTCTATCGAACTCATTTATGCTTCAATAACCCCAAAAGACTTATACACTTCCTAACCGACTAGCCTATACATGCTATATGACCAAAATCACAACTTTAAATACCAATTACGATAGCTGGATAGTGTGATGAGGTCCCCAACAACTTCCAACCTGAGCAAGTCTTCGAAATCCTATAAACATAGGGAAAATAACACAAAGTAAGCTATAAAGCTTAGTAAGTTCATATGAAATAAGCACAACTTATCGAACAAATACTTATTAAGCGTTTTCATTACTATGATGTAAACTCATTGAATTTCACCTTTATACCATGAACCTAAAGTCATAACTTAACCAAAGTTTTACAAGATTATTCATTTCTATATTCATATGGATCGAATACTTTTGTATCAATTTGTCCACATTTATACATGCATAATCAAATATCAATGTAACCTCATTCAACCCAATATATTCAATCCAATATCTATCGCATTTACTTTGGCCAATATAAATCATGTAAAATATTATCAAATAATAGTACTTCGCACACAATGTGCCCTACTTAAAAAAAATTTGAAACCAATATGACTCACATCTCATATATCCTTCAAATCACAATTCAATATAGCCAAATAAACATATTATGGCATGAAACATACTCATAAACAAATCTTTTTTGTTTCATATACATGTTCCACTATAAGCTCACCAATTCACTTTCATTCGATCCTCATATAGATTTGATACATACCTATTTTAATTAATTCAATCTCACTTACATTCTCGTCTTGACTTTGCCCATTGGATCATTCGAAATCTTGCATATAATTGCCACATATGTAGCCAAGCTACCACATATCTCATAACATATATAGGCTCGCTCTCGAGCTATCCACGGTTTGCTCACACAAGCTGATGGTCGAGACATAGCTACACAGTGTTGTTCACACAAGTTGTCAGGTATCCGCAGTAATTACCGGAGTACCTAGCCACTGGTAGGACGTACAAGACCAGCACCCGGAATCATACGTAGCCAAAGCTACCACATATTTCATTTTACATACACGCTTATTTTCGATCTAGTCACGGGTCTACTCACACAAGCTGACGGTCAGGACATAGTTACCCAGTGTTGCTCTCACAAGCTGATAGGTATCTGCAACACATGCCGGAGTACCTAGCCACTGGTAGGAGGTACAAGACTAGCACCAGTATCACATATGCATAGTACAAAACTATATCCCAGATATAGTTTTACATGTAATCACATACCGATGCCATAGCCCAGCTATGGTCTTACACGAAAATCACATATCTCACTGATGCCATATCTGAGATATGGTCTTACACAGAAATCACATATCTCATATTGTCATGGTTCAACCATGGTCTTTTACCGTTAATTCATATTTCACTAGGAAATTATCGCGATCAATCCTTCATTTTTACTCATTTTGAACATTTAATTTAAATTTCGAAATTCAATCAAATACATGATAACAATGCATAATTAATACAATTCAATAATGTTTACTAAGATACGAACTTACCTCGTCTATTGTATCGACGAATTAGGTCGACAAATCCGAAACTTTGTTTTCCCCTCCATTCTAACTTCGAACCTCATTTTCCTCGATCTATAGCATCACATTTAACTTATTTAGACCAAAATCACATGATGACAAAAATTACATTTTTGCCCTTAAAGTTTCACATTTTTACAATTTAGTCCCTAGGCTCGTAAAATGAAATGTACTCAATTTCTTCGATACCCAAGCTTAGCCGAACCTCATACATGCTTATAGCAGCCCACATTTTTCAGTTATTCACATTTCTTACACATATTTTACAACTTTTACAAATAAGTCCCTTTCTGACATTTTCACCAAAAATCACTTAGCAAAAGTCATTTAGCTTACGACTAACATGCATTTTTCACCATTAGACATCAAAATACATGCATGTCTAACATGGTTAAAATTATAAATTTTGCTAATATTTCAAATTAGTCCTTGAAAAGGATAGATTAGGTTACGAGGATTTTAAAAACGTAAAAATTATTAAAAACGGGGCTAAAACGGACTTACAATCGAGCTTGAAAGCTTGACAAACTCTAGCCATGTCTTCCTTAGTGATATTCAGCCATGGGAGAAGAAGATGGACAAGATATTGGCTTTATTTTGGCTTTTTAATTCATTTAATTACCAAATGACCAAAATGCCCTTTTAGCTTTTCTTTGAAATTTTACCTTTCCATGTCCACTTTTGTCCATCATGATATTTAATGGTCTAATTCTAAATAAGGACCTCAAATTTCAAATCCATTTCAATTAAACACTCAAAACTTCTAGAACACATATTTTGCACTTTTTGCAATTTAGTCCTACTAGTCAAATTGGACCCTCTATCGATAAAATTTCTTAACGAAAATTTCACACATGCATTCAATCATACTATAAATCCTAAAACTTTATCTCAATAAATTTTTCTACTTCCGATTCGTGGTCCCAAAACCACTGCTCCTACTTGGCCCTAAATCGGGCCATTTCACTATTAATTGATAGGTGCACTTGCCTTAGTCAAATTTTTAGTTGGTTTACACCTGCATCAGTTGTTGATGATATATTGTGACAATTCAGTTGCTATCTTTATAGCTAAGAAAAAAAAAAGTGGAAGTCGAAGTAAACATATCGACATTAAGTATCTAGCCATAAGAGAACGTGTTAAAGAAAAGAAAGTGGTCATTGAGCACATTAACACTGAGCAGATGTTAGCTGATCCTTTGAATAAAGGCATGCCACCATACAAATTTAAGGATCATGCTGCCACTATGGAACTTGTTCCCACATTGTAAATTTTTGTTGTAAGAACAATTATAAAGAAACTCTGTTAAGTTTGATGTTTCTCATATTTTGTGCGCACATTAATTTGATTATTTCAAGAAACGTCACTAAAGTTTGGACTTGGAATAAACATTGGGTTTATTCATTAAGAAATTTGGGCTAAAGCGTTGAGACATGATATATTGTGATACATGGAACATACTACTCAAATTCTAAAAGAAAATATCACCATGATTCGTGCATTATGTTTCGACTTTAAGTTTTCATAAGCAATACAAGCCAAGTGGGAGAATGTTGGAACTCCTTATGGTTCGTGGGGTTATTCCCGTGTTTCCCATGGCACCCACTTTTGCTGCCCACTACTTTGTTTGTATGGTAGTGGGTGTATGTGTGGTAGTGGGATTGGTGGTTTTTATAGGGAACCAATACTAACTAGCTTAAAGGTCCCTAAGCACCAAAAACAATTTTTTTTAAAAAAATTCATCTAGTGAGGTGATAACTCTTGAAAAGAGTTATATTTCAAGCCTCTAGATTGAATTAATTGTTTGTAATTATGTAAATATTTTTATTCTTTTTTAGATATTTTTAGAACATTACATAACAAAGCTTGGATTGTGCTATACATGTTATTATTTGCTACTTTTATTAGTGGGGAAGAAAGGTGTTGTTTGTGGTTGGCAACAGGTGCAGGATGAAGAATAGAACAGAAAAAGGATAAGAAAATGAAGTGAAATATTGCCATGACAAAATGTTAGTTAGATTGCTAACACGAATGCCATGGCAATTTAAGGAAGATAATGCAACACTCAATCCATGTCACTTTCAGCTAGCACACTTTGCATTACTTCAATCAATGTAAGAATACCCACTTTACATTACCAACACAAATTTCCTATGTTATTGCCAATTTATAAATTGTTTAATCAATACATCTACACCTGCAGAATTTTGAGCACCCGTACTGCTATCTATTAACGGGCTTCTAGAGAAGAGGACAGTTAAAGCTCAAAAGGAAGACCTCAAGATGGAGAAGAGCCGCGGTCGCATTGGATGACCACTTCCATTGCCACCATGCTGATTAAAACCAAGTAAATTTGCCAATGTTTTCATATTAGAGACTCCTTGATTGATTTTTGGTTTCATTGGAATAATTTTAATATCATATTTTTATAGGGTTTTTATGTTGTTAATTGTAACGAAACCTTCCGTGTTCAACTAAGATTTGATTATAATTTTATTGTAATTAGCTTTAAATACGATTGGATGGTAATTAGCATTTTTTTTATTGTAGAACAAAGTTTAATTAATTTTTTTTTTTATTTTGCAACCATTACAATATAAAAATCATATTATTGCGTAACAATAATCTCCAATTATAATATTATATTAGCACTTCAATATCGTAGTTAATAATACCGTACTAAATCTATACAAAGGAATCTTAAATTATTATTATTTAAATGTAAAATAGTAATATTAATTTTCCTTTAAATTTTTAACGAATTTTTAATATATACACTTCTTTCAAAGTTATAGAACCATATTTATATATTGTTGAAATTTTTAAAATTTTACTTACTAAAACAAGT
Organism: Gossypium stocksii; assembly: GCA_020496765.1. NCBI lineage: Eukaryota > Viridiplantae > Streptophyta > Magnoliopsida > Malvales > Malvaceae > Gossypium > Gossypium stocksii. The sequence continues at coordinate 36,012,106 of CM035623.1, read as the reverse complement.
ATTATTAACTAAAAAAACTTATTTCTTATTTTCTTTTTAATTTCTAAGTAAATTTTGAACTTTTTCAAAAGCTAGCATATCAAAGTAGAATTTTAAATTTCACTTAAAAAAAAAGAATTTTAAAGAACTTTGATAAAAATAATTTTTTTTGAATCCACTATGTTAAATACATTCAACTCATATTTAGATGAAAAATTTCATAAATATATTTAAATTGTTTCTAAATTTTTAAATGGTTACGAAAATATTTAAAAATTACTTATAATGTTAATAAACTAAACTACTATATGCATAGCATGGTAAAAAAATAGTATATATAATATAACAAAATACAAAACAATATAATGATGATAAGTGGCCTTTTTTTTTTTTTTTTTACTTTTTACATTTTTAAAGATAATCCTGATAGTTATTTTATTATCCATAAAGCTGTGCTATTTATTTATGTTATTTTTAATTTTAATTAAAATAATTTTTTTAAAATTATTTTAATAATTATTAAATTAAAATATAATTAAATATTTTTAATGTAAGTACATGTTAAATATAAATTTCAAGTTATTAAATATAATTTTTTTAATAAAATCTTATTTGATGCCAATTGCATTTTTCTCTCTTCCTCGTTTCTTTATTTTTTTTTCTTAATCAATTTTATCCTAATACATATTAAATGTTTTAAATTATCTTTAATTTGTTTAAAATTGTATTTATATCAAATAAATCAAAATGCTTAATGATAGAATAATTACAATTAAATAAAGATAGAAATAATTAAAACAAGAAAAAAGGAAAATATCAAAATAAAAAAAATGATATTGTAATTAGTAAAGTAAGATTTAAATATCTATACTCTATATTATATATATCTCACACACACACACACACACATATATATATATATATAATAATAAAACTATATAATCATGAATAACTTATCTAATTAATTATTTGCCTATTTTACATAGGGGAAGAAAATTTATATTTATATTCATTTTAAAATTAAAAAGTATAAAAAAAAAAAAAACATAACATTCAAACATTTTAGAATATCAAGTTTGAAAATCTTATCTACTTAACCTTTAAATATTTAGTAAATTTTCAAATTAAATTAAAAAATAAATTAAATTCAGATTATATTAAAAATTATTCACCTTAAATCTTAAATTTTTATCTTAAAATAAAAAATACATAATCAATTTTATTTAAAATTAAAAATAAAAAAAGTTTTATTTTAAAATTAAAAAGAAAAGAGGTATTATAAATATTTATCTTAGAATTAAATTTTAAAATTTAAAAGAAATTGCTAAAAGGGTTAAAAAAAATGATAGTGAGCAACCGTTAAGAAAATATAAAAAAGGGAAGGGTGGGATATGAGAGTTTTTTTGGATTTTTTTTTTTTTTTCTTTTTAACATTTCTCTCCATCATCACCAACTTCCACTCTCGCCATTTTTTTCTTCAAGAGTTTTTATCCTACATCATAATACTTGGTCTAATTCACCCAACACCACCGTTTTAGGTACTTAGTCTTTAAATAAAATACATAATAATATCAAGTTGTTTCAATTCTCAAAAACTACCGTCCATCATAATTTTTTTTGCCTTCTTCATGCTCATTATCACTATCTTAACATATCTTAACATGAATTCAATAATAGCAAATCCATTAGTGATGTCAAATTCAACAGGATTTTGATATATAACTTTGGACTAATATTATATATATATATATATTATTTTTCTTCATTTTTAGTGTTTACATATATTCAATGTTATGTATATTATTGGTATTACTAATACGAGATTGAAACTAGACGATGATTGTGATACGATTATATAAAAAATATTAGTTTGTATTCTTGTGAGATGTGCAGGTTGGTTGTATATACTAATTTTAATATATTATAATTGAATTGTTACATATTTAACGAATAATTATAGCATATTTAAATTAACACACAATTAATTTTATGTATTACACGAGAATATAAAATAATAAGTAAATATAATAAAATTAAATGATAGGGAATAATTTGTTAACAAAATACTTTGTAATCTTTGATTATATCTCCAAATAGGAGGGAATAATAACTAAAATGGTGTTTACTATTATGCAATGTTTAGGTAAGTTATTTTTTAGCAATTATTTATTAAAATATTTTGAAATTTACGTATGTTTTTTTATACAACCTCAAACTAAAGGGAATCATAATGAAACGTATATTTATTTTTACAGACAAAAATTCAATTTTTAAAGTTTATCTCGTTTTCATTTAATTAGTATTAGTATTGTTATTAATGTAGAAAAACGTATATTTTAACATATTAAAATGATTTATCTCATATTTAAGAGTTAAAGAAAGAATTATGAATACTTAGAAATATTGTATAAAAACTCAAATGTTTAAAATTTACTAACTTTTTAGTATTTAATTACCAAATACTAATTAAAATATTCATTAAATATTAAATCTTTAGGATTGGAATAAATACACATATTAAATTATTATAATGCTAAATGACAGTGACACTTTTATATTGTTACGGTATATATACATCATATGATTACTTCTCTTTTTCACCGTAGGTCTTTTCTCATCAAGCGCCCTTCATTTAATTTTTTTAGGTAATTTTTTTTTAACATATTTTAAGTTATAGTTTACGGGGTAAACTATATCTTTAATCACTAAATATGAGTATATTTTCGTTTTAATTATTTAATTAAAAAAGTTATAATTTGGTTATTGAATTATATGAAAATTTTAATTTAAGTTACTAAATTATTCAAAAGTTTTTATTGAAATCACTTTACTATTAAGTTTTTTCTTTTTCTAAAAAAGCGAAGGTTTTTGTCCGTAAATTTCAAGTGACGATTTAATGATCAGTACGATGGATCAGTACCTAGTGATAGTAGAAGAACATACTTTAGATCAAAATCGATCTGGCGATTAATGTCAAAGATCGAAGAAAAAAATTATTTAAATTTTTATTCAAAGATTCGTGATATTTAAAACTATTTCATGAATTAATAAATTTCACTGTAGAAAAAAGAAAAACACTTTCAATTAATATAGACGATGCAACAAAAAAATATATAACATTGATTTTAATAACTCAATACCTTTTATTAAAATTTTTAACTAATTTAATAAATTTTCATTTTTATAAATTATAATTTTTTATTAAACCATAAAAATGAAAATTTATTCATAACTTAATTTAGTGAGTAAATGTGTAATTTGAGCAATTTTATTTTATATACGTATATGCCTAATTCCCGAGGCATTAGATTAGATTAGATTCAACTGCAATCAATAAACAATGTTTAAAAAAGGATGGCAGTGTTCCTTCTTTGGAAACCCCAAAGGCAAAGATGACGAGGGTCACAATTAAGCATGCCATATTTTCTTTTCTTGGAAAGTTAAGGATTGGCTGTCACCGCCCACAACCATGCGCCAGCTCCTCTTTCAATTCCAATCAGTCAGAGAAACTTCCAGATATCCTGAAAAAAAGTCTTTTCTTTTAAGATAACCCCATCTCTTGCTCTATGCTTTTCTTTTCAGCTCAGAATCCCACACCATAATATTCCATTTCATTACTAATTTAAAACTTAAAAAAAAAAAAAAAAAAAAAAACCTCAATCAATTCGGTGAAAAATGAACCAAAAGTAATAAAAGGTCAAGAATATTGGGCCAATAAGGGTCGAGAAATAGATTCATGCTTCATCTTGCTAAAAGAGTGGAAAACAATTTAGAAAGGAAAAAGAAAAATGGAAAAACTTTTACTCTAGATAACAGAATCACAGAAGAAGCCCTCTGGAGAAAAAGTGGAAGGGCTTTGTTTCAGATTTTGCAGGACTTTTCCATCTTATTCTGCAGTTAATCAACTTGAATGAATCCCTGCAAATCAATAGCTCATGGATACACTATTTTTACATCAATAACCATAATTAAAAGCTACATCATTTGTTTTCCTTACGGTAGTTGATTCTACTTGCTGGATATATATATCACAGTTGAATATTACAGCCAACGATTCTTGTTTCCATCTGAATCAGATTCATTCATGACATCCTCAAAAGGATGGGACGATGCCGTACTGGTTATCGTACATGAAAGCTGCTGCGGTAGCAGCGGAAGAAGCCGAGTTAAACATGTGGTCGACTTCGTTGTCGGTTTCACTTCTTTTGGCGAAACGGCCTTTGATCCTTGGCCTTGACTCGGCGTATGCCTTTCTCGAAGCGTAGCGGATTGTTTTCTCAAATTTTCTGTTCTTTCTCTTCTCTCTGTACCTTAGAACTCTAGCTTCTCGATCCATTCCACGGACTTGGGCCTGGGGTGGTGCTTGGTTATTGGCTGTAGCTGCCCAGATTGGTGCGCTTGGGTCACCCATGGTCCTTCCCAAAGTATATGAGATATCCGACACGGAGTTCCCATCTGGAACTACTCCTACCTCGAGCGACGATGATGAAACCTGAAAATTTTTATTTGGTTTAAGGAAAAAGTCCCAAACTCGTTTTCAAGATATTGATCATATTATATAACTTATGAAAGTGGATTGAGGTATTTACACTATGGCTTTGAGACTTAGTCTGGTAGCTCAAAGTAGGGAACTTGGATCGACAGAAGTCAACATCGAAACAATTTTCATTGTTGATCATTGAAATTGTAGCTGGTTTGGTCTGAACTGGAACTACGCTGTCCATAGCTCCGTCATGATGCTGTTGAAACGAATCCTGGTACTCAAAATCAATAAACGGATCCATGTCGGAGAAGAAAAAATCCCCTGTTTTGACTTGGTTAGTTTCCATGGTGAGTTTGGGATTAGGCAACAGCCAAGAACCCGTCTCTACATCTTCTTGTTGACAATTAGAACCAGTATTAGGATCAGTCGGCACAAGGAAGCTGAAAGGAGAAGATTTGACGATGGAATCAGCAGAGTCAAAGAAAGGCTGGACAGGGACACGCTCGTGGCGACGAGCTAAAGGATTAGCAGAGTGGATGTCGGAATCGCAGGCGACGCAAAGGGCAGCGGCGTCGGCCTTGCAAGTGACGGCAGCTGGGGCCTGCTCGCACACCTCACACATCCACACCCTCTCGTGACGACAAGAAACAAGCTTGTCATTAACAGAGTGGATCCTGGAATCGCAGTTGAGGCACATAAAAGCGGAATCAGAACGACAGAAAATAGCCGCCGCCGCTGATTTACATGTGTCGCATGTCTTTGCTGCCATGCCCCAGCGTCCCGTAAGGCCCTTGACGTTGGTTGTATCGATTACCATCCTCACAAATCAAAACCAATAGATTTTATTTTTCTCCTCTTTCAGTTGCCCTTGAAAGGACTAGTATTTCCCTTTTTAGAGATTTTGGGAGTAAACGTGGAGTAGTGCCACAGTTTGCTCTTGATTTGGTTTGTTTGAATATGTTATCTGTATAGTGGGTAAAGGGGTGGGAGAGGGAATCTAGGTGCTCACAGATGAGTGAGAAATACGTGGAACGATATACACCACCAGAAAGTAGCTGTTCCAGGGAAAATATATAGTATATTTGGAAAACTACAAAATCAGCTAACAGGAATATTATTTAATTATGCAAATGTTGCCTGAAATATTAAATCAAAAAATATTTTTTGATTGCTTAACTTGATTGTACTTTTTACTAAATACATTTTTTTAATATTTTTAATGTGATTAACGAATGTATATTTTATTCTAAAATATAATAATTTTTACTATCTTTAAAATTTTTAATAGTTTTTTTTCTAATTTTTACAATTTCTAACCAATTATATAATCTACTATAATTTTTACAATTTATAAATTTTTATAGTTTTATAATTTTTACAAATTTAAAAATTTCAAACGTATTTTTACTTTTTTTAATATATAATTTTTCATATTTTATTTTTATTTTTTATATTTTTTAAATTTTTTTAGGTTTTTTAATGGATTATGATGTCATTGTGACATCAACTTATGGCACGTGTCAACTTATAATTGGTTAGATATCTCAACCATTTTTTTAACATCCAAATGAGTGAACTGAAAATATTTGATAACATTATGGGGATTGAATTGGGATTGCTTGATAACATTAGGGACTGAAATGGACCAAAAACACTTTAAAGATTATAGTGAAAAAAACACTAGACTTTAGAGACTAAAGTATCTATTAAATCTTTAGTTTTTTTTTTATAAATGTTATTATATTAATATATAGTAGACAAGAAATTACTTTTACATCCAATAGCATGTTTATTCTAAAAACGGTTAACCAAATCAACCAATTATAAGTTAATACTCAAATTTTTAATGCGATACCAATATTTATAATTGTTATCAAAATTTCTAATTTCTAACCAATACTAAAATTTTTAATGTGATATTATATTTCTCATAGATACCAATATCTCTAACACGATACCAAATTTTTTAACCAATACAAGATTATCTAACGAGATGCTCTTGAAAAATTAGTGCTTGGTTAGAAATTGGTTAGAAATTTTTATATACATTAGAAATTTAAGTATCACGTTGTAAATTTTGATATCGTAGAAATTTTAGTATACTCGAATATCTAACAATATCGATTAGCAATTTCGGTATGACCATAACAATTTTAGTACAAGCTAATGGGTCATGGATATACGTCAAAACCACCAAATATAAATTTCTACGCTCTAATTGAATTAAATAATAATATAGAGTAGTAGGGTCGATCCCATAGGAGCTGAGACTCTTAAGTTTCCTGTTTACATAACCAGATTCCTAAGTCTAAGCAGTTGTTGTGCCCACGATTTGTGCATTGCAGAACTAACTAAATAAATAAATAAAATGGGGATTTTAGTTGATAAAGAAAATAAAAATAAAATAAAATAAAAACAAAATTATTGTTGCAAAATAAAACTAATGAAACTAAATTAAATCGGTGAATCAAATATATTAATGCTTAGCCTTAGCCTCAGTACACTCCGAAATTGAATCGATCCTTGAAAATAGATTTTCCTTTCCCAACAATAAACCAGTTATAGCGATCAATGATGCCCGAACTGCCAACTTTTCCTTGTGTAGTTGGTTCCAATACAACTTGCAAACCAACCTTTACCGATTATCTAACCATGTAACATGCGTCAGCAATTTAGGATCTCAACAGCCTTGCGATCTAGAAAAGCCCAACTCAATTTAACGGCCTCAACCGCATAGGTCATTTAAATTCGATTGCTATCTCCCTTGATGAAATCCAACTAACTTTTTCCAATTGAACACGCCAATTTGTTCGCAGGAATTCGAACTCTATAGATGATCGTCTCATTTTCCAAGCTGTAGGCCAAATAATTCCAACCCAATGCTAAACTATCCCATATTCTGAAGAGATAATGAATACCATATTGAAAGGTTTAGTGCGGGTTCATACCTCACGATTTTCGATTAGAATGATAACCAGATTAAGGCTAAATAAGGATTTTAGTTTAGCATGAAATCAATCATGCTTGATGGATTGTGGGAATGGATTTAGATGAAATGGTGATATGTGGAAAAAGGGAAAAGACTTAAGGAGCAATTATACCAAAAGAAAGTAAAAGAAAGAAAATGGTAGTAAGCTTTGACAATGCTACATACGTATGAAAAGGAAAGGAAAAAGGAAAAAATATATTCAATTTAACTTCAAGTGTAAGTTCCAATGTCCTTCCAAGCCACTAATACAAGTATTTATACACTTTTCAAGTGCTATATTTAGTAGCATGATTCCTCTTAATTAATGCCAACTAAAATAAAAATTTTCCTATTTATAGAATTTGACAATTTCAAAAATTTGATTTAATTAGCCACTAATTTTACAAATATTTTTAATTCGACTCCTTTTCTTGCTTCTTGTTTTGATTTAGTCCATTTAACTTGATTTTGAATTTTGACTGTAACAGTCCGTTTTTAGCTAAATCGAAACAGTGGTTTCGAAACCATAAATTTGAGATTTGGAAAATTATTTCTAATATTATTTTAATTGTTTAAAGCATGATAGTATGTATGTGTGAAATTTTTGTAAATTAATTTTATCATTTGGATGTCTAATTTGGTAAAAAGGACTAAATTGCATAAAATGCAAAATTGATGTTCTAGTAGTTTAAAGTGCTTAATAGCTATGAAATATTAATGTGAAGGTCCTTATATTGTAATTAGACCATTGATAAGGTTAATGGACATTAATGGACATATATTAAATGTTTTTATAATGTTTTCATTAAGGTAAAATGGTAAAACATTAATTAAGTTATAATTATAACAAAACAAACAAATTTCCTACGTAATTATCATCATCTTCACCGAAACTAAGAAAGAAATATGGGTTTGGGAAAGCTTGGAAGGTTCGGCCATTGTTGTTCAAGCATGTAAGTCCTTTTTAACTCAGTTTTTAATGATTTTTATGTTTTTGTGATCGTTGTAACTAGTACTAGCTAGCCCAGGGACTATTTTGCAAAATTGTTAAATGTTTTGAAAGTTACCATTGTTGAGTACGTGAGTTCTTTGATGATTGAGGATGAATTATGAAACTTTGTTGATAGATTTACATGTTTTGTTAAGTGATTTCGAGTGAAAAATACAAAATAAGGGTTAATTTGTGAAAAGATAAAAATGTATGGTTAAATGTGTGAAAAAGTGATAAATATGGGCTGCTAGGGACTTATAGAGAATTCGGCTAGCATGGGTATTAAAGAAATTGCATGAATTTGTGTTTTTATAAATTATGGATTAAATTATAAAAATGTGTAAATATAGGGGCTAAAGTGTAAAGTGCTCAAATGTAGGATTAGGACTAAATTGAATGAATAAATAAAAAAATAAGCTAAATTAGATTACGTATAGATGAAGAAAAGAGGAATTCAGATTTAGATGGGGGGAAAAGTAAAGTTATTGAATATTCGATCCGTTTCGTCAATCCTGTACATGAGGTAAGTTCATATGTTAATAAATGCTATTAAATTGTGTTATAAATGTTTTATTATTATTGAATTGAATTGAAAATAGTTGAATATGAGTAACTAGACAATAATGACAAAGATACAACAGTCGGAAGTCTCGTACAAACCTTAAGAATAGTATAAGATACTGATGTCATGACATTAGGGTTACTGAGATTTCCTGTAAGACCATATCTGAGATATTGCATCGATATGAGATTTTATGTAAGACCATAGTTGGGTTATGACTTTGATATGAGACTACATGTAAGACCATGTCTAGGATATGGCATTGTATTATGAGTGTGATTCCCGTGTATCCTTTAGTAATTTTGAATGGTTCAACGGGGCATAAACGAGACGAGGATGAACGTAAGGTCGACTTAAGAAATAAAGGTATGTATGGAACCTATATGAGAATTGATTGGAGGTAAGTTTATGAATTCATATGTGTTCATGGTTTAAATATGAGAAAGGTTTGTGAATTGATATGTGTTATAGCATATTATGCTTCTTTGATTGAATTGCATTATTTGTTATATTAAATTTATTATCATACGAGCTTCCTAAGCTGTGAAGCTTACTTTGTTTTATTTCTCCATATTTTATAGCGAAATCAAGCTAGCTCGGATTCAAAAATCATTAGAGACTTCATCGCACTATTGGACATCTATTTGGTACTTTTGAGATTATATATATATATGGTATATGGCATGTATAGGTTATGGTCTTTTTGTTATGTTTTTGAGATATGAATTTATAGCCATGAGATTTGGCTTGTATATGATGTAATGCTTGGTATGTATATAGCCTTATAAGTTGGTTTATTTTGTGCTTGATAATGTAGTTGATGATGGTTAGTAAAGATTATGAAAATGGTATGTGATTTGGCTAGGTAATGCTTGTGATATGAACTTTGAAATAGTTGGTATTGAATTAGTATGAAATGTGGTGATTTAAGGTTGAATTGGCTACTTAGTTGTGTATGGAAATGTTATTATTTGGGCTTGTGTAGGGTATGCAAACTTGGGTGGCGAAATAGCCTTATGAATGGCCCATTTTTGTCCACACAGGCAGTATGCTCCTCACGGGCTCACACACGGGCGTATGACTGGCCATATGGCATAAGTCAGTATACCCTACAGGTTTGGCACGGCCTAGCACACGTCCTGGCACACGGGCGTGTGTGGCCATTTCGAATAGGCACACGGGCTAGATACACGACATGTGGTTAGCCGTGTGACCTAAGTCAGAGAGTTACACAAGGTAGAACACGGGTTAAGACACTGCCATGTGCTCCTATTTTGAATATCTATACGGCCTGTGACACAGGCGTCTCTAGTGGCCGTGTGAGACACGACTTATTCACACGGGCATGTGTCCTCTGTTTTCATGAAAATTTTCTAAGTTTTTCAAAATTGTTCTGAGTTATCGGTTTAGTCCCGAACCACTTCTAGAGCATGCTTAAGGCTTAATAGGCCCTATTAAGGGACAATGTGATTGAGAATGAATGGAATATGTTTATGTATGTAAATGTATGAGAAAAGTATGCATTATTGTGTAAATAAGTTTCATAATGCCTCTTAACCCTATTCTAGCGACAGTTGTAGGTTAGGGGTGTTACATTTTATTGGTATCAGAGCTACGATTTAGTCAATTCTCAGGCTAATGTAGCGTGTGTGAGAGTCTAATTATACATGTCATATATAATCTGCGATAGTATGATGTCTTCTGACAGTTTAAAATGTGTTTTCATATAGTAAATGGATCCTGATCAAGCTATAGCTGACGATGTTCAAAATAATGCACCAGCCTTCGTTCACGAAGCCGCGCAGTTAGAGTCGAGGCCTATGACAGGTAGTCAGGGAAGAGAGGCTAAACAAGCCTTCTTCCAAATGATGAGTGAGTGGTTCACGGAGTTCATTAGAATGAATCCGACTACTCAACAACCTCTATCCCCCGCGAATTCCTCAACCAATCCCCGTAGCTACTCAAGTTACTGATCTTATACATTTGAACAAGCCAACAATTGATAAGATTCGTAAGTATGGGCTGAAGAGTTTAGGGCTACTGCTGACGATGATCCTGAGAAAGCTGAATTTTGGCTTGAAAATACCATTTAAGTGTTTGATGAGTTGTCGTGTACACCTGAAGAATACAATAAATGTGTTGTATCGCTTCTGAGGGATTCTGCGTATCAGTGGTGGAATACATTGACATCAGTGGTACCGAAAGAAAGGGTTACCTAGGAGTTCTTCCAATCTGAGTTTAGAAAGAAATACATCAGCTAGAGTTTCATCGACTAGAAATGTAAAGTGTTTCTTGAACTGAAGTAAGGCCGTATGCCTGTTACAGAATACGAGCGAGAATTTATGAGACTTAGCAAATATGCCTGAAAATGTGTGTCAACTAAAGCTATTATGTGCAAAGATTCGAAGATAGTTTGAACGAAGAGATCAAGCTCCTAGTTGGGATTTTAAAAATTAAAGAATTTGTTGTACTTGTTGATCGTGCCGAAAAATCAAAGAATTGAACAAAGAAAAGAGAGAAGCTAATTTTGAAGCTAGAGACTCGAGAAAGAGATCGACGAGTAAATCTTATCAGTCTACAGTAAATAAATTTAGAGACTCACATAGTTGTTCTGTAACAGCCCGATTTATGGCCTAGTCGGAATAGTCATTGTAAGACCACAAATTTGAAGTAGAAATATATGTTTTATGATTGTTTTAAGGCCTATGATATGATTGAATGGTTGTGTGAAAATTTCATGAAGAAATTTTATAATTAAGTGATCAATTTGTCTTTTAGGACCAAATTGAAAAATTTTCAAAATATCATATTCTAGAAGTTTTAAGTATGAAATAACATTAGAAAATTTGTTAGAGGTCCTTATTTAGTAATTAGACCATTATATCTCATGATGGACAAAAGTGGACATGGAAGGAAAAAATCTCAAGGAAGGGCTTTAAGGGCATTTTGGTCATTTAGTTAATAAATTAATAAAAAGGGAAAAACTCAACGAAGGGCCTTAAGGGCATTTTGGTCATTTAGTTAATAAATTAATAAAAAAGGAAAAAATTAAGTTAAAATTGTGTTTATCTTCTTCCCCAAGTGTCGAAAATTGAAGAGAAGCCAAAGCTAGGGTTTTGTTCATTTTCAAGCTCAAAGTCAGTGCATCCTAGCCCCGTTTTTAATGTTCTTTACATTTTTGAGAACCTTGAAACATGATCTAGATATTTTTACCCTTATTTTAAGCTAGGGTTCATGTTAAAAAACTTACCCATGCGTGACATGTATGTATTTTAATGTTTAATGGAGGAATATAGAAGTTTGATGTGTAATGAACATCTTTCTCTAGGTGATTTTTCATGGAAACACCTAAAAAGGACCTATTTGTAAAAGTGATAAAATGTGTAGTAAAAATCTGATTTGAGTAAAAATGTGAGCTATTATAAGCTTAAGATAGGTTTGGCTAGGCTTGGGTAACCAAGAAAATGAGTACATTTCATCTTACAAGCCTAGGGACCATTTTGCAAATTTGTAAAAGTTTAGGGGAAAAATTATAATTTTTCCAAAGTATGATTCATGGACTATTTTAGTCAATGTGATAATTGAATAAGTGAAATTTTTCATTATAGATCAAGAAACACGAAGTCCGGACCTAAACCGAGGAAATAATAAGGTGGTAGACTAAATTGAACAACTATCTATATTTTGGTACCGAGGTAAGTTTGTGTGTAATAAATCAACATTATGTTATTATGTATTTAAATGCTTGATATTGCATGAAATGTATATTCTTTTTATGAAATTGGTTAATGAGGTCTCGATGAAAAAATGATGAAGTTATGCTATATCGAAGTCTCGGTTGAACCTTAGGAATAGAAAGGATACCCTTGTCACGACATTAGATAAATAAGGTCCTGTATAAGACCATATCTAGGATATGGCATCGGCACCAATTTGAAATACCGTGTAAGACCATATCTGGGATATGGCATCAGCATCGAATAGTGATTCCGTGTAAGACCACGTCTGGGACCTGGCTTCAGTATGAAATTGTAACGCCCCGAATTTTGCGCTTAGGAGAAATGGGCTTTGTATATCGAAGAAATTTGGATTTTTGTGGTCAAGAAAAATTTTTGTAATTTCATGTTTGGTTTGTTGGTTAAGTGATTTAGAGTGCTTGAAGATGTCTGAGAAGTCTTGGGTTTAAACTAGGACTTTAACGAAAATTTTAGTTATTTTTCATTATGTGGAGTTGGCGTCGCATGGAATGGTTTATAAGTATTTTTGGTTAAAGCTTGACGTATAGAAGCAGGTGGTCTGGTGGCTAGGAGTGTTGGGTAGCAAGGAGTGATCCAAGGTTCAAGTCCTGGCCTTAGCATAATTTTTATTTTCGCATATATAGGCATGGAAGCTGGCGTTTAAACCTTATATTTATTTGGGAGTGATTTACGACACAAAAAGAGACTAAGGAAGAGTGGCAAATGGCGTGTTGGGCATTTGGAAAGGAGCAGGTTCGAATCTCATGACAGGCGAAATTTTCATTTTTACTCTTGAATAAACCGTGGCCTTAGCGTGTAAGACTTATAATCTGTTGTGACCAAATTATAGCATAAGACGGAATGCGGTGCAGTGGCCAGCAGTATGTATAGAAGCGGGAGGGCAGGAGTTCAAATTGTCCCATGCGCACAGAGATTTGATTTTTTTTGCTGCTCGTGCAGGAAGAATTGAGGCTGGCCAAATTTGGTAAGTATTGATTTGGTCAAGCGGTGGAGGTCAAGCGATGGGAGACATTGATTTGGAATTGGATTGATGGCTGGCTGAAATCTTGCTGCTTTTAAAGGATTGAATATGGGAAGTATTGACTGAATGGGGGACTTTATTGGTGCCATACGGTCATTTGTGGTTTTTCTAATAAAGGTTTTAAATTGCTTTCCTTTTTGTTCTAAGCTTTGACTGTTTGGGGGGGAAAGCTTTTGTTGCCAAATTAAAGGAGATTGAATTTGGGAAGAGTGTTGACCGAATGTAGGGGTCTTTAGGTTGTTAATTCAGCTTGGGGGGTTAAGGTACCGATAGTAGGAAGAGTTTTTGTTTCTTTTCAGTTTTCGGAGGCTTATGCTTGTTAGTGCCGAATGTGAACATTTATTTCGGGATTGTTTTCCTTTTTGTTTTAGTTTTAACTAAAAGGAACCATTTCTTTGATCAACACAAAAGTCACTTGTGCCGATTTTGTTTTTCTCCCCTCTTGGTATTTTCTTTTCCATTCTTTGATTCCCAATCAAATGCATCTCCACTCCATTTGTTTGAACTAACGTATACATTCTTTCTTATTCCTTTCAAGCACCTTGTCTTCTCTTTGGATTTTTACAAAAGCCGAATGCACCTTTGGTCTTGTTGGTTCCCATCAAATTTTACTCCATTCTTTTCTCCATTTTAGTCGAATGTCTCTTTCTTTTTGTTAAACCGAATATTCTTCTATTCTCCTTCTCTAGCCGAGTCACTATCCCTTGACTCTTTGTCTTTTGTTCATTCCTTTCTAAACCAAGGTGATCACATTCTCATGTCATTGGTTTTGAAGATTGAAGGTAGGTACGGAATGTGTATTTTGTTTTCTTTTCCGTTTAGGCGTACCTAGGAAAGGTCGAACCTCCCTTTCTCATTTTCTTTTGTTTTCGATCGGCCATAGGTGATGTACCTTTGGACTGACGGTGACTTTCTCTTTCTTTTATGGATTTGTTTTGGCCTTTTGTAGGTACTTCCTAGCAATCGATTTCCTATAGGGTGAGCAAGACTATAATTAAGGTAAGTGTTTAATGTTGAATGTTCCCTTTTGGGTAGTGGCCGAATAAGGATTGTTGCCTTTGGGGGTAACTTTCGAATCTTTGGATATGTGGCTGCGTATTTTGTTTTATTAAAGGTTGGTTTGTGGTTCAGGCATTCGGCCAAGAGCAGGTCATTGATTAATAGATAGCGATCTAAGTATATTTGGCAGGTTTCGTCACTCAAGTGGGAGAGGTAAGGATGCTGATTATAAGATTTGGTAGTTAGACATGTATAAGGGTTTATTCTGTTTAGTTAACTAACCTGCCACTACGATTGATTCATAGGTCTTGTATCGTGAGGTGATCTTTCGTTCGCAAGTCAGGTGTGTTAATCACACAATTAGATTTCGAAAGCGAGAGGCTGAATTGTTAAAGCCGAAAAGCTGACGAATCGACGTTTGGCCACATGGGAGTGCAAACGCCCATGTGATCGGCTGAGGCCATGGATTGTGGCCTCACATCGAAAAACGACCATCACAAGCAGTTTCATGAGTTGGGCTGAAATGGGTTAAACGAAGCCCAATGGGCCGTGTGCCTGTTTGATGGGCCTTAGGCCATATTTGAGTCTCTAGACTGTTTGACAGTGTGGGTCACTAGACGACCTTGGGCCTACTGATGAGCCTCCTCGTGTTTGGCCCACACTAATAAATGACTGAAATGCCCCTAAGGGCCAAATGACCAAAATACCCCTCGTGGGTAAAATTTCCATTTTGACCCTATATGATGTTTGAATGATTATGCATGCTCTGTTATATATATTTATATGTGTGGATATTTTGTAATATGACATAACATGACAATGAGCATGTTGCATTGCATGGGGTTTTGGTATATGATTATGGAGGAAGTGTACTGTTCTGCAGCCCTATTGCATTTTTATCGATAGTGCCGCGTCGGTACTACACTGTGTTGGCTTCTAGCCTAATATTCTGGTAGCACTGCTGCATTTTATCTATAGTGCCGCATCGATATTACACTTTGGAACGTAGGGTTGGGTGGGTTGATTATATCCCCACATGGAGTGATGCGTTGGACAGAGATGGAGTGTAGAGGATGGTTGGGTAGGATTCTGATTGCATGCTATACTGTTACTGTAATGGGCTTAAGCCCACTGATTGTGATATGCTACTATAATGGGCTTTAGCCCAGACTGATTCTGTTATATTGTTATTGTCGGGGTTACACATTGAGTATTCATATACTCACCCTTTTATTTTACTGTACAGGTAATTCCGAGGCATAGGTGGTTCGGTGTTACATGGACTTGGAGGCAGCCACACTTTGCTTTTACACTGCTTTCAGTTTTCATTTACTTTAGTTATGGTTTTATTTTGGGTTTGTAATAAGGTCGCTATTTACTTTTTCTTCAATATTGGGTTTATCTGCTTGTTTAAAATCTCTTAGCTCTAGGTCGCGTTTTACAAAATGATATCTGTTTTCCAAAAACCACGTTTTCACAACAAACGAGAAATCAAACAAAGCTTCTGCAATCATTATGTTTTGTTTTGGTAAACTACTTTCATACCCTGATTAATCCAAGATAGATAGAATAGTGATTTCTGTAAAAATAAAAGAACAAGGAGTTTTTACAACAAATCTAGTTATAGTGAAACACGATTTCGAGACACTTCATTGTAACACTACTAAATACGACCATAACGTCTGGTCCGGGTTTAGGGTGTTACAAAAATCGTGTAAGACCATGTCTGGGACATGGCATCGATATACGATCTTGTGTTAGACCATATCTGGGATATGGCGTCGAAATCGATATGAGATCTCGTATAAGACCATATTTGGGATATGGCATCGGCATCGACATGTGATCCCATGTAAGACCATATCTGGGATATGACATTGGCATCATACTACATGTATGACATTTTTCGAGTATCCGTCGATATTCCAAGTGGTTCAATGGGGACAAGAATTAAAGTTTATGTTAAAGATGAATAAGGCTAAAGTTATGTGATGGAGTGATACAGGTACATATGTAAAACTCACGAGAAATGAGTCTGGTATGTGATATGTGGTCAATAAGAAGGAGCATGAGTAAGCCATGTCAATGTTCACTTGAAAATTATGTGTTAATTCATAATGTGATATGTGGATGTTATTACAAGATTTTATGTTGTTATCTATTACATGCAAACTTACTAAGCTTTATGCTTACTCCCACTCTTTTCCCTTTTCTTGTAGTATCGCTAAGCTAGCTCATGGATCGAAGGACATCGGAGCTCAATTCACACTATCAAGCTATTCTTTTGGGTATAGTAAAGTTTGATTATTTTGGGTATGGCATGTATAAGAACTTGGTCTTTTTGTTATATGTCATATTGGTTAACCAATATGTTGGCTAGTGATGTTACTTATTTCATTTTGTAAATGGCCATTGGAATTGGCTAATACTAGTTAAGTTATATTTATTCAATGATGATGAAATTCATGAAAGTGCAAGCTTGCACAATTGAATGAGTAATGTGTGAAGTATATGCATGATGAACATAGTATGAAATTGAGGTGTGGATGTCTTAATTGTGGATATTGAAGGTGTATTATTGTCATGCTATGTGTTGATGGAAATGGTATAAGTGTGGTTACTTTTCAGGGTGGAAAATGGCTTGGTAAATAGCCTTATATTTGTCCACATGGGTAGACACACAGATGTGTGTCTAGGCCGTGTGTGACACACGGTTAGCCCCATGGGCGTGTTGATAGGCTGTGTACCTTGTATCCAAATTTAGCAAAATAGAATGCCTAGTAGTAAACACACGGGCAGAGACACAGCCGTGTGTCTCAGCCGTGTGACGGACACGACCTTAGGACATGGGCATGTGCCTAGGCCATATGAAGTCTACACATTAATTGCGAGAATTAAATTCGCCACACGGCCTAGCACATGGGCATGCGACTTGGCCGCGTGACCCTAAATGTTTGCTGGCAACAAAATGTCAAGGTTTTCACACACGGGCTAAGACACGGGCATGTTATGGCCGTGTGAGGGACACGGGTCATAGACACGGGCGTGTGCCAGGCTGTGTGAAAACCCCTGTAGGTTCAAAATGAAAAATAAAATCTGCACAGACTAGGGACATGGGTGTGTCTGACCACACTGCCTGCCTACACGGGTGTGTTCCTTTCCACACGGGCATGTGGCCCTGTTTTGAGCAAAAATTTTCTAAGTGTTCAAAAGCTTTCAGTCCAGTCTTGAACCACTCTATATGTATGTTTTGGGTCTCGTAGGCCCATAATACGGACGTTATGAATACGAATGAAAAGTTTTATGTTGGAATGAAATTTTATGGCTTGGTTTTATATGATTAAGTATGTTAATTCTAGTAATGCCTCGTACCCGGCTCAGGCGTCGAATACGGGTAAGGGGTGTTATACATTCTAATGCATCAATGGGGTATTCTAGTAGAGACCGTGAAAAGAAACATCTAAGTTCTAAAGCTCAAGCCACATTAGTAGCGAGCGTTGGTAGTGTAAGACCTAATTGACCTAAATACAGATAGTGTGGGAGGCGACATCCTGGTGAATACAGATTGAATGATAGGGCCTATTTTAAATGTGGTGAGCAAGATCATTTTATCAGAGATTGTACAGAATTAGATGAGAAAGATAGATCTTAGAATGCAAGATCGAGTAATATGGCAGCTAGAGGAGACCACCTCGAAGTGTTGGTAATGTGAGTGGTAGTCGAGGAGCGACAAAGGACTCAACTGTGAGATCCGAAGCTAGAGCACTTGCTTGAGCCTACACTATTCGTGTTCGTGAAGAAGCTTTATCCCTAGATGTTATCACTAGTACATTTTCTTTTTATGATTGATAGATCCTGGATCAACTCATTCATATATATGTGTGAAATTAGTGTCTAGTAAGACTTTGCTCATTGAGTCTACTGAGTTTGTTATAAAAGTGTTAAACCCTTTAGGAAAGTATGTCCTAGTTGACAAAGTTTGCAAGAACTGTCCTTTAGTGATTTGAGGTCACTATTTTCTGGCCAATCTATTATTGTTGCCATTTGATGAGTTTGATGTAATATTGGGAATTGATTGGTGAACATTGCATGATGCCGTTGTGAATTGTAGATGAAAGATAATTGAATTGAAATGTCAGAATAATGAGACTATTCGAATTAAATCTAATGATTTGAGTAATTTACCAGTTGTGATTTCGTTGATGTGAGATATGTGAGAAAGGGATACGATGCCTATCTTTCTTATATACTTGATACGAAAGTGACTGAATCAAAGATTGAATTCATACTAGTTGTGTGCAAGTATTCAGATGTGTTTCCAGAAGAGTTATCGGGTTTGCCACTGATCAAAGAGGTTGAGTTTGGTATTGATTTAGTGCAGGGAATTATCGATAGCTCCGTATAGAATGGCTTCGACAAAGTTAAAAGGATTGAAAGCTCAGTTGCAAGAATTAATTGATAGAGGATTTGCTAGACCGAGTTTCTCACCCTAGGATGCAACAGTATTATTTGTGAAAAAGAAAGATGGCACTATGAGAATGTGTATAGACTATCGATAGCTCAATAAAGTGACAATCAAGAACAAATATCCTTTGCCTCAAATAGATAATTTGTTTGATCAGCTGAAAGGAGCAACAATGTTTTCAAAGATATATTTGAGATCAGGTTATTACCAATTGAGAGTTAAAGACTCAGATGTACTGAAGACTACTTTCAGAACGAGGTACGGACACTATGAATTCTTTGTTATGCCATTCAGATTAACTAACGCTCCTACAGTCTTTATGGATTTGATAAACCGTATTTTCATACCGTACTTAGATAGATTTGTAGTTGTGTTTATCGATAACATTTTAATTTATTCTCCTGATGAATCCGAGCATGCCGAGCATTTGAGAATAGTATTCAAACCTTGAGAGACAAACGGTTGTTTGCTAAGTTCAGTAAATATGAGTTTTGGCTTCAAGAGGTTGGATTTCTGGGACATATTGTTTCTGCTAAAGGTATCGAAGTCGACCCAAGCAAGATTTCTGCGATTACAGATTGGAAACCTCTAAGAAATGTATCTGAAGTCCATATTTTTCTAGACTAGCGGGTCATTATCGACGCTTTGTGAAAGGATTTTCGATGATTGCAACCCCGATGATAAAATTGCTTCAGAAAGATGTTAAATTAGGGTGGTCAGAGAAATGTTAGCAGAGTTTTAAACAGTTGAAAGCATTATCGACAGAGGCACCGATTTTAGTTTAGCCTGAATCAGGTAAAGAATTCGTCATTTTTAGTGATGCATCATTGAATGATCTGGGTTGCGTTTTGATACAGGAAGGCAAAGTAATAGCTTATTTTCAAGACAGTTACAGTTACATGAAGAGAACTATCCAACGCACGATTTAGAGTTGGCCGCAATTGTATTAACATAAAAATCTGGCGTCATTACTTGTTTGGTGAGAAATGCCACATCTATATTGATCACAAAAGTCTGAAGTATCTAATGACTCAAAAAGACTTGAATTTGCGACAGCGAAGATGGTTATAATTGCTAAAAGACTATAAATTAGTAATTAGCTATCATCCGGGAAAAGCTAATGTTGTTACTGATTCTTTGAGTTGAAAATCAATATTTGCTTTGCGTGCGATGAATACTCAGTTAGCTTTGTCTAATAATGCCTCGATTGTAGCCGAGTTGAAAGCGAGATCGTTATTTCTACAGCAGATTTGTGAAGCTCAAAAATTTGATAGTGAATTGCAAGCCAAACAGATTTAATGTGAGTCGATTTCTAATTTAGAGTTTCAAATTAGGTTTCATGATTGTTTGAGGTTCAGAGATAGAATTTGTGTACCGAGAAATTCTTAGTTGATTCAAAAGATTCTAAACAAAGAACATAGTGGTTGTTTATTAGTACATTCGGGAAGCACAAAAATGTATAACGATTTGAAACAGCTATATTGGTGGCATGGTATGAAACGTGATATATCAGAGTTTGTTTCAAAATGTTTGATTTGTCAACAAGTCAAAGTTAAACATCAAGTACCATCGAGATTACTATAGCTTGTCTTGATTCCCGAGTGGAAATGGGATAGAGTGACTATGGATTTCATATCAGGTTTGCCCCTGTCTTCGAAAAAGAAAGATGCGATCTGGGTTATAGTTGATAGATTGACGAAATCTGCACATTTCATACAAGTATGTACATACTTCTTGCTTGATATATTAGCTGAGTTGTATATTGCTGAGATTGTTAGACTGCACAGAATACCTATTTCTATTGTTTTGGATAGAGATCCAAGGTTCACTTTGGGATTTTGGAAGAAATTGCAAGAAGCTTTAGGTGCAAATGTAACAACCCGTTTTAGGGTCAAATCCGGACAGTGGTTTTGGAACCACAAATTCGAAGTAGAAATAATTATTTTATTATTTCTTTAGGGTTTACCATATGATTGAATGATAGTGTGAAAATTTCGTTAAGAAATTTTATTGATAGAGTGTCCAATTTGCCTAATAGGACTAAATTGTAATAGGTGCAAAATGTGTGTTCTAGAAGCTATAGGTGCTTAATTGAAATGAATGTGTAAATTAGAGGTCCTTAAATGGTAATTAGACCATTGTATAATAGGATGGACAAAAATCGACATGGTTAGGTGAAATTTCAAAGTTAGGCATTAAGGGCATTTTGGTCATTTGGCAAATAAAGACAAATTAAACAAATAAAAGATATCATCCTCCCCAATTTATTCCCTTAGTGCCGAAATTTCAAGGGTTTCCATAGCTAGGGTTTTGGCCAAGCTTTCCAAGCTCAATTGTAAGTCCATCCTAGTTCCGTTTTTAATGATTTTTACGTTTTTGAGATCCTCGTGACCTAATCTAGTCTTTCTAAGGACTAATTTGAAGTATTATCAAATTTTAAAATTTTACCCATGTTAGACATGCATGTGTTTTGATGTCTAATGGTAGAAAACATATGTTAGATGTGTGATAAACGACTTTTGCTAAGTGATTTTTGATAAAAATGTCAAAAAGAACCTTTTGTAAAAGTTGTAAAATGTGTGTAGAAATACGTGAATAAATGGAAAATGTGGGCTATTATGAGCATGAAAAGGATTCGGCTAGGCTTGGGTGATGAAGAAATCATTTTACGAGGCTAGGGACTAAGGTGTAAATAATTGAAAAATTAAGAGAAAAATTGTAATTTTGCCATAGTATGATTTTTCGGTCGAATTGAATAATGTGATGATTAAATAAGTTAAATTTGTTATTATAGATCAAGAGAAACGAGGTTCGGACCTAGATAGGGGAAAAACATAGTATTTGACGATTAGGTCCATTTCAACTATTTTTGTACCGAGGTAAGTTTGTATGTAAATAATGCATCGTTATATTATGTTTTAATACTTTATTATTGTATAAATTGTGTGATTGACTCTTTGGACATATTTAACAAAGTTTCGACAAGTGAGAAAATCCCGGTTGAAACTTAGGAATAGAATAGGATACAAGTGACATGTCACTAGGAACCTATGTGTATATACATGTTTATGTGATTCCGGGTGCTGGTCTCATACGTCTTACCAGTGGCCGGATACTTTGACATTTGTTTCGGATACCTGACAGCTTGTGTGAGCAGCACTAGGTAGCTATGTTTTGACTGACAGCTTGTGTGAGTAGGGCCGTGAATAGTTTGATAGTGAGCCTATGTGTGTTATGTAATATGAGGTAGCTTGGCTACATATGTGGCACTTATGTGCAAATTTTCGAGTATTCATTAATATCTCGAGTGTTCAATGGGAAATGTCAAAGATGTGAAAGTGTGTGGCTATGTTGTGATTTGGTATAGGTATGTACGTAAAACTCACAAGTACGAATACTATAAGTGATGAACACTTGGTAAGATTGTGATTGAGTAAGTTATGCCTATGGAATTTTAATGACAATTATGCCATCTCTCATTATATGAATTGCATGATAATTGTGTAGTTATGATGCTTATTATTTGCATATGAACTTACTAAGCTATATAGCTTACTCCTCCTTTTTCTTTCCCTTGTTTTATAGTGTTGCCAAGCTAGCTCGGATCAGTAATCATCAGAGATTCAAATCACACTATCAACTCTCTCATTTTGGGTATTGATGGCTTTAGCATTTTGAATGTATGACATGTATAGGAGGACTTGGTCATTCTGTCATGTGTCATATTTGATTTGGCCAAATATGTTGGCTTATTTTGGTTTGATGATTATTTTGTATAAGGCCATTGGAAATGGGCCAATATTGATTATAAGTATATTCATATGATGATATCTTTCATGAATGATGTGTTAATGTCTTAGTTGTAGATATTTGGTTGTATGTATATGCTTGGATTGGTGTTTTGTTTTTTTGTGTAGGTGTGTTCATTAAAGGGTGGTAAAATGGCTTGGTAAATAGCCTATATTTTGTCCACATGAGTAGGCACACGGGCGTGTGTCTAGGTTGTGTGTGACACACGGTCAGCCTCATAGGCATGTGTTCAGGCCGTGTGTCCCCTGCACCTTAGTTTTGAGAAACAGAATGCTCAAATTGAGCATATGGGTAGAGACACGGGCGTATGTCTTAGCCGTGTTGATGGCACCGCTTTGAACACAAGCGGAAGTTTGCACCTATTTTGTGAAAATTTAATTTCCACACGGCCTAGCATACGAGCGTGTGAATTGGCCGTGCGATCTCAATTTGGTCATGAGTTACAAGTTAGAGAGTTAGACGGAGTAGGGACACAGGCATGTGTGACCACATGGCCTGCCCATACGGCCGTGTCCCAAACCACATGGGCATGTGACCCTTGTTTTGTGGAAAAAATTTCCAAGTGTTGTAAAAATTTATAAAGTTCTCGGTTTAGTCCCGAACCACTTCCAATGCATGTTTTCAACCTCGTAGGCTTGTGTTAGGGACAATATGAGTGCTTGCTAAAAGTTTCAATTTGGACGCAAATTTATGACCTGAAATTAAATGATTGTTCATGAGATAAGTCCGGTAATGCCTCATCCTGTTCTGGCATTGAATACGAGTGAGGGGTGTTACAGCAAGGTTGCATTTTAGCACCGCATTTCATCACCAGACTGATGGTCAATTCGAAAGAATTATTAAGGTACTTGAGGACATGTTGCGTTGTTGCGTTTTAGACTTAGAAGGTAGTTGGGAGAAATACTTACCTTTGATTGAGTTTGCTTATAACAATAGCCTTCACTCGAGTATTAAAATAGCACCGTACGAAGCTCTATACAGTCGTAAATGTCGAACACTATTGTATTGGACCGAGCTAAGTGAGAAAAACATTCACGAGGTCAATTTGATCAGAGAAACAGAAGAGAAAATGAAAGTAATACGTGACAGTCTGAAAGTAGCTTCAGTTCGACAAAATTCATACGCGGATTTGAAATGAAAAGATATTGAGTTTCAGATTAGGGATAAAGTGTTTTTGAAAGTGTCACTGTGGAAAAAGATACTCTGATTCGATCAAAAAGGGAAATGGAGTCCGCAATTCATCAAACCGTACGAAATTATCGAGTGAATTAGTCCAGTGGCATATCGGTTATCTTTACCATCTGAGTTAGAGAAGATTCATAATGTATTCCATGTATCAGTGCTACGATGATATCAATTAGACCCTTTACACATCATTTTTCTGACTGAAGTTGAAATTCAGCCAAATATGTCGTACAGCAAAGAACCGATCCGAATTTTTTCCCGTGAAATCAAAGAACTGAGAAATAAAAGAATGAGATTAGTGAAAGTATTGTGGCATCGGCACGGGGTTGAAGAAGCTACATAGGAGCCGAAGGATGCTATGAGAAAGTAGTACCCTAGCCTATTCACTAGTAAGATTTTCAAGGACGAAAATCCCTAAGGGGGGAGAGTTGTAACAGTTCGTTTTTAGCTAAATCGGAATAGTGGTTTTAGAAACACGAGATTCGAAAATTTATTTTTAATATTATTTTAATTGTTTACAGCATGATAGTATGTATGTGTGAAGGTTTTGTGAATTAATTTTATCGTTTGGATGTCTAACTTGGTAAAAAGGACTAAATCGCATAAAATGTAAAAATGATATTCTAGTAGTTTAAAGTGCTTAATAGCTATGAAATATTAATGTGAAGGTCATTATGTTGTAATTATACCATTGATAAGATTAATAGACATAAATGGACATATATTAAGTGCTTTTATAATGTTTTCATTAAGGGTAAAATGGTAAAACATGAATTAAGTTATAATTATAACAAAAAAAAAAACAAATTTCCTTTCTAATTATCATCATCTTCACCAAAACTAAGAAAGAAGTAAGGGTTTGGGAAAGCTTGGAAGGTTCGACCATTTTTGTTCAAGCATGTAAGTCCTTTTTTACTGGGTTTTTAATGATTTTTATGTTTTTGTGATTGTTGTAACTAGTACTAGCTAGCCTAGGGACTATTTTGCAAAATTGTTAAATGTTTTGAAAGTTTCCATTGTTGAGTACATGAGTTCTTTGATGATTGAGGATGAATTATGAAACTTTGTTGATAGATTTACATGTTTTGTAAAATGATTTTGAGTGAAAAATACAAAATAGGGTTAATTTGTGAAAAGATGAAAATGTGTGGTTAAATGTGTGAAAAAGTGATAAATATGGGCTGCTAGGGACTTATAGAGAATTCGGCTACCATGGGTATTAATGAAATTGCATGAATTTGTGTTTTTATGAATTATGGATTAAATTGTAAAAATGTGTAAATATAGCGGCTAAAGTGTAAAGTGCTTAAATGTGTGATTAGGACTAAATTGAATGAATAGATGATTAAATAAGCTAAATTAGATTACGTATAGATCAAGAAAAGAAAAATTCGAACTTAGATTAGGGGAAAAGTAAAGTTATTGAATATTCTGTCTGTTTCGTCAATGCCGTAAATGAGGTAAGTTTGTATGTTAAGAAATGCTATTAAATTGTGTTATAAATGTTTTATTATTATTGAATTGAATTGAAAATGGTTGAATATGAGTCACGTGACAAGAATGACAAAGATACGACAGTCGGAAGTCCTGTAGAACCTTAGGAATAGTATAGGATATTAATATCTTGACATTAGGGTTACTAAGATTTTGTGTAAGACCATATCTGGGATATGACATTGATATGAGATTTCGTGTAAGACCATAGCTGGGCTATGGCTTTGATATGAGACTACATGTAAGACCTTGTATAGGATATGGCATTGTACTATGAGTGTGATTCTCGTGTATCTTTTAGTAATTCCGAATGGTTCAACTAGCATAAATGAGACAAGGATGAAAGTAAGGTCGACTTAAGAAATAAAGGTATGTATGGAACCTATATGAGAATTGATTGAAGGTAAGTTGTGAATTCATATGTGTTTATGGTTTAAATATGAGAAAGGTTTGTGAATTGATATGTGTTATAGAATATTATGCTTATTTGATTGAATTGAACTTATTTGTTATATTAAATTTATTATCATATGAGCTTACTAAGCTATGAAGCTTACTTCATTTTATTTCTCCATGTTTTATAGTGAAATCGAGCTAGCTTAGATTCGGGAATCGTCAGAGACTTCATCGCACTATCGGACACTTATTTGGTACTTTTGAGATTATATATATATAATATATGGCATGTATAAGTTATGGTCTTTTTGGTATATTTTTTTGATATGAATTTATAGCCATGAGATTTGGCTTGTATAAGATGTAATGTTTGGTGTGTATATTGCCTTATAAGTTGGTTTATTTAGTGCTTGATAATGTGGTTGATGATGGTTAGTAATGATTGTGGAAATGATATGTAATTTGGCTAGGTAAAGGTTGTGATATGAACTTTAAAATAGTTGGTATTGAATTGGCATGGAATGTGGTGATTGAAGGTTGAATTGCTGCCAGTTGTGTATGGAAATGTTATTATTTGGGCTTGTGTAGGGTATGAAAATTTGGGTGGCAAAATGGCCTTGTAAATGGAATATTTTTGTCCACATGGGCAGAGACACGGGCATGCGTCTCAGCTGTGTGTGGCATACAGTCATGGTACACGGCTGTGTTGTAACAGCTCGGTTTAGAGCCTAGTCAGAACAGGTGGTTTCGGGACCACTTAACCGAGTTAAAATATTTATTTTATTATTTTATTAATGTTTATAGTATGATAGAATTACCGTGTGAAAATTTCGTAAAGAAATTTTACCGTTTGAATAGCTAATTCGGTAAAAAAGACTAAATCACATACCGCGAAAAACATGAGTTCCATTAAATAAATGACTTAATTGGCTATGAATTTTATAATAGAGGTCTTGAACTATAATTAAACCATCATTAATGTGGATGGACAGTAGTGGGCTTAAATTTGCATGGTTTTTATGTTTAATTAACAAGGATAAATTGGTAATTGAGTATTTAAGTTATTATTAAGTAAAACAAAATAGAAAATAAGTGATATATTCATCACTTACCACCGAAACTAAGGTGTAAAAACACCATTGTTCGACCAAGCTATAGTTGTCAATTAAGGTACGATTTTTGATTCATTTTTAATGATTTTTATGTTTTTGAGCTCGTTGCATCTCGATATAGCTAGCCCGTCCCTCAATTTCTGAAATTATTGATGATATTGAAATATTCCATTGTTGAATACATGTATATTTTAATGTTTCTTGATAGATTATTGATGATTGTTAATAGATATACAAGTTTTATAAAGTGAATTTTGACAAAAATGTGCATTAGGGGTTAAACTGATAAAGATAACAATATTATGGTTAGAATTGTGAAATAAAAGAAAATATGGGCTGTTTAGATGCTATAGAGAATTTGGCTAAGTTGGGCTTTCACCTAATTGTGCAAATTTGCCATTTTAGTTAAAAAGGACTAAATTGCAAAGTAGTTAAAAGTATAGGGGCAAATGTGTAATTTGCCAAATTTATATGTATATGGATTTAATTGAATGATTTGGCGAATAAATGGGTTGAATTTTAATTCATATAGATCAAGATAAACAAATACCGAAACTTGATCGGGGGAACGAAAGGTAGACGAGTAGACATCAAATATGTGAGCTAATACGAGGTAAGTTCGTATAATTAGAATCGAACTTGTTTACATATTTTTTAAATGGTTGAATTGAATATTATATGAATGTATAAATGAATTATTGAATTGAAATGCCTATTAGTTACATGCTCAAATTGATTACCAAGTCTCGTCTGAACCGTAGAAAGTCGTAGGATACAAGTGACATGTCATTAGGGTTATCATTTGGTCGAGCTCTTACATTTGTTGTAGACTCACCACAACTCTTATGAGCTTACCGTTCAGCTCTTATGAGCTTATCGTTTCAGTCCTTTGTGGTTTACCGTTTCAACTCTACAGAGCTTACCGTTCAGCTCATTTGAGCTTACAGTTTATCGGCTTAGGAGGAGCATACCGTTTATGGCTCGAAAGAGCAAACATGATAATGAATTGATGGATTGCTGATTTATACACTTAGTGTATATCACCCGAGTATCACTCGATGTTTCCAAAGGTTCAACGGGCACTATACCGATATGAAACATAAATATTATATGTTACAAAAATTACATGGTTTACATGAATTACATGGTATATGAACTATATTATTACATTAAATATGAGTTACATGAGCTACACTTATATTACATGAATTATATGTTATATGTAATACAAGATTTACATGGATTATGTGTTATAAGAGTACATGAATTATATACATGACATGATACATGAGATCTATGATTAGTATGGTTAGAATGATACTTGAATTACATGAATTGAGAGTTATTTGAATGTTACATGAATGAATATGTGTTTGATTTCATCCTTATGAATGGATGAACATATGAATGTGTGATGACTAACTTGTGGTTGAATAATGTGAATAGGAAATGTAGGCAAATAAGTTAGTTTATATTGCTTAAAATGATAAATGTCATATTGGCCAGTTTAATTCTATAATACACGGGCTTACTAAGCTTTTAAAGCTTACTCTATTTTTTTCGTGTTTTATAGATTTTAGAAGCTAGCTCGATTCGGACGAGGTCGAAGATTGCTATCACACTATCCAGAAAGTCCTTTGGTACTTTTGGAACCTATGTAAATGTTGTAAATATGGCATGTATATGCTAGATTATAAATTGAATTATATGGCTACTTAGGTATATGAATGTGGTATGAATTTTGGTACTTTCTCAAGCTATGTGATATGGCTTGAGCTGGAAATGTTGGTTTGGGCATGAATGCTTATTATGATAAGTTCATTTTGTGATGATTTGAATGGTATTATTTTGGTTTGTATGGTTGGTATGATGGAATTATATGATTGTTTTATAAAGTACTATTTTGAGATATATGTATGACCAAATGAAATGGTCATTTTGGTATATGCTTACTTGTGGAATGGTAAAGTTATGTTTGATTTGGTAAGATCTTGTTAAGTTTGAGATGAATGAAAAATGGATATGAAATATATGTATTTGGCTTGAAATGGATACATGAAAGTTGGTACATGTTTGTGTTGTAATTGGTTTTGTTATGATTGGTTATGAAATGGTTTTAAATGTCTATTCTTTGGTTGAATTGGTTGCTTATTTGGCATATGAATTTGGTGCAAATTGATGCTTGTAGGTACAAGAGAATTGGGAGTGAAATGTGGCATAAACCAAGCCTATTTTCCTGCCACATGGTCTGAGCACACGAGCCTCTGTCTCGGCCATGTGACCCACGTCAGTGCCTCCCTAATCTTCCCATGGTCTGGCGTACGGGCATGTCCTTGGCCGTGTGGTGTAAGCCAGTAGGTATGCCCTATTTTCACACGGCCTGGACACATGGGCATGTCTGGTGCCCATGTGAGGCATTCGGCCTATTCACACGGATGTGTGACCCTTATACGAAAAACTTTCTAAGTTTTCCTAACTTTTTCAAATGTTATCAAATCAGTCCCGAATACATGAATAGTACTTTGTATGCTCAAATTAAGCACGTTTTGATTGTGAATGAATGATATTGATTGAATTGAGATGTAAATTGATAAATGTTAGATGAAATACTGTTCTAAAATGAGTTATACGATCGGTAATGGCCCTTTACCTATTCCGGCGATGGTTACAGGATAGGGGTGTTACATTTTATTGGTACCAGAGCTACAGTTTAGTCGATTCTAGGACTACCGTTGTGTATACGAGTCTACCTATACATGCCATATATAAACTGTGATAGTGTGATATCTAATGACAGTTTTTGCATTATGTTTTATACATCAAATGGATCCAAATCGAGCAATAGCCAACGATGTAGAGAGTAATGCACCAGCTCCCTTTCAAGGGACTGCGCCTACCGAATTGAGCCCTACTACGGGCAGTTAGGGAGAAGCTAAATAAGCTTTCTTCCAAATGATGTTTGAATGGTTTACCAAATATGTTTGAGCAAATCCGGCTGCTTAACAACTTTCAACCCCTCCGGTTCCCCAATCAAGCCCTGAAATTATACGAGGTATAGATCCTTTGAGATTGAATAAACCTCTTATTGATAAGATACGTAAACACGAGGCTGAAGAATTTCAACCTACAGCTAGTGATGATGCTGAGAGGGCCGAATTCTGGCTAGAAAATACGATTAGGGTCTTCGATGAATTAACATGTACACTGGATAAATGTTTGAACTGTACTATTTCCTTATTAGGAGATTCAGTATACCAATGGTGGAATACTTTAATATCAGTTGTTCCACAAGAATGAGTTAACTAGGATTTCTTTCAGACTAAATTCTGAAAGATGTATATTAGTCAGTGGTTCGTCGACTAGAAAAGAAAAGAGTTCCTTGATCTGAAACAGGGCCGTATGACAAAAACCAAGTATGAAGGAGAATTTGTTTGACTTAGTAAATATGCTCGTGAATGCATCTCAGCCGAAGCTATTATGTGTAAAAGGTTTGAGGATGGGCTAAATGAAGAGATTCGATTGTTAGTCGAAATACTTGAAATGAAAGAGTTCGTAGTTTTGGTTGATAAGGCTTGTAAAGCCGAGGAACTTGCTAAAGAAAAATAAAAAGCTGATTTTGAAACAAGAGAGTCTAGAAAGAGATTTGTGAGTAAGTCGCATCAGTCCAGATCGGAGAAATCTAAAGATTTCCATTCCCGTTCCATTGCTTCAGTGGGTATATCCATCAGAGATAAAGATGTCAGATCATTCCATCCAAAGCCATAGACGGCATCTGTTGCCAGTGTGGGTTGCGTGAGAATCCGGGACCTGATTGTAAACATTATAACCCAAAGCACTATGGTAAGTGCCAATTGAAAAGTGGAGCATGCTTCAGATGTAGGTCGTTAGATCATTACTTACGAGATTGCCCCGAGAGATCTACACTTGATAAAGAGCAATCAGTTAAAGTAAGCAACACTGTTACCAAAGGTAGACCACCCCAAAATGCTGGGAATCAGAGTGGTAACCGCAGTGTTACACGAGATGCTAATGTGAGATCTAAGACATGCGCACCTACCCGAGCCTATGCTATACGTGTACACAAGGAAGCCTCATCGCTTGATGTTATCACCGATATTTTTTCTCTTTATAACACTGATATAGTTGCGTTGATAGATCCTGGATAAACTCATTTGTATATTTGTATGGAACTAGTGTTTAAAAAGATTTTACATGTCGAGTCCACAGAATTTGCAGTTAAAGTATCGAATCCGTTAGGCAAGTCAGTATTAGTTGATAAAATTTGTAAGAAATGTCCATTGATGACCTAGGGATACTATTTTCTGGCTGACTTGATGCTCCTACCATTTGATGAGTTCGATGTAATACTGCTATGGACTGGTTGAATGTACATGATGCGGTTGTGAATTATAGACGGAAGAGTATAGAATTGAAATGTCAGAACGGTGAAATTCTTCAGATTGAATCTAATGATTTGAATGAATTACTGATTGTGATATCTGCTATGCGAGCTTAGAAATGTGTGAAAAAGGGTTGTGATGCGTACTTTTTAACACCCCTTACTCGTATCCGACACTGGGACAGGGTATGAGGCATTACCTTACTAAATCAGATGTGAACATTCGATCTCAACTCATTGAAATGCGTCCCAATTTAAAACTTTTTCAAAAACTATCTTATGGTTCTTCATATAGGCTTATGAGGCCTAAAACATAGTTCCGAAACAATCCGGGACCAAATCGAAGGCTTAGAAAACTCTTAAGAAAATTCACTAAAAACAAGGCACACGTCCGTGTGGGAGGGCAACATTCCCGTGTGGCCTCTAGACATGGCCGTGCTGATGGCCCGTGTGGTTAACATGGCCTAAACACCTAGGGACATGCCTGTGCCCCTCGTTCGTGTTTCTAACACCGAACCTACAGGGGTTTTCACACGGCCTGGCACAAGCCCATTTTCTCAGCTCGTGTCCTTCACACGGCCATGACACATCCGTGTCACAGCCCGTGTGTAAAAACTTGGGTATTCTATTTCTAATGTCAGTAATCACACGGCCATGGCACAAGCCCGTGTGCTAGGTTGTGTCCTTCACACGGTTAAGACACACGACCATGTCTTAGCTCGTGTGTTTATTACTGGGCATTTGATTCTACTAATTCAAGGTGCAGGGGACACACTGTTGAGCCACACGCCCATGGGGTGGATTGTGTGTCACACACGGCCTAGACACATGCTCGTGTGTCTACCTATGTGGACAAAAATATGGCTATCTACCAAGCCGATTTGTCACCTCAACTTACATATATACACATCCAAAACATTTAAACTCAAGACATCAATAATTAAATTCTGTTCACACTTAATTTATCAACTAGCCTATACATGCCATCTAATCAAAATTACAAGGCTTTGAGTATGAAACCATAATAAGATAATGTGTTGAGATCTTTGACTTCTTCCAAACCGGGCAAGGTTCTGAAAACCTTACAAATATAAGAGAGTAAACAAGGTAAGCTATAAAGCTTAGTAAGCTCATACTACTAATAGGCTGATATTAATTATCAACACATCTCGCGTAATCATACAAGTACAAAAGAGTTCATATGATCCTACCTTATATTCATCTATCCACTTCGAAAACTATCCTTGATTTTTGAAAGCTTATTCATTTCAATAATCATATGAAAGAAATGCGTGCTTATCAATTTACTGACAATTACTTATGCATAAATGATACGAAATGTTTCGTATTCAACTCAATAGTTATATCGCAAGCATAAAGTACTATCTTGCATGTCAAACTGTAACATTATTCTTACTTACGCTATGGACTTATAACATGTCCTTAAATTACTCCTGTTGATAATCCTATGGATTTTATACATACTTGCATCACTCAACTCGATTACCTATTTATTCTCTACCTGACTTGGTCCGTTGATTTGCTTAAATCTCAATAACAACACGTTATCTCAATTCAATATTAATGAATATCATGAATTCGTAAATCTTTCACATTTCATTCATAAAACCAGATATAAACTTCACAGTTTCTGAGTTACTTGACAAGTCATTTAGATCGCCATCGAATGCTCGAAAATCACATATGCATGATGCTAATGCCATATCTCGGATATGTTCTTACATGAATTTGCATGCTGATGCCATGTCCCAGACATGGTCTTACACTGGCTCACATATCGAGGCCGATGCCATGTCCCAGACATGGTCTTACACTTGCTATCATATAGGTGCCGATGCCATGTCCCAGACATCGTATTACACTGATACATATCGGTACCGATGCCATGTCTCAGACATGGTCTTACACTGATACATATCGGTGCTGATGCAATGTCCCAGACATGGTCTTGCACTAGCACTTGTATCAACGCTGATGCCATGTTCCAGACATGGTAATACACTGGCTCACTGTAACGCCCCAAAATTTATGTTTTTAATTTTTTTATGTTTTTAACTTAAATGCATGTATGCTTCAGTGGTTAAGTATCTTGGGAAGCCTTTCTTCTTACTTGATTGAACCCTTGTCTATAGTTACTAGGCTTTTAAATTATTGTTGGTAAAACATGTCACAAAGAGCCTACTAGTGTTGGGGGTAAGTGGCGTGTTATCTGTGCTAGAGGGTTGAGGTTTAAATCTTAGGGAAGGTTGCTTAGTGTTTTTATTTTGTTGCCTTTGTTGCGTGGGTAGTAGTGTTTGACTGAAATAATGCAGAGTTGTGGTGGAATCTGAATTGGATGGTAGGGAGATTGGAGGAGAGATTTAAGGAGATATTGGTGGAGTGTGTTATGGAGAGATAATAAGAGAAAATTAAGGGATTTTGAAGGAGTGGGGGTGTTGGAGTCAAATTGGGATTGTGGTCTCTCTATGCATTCAGTTTTGGGTTTAGCAAATTACTCTTCTTTGTTCGGTAACTATCAACATTGGTTATTTTCTATTTTTCTTAGAGACTGAATTATTCTAGTAAAGTGTTACGGTTTTTTTTTCGTTTCTGGTTTATTTCGAGTACAAAGCAGGTTCCTTTCGTTTGTTGATTTTGCTTTTCCCTAAAAACCCTTGTCTAACTGATTCTTTTTCTCTCATCTATATTTTCATACTATTGTCGATTGTTCCCTTCCTCTCTCTCAAACCCCTTCGGTTGTTAGCCTTGGTCTTTTACCGATTCTTCTTGCCCATTGCTCTTTCCCTTGGCTTTGTTCCTGTACCGAATAACTTTTTCCCTCCTCAATTGGTTGACGCTTTTTGGTCGAACATATTGTTTTCTCTTCTCTTTACTCTTTCGTCTTTCATCATTTCCCCTTCTCTTTTGCTGGAGCCGAATAACCTCTGAACTTCTATGCTAGCCGAATACTTCATCGCAGGGTTGGTGCTCAGTTTTTACCTTTCCTTCCCTTCTACTGTAATAGCGGTTTATTTAACACCCCTCTTTTCTGCCATTTTCTACTAGGGAGTGCGATTGTTTCTTCTTGTGCCTTAGCTTTATTGTAGGCTTTTGGGGGCAGGCCGGATACTCCTATCTCCTATTCCTAGTTTACGCTTTAGGTAAGTGTTATGCGGTTAGTACAATCTTTTGGTATGATCAATATATGGTTGAGATTGTTAAGTCTTAGTTGGGTTGTAGGATACTTCAAAAAGGGGTTGAGTCAGTTTTTTGCAACGGACAAAGGTAGGGATCCTCAGTCGATTGACCAAGACAGGTGATAAGAAACTGTTTTAATGAGTCTTATAGAAAAGGATTGTTTAATCCTATTGTTAAAGGGATTAATGCTGTATTATGTTTGATCTAGGGTTGGAGCGCTTGTAGTCTATTTGTACACTTTCGCAATCAGGTGTGTACTCATACTATTACTATCGCAAATCGGCCAAAAGCCGGAATTCGATAATTGATGCTACGTGAACGTGTGCTCGCTTGCGTGGCAATCTGGATGCGTAGAATATGGGCATTTGGCTGTAGAGGCCCCATGGGCGATTCCATGGGTTTAGGCTGTTTTGGGCCTTGTTGGGCCGAACTATACCTTGTAGGCCTAACGAGCTTGTAGGCCCACACGGGTATACCACACGGATGTGTGAAAGATATTGGACCCGGCTGTGTCGTTCACACAGCCAAGGTCATTTCTAGGCTTTGTGCGTGTGGGCCCACATGGGCCGCACAATGGGTCTTGGGCCCATTTTCACTGTTTGTACTGTCAAGGTTGAACGAGTCACCCGAGATGATTGTGGACCTACTGTGAGGTCGGTAAGTATCCTAGACCACAAATTGATAAAATGACTGTTATGCCCTATGAGGTAAAATGACCATTATGCCCTTATATAATGTATGATCGATTGAGCATGCCATTTGATATATATATATTTTGTATACATGCATGATATCATGATATGCTGCATGGGGATGAGTTTATTATATTTGGAGGAAGTGTAATGAACTGTTAAGGTTACACGGGTTGCCCAAGTTGACTGTGGACCTACTGATGGCTTTAAGCCATTGATATTACTGGTAGCTTTGTTGCGATATTGGTTAGTGCCGTAACCAGTGCTAACATTGGAGTGTAGGGATGGGTGGGTCGATTTTTTCCTCATATGGAGTGTAGGGCTGGATGGAGTGGAGTGTAGAGGCTGGATTGGGTAGGATTTTTGATTGCATATCTGTACTATTACTGATACTGTAATGGGCTTAGGCCCTAACTGAAACTGAACTATTACTGTAACGGGCTCAGGCCCAGACTGTAATTGTATACCGCATGTTTGACTGTTTGTTTGACAAGGGATTACACACTGAGTTTTCGTAAACTCACCCTTCTGTTTATCTGCACAGGTAATCCCAAAATTAGGCGGTTTGGTGCATTCGGAGGACTCAGCGGTGGCCACGCTACCCATTAAGTTAGATTTAGAACTTTGTAATAATTTTGGATTTATTTTGGGTATTTGTTTTGTAATAAGGCCTCTTTATGTTTTTATCTTTTTGGGATTTAATTGACGTGATGGTTTATATCAGTTAGTAATAGGAAACTTGAGTTTTCAAATAAGCAAACTTTTAAACAAATGCGCCAACTATTTTAAAAAGCTTCCACGATAAAAGGTTGTTTTGAAATTAATAACGATTTTATGAGTAAATAACTATTGGATAATAAACCACGTGTTTTAAATGATAAACATGTCTTCAAATCAAGGGTAGATACTTAAAAAGGGGGTTAAATAAAAAAAAAATTAGCATAGGTTTGTTTCATGAAAAATACTTCAGTGTGACATCGCCAGATTTGGCTATAACGTCTAGGCCGAGTTTGGGGTGTTACACTCACATATCGAGTCGATGCCATGTCCCAAACATGGTCTTACACTGGCTCTCATATTGCCATGGTCCAACCATGGTTTTTTTCGTCAATTTAACATGAGTCTTAGTACAGTAGTACTTGACACTGTATTTCTCCTGATTGATCTTTCAATTCAATCTCATACTTGCATATTATCATGCTTAGATTATAAACATATGAAATAATGCAGTATCTCATTTCAAATTTAATAATTGATTATTTTAAATTAATCATAAGGACTTACCTTGCTCGCAGAAAAGACGAATTAAATTGACTAATCCGATACTTTGTTCTCCCTTGTTCTTTGTCCAAATCTCATTTCCCTCAATCTATAAAATAACCACTTTTACTTATTTAGTTCATCAATTTATACAATTTAGTCCAAAATTCACATTAGGGCAACTTTTCACTTTTGCCCCTAACGTTTCACATTCTTGCAATTTAGTCCCTATCACATAAAAGTGCAAAATTCATGACATTGAACACAACTCAAGCTTAGCCAAATTTAATAATTATCACTAGATGCACATAAATCATACTTTGGTAAATTTGTAGTTTTGCCCCCAGACTTTTACAAAATTATAATTTTACCCCTAGGCTCAGAAATTGATTTTTATCGAACTTCTTCATTTCTTAAGCCTAACCAAACCTTTTTTACTCTTATAGACACTCAAAATTTCCACTATTTAACAACATTACTATCTATTTTACAATTTCTACAAACTAGTCCATTTAGTGACTTTTCATGAAAATTCTTTCACAAAAGTTGTTTACCAAGCAACCAAGATTCATTTTCTTCCATAAAATTCCAGCAATTTGCACTATTTCTCTCATGGGAAAACCCTAAACTCTCACCCATTATGCAAAATAATCCCCTTATTAGCTAGATTAAGCTTTAGGGATCCTAAAAGTACCAAAATTATCAAGAAAGGCTTTCAAAATCACTTACTTGTAAGAGTTTAAGGTTGCTGAAAATTTCAAGCTTCAAAACCCCCTCCTTGATGATATTTTCAGTGGTGATGAGAAGAGGAAGGAGATGGTAATATTTTTTTTCTCTTTTCGTTTTATTTTATTACACATTAAGTCACCTAACACCACCATTCTTTTGACTTTTCCATTTCTTTGTCCCCTATGGCCGGCCATCACTCCCTAAAAGATTTATTTTCTCTTTAAGGACCCTTAATTTAAAGTTCCCCAACTATTTAACAAATTTTACTAATAATTCATAACTTTTTCCCTTTATTCGATTTAGTCCTTTTTCACAATTAAGCTTCCAATAGCTAAAATTAATTCACCAAAAATTTTCATGCACTCATATAATTATGCTACAACACATAAAATAATATCAAAAGTAATTTCTTGACCTCAGATTTGTGGTTTTGGAATCACTGTTCTGACTAGGCTCAGAATCGGGTTGTTACAGTTCTCCCCCTTAGGGATTTTTGTCCCCGAAAATCTTACCAAGGTATAGTTTGTGATTTGTGTTTCTCCTTGCCTTAATAATTCCTCATACACCCTTGAATTTTCCATCCCTTGATCTCACAAGTTAGGATTCTGATCTGTTCCTCACTTTTCATCAATTCAAGCATATTTCCAACTTCTCTTTATAACTAAATCGAGAAATTCTATTTCCACTAGGGCTAAGTTTAACTTAAAAGCGTGTTTTACTATTACTGTTACTGCATGCCATCTCATGAATATCTGTTGCATGGGATTGGGATATTGATGGAGGAAGTACTGAAAGTGGCTTGACCACGTACTGTAGGCTTTGCCTCATTTTACTGATATTTGAGCACCTGTGTTGCAATTGTGGAGTGTAGGGCTGGGTGGGTCGAGTTATTCCCCACATGGTGTGTAGGGCTAGTACAGGTGGAGTGTAGCGGTTGGATTTAGGTTGGGTTTAGGTTTGCATCCATGTCTAATATCTGCTCTGTTCTGAAATGGTCATATGGGCCGTACTATTATCTGAAAAGGGCTAAGGCCCAGTATACTGTATCCGGATAGGGCTTCGGCCCAGTTAACACTAAGACTGGATAGGGCTTAGGCCCAGTGGGCTTGAGCTGATTTGGGCTCTGAATGGGCATTCTATACACACTCAGTTTACCAAACTCACCCCTTTTCCTTCCAACCTTACAGGTGAGCCCTAGACAGTGGACTTGGAGCTGGAAGGGATTCAGAGTGGCCACGGAAACTGAAATATTGGTTTAATTAGATTTTCTATTTTATTTAATTTATTACTTTTTCATTCTTTTTTATGTTTAATTTGGGTTTGTAATAAGGCCGCTCTTATTATTTTTATCATGGGTTTGCAATTATTTAAATCGTTTTGAGCTTAAGTAGGATATTGTTTAAATCGTTTTGAAATTGGTTAGCTCCAAGGCGTTTTTATAAAAGTTACTTGATTTTAAAATATCACGATGATAGAGCAAAGCTTCCGCAACGTAAATGTTTTCATAAATAAGTATCTTAAATAGACTTAAACTTAATTTGTTGTTCATAGACAAGTCATAAGCTTAAAGTGTGGCAATGGATGTGTGCATGTCTAGGATTGGATCTAGGGAGAGCTTGGTACTTAAGCAATATAATTGACTCACCTCCTCTTCTCTTGAATCTTACCTGGTGTGCAGTATCCATTCACTTTAAGCCATAACAGAGAAGATCTAATTTTTCGATACTTAAACTGTTTTAAAAATAACATGTTTCTATAAGCTACAAAGGTTTACAAGCTTTCACAATTTTTCATAAAATTTTACAGAGTTGTTAACAATGTTATCTGAAAAGGGAATGATTATTTCAATGAACCACGTTTTGAAAAAATAAACACAACCTGAGGTTTTATACAAGTTTAACGGTAGAAGCTTCTAAACACTAAGAAGGGTTTTCAATGAAAACATGGTTTTCGAAAAACACTTCAATGTGACACACTAGACTTGACCGTAACGTCTGGGCCGGGTTTGGGGTGTTACATAAACCTTCTAGAAACTCATAATTTGTATCTTTTGCAATTTAGTCCTAAAGGACAAATTAATCACTAACTCATAAAATTTCCTTCATGAAATTTTCTCAATATCATGCAGGCATGCCATAAACTCAAAAATAATTATGGAATAAATTCTCTACTTTGGATTTGTGGTCTCAAAACCACTATTGTGACTAAGCCCTAATTTGGGCTGGTAGACCAAATGAAATGTTCATT
This sequence comes from Gossypium stocksii, assembly GCA_020496765.1. Classification (NCBI taxonomy): domain Eukaryota; kingdom Viridiplantae; phylum Streptophyta; class Magnoliopsida; order Malvales; family Malvaceae; genus Gossypium; species Gossypium stocksii. The sequence goes on along the minus strand of CM035623.1, from coordinate 35,972,358 downwards.
TTGGTATATGCTTACTTGTGGAATGGTAAGGTTATGTTTGGTTTGGTAAGATCTTGTTAAGTTTGAGATAAATGAAAAAGGGATATAAAATATATGTATTTGGCTTGAAATGGATACATGAAAGTTGGTACATGTTTGTGTTGTAATTGGTTTTGTTTTGATTGGTTATGAAATGGTTTTAAATGTCTACTCTTTGGCTGAATTGGTTGCTTATTTGGCATATGAATTTGGTGCAAAATTGATGCTTGTAGGTACAAGAGAATTGGGTGTGAAATGTGGCTTAAACCAAGACTATTTTCATGCCACACAGTCTAAGCACTTGAGCATGTGTCTCGACCGTGTGACCCTTACACCTTAGATAATTAAGTCAGTATACCTTACAGAATTGACACGGCTTAGACACACGGGCGTGTCTACTGGCTGTGGGTGGCACACGGGCTGGCACACGGGTGTGTCGTTGGTTGTGTGACCCAAGTCAGTAGCCTTCCTAATTTTCACACAGTCTGGCATACGGGAGTGTCCTTGGCCGTGTGGTGTAAGTCAGTAGGTATGCCCTGTTTTCACACGGCCTGGACACATGGGCGTGTCTGGTGCCCATGTGAGGCACATGGCCTGTTCACATAGGCGTGTGACCGTTATATGAAAAATTTTCTAAGTTTTCCTAAATTTTTCAAATGTTATCAAATCAATCCCGAATACATGTATAGTACTTCGTATGCTCAAATTAAGCACGTTTTGAATGTGAATGAATGATATTGATTGAATTGAGATGTAAACTGATAAATGTTGGATGAAATACTGTTCTTAAATGAGTTATACGATTGGTAATGCCCCTTTACCTATTCCGGCGATGGTTACGAGATAGGGGTGTTACACGTGTGTCCCCTGGTGTTGAAATTAAATGCAAGTCGGTATGCTGCTCACAGCCTCACACATGGGTGTGTGACTGGCAGTGTGGCATAAGTCAGTATACCTACAGGTTTGGCACGACCCAACACACGTCCTGGCACATGGGAGTGTGTGCCCATTTCGAATAAGCACGTGGGCCAGACACACGGGCGTCTGGTAAGCTGTGTGACCTAAGTTAGAGAGTTACACGGGGTAGGACACGAGTTGGGACATGACCATGTGCTCCCATTTCGAATGTCCACATGGCCTGTGACATGGGAGTGACATGGCCTGTTCGCACAGCGTGTGTCCCTTGTTTTCATGAAAATTTTTTAAGTTTTCTGAAATTGTTCAGAGTTATCAGTTTAGTCCTGAATCACTTTTAAAGCATGCTTAAGGCCTAATAGGCCCTATTAAAGGACAATGTGATTGAGAATGAATGGAATATGTTTATGTACGTAAATGTATGAGAAACGTATGCATTATTGTGTAATAAGTTTAGTAATGCCTCTTAACCCTATTCTAGCGATGGTTGTGGGTTAGGGGTGTTACATTGACACTTTCGTTTTATCCCTGATAAGATTTAAGAAAAAATTCATAAGTTCAGTAGTATTCAATATAAAAATTAGCCAAAAATTGATATATTAAAAGCATAAAATTAATTTGCTATTAAATTCTCCCTACTTAGTCAATGCTTGTCCTCAAGCAAGATGCGTATTTCTATACTAGAAATCATTCGTCAATTTTTTTCTAAATCAAATCTCCTTCCTTAGCCAAGTGTAATACAAACAATTATGTGAATAAAAAAATAAGTAATTGCTAGGTTTAACTATTAAGCATTTTATAAAATCTCTAACATCATGCAAAATTCAACTACTATACTAAATTTAGGCTTAATCAAACTTGTGAGACAATTGTACTCAATAAATTTTTCCACAAGTTTGAGACGTAGTTTAATCATTTTACGTGAAATGAGATGACAACCCAAGCACCTCACTCCAGTTACTCAATTTGAGATGTCCCTGATCAGTTAATTTCTCCTTACTCAAGGAAGCTCAATTAGTGGAATGTTACAAGTTTCGATTTTTCGCTCGAATCTTTTTACGTGTAATGAGATGACAACCTAAACACATCATCTTGGTTACTTAATTTGGTCACATTTCCCAAATTTTCACTCATAATTAGGCCATTAATGGGGGGGTTTACTTTTTACTTTTTACTTAAATAAGATTGAGTAATTTAATTAGACAAGTTTAAAGAGCCAATAAATTTTATGAAATGTTGACTTAGCCATAACATTTTCAACTCTACAAAATACTTGTTGATCAAAATAAGCAATGAGTATTTATTCATGAATTACCCAATCATTTAAATAAACAAAACATAGGAATTGTAGGCTCATTTTCGAAACAAATTAACACATGGAAAGAAGAAATAGCATGGCATCTAAATTAATCCCCTTACTTAGCCCATATTGCCTTCAATGTGCAATTTTAAAAAAATGAGAAAGAGAAGGGTCAAGTGTACTGCCTGTAATGCCCTCTTACCCGAGACCATCGTAGGAGTCGAGCTAGAGGTGTTAATAAACTAAGTTTCGACATTTAAGAAAGTTTACCTTGTTGATCTCAACACTAGTATTAGCAGTGCGTCACGGTTACAAAAACAAATCATATCTCAAGTTACAAAACTTGAAATCAAGATCCGTAAATTTTTCCTGAATCTAGACTCATATCATATTTAATAATTTTTTTCTAGAATTTTTGGTTGGGCCAATTAGTACAGTTTATTAGTTAAAGTTACCCCTATTTTAGGACTCGATTGCACCCACCTCTACTTACTTTGAACCACTTTTCTCTCTGTACAGAATTCATAAGACTATACCGTTTGTTTCTATTAAAAGTAGACTCAGCAAGAATTCTGTACATATACAGTATACCTCCTAATTATTTTTATACAATTTATGGTGAATTTCCAAAGTTGGAACAGGGGATCCAGAAATCGATCTGGCCCTGTTTCACTAAAACTCAAATATCTCACAACAGATAACTCCTTTACCTGTTTTGCTTTTTCCATATAAAAATAGACACAATAAGCTTCAAATCCATATTCAATTAATCACCTAATTCAATTTCTACTATTTTTAGTTATTTTTCAAACTCATGTCTTTGCTGCTGCAATGTTCTGTTTTATGGCAAATTTCACTTTTCTATGGATATTCATGGACTAAGTGTCACTTTAAGCACACATGGTCTCACACATGATCTAGATTAACCATTCCAATGACTAATCATTATCAAGCATTTTCTCAACAAAACCACAACCATATCACAAGATTAATTACACAAAACGAGTATATTGCTATACATGCCATATCCAAGTTATACAAACCATTTTACCAAAATAATTCTTTGGATAGTGTGAGCGAGCCTTCGACCTATCCCAATTCCCAAGCCGGCTTGCCCAAAACTACAATGAATAAAAAGGGAGGAGTAAGCATAAATGCTTAGTAAGTTCACATGCAAATAACGGGTAATATAATCATACAATTTAACATAACATCATTTGCTTAAACATCATCAAGGCATTCCATTCATCACATAAGCATACTTATTTCCTCACCAAAGTTTGTCTTACCACATTCATCACAAAAAGGAATAAGTCCATACCTGTTCACTTACCTTTATTTATCACATTCACCATCGATTCACTTTCATTTTAGATGTTCTCCCAATTTCCTTAAGGTTCACCCGTTGAACACATTGGAATATAACTTGGGTACGTGGATAGTATGCACGTAAATGTGCCATCCCCTTAGTTTAACAAGCTCAATAGCTTTATAATTCAAGTAGCCAAGCTACTATGTAACCCGCCCATAAACGAACTTGGACTCAACTCAATGAGCTCGGGCGTTCGCATCCATAAGTAAACTCGGACTCAACTCAACGAGCTCGGATGCCTAGTTACATCTCACGAACTCGGACTCAACTCAACGAGTTCGGAACTCAACCATCCTAGTGACATGTCACTTGTACCCTAATCTATTCCCAAGGTTCAAACGAGATTTCTCTCTCAATTCCATAATTCAATCGTCTTCCTCGAGATATCGAAACCAACATTTACTATATTCCATACTTGTTTGCACATCAATAAGAAATAGTTCACAAAACATAATATTTCATAATAACAACTACAATAGCATATAATGACATTAAATAGCTTAGAAATAACAATTATATCACATTATTTACACATGAACTTACCTCAATGCCAAATATTTGAATTCGAGCCTATTCCTCGAAAACTTTGTTTTTCCCTCGTTCATGACTTGAATCTCGTTTTTCTTGATCTAAAATAGCACATTTAGCTCATTTAATACCCACATTTATCAAAATAGTCCTTAATTCAATATTTTGAAAAATTACAATTTTACCCCTAAACTTTTACATATTTACACTTTTGCCCCAAGGCTCGGAAATTAAATTTTATTCCAAATTCTTATATTTTAGGACATGCTGATCATTTATTTACCATTAGCAAGCTTAAATTCTCATTATAACATGCACTTATGAACAATTTATATTTTTACCGATTAAGCCATTTTTACTCGTTTTTACTTAAAACCGAGTAGCACAAGTTATGTAACATAATTTAAAACCTCATATTCTATCATAAAACATCAAAATACACAAATTTCACCTATGGGTATTTTTCCAAATATGAACCCTAGCTTAAATTATTGCTAGCATAAGCTTTATCGAGCTACCGGATTCCAAAAACGTAAAAATCATTAAAAACGAGGCTAGAACGAACTTACAATCGAGCTTGGAAGCTTGAAAAACCCTAGCCATGGTTTCTCCATGCTATTTTCGGCCTTAAGGAAGAAGATGAGCAAAAATTGGCTTTTAATTTGATTTTTAATTCATTTAATCACTAAATGATCAAAATGCCCCTAACTTAAAAATATTTTTTTCCATCCATTTCATGTCCATTTTTGTCCAATAAATTAACCAATGGTCTAATTACCATTTAAGGACCTCCAATTTAAATTTTCATAACAATTGGACACCTCTAACATATAGAACTCAACTTTTGCACTTTTTACAATTTAGTCCTTTTGACTAAATTGAGTGCCCAAACGTCAAAATTTTCGCACGAAATTTTTTACAAAATAATTTGATAAAAATGTAAACCATAAAAATATAAATAAAACACATTTCAATTTAACACCTTTACCATTTGACAAAAATGCCCTTAATGTCTTTGTAATTTTTCATGTACAAGCCCATTTTTGTCCAAAATTTTAGAAATTGGTCAAATTGCTATTTAAGACCTCCTAATTAATATTCCAAAGCAATTTCTTACTAAAAGCTTCTAGAATGCAAGTTTTGCAACTTATTCGATTTAGTCCCTAATTTCAACTTAAGCACTTTATGCATAGAATTTCTTCACAAAATCTTCACAAAATCATGCAATCATATCATAAACCTCTAAATAATTATAAAATGATTATTTCTTCCTTGAATTTGTGGTCACGAAACCACTATTTCGATTAGGCCCTAATTCGGGATATTACACTCCCCATGTATGTTTAATTTGGCAGAGGATGGTGGAAATGATGGCTTTGTAATATAGCCAGGATATTTAAGATTTGAGCCTTAATCATTATTCCTAGAAAGTAGCACATTTAGTTAGATTAAATAATAATCTTATTTTTTTAATATCAAATTTGAAATTAAATAAATGAAAATAAATATTTATGGATTGCTTCACAAAAAGAGCTTTTGTTTTATGCCGTTAGCTCGACAACCTGATTGTATTCATTTGGTTTGTTGAAAATTAATTCTTCCATCATTTGCAGTTGGAAGTTCTCGTAAAAAGGTTTCAACCTTTGCCTATTGACCTTGAAGCACTTTCTAGATTCCTCACTCTTAATTTTGACTACACCATGAGGAAACAATTGAGTAATAACAAAAGGAGCTAGTCATTTTGTTCGAAGTTTACCTACAAAGATCCTTAGTGTAGGATCATAAAGTAGCACTTTTTGTCCTATTGAATTTTTTTTACAGGATATCTTATGATCATGAAATGCTTTGGTTTTGTCTTTATAAATTTAGACATTTTTTTACGTATCATGCCGGATTTCCTCGAACTCTCTAATGTGTAATTTTCAATATTCTTCTGCAAAATTTTAAATTATAGTCACGCTAATTTTCTTAGGCACTACATGAACACTAGACACATTTTGCATTGCATTGGGGCAGCCAATGTCCTCATAAACATTAAACTTGACCACTTCATCAACGAATTCCATAGTGAGTGTTCCACTCTAAACATCAATTCATTCACGTGGTGCTTAAAAATGGTCTCCCAAGCAGAATATTAGAGGAATTTTTTTATTTTCATCCTCCATGTCAATGATGTAAAAATCTATAGGAAAAATTAGTTCATTTACCTTGACGTGAACATCCTCCAACACCTCTTCTGGATACACGATTAACCTACACCCTTGTTTCTTTTAAAGTACCTGTGTCTAGCAATTTATAAATAGATAAAGGCATAAAATTAATAGATGCACCTAAATAACAGATGGCCTTTTTAATGCCAACATTAGCTATTTTGCAAGATATAGAAAACATACCTTGGTCCTTACACTTAGGTGGAATTTTCTTTCGTAAAACCATGAAGTTGTTTTCTCCTACACCAACTATTTCGTTACCCATGAGCTTCTTCTTATCAGTGCATAACTTGTTTTATTGCATTGAGTATGGGTATGTTAATTTCAACTTTCTGAAACTTATCTAGGATTTCTCTCTCTTCTCGCTCCTTTTTACATTTGGTGAGCCTTCCAAGGAATGGTGGTGGTACCACAAATACTTTAATGGTGCTGATTTCATAGTAGCTGCTGGATCATGTTTCTGTTATTCTCACCTGGTGTTGGCCCAAAAATTGTTCCACTCTTTAAGGTCATAACACTTACATTTTGTTGTGGATTTGGCTCAGTTTGAGATGGCAATTGCTTATGGGACTCCAATCAACTGATCGTAGGTGCAAACTTATTTATTTACTGATCTATTTCTTGTAGGTGCACTTCAATCTTTTGTTGGAACTTTTTGGTGCTAACGGCTAACCTTTCCACTATGGCCTCAAGAGATGTCTTTGGGGGTTGAAATTATTGAGTCAATGGTAGTCTTGGCTAATATAGTTGGTTGTAATGAGGATCCAATCCATAGCTTAGATTTGGGTGAACTCTCTACCCTACATTGTAAGTTTTTGAATGTGGATCATATCGCCTTTGGAGTGGCATTGGGAAGTTTTTAACGGCATCTACTCATGCTGTTGTATCCTCGTGTAAAATTAGAAATAAGTCTGTTGGGTGATCAGGCATAGCACAAATCCCGCACAATCGAGTTGGGTTTGTTTTTCCTATAAGCAAATTTTGAACCACATTAGTGAGTTTGTCAATTTTATCTTCTAAGGTTGGAGTACTTAGCCCATGAACCTATCTCTTAGGTTCTATCGTTGGTTGAAAATGTTGAGAATTCTCAACCATGGTCAAAATTAATTCCTTTGCTCATTGAGGAGTCATGTTAACAAGTGCCCCTCCGCTATCGACATTAATCATCTTCATTCCATAAGGAGTAACCCTTAATAGAAATACTGAAGAAGTGATTCTTCCGTTAAGCCATGTTATGGGCAACTTGTACACAATTTCTTGTTTCGCTCCCAATAGTCTTAAAGCGATTCAGTCTCCTTTTGTTGTATTCCGATAATATCTCTCATTAATTTGGTTGCCTGAGCTGTTGGAAAGAACCTGTCAAGAAATAAATGAGACATATCAGACCACATATTAACAAATCCTGGAGGTAAATAAAATAGTCATTCTTTAGCAGAGTCAGCTAATGAAAAAGGAAATGCTCGAAGTTTAATTGGATCCTTGGTTACTCCCTGTGGTTTCATGCTTAAGCAAACCATGTGGAACTCCTTAAGATGAGTGTAGGGGTTCTCGTTTTGTAAACCAGGAAAAGTGGGCAATAAATGAATTAAGCCCAACCTTAATTCAAATGGTGTTCTTCCTGTCAGATAAGTTATGCATAGCGGCTATTGCTCATGTAGTGCCGCAGCGAGCTATCAAATGGTTTAATTCGCCATTTCTTCTGGTTCACTGAGTGTATCGTCTATTACTTCCGTGTAAAATAGTGTTTCGTATTCGGCTTCTCTCACTTGCAATTGTTTTTCACGTCAAATAGCCTCTCTTCGTAGTGATCGAGCTAACTTTTCAAGTTCTGTTCAAACTTTAAGGTCCCTGGTTCTAACCTAGTCTAAGTCAAATAAATAAAAATTAGAATTATTTCTAATCCCCAACAATGGTGCCAAAATTTGATGGGCATCGAAACCACCAAATATAAATTCCTACGGTTTAATTGAATTAAATAGTAGTATAGAGTAGTAGGGTCGATCCCACAGGGACTGAGACTCCTAATTTTCCTATTTATGTGACCAAGTTTCTAAGTTTAGGCAGTTGTCGTGCTCACAACCTGTGCATTGCAGAGCTAAAAAAAGTAAAATAGGGATTTTAGTTGATAAAGAAAATAAAAAGAAACAAATATAAAATAAAATAAAATTATGGTTGCAAAATAAAATTGAGGAAATTAAATTAAATCGGTAAATCAAATATGTTAATGCTTAGCTTCAACCTAGGTACACTCTGAAATTGAATCGATCATTGGAAGTAGATTTTCCTTTCCAAACGATAAGCTGGTTATAGTGATCAAGGACGCCCAACTGCCAACTTTTCCTTATGTAGTTGGTTTCGGTACAACTTGCAAACCAACCCTTACTAATTATCTAACCATGTAACACGTGTCTGCAATTTATATCTCAGTAGCCTTGCAATCCAGAAAAGCTAAACTTTGAATTAATGACCTCAACTGCGTGGTTCATTTAACTTCGACCACTATCTTCCTTGACGGAAGTCAACTAGCTTTTTTCCAATTGAATATGCCAGAATTCGAACTTGGTAGATGACCGTGTCATTTTCTAAACTGTACGCCAAACAATTCCAAGCCAACACATGCTTTTTGAATTGAAATTGAATTAAATGTAACGGATGATTGTGACTATCCCATATTCTAGAGAGATAATGAATACCATATTGAAAAGTTTTAGTGCGAGTTCATATCTCACAATTTTTTATTGGAATGATAATTGGACTAAGGCTAAATGTAGTTTTTAGTTGAGAATGAAATTAATCATGCTTGAAGGAAAAAGGAAAAAATATATATATTCAATTTAACTTCAATTGTAAGTTCCGGTATGTCTTTCAAAGCCATTAATACAAGTATTTATACACTTTTCAAGTGTTATATTTAACATGAATCAACCAACTAAAATTAGCATGATTCCTCTAAGATTAGGCCAACTAAAATCATATTTTCCCTATTTATAGAATTTGACAATTTCAAAAATCTGATTTAATCAACAACTATTTTTGCAGTTTTTCTAATTCGACCCCTTTTCTTGCTTCTTGTTCCGATTTAGTCCATTTTGCTTTATTTTCATCCCTGATAAGATTTAAGCAAAAAATCATAAGTTTAGTTGTATTCTATTAAAAAATTAGCCAAATATTGATACATTAAAATTACAAAATTAATTTGCTATCAATCATATGAGGGGGAAAACAAAAATTTGAAGATAAATTTGAGAGAAAATACACACCAACAAAATTTGTGCTTAATGAATCCAACATTACTATCAGCTTATATATTTTGGTTTTTGGTTAAAGATTTTTGTTTACCAAAATAATGTATACAAAATTAAATATACTTTATTATATGTTATGTAAATATATTGCATTTTAGAAATTTTTTATACCAAAGCATATTTAAATACAAATTAAATATATTGTATTTTGTTTAATATATATTATCAAAATAATTTTATATCAAATAAAATTTGAATTGTGGTATAACAATATTTGTTAGTATGTATCAAACTTTAGTTCATATATTTTATACCAAAATTTTTGAAGAGAACAAATGCTAACATTTTTAATGCACTACCAAAATTTCTAACACAATACTAGAGTTCCTAACCAAGTACCAAAATATATAAGAGCGTCTCATGATTTATTTCAATATTCATTAGAAATTTTGGTATACCAAAATACCAAAATACCAAAATATCTAATGAGATGGTATTAGAAAATTTTGCTATAAGTTAGAAATTTTAGTTCCGTGTTATCAATATCAATACCCCTTTAGAAATTTTGGAATCACATTTGACTTCTGTTATAGTTTACTGAAAAATGTATTTACTTTTTCTTTTACGGGAATAACTAGTTACAAGTTTTGTTTTGTATGGTGATAAGTACTAAAAGTAACATGTTTTAATCCCATTCTTAATGCGATTTAGGTGATTATTCGATGTTAATGGTGAATTTTATGCTCTTAATCCTTTAAATTCATGTTTTTATACTTAGGTGAGCATTTGGAAGCAAAAGGAACGAAAAACGAGAAAAAATGAAAAATTAGAGTAAGGTACAAGAGCCACACAGCCATGTGGTAGGTCGTGTCGATTGCATGAATTTGCACTCTAAACAATGGGAAAACATGATTTTTAAGTTTTTCGGGCATTCTAAGACGTATATATGATAAAAATAAGAAGATAGGAGGAAGCCGTCATAGAATACTCAAGAAAAAAATTGGAAAAAACCATTGAATCTAATTTGGAAGTAGATTTCTATCAAGATTGAAGATTCCCAGTTGATTTCTTAGGAGATTATCATGAGTTTCTTTATTTTTTTCGGTTATATTTTTTCTGGGATATTTTTATTCAAACATGAACTAATTTTCTAAATACCTAAGGAGACAAACCCTATGATGGATTATGTCATTTGAATTTTATTTTATGCAATAAATACTTATATCTTGTTCTCAATTGTGTGTGCTTAATTCTCACTTACGGAATAGGGTTACAGAGCATTACCATAAAAACATAACTTAAAATCATCAATTTCCAAACATTTCATGAATCATAACATTATTCATTCAAACACATGCTTATTGTCCCTTATTCGAGCCCTCGAGGCCTTAGAAACACTTTAGAATCGATTAGGGACTAAATCGAAACCATTTAGAATTTCATCAAAAAAGATAAAAAGTTTCACATTGTAGGGGTCACATGGCTATGTGGCTAGGCCGTGTGACTCACACGGCTGAGACATATGCCCATGTCTCAGGCTGTGTGGACATTTGAAGTGGGGCACAGGACCATGTCCTAGCCCGTGTTTGTGCTCGTAGAGCACTCTAACTTGGGTCAAATGGCCAAGCCACACGCCCGTATGCTAGGCCGTGTAACTCCCGAAATGGCCTCACACACCCATGTGCCAGGCCGTGTAACTGCCTGACTTGCAACTCTTAGAAACCTACATGGGACACATGGCAGTGTTACATGACACACGGCTAAGACACAAGCCCATGTCTTAGGCCGTGTGGACAAGAAATAAGCTAATCTCAAGCCATTTCTTTCACCCAAATCAAGCTCACACCTACAAGCGATTTGCACATACAATCAGGCTTGAAAACATACCTAAAACATGCATAAATGGACTAATTCAATATTGTATCTATCTATACAACCATTATGCCAAAAGGTACCTCAATCACAAGTCATCAAATCAACCTAAACATAAATATACTTATCCAAGAATCAACCATACATAACTACCTATTTCCATAAGAAGTCATACCACAATAATCACATGCCAAACCACACTCAAACATACCAAATTGGTCATCCATAATATACTTTCATTTGACCATTTCATCATCAACCTTTATGTATTAAAATGACAAAAGTTCATCAACCATAATACAACATTTATACATGTCAAACATAACAACTAGATCATTAATGCAAGTTCACCTATACATGCCATTATAACCATAACCAAAACATCAAAAGCTACCAATATATCCGTGGGATAGTGTGATAGGTCTTCGACGAGCTTTGAAACTGAATGAGCTTCCGATTATCTAAAAACATGAGAAATGAGACTATGTAAGCATGTAATGCTTAGTAAGTTCATCTAACATAAAACCATAACTTACCAATTCATTACATAACATTAAAATTTAACATGATCTAATCCAACCTTTAGCTTGGCACAAGCGTAAGCACCAACACAAACATGTTAGCATACTTGAACATAATTCATAAAAATTTAACATGAATAACCATTATACTTGAGCATGATTCAATTGGATTTATCATCTATCATAACATAACATGTTTTCCATGTAGCTCACCATTTCGATGTATTTCATACACACATGACTTGGTTCATATTTAACACTTACCATCTCCTTTCAAATTCATGCCGGTTGAACCATTTAGAATATCATCAGATATGTGGGATAGCTCACACGATGTGTGCCAAACATATAATCGTAACCTTTCCTTTCTTTTTGTAACACCCCAAACCCGGCCCAGACGTTATGGCCAGATCTGGCATGTCACATGGACAGTTGATTCACTTACGATCATCTTTTTGACAAAACACTATATTATTCGTTGGAAAACCATGATTACTAGCTTGTAAATCCTGATCATTACCCAATTTAGAAACTGTTTTAATTTACCAAGAAAAGTTTATATCAAAATCTCATTAAGGTGTTATCGTTGCTAAATCATCTAGTCATTATGTGAGGCATGTTGAAAAACGGTTGCGATTAAGTTTGAAAACCCACGTAATCTAGTCTACCATTTTAAAACAAATAATAAAGAAACCAAAACCAAATACCCGAGTGACCTTATTACAATGAAATTTCAAAATTAAAATTAGAATAGAAATAAACTAAATTTTTAATTAAGCTAAAAACCAGAAACATGAACCACGTGGCCACCCCGAATCCCTCTCAGCTCCAAGTCCTCTATGGTTGGGGGTTACCTGTATGGATGGAAATAATAGGGTGAGTTTGTAAAAACTCAATGTGTAATATAACCCAACCAGTGTCAGAGATAAGTCAAGCAGCTCAGTCTAGGCTGAAGCCCTATTCAGATACATATCAAATTGGGCCTTGGCCATTTTCAGAAATAGAGTGGGCCTTGGGCCCATTACAGATACAGAACAGAATATGTATGTATGTATGTATGCAAAGCCCAATCCCAGTCCAGCCTAACACACCACTCGTACCAGCCCATCACACCATGTGGGGAATAACTCAACCCACCCAGCCCTATACACCACAGACACAGCAGAGCTGCTAGTACAGAAATCATGGCAGAGCCACTAGAACAGAAATACGAGGTAGAGCCTCTAAGCAGAACACGTGGCAGTGTCACTAAATAGAACTTCCTCCATATCCATATCCCAACCCCATGCAACCTAGAGTACTACATGACATAAGCATACAGATTATCAGATACAGATACATGCAAATCAATCAACTATTTCTAGCGGTAAAACAGTCTTTAGGCATCTAGAGGTAAAATGGTAATTTTTACCCTTTAGGGATATTTTGGTCATTTAGCTATGTTTCTAGGTTTCATGCATAATACGACCTTTTAGTAGATCTGACATCGCTCTGAGCGACTCAAAAAGTCCATCCAATCATATAGTGAAAACAGGCCCAAAAACCCCTAATGGGCCTAAATGAGCCCACATGCTTATGTAGCCCGCTCAATCTAATCTTATGCATTTTATCTCAGATTTAATGTCTAATATACCAGAACTTACTTACCGCATACTTTTACCCATATGGGACCGTAAGCCCATTGGGCCCAATTTCGGCCCATCGAGGCCCAGAACAGCCCAAGTGCACAAAAATGTGCACAGCAGCCCTTACAGCCTAATATTCCAGATTCATGAATTCAAATTAACCCACGAGCGTTCGCACGCTTACAAGTCCTCGAAATGCCGGTACTTCGGCATTTCGGCTCTTCGGCTTTTGCCGATCTAAGCTACTAGAGGGTGCCGTTACACACCTGATTTCACGATTCCCATAGTCGACATGCGCTCAACCTATTACCATAACAACGATCATCAAAACCTTAACCAGTATCTAACGAAACTATACACAAAACTTACTCAACGGTTACTTACCACTGCTTCGCTTGCCTATAATCACTTAAATTCAACGTTTCCCTCCGGGATTGATTGAATGATGTCAGATCTAAGCACCTACGACCATGGATAGATCCAATCTAACATATGAAAGTTAAAGGAGTGTTAACCTCCCAAACTGAATCTCTACTAAAAGAAAAAGCTGAAATCTATAACAAAAGTACTTACCCAATTCGCTTAACTGATCTATTAAAATCTAGCAGCAGTCACTCACTAGCCCAAACTTAACACTCTTGCAGATCTAATCGAAACTTGATGCAGGAGGAGGGATCCTACTATTCAACTAATGCAGACAACACAAAAGGAGTAAGCACTTGAAGAAGGGTAATTGGTTTAGGGACTTGTTTAACAAAGGAGAATAGTATTCAACTATACAACAAGTGGGTAGAGAATGATTAAGTTTGGTCTTGGCAACGTATGGAGTATGAAAAAGAAGAGAAAGATGTGAGTTTTGGCTTTGAAGAAATCGGCTAAGAAGAAATTGGCAAAAAGAAGACTAAATGTTTTGGGTTTTCAGCTTTTAAAGCAATCGGCCAAGAGGGGTTCTAAGCGAATCAATTTCAAATAATGAAGAAAAGAGGAAAAAGAATAAGAAGAAGGTAGGTTCGGCCAAATCAAATTGGAGAGGCCAAGGTAGGATTCGGTTAGCCACCAAAGAAAAGAAGAAGAAAGAATGGTCTAGGAGTTGGCTAAAGCAAGCATTTGGTAGAAGAAAATAAAGCAAGAATCAAAACCCAAGGGTACCACAAAAGAAATCGACACCCACTACAAAAACCCATAGAAACGCAAAAAGTAACCAAATCTTGAAAGAAAACCCAAAAAGAGAATTCGGCAAACACACTCACGCTCTCTAATTGTCAAAAATGCTACCCTTTACCCCTTAGCTGAATTTGCCCTCCAAGTAATCCCACAATTAGCCAACTCTTGCTCCTCACCCTAATTCCTAAATTTTTCTCCTTGATAATCTCCCCTTATCACTCCTTAATCCAATCTCATGAGCAACTCAAACACCTTCCCTCAGAATTTAACTTGGAGTCCACCTCTTGCCATGCTCAAGTAGCAAAACTAAAGGATATTGCCATCAAGGAGATTCAAACCTTAGCTCCTTCACAAGCTACCACACGCCACCTCGTTGTGCTTTAAGTGGCACTACCTTGCTACTTTTCCACAAGCTTCCTTGTGCCATAAAACCCCAATATTTATTTAAAAGCCCGCTATACCAAAGTCCATTTTCACATAAAGTAAAAATTAAAATTCTGCCAGGCTTTAGACTTAAACCTAGGCCTTCTAAAGATCCACTAAACACACCCAACACATTAATACAACACATCTGGCCATGCAAAACTAAATTCACGCAAAAATTCAAAAACCCTAAAATTTAGGGCGTTACACTTTACATCGTTACTCACACGAGCTGTGAAATGGGCTTGCTTGTAACAACCCAACTTCGGTGAAATCGGAGTAGTGGTTTCAGGACCACAAATCTGAGCCAAAAATAAAAATATATTTTTATTTTATTACATGGTCTATAATATGATAGAAATGTCATGTGAAAATTTTGATAAGAAAATTTTACCGATTTCATATTTAATTACGAGAAGGACCAAATCCCATAAAATGTGAAAGTTGAATTCTAGTAACTATAAGGATTAAATAGTTATGGAATTCAAAACTAGAGGTCCATATATGGTGATTAGACTATTAAAGAAAAGTACGTAGATTTTTGGTGACTCATCCAAGGAAATTTAGAAAAAGGGCAATGACCAAATTGAAAAATGAAATAATTTAATTAATTAAAAGATGGTAAAAATAAATACCTTCTTATTTTCTCATCTTCTTCCCCAAAAATACATGGAAAACCTAGAAGAGGGAGAAGAAACTTTCATGGCCAAATTGGGTAAGTTTCCTTGTTCCTTTTTTAGTAATTTTGATATTTTTGAAACTAGGATAGCTTAATCTATCTATTTGGGGGATCAATTTGAGAAGTTATCAAAGCATGAAAAATGGATCATGGATGTATATGCTGAAAATTAGAAATTTATGGTAGAAAATGAAAGGTTGTTGATAGAGAAACAACTTTTACAAAGTGATTTTTGATGAAAACATGATTTAGGGACTAAAATGTAAAGATGTAAAATTGAAGAAAAATGCTAAATTTTTATGAATTCAAATGCTGTAAATTTTGTAATGGGATTTTGGTTAGGCTTGGAATAGTGAGTAAATTGCACAAATTTTATTTTCCGAGCCTAGGGACGAAATGGGAATTTATGGAAAAGTTAGGGGCAAAATGGTAATTTTGTCTAGGATGTGAATTGAGTCCAAATGAGTATGAAATATGAGAAATTGATGTAAAATTTACTCGTATATATCTGGATAGACCAAATTCGGAGCTAGATCGAGGAAAGAGGAAAATGTCAGATTAGTAGATTTTACGTACATGAACATTGTCGAGACAAGTTCATATAACTAAATTGTGTTTATTTACATGCTTGCATTGATTGTGTTTATGTAAGTTGTATAAATACCATAAATATGTGAAATGATTACATATCTAATCAAGCCTGATAAATAAAAATGATTAAATTAAATGATAAGGCCCGATAGATGATAAAGGATAAATGATGAGCATATTACTTATGTGCTTGAAATGAATATGGAATGTGTTTATTTGAATTATACGAATGTTGTAGATGTATGAAATAATCACATGCCCGATAATTCTTGGGAAAAAAGTTTAAATCCTGGTTAAATAAAATGGAAAATCGATGGATATGTGATTTCCCGAAATGAATGAGGTATTGCATTTGTTTCTGACGGCATTTAGCTTGGACAAGTACTTCTATTAACCTTATTATAGAAACGATCTATCTCAAACGAGTAATCCTGATATAAGTCCTCTCGAGCATATGTTATGGATTGGATTTAGCTCGAACAGGTAATCCATATTAAGCTCCTTAGAGCATATGTCATGAAAAGGATTTAGCTTGGACTGGTAATCCTGTTGTTTATATGTATGTGGCTCGAGAGTGTACTTTTTGAAATAGTACGCTATGGGTACCATTTAATATGTCGAATCTTGATTTGTACATCACAAGTGTACTACTTGTGTATCCATCGATATTTCAAATAAATTCAACGGGTAAAAGTTCTTGACATGAGAAGATATGAATAAGAAACGAGTTATTATACATATCGACCTAAAATACATGAAAATGATGATACATGACAAATGATATATGAAAACACGAGATGATAATATTTGTACCTGGGCTTTATTTGGTGAACATATGTTCATTCTTGATTATTGACTTGTACACCTTGAGTGTACTAATCATGACCTTGATATTCTGAGTAATATGAGTAAAGTTCTGATATGAAATGATCTAAACTTGAAATGAACTACTATGAAATTTTACTTGTAATAATGAGATGAATTATGCATGTTGAATGAATACATGTTATGGAAAGCATATGTGATTGGAATCTTAATTTTTGTTGAGCCCATATATGTTTTAATGTTAATATGGAATATATGACTAACAAGGGCAATGAGGATGTGTGTAGGGCTTGAGGTCAAATGGATTGAATATGCCTTACATAGTTACCTCAAAATAGAATGAATGGTAAGTTAAGTACCATGTTATACGAACTTACTAAGCATTTTATGCTTACTGAGTTTTATTTCCCGGTTTTATAGTAAATTGGAAGCTCATTGGATAGGAAACTTGGTGGAGATCACTCACACTATCTATCGGCCCATGTTGGTAGAATATGGTAAATCAATTATGGTTGTAATGGCATGTATAGGATATATTGGCCATATTGGCATGTAAATGTAAATGATGCTTGTAATCTAGCCGTTGAATGACTAGTAAGGGTTTGTTCTAATATACTTGTAGTGTCAAACTATGGTAGCTACATGAATGTTAACTAGTTGATCAAACTATGTCTAACTTGAAGTCTTAACTAAAGTAAGATTGTAGACATGTATGCATGAAATGATATGCCATGATGAATGATGGAATTTGCTTGATTTGAATGCTTGAAATGGTTGGAATGTGTTTGGTATGTTTTAGTGCAGGAAAATGGTAATTTTGGGTGACAAATAAGGCTACAAAATGGTTTTATTATGTCCACCGGGGTAGACACATGGGTCGGTGTCTAGACTGTGTGTGACACACGGCTGGGTACATGGGCGTGTAGTTCAGCCGTGTGTCCCCTGTACCTTAATTTTGAGAAACAGAATGCTTAGAATTTAGCACATAGGCAGAGACACGGGTTTGTATCTCAGCCATGTATGGCACACGGCCTAAAACATGGGCATGTCTCTTGGCCGTGTGAATCCTGTATCTATTTTTCAAAAATTCAAATTAACTACCTGGCCTAGCACACGGGCATGTGACTTGGCCGTGTAACATCAATTTGTTTATGAGTTGCAAGTCAGAGAGGTACACAGGTTAGGGACAGGGGTGTGTGAACCCACATGGCCTGACCACATGGGCGTGTCCATACCACACGGGAGTGTAAGCTTAATAGTGAGAAAAATTTTGGAATTTTGTGAAAAATTCCTTGAGTTCCTGATTTAGTCCTGATTAGATTCGAACACTTGTTTTGGGCCTCGAGGGTTTATATAAGGGACGTTATGAATTCCGATAAATGAATAGTAATTTACATGAATTTTCTGAGAATGTTTTGAAAGTTTCGGTAATGCTCCGAAACCCTACTCTGATGACAAATTCGAGTTAGGGGTGTTAGTTTAGTGCTATCAGAACTACGGTTTAGTCTATTCTCAAACTAAACGTAGCGTATGTGGAGTGTAAAAATACATGCCATTATATAACTTGTGATAGTGTGACATCTCCCAACTCTAATGAAAATTGTTTTCCAAATAGACAGAGATGCTTTCCAACTGAGCTAATTCTAATAATGCTGAAAGTGATACTTGTAATGTTCAAGTAAAAATGTTACGTATGATAAAAAGGGGACCTATAAAGGTATGAAATAAATGTTTTATAATGGACATGTTAATGATAAATGTTAAGTGATATGTGTGTATTTATGAAAGTTAAATTTTAAGGGTTACGATCTCCACCCCCTTTACTAGTATAGTGTTATACAATGAAATTCACAAGATTTATATCAATTAAGCTCATGAATGTGGAACTAAAGGGTTTAAAGGATGAATGATTAATAATGTAGTCAGAATGAGAATGGATTAGTAAGCAAATACGGTATTAAAAGATATTGTGATGTCATTGTTAAGGAAGAAGCTATCCATGAGTAAACGACTTATCCAGATATGATATTTACAAAACGGATTAGTCGAAAATTCTTCCGAATTGACTCTTTCAGTGATTTGAATGATGTAAGATTGTTGATGACTTAATTACAAAGATATTTGAAGGCAACTATTATAATTGAGTATATCACAGTAACATCTCCTGGGTACTCTATAAGTTCTGTTATTCTCAAAGGCATATGAAATTATTTATGTTTAGATGCAATATTTGTCGTATTGAAAGGCTAGTAAATCATGATAGATGGAATTACTGTAGGTCAGGTTGATTTATGAGCGGTATTGCTCTCCCTTACTTGGGTTTTCTAATTCATCATGATTGATATAAGATTTGAGGATAATATTCATATGGTGTTATTTTCTATTTCTACTGATTGAGGCCCTGAATTGTAAATGTGCAAGTTATATTGTCTTTATCACAGTTGTTTCTACTAAGTACGCGTGATATTACCCTTTTGAATTTTCTCTATGATATCATCAATCTATTTATTATTCAAACATGGTTTATCTGTGAAAGATATTCATTGGTTGGAGGTAATTAAATTTATTACCGTTATAAATATTGACTCAATCATGAAATTTGGTGACGGAGATTACAGATTATAGAAAATAAATTACTGCATTAGTTATTATAGGGGCTACTTTCGGTTCTCCCTCTTCTAATTTGAAGTACATTACTGATATTGAAGTGTTGCTTTATCTATACAGTTGAAATGTCGGTCATATTAATGCACTATGGTTTTAAATCTATTTGATTGTAACAGCCTGTTTTTCGTTAAATCAGAACAGTGGTTTTAAAACAAAAATATGAGGTTGAAAAATTATTTTAATATTATGTACAGCATGTTAGTAAGTATGTGTAAAAGTTTCGTGAATTAATTTTACCAATTGGATGTCTAATTTGATAAAAGGACTAAATCGCATAAAATGTAAAATTTATGTTCTTCTTTATTAAAGTGTTTAATTACTATGAGTTGTTAAATTAAAGGTCCTTATGTTGATATCTTACCTTTGATAGTGGGAATGGACAATAATGGACTTTAAATGAATGGTTTTATAATGTTTTCATTAAGGTTAATTTTGGTATTTAGTAATTAAAGCTTAATTAAATAAAATAAAAGTTAAAATGTGTCCATCTTATTCTCTGTTCAACCGAATATTGGAGAGACAGATAAGGTTTGAAGGTTTAATACGTTCGACCATTAGAAGCTTTGATTAAGGTATGAATTTTGTTTGGTTTTTGATGATTTTTATGTTTTTGTGATCGTTGCTTTGTAATCTAGCTAGCTCGTACCTTTGAGTCTAAAATTGTTAAAGACTTTGTGAGTTTCCATTGATGAATTTATGTGTTTTTGAATGTTTAATGTTGAAATATGAAAGTTTGGTGTTAGATATATTAGGTTTATAAAGTGATTTTTAGTGCAAATGTAAAATAGGGATTACTTTGTGAAATGTGTAAATTGAGTGGTTGAAATGTGAAATAAAAGAAAAATATGGGCTGCTAGGGGTACTATGGTCATTCAGCTAGCATGGGTATTAAAGGAATTTCATGAATTTGTGTTTTTGTGAAATAAGGACTAAATTGTCAAAAGCGTGAAAGTTTAGTGGCCAATGTGAAAATATGCTTAAATGTGTATTGTGGACTAAATTGAATGAATGGTTGATTGAATAAGTTAATTTTGAATACATTTAGATCAAGAAAAGAGGAATTTGGAGTTAGATCAGGGGAAAGGCAGGATTATTGAATAGTTGAGTTGATTCGTTATTTCCACCCTCAAGGTAAGTTCATATGTTAATAAACGTTCTTAAATTGTGTTATAAATGCTTATTTATTATTGAATTGAATTGAATGCTGAATGGTCATGAATACGAGCTAAAATCGATAGAGTTACGGCGTTCAAAAGTCCCGTACGAACCTTAGGAATAGTATAGGATACAAATTTCATGACATCAGGATTATCGAGATGAGATTACATGTAAGACCATGTCTAGGACATGGCATCGATACTAGATTTCGTGTAAGACCATAGCTAGGCTATTGGCATCGATATGAGATTACATGTAAGACCATATCTGGGATGTAACGCCCCAAAATTTTAGTTTTTGATTTTGTGAATGTGTGACAGAACTATCTGTCTGCTTCAGTGGTTAAGTGTTCTAGATGTGTGTGGGAGGTCCCAAGTTCAAGCTTTTGGGTTAAATTTTGGTATTTTTCTGAATAAAGCTTTAACCTTGCTTGACGGGCTTAAGATTAATTGATCGTAAATACTTAACAGAATGGGCCTGCTGGTCTGGTGGTTAAGTGGCGTGTGGGTGTGTTGAAGGTCCTGTGTTCGATTCTCGGTGACAACAAGTAGTTGCATTTTTGCTCTTAAATTCATCTGGAGTTGTGTCAGACTGGGTTTTGGAGTAGTTGGGTCAAAGTGGACTAGCGATGGAGTAGAATTAGGGATTTAGGGAGTCTGAGTTGGATTTTACTTTTACTTCTTGATTATCTTTTTCAAAATTTTGGCTCTACATCCTATTTTCCCAAAATGTCTGACGTAAATTCCCATCTTCCCCTCAAGTCTGCCGTTTGCTCATCTTTTTTTTTCTCATTTGTTGAATTTCCTTTTGATTTTTCCCCTTTTGCAAACGTAAATTGCGCGTGTGGTAAGCTGTTGGGCATCATTTTAAAGTGTTGTAAAATTTTCAATAGTCTAGTTTTGGGGTTTTTCGCAGCAGCATATCGCAAGGTTGAGGCTCTTATCATCCTGCTTCACAAAAGAATCAATTCAAAGTATTGGGCTAAGTTTTCTTTAGCTTTAAGGAGGGGTATCTCGATTCAGATTCAATTTTAGTTTGGTGTCTATGTGATAAGTTGAGTGAAATATTGATCAATTATAGGTTCGAGATTTCTTGCAGTTGCTTTTACGTAAAAAATGATATAGGTGTGTACTCGAAAATACAAAAAAATGGGGTTTCGACAAAAGCCAAAAACCCCACTGTCGATGCCACATGGGCGTGTGGTCACCTGTGTGGTAGGCCGTGTGCCCTGACACGGGCATGGGATAGATGAGGCCAGGCCTTGTGCGAAGGACACGGCCGTACGATAGCTAGGCAAGCCGTGTACGAGACATGGGCTAGACTATTTTGGGCCGTGTGGGCCACACAACCATGTGGGCCCACATGTGTAGTCCACATGGGTGTGTAGGATTTTGGGCTAGGCTGTGTGAACCACACGGCCAAGGCCAATTTGGGCTGTATGGACCACACAGGCTTGTGGCCCACACGGGCAGGCCGCATGGGCGTGAGCCCATTTTACTGAAATAATTTCTAAGGTTGCACTGGTCGCCCAAGTTGACTGTGAACCTACTGTAGGGTCAGTAAGCATTACTTAAACCCCTAATTGTGTGGACTGACTGATTGATTGATATATATTGAGCATGATGATAGTATGCATGTATACTGAATTGATAATTTGTACTGATACCATGAGATAACATGTCATGTATTGTATGTTGCATTGCATTGGGTTGGGTTGATATTATTTTGGAGGATGTGTACTAAAAGGCTCTTAAGCATAATATCTGGCAGCTTAGCTCCAAATTACTATTATGGCCTTATTCAGTACTACTTGGAGTGTAGGAATGGGTGGGTGATTTAATCCCCACATGGAGTGTAGGGTTGGACGAAGATGGTGTGTAGAGGCTAGTTGGGTAGGACTTTGCTACTGAATATTGTATGACTAATACTGATACTGTGATGGGCTAAGGGCCTAATGCATACTTGATACCGTACTAAAATGGGCTAAGGCCCAAAATTCTATGATACTAAAATGGGCTTAGGCCCATACTGCTTTTGACTGTGCATTGTGTTATTGTGGTCTGTTTTCTATGGGATTACACACTGAATTAATGTAAACTCACCCCATTGTTTAATATGCACAGGTAATCCCCAGACTTAGATGGATCGGTGCAATGGAGGACTTGGCGGTGACCACGATTTTGGACTTTCATGATTTTTATTTTAAGATTATTGGTTTTATTTTTATTTTTTCATCAGTTAATTTTGGGTTGTAATTGGGACCGACGAACACTTGTTTTGATTTGGGTTTTAATTTTCCTTACTTTATGTATTCATAGCTGTTAGTTGCAGAAAAACTCAATTTTTGAAATAACAAATGATTTCTATAAAACACACGAGTACTTAAACTATTTTTCAAGGCTTTGGGATGAACTTAATTTTCAAAATTCCAATTAATTAAATAAGAGATTAAGGAAAATAGGAAGACGGAAATTATTTTATCGCAACAACGTAGTTTTTAAACACCCTATCATCTGACATCACCATATACAGTCATAACTTCTAGGCTGGGTTTGGGGTGTTACATTTAGTGGTATGAGAGCCAGGTTACAAAACTTGGTTGTGGATTATGAGTTTTTAAAACTTGGTATTTAAAGAACTGGTTTTTAAATGATTATAAATGTTTTGACTGAGTAAGTGGTACACTGAGTCTCCGACACCGATCCTATAAGTATTCTAAAACTGATATATGCTTAAATTGAAAATGCTATGATATTCTAAATTTACTATAGGTAGTATACTATGAAAATACACTAGTTAGTATACACTGAAAACTGTAGTCAAACTGAAACTGTAGTAAATTGCCAGAGATTGCGATATACGAGAACAAACTATGCATTACCGAAACTGTTACATAAAACATCTGCTAATAACTATTGAACTGTAACTGATACATAAAACTTTTAATATAGATAAGATCGATTAGATATGAGCACATGAGGTATCCGTGGACGGGGTACTAGAGGCTGAGGTAGAGGCCGTAGAGGGGCTTGAGCTGAGTCCTCATCACCAGGCAACCTACCAAATTTGGACGCGAGTGAGATGCTAGTGTCGCCTGCTACTGGACTAGGTCTCAAGATTGCATGGCTGGGAACGACGCACTGTCCTAGGCTATGCTAAGGATTTTGGAGAGGGTCGTTGGGCCCAATACTAGATTTAAGGGCCAAATGTCGGTTACAGAATGACTTCGATCTAATGGAGCTGAGCTCCTCAGGGGTGTAACTAAGGTCGCCCCTAATGTGGCCGAGTATTGGATTGAGGCCAGGAAGAGGATCATGGATGATCTAGATTACACCCCCGAGTAGAAATTAAAGGGTGCAGTCTCACTGTTGCAGGATGAGGCTTATTAGTGGTGGCTTACTTTTAAAGAGGGCACTTAGCCCGAACGTTTGACCTGCGAGTTCTTTAAGATTGCCTTCTAGGGGAAATTTATGGGAGCTAGTTATGTGGATGCTCATCGGAGGGAGTTTCTAAATCTTACCTAGAGGGATCGATTGGTGGTCGAGTATGAGGCCAAGTTCTTGAGATTGAGCCACTATGTGCGAGGTATGGTGGCATTGAAGTATGACTGATGTGTCTGCTTTGAGGATGGCCTTAGAGAGAATTTAAGAGTTCTCATAGCTCCGCAGCGGGAGTGAGATTTTGCTGCCTTGGTTGAGAAGGCGAAGATCACTGAGGAGGTTAAGCGCACTGAGTGTCAGGATCATGATAGAAAGAGGTAGGAACAAAAAGGATGCGGAGCCCTCAAGTTCTGTAGAGAGGTCTAAGAAAAAGGCCAGAGCTGATGTGCCGGTTAGATCTGGGCCCACTATTGCTCCTCTTCGGATATTACCTTGTGGGGATTGTGGTAAACGCCATCAGGGCGAGTGTTGGAGGACGATTGAGGCGTGTCTAAGATGTGGGTCTTTGGATCATCGTATTAGGGAGTGTCCGCTGAGGTCGATCAGATACAAGCTCAGAGTATTGGTACTGCACAGCCGCAGAGGGTAGCACAACAGCCACCAAGAGGTTATGGTCAGGCTAGGGTGGTACTGGTATGGGCAATGGGAAGAGAGCACCGAGCAAAGGTGATGGACAAACTAAGGCGAGGCAGCTAGCTGTAGTATATGCTGCACGCCACCGAGAGGATGGAGACACTCTAGACGTCATCACGGGTACGTTTCTAATTCATGATGTATTATATATTGTATTGATAGATATAGGATCCACTCACTTTTACATAGCCTGTATTATGTCTAAAAACTAGGGGATCTTGGTTGAGAGCACTACGAGTGAGGTTACTATACTAAGTCTGTTGGGGCAATCTATAAGCGTTAACAAACTATTTAAAGACGTCCCTTTAGAGTTTCAAGGGGAAATCTTTCTGGCTGATCTGATAGAGCTTCTATTTAGGGAGTTCGACCTAATTCTGGGGATGGACTAGTTGGTCATACTCCGTGTTAGCTTGGACTGTGCGACTAAGAGTGTCGTATTGAAAACTGAGGAGGATAATGAGGTAGTCATGATTGGAGAGCGTTAGAATTATTTATCTAATGTGATCTCTACACTGGTGGTGGAGAAGTTGGTTTGTAAGGGATGTACGGCATTGTTGGCCTACGTAAGTGTTTCTGACTCTAGAAATTCTACTGTTAAGGACATTAGAATGGTAACAGATTCTCCATACGTCTTTCCTGAGGGGCTACTGGGTTTACCTCTGAATTGCTAGTTAGAGTTTGGATTGAGCTACTTCCTGGTACAACTCTGGTGTCTATTGCTCCTTATCAGATGGCATCGAAAGAGCTTATGGACCTTAAGGCTCAGATTCAGAAGTTATTGGATCATGGGTTCATATGCCCTAGTGTGTCTCTATGGGGAGCACCGGTACTGTTTGTAAAGAAGAAGGATGGATCCATGCGGATGTGTATTGACTATCGACAACTGAATAAGTTGACATTAAGAACAAGTACCCATTATTGAGGATTGATGACCTATTTGACAAGTTTTGAGGAGCTTTGGTATTCTCTAAGATTAACCTCCGATCTGGGTATCATCAGTTGAGGGTTAAGGAGGTTGATGTGTATAAGATGGCATTTAGGACTCGTTATGGTCACTTCGAGTTCCTAGTGATGCCTTTTGGACTGACTAATGCACCAGCAACTTTCATGGGTTTGATGAACCGAGTATTTTAGCCTTATTTGGATCGATTTGTGGTAGTGTTCATCGATGACATACTGGTTTACTCGAGGACTGAGGGTGAGCATGACGAGCACCTGAGAGTTGTTCTTCAGACTTTAAGGGAAAAACAACTCTATGCTAAGTTTAGCAAGTGCGAGTTCTGGTTACATGAGGTGACATTTCTGGGTCATGTGGTTTCTGCTAAAAGGATTCGAGTTGATCCTCGAAAGATTGAAGCTGTGTTGGAGTGGAAACAGCCTAGGAACGTGTCAGAGATCCACAGTTTTCTTGGACTGGCGAGTTATTATCATCGATTTATGGAGGGTTTTTCATTGATTGCAGCACCTTTGGCTAAGATGCTAAGTAAAGGTTTGCCGTTTGACTGGACTGATGTGCAGTAAGAGAGCTTCGAGACGCTCAAGACTGTACTGACTGAGGCTTCTATTTTGATATAGCCAGAACTTGGAAAGGAGTTCACAGTTTATAGTGATGAGTCACATTTCGGTTTCAGACGTGTGATGATGCAAGATGCTAAGGTGGTAGCATATGCGTCTCGTTAGCTTAAGACACATGAGGTGAATTATCCGACGCATGGTTTGAAGTTGGCTGTTGTGGTATTTGCACTGAAAATCTAGAGGCATTAGCTGTATGGTTAGAAGTGTATCATCTACACTGATCACAAGAGCCTAAAGTGTAACACCCTTAACTCGTATCCGTCACCGGATTAGGGTTACGAGGTATTATCGAACAAAATTAATCCCCGAACAATCACATATTCCCACTGAGAATATTTGCATCAATAAAGTATATGGCTGATTAAATATTAAACATGCATTAATAATCGAATACAAATACAATTCATCCCTCACAATTTAAACTGGATTCATATCGTGCATATAATCATATATACACATTAATAAGCATGTCTCAAAGACATATAAAATATGCTTTAAAATACATATATAAATTGATATTCTTGCGATATTAAGTAATAAAATTTATAAAAACTGATCACACTAAAACTAACTAATATCACGATATTAAAGGCAAGGCACCTATCGAACAGTAGTATAGTTTAGCGGCAAGACCGAGTTATCGTACCCAAGGGAACCAAAAGTAAAAATACTTACTTCCTTTCCATTATCTAGCTTAAAAATAAAAGAGGTTTGGTTGAAACTTATTCTAAAACTAACTAAAAGTGCACAAAAAGTAAATCGGGGAAAAATTTTTAGGGAAAAGCTGATTGATATAAGTAATACTTAAGGGAGAATCCACCTAGACTTCACTTGTTATTGGTTCTTGAGCTAGACGATTTATTCACTTGACTTGATCCGTAGAGATCCCTAATTTATGCTAAACCCTTTGTCGAGGCGAAGAGCAACTAGGCCTAGGTTGTTAACTAAAGTTCCTTTATTAATTAACACCCTAGGTTGCATTAATTCGATCTATGGTTCCCCATATTAGGTTTGAACCTAATTCGGCAGATTTATGTCGCCCTATGTCTAGGGTTGCATGCAACTCCACTTAATTATGGTAGATCTACTCTTATCATAGGGACTTTTGCTCCTTTGCTTTAAGCACATCCGTTTCTTGAATTAATACCTAGGCTTATTAACACAAGAATTAAGCACACATAATTAAGAACAACTCAAGTATTTATCATATAACTCAATAATAAATAATAACAAGATTTGTCTTAGGTTTCATCCCCCTCAAGTATTTGAGGGATTTAGTTCATAATAAAGAAAGAAAACATCTCAGAAGAATTAAGATAACAAAACATAAAGAACCCGAAAACCCCTGAAGGAATTTAGGGAGATCCTCTATCTTGATGTAGAATTTTGGCTTCTGGGATGAATCAATTGGCTTCCCTTGGAGTAATTCCTTGCTTTCACTCGTTGTGTTGGCAGAAATATGGCACTCTTTCTCGAGAGAAAAGAGTATATATTCAGAGTTGCCTCTTGGGGTCTTTATATAGAGTTTAGAATGGCTTTCTTAGCCCCTAAGTATCCAAATCCGTCTGAAATTCCTCTTCCTCACGACTAGAACATGCCTGTGTGCCACGCCCGTGTGATTTCGACAAGAGACCGTGTTCGGGACTGTTGAGGTGGCATTGCCGTGTGCCTTGGCCGTGCTTGTCTGGGGCTGGACCGTGTGGTCTTCGTGTGGCACGGCCGTGTGGCACGGCCGTGTGATGACCCATTAGGCCGTGTCGATTACACATTTTGGCCCATTTTCATGGTTTTTGGCCCGTTTTCTATTCTTTTCTTTTCCCTATGCTCTCTTGAGTATAAGATATGAAAAAAAAAGATTAAGAGCACCAATTCTCACAAAATTAATGATAATCCATCCAAAATATAGGCTAAACATGAGGTAAAAATATGTATAATTTATCGTTTATCAAATACCCCCACACTTAAGCCTTTGCTTATTCTCAAGCAAAATCTCATTCCCTATTGAAGATTCATTCCTCTCAACCTACAATTTCTATCGATAATGTTTCAAACTAATTTACAGGTAATTATACAATGAGGATTCAATCAAAAGAACATTAAAGATTCAATCATTCTAAGTTGAGAATTTTATCATTGAAACATAAGCTCTTTTCTCTTTTCCTAAGTAATTATCTCTCCATTTTAATTAACAAAAGTTGACATCCTCACTAAAGGTTCGCTCTATCCACTCGAAGTGTTTAGGGTTCAGAATTTAAGTACTCTCTAGTCAATCTAAAAAGCTATTACCATAGGCTTGCAAGAAAATCACATCTCCACCACTATAGATTGATATGACACATCGATCAAAAGGTCTTTGTAGAGGTTGTAACGGGGCTTGGTTAGGGGTGTTGTCACAGGCTACAAACGAGGCTTAGAATCGAGATTGAACTTGAAAATTTATCTAGCTAGAAAAATTTCTATCACTTTGGAACATATTTCTAAAGCTAATTCTTAAGATAATATCGTTTCTGTCTTCATAGCTTGAAAATAGAAATATGCAAAAACTTACAAATTACGATTGAATTCCACTATATGTACACAATTTTTTTACAACAACTTCATTTAAAAATAAAATAAATATAATAACTTGAAGATTTACAACTTTACAACTAGAAACGAGAATAAAGCTAGATAATAATTGGACTTCAAATCTCGACAAAAATAGGGGTTAAAGTAATTGAATGGGATTCAACAAAAAATGAGTTATTGGTTAATAATTAGGAGGTGAGTTAAAAAATTGGGTTGTGAGGCTCAACGGGGTTCACTAGGGGTTAAATTGTGGAGGTAAGCTTTTTGTGGAGTAAGTGGGTTAAATCCTAAGTGCCTTTATCATCTCGAAATATCAAATCAATGATATGGTCTTGACGCGTATAATCAAAGCAAGTTCTAGAATAACCAATTAGTATAGACTCACTCAAAGCAATAATAAAAGTGAGCACGAAAGAATGTATGCTCAAGAAGGCTCAAGATCTCACCAGAATTATGGCTTTTGATGTCAATCCTGTGAATTTCAAATCTCAAGATAATACTTAGAATTAAAGAAAATAACTTATGCAAAAATTGGGGTTCTCAAAAATTTCAACTTATCATGCTTGATTCCCTAATGTTTTAGAGTTTGAATAATCAAAGTACAAGCAACTATGTCGTAGTTCTCAAGTTATCAATAGAAATTATAAGTCAATCAGAATTAATTCCTAGTAGGAGCCTGAGAATTAGTTAAGAACAATGCATAAAGTACGATTTCAGGGATTTTCATTGATAATATAAAGATTTAAAGTAAGCTTCCCCCTTACACTTAGGATGTACATTGCCCTTAATGTACAAAGATATATAAATAGCAAGAGAAGTATAATATCATAAGATAGGGAGAGAGTTGAAATTCCCTGAATTTAGGATGAATTTGTTAGGAAGAGTCGGCAATTGTGGCAGGGTGGTCCCATTTCCATTTAAATATGAGCTGTAGAGCTCCATTTTGAACTGTGAAAATATTAATTAATCGTGGGAATTTTCGATAAATAGAAATTATTCGTTAGGGATTAGCCGATATGAAAGAAAAAAGAAATAACAAAAGCAAAATAATACTAAGTTTTAAAGATTCTAAAACTCAAATAATTAAGAGAATTTAAAGCTAATGAGACTAGAATTCAAAAGAGAAAATGGTTAGAGCTAAAGGAAAAATAAAAAAAAAAGTAAAAATGAAAAATAAACATAAGAGGAATAGAGATGTCTAATCCTCCGATGGATCATGCAGCAGTGGTGGAGTGATGTTGAGATGCTGACAAATTTGCAGTAAGGTGGCATCGATATGATCGCGGCGCTGGAAGCATTACTGCTCGAACTGTGAGAAGCGCTCAAATAGGTCAGCATGGGAGGTTGCCGCATGGGTTGGTCGTCGGGGTCATGGTGGCTCAGCTGCCGCATCCTCCTCTGGCAGTGGGACATCATCTGGCTCCTCGCCCTCCTGGATGAGGCGGAACTGGAAGGGGTTGCCTCCCGGGCTTCGCTCAATCATCCTCATATGAAGCATAGTCTGGATGCCTTGAGGGGACATCTGACTGGCAAGTGTGTAGGAGGATATCTGAGCGGAAGTGTTGAGGAGCCCAAAGTGGCGGGCTAGGAGTGTGATGTAGGGCCCCATAGATAAGACGCCTCTGTGGTGCTGCTCTGCCTGATGCTACATGGCGTGTGCGATAAAATAGGCTAAGTCGATGACGTGTCTGTTGGCCATGCACCATAGGAAGTAGGTATCGTGTGTATTGACGATGCCTGTGCTCTCCCGTCTACCTGTCAATGTATGTGCAAGAAGAGCATGAACGTACCTCAAAGGTGGGACGAGGGCGGTCGCCTTACTGACACTGTGGTTATAGGTCTGACGTCCCGGGGAGATTTCTTACCAACAATCGATGGGCCGGATATGGATGCGATGGGAAAGGTTGGGGAAGTCCTCTTCTTCCATGAATCCCTCCGTGTAGAGTCTGAGTACAGAGCCAAACTCTGGAACACTAAGTTGTCGCACGAGGCCTCCAAGACGAAACTGGACTGTCCCAAGGTCATCAAACTGGTTCATGATGGTTTGGAGGTGGAATGTGGAACAAAATTTGAGTGTAGGTTCCAAGTAGGTAGGTTCTATGATCTGGAAGAACTGTTCCCACGGTTCGGTCATTAACCAAGCCCAGACGTCATCCATTAAGTTTATCTGCTCGAGGGCAGCCTAATCTATGCATCGGCCGATGGATATAGTGCAAGCTCGGAGTATTTCATATTACTCTTCCTGGGAGGCCTGTGAAAAATGGAGGAATGGATGGCAGTTCTCAGTAATGGGTCGTGAAGATGAACCCCCTGGCCCTTTTCGTTTCTTTGATGTAGGGACGGCGGCCTTATTTCTACGTGATGTCGACATAATGGCTGAAAGAGAATAGAGTGACATTAGTCCTAGTAAATCAAAAATCAATGTCATATGAATTAAAAGGCAATGTGATCGAAACAAACCTAAATAATTTAATCTATTTACCTACAATTAACAATTTTGGATATGGTAGTATATTAGATGCAAGAACAAAATTAGATGCAAATCAATAATATGAAAGCAAGCAATAACGTAAGATTGTTCTTCCTAGTGTAATTAATTCCATGCTTTATCAAATGAAACTAAAAACTAAAATTAATAGATTAAGCAAAAGAAAAATAAGAAAAATGAGGCAATAGAACCAAAATTAGGAGTGCACGATCGTGGGGGGTTGGAACAGTCGTGGAGGAGGTTAGCACGGGTGTGGGTGTGCTTGTGCTAGCGTGGCGATGGTTTCAAGGCTTGCGGCAGTGGGATATGGTGTTTGGGGAGAGGGAATTTTAGGGTTTGAGTGAAAGGGAAAGTGAATAGTGGCCCCCTATTTGTAGTTTTTGGGGCACACGGGCATGGCACACGCTCGTGTGGCTCAGGTTGAGCCCGTGTTCTTCGAACTCCGGTGGTTTTAGGTGTGTCTGGTTCGAGATACATGCCCGTGTAGGCCATATCGCATGGCCGTTTACGATCTCATTCGCACTTCCCATGGGCGTGTAAGAGTTCCCACAGCCATGTAAGAGTTCCCACGACCGTGTGCGATGATGTTCGCTACTCCCACGGGCGTGTGGGAGGGCAGACGGCTGTGTTTGAATTGGCACTATTGACCACGACCTGAGGATACGACTGTGTGGCATTGTGCAAGCCCGTATCAAAATTGAAAGGTTGCCACCACCATGTCGCACGGCCGTGCTAACTTATCGGTGGCTTGTGTGATGCATAATTTTTGCTCTGCTCGTGCACGGTCGAAGTGTATGACCGTGGCTCTATTTTGAGAAGTCACACGACCTTAGGCGCGCCCGTGTTCCAAGCCGTGTGGTCCTAATTTCCTACACCAGAAGTGTTAGTTGCTGTACCAGAAACAAAATAGAAGAAAAATTACTAAGTTAGTGCTCGGGTTGCCTCCCGAGAAGCGCTTATTTATAGTCTAAGCTCAACTTTGCTCGAGCTTGTACATTCACGGTGGTTTGAAGAGTTGATACTCTTCTATCCTGCTTACAATTTCATTATCAACGTAAGATTTGAGTCGAGTGTGATTTACTTGAAAGTGCCGAGTGACTTATGTTTTATCTCGACTGTACCATAGGGAAAGATTTTCATTACCGTGAAGTAAGGTGTATCACTTGTATGCTCTTTTGAATTCAAGATTCGAGGATCGTCTTCCCCTAAGATTACCTTATCCCCTACCTTGAGTTGATTCGTTTGTACCTGAGGGTCGTCTTGGTGATGCTCTGGGTTGGTGCGGCATATTTTGGGCTTTTCATGATAGTTCAGCCACTCATCTAGTTCCTCGATCTGAAGCATTTGCCTTTCAGGTGCGTCTCCCTTGTATGGACTTGTCTGTGATTGAGTTGTCTTTATGTAGAGTGTATCCTGCACAGAAGGTTCGATGGTGAGATTATTCTTTTTACAAGGACTCGTGACTATATTATTATCAACAGTCTTAATCGAGTTTCAAGCTTGTAAGGTAACTTGGTCATCACCTACACGTAGTGTAAGTTCACCTGTTCCTAAATCAATTATTGTTCTGGCAGTTGCTAAAAAGGGTCACCCTAGAACTAAGGGTACATTGCTATCCTCGTCAATGTCTAAAACAACAAAGTCAACTGGGAATATGAATCTATCAATTTTGACAAGCACATCTTCAATTATTCCCTTAGGAAATCTAATAGTTTTATTAGCTAGTTGAATGCTCATCTTGGTTTCCTTAGGGGTTCCAAGACCTAGTTGTTTAAACAGGTTATAAGGCATGACATTTATACATGCCCCTAAATCAGCTAAAGCATTTTTTTCCTCTAGGCTACCAAGTAAACAAGGGATAGTGAGACTCCCTGGATCTTTTAGTTTTTTCAGTACTCTATTTTGCAGAATAGCTGAGCAGACTGCATTTAATTCCACATGAGATTCTCCTCTAGCTTCTGCTTGTTTGTCATGAGTTCTTTTAAGAATTTAACCGCATCTGGCATCTGCAAAATTACTTCAACAAATGGTAAGTTAATGTGTAAATTTTTTAAGAGTTTAAGAAACTTACCGAATTATTCATCTGTGCGGTCTTTCTGTAGCGCTCTTGGGTATGGTATACGAGGCTTGTGTTCGTTGATGTCTGGCTTGTTGTTGCTTACCTCTACCTTAGTTTTACTCACCTTAGGTGCCTCGCATAACTTTGGGTCGTCTTTGGTTAATGCCTCCTCATCTGTTGTATTTATGGCATGAACTTGCTCTTTAGGATTGGTCTCAGTGTTACTTGGAAGTCCACCTTGTGGTCATTCTGATATTAACTTGGCAAGTTGACCAATTTAATTCTTAAGGCCTTTGATTGATGTTTGCTAGTTCCTTAATGTCGTTTCAGTGTTCTGGAATCGGGTTTCTGACAAGGCCATGAATTTGGTAAACATCTCTTCAAGGTTGGGCTTTTTCTCCTGTTGCGGCGGTGGCTGCTGAAATCCCTGAGGGGGTTGTTGTCTTTGATTCCCTTGTCCTCCCTAAGAAAAATTGGGATGGTTTCGCCAATCTGCATTATATGTTACTATATGGATTATTTTGAGATCTAAAATTATTACCCATATAATTGGCTTGCTCGGTTTCTGTGCCATTAGCAGAAGGTGAGTAGTCTGGAGTGAACATATTTGCCTGAGTTGTGTCACACTGCATTACTGCTTGTGCCTACGTAGAACCAACAAAATGATCAAACTTCTTATTTAAAAGTTCTACCTGATTAGTAAGCATAGCGACAGCATCAATATTATAAACTCCTACAGCTTTTCTCGGCTTTGTCCTCATGACTTGCCACTGATAGTTATTCAGCGACATCTCTTCAATAAATTCATAAGCTGCTTCTGGTGTTTTATTGTTGATTGTTCCTCCTGCGACGGCATCGATCATTGGCCTTGTTGAAGGATTCAAACCGTTGTGAAAGGTTTGAACTTGTAGCTATAAAGGTAGGCCATGATGAGGGCATCTTCTCAAAAGATCTTTGTATCTCTCCCAGGCATCGTAGAGTGTCTCTAGATCCATCTGCACAAAAGAAGAAATATCATTTCGTAATTTAGCTGTTTTAGCTGGAGGAAAATATTTAAGTAAAAATTTTTCGGTCATCTGTTCCCATGTGGTGATTGAGCCTCGTGGTAAAGAATTTAACCACTGTTTGGCTTTGTTTCTCAAAGAGAATGGAAATAGCCTTAGACGAATGGCATCATCAGAAATGCCATTAATTTTGAAGGTATCACAAAGTTCCAAAAAATTGGCTATATGGGAATTTGGATCTTCATCCTGTAAACCATCAAACTGCACCAATTGTTGTATCATCTAAATAGTGTTAGGCTTTAATTCAAAATTATTAGCAGCAATAGTAGGTCTAAGAATGCTAGTTTGGGTACCAGCCAAACTAGGTTTAGCATAATCATACATAGTACGAGGAGCTTCTTCTTGATTTGCTGGCGGCGCGACTATTGCGGGAGGTGATGGAACGTTTTGATTTGCTTCCATCTCTTCTATAGGTTCTGGTCTTTGTTCTTGATCTTGTTCTGGATATTGTAGGCTTCGTCTGATCTCTCTGCGATTTTTGTGAACTGTTGCCTCTAAATCTTCGTCAAAAGGTAATGGTTCTGCTGGGTTGTTTCTAGTCATAAACTAGAAATGCCTAGAAGAATAAAAACAAAGAAAAATAGAATAAAATAAAATAAAATAAAAACTGAAAATAGATAAATATAGTAATGGCTACAGTAATAGAAATCGAGT
The DNA here is from genome assembly GCA_020496765.1 of Gossypium stocksii. Taxonomy (NCBI): domain Eukaryota; kingdom Viridiplantae; phylum Streptophyta; class Magnoliopsida; order Malvales; family Malvaceae; genus Gossypium; species Gossypium stocksii. The sequence continues at coordinate 35,936,764 of CM035623.1, read as the reverse complement.
TTTCTTAATATTTCAGTTCCCCAGCAACGACGCCAAAAACTTGATATGCTCACGATATTAAGTAATAAAATTTATAAAAACTGATCACACCAAAACTAACTAATATCACGATATTAAAGGCAAGAGCACCTATCAAACAGTAGTATAGTTTAGCGGCAAGACTGAGTTATAGTACCAAAGGGAACCAAAAGTACTAATAATTACTTCCTTTCTATTATCTAGCCTAAAAATAAAAGAGGTTTGGTTGAAACTAATTCTAAAACTAACTAAAAGTGCACAAAAAGTAAATTGGGGAAAAACTTTTAGGGAAAAGCTGATTGATATAAGCAATACTTAAGGGAGAATCCACCTAGACTTCACTTGTTATTGGTTTTTGAGCTAGACGATTTATTCACTTGACTTGATCCGTAGAGATCCCTAATTTATGCTAAACCTTCTGTCGAGGCGAAGAGCAACTAGGCCTAGGTTGTTAACTAAAGTTCCTTTATTAATTAACACCCTAGGTTGCATTAGTTCGATCTATGGTTCCCCATATTAGGTTTGACCCTAATCCGGCAGATTTATGTCGCCCTATGTCTAGGGTTGCATGCAACTTTGCTTAATTATGATAGATCTACTCTTATCACAGGGACTTTTGCTCCTCTGCTTTAAGCACATCCATTTCTTGAATTAATACCTAGGCTTATTAACACAAGAATTAAGCGCACATAATTAAGAACAACTCAAGTATTTATCATATAACTCAAGAATAAATAATAACAAGATTCGTCTTAGGTTTCATCCCCTTTAAGTATTTGAGGGATTTAGTTCATAATAAAGAAAGAAAACATCTCAGAAGAATTAAGATAACAAAACATAAAGAACCTGAAAACCCCTGAAGGAATTTAGGGAGATCCTCTATCTTGATGTAGAATTCTGGCTTCTGGGATGGATCAATTGGCTTCCCTTGGAGTAATTCCTTGCTTTCACTCATTGTGTTGGCAGAAATATGGCACTCTTTCTCGACAAAAAAGGGTATATATTTAGAGTTGCCTCTTGGGGTCTTTATATAGAGTTTAGAATGGCTTTCTTAGCTCCTAAGTATCCAAATCCAAGTGAAATTCCTCTTCCTCACGACTAGAACACGCCCGTGTGCCACTCTCGTGTGATTTCGACAAGAGACCGTGTTCGGGACTGTTGAGGTGGCACAGCCGTGTGCCCTGGCCGTGCTTGTCGGGGGCTGGACTGTATGGTCTTCGTATGACACGGCCGTGTGATGACCCCTTGGGCCGTGTTGATTACACCTTTTGGCCCATTTTCATGGTTTTTGGCCCGTTTTCTGTTCTTTTCTCTTCCCTATGCTCTCCTGAGTATAAGATATGAAAAAGAAAGATTAAGAGAACCAATTCTCTCAAAATTAATGATAATCCATCCAAAATATAGGCTAAACATGAGGTAAAAATATGTATAAGTTATCGTTTATCACAAAACATGTGCATTATCATTATAATGATATTCGAATATTTAATAAATATTAAATATTCTATCTCATAATTGTATACATGCACTTAATAGACCAAACAAATCATATCACAAAGCTTTATATCTAATATACTATGCAACATTAACAATTATACCAACTGAACAAATATATTTCATTGAGTATTAAAAACCTTATGCGCATTAATCCACATCAAATTTGAACCATTCAAACATAATTCATGTGCACACATTGCCAGACATCCTATCCTCAATTCGGCTAGTAAGTTAACCTATAAAAGCTAAACCCAAATCATGCACTACTCATTTGAATAACACTAACTATTTTCTAAACACTTTGGTCTAATCAAACATGCCAACTTCAAAGTCTATGCATTATAACAAAACTTCATATACATTTATCAAACTTGCAACTTCATATATCAATACATATACTTTAGCATTATTTATCCACTTCGTCGAATATACATATTTTCATAAGCATATTTAATTCTCACGTTCATAATGCATATTTCATATATTCATATATAGTATATACTTACCTTACTACTCAATCCTTTAACTTAGCACATACCTGACCTTTTAGATCAATTTCACATTCGATCTTAACTTGATATTGCCCGTTGAACCATTCAGAATCAATAAGGATACTCGGATAGTGGAAAAGCTCGTACAATGCCAATGTCCTAGACGTGGTCTTACATGTAATCACATATCGATGCCACTATAGCAGACAGGGTCTTACATGAATCAAATACGATGCCGATGTTCCAGACATGGTCTTACACGTAAATCACAAGTCAATGCCAACGTCCCAGACATGTTCTTACATGAAAACACATATCAGAATCCTATGTCATGACATATGTAGCCTAACTATTCCTAAGGTTCGTACGGGGCTTTCGGACGTCGTAACTCGATCAATTTAGGTTTGTAAATACTTCTCCTGTGCTTATACAAAGTTGGCTTGAACATATATATATATATATAAGTAATAGTTCAATTTGACACAAATAAAATATATACATTCAAATTTCACGATATTTATTTACTTATGAACTTACCTCGGACAACGATGAATGAACCGAGAAGATTATTCAACAACTTTAGATTTCCCTAGATCCAATTCTGATTTCCTCTTTTCTTGATCTAAATTAATACAAATTTAACTTGTTTCTGAACATATTCATTCAATTTAGTCCAAAAACACATAAATGGGTAAATTACACTTTTACCCCTGACATTTCACATTTTTCACAACTTAATCCCTATTTCACAAAATACAAAATATTCAAAATTTGACCACACCCATGCTTGGCCAAACTTCACTAAGGTCCCTAGCAGCCCATTTCTTTTATTTATTTCACATTTTGACTCCTCAATTTACAAAATTCACAATTTAATTCTAAATAGGCATTTTTACTAAAAATCACTTAATTAAACTTAACAATCTAACAACAGATATTTATTTTTCATCATCAAACACAAAATTCTTCAAGCTATCATCAATGGCCATTCATGAATACATCATCAAATTCACAAATTCAAGTATGGGCTAGTTAAAACACGAAGCAACGATCTCAAAAACGTAAAAATTATCAAAATCTAAGCTAAATACATACCTTAATTGGACTTGGACAAGGCCGAATCTAAGAACTCTCTTTTCTTTTCTTTTCCTTTCAACTTTTGGCTAAGATGAACGCAAAATGCATGGGGTTTTAATTTGTTTTATTATATCATTATTAATTTGCATTTTTACCATATTAACCTTTTTCATTTAATAACCAAAGTACATATAACAAGTCCAATACCATCCATGCATGGTTCCAAGGGTGAAATTTCATCTTAAGGACTCCACATTATAAAAACAAGAGCAATGTAGCACTTTAACAATTAGCTAGCCACTTTTACATTTTATGCGATTAAGTCCTTTTAATTAAATCAAGCACACAAACGCTAAAATTTTCAAATGAAATTTTTCACACATATAAATTCACATACTATAAACACCAAAATTAATTTGAAAATATTTTTGACTTAAAATTGTGGTCTGAAAACCACTATTCTGAATAGGATCTAAACTGGGCTATTATGACTCTCCCTCCTTAGGGATTTTTGTCCCCAAAAATCTTACCAGCGAGTAGGTTTGGGTAACGTTCTCTCATAGAATCCTCGAGCTCCCACGTAGCTTCTTCAACCCCGTGTCAATGCTATGAGACTTTTACTAAAGAAATTTTCTTATTTTTCAATTTTTTCACTTTGCGGTATAAAATCCAGATAGGTTTTTCCTTATAAGTCATGTCAGGCTTAATCTCAATCTCAGACTAGGAAATCACATGTAAAGGATCGGATCAGTATTTTTAGAGCATTGAGACATGAAATACATTATGAATATTTTCTATCTTAGTTGGCAACAACAGTTTGTAAGCAACCATCCTAATATGCTCGATAATATCATACAGCCCAATAAATCTCAGACTTAATTTGCCTTTACGACCGAATCAAAGTATCTTCTTCCATAGTGAGACTTTCAAAAACACTTTATCCTCGATCTAAAATTCAATATCTTTACGTTTCAAGTCTGCATATGACTTTTGACAATCTGACGCTACCTTTAAACTATCGCGAATCACTTTCACTTTTTGTTCAGTCCCTTTGATCAAATCGACCCTATGTATCTTATGCTCATTAAGCTCAGTGCAATACAAAGGTTTTGACATTTACGACCGTACAAGGCCTCGTAAGGTGCCGTTTTGATACTCGATTGAAAATTATTATTATACACAAACTCAATCAGTGGCAAGTATCATTCCCATGTACCTTCAAACTCAATAATACAACATCTCAACATATCCTCGAGTATCTGAATAATCAGCTCAGATTGACCATCAATCTGAGGGTGAAAAGCAGTACTAAAGTGTAGTTTTGTACCTAATGCATCTTGCAATTTCTTCCAGAAACGCGATGTGAATCTCAGATCTCTATCCGAAATAATGTGTAACAGCTCAATTTAGACCTTAGTCGGAACAGTGGTTTCGGGGCCACATATCTGAGTCTAAAAAATATTTAAATATTATTTTCTGTGTCTGTGATATGTGAATTGACATCTATGAAATTTCTGTGAATTACTTTGTCTGTTTGTGTGCTTAATTTTGATAAAAAGGACCTAATCGTAGAATATGCAAAATTTGCTTTCCATTTGTTAAAGCATTGAATTGCTATGTCTTTATTTATGCGAGGTCCTCATAATGTGATTATGTCATTTGAATTACTAGTGGACAATAATGGCAATCCATTATATGAATTTTTATAATTCGTTCGTACGAATTCAACTGCTCAACAACCTCTGCCCCCGTCTAATCCCCGTTAGACCTCTATTGTACCTCTGATTGTGAACTCTATTTAGTTAAGTAAGCCTCCGGTCGATAAAATCAAAAAGTATGGGGCTGAAGAGTTTAGGGCCACAAGTGATGATGATGTTGAGAGAGCCGAGTTTTGGCTTGAGAATACCATTTGAGTTTTTGATGAGATGTCGTGTACTTCTGAAGAATGTGTAAAATGTGCGGTTTCCTTACTCAGAGACTCAGCTTACCAATAGTGGAAAACTTTGATTTCTATTGTTCCAAAAGAAAAAATAACCTAGGATTTCATTCAATTTGAATTCGTAAGAAATACATCAGTCAGAGATTCATCGACCAGAAAAGAAAATAATTTTTAGAGCTGAAACAGGGCCGTATGTCTGTAACGGAATACGAACGAGAATTTGTTCCTCTAAGCTACTCTGTGAATGAATGTGTATCAACTGAAGAAATATTATGTAAAAGGTTCGTTGATGGATTAAATGAAGCTATCCATCTGCTAGTTGGTATTCTTGAGATCAAAGAATTTGTCGTGCTTGTTGATCGAGCATGTAAAGCTGAAGAACTCAGGAAAGATAAAAGAAAAGTTGATTCTGAAGCTAGAGAAGTAAGAAAGAGATCTGCAAGTAAATCATTTCAATCTGCGTCAAAAAAATTCAGAGATGACTTTAGTTGTTCAAAGGCTAATGTGGGACATTTGAACAGAGATCGAGCTAGATCACACTTGAGCTTTAGAGTTTTTGCCACTTCTGTTGCCAGTGTTGGAAATGTTCAATTAGAACGACTTGAATGTAAGCATTGTGGAAAAAGGCATCCGGGAAGTTGTAGATTCAGTGACTGAGCCTGTTTCCGATTTGGATCTTTAGACCACTTTATTTGTGATTGTCTGGAACCTGCTAAACAAGAGATAGTGCAAAATCTAAGGTCGAGCAACACCTTAGTTAGAGGTAGACCTCCCCAAAATGTAGGAAATGTGAGTGGTGGCTAGAGAGCTACGAAAGATACTATTGTTGGATCTGAGGCCAGAGCATCTGCCAAGGCCTATGCTATATGAGCTTGAGAGGAAGCTTCGTCTCCAGATGTTATTACGAGTACATTCACTCTTTACAATATTTTTGTGATTGTATTAATATATCTAGGATCTACGCACTCTTATATATGCATGAATTTAGTACACAGTAAGGTTTTGCCTGTAGAGTCTACTGAATTTCGTAATTAGAGTATCAAACCCTTTAGGCAAAAGTGTCCTAGTTGACAAAGTCTACAAGAATTATCGGTTGATGTTTCGAGATATCTATTTTCCGACTAATCTGATGCTTTTACCCTTTGATGAATTTGATATAATTTTGGGTATGGATTGGTTAACTTTGCACGATGCTATTGTGAATTGCAAACAGAAAACTATCGATTTGAGATGCAAGAATGATAAGATACTCCGAATTGAGTCCAATGATTTAATTGGGTTGCCAGCTGTGATATCTGCAGTGAAAGCTTTGAAATATGTGAAAAAGGGTTTCAAAGCTTATTTTGCATATGTGATTGGTTCAAAACTTATTGAAAAGAAAATTGAATCAGTGCCTGTTGTCTATGAGTACCCTGATGTGTTTCCCAAAGAACCCGCAATAGCCTTTGATCGGCTAAAATCATCCCTGAATTTCTTTGTTGCTGACTGAAATGACTTACTCGATGATCTTTTTTTTGAATCTCTAGCTTCAAGATTGGCTTTTCTCTTTCAGAAATTAGGGCACAAGCTAGCTAGATTGAGCTGCAATGAGCTCAAAAACGTATAAATAATTAAAAACCGAATCAAAATTGTACCTTAATCAAGAAAAATGCCTTGGCCGAATGGAGAACTCAACAATGGTGTTTCTAAACCCTATTTTTGGTGGTAAATGATGAATGAAACACACATTTTTCTATTTGTTTTACTTTAATTACATTATAATAACTAAATTAGCAAGTTAACCTTGTTAATTAAACATAAAAATCATGCAAATTAAGTCCACTACAGTTCATCGACATTAATGATGGTCTAATTTCCTTTTAAGGACCTTAACTAATAAATTCATAATCATTTGATGCTTAACTAATAAAACTCATATTTTTCACTTTATGCCATTTAGTCCTTTTTATCAAATTAACCATTTAATCGGTAGAATTTCTTTACAAAACTTTTATACTATCTTTCTATCATGTTGTTAAAATCATTAAAATAATAAAATAAATATTTTGACTCGGTTAAGTGGTCCTAAAACTACTATTCCGATCTGACTCAAAAAGGGCTATTACAAGAATTATAACGCCCCAAAATTTTAATTTTTGATTTTGTGAATGTGTGACACAACTATCTATCTTTTTTAGTGGTTAAGTGTTCTAGGTGTGTGTGGGAGGTCCCAAGTTCAAGCCTTACTTGGGTTAAAATTTGGTATTTTTCTAAATAAAGCTTTAACCTTACTTAAAGGGCTTAAGTTTAATTGATGGTAAATACTTAATAAAATTGGCCCATTGGTCTGGTGGTTAAGTAGAGTATGGGTGTGCTGAAGGTCCTGTGTTCGATTCTCAGTAACGATAAGCAGTTGCATTTTTGCTCTTAAATTTGGCTCGAGTTGTGTCAGACTGGGTTACTGAGTAGTTGGGTCAAAGTGGACTAGCGAGGGAGTAAAATTAGGGATTTGGGGAGTCTCAGTTGGACTATATTTTTACTTCTTGATTATCCTTTTCAAAATTTCGGCTCTTCATCCTATTTTCCTAAAATTTCTAATGCAAATTCCCATATTCCCCTCAAGTCTTCTGTTTGCTCATCTTTTTCTTCTCCCTTGCTGAATTTCCTTTTGATTTTTCCCCTTTTGCAAACGTAAATCACGTATGTGGTAAGTGGTAAGTCGTAAGTTGTTGGGCATCGTTTTAAAGTGTTGTAAAATTTTTGGTAGTCTAATTTTTGGGTTTTTGGCAGTAGCATATCACGAGGATTGAGGCTCTTATCATGCTACTTCGCAAACGAATCAATTTGAAGTATTGGGGTAAGTTTTCATTACTTTAATGAGGGGTATCTTGATTGAGATTCAGTTTTAGTTCAATGTCTAAGTGATTAATTGAATGAAATATTGATGAATTATAGGTTCAGGATTGCTTGGAGTTGCTTTTACATAAAAAATGATATAGTTGTGTACCCGAAAATACAAAAAATGGGGTTTCAGTGAAATTTAAAAACACCATGTCGACACCACACGAACGTGTGGTCGCCCGTGTGTCCTAAGACGAGCGTGGGATTGACCAAGCTAGGCCGTGAGCAAAGGACACATCTGTGTGATGGCCAGGTAGGTCATGTGCGAGACACGGACTAGACTATTTTGGCTTGTGTGGACCACATAGGCATGTGGGCCTACACGGGGAGTCCATACGGGCTTGTGGGCTTTTGGTTCAAGCCATGTGAACCACACGACCAAGGCCAATTGGTCGTATGGGCCCACACGAGTAGGCCACATGGGCATGTGAGCCCATTTTACTGAAATAATTTTTAAGGTTGCACTAGTCTCCCAAGTCGACTGTGAACCTACTGTAGGGTTGGTAAGCATCACTTAGACCCCTAATTATGTGGACTGATTGATTGATTGATATATATTGAGCATGATGATAGTATGCATATATACTAAAATAATTATTTGTACTGATACCATAAGATAGCATGTCATGCATTGTATGTTGCATTGTATTGGGTTGGGTTGATATTATTTTGGAGGAAGTGTACTGAAAGGCTCTTAAGCCTAATATCCAGCAGCTCAGCTACAAATTACTATTATGTATCGCATTTGGTACTACTTGGAGTGTAGGGATGGGTGGGTGATTTAATCCTTACATGTTCTGTAAGGTTGGACGGAGATGGTGTGTAGAGGCTGGTTGGCCAGGACTTTGCTACTAAATATTGTATGACTGATATTGATACTGTGATAGGCTAAGGATCTAATGCATACTTGATACTATACTGAAACGGGGTAAGGCGCAAACTGCTACTGATATTGAAAGGGGCTTCGGCCCATACTACTTTTTACTGTGCATTGTGTTACTATTGTTTGTTTTCTATGGGATTACAGACTGAGTTTATGTAAACTCACCCCCTCTTTTTAATGTGCACAGGTAATCCCCAAACCTAGAAGAAACGGTGCGACGGAGGACTTGGCGATTACAACGGTTTTAGACATTCATGGTTTTTAATTTAAGATGATTGGTTTTATTTTTATTTTATTTTTATTTCATCGGTTAAGTTTGGGTTGTAATTTGGACTGATGAACACTTATTTTGATTTGGGTTTTAATTTTCTTTACTTTATGGATTCATAACTACTAGTTGTAGAAAAACTCGATTTTCGAAATGACAAATGATTTCTCTAAAACACACGAGTACTTAAACTATTTTTGAAGGCTTCCGTGATGAACTTCATTTTCAAAATTCCAATTAATTAAATAAGAGATTTAGGAAAATAGTAAGATGGAAATGGTTTTATTGCAACAACGTAGTTTTTAAACACCCTATCATGTGACATCACCAGATATGGCCATAACGTCTAGGCCGGGTTTGGGGTGTTACATGGGATATGACATTATACGATTTATATGTGATTTTTGAGTATCCTTAGTGATTCCGGATGGTTCAACGGGCAAAGTCAAGACGAGAACGAAAGTATAATCGAATTAAGTGATTGAGGTATGTACGAAACTTATGTAATTATTGAATGGTAGTAATTTGATGAATTGATATGAGATCATGTTATAAATATGAGAAAGGTTTATGCTTTTGATGTATGAAATTGCATATTATGTCTTATTATGCTTAGATGATTGAATTGCAAATATTTATTATGCTAAGTTTATTACCATACGAGATTACTAAGCTATAAAGCTTACTGTGTTTATTTTCCTCTTCTTTTTTTAGTAATTCAAAGCTAGCTCAGTTCAAGAGATCATCAGTGACTCTATCACACTATCGTGCAACTATTTGGTACCTTTTTAAATTGTATATATGGTATATGGCATGTATAGTCATTTTGGTTTGTTTAATGAAAGAGTATTTTGCCTATTAATAGGGCTTAAAGATGATGATAAATGGCTGTGTATTTGTTGCTTTATAAAATGGCGTATTTTGGTATGGTTGATGATGGTTTAAGCTATTCAAATGGTTATTTGGTTTGTGGTGAGTATTTGCTTATGAAATGCATGTTTTTGGTTTGATAAATAAATGGCTAATAGTTGATTTATGAGTCAAGCTATGTGTGTGATTGATGGTGGGATAATGCATGTTTGAAATGGGTTGAATTGATGAATATGACATGTGTTTTGGTATATGTTGGAATAGTGAAAACTTAATGATGAATCATGTTGATTTGGTATACATTTATACTAGTTTATAATTTTGAGTTGAGTAGTAGAATGGATGCATTTGAAATGGCATGAATTGTGCATGAAACGATAATGTTTGGTTGTCTATTTGTGTAAGAAAATGGTACCATTTATGCTATTGTAGGTATGTGCATTTTAGGTGAGAAATGTGGCTTGTAACTAGCCTATTTTCGCCCACACAGTTGAGCACAAGGGTGTGTGGCTCAACTGTGTGTGACACATGGCCTTAGATCACGGTCGTGTGTCCTCTAAAGCTTAATTAAAAACCAAGTTAGTAGTTACACAGCCTAAACATACGGCCATGTGATCGGCCGTGTGGCCAAGTCAGTATAACCTCCAGTTTTCACACAGCCTAGCACATGGGCGTATGGTCGGCCGTGTGACACAAGTCAGTATGTATGCCCTATTTCCACATGACCTGTGACACAGGTGTTTCTATAGCCGTGTGAGGTACACGGCCTGTTCACATGGGCGTGTGACCCCTGTATTCTTGAAAATTTTTCTAAGTTTCCAAAGTTTTTTGTATGTTATCGGTTTATTCCTAAACCATTTTTAAAACATGTTTAAGGCATTGTAGGCCCATATAAGGGACATTGTGATTCTGTTTGAATGATATTGAATATAAATGCCTAATGTATAGAATTGTATGCTAAATGATGTGATTTGATCGGTAATACCTTGTAACCCTGTTTCGGTGATGGATACGGGTTAGGGGTGTTACACTGATGGTTATGGCTTTGGAAAAACTCAAAGCTTCAATGTTAATAATTGAAATAGCTACATTGATGACATAGTTATTGCAAAAAGATGTAAGATTTGAATGGACTGACAAATGTTAGTAAAGTAGTGACCAATTGGAAGCTCTGTTGATCAAAGTATTGATGCATTAAGGGAAAGTAATAGCCTGTACATTTAGACAGTTAAAAATCACATGGAAAGAATTACCGGACACATGACCTAGAATTGACAACTATTATTTTTGTGTTGAAATCTGATAACATTACTTGTTTGGTGAAAAATGTCATATATTCACCGATTATAAAAAGTTGAAGTATTTGATGTTGCAAAAAGATTTGACTTTGAGACAACATATATGACTTGAATTGTTGAAAGATTATGATTTGACAATTGTATATCACTTGAAAAGAAGGAATGTCATTACGGACATTCTAAATAGGACATCTCTATATACTTTGCAAGCCATGGATACCGATTATGATTGTCTAATAATATCTTAATTTTAGCTGAGTATAACGCTAAATTGATGTTTCTATGATGGAACAGTGAAACTTAGAAAAGTGATAATGAGTTGTAAGTTAAATAGTTATAGATTGAAATAATTATTGAATCAGGATAGCAGATTTGAATTTTATGATTGTTTGTTATTCCAAGATAGAGCCTGTGTACTGAAAAATTATGAACTTTTATAGAAAATTTTACATGAATGATCACAGTAGTACTATGTCTGTTTAACTGGGAAATGACAAAATGCACAACGATTTGAATATGATGTATTGGTAGCCTGGAATGAAATGTGGTATTTTTTTTTGAATCTATATTTAAATACTAGATGTATCAGCAAGATAGAGATGACACTTTCAAGATGGGCATAGTCAGTGAAAATACCAAAATGGAAATGGGACGAAGTTACCATGAATTTTATATCAAGATTATCCCTGTCTATGAAAAAGAAAGATACTATTTGAGTAATTGTTGATTGTTTGACAAAGCCTACACATTTCACTCTAGAATGAGTGGATTTTACACTTGATAGATTGCTTGAATTATCTATTTTTGAGATTGTCAGATTATATGATGTGCTAGTTTCTACTATGTCTGATAGAGATCTACAGTTTAAATTCTGATTCTGAAACAAGTTACAAGAAACTCTAAGTATACGGTCACATTTTAGTACTATATTTGATTCTCATACGGATGATCAACCTGAATATATGATTCAGATTTTTGAAGATATGTTTTGGTGCTGTATTTTAGATTTCGAAGGCAATTGAAAAATAAATATTTATAGTTAGTTGAATACGTATCTAGTAACAGTCAACAGTCAAGTATAAAATTTTAACGTATGAGGTTTTATATAGTTAAGAGTGTAAAACTCCAGTGTTTTGCACTGAGTTCAGTGAGAAAAGATACATGTAGATGGTTTGATTCATTGAAATGAAGAAAGATGAAAGAGATCTGAGACAGTTTACAAGTAGAATTTGATCCTCAAAAATCAATGTGAATCTAAAAATGAAAAGAACTAGAGTTTCAAATTTGGCGACAAAATATTTTTGAAAGTTTTGCCATGGGAGAAAGTTCCCCGGTTTGGCCGTAAAGGCAAATTAAGTCTGTGGATTATCGGGTTATATAAGATTATTGAAAAGAATTGGACCTATTGCATATTGATTGGTATTGTTATCAGAGTTCTACAGAAGTCACAATGTTTTTATGAGTATATGTGTTATGATAGTATCGATCAGACCCATAATCTGTTATTGCTTTGATAAATGTTAAATTCAGCCTGATAGGATTTACAATGAGAGATTGATTGAAATTCTGACACTTAAAGAGAAAAACTGAGAAATAAAAAAGGTAGTTTTAGAAAAAGTTTTCTAACAATGACATGATATAGAGGGAGCTATCTAGAAATTGGAGGAAACTATGAGAAAGTAATGTTTGAATATTTTTACAGGTAAAATTTTTTAGTACGAAATTTCCTTAAGGGGGAGAGTTGTAACAGCTCAATTTTGGTAAAATTAGAATAGTGGTTTCGGGACCATAAATCTGATCCTAAAATAAAATTTATTTTTATTTTATTACATGGCCTGTAATATGATAGAAATGTCATGTGAAAATTTTGACAAGAAAATTTTACTGATTTCGTGTTTAATTATGAGAAGGACCAAATTGAATAAAATGAGGAAGTTGAATTCTAGTAGCTATAAGGATTAAATAGCTATGGAATTCAAAACTAGAGGTCCTTATATGGTGATTAGACTATTAAAGAAAAGTATGTAGATTTTTGGTGACCAACCGTGGAAATTTAGAAAAAGGGTAAGGACTAAATTGGAAAGTAAAATAATTTAATTAATTAAAAGATGGTAAAAGGAAATATCTTCTTATTTTCTCATCTTCTTCCCAAAAAATACATGGAAACCCTAAGAAAGAGAGAAGAAACTTTCATGGCCAATTTGGGTAAGTTTCCTTGGTCCATTTTTAGTAATTTTGATATTTTTAAAATCGGGATAGCTTAATCTATCTATTTATGTAGATCAATCTGAGAAGTTATCAAAGCATGGAAAATGGGTCATGGATGTATATGCTGAAAATAAGAAATTTATGGTAAAAAATGAAAGCTTGTTGATGATAAACAACTTTTATAAAGTGATTTTTGATGAAAACATGATTTAGGGACTAAAATGTAAAGATGTGAAATTGAAGAAAAATGTTGAATTTTTATGAATTCACGTTATGTAAATTTTGTAATGGGATTTTGGTTAGGCTTGGAATATGGAGTAAATTGCACAAATTTTCTTTTTCGAGCCTAGGGACGAAATGGGAATTTATGGAAAAGTTAAGGGCAAAATGGTAATTTTGTCTAGAATGTAAATTGAGTCTAAATGACTATGAAATTTGAGAAATTGATTTAAATTTTACTCGTATGTATTCAGATAGACCAAATTCGTAGCTAGAACGAGGAAAGAGTAAAAAGGAAAATGTCATATTAGTAGAGTTTACGTACACAAACATTGTCGAGGTAAGTTCGTGTAACTAAACTGTGTTTATTTACATGCTTGCATTGATTGTGTTTATGTAAATTGTATAAATGCCATAAATATGTGAAATGATTACATATCCAATCAAGCCCAATAAATAAAAATGATTAAATTAAATGATAAGGCCCGATAGATGATAAAGGATAAACGATGAGCATATTACTTATATGCTTGAAATGAATGTGGAATGTGTTTATTTGAATTATACAAATTTTGTGGATGTATGAAATAATCACATGCCCGATAATGCTTGAGAAAAACGTTTAAATCATGGTTAAAGAAAATGGAAAATCGATGGATATGTGATTTCCCAAAATGAATGAGGTCTTGCATTTGTTGCTAATGGGATTTAGCTTAGACGAGTAATTCTATTGACCTCATTACAGAAAGGATTTAACTCAGACAGGTAATCTTGATATAAGTCCTCTCGAGCATATGTTATGGATTGGCTTTAGTCCGGACGGGTAATCCATATCAAGCTCCTTAAAGCACATGTCATGAAAAGGATTTAGCCTAGACTGGTAATCCTATTGTTTATATGTATGCGGCTCGAGAGTGTACTCTCTGAAATAGTACCCTATGGGTACCATTGAATATGAATTGATGAATCCTAATTTGTACACACCACGAGTGTACTACTTGTGCATCCATTGATATTTCAAATAAATTCAACGGGTAAAAGTTCTTGATATGAGAATATATGAATTAGAAATGAGTTATTATACATATCAGCCTGAAATACATGAAAATGATGATACATGACAAATGATATGTGAAAACACAAGATGATGATATTTGTACATGGACTTTATTTGATGGATATATGTTCATTCTTGATTATAGACTTGTACACCTTGAGTGTACTAATCGTGACCTTGATATTCTGAGTAATATGAGTAAAGTTTTGATATGAAATGATCTAAACTCGAAATGAACTATTATGAAATTTTACTTGTAATAATGAGATGAATTATGCATGTTGAATGAATACATGTTGTGGAAAGCATATGTGATAGGAAACTTGATTTTTCTTAAGCCCACATATGTTATGATGTTAATATGGAATATATGACTAACAAGGGCAATGAGGATGTGTGTAGGGCTTGAGGTCAAATTGATTGAATATGCCTTACATAGTTACCTCAAAATAGAATGAATGGTAAGTTAAGTACCATGTTATACGAACTTACTAAGCATTTTATGTTTACTTAGTTTTATTTCCCTGTTTAATAGTAAATTGGAAGCTCATTAGATTGGAAGCTTGGCAGATATTTCTCACACTATCCATCGACCCATGTCGGTAGAATATGGTAAATCAATTATGGTTGTAATGGCATGTATAGGATATATTGGCCATATTGGCATGTAAATGTAAATGATGCTTGTAATCTAGCCATTGGAATGGCTAGTAAGGGTTTGTTCTACTATACTTGTAGTGTCAAACTATGGTAGCTACATGTATGTGAAGTAGTTGATCAAACTATGTCTAACTTGAGATCTTAACTAAAGTAAAATTATAGACATGTATGCACGAAATGATATGCCATGATGAATGATAGAATTTGCTTGATTTGAATGCTTGAAATGGTTGGAATGTGTTTGGTATGTTTTAGTGCAGGAAAATGGTAAATTTGGGTGACAAATGAGGCTAAGAAATGGCTTTATTTTGTCCACCCGGGCATGTGTCTAAACCGTGTGTGACACACAGTTGGTACATGGGCGTGTAGTTAGGCTGTGTGTCCCCTACACCATAATTTTGAAAAACAGAATGCTCAGAATTGGGCACACGGGCAGAGACACGAGCGTGTGTCTCAGCCGTGTGAGGCACACAGCTTAGAACATGGGCGTGTCTCTTGGCCATGTGACTGCACCTATTTTTCAAAAATTCAAATTAACCACATTGTAACACCCCAAACCCGGCCCAAACATTATGGCCGAATCTAGCAGTGTCACATTGAAGGGTGACTCCTAAAATCCGATATCGTTGAAAAGCCTTGAAAACATTTAATTGTTCGCGGTTTAAAACAGTGTTTACAAGATGTATCTTTATATTTCAAAACCAGCCTCGTACGAGCAGTACTTACTTTAGTTAAAACGGAAGCCAGTGAAAACTTCCATACTCGTAAGTTTGAATTAAAACCTTGAGTTGTCATTTGATAACTTTAGTTTTTATATTACTTGTTAAAACCTCATGTTTTGATTGTTCGCAGAAGCTTTTGGTTGAAAACGTTTGCTTAATCATAAAATGTCTTTATCTTTTTAGCAAACTATCTTTAGTTTTAGTAACCAAGCAATACAACCAAACCCAATAAAACGTAATTTAAAATAATATAAAACGCAAAACTAATGTTTAAGCTGCTCACAGAGTGGCCACCTTCGAGTCCTCCCATACATCGAACCGCCTACTCAACGTTACCTAAAAAAATTAAAAGAGGGAGTGAGTTTTCGAAAACTCAGTGTACACAACGCTAGTCAAATAAATAACATGAAACAATCAATTTGGGCCTAAGCCCACTTCAATAATGGTGGCCTTTGGGCCTTAGCCCATAATGGTCTCGGTTGGGTCTGAGCCCATCTCAATATCAAAATCAATGTATGCAATGCATACATACCCATACCAACCTTGCACTCCGTCTCCTATCCAGCCCTACACTTCTGTGGGGATACAAATCGACCTACCCATCCCTACACTCTAATGTAGCATTGGTTGCGGCACTAACTAATATTCGTCGGTAGGTCCACAGTAGTCTCGGGTGACTCGTGCAACTATAACAAAGCAAATTGGTAGATCCACAGTCGTCTCGGACGACCTATGCGATCATAACAGATCAAATCACTTCCTCCAACAATATTCCCATCCCCAATGCAGCATAATATCACATGAATGCAAACATATCATAACATGGCATACAAAATCGGACATGTAACATATAGGGGCATTTTAGTCATTTTGCTCTTCAGGGGCATTATAGTCATTTACTATTATTATGGCCTAAGTACATATCTCAGCCCATTAACAAGTCCATTATCATTCAATGCATTTTATGGCATTTTTAGCAATTACAAATACTATAAGGCCCAAAAGCCCGATACGTGGCCCAAATAGGCCCATACTCTTATATGGCCCATTGGCCCAAATCCAACATTGGCCACTTAGTCAACGTGACCTGCTCGTCATTTCTTACCAATCCATCAACTTCACTCATCTCGGGCCCACGAGCTTATCGGGCCCATTTGACCCATTTCTGCCCAGTTGGCCAAAAAGTAGCCCAAATCCATGAGATCGCTCATGGGGCCCCTGTCGTTGTATCGATATTTCCACACGAGTGTTTGCGCACTCGTATGGTTAACGTAGCTAAACTTTTGGCATTTTGACATTTCAGCATTTCGGCTCTTCGGCATTTCGGCTTTTTAAGATTTCAGCTTTTCGGGATTTCGGCTTTTGCTGATCTATAGTGTGTGTGGTGTGTGTACACACCTGATTTATGACGCCTATTATGAAACTCTTAGCAACCAGCCTTGCTCAAATCGGCTTATTCCTCCGCAGTTCGTTTGGTTACGAAACACCCTCACTTCCTTCCGAAAAATCTAAATCATAAATATAATCTAACTATTACTAATACTTAATAACTAGAGTTACTCAAATGTTAGCCTTAAAGAAAACATACGCCTCACCAGAGGTCTAACATTCAACTTTACCCATGATTCCTTGTTTGAACACTTACCTTCAATCAAACGATGAGCGAAAGATCTTAACCACCCCCAACCTTTGATAACACCGTACCTAATAATCAACAAAGAGTGAAATCAACAACGAGACAAAGGAGTAAAACACCTTTGGTTTTTAAATATTACCAAAGTAGGGTGCTTTGAAAATGATTAGAACAACAAGAATAAGTCACCTTTACTCACCGCTTGACTGTGATCGCTTGCTAAACCAAGAGCGGCTTCAAGAGGCTCAAAGAAGGAAAATACACAGTGATGTAAATCAACAATGAAACCCAAATAGCAAGGGATTGTTAATCGGCCAACTTTTAATAGAAATACAAAGAAATAATTGAGGAGCACAAAGGGTGATAATCGGTTTTAGAAAGGAAGGGTGTTTGGCCAATGCCTAAAAGAAACAAAAGAGATGCTCGAAGAGAGTAACGGGGTTGTAATCGACTTTAGAGAGGATGAAAAGAAAAGAAAGGGATTCTGAATACAGAGATTCAAAAAATAGTGAAAAGTAAGATTAAGAGGAGAGGACAAGGAGTTTTATTTGGCTTTTGATGGAAAAAAGGGAAGAGAACAACCCGAACGTACTCAAAGAAGAATTCGACTTACCCTAAAAGACCAAAATTCGGCATTCACCTCCACAAACACTCAAAAATCAAATTTCCTGAGTGCTTTACAACTCAAAAACGTCACACCCCCTTCCTCACCTCAACCTCCCTTGATTTTCTCCCCTTATCACTCCATAATCCACTCCTTAATTTCCTCAATGATCCACTCCTTGATTTCCTCACTTGACCAATTCAAACTCTCCCATTCAGAGTTCCACTCCATCTCCACCACTGGCTGTCCAAAGGATGCAAAAGAAATTCCCAACATAATACCATGTCAACACTCGAACCCTAGACCTCCTTGCCACCTCTATGACGCCACCTCCCTGCCCCTTATGTGGCGCCACTTTGCCACTAGACCACATGCCTCCTTGTGTTGTACTTCCTCCCCAAATATTTATAAAGCCTTCTGCCAATATCTAGGTTTATTCAATAAATAACCAAAAATTTGCACACGCCATGACTTGAACCTCAAACCACATGCCCACTCCTAACGCATCATTGCTACTAGACCACATGCTTTCTTGTGTCATGCTTTCATCAAAAATATTCTTAAAGTCTACCCACTAACGTCAAGGCCCCCATAAGAGAAAAACATAAATTTTTGCTATGGCCCAAGTTTGAACTCAGGACTTCTCCAACACTCCCAAACACTCCTAAACCTCTTAGCCAACATACCAACATACCATTAAGCGTATATGGGCCCAGGGCTCATTGCGCAACCTAAGTGGGGCCCACGTGCTCGCATGGACTGCTAAGCCAGATTTGCCCATAGCCACATGTATGACACAGCTGGCCCATTTCTTCCCACAAGTCCGAAGACAACCAAGACTTCTCCAACACTCCCAAACACTTCCAAACCTCTTAGCCAACATACCAACATGCCATTAAGCGTATATGAGCCTAGGGCTCATTACGCAACCCAAATGGGGCCCACGTGCTTGCATGGACCGCTAAGCCAGATTTGCCCATAGCCACATGTATGACACAGCCGACCCACTACTTCCCGTAAGTCCAAAGACAACCACCCATGTGGGGCCCACAAGCCCATTGGGCCCATATGGCCCATTCTTTCAGGCTCAATTTCGAGGCGTTACACACATGGCCTGGCACACGGGTGTGTGACTTGGCCGTGTAACATTAATTTGTTTATGGGTTGTAAGTCAAAGAGTTACACGGGTTAGGGACACGGGTGTGTGAACCCACACAGCCTGATCACACGGGCGTGCCCCATACCACACAGGTGTGTAACTCTTAATAGTGAGAAAATTTTTGAAATTTCGCAAAAAATTCGCTGAATTCTTGATTTAGTTTCGATTTGATTCCAATACTTGTTTTGGGCCTCAAGGGTCCATATAAGGGACGTTATGAATGATTTTGGCAAATGAATAGTAATTCACATGAATTATTTGAGAATGTTCTGAAAGTTTTCGTAATGCTTCGAAACCCTGTCCTGATGACGAATATGGGTGAGGGTGTTACATTTAGTGGTATCAGAGCTACGGTTTAGTTGATTCTCAGACTAAACGTAGTGTATGTGGAGTCTAGAAATACATGCCATTATATAACCTATGATAATGTGATATCTCCTGACTCTGATGAAAATTGTTTTGCAGATAGACAGAAATGCTTTTCGACCGAGCTAATTTTGATAATGCTGAAAGTGATACTCACAATGTTCGAGTAAAAATGTTGCGTATGATAAAAACGGAACCTGTAAAGGTATGAAATAAATGTTTTATAATGGACATGTTAATGATAAATGTTAAGTGATATGTGTGTATTTATGAAAGTTAAATTTTGAGGCTTACGATCTCCACCCTGTTACTAGTATAGTGTTATACAACAAAATTCACAAGATTTATATAGATTAAGCTCATGAATGTGGAACTAAAGAGTTCAAAGGATTAATGATTAATGATATAGTCAGAATGAGAATGGGTTAGTAAGTAAAGAAGATATTAAAAGATATTGTGATGTCATTGTTAAGGAAGAAGTTATTCATGAGTAAACGACTTATCTAGATATGATGTTTACAGAACAGATTAGTCAAAAATTCTTCCGAATTGACTCTTTCAGTGAACTGAATGATGTAATATTATTGATGACTTAATTAGTCTGTAGAATAGTGATGAAATTGCAAAGATATTTGAAGGCAGCTGTTATAATTGAGTATATTACAACAACATCTCCTGGGTACTCTATAAGTTCTGTTATTCTCAGAGGCATATGAAATTGTTTATGTTTAGATGCAATATTTGTCGTATTGAAAGGCTAGTAAATCATGATAGATGGAATTACTATAGGTCAGGTTGGTTTATGAGCGGTATTGCTCTACCTTACTTGGGTTTTCTAATTCATCATGATTGATATAAGATTTGAGGATAAGATTCATATGATGTTATTTTCTATTTCTACTTATTGAAGCCCTGAATTGTGAATGTGCAAGTTATATTGTCTTTATCACAGTTGTTTCTACTGAGTATGCATGATATTAACCTTCTGAATTTTCTCTGAAATATCATCAATTTCTTTGTTATTCAAACATGGTTTATCTCTGAAATCCCTTAACTAATTTGTTTCAAAACCATTTAGTACCTTTAACGTATAAAACTCTAATTTTGCACCTTTTATGATTTAGTCATTTTCACCAAATTAAAGATGCAAACGTCGAAATTTCTTAACAAAATTTTTATACGACAATACTATCATACTGTTGTAATGCCCTCTTACCCGAGACTATCACCAGAGTCGAGCTTGAGATGTTACTAAACTTAATTTATCATTTAAACGAATTTAAACCATTTATTATAGCATTTGTAAAAAGCTGTCCATCTGCATCACAGTCTCTAAAAAAATCATATCTCGAGTTAATAAACTCAAAATTAAGATCCATAAATTTTCTATGAAACCAGATTCATATATCTATCTACTAATGTTTTTCTAGAATTTTTGGATGGGCCAATTAGTACAGTTTATTAGTTAAAATTTCCCCTGTTTCAGCGTTTAACTGCTCTGACCTCTGTTCACTACGAATCACTTTTCTCCCTGTAAAAAATGCAAATGACTATTCCCTTTATTTTTTCTAAAACTAGACTCAATAAGAAATCTATACATATATATTATGACTCCTAATTATTTTTGTACAATTTTTAACGAATTTCTAAATTCAGAACAGTGGATTTAGAAATCGCTCTGACCCTATTCCACCAAAACCCAAATATCTCATAAAATACAACCTTTTACCTATTTTGTTTATTCCATATGAAACTAGACACAATAAGCTTAAATTTCATTTTTATTCACCACCTAAACTTGTCTATACTATTTTTAGTGATTTTTCAAACTCATGTCATTGCTGCTGAAAAATTCTGTTTTATAACAAAATTCATCTTTCTATGGCTTTTCATGGACTAAGTAACACATTAAACATACATGACACCAAATATAATCTAGATTGGCCATTCCAATGGCTAATCATTTCTAAGCATTTCCTTACCAAACCATCACCATATCATAAGAGTATTTACACAAAATGATTATAATGCTATACATGCCATATTCAAAATACAAGCCATTATACCAATTTGTCCCGGATAGTGTGAACGTTCCTTCGACCCTTCCCGATTTCCAAGCTGGCTTGTCAAAACTACAATGAATGAAAAGGAGGGAGTAAGCATAAATGCTTAGTAAATTCACATGTAAATAACAAGTAACATAACTATGCAAATCAACATAACCACCAATTACATAATATCATTAAAACATTCATGACACAAGAATACTTGCTATTTTACCACATTCTTGTCTTACCAAGTTCTCAACTCGAGATTTAGGCTCATACTTGTCCAACTTCCTCTTTCACCATACTTTCCAACATACATCTTTCATTTAGGCATTCTCATTATTCATTTAAAAATCTACCTGTTGAACTCATCGGAATATAACTCGGATACACGGATTTCACATACATAAGTGTCATATCCGTAGCTAGACAACTCAATAGCCTACAGAATTTACGTAGCAAAGCTACCATGTAACCCGCCCATAAGCGAACTCGGACTCAACTCAACGAGCTCGGGCGTTCGCATCCATAAGTGAACCCAGACTCAACTCAACAAGCTCGGGCGTTTGCATCCATAAGTGAACTCGGACTCAACTCAACGAGTTCGGAACTCAATCATCCTAGTGACATGTCACTTGTATCCTAATCTATCCCCAAGGTTCCAACGGGATTCTCTTCAATCGCACCTCTTGGTCGTCTTCCTCGAAATGTCGGAACCGATACTTGGTAGCATTTCATATTTATCAAGTAGCTCACATAATTTGCATATTACTAAATAATTATTCACAAAGCATAATATTTCATGCTAATAAGTATCATATCATATAAATAACATTAAATCATTAAATCCTAGTGACATGTCACTTGTATCCTAATCTATCCCCAAGGTTCCAACGAGATTGTCTTCAATCGCACCTCTTGTTCGTCTTCCTCGAAATGTCAGAACCGATACTTGGTAGCATTTCATATTTATCAAGTAGCTCACATAATTTGTATATTACTAAATAATAATTCACAAAGCATAATATTTCATGATAATAAGTATCGTATCATATAAATAACATTAAATCATTTAAAATAACAATTATGTTACCTTATTTACACATGAACTTACCTCGGTACAAAATGTTAGGAATCGAGCCTATTCCTCGTAAAGTTTATTTTTCCCTCGATCACGACTCGAATCTCATTTCTCTTGATCTAAAATAACACATTTAGCTTATTTAATACTCATATTTATCAAAGCGTTCCTTGACCCTAACTTTGTCAAAATTATGAATTTGCCCCTAACTTTTGCATATTTACACTTTTGCCCCAGAGCTCGGAAATTAAACTTTATCCCAAATTCTTATGTTTTAGGACATGCTGATCATTTATTTACTAATAGCAACCTCAAATTCCCACTATAACGTGTACTTATGAACAATAGGTATTTTTACTGATTAAGCCGTTTTACTCATTTTCACTTAAAACCGAGTAGCACAAGTTGTCTAGCATAATTTAAAACCTCATATTCTATCATAAAACACCAAAATAAACAAATTTCACCTATGGGTATTTTTCCAAATATGAACCCTAGGTTGAATTATTGCTAGCATAAGCTAAATCAAGTTACCAGGACTCCGAAAACGTAAAAAACATTAAAAACGGGGCTTGGAATCACTTACTATGGAGCTTGGAAGCTTGAAACAAACCCTAGCTATGGAGAACCCCTGAAATTTTGTGCTAATGAAGAAGATGGACATATTTTGCCATCTTTTTCCCTTTTTTAATCTTTTAATTACCAAATGACCAAAATACCCTTAATGCCTTTCTTTGAAAATTTTCATGTACAAGCCCATTTTTGTCCAAAATTTTAGAAATTGGTCAAATTGCTATTTAAGACCTCCTAATTAATATTCCAAAACAATTTCATACTAAAAGCTTCTAGAATGCAAGTTTTTCAACTTATTTGATTTAGTCCCTAATTTCAAATTAAGCATTTTATGCATAGAATTTCTTCGTGAAATTTTCACACAATCATGCAATCATATCATAAACCTCAAAATAATTATAAAATAATTATTTCTATCTTGGATTTTTGGTCACGAAACCACTATTCCGGTTAGGCCCTAATTCAGGATATTACAACTGTAGACTTTAAAATAATATTAAAATAAATATTTTCACATTAGATTTGTGATCCCAAAACCACTGTTTCGATTTCACTGAAAACGGGCTGTTGCAACTCTCCCCCTAAAGGAACTTTTGTCCTAAAAAATCTTACGAGAAAAGAGGTTTGGGTATTGCGCTTTCATAGCTTCTTCTGGTTCCCAGGTGGCTTTTTTCTAACCATGCCATTGTTAAAGAACTTTCAATAAAGCTATGCTTTAATTTCTCAGTTGTTTAACCTCTCGAGCTAGAATTCTAATCGGTTCTTCATTGTATGACATATCAGGCTGAATCTCGACATCAACAAATGAGATAACATCTGAAGGGTCTAATTGGTATCGTCGTAACATAGATACGTGAAACACATTATGGATCTTTTCTAACTTTGACAACAAAGCTAATCTATAAGCCACTGGCCCAAGTTTTTCAGTGATCTCATACAGCCTGATAAAATGCGGACTAAGCTATACTTTACGACCAAACCATAGAACTTTCTTCTAGGGTGAGACTTTGAAGAACACTTTATCCCCAACTTGAAATTCAATGTTTTTATGTTTTAAATCTGCATATGATTTCTATTGATCTGAAACTGCTTTCAAACTATCTTGAATAGCCTTAACTTTTTCTTTGGTTTCTCATATCAAATCGAAAAGTTTTTTCTCACTGAGCTTAATCTAATATAATGGAGTTTGCCACTTTCGACCATACAAAGCTTTGTACGGTGCCATCTTTATACTCGATTGATAACTCTTGTTGTACGTAAATTCAACTCATAGTAGAAA
This sequence comes from Gossypium stocksii, assembly GCA_020496765.1. Classification (NCBI taxonomy): domain Eukaryota; kingdom Viridiplantae; phylum Streptophyta; class Magnoliopsida; order Malvales; family Malvaceae; genus Gossypium; species Gossypium stocksii. The sequence continues at coordinate 35,911,934 of CM035623.1, read as the reverse complement.
TTTCTCCCAGTTGCTTCTGAATTCTAAAACACAACATCGAAGCATTTCTTTGTATCTGAATCACTTGCTCGGATTGACGATCTGTCCGATGATGAAACGCAATACTAAAATGCAAATGAGTACCTACAACTTCATGTAACTTGCTCTAGAATTGTGACGTAAACTGTGGATCTCTATTAGAAATAATAGAAACTAGTACCCCGTGCAATCTGGCAATTTTAGTGACATATAACTTAGCAAATCTCTCAAGAGAGGAATTTGTACGCACTGGAATAAAATGTGTAGACTTCGTCAGAAATCAATGATGACCCAAACTGTATCTTTCTTTCTTAGAGACAAGGGTAATCTCGATACAAAATCCATCGCGACACAAACTCCAGAATCATCACTGGCTGTAACAAGCTAGAAGGTACTTTATGTTTATCTTTAACTTGTTGACACACTAAACATCTCAATATGAATTCAGAAATCTCTCGTTTCATTCCCGGCCACCAGAACATTTGTTTCAAATCACCGTACATTTTATTGCTACTAGGATGAATAGTCAAGCTACTATTAAGAGCTTCTTGTAAAATCTTCTAAATAAGATATGAATTTTTCAGAAAACAAATTCTGCCTTTAAAATACAAACAATCATCGGAGCCAACCTGAAAATCTGAATCAGGAGTCAACTTAATTAGTTTCAATTTAGCTAACAACACAATATCGTGTTTTTGGGCTTCGTAAATTTGTTGTAAAAACATCAGTCTAGTTTTCAACTCTGCTAAGACCGAACCATCATCAAACAATGACAATCGTGTATTCAATGCTTGCAAAGCAAATTGAGACTTTCTACTCAAAGCATCCACAACCAAATTTGCTTTTCCCGAATTATAATCAATGATCAAATCATAGTCTTTCAATAGCTCGAGCCATTTGCACTGTCTCAAATTCAAATCTTTCTATGACATTAAATACTTTAAGCTTTTATGATCTGTAAAGATATGACATTTTTCACCATCCAAATCTTCAAAGCAAAAACAATTGCTAAAAGTTCTAAATCGTGCGTCAGATAATTCTTTCAGTATGATTTCAACTATCTTGAAGCATATGCTATCACTTTTCCTTCCTACATTAAAACACAACCCAAACTGTTCAATGATACATCACTATAAATCACGATTTCTTTACCCAATTATTGATGAACTAACATCGATGCCTTGATTAAAAATGCTTTTAATTGATCGAATCTTTGCTGACATTTCTTAGACCACTCGAACTTAACATCTTTCTGTAATAATCTTGTCATTGGTGTCGCAATCATTGAGAATCCCTTAATGAACCTTCTGTAATATCTAGCTAATCCTAGAAAACTTCTAACCTCAGATATATTTCTTGGAGGCTTTCAATCTACAACTATTTATATTTTGCTCGGATCAACTTTGATGCCCTCGACTGATACAACATGTCCCAGAAATCTGACTTCCCGAAGCCAAAATTCACATTTTCTAAACTTAGCGATTAATTATTTTTCGTGCAAAGTTTGTAAAACAATTCTCAAATGCTCGGCATGATCTGTCCCATCTCGTGAATAATCAAGATATCATCATTAAATACCACAACAATCTGTTTAAATGCGGTTTGAAAATTTTGTTCATTAAATCCATAAATACTATAGGTGCATTAGTCAAACCAAACGGCATCACAAGAAATTCATAATGTCCGTACCTGGTCCTGAACGCAATTTTTGGCACATCTGAATCTTTAACTCACATTTGGTAGTAACCAAAACGAAGATCAATCTTCGAAAATACTGTTGCACCTTTCAATTGATCAAATAAACTGTCAATATGCGGTAACGGATACTTGTTCTTGACTGTGACTTTGTTAAGCTGGCGCTAGTTAATACATAATCACATAGATCCATCCTTTTTCTTAACAAATAGAATAACTGCACTCCAAGGAGAAAAACTAGGTCGAGCAAAACCCCTATTTGTCAACTCTTGCAACTACGCTTTGAACTTTGTAGGTACCATTATATAAGAAGCTATCGATATGGGAGATGTTTCAGGTACTAACTCAATAGCTAACTCAACCTCTCGGATCAACGGTAACTTGGGTAACTCCTCTAGAAACACATCTGGATACTCACATACCACTGGAACCGATTCTAGCTTCAACTCAGAAACTCTAGAAACAAATATATAAGCAAGATACACATCATAGCCTTTTCTAATATCTATGTCCTGACATAGTCGAAATAACATTAGACATACTATCCAATCTATCTGATTCAATCTGAAGCTTTTCACCACTTTGACACCTTAACATAATAAACTTTCATCTACAGTTCACAATGGCATCATGTAGAGTCAACCAATCCATACCCAAAATCATGTCAAACTCATCAATGGTAATAGCATCAAATCGGCTGAAAAGTTACAACCCCGAATCATCAAAGGATAGTTTTTACAAACCTTAGCAACTAGCACATACTGACCTAGGGGGTTCATTACTTTAACTGCAAATTCAGTGGACTCAACAGGCAAATTCTTTGTAACATCTCTTACCCATGTTCAATGCCAGAACACGGTATGAGGTATCACTGGATTTTTACACTTACAAATACACAAAAATGGCTATAAAATTTCATTCAATTTAGAATCTAATCACATTCTTATCATATATACATTAATTCCTTTACTAACATGAAAGCATACTCGTTCATGTATTGTATCATTATGACTCATAAAATAACTACTTTTAGTCATATCACATGGTCTTATACAATAATAAATTTTCCATTAACTTAGGCCAACTCAGTAACATATATTCAAGTCCTTAAACATGCCATAAACTTATAAATATTTCAAAATATTTTAATACTAACCTTAGCCTAATAGTGTGATAGTATCTCTGACGACTTCCAACTCGAGCTAGCATCTGAAACTCTATAAGAAAAAAGAAGGGAAGGGAGTAAGCATTATAGCTTAGTAAGTACATATGTAAATAACAATCAATTTATTACAAGCTTTTATAAAACTTCGTAACATGTTCTCATAATATTATAATTACAAATACACAGTCCCACCATTTACATAAGCCCTTTTCAAGTTGTTTACTCGAGTAACAGTCACTAATTTATTTTTATCTAGAACTACGGAAATCTAAATTAAGATCCGTCACTTTTCCCAGAAATTAGACTCATATATCTTCTTACCATAAAAATTTCAGAATTTTTTTGTTGGGTCAATTCATACAGTTTATTCATTAAATCTTTCCCTGTTTCGCTACTTGATAGTCCTAACCACTCTTCACTAATATTTCTCTTTATACAGAATTCAAAAGATGTTCTTGTTTGTTTCTTATACAAAGAGACTCAATAATAAATCCAACCATATAAATTATGTTCTATTTTTTTTACAATTTTTAATGATTTTTCCAAATCAAAACAGGGGATCACGAAATCAATCTGAACCAGTCCTACAAAAATTTATCATAATCACAATTCGATTCAGTCTCGTACACAAAGTTTCCTATAACTATTTCCATAATCAATAATATAATCCTCAAATTCTGAAATAATCATAAGGATTTTCATCATCGATCAATCACAATCCAAATAACAGCTTTCATTTTCCAGGAATAAGAGAAATTTCGATACGGAACTCATATTATCTTTGTTTCAATATCACACCAACGCTCGACTCATTATTGACTATAACAGTCCTGATTGCATTTTGTCATCCAACTTAACTCTGATAACAAAATGACATCTGAACTCAAAAAATAGAAATATCGAATTTCATCTCTATATACCCGAACATTTACTTCAAATCACTCTACTTTTTATTTCTTTTTAAATGAATAGATAAAATACTATGGTGAGCTCTAAACGAAAACTCTCTGCATACCCTTTGTTTCTCAATGCACCGATTCTATCTCAGAGTAATAGTATCAGTAATCAAATCTAATTTAAAATTCAGAATAAAAAATCAGCTCACGCTGCGTTCATTTAACTTAACACTCACCAATCCAATTCTAAGCTTCTCCAATTTATAACAGATACGTCGGTTTAATTAGAATCAAAACTCTATCAACAAGGTAAATCATTAAAACCAATACTCATAAGGTAAACAAAAATTTTCATTCAAGCACCTGCAATATTTTAACCTTTTCCATAGATTTGTTGGTATTCACACAGATTCTTTTAGTTAAGGAATAACCCAATCGATATGTCTCCGTGTCATACTTTCAGGAATATAAATTCTTCCTTCAAACTATTCGTCTATAAATTTATGTATGCACAACATCATTTCTGAACAGAGGATGGACATAAATACACAAAGTTTAATTTATCTTCTAACTGAACAACTCACTCTGATTGAAATTACTGAGTTGATCCCAACTATTTATTAGCATTCCACAGTGATCACTTCTTCATATCGTTAGAACAAATCAAACATACAATTTCTCATATTTTTTTCAACATACCAGTCACAAATATTTACTAACTGTATTAACTCAGATGAAACATAACATCTTGTTCGAAGTCACTGATAATAACCAAGATTACCTGGGGAAAGGAAATCAATAACAATCTAAACTTGAACTGTCATAATCCTCACCTTTGTCAATATTTACCTTAAAGATATGCCATACATGATAAATTAACCCATAAGAATGATAAGAAAACCGAGATAAGGAAATTCAAGATACAAAACCTGTAACACCCTTAACCTATATCCATCACCGGAATAGGTTACGAGGCATTACGAGACTAAAGTCAACATTTTAATCTTTCATATACAATTAATAAGCCATTTTCACATGGCCAAATTTTACAAACCGAAATACAATATTTCAAAACACACTCTAGCCTATACATGCCATAAACTCCAAAAAAAAAAAAATCAAATCTTTATAAAATACCGAAGACGATCGATAGTGTGATAAAACTTCTCCGATGATTCTCGAGCTCGAATCACGAATTCAAAATCTATAAAATAAAAAAAAATGAAAACACAACGTAAGCTTTCATAGCTTAGTAAGTCTTAAGCAATTTAAATAACTCGAATGAAAAATCAGATACTTCAATCGAATCGAATCATACTATTAACATTATATTTTAACACTAACAAGTCACTTGACTGAATACTTTTATTTTCTAATTAACATAATATTAAACAACTTTTCATACTCAAAATAACATTATCCCAACTATTATACACCTCTATTTGGCCGAATTTCGAAGACAAACAGCCCTTATAATTTAACTCATACACATAATTTCCTACGCCCATTTAATTCCAAAAACTATAATACCCTGATTTAATTAAAGGTACGTATACACGATCATATGTATAAGTTCTTAAAAACTAACTTTACTATCATAATGAAGTTTAATTTCAAATGTAGGAGTCATGTATCTTATATAAATATATATAAATATTCACATATAAACCATTCATGGCCGAAGGTACACATTCAAAATTTGACTTAATATCATTATGCAAACACATATACATATATTTGTGAATTGAGATATAATATTATACGCATATACATAGTAACATCCAAACATACTTCACAAGGCATCCATGTTTACAATAGTAATTTCCTTACCTTATTTCAAGTAGGTATTAACTAATTTATAATACCGACATCATAATTATTCTCAACTTAGAAATTTCTCAATAATATGGATAATTTTGTCACTTGGCTATTACATTAGCCGATCACACATAATCAAGAATGTATAGTAATATGAACTTTTCACAAGTTAAGATGTCCTTGTAACCCCAATATAAGTACACACATTTATACACCTAATTTCATGAAACAAGATGTAAGTTCTCATACTTGAAATAACTATACGACCGAATACTTATAAGGCCAAATATTATAAGTTTTCATTAAATTTTCAAAGCCAACCATCATTACACGACTAATATACTTCCACTCATTTACACAAGTTCACAACACGAAATCCAATTTCATATACCAAATTCACTTATTCGACCGAATACAATAGACCATAAATAATATCACCTTTATATATATATATATATTTAAGAAACATTTCAATGATCCTAATTGTTCATTCACAAACTGAATACTCCTACTATAAACCATCACATTCACTTTAAATCACCAACTTTCGATTTCATGTAAACCAAAATTTTTTTCACATGTAAATTAAATTGAAACCAAATGTGCATGTATATGTTAATAAAGTACCTTTACTCTCAAACACATTCTCTTATTAATCGAATTATAACTGCATATACATGTTCATAATATATGACAAGATATACTACTCAAATACGCATGCATTCAATATATCAATACAAAATAGCTAATCAACTAATTAAGTCCCAATTACTTAGCTTACAATTTTATTCACATAGACTAAGATTTCATAACCGAATGCTCTAATTCACAAGTGCCTTATTAGCAATATATTATTCCAACTTTATATTTCTTAATCAATGCTAACAATTACATTTTAATAATACAACTTCACGAATGCATCTTCATGGAAATAAATTCCAGAAATTATAAACATACCTGAATCCAGTATTTGCTAATCCGACTTGCTCAAACTTTTAAATCTAAATTTTACCTTTTGAAATCACATAGGCACTATACCTCTTAAGCATTGAGCTTAATACTATTCACCGGCTCAAAGCCTGCTAGGCGTAAAGCCTGATTTAAACTAAAACACTTGGATTAATAACCTTCAAAACAAATTCACATTCAGCATATTCAATAATTTGAAAAATTCTCCATTTCATAATTTAATCGGCACTTTCAATGATATTATAGTTACCACATTTCAACTATTCAAAATAACACAAGACACATCTAAATATCATAACTGGGACACAATAAGTAATCCCATTATCATTTATCCTTTGCTTTAAAAACATTGCACATATTATTATTCACCTTATAATTCACCTTAAATTACTTCAATATACATCAAATAATACCATTAAATTCTTAAATTCATATTCAGCAATGTCATAGCCATTTGTAATAATTCAATTCGGATAGTATAATTATCATTGATGCAAATTAGGTACATAACATAGCTTAAGGACTTACCTCGATTCTCCAATGATTATTTCACGATCTTCTCATATTCTCGGGTTATAATCAATCTATTTGTTTCATGATCAAAAGCAAAATAAATTAATATATTAACTAATTCAAATATCACGTCAAACTCAACCCAAACTATTATCAATTCCATTTCAACTTTTGAACAACATGAATATAGCAAGAATTTGTATCGATCTCATGAACTTAAAGTTTCAATGACACATATGTATATACAGACAGCATTAAATTGCTCTTTAATAACTAATATTAAGACTACCCTTTTTCTCCTGTTATAATTAATTGTTCATAAACTCCCGAATCAAAGTAAATATACAGCTAATTAACATCCTCTATCAACTCATTAACTGACATTGAAGACATGAATATTTATAGCATCTACCCTACACTTATTCTTAAGTAATACTTCAATAATGGTTGCATTTAGCTGGTCTTTTATTTTGTTTCCAACTATATTAACGGCAACAGCAAAACACTCTGTTTTAAACATCAGGCATCATGAATATGCCCCCATTTATTCATCTGCACTACAACCATAATCAGCCTAAATTTAAAGGCACTTAAACCATCTTTATTGCCATTCGAACAGCAATCTACTGTTGCAATAACACAGCAACTGAGAAACCAGAAAAAAACAATATATACAGAGCAGTAATTAACACTATCTTTGAAGGCAATATTTTGATAGAGTTTTTAATCGTTTCTATAATTATCATTCACTCAAACAAAAATAAAAGTTCAAGAAGAGTTTATTAATGTTTCTCAACACCAATTCTATCCACAGCTTCTAAATTATCCATTCAAGCCTTGTACTATACAACCCCATAATATTATTATTCCACTTCAAATCTAATTACTCCAAATAGCTGTACATCTAATTACTCATTTTTACACATTCAAGCATATAATTTAACCTCATGCATAATTGTATATATAAATATAAATACATTACCAATCGGCCGAATAAACCCAATCACTTATACATCTATTTAACAAGCATTGCAAGGACAATCAAATGGTTCATTTACAGACTGAAGGTACACACCAAATTGCTCATGAAATCTTCATTTGCTTTGTACATGATTTATCCCAAAACATTCAAGAATTTTCTCATGGTCGATTTACCACAACCTCCAAATTTTTAAAAATTGACACATGGGCTATATAACAACTTAACAACCAACTCAATTATACATATTTTATCAAAATATACACAAAACTAACCTTGAATTTTAGTCTCCAAATGACCGAATGAGATAGAGCTTTTCTCTTTTTTTTTTTCTTATTTCTCTTAGCTACGGTAATGAAGAAGAACATGCAAATGCCTTGTTCTTTTCACCCTTTTTGTTTTAATTTATTATTGTTTCATTAATTTAAAAATAATTTAATTTAACAACACCTTTATAGAATACATATAATATCATCTACATAGCATTATTGCCGTCCACTAATTCAAAAATTGGCCTATTTGCCATTTAAGACCTTAATACCAAAGATACATGGCATTTAAGTATTTTTCATGATAGTGTGCATAAAATTTATTTGATGCAATTTAATCCCTTTTTAGTAATTAAGCAGCTAAGTTTAAAAATTTAAACACGAAACTTTAACACATCAAAGTTCACATATTCAAAATACAGAAAAAAATTTCGAATATTTTCTAACTCAGATTTGTGGTCCCGAAACTATTGTTCCGACTAGGATCAAATTTGGGCTGCCACAAAATCATACTGTATATTTAGAAACACCATTCGTACGAAATAATAAGTAACCTGACGACTCTTCTGAAAAACCAGAAGAAAATATGCATTATTCATTCATTCTATAGTCAATTGTAACAGAGATAATATATTTTCCATGTAGATGTAAACAGGACAACAGCCAGAAGAAGTAGAAGAGTAATTTCATATGAATTCACTGTCAGTTTCTTCTCTCTAACGTAACAGAATAGAATAGCAATGGAAAATAAAAGAACAATGATCATAAATAAATCAAATCAACGATACTTTCATCAGAAAACAAGCAACCACATTTACTTCTGATAATATCTAGATACATAAAATGCCCTGAAAAATTTTCATAGATTACTCAACTGTAATTGTCATGTTTAAATATCTTTCTGTAATAATCGTATCATCAATATAGCTATCAATTATTAATACCAAAGCTTTAAAATTTTCAAAATTGTAACCATCATACTAATTGAAACCATAGTACCATAATAAGATCAGCGTCTCAACCTTATAAATAAAATAATACTTCAATATCAATAATACTTCCCAAACAGAAGAGAAAAGACTGAAAATAGTCCCAATAACAACCAGTCTAATAACATGATATCCACCATCTGTGATTCATATTACTAAACTCCCATATTCAAATAAGAAGTCATAACAGTAAATATAATGGTCTCTGACTATATTATATTTATAATTCAGAGCTTCAACCAATAGAAGTAGAAAACCACATCATATTAATCTTTTTATCAAATTTTCTCTCAAGTATAATTGATTAGAAAACTAGAAAAGAGATAAAGCAGTACCGCTCATATTTTAATTAGACTTTCAACAATTCCATTTAACATTATGATTAGCCAACTTTTCTATAAAATAGTAATCACATTTGAAAATGAATAATAACATATCATGTGAAATACCCAAAAAATATATTACTGTAAGATATATAATCATAACAGCTATAGTCATATATCTTTTCCATTTTACCGCTGTACAACTAACTACTAAAGTTATCAATAATTCCACATTATTCAATTCACTAATAGAACTAATTTAGAAGAAATATCCAGTAATTTATTTTTGTAGATATCATACCTGAATAAATCGATTACTCATGAATAGCTTCTTCTTCTTTTTAATAGTAACATTTCGTATTCTGAATAATCTTCAGAAAAATCATCTGATATTTCAATCATAATCATCTTTACTTACTAAGCCATTTCCCCTCTCTAATTACATTATTAACTATTCCACCACTAAACTCTTTATTTCTCATTTACGAGCTTATTTAATGTAAATCTGATGAAATTCGTCATATGACACTATACCGACAAGGAGGAGTGAATATTGTAAAGCCTTTAAAAATTTTGACTTTCATACATACACATATATAGTATAGCATTTCATATCAACGTAATATCAGACATTTGATTTATACATCTCAAATTTTCAACTCATCATGAACACACTTTCAAGTTTTTTGGAAACACATTCATCATTATCATGTATAAGTATCTATCATTCATAATAAGCCCATCACATTTATCCACTATAAAGATTCAATCTTATTGATCGATTTATAATATTCAATTGGAACAGTAGCATCTTACCCATATTCCACCACCATTAATTAATCCATTACACACCATTAACACACATGTATATCAACTCGAACCACAAAGGTCCATATCAATAAATCAATATATTCACTAAGTTATACATACTTACTTATTCCATTTCTGCATTATCGATGGTAGCTCAGTTGGAAAGCATTTCTACTTAACAAAACAATCTCATCAGGGTCAGGAGATATCACACTATCACATCCACATATGGCATGTATAGCTAGACTCTCTCAAAAATGCTACGGTAGTCTGAGAATCGACTAAACCATAGCTCTAATACCACTAAATGTAACACCTCTTACCCGTGTTCAATGCCGGAACAAGGTACGAGGCATCACTGATTTTTACACTTACAAATACACAAAACCGGCTATAAAATTTCATTCCATTTAGAATCTAATCACATTCTTATCATATTAATTCATTTACTAATATGCAAGCATATTCGTTCATGTATTGTATCATTATGATTCATAAAATAGCTACTTTTAGTCATATCACATGGTCTTATACAACAATAAAATTTCCATTAATTTAGGCCAACTTAGTAACATATATACATATATTCAAGTCCTTATACAGGCCATAAACTTATAAATACTTCAGAATCTTTTAATACTAACCTTAGCCTGATAGTGTGAGAGTCTCTCCGGCGACTTCCAACTCGAGCTAGCATCTGAAACTCTAAAAGAAAAAAAAAGGGAAGGGAGTAATCATTATAGCTTAGTAAGTAAATATGTAAATAATAATCAATTTATTACAAGATTTTATAAAACTTCATAATATGTTCTCATAATAGTATAATTACAAATACACATAGTCCCACCATTTACTTAAGCCCTTTTCAAGTTGTTTACTCGAGTAATAATCACTAAATTATTTTTATCCAGAGCTACGGAACTCCAAATTAAGATCCGTCAATTTTCTCAGAAACTGAACTCATATATATTCTTACCATAAAAATTTTAGAATTTTTTTGTTGGGCCAATTAATACAGTTTACTCATTAAAGCTTTCCCTGTTTCGCTACTCGACAGTCCTAACCACTCTTCACAAATATTTCGATTTCTCTTTATACAGAATTCAAAAGATGTTCTTGTTTGTTTATTCTAAAAATAGACTCAATAAGGAATCTAACTATATAAATTATGTTCCATAACTATTTTTTTATAATTTTTAATGATTTTTCCAAATCAGAACAGGGGATCACAAAATCAATCTGAACTAGTCTTACAAAAATTTAAATAACTCAGAATATAGAATAGTTTTGCTTGCTTTGTTTCTTTTAAACGAAAATGGACTCAATAAGCTTTAAGTCTATATCTCATTCAGCTTCTACTTCAATTTCTAATATTTTTAGTGATTTTTCAAAGTCACTCTTCTACTGCTATTTTAAACTATTCCTCCCAAATTTCACCTCTTTCACTAAAATTCCTTATTATCAATTTGCAAAATAACACTTTTCCATATTTATCTTATAAAGATTCAATCACTTATCTAACTCATGGTTCAAAACCCATATATTCATATCCCGGTATGTATTTCCACATTTTTTGCTTAAATTTCCATTTAACAAACTTGTTTCTCCAGTTGAACACTTCGGAATGTAACAATATCCAGTGGTTTTAGCACATAACTCCACCCTCTATAATTGATGCCCAACTTTGTAGTATGCGCACATAGCATCACACTATTGGGCTAACATATGTATTCGTGGCATATGCACTTAGCGCCACTTTTTGAATCAACATGTATAACCGTGGCATATCCATTTAGCACCATGTTATATGTGTAATCGTGGCATATCCACTTAGCACCACGTTAATGAATCAATATGTGTAACCGTGGCATATCCACTTAGCACCACGTTATACGTATAACCATGGTATATCCACTTACCACCATGTTTTTCTATTCCGAAGGTTCAACCGAGATTTCCTCATTTAATCTCAATTCATCAACCACAATTCCCCGTTTATATCCATTAATTGTAAAATACTAAATCTTATTTCACATGTCACACAATAAAATATCATAACATAATAAAAAAAATACATTATTTACATATAAACTTACCTCGGTGCAAAATATAAAAATTTTGCAATTTAGTCCACAATCTTTTCCCTTCCCCGATCAAGGTCAATTCCACATCTTCCTTGATCTAAAACAACACATTTAGCTTATTTAACGCTCACATTTATCAAAACAGTCCTTAACTCTAACTTTGGCAAAATTATGATTTTGTCCCTAACTTTTGCATATTTACACTTTTGCCCCAAGGCTTGGAAATTAAACTTTATCCCTAATTCTTATGTTTTAGAACATGCTGATCATTTATTTACCAACAGTAACATCAAATTCCCACTCTAACATATATTTTTGAACATTAGGTATTTTTACCGGTTATGCCGTTTTACTCATTTTTACTTAAAACCGAGTAGCACAAGTTGTTTAGCATAAATTAAAACCTCATATTCTATCATAAAACATCAAAATAAACACATTTCACCTAAGGGTATTTTTCCAAATATGAACCCTAGGTTAAATTATTGCTAGAATAATCTAAATCAAGTTACTGGGACTCTAAAAAAGTAAAGAACATTAAAAACGGGGATAGAACAGACATACAATCAAGCTTGGAAGCTTGAAAAACCCTAGCCATGGTTTCTCCATGCTATATTTGGCCTTGAGGAAGAATATGAGCAAAAATTGGTTTTTAATTTAATTTTTAATTCATTTAATCACTGAATGACCAAAATGCCCCTAACTTAAAAATATTCTTTTCACACATTTCATGTCCATTTTTGTCGAATAAATTAACAAATGGTCTAATTACCATTTAAGGACCTCCAATTTAAAATTTCATAATAATTGGACACCTCTAACATGTAGAACTCAACTTTTGCACTTTTTACAATTTAGTCCTTTTGACTAAATTGAGTGCCCAACCGTCAAAATTTTCGTACGAAATTTTTACAAAATAATATCATAAAAATTTAAACCATAAAAATATAAATAAAACACATTTCAATTAAACACATTTACCTTCTAGAATGCACATTTTACTACTTTTGTAATTTAGTCCAATTTATCAAATTGGACACACAAAAAAGAAAATTTTGTAATGAAAATTTCACAAAATATTGCAAACACAAAATAAATTTTAAAACTCAATCGTAATAAATATTTTGACCTCAGATTTGTGGTTTCGTAACCACTATTCCGTTTAGGCCTTGTATCGGGCTATTAAATTCTTAACTTTAGATTAGTGCATACATACAAATGTGTTGATTCCAGATCAATGAAAGTAATAACATGAGTATCAAAGATAGAAAATGTATCGATAATAAGATCTAGCGCTGAAGCTTCCTCTCATGCACAAATCGCGTAAGCTTTAGCCAGTGCTCGTGCCTCGGATCTCACAGTAAAGTCTTTTGTTCTAGAACAGTTATTGCTCATATCTTTAGGGTTTCAAGGTGGCTACCTCTTGCAGCGATGTTGCTCGATCGAACAATCTGAGTCTTTTATTTTTTCTAACCTCTCTGGCAGTCTCTGAGATAATGCTTAAACGAACTACAACTAAAAGATGACCTATTTTTCAATCTACACTCACTGAAGTGTCCTCTATTACATTTTTGGCAATAAGGTCAGTTGCCCATAACACTACCCACACTCGCTACAAGCGTAGCTTGAGGTTTTGGACTCGCATGTTGTTTACCTCTATCCCTACTAGAATATTCCACTAAAGTTGTCAAATGGTTATGATGTTCTTTTGATTTCTTCGATGATGACTGGCATGACTTTCCAATTGATTTTTTTCCTCGAATCTCTAGCTTCATGATCAGCCTTCCTCTTTTCTTTGCTAAGCTCTTCATCTTTATGTGCTCAGCCAACTAAAATGACAAATTCTTTCAATTCAAGTATCATGACTAATAGCTTTATGTCTTCATTTAACTCGTTTTCAAACCATTTACACATGGAAACTTCGATAGGTATACACTTCCGAGCATATTTACTCAGTCTAACTAATTCCCTCTTATACTCGAACACTGTCAATCGGCCCTGTTTAAGCTCAAGGAATTCTTTGCATTTCTTATCAAGAAATCTCTAACTTACATATTCCACCATTGATAAGCTGAGTCTTTCAGTAAAGGTACAACACATTTTACGAACTCTGTTAGTGTACAAGACAACTCATCGAAAACCCTAATAGTATTTTCTAACCAGAATGTAGCTCTCTCCGGGTCATCTTCAGCTATAGCTCTAAATTCTTCAGGCCTATATTTACAAATTTAATCAACTGGCAGTTTACTAACTTGTATTGATTCCAAACCTTAAGGAACTACGAGGACCGATTGGGGAACAAGTAGGGTGGAGGTTCTTGAGCCATCGGGTTTATTCGTACAAACATGGGAAACCATTCATTCATCATATGGAAGAAGGTTCCTTAGCCTCTCCTCCTCAGCCCTCAGATACAGGCCTAGTGCCACTTTACGCTACTCTGTGAACGGAGGCTTGAGTATTACCTTCAACTTCATTGGATTCAGCTCGGTTGGATGTCATTTCTATACGAAAACATATATTAAAACATGCCAGGAGTTATCAAGCTATCACATGTTATATAATGGCATGTATTTTTACACTCATACATGCTACGTTCAGCACGAGAATCAATTAAACTATAGCTCTGATACAACTAAAGGTAACACCCCTAACCCGTATCTGTCACCAGAATAGGGTTACAGAGCATTACAGTAAAAACATAACTTAAAATCATCAATTTCCAAACATTTTATGCTTTTTATCCCTTATTCGAGCCCTTGAGGCCTAAGAAACACTTTAGAATTGATTCGGGACTAAATAAAAATATTTAGAATTTCATGGAAAAAGATAGAAAATTTAACACTGCAGTGGTCACGCGGTTGAGACACATGCCCTTGTCTCAGGCCCTATGGACATTCGAAGTAGGAACACACGGTCGTGTCCCAGCCCGTGTAACTCTCTAACTTGGTTCACATGGCCAAGCCACACGCCTATGTGCTAGGCCGTGTAACTCTTGAAATGGCCTCACACACCCGTGTGCTAGGCTGTGTCCTAAGCCGTGTAACTGCCTAACTTGCAACTTTTAGAAACCTACATGAGACACACAGCCGTGTAGCATGGTCGTGTGTCACATACGGCTAAGACACATGCCCGTTTCTTAGGCTGTGTAGACAAGAAATAGGCCATTTTCAAGCCATTTCTTTCACCCAAATCAAGCTCACACCTACAAGCCATTTACACATACAATCAAGCTTCAAAAGATACCTAAAACTTGCATAAAAAGACTAATTCAATATGGTATCTATCCATGCAAACAATATGCCAAAAGGGACCTCAATCATAAGTCATCAAATCAACCTAAACATAAATATTCTTATCCAAGAATTAACCATATATAACTACCTATTTCCACACAAAGTCATACCACAATAATCACATGCCAAACCACAGTCAAACATACCAAATTGGTTATCCATAATATACTTTCATTTGACCATTTCATCATCAACCATTTAAGCATAAAAATGCTAAAAGTTCATCAACCATAATACCACATTTATACATGTCAAACATAACAACTAGATCATTAATACAAGTTCACCTATACATGCCATTATAACCATAACCAAAACATCAAAAGCTACCAATATATTCGTAGGATAGTGTAATAGGTCTTCAACGAGCTTCTGATTATCTAAAAACATGAGAAATGAAACTATGTAAGCATATAATGCTTAGTAAGTTCGTATAACATAAAACCATAACTTACTAATTCATTACATAGCATTAAAATTTAACATGATATAATCCAACCTTTAGCTTGGCACAAGCCTAAGCACCAACACAAACATGTTAGCATACTTGAACATAATTCATATGAATTTAACATGAATAACCATTATACTTAAGCATGATTCAATTGGATTTATCATCTATCATAACATAACATGTTTTCCATGTAGCTCACCATTTCAATGTATTTCATACATCCATGACTTGGTTCATATTTAACACTTACCATTTCCTTTCAAATTTTTGGCCGTTGAACCATTTAGAATATCATCAAATACATGGGATAGCTCGCACGAAGTGTGCCAAACATGTAATCATAACCTTTCCTTTCTTTTACATCGTTGCTCACACCATTGGCACATCATCTTTACCATAGCAGTATTAGTTATTTATTTATTCACTCGCATTTTATTCGCGTAAATATTCTCGTATTGCCATTGCATTTTTACTCCTGCTTTGCCCTAACATTTTCCAATATTAGTCAGTGTAACACCCCTTACTCGTGCTCGACACCGGAATAAGGTATAAGGCATTACCAAATATAAACACATGCGATCATATAAAACCGGGTCATGAATTTGCATTCAAATTTTAAACATTTCACATTTCATCTTAAAGTCCCTAATATGGACCTACGAAGCCCAAATCATGCTTTGGAAATGGTTCAGGACCAAACTGAGAACTTTAAAAAACTTTGAAAATTCTCATGAAAAACAGGGGCACACTCCCGTGTGGTATTAGGACACGGCCGTATGGCTCACACAGCCATGTCCCTAGCCCATGCACTAATCTGACTTGCCGCTGTGAACAAATATACGTCACACATAGATATGACCACTCATTCATCCACATATGTAAGCATGCACATACTTGAAATGGATCATCATGGACTTATAATATAGCCAATATACCAACATCAAATGGCCTTACACAACAATGAACTTGTAAATAGCATAGGCCAACATTTTAGGCCAAAACAATTATTACACATGCAAAAATAACTAAGTCCCCTATACATTCCATGACCTTAAGTATAAGAATCATCAATACCCACTTTGTTAGTTTGATAGTGTGATAGATTCTCCGGCGACTTCTAACCCGAGCTAACATGAGGACATTATAAACACAGAAAATAAACAGAGAAAGCTATATAGCTTAGTAAGTTGGTATGTAAATAATAAACAAATTTATTAATATGCTTTTAACAATCCTCATAATATGTTCTCAAGATAATACAATCATAATTGCACATAGTTCACTATTCACTCATGTTCATCTCAAGCTATCTACTCGAGTCATAGTCACTAAATTATTTATATCTTGAGCTACGGAACTCCAAATTAAGATATGATAATTTTCCCTGATACTAGACTCACATATCTTCTTACCATAAATTTTTAGAATTTTTGGTTTAGCCAATAAGTACATTTTATTTTTTAAAGTCTCCCATGTTTTGTTGTCTGACAGTTTCAACCCTTCTTCACTAAAAATTAATTATCTCATCATATGGGATTTGGATGATGTTCCCGTTTGTTTGTATTGAAAATAGACTCATTAAAAATTTGAAAAATATAAAATCTAACCCATAATTATTTTTATAAAATTTTTAATGATTTTCCAAAGTCAAAATAGGGGATTCCAAAATCATTCTGAACCTATCTCACAAAAATTCAAATATCCTATAATATGAAATTCTTGTCATAATATGAAATTCTTTTGCTTACACATTTCTTTTGTGTGAAAATAGACTCAATAAGCTTTTATTTCATATCTTATTCATCCTCTATTTCGATTTCCACAATTTTTGGAAATTTTTCAAAGTCACACAACTGTTACTATCCAAAACCGTTTTATTGCTAATTTTACCCTTTTATGTTTTCTTCGTATTAACTTTCATAGTAACACTTACTCCATAATAACCTTACCAAATTTCGATCACATATCGAGCATATTGCTCAAAAGTTTACACACACATACCTGCATTTATTCATCACATAGTCATATTCATTTACACTTAGTCCTTTCCCGTTGAACACATCGGAATAATAATGGATACACGGTGGCCTTCACATAGTGCCACACTTGTATCCAAAGCTATTTTATTCACAAAGTGGCCTTCACATAGTACCACACCTGTGTCTAAAGCTATTTTATTCACAAAGTGGCCTTCACCTAGTACCACACTTGTGTCCAAAGCTATTTTATTCACAAAGTGGCCTTCAGATAGTACCACACTTGTGTCCACAGCTATTTTATTCACAAAATGGCCTTCACTTAATACCACACTTATGTCCAAAGCTATTTTATTCACAAAGTGGCATTCACATAGTACCACACTTGTGTCCAAAGCTATTTTATTCATAAAGTGGCCTTCACATAGTACCACACTTGTGTCCAAAGCTACTTCATTTCACAAGTTTCACATAGGCTCGTTCTCGAGCTAATCACATTTAGCACAATGCCATGGACTTTATTTCACTTAGATGCCATGGACTTATTTCACTTAGCACAATGCCATGAACTTATTTCACTTAGATGTCATGGACTTATTACACTTAGATTTTCACATAGATCCCTAGTGGCATGTCACTTATATCCATTTCTATTCCTAAAGTTCAATCGGGAAATTTCTCACTTGTTAATATTTTGTCAAATGCATTTAATATTCAGCCACATTTCATAAAGTATATCAAAATATGAAAACGTAAATAAAATTGATACATTATTTACATACAACTTACCTCGATACCAAAAATGGTGTAAAAGGACCTAACTGTCAAATACATGTATTTCTATCGTTCTAGGCTCGAATCTCCTTTTTTGTGATCTATAATATCAAATTTAGCTCACTTACTAGTCACATTATTTAATGTGACCTAAAAATCATATTATGGAAAAATTATGTTTTTGCCCCTAAACTTTCACATATTTACATTTTTCCTCTAAGCTCATAAAATGAAATTTATTCAATTTCTTTGATTCCCAAGCCTAGTCGAACCTCTTTTATACTTATAGAAGCTCACATTTTTCATTAAATCACACTTTTATGACATATTTTATAACTTTTACAAATTAGTTCTTTTAGGCATTTTCACTAAAAATCACTTAGTAAAAGTCATTTCTTTAACAATAAACACGCATTTTCTACCATTAAACGTCAAAATACACGCATATTCATGATGGTTCAAAACCCTAGACTTTAACCATATCTCAAATTAATGGTAGAAATAGGTAGATCTTGTTATGAAGATTTCAAAAACGTAAAAATCATTAAAAATGGGGCTAGAACAGACTTACAATTGAGCTTGGAAGCTTGAAAAATGCTAGCCATGGTTTTCCCTTACTATATTCAGCCATTGGGTTGAAGATGGACAAAAATTGGCTTTCAATTTTGTTTTTAATTCTTTTTAATCACTAAATGACCAAAATGTCACTAACTTAAAAAAAATTCTACTTCACCTATCCCATGTCCATTTTGTCCAAAAAATTAACCAATAGTATAATTACCATTTAACGACCTTCAATTTAAAATTTCATAGCAATTTGACACCCCTAGCTTCTAGAACTCAAGTTTTGCACTTTTTACATTTTAGTCCTTTTGACTAATTTGAGTGCCTAAACATCGAAATTTTCGAACGAGATTTTCTTGAAATCATTCCATGAAATTGTAGAACATAAAAATGTAATAAAAATAAAATTTTCCTCGTTGGATTTGTGGTCCCGAAACCACTGTTCTGATAGGCCCAAAATCTGGCTATTATAGTCAATATATATTTCATACTCATCTTTATTATTTTAATTTACCGCTATGTACTTAACTTGACTTTGCCATAACATTAATCATAATTTATTATAATAACTTAACCACTCTTATACCTAATCCGATCCCTCTGGAGACAAAATCTCACTTATCATTTTATTACTTGATCGAATGTGTATACTTGCACAATTTGCATATCATATTCACATGCGACAAGAATGTTTCAAGGGAATTGAAAATAAGTTTCATTTATCACAAGTGCCAAATTGGTTTTTAATCCACACATTTTACATTGAGCTAAAGGAATCAATCTAAGGTAATCTAGATGCAGCAGCTAATGTATCAATATTGAATAAGTCACTTGAAAAGGCTACCAAGATTGAAGACATGGTAGAAAATAATTTGTAGGGGATTTCATGTAGAACTTGTATGAGCCAAAAGAAGCTAATAAGAGTAGTAGAGGTTGATGTTATGATTACCCTTTTTGCTAAAATGGTTGCTTTGAAGCAAGATGTAAAATATAAAATTGGGATTAAAAGAAGTAGTTGATCTATTCTATTTATGATCAGTATAGACATAATCATCATTCTTGGCAATATGTACTTGAGATAGAATTGTTTGGCTATGTTGGGAATCCTAGAAGAGAGCATCATAACCCATTCTCCAACACTTATAATTTAGGATGGAGGAATCACCCCAACTTTGCTCGGAGTAATAATAAACTTTTTTATTCACAATCTAGGCCAGTTAAACCTTCAGGTTTCCCTTAGAATCAATATCAAAGGCCACATCTGTAACAACCACAAGTACTGGGGAAGAAGTCAACCACAAAGACCTACTTCAACAATTTATAAAGGCGATCAATGTAACGGCCTTGACTCGACCCAATGGACCAGATCCAAATCTCGAGTGTTATTACTAAAATCTTGAACTTGTATTGATAGACACTTATTACCACAGTTTATGCTAACTAATACTTTTTTTTATTTAATACAATTTGACTTACGTTTAACATAACTTACAAATGCATATCATGCCCTTACAGACAGCAGAGTCTTACAAAAGAATTACTTTCATACATATAAAATCATTTGACATGACTCTTTTTCTTATTATTTCGGGCTAAAACATTGACTACTTTTATGTGGTTAACCCATTCTATACGAACAATGGGGAATCCACCAAATAGTTTCCTTCAATTAATTTAATGACTCATAAAGCTCGGTCATGCCCGTGCGGTTCCACTCAATATGCATAAGTTCCCTACCTCGCCCTTTCCTCGGTGCAGCCCTAGCGTCATCCTTCACAGCATCCTTTATACCTAAAACATAAAATAGATAAGGGTAAGTTCGATAGAACTTAGTGAGACTATCCCTCTTTACTTGAATTCTCGATGAGGTCTTCTTCTTAGATTCACATCTTTGACTTCCTAGTCATAGAAGCTTCACTGTGTGGTTCATGTTAGCTTCATCAAATTCCACCTAATTGGCATTATCCTCAATTATGGCTATGAAGGCCATTCTTCATATTGCACCATGAAAGCGTACTTCCTGGACAACTCTAAAGATCTTTCATTTTGGCATAGGTAGCCATAACGACATACATAAACACTAGATGGCCATAACGGCTTCCATAAATATTGAGAGTCATAGAGGCATCTTTCATAACATTCACCATGAAGGCATCCTCTAACAAAAATGGCCACGGAGGCTTCATATTATAGATTCTTTGTAACGCCCCAAAATTCTTATTTTTGTTTTTGTGAAAATGTGACACAAAATATCTGTCTACTTTGGTTTTTTCTGAATAAAGCCAGAACCTTGTTTAGTAGGCTTTTATCTAATTTTTGGTAAGTATATATTAAAATGGGCCTGTTAGTCTGGTGGATAAGAGGAGTGGTAGGTAGTTGGAGGTTGTGGGCTCGATTCCTTACGCAAGCTTGGACGCTATTATTTTTGCTCGCTCAATAGAGAAGAGTTTGAGTTGGATTAAAAATCTGAGTAGTGGGATTAGTAGAGAGATTTCAGGGGGATATGGGAGTTGTGGGAATTATCCTGATTATTTCATTTTTTTTGAAAATTTCGGCTCTATCCCTTCCACAAATATTTTGATGATTAGCCTCCCTTTCATGTCGAATTTCCTTGCCATTTTCCTACTTCTTGCTTTCTTTTTGGTAAACTGAACATTTATTTCTGTCATCTCCACATCTTTTGTGCGTTCAGTAAGTCTCGGTAAGTTTTAAGGTGTGTTTCCATTTTGGTTAAATGAATCAATGGATTAATAAGGGTTTTGTTTGGTTGTTAGGAGTGAATCAAGGGGCTGGAGATTAGCCAGTATTGATTTAAGTGCACGGAGCTTCTGTTATTTATTCAGAGGTAAGGTTTTGATGGTTAAAGGTTAATTATCTCAATGCTATTTCGTTTAGTTTTCATTAGTATCTCTGAATTCAGGCTTTGGATTATCAAATATAGGTTTTGGAGTGCTTGGAGATTGTTTTAGCTTTAATCGAAACCAGGTGTGTACCCGAAAACACAGAAAATAGGGTTTCGACAAAAGCCAAAAACCTTACTGTCGATGTCGCACGGGCGTGTGGTCGCCTGTGTGGTAGGCTGTGTGCTAAAGCACGGGCATGTGATCAACAAGGCCAAGCTGTGTGCATAAGACACTACCGTGTGATCGCTAGGTAGGCTGTGTGCAACACACGGGCTAGATGGATCTAGGCCATGTGGGCTACACAAGCGTATGGGTCCACACGGGTAGTCTACATGGGCGTGTGGGATTCTAGGCCAGGCCGTGTGACCCACATGGCCATGGCCAAATTGGGTCGTGTTTGCCACATGGACAAGCCACATGGGCATGTAGGCCCATTTAACTGAAATATTTTCTAAGGTGGCATAGGTCACCCAAGTCGACTGTGAACCTACTGTAGGGTTGGTAAGCATTACTTAGACCCTTAAAATGTGTGAACTGAATGTATGTTGTATGTACTGAGCATGATATTTATATGCATGTATACTGAATTGTATGTATAACTAATAAACATGTAAGAGCATGTCATATACTGTATGTCTGCACTGAGTATGTTATTTGTAGTGTACTGAAAGGCTCTTAAACGTATTAACTGGCAGCTCAACTACAATATATACTGAAAGGCTCTTGAGCCTATTATTTGGCAACTTAGCTGCAATATACTGTTATGTGCCGCATTCGGTACAACTTGGAGTGTAGGGCTGGGTGGGTGTTTTAAACCCCACAGGAAGTGTAGGAATGCTCAGAGATGGTGTATATAGGCTGGTGGGTAGGATTCTATTTTCGGATTACTGTATGCATAACTGTTATTGTGATGGGCAAAGACCCTAATGCATATCTGATACTAAAACTGTAATGGGCTTAGGCCCAAGACTGCATTTGACTATTTATTGTGTTTTACTGTATGCTTGCTTTCTGTGGGGATTACACACTGAGTTTACTTAAACTCACCCCTTTTGTTTAATGCGTACAAGTAATCCTCAAACTTAGACAGATCGGTGCATTGGAGGACTCAACGGTGGGTATACGGTTATTAGATTGTTCCATACTTATTTATGGTTTTAGTTTTTATTTGGTTAATTTTTTATGTAAATTGGGACTTTTTGGACTTTTTGTTTAATATTGGAGTTTTATCAGTTTTATGGATTTACAATTGCTAGACATGGACATAGTAAAACTCGAACTTTTAATAATTATAAGTTTTTTTCCAAACAAACAATTTTTATTAGAACAAAGGGGTTTTCCTAAAATGAACGAATTTATTTAATTATCTCAGTTTTATTTAAATAAATGATTTCTAAAGCTTCCGCAACAAAATATGTTTTTCACAAATCAGATAAACTAGCGAATGGTTTTCAAAGTTGTTAAAAGATAACTAAAAATAGACAAATCAGAAACATTTTGATGGTCGAGCTAGTTTCAAACACCCTATCATGTGACACCACCAAATTAGGCCATGACGTCTGGGCTAGGTTTGGGGTGTTACATTTAGTGGTATCAGAGTCAAGTTGCAAAACTTGGTTGTGGTTTTTGGGTTTAAAATTTTGGTTTTTGAAGAACTGATTTTCAAATGATTTTAAAATAATTGGACTGAGTATATGGTACACCAAGTCTCCGGCGCCGATCCTATAAGTATTCTAAAACTTTGATAAGTTTAATCTGAAAATACTATAGATAGTATATTTTGAAACTACTCTAGGTTGTATGCTGTGAAAACACTCTAGTTAGTTTATACTGAAACTGTAGTAAAATTGAAATTATAGTAAAATTGTAAAGATTGCGACATGCAAAAGCAAACTCTGAATTGCTAAAACTATTTACATAAAACATCTGCTAATAAATATTGAACTGTAACTAATTCATAAAATTTGTAATACATATAAATCTAAGTTAGACAATGAGCGCATGTGGTACCCGCAGACGTGGTATTCGAGGCTGTGGTAGAGGCCATAGGGGGCTTGAGCTGAGTATTCCTCTTCTCGAGGTAGTATACCAAATCTAGACACTAGTGAGACACTGATGTCGCCTGCTACTGAGACAGGATCCCGTGATCGAATGGCTAGGGACGGCGCATTGTCACAGGCTATGGTAAGGATACTTGAGAGGGTCACTGGGCCCAATACTAGATCTAGGGGTCGTGAGTCAGTTACAAAATGAATTCGGTCCAACAAGGCTGAGCTATTTAGGGTTGTCACTGAAGTCACCATTAACGTGGTCGAGTACTGGATGGAGGCCACAAATCGCAATGAAGCGTATTGGTGGTGGCTGACCGTTAAGGAGGGGACTCAGCCAGATCTATTAACTTAGGATTTCTTTAAGTATGCCTTCCAAGGGAACTATGTGGGGGAGAGCTACATTGATGGTAGGAGGCGTGAGTTTCTGAATCTCACGTAAGGTGACCAATCAGTGGCCGAGTATGAGGTCGAATTCCTAAGATTGAGCTGCTATGCGACACGTATGGTGACATCTGACTATGAGAGATGTGTTCGGTTCGAGGATGGGCTGAAGGATAATCTGAGGATACTGATAGCTCCACAAAGGGAGCGAGAGTTCTTGGTTTTGGTAGATAAGGCAAAGATCGCCGAAGAGGTTAAGCGCGCTGACCACCAAAATAGAGACTACGAAAGGGGTAAGAACAGGAGGGATTCGGAGCCTTCGTGTTCTATATGGAGGCCAAAGAAGAAGGCCATATTTGATAGGCCGGTTAGAGTTGGGACCCCTGTTACCCCTACTAGACTTCAGCCTTGTGGGGTTTGTGGTAGACGCCATTAAGGCGAGTGTTGGAGGAGGACTAGGGCTTATTTGAGGTGTGGGTCACTAGAGCACTGCATTCGAGAGTGGCCACTAAGGCCCGATTAGATGCAACCTCTAGGTACTGGTACTGCACAGCCACAGAGTGTAGTTCAATAGCCATCCAGAGGCCATGGTTAGGCTAGGGGTGATAATGGTATGGGCCATGGACAGAGAGCACCAGGAAAAGTTGTTGGACAGACTGAGGTGAGGCAGCCTGCTCTCGTGTATGCTGCATGTCGCTGAGAGGATAGAGATGCTCCAGGCATTATTATAGGTACATAGGTTCCACACATTCCTATGTAGCTAGCATCGTGTCTTAAAATTTAGGGTTTCGGTTGAGAGCACCACAAATGAGGTTACTGTACTGAGTCCGTTGGGGCAGTCTGTACGAGTTAATAAGTTATACAGAGATGTACTGTTAGAGGTTCAAGGGGCGATCTTCTTGGCTAACTTAATGGATTCTTTGTTTGGGGAGTTCGACTTAATTCTGGGAATGGACTGGTTGGTTAAACACCGAGTAAGTTTGGACTATGCAACTAAGAGGGTCATCTTGAGAACTGAGGAGGATATTCAAGTAGTCATGATTGGAGAATGTTGGAACTATTTATCTAATTTGATTTCTGCACTGGTCATTGAGAAACTAGTTCATAAGAGATGTGAGGCATTCTTGGCTTATGTTAGTGTTTCCACTTCTAAAGACTCTACAATAAAGGACATCAAAACTGTAAGGGATTTTTCAAACGTCTTTCTTGAGGAACTACCAGGTTTACCTTCGAATCGAAAAGTGTAATTTGGGATTGAGCTTCTTCCTGGTACAGCTCCGGTGTCTATCACTCCCTATCAAATGGCACCGAAGGAGCTTACGGAACTTAAGGCTCAGATTCAGGAGTTGGTGGATTGTTGGTTCATCTGCCCTAGCATGTCTCTATGGGGAGCACCGGTACTATTTATTAAAAAGAATAACGGATCCATGAGGATGTGCATTGATTGTCGGTAGCTAAACAAGTTGATCTTTAAGAACAAGTATCCACTTCCGAGGATCGATTATCTATTTGACCAATTTCGAGGGGCTTCTATGTTCTCCAAGATTGATCTACGTTCTGTGTATCATCAGTTGAGGGTTAAGGAAGCTGATGTACATAAGACAGCATTTAGGACTCGTTATGGTCACTATGAGTTCCTAGTGATGCCTTTTGGACTGACTAATGCATTGGCAGCTTTTATAGATTTGAAGAACCAAATGTTTCAGCCCTATCTGGATTGGTTTGTGGTGGTGTTCATTGACAACATATTAGTTTATTCAAGGACTAAGGATGAGCATGACGAGCACCTTAGAGATGTTCTTTAGATTTTGAGAGAAAAGCATCTTCATGCTAAGTTCAGCAAGTGCGAGTTCTGGTTATGTGAGGTAACATTTCTGGGTCATGTGGTTTCTGATGAGAGGATTCGAGGCGATCCTCAAAAGATTGAGGCTGTGTTGGATTGGAAGTAGCCTAAGAATGTGTCTAAGATATGCAGCTTTCTGGGGCTGGCGGGTTATTATCGGTGGTTTGTGGAAGGTTTCTCACTAATTGCAGTACCCTTAACTAAGCTGCTACGTAAGGGTGTACCATTTGTTTGGACTGATGTGCAGCAAGAGAGCTTGGAGAAACTCAAGACTGTACATACTGAGGCTCCTATTTTGATACAGCCTAAACTTGGAAAGGAGTTCACGATTTATAATGATGCATCACATGTCGATTTAGGATGTGTGTTGATGTAGGACGGTAAGGTGGTGGAATATGTGTCTCGTCAGCTTAAGACTCATGAGGTGAACTATCCGACGCACAATTTGGAATTGGTCGCCGTAGTCTTTGCACTGAAAATCTGGAGGCACTATCTGTATCGTGAGAAGTGTATCAGCTACACTAATCACAAAAGCATCAAGTACCTCCTTACTCAGAAGGAGCTAAATCTTAGGCAGCGTAAATGGGTTGAGTTGCTTAAGGATTATGACTGTACCATTGAGTACTATCCAGTCAAGGCCAACGTGGTGGCCGATGCATTGAGTCGTAAGGCAATGACTAATCTAAGGGCGATGTTTGCTCGACCTTGTCTGTTCGATGATGATAGTCTTTTAGTCGAGCTTCAGGTTAAACCAACTTGGTTTGGGCAGACTCGAGATAAATAGATAGGGGATGAGTCTTTGGGTCTTTGGTTCCGTCAGATTGAGAGTGGTAGCACTACGGATTTTGGGTTGAATTCTGAGGTGTGTTATGTTTTTTAGGCGAGATATGTGTTCCGAATGATATAGATCTGAGACAGGCTATGCATCTCGGTAGAAATAAAATGTATCGAAATCTCCATAAGTTATACTGATGGTCGGGTTTGAAATGGAAGGTTACTAATTTTGTGGCTTGATGTCTAACATGCCAGCAAGTTAAGGCTGAGCATCAGTTACCTTCGGGTTTGCTGCAACCGGTTAAGATCCCGCTATGGAAATGGAAGTGAGTAACAAGGGACTTCATTAGTGGGTTTCCTCTAACACCCACTAAGAAGGATTCTGTGGGTCATCATGGATCGATTAACCAAGTCTACACAGTTTATTCTGGTTCAGACCGATTATTCATTGCAAAAGTTGGCGAAACTCTATATATCGGAGATAGTGAGACTACATGAGGTACCTGTCTCGATCATTTCTAATAGGGAACCACGCTTCACGTCTTGGTTTTGGAAACAGTTACATTGTAACACCCCCATACCCGAGACTGTCGCCGGAGTCGAGTTGGAGGTGTTAATAAACTTAATTTAACACTTAAACAATTTTCAAACCATTTACTTTACCTTTCGGAATAAGTTGTTCATCTACGTCATAGTCGTTAAAAAATCATATCTTGAGTTACGAAACTTAAAATTAAAATCTGTAAATTTTCCCTGAAACTAAACTCATATATCTATCTACTAATATTTTTCTAGAATTTTTAGTTGGCCCAATTAGTACATTTTATTAGTTAAATTATCCCCTATTTCAGTGCTCGACTGATTTGACCTCTGTCCATTAGGAATCACTTTTCTCTTTGTACAGAAATCAAATGACTATGTCGTTTATTTTCCTTAAAACTAGACTCAATAAGGAATTTGTAATTATATAGCATGACTCATAATTATCTTTGTAAAATTTTTAGTGAATTTCTAAAATCAAAACAGGGGATTCAAAAATTGCTCCGACCCTATTCCACTAAAACTTAAATATCTTATAAAATACAACTCCATTACCTGTTTTGTTTCTTTCATATGAAGATAGACACAATAAGCTTCAATTTCATAATTTATTCACCATCTAATTCTATCTCTACTATTTTTAGTGATTTTTTAAACTCACGTCATTGCTGCTGTATGGTACTATTTTATAACAACTTTCACCCTTTTATGCATTTCCATGGATTAGGTAACACATTAAACATACATATCACCAAACATGATCATAATTATCCATTCCAATGGCTAATCATTACCAAGCATTTCTTTACCACTCAATATCCATATCATAAGATCATATACACAAAATTATTATAATGCTATACATGCCATATTTAAAATACACAAGCCATTATACCAAATTGGTCCCCGGATAGTGTGAGCATTCCTTTGACCTTTCCTGATTTCTGAGCTGGCTTGTCAAAACTACAATGAACGAAAGGGAAGGAGTAAGCATAAATGCTTAGTAAATTCACGTGCAAATAACAAGTAACATAATCATGCTACTGAACATGAACATCAATTGCATAAATATCACTAAGACATTCATGTTACAAGTATACTTGCTATCTTACCACCATCTTGTCTTACCAAGTTCTCAACTCTAGGTTTAAGCTCATAACTGTCCAATTTCTTCTTTCACCACAATTACCACCATGTCACTGTCGTTTAGGTATTCTCCTTATTCGCTTAAAATTCACCCGTTGAACACATCGGAATATAATTCGGATACACGGATTGCATACACATAAATGTCATATCCGTAGCTAGACAAACTCAATAGCCTACGGAATTTATGTAGCCAAGCTACCTTGTAAGCGAACTCAGACTCAACTCAACAAGCTCAGGCGTTCGCATCCATAAGTGAACACGGACTCAACTCACCGAGTTCGAATGCCTAGTTACATTTCACGAACTCGGACTCAACTCAACGAGCTCGAAACTCAATCATCCTAGTCACAAGTCACTTGTACCCTAATCTATTCCCAAGGTTCAAAGGGGATTTTCTTCAATCACACATCTTTGTCGTCTTCCTCGGAATGTCAGAACCGATATTTGGTAGCATTTATACTTATCAAGTAGCTCAAATAATTTGCATATTACTAACTAATAATTCACAAAACATAATATTTCCTGATAATAGTCATCATATCATATAAAGAACATTAAATGACTTAAAATGATAATTATGTTACCACATTTACACATGAACTTACCTCGGTACAAAATATAGAAATTTTGCAATTTAGTCCATAATCTTTTCTTTTCCTCGATCAAGGTCAATTTCACGTCTTTCTTGATCTAAAATAACACATTTAGCTTATTTAATACTCACATTTATCAAATTTGTCCTTAACTCTAACTTTGGAAAAATTACAATTTTGCCCCTAAACTTTTGCATATTTACATTTTTTCCCCAAAGCTCAGAAATTAAACTTTTTCCCTAATTCTTATGTTTTAAGACATGCTGATCATTTATTTACCAACAGCAACATCAAATTCCCACTCTAACATGTACTTATAAACAATAGGTATTTTTATCGATTAAGTCGTTTTACTCGTTTTTACTTAAAACCTAGCACAAGTTGTTTAGCATAATTTAAAACCTCATATTCTATCATAAAACATCAAAATAAACACTTTTCACCTATGGGTATTTTTCCAAATACGAACCCTAGATTAAATTATTGCTAGAATAAGCTTAATCAAGTTACCGGGACTCCGAAAACGTAAAGAACATTAAAAACGAGGCTTGGAATCACTTACTATGGAGCTTGGAAGCTTGAAACAAACCCTACTATGGAGAACCCTTAAAATTTTGTCCTAATGAAGAAGATGGACATATTTTGCCATCTTTTTACCTTTTTTAATCTTTTAATTACCAAATGACTAAAATACCCTTTATTAAAAACTTTGGTTATTTCTACCTATGTATGTCCATTTTTGTCCAAAATTTTAGAAATTGGTCAAATTGCTATATAAGACCTCCTAATTAATATTCCAAACCAATTTCATACTAAAAGCTTCTAGAATGCAAGTTTTGCAACTTATTCAATTTAGCCCCTAATTTCAAATTAAGCACTTTATGCATAGAATTTCTTTAATAAATTTTCACACAATCATGCAATCATA
Organism: Gossypium stocksii; assembly: GCA_020496765.1. Lineage (NCBI taxonomy): Eukaryota > Viridiplantae > Streptophyta > Magnoliopsida > Malvales > Malvaceae > Gossypium > Gossypium stocksii. The sequence continues at coordinate 35,881,183 of CM035623.1, read as the reverse complement.
TCATAAACCTCAAAATAATTATAAAATAATTATTTCTATCTCAGATTTGTGGTCACGAAACCACTATTTCGGTTAGGCCCTAATTCAAGATATTACATACATAAGGCTCTAGGTTCAAGGTTGGATTTCAGTACTGTGTTCTATCCTCAGACCGATGGTTATCTGAGAGGGTGATTCAAATATTGGAAGATATGTTGAGGATATGTGTTATGGATTTTCGAGGCAGTTGGGAGATTATCTGTCTCTAGCGGAGTTTGCTTATAATAACAGTTTCCAGTTTTGCATTCAAATGGCACCTTGTGAGGCTCTATATGGTCGCAAGTGTTGCACTCATCCATGTTGGACTGCGTTAGGTGAACGACGTGTTTTGGGTCCTGAGTTAGTTTCTGAGATCGAGGATAAAGTCAGATTGATTCAAGATTGACTGAAAGCGGCCTTTCATAGGCAAAAATCCTATGCAAATTTGAAGAGAAAGGATATTGAATATTCTATAGGGGACTTCATATTTTTCAAGGTCTCGCCATGGAAAAGGGTTCTAAAATTCAGTCGTAAGGGCGAGTTGAGCCCTAGGTTTATTAGGCCTTACTGAATTCTGAAGTGAGTAGGGCCAATCACTTATCAGTTGGAGCTACCTCTAGAACTAGACCGTATTCATGATGTGTTCCATGTCTTGATGTTGAGGCACTAACGCTTTGATCCTACTCATATTGTCCCTGTTAAGGAGATTGAGGTTAGGCCAGAGTTAACCTTTGAGGAGGAGCCGGTTCAGATTCTAGATCACAGCGTACAGGTTCTAAAGAGGAAGACTATTCCAGTAGTGAAGGTTTTGTGGCAAAATCGTAGCACTGAGGAGGCCACGTGGGAACCTAAGGATGCGATGCGTCAGCAGTATCCTCAATTGTTCTGATCAGGTAAATTTTGAGGCTGAAATTTTCTTTTGGGGGTAGAGTTGTAATGCCTCAAAATTTTTATTTTCTTTCTATTGGAATGTGACACAAAATATATGTCTGCTTCAATGGTTAAGTGTTCTGGGTGTGTGTGTGAGGTCCCAAGTTCAAGCCTTGTCCTGGGAAAATTTTGGTTTTTCTAAATAAAGCTTAACCTTATTTAATAGGCTTTTATTTAATTGTTGGTAAGTATATATCAGAATGGGACTACTGGTCTGGTGGATAAATAGAGTGGCAGGTAGCTGAAGGTTGTGGGTTCGAGTCCTTGAGCAAGCTTGGACACTATTATCCTTGCTCGCTCAATAGAGAAGAGTTTGAGTTAGATTAAAAATATGAGTAGTGGATTTAATGGAGAGATTTGGAGGGGATATGGGGAGTTGTGGGAATTATCCTGATCATTTCATTTTTTTCAAAATTCCGGCTCTCCCCTCCCCAAGCTTTCTAACAATTAGCCTCCCCTTCTTGTCGAATTTCCTTGCTGTTTTCTTGCTTCTTGCTTTCTTTTTAGTAAACTGAACCCTTATTTCTGTCATCTCCATATCTTTTGTGCATTCGGTAAGTCTTAGTAAGTTTTCAGGTACGTTTCCATTTTTGTTAAATGAATCTATGGATTAATAAGAGTTTCATTTGGTTGTTAAGAGTGAATCAAGGGGCTGGAGATCAATTAGTATCGATTTAAGTATGTGAAGTTTCTGTTATTCATACGTAGGTAAGGTTTTGATGGTTAAAGGTTAATTATCTCGATGTTATTTAGTTTAGTTTTCGTTAGTATCTCTAAATTCAGGCTTTGGCTTATCGAATATAGGTTCTGGAGTGCTTGGGGATTATTTTAGCTTCAATTGAAACCAGGTGTGTACTAAAAAACACAGAAAATAGGGTTTCAACAAAAGTTAAAAACCCCACTATCGACGTCGCACAGGCGTGTGGTCGCCCGTGTGGTAGGCCGTGTGCTAAAGCACGGGCATGTGATCAACGAGGCCAGGTTTTATGCACAAGACACGGCTGTGTGATCGCTAGGTAGGCCGCGTGTGACACACAGGCTAGATGGATTTAGGCCGTATAGGCTACACGAGCGTGTGGGTCCACACGCGTAGTCCACACAAGCGTGTGGGATTCTGGGCTAGGCCGTGGACGTGTGGGCCCACATGGGCAAGCCACATGGACATATGGGCCCTTTTAACTGAAATGTTTTCTAAGGTTGTACGGGTCGCACAAGTTGACTATGAACCTATTGTAGGATTGGTAAGCACTACTTAGACCCTTAAAATATGTGAACTGAATGTATGGTATATGTACTGAGCATGATATTTATATGCTTGTATACTGAACTATATGTATAACTGATAACCATGTAACAACATGCTGTATGTCTGGACTGAGTATGTTATTTGCATCTATGTTGTGGTAGGATGATGGTTATGGGAAAAAGTGTATTGAAAGGCTCTTAAGCTTATTAACTGGCAACTCAGCTGCAATATATACTGAAAGTTTCTTCAGCCTATTATCTGGAAACTCAACTACAATATATTGTTATGTGCCTCATTCGACACAGCTTGGAGTGTAGGGCTGGGTGGGTGTTTTAAACCCACAAGAAGTGTAGGGATTATAACAGCCTGGTTTAGACCCTAGTCGGAACAGTGGTTATGGGACTGTAAATCTGAGATAGAAAAATATTTTAATATTATTTTTTCGTATTTATAATATGTGAATTGATACGTGTGAAATTTTCGTATGAAAATTTTATCGTTTGTATGCTCAATTTGATAAAAGGACTAAATTGTAGAAAATGCAAAAGTTGTGTGCTACATGAATAAATGTTGAATTGCTTTGATATATTAAATGTGAGGTCTTTATGTGGTAAATGGACCCTTGGATTAATGAATGGACAAAGTTAGACATTAGATAATAGAATTTTAATAACATTATTAAGGTTAGAAATGGAAATTGATAAATAAAAGATAACTTAATTAAAACAAAGACAAATTTCTTGCCATTTTGTGTTCATCCATCGAAAAACAAAGAGAAAAAGAAAGGTTAAAGCTCCATTAGGGTTTGGCTAGAAACTTTCGTGATTAAGGTATGTTCTTTGATAGGTTTTTGATAATTTCTACATTTTTTGTGATAGTTGCTTCGTGTTCCATCAAGCCCATGCCTAAATTTTAGAATTTGATGATGAATTTGAGTTATGCCATTGTTAATTTTGTAAGCTTTGTGATGTTAATTAATGAAATATAAAAGTTTGGTGTTAGATAAATATGTTTTGTATTGGGATTTTTGATGAATTTGATTATTATGGGCTAAATTGTGAAAATGAGAAATTGATGAGCTAAAATATGAAATAAATGAAAGATATGGGCTTGTATGAACTATATGAATATTGGGCCAAACATATTTATAAAGAAATTATGTGTACTTTGTGATTTTATGAAATAGAGACTAAAATGCCAAAGTATGAAAATATGATGGCTATTTTTTGAAAAGGCCAAAATTTATGTGTATGGATTAAATTGAATGATTAGGTGAATAAATTAGTTAAATTTGAATTTATATAGATCAAGAACAAAAGAAAATAGAATTAGATCGGGGGAAGTCAAAAGTGGTCGAGTAGTCAACTCCGTCCGTTCGTATCCATACGAGGTAAGTCCATATACAAATAAATGTGTTTGAAATTGATTTCTTTATGTTTATATGATATTGAAATGTGATAAATGGTTATGGAAGATTTATCCATGAAATCGAGAAAGTATCAAAAATGTGATAACGTTCGAAAAGCCGCATACGAACCATAGGAATAGTTAGGATACATATGTCATGACATTGGATTTTGAGATATGTGGTATCGTGTAAGACCACGATTGGGACATTGGCATCGATTTGAGATTTACGTGTAAGACCATGTCTAGGACATCGGCATTGTACATAATTTCGTGTAAGACCCTGTCTGGGATAGTGGCATTGATATTAGATTACATGTAAGACCACGTCTAGGACGTTGGCATTGTATGAGCTTTCGAGCTATCCAACTATCCTTATTAATTCCAAACGGTTCAACGGGCATTCTGAGAAAAGAATGAATTGATGAATGTGCATGCGATTCAAGTATGTTTGAAATGTATACAATGTCTGAGAATAAATGGTAAGTATACGTGCATTTGTGGATTAGTGATATATGTATGAAATTATATGAGAATGAGATGAGTTATATCCAAGTGAACTATGATCAAATGAACTATATGAGAAATATGGACTTGTGATTGTATTTTGCCATGAGCTACATGAATGAAATGGTTTATAATTGTTTTCTATGATAAGTTCATTTGTATATGGCTTACTAAGCTTTTGAAAGCTTACTTTGTGCGTTTTTCAATTTTTTTTATAGATTATTGTAGCTACTGAAAGCTCGGGGATCGTCAAGGATCATCACCACATTATCGAACTATATTTTGGTACCTTTTGAAAAATGTGCATATTAAAGTGTGGCATGTATAGGCTAGAAATGTTAAGATATATTTTGGGACATGTATATTTGGCCATTTGATATGGCTTGGTTAAGGTTGAGTTTATGAATGGAAATTAATATATGCTATGCAATGAGTAATGTTAAGTTTGATGTGTTCTTAAACGGCCTAATGAAATGGTCAATTTGGTATATTCATAGTTGGAATTTTGGTATGATGTTGGCATAAGAATGGGTTTGTTAATTTAGGATATTAATCATGTATGAGTGGATGAGTTTGGTATGTGATTTTGGTATGTTTTGGTTTTGATAATGAGTATAAAATTGGTTGATAATGATATGGCTTGAATGGTATATGTTTTGTGATTGAAATTGGCTAAAAATGTAGTGCATTTGATGCTTGTTTGATGCTTGTAGGGAGGACCCAAATTGGGTGGCATATTAGCCTTATAAATGGCCTATGTTTTGCCCCCATGAGTGGGGACACGGGCGTGTATCTCTTCAGGTTTGCTCGAGGGCCATTTCAAAATAAACCTGGGCAGACCACACGGTTGCACACACAGGCGTGTGCTAGGCCTGTGGCCAAGTCAGAGAGTTACACGAGCTAGACACACGGGCGTGTGAGTGTGACCAAGTCAATAGCCTCCCTAATTTTCACACGGCCTGACACTCGAGCATGTCTTGAGGCCGTGTGGACAAGTCAGTATGTATGCCCTATTTTGTCACGGCCTAGACACACGGGCATGTCTAACGCCGTGTGAGGCACACGACCTAAACACACGGGCATGTGACCTTTGTAACTTTGAAAAATGTTTAAGTTTTGAAAAATTTTGTATGTGTTCGGTTTAGTCCCAACCTTTTCCTAATGTATGTTTAAGGTCTCGTTGATCTAACAAAGTGACTTATTGATGATGTTTGACTATGATATGGTGAAGTATGATTTAAAATTGTAAAGTGATTGTGAAATGTTTCGATATGTCTGATAATACCTCTTAACCCTAGTCCGATGACGGATACGGGTTAGGAGTGTTACATTTAGTTGGTATCAGAGCTACGGTTTAGTCGATTCTAGGACTAACGTAGCGAGTGAGAGTCTAGTTATACATGCCATATATGTCAGCTGTGATAGTGTGATGAGTCCTAACAAATGAAATATGTTTTCGTATAGTAAATGGATCCCGAATAAGTTGTAGCTAACGATGTTGAAAGTAATACAGCCACTCCTACTTAAGGGGTAGTGCCATCCGATTCTAGACCTGTAACTAGTAACCATGAAGGAGAGGCAAAGCAAGCCTTTTTCCAAATGTTGAATGAGTGGTTCACAAAATTCATTTGAACAAATCCGGCTATTCAACAACCTCCACCCCTACCTAATCCCCCTCAGATTCTTATTATGCCTCAAGTTGTGAATTCGATTCAGATAAGTAAGCCTCCGTCGATAAAATCTAAAAGTATAGGGCCGAAGAGTTCAGAGCCACAAATGTTAATGATGCTAAGAGGGATGAATATTGGCTCGAGAATACAACCAGAGTGTTTGATGCAATGTCATGTACCCCTGATGAATGTGTTAAATACGTCATTTCTTTACTGAGAGATGCAACTTACCAATGGTGGAAAACTATGACTTCTATTGTTCCGAGAGAAGAAATCACCTGTGATTTCTTTTAAACTGAATTTCGGAAGAAATATATCAGTCAAAGATTTATAGATCAGAAACGTAAAGAGTTTCTTGAGCTAAAACAGGGCCGTATGTCCGTTACGGAATACGAACGTGAATTTGTTTGATTGAGCTGTTATGCACGAGAATATATCTCGACCGAAGAAAAAATGTGTAAAAGATTTGAAGATGGCTTAAATAAAGATATCCGTCTGTTAGTTGGGATTCTGAAAATAAAAGAATTTGTTGTGCTTGTCGACCGAGCGTGCAAAGCTGTAGAATTCGGGAAAGAAAAAAGAAAAGCTGATTCAAAAGCTAGATATGTAAGAAAGAGATCATCTAGTAAATCATTTCAGTCAGCATCAAAGAAATTCTGAGATGATTATAGCCGTTCAAAGGCTAATATGGGACATTCGAGTAGAGGTCGTGTAAGATCGCATTCGAGCTTCTGAGCTCCAGCTACTTCGATTGTTAGTGTTGGAAATGTCAGATCTGATCGACCTGAGTGCAAAAACTGTGGTAGAAGACATCCGGGAAATTATAGATTGAATGATCGAGCTTGCTTTAAATGTGGATCTTTAGATCACTTTATCCGAGACTTTCCTAAGTCTATTGAGCAAGAAATTGTGCAAAATCTGAGGCCAAGTGGCACTACAGCTAGAGGTAAACCACCTAGAAACATGGGAAATGTGAGTGGTAGTCAGAGAGCAGCTAAAGATACATCTATACAATCAGAGGCTAGAGCACCTGCCAGAGCCTATGCCATTTGAGCTCGTGAAGAAGCTTCATCTCCAGATGTTATCACTAGTACTTTTACTCTTTACGATACTTCTGTGATTGCATTGATAGATCCAAGGTCGACACATTCATATATACGCATGAACTTAGTATCCAATAAGACGTTGCCTGTAGAGTCTACTGAATTTGTAATTAGAGTATCGAACCCTTTAGGCAAGTGTGTCCTAGTTGACAAAGTGTGCAAGAACTGTCCGTTGATGTTTCAGGATATCTGTTTTTTGGCTGATCTAATGTTATTACCCTTTGATGAATTTAATATAATTCTAGGTATGGATTGGCTAACTTTGCATGAAGCTATTGTGAACTTCAAACAGAGAACTACTGATTTGAAAGGTCAGAATGACGAGATAATCCGAACTAAGTCCAGTGATTTAAATGGGTTACCGTTTATGATATCTTCGATGAAAGCTTTGAAATATGTGAAAAAGGGGTGTGAAGCTTATATTGCTTATGTGATCGATACGAAGTGACAAAAAAGAAAATAGAATCAGTGTTTGTTGTTTGTGAGTTCCCAGACGTGTTTCCTGAAGAACTTTTGGGACTACCACCGATCTAAGAGGTTGAGTTTGGCATTGAATTAGTGTCGGGAACAACTCTGATATCAATAGCTCTGTATAAAATGGCTCCGACCGAGTTGAAAGAATTGAAGTCTTAGTTGCAAGAGTTGACAGATAGAGGATTTGCATGACCGAGTTTCTCACCTTGGGGTGCTTCTGTTCTATTTGTGAAAAAAAAGATGGCACGATGAGAATGTGCATTGATTATCATCAGTTGAATAAAATGACTATTAAGAACAAATGTGACAGCCTTAAAATGACCCTAGTCGGAATGTGGTTTCGGGACCACAAAACCGAGGCATAAAATATATTTAATGTTCATTTAGATGCCTATAATATGTGTTAATTCATGTGTGACATGTTTGGTGTGCCAATTTAGAGTTATAAATTTGAATTTCATTAAAAAGGACTTAGTTGTGAACTTTGAAGGTAAACTAGCTAGATGTGTGATGACTAATAGATGCATGCATGCAAAATAGGGGACTTGCATGTCAAATTACCCACTTTTATGATAGTGGATGGTAATGATGACCTAGTTTGTCATTTTGTATTTTGTTTGTGGCTAATTAATAATAATAGAAATAAAAAAAAAGGGGAAATTAGTTGTCATAAAATTTAATTGATACAACAAATAAAATAAGGATTGTTGAAAAAAAAAAAAAAAAAAAGCTCATCTTCTTCTCTTCACCATAGCCGAACCTCAAGTGAAGGAGAGTGGAAATTCTTCCTAGTTGATTTGGTCACCACTTAGGCAAATTGGAGGTATGTTCATGATTTTTGCTTTTGAAATTTGGTGAAATAAAGATGGATGCTAAGTTATTTGCTTTGTTTTGAATGAAATTTGAGTTGGTTGTGCCATGGGGAAAATCGGCCATGGTGCATGTCTTCTTGGGTGATGTTTTGTTAGATTTTCCTTGTTTTGAAGGTGATTTCTAAGGGAATTTGAGCTTCATAACATAAAATCCTTGTGTGATAGACAAGATGTGATGTTCGGCCATGTGAGTAAAGGTGGAGAAATTGTGCTTTCCCTAATGCTTGTGTTTAATAATGGAATATGGGTGTTGTTTGAGCTTGTCTTAGGGTCCTCTCCTTTGTTTAAAGTGAAAAATTTCTTGAGCCTTGAGGATGAGGGCATTCGGCCTTGTCAAGTTGTGGTTAGGGAGTTTTGTTTTGCATTTAAGAGCTTGTTAAAGCTTGTTAATAGACTCTATGATGTTAAAATTCATAAGAGTTGGATTTGTGAGTTCAAATTAGTAAGATTAAAATTTTAGAGAGGATTAAAGCCTAAGGGACCTTCGGTTCTTTGAATGATTGAGTTGCTGTGCTTTTGATTGTATTTTGATCTTGAATTTGATAAATTGATTATGCAAATTGTGACACATATTTTGTAAAATGAGCTTGATGAACATTGCTCATAATTTCACTAAGTATTCGGCTATGGGAAAGATTGTACATGAACTTAGTATATGTTAATTTGATTGATTTGGATGTGATGGATTGAATAAAGGACCATGCTTGGATATGGCCGAATGGCCTTAGTGTGTATGCATTAGAAAGAGTAATAAAACTAATTGGTCAATTTATGCTTGTGGGAGCTTCTTGGTTAAAGAAATGACCTATTCGGCCATGTGCTTACAATCTTCGATGTTTGTTTTGATAATTGGTGTCTTAAGAGTGGTATAATGGTTAAAATGAACATGAAATATGTACATTGTGTTAAGGTCAATGACTACTCTAAATGGTGCCTTAGGAATTGCTATGTTTTAAGCATGTGCATAAGAACACTAAAGAGTGAATTTGGTATAAAATCTGCTTGGTACAGCAGCAGTAACGTGTTTTGGAAAAATCACCATAAATTGTACGAGTTGAATTAGAGGCTGAATAAATTGTGTAATTGAAGCTTAATGAGTCTAGTTTCTTATAAAATAAACTTTGCAAGAAAAGGAATTTTTGATAAATAGATTTTTAGAGTAGAGTGAGACAGTGTCAGATTGACTTTGAAGTCCCCTGCTCTGTTTTTGAAAAATCACTATAAATGGTATAAAAATTGTTATGAGACAAAATTTATATGCTTAGACTCCTTAATGAGTCTAGTTTCGAATGAAATAAGTAAGGACATATTTGGAATTCTGTACAAGGAGAAATTTGGTTCGTAGTATAGAGTGGTCAGTTTACTCAAACAGTGAAATAGGGAAACTTTGAGAAAATTCTGGTATTGATTGGCCAAACCAAAAATTATGAAATTTTTATGGATGGAAGATAAATGAGTCTATTTTCATACAAAATTAACGGCACTTCAATTGGAGTTTCGTAACTCCAGTTATGAGTAAATTATTGAATGCTGCTCAGAAAATCAGCTTGTTGAGACTTATGATATGTATGTGAAATGATCGAATGTGTGTATGTGTTTGCAATGAGAAAAATATGCATGTATTATTTGACTATAAGTGAAAATGATCCATTGAGATGCTTGAATAAGGATTAATAAAAATTAAATGTTTTATTTAGCTCAAGAGCATAGAGGGACGAGTTCGGATAAAGGGAAGGCCAAAGTGGTCGAATAGCCAACTCGTAAATTATCGGGGAAGTTCAAGGTAAGTTTTGAGTAATCAAATTTGGTATTTAAGTTAAAATGCCATGATATACATGCTGATATTTGAATGATGTTCCATTGAGAAAGAAGCCTTATTCATGTTTGTTATATGGCCGAATGGCTCATAGAGAAAAGGACCGAAATTGAGCTTTGAAATGCATTTGCCTATGTATGTTTGATCATTGGGCCGAAAGTTTAGAAAAGAAGAGTATATGTGTATAAGTTTGAATTATATGTATAATTATGATATAAAGTCGAGAAGCATGTTACATGTTGGTATGCACATGAATTGATTGAATTGCAAATGAAATCTTGCTATGTGAAACTTGGCTACATGTGAATATATATGTGTATGAGAATTTGTAATGTGAATCCGGGGTTAATTCCCGCCGACTATATGTGGAGACTATGTCCGGGTTAAGACCCGAAGGCTATATGCAGAGATGATGTCCGGGTTAAGACCCGAAGGCTATATGCGGAGATTATATCCGGGGAAAAGACCCGACGGCTATGTATAGAAATTACCCGAGATAGAGATCTCGAAGATGATGCGAGAAAAACCTAAGACTACTGGTCTTCAAGGTAATGAACGCTAATGAATTGCGCTGAAAGTGTTAAGTTATACAGGTATGTACCTTTGGCTTACATGCTAGCTGGATTTTTGGGCCAAATATTAAGGTCGTTATATGATTTCATATGTGTTTATGAAATGAGATTATTAATATAGTCTAAGTACAATTGGCCTATGTGAAATGTTATGTGAATTAATGAGACATGTATATGTTTACGTGAACTTACTACGAGTGAAAGCCCTCCATTTTCATATGTAATGTGAATGTATATGTTGGAAAAAGGGTGACTTACCCAAAGGAAGAGGGAAACATAGTTACGAATAACTATTGTAGGATTGAATGCTTTATCTGTGACACCGCTTAAAACTTACTAAGCATTGTAATGCTTACTCCGTTTGCCTTGTTTCCTCTATTTTATAGATCTCATTTGGAAGCTACGGACTCGGGGATTGAAGCCTTAATCACCAACACTATCGCTATTATTTTGGTACTTTTGATGGTTATTTTGGGTCAATGGCATGTATAGGCTATTTTCCTTCGGTTGAATCAAACTTCATTTTGAGTTGTAAATATTTCTAGCCATGCGAAAATGGCTTGCTTAGTCTTTAAGTTTGATTATATGTGTTGAAATGATTCTCGTACGATTCGATGTTGTGGCATGATATTTAGTTAGTACCCAATATGCAATGACTTTTCTTCTATGATGTTTGGTAATTAAATTGTTCGATTTAGCCATTTTGTTAGTAGCCACAAGGTAGAGATTTGCTAACTTGCTTATAGAATGATTTTAATGAGTTATAATGTTCTGCCGAACCGACCTATAAGTTTCATATTCAACTTGAGAACTCAATGAACTCACGTCTAGCTTTGTATCTACGAACCTCGGTAGGATGTATCTAGTTAAGTAATGCCTTAATACCCTATTCCGGCGACGGACGGGGGTGTAGGGTGTTACAACAAATATCCTTTACCCAGAATTGATGATTTGTTCGATCAGTTCAAAGGAGCTACTGTGTTTTCAAAGATAGATTTGAGATCGGGCTACTACTAGTTGTGAGTAAAAGATTCAGACATTTTGCAAACTGCTTTTAGAACGAGGTACGGGTACTATGAAATTTTAGTAATGCATTTCGGACTAACGAATGCTCTTGCAGTCTTTATGGACTTGATGAATAGAATTTTCAGACCTATTTAGTGATTTGTTGTCGTATTCATTGACGACAACTTGATTTATTGGCGTGATGAAACTGAGCATGCCAAACATTTGAGAATTGTGTTACAGACTCTGCGTGACAAGCAGTTATTTGATAAGTTTAGTAAATGTGAATTATGGTTGCACAAAGTTGGATTTCTGGGACATATTATGTCAGCATCTGGTATACCAGTTGATCCGAGCAAAATTTCTGCTATTTTAGATTGAAATCCTCCGATAAATGTATCGAAGTCTGAAGTTTTTTGGGACTCGTCGACTATTACAGATGATTCATAAAAGGTTTCTTCATGATTGCAACCCCGATGACGAGATTGCTTCAGAAAGACGTTAAGTTTGAATGGTCTGAAAAATTTCAGAGAAGTTTTGATCAGTTGAAAGCCTTTTTGACTGAAGCTCCATTGCTAGTGTAGCTAGAACCGAGTAAAGGGTGTGTGATTTATAGTGATGCCTCGTTGAATGGTCTGGGCTACGTTTTGATGCAAGAAGGTAAAGTTATAGCCTATGCCTCAAGACAATTAAAGTCGTATGAAAATAATTATCCGACGCATGATCTTGAGCTAGCACCTATTGTGTTTGCTTTGAAAATTTTGTGTCACTATCTGTCCGGTGAAAAATTTCATGTGTATCTAGATCAAAAAAGTTTGAAATATCTGATGCCTAAAAATATTTGAATCTGCAATAGAGAAGATGGTTAGAACTGCTAAAAGACTACGAGCTTATTATTGATTATCATCCGGGAAAAGCAAATGTTGGTGCTGATGCTTTGAGTCAGAAATTGTTGTTTGCCTTGCAAGCGATGAATGCTCATTTAGTTTTGAATGATGATAGTTCAATTTTAGCTGAATTAAAAGCAAGACCGTTGTTTTTGCAGTAGATTTGTGATGCCCAAAAAGTTGACAATGAAATGCTAGCGAAACGAGCTCAGTGTGATTTGAACTCTGATTTAGAATTTCGAGTTGATGATGATGATTGTCTAAGATTCTGAGATCGGATTTGTATTCTAAGAAATCCAAAGTTGATTCAGATGATTTTGAATGAAGCTCATAATAGTCGTTTATCCGTTCATTCGAGAAGTAGAAAAATGTATAATGATTTGAAACAGCTTTACTAGTGGTCAAGAATGAAAAGAAATGTCTCTGATTTTGTTTCAAAATGTTTGATCTGTCAGCAAGTTAAAGTTAAACATTAGGTCCCATCTGGTTTATTATAGCCTATTATGATTCCTGAGTGGAAATGGGATAGAGTGACGATAGATTTTGTTTCAAGTTTACCCCTATCTCCGAGAAAAAAAATGCGGTCTAGGTTGTGGTTGACAGATTGACAAAATCAGCTCATTTTCTTTCGGTACGATCAGATTACTCAATAAGTTAGCTGAGTTATACATTTCAGATATTGTGAGATTGCACAGGGTGCCACTATCTATTGTTTCGGACAGAGATCTGAGATTCACTTCGCGGTTTTGGAAGAAACTGCAAGAGGCTTTAAGTACGAAATTGCATTTCAGTACTGCTTTTCACCCACAAACGGATGGTCAATTTGAGCAGATCATTCAGATACTCAAGGATATGTTAAGATGTTGCATTCTTGTGTTTTAAGGTACGTGGGAGTAGTATTTTCCATTGATTGAATTTGAGTTTAATAATAGTTTTCAATCGAGAATTAAAATGGCACCGTACGAAGCTTTATATGGTAGAAATTGTCGAACACCGTTATATTGGTCAGAGCTTAGTGAGAATAAGATTCACGGGGTAGATTTGATAAAAGAGACTGAGTAGAAAGTGAAAATGATCCATGATAGTTTGAACGTAGCTTCCGATCGACAGAAATCATATGCTGATTTGAAACGAAAAGATATTAAATTTGAGATTGGGGATAAAGTTTTTTTGAAAGTATCTCCATGGATGAAAATACATCGATTCTATAGAAAAGGCAAATTGAGTATGAGGTTCATTGCGTCGTATGAAATTATCGAGCGTATCAGGCTAGTTACGTATAGATTGTTGTTGCCGTCTGAGTTAGAAAAGATTCATAATGTATTTCACATATCAATGCTTTGACGATATAGATCCGACCCCTCGCATGTGATTTCTCCATCAGAGATAAAGATTCAGTCTGATATGACCTACGACGAAGAACCGATCCATATATTAGCTTGCGAGGTTAAAAAATTAAAAAATAAGAAAATTTTGTTAGTAAAATTTTTATGGCATCGGCACGGAGTTGAAGAGGCTACGTGAGAGCCCAAGAATGTTATGAAAGAGCAATACTTGAATCTGTTCAACAGTAAGATTTTCAGGGACTAAAATCCCTAAGGGGGGAGAGTTGTAATAGCCCAATTTAAGCCCTAGTCGAAACAGTGGTTTCGGGACCATAAATCTGAGTCAGAAAAGTATTTTAATATTTTCTTCCGTGTTTATTGTAGGTGAATTGATATGTGAGAAATTTTCGTTTGAAAATTTTATCATTTGTATGTTCAATTTGATAAAAGGACTAAATAGCAAAAAATGCAAAAGTTGTGTGCTACATGAATAAGTGTTGAATTACTTTGATATATTAAATTTGAGGTCCTTATGTGGTAAATGGACCCTTTGATTAATGCATGGACAAAGTTAGACATTAGATAATGGAATTTTAATGACATTATTAAGGTTAGAAATGGAAATTGAAACATAAAAGACAAATTAATAAAATGAAGACAAATTTCTTGTCATTTTGTGTCCATCCACTGAAAAACAAAGAGAAAAAGAAAGGTTAAAGCTCCATCAGGGCTTTGTGACAGCCTTAAAACGACCCTAGTCAGAATGTGGTTTTGGGACCACAAAACCGAGGCATAAAATATATTTAATATTCATTTTGATGCCTATAATATGTGCTAATTCATGTGTGACATGTTTGGTGTGTTGATTTAGAGTTTTAAATTTGAATTTCACTAAAAAGGACCTAGTAGTGAACTTTGAAAATATGCTAGGCAAGTGTATGATGACTAGTTAATGCATGCATGCAAATTGAGGGAGTTGCATGTCAAATTCCCCTTTTTAATGCTAGTGGACGGTAATGATGAAGGAAAATTTGGCATGTTGTGTATTTTATATTAAGGAAAATGTGTTTAATAATTTTATATTATGAAAATATATGAAATAATAAAATAAAGGGTGATACAAACAAGGCTTTCTTATTTTCTTCTTATGGTTGCCGAAACTAAAGAAAAATAAGAGGAAAAAGAGACTTTGGTGGTCGGTCATGGAAGGTCTAAGTTTAAGGTAAGATTTTGGCAATTTGCTTTGTATTTTTGATGTTTGAATTCTTTGTTTGATACCCTCGTAGACCCATGTTTTTAATTTTAAGATTTGTGTTATTTTGATATTCGGTCATGGGAGAAAAATTTGTGAATTTTGAATTTGATAGTTAAAATTGATAAATGAGTATGTGAAGGGTATTATAAGGTTAAATTCATGTGATTATAGGTTTATAAGCCTAAATTAAACAATTGGTGTTTTCAATGGCTTAATCTTTTGTAAGGGAGGATATTCGGCCATGGGTGTTGTGTTTCTTGGTAGGTGTTTTGATGTTTTTGGTATTAAGATTGATGATAGATGAGTTGAGATTGTTAAACTAAGATGGTTGTGGCTAAATGAAATTGTTGACAATTTGCTACTATGTGAAATGCAAGATTAATGTATGATTTAGAAATTTTTGTTTAAAAGTAACATTCTATGTATGTGTATTAGCCGAATTTGAGCTTAGAGTGGTAAGTATAATTTGTGAAATTATGCTTTGTAAGAGTAAATTGTTCAAAGGAACATTCGGCCATGGGGTATATTTACATTGTTATAAGTTGGAATTAAGGTTTGTCATTTGGTCCTTATTATGGCCGAATGTGATAAAGGTTAAAGAAAAATTGTTTAAAGGTGGAGTTAATTGAGTTTCGGCTAATAGTATGTGGTATGAAATTTGTCTAAAATGCCTTATATGATGTTCGGCCTTAAGAAAATTTAGAACTAAGAAGCTTAATGTTCAATGCTTAATACATGCTTATACAATTGCTCAATGTGGCCTTGAGGACTTAGCATTCTAAAATTGCATTGTTAATTTGATTACTAAATAAAAGGCCGATTATGTACAAGGGCTATCTCATGACCATTTGATTAAGTGTGTTAGAAAACATGATTAAATAGCTTTTCAATGAGACATTTGCATATTCGGCTATAAGGTTGGATTTTGTATAAGGGAGTGTGAAATTAACGCATGGTGCAAATTGAGTTGTGAGTTGATTATTACTGACTTGTATGATTCATCTAGTTAAATGAAATGAATATGAATTATGCATATATATGTTAAGGTCAATGACTTCTCTAAATGATGCCATATATGATGTAATGTTTTAAATATGTGAATAAGAGCTTTAAAGAGTGAATTTGTATAAATCTGCTTGGTACAGCAGCAGTAACGTGTTTTGGAAAAATCACCATAAATTGTGGGAGTTGAATTAGAGGCTGAATAAGTTATGTAATTAAAGCTTAATGAGTCTAGCTTCTTATAAAATAAACCTTATAAGCAAAGGAATTTCCAATAAAAAGATTTTTGAAGTTGAGTGAGGCAGTGCCAGAATGACTCCGAAATCCCCTGTTCTGTTTTTGGAAAATCACCATAAATTGCATAAAAATTGTTATGAGGCAAAATTTATATGCTTAGACTCCTTAATGAGTCTAGTTTCGAATAAAATAGGTGAGGACATATTTGGGATTCTGTACAAGGAGAAATTCGATTCGTAGTATAGAGTGGTCAGTCTAGTCAAACAGTGAAATAGGGTAAACTTTAAGAAAATTCTGGTATTGATTGGCCAAACCAAAAATTATGAAAATTTTATGGATGGAAGACATATGAGTATATTTTCATGAAAAATTAACATCACTTTATTTGAAGTTTTGTAGCTCCAGTTATGAGTAATTTATTGAATGTTGCTCAGAAAATCAGCTTGTTGTGACTTGTGATGTGTATGTGAAAAGAGCCGAATGTATGTTTGTTGCTATGAGAAGTATATGCATTTATTATTTGAGTATAAGTGAAAATTGATTAATTGAGATGTTTGAATAAGGATTAATAAAATTAAATATTTTATTTAGCTCAAGAGCATAGAGGGGCAAGTTCGGATAAAGGGAAGGCTAAAGTGGTCGAATAGCCAACTCATAGTTGCTCGAGAAAGTTCAAGGTAAGTTTTGAGTAATTGAATTTGATATTTAGTTTAAAATGCCATGATATACATGCTGATAGTTGAACGATGTCCCATTGAGAAAGAAACCTTATTCATGGTTGCTATATATCCGAATGGCTCGTAGAAAAAGGGACCGAAATTGGGATTTGAAATGCATTGCATATGTATGTTTGATCATTGGGCCGAAAGTCTAGAAAAGAAGAGTATACATGAATAAGTTTTGAACTATATATATTTAGGACATAAAGTCGAGGAGCATGTTATATGTTTGTATGCAAATGAATTGATTGAATTACAAGTGCGATCTTGCTATGTGAAACTTGGCAACATGTGAATATATATATGTATGAGAATTTGTGATGTGAATCCGGGATTAATTCCCGCTGACTATATGTGGAGACTATGTCTGGGTTAAGACCCGAAGGCTATATGCAGAGATGACGTCCGGGTTAAGACCCGAAGGCTATATGCGGAGATTATATCATGGGTAGAGACCCGATGGCTATGTATAGAGATTTTACCCGAGCTAAAGGTCTCGATGATGATGCGAGTAAAGTCTAAGACTAATGGTCTTCAAGGTAACGATTGCTAATGAATGCGCTTAAAGTGTTAAGTTATACAGGTATGTACCCTAAGCTTATATGCAAGCTGGTTTTTGGATCGAATACTAAGGTCATTATGCGATTACATATGTGTGCATGAAATGAGACTATTAATGTGGTCAAAGTACAATTGGTCAATGCGAAATGTTATGTGAAATTTTGTGACATGTTTATGTTTACATGAGTTTACTATAAGTGAAAGCTATCTACTTTCGTATATGATGTGAATGTGTTGATTGGTTAAAGGGTGACTTACCTAAAAGAGGAGGGAAATAAAAATACGAACAAATATGTTATAATTTGATGTTATATCTGTTGTCATTGCTTAAAACTTACTAAGCATTGTAATGCTTACTCCGTTCACTTTGTTTCCTCTGTTTTATAGATCTCATTTTGGAAGCTACGGACTCAGGGATTGAAGCTTTAATCACCTACACTATCGCTGTCATTTTGGTACATTTGATAGTTATTTTGGATCAATGGCATGTATAGGCTAATCTCCTTTTTGTTGAACCAAATTACCTTTTGAGTTGTAATTATTCTAGCCATGCGAAAATGGCTTGATTAGTCTTCGAGTTTGATTATATGTTTGGATGATACTCATATGATTCGATGTTGTGGCATGATATTTAGTTAGTACCCAATATGCAATGAGTTTCTAATATGGTGTTTGGTTATTGAAAAGTTTGATTTAGCCAAATTGTTAGTAGCCACATGGTAGAAATTCGCTAGCATACTTATAGAACGATTCTAATGAGATATGATGCACTGACCGAACCTAATTACAAGTGACATATTTGACTATAGAACTCAATGAATCCATGTCTAGTATGTAACTATGAACCTCGGTAGGTTGTATTTAGATATGTAATACCTAATACCCTATTCCGGCGACGGACAGGGGTGTCGGGTGTTACATTTTTATTTGGTATCAGAGCTACGGTTTAGTCGATTCTCAGACTAACGTAGCGCGTGTGAGTATAGCTATACATGCCATTTCGTGATAATACGATAGTGTGGTGATTTCTGACATTTGAAATGTGTTTTTCGTATAGTAATGGATCCCGATCCCGATCGACCTGTAGCGGAAGATATTGAGAGTGTGGCGGCCGCTCCCGCGCAAGGGACCGCGCCGATCGACTCTTAGCCGAATACCAGTCATCGAGATGATGACATGATGCAGAACTTTTATGCAATGATGAATGATTGGTTCACTCAATTCCTACGAACTAATCCGGCTGTTCCACAACCTCCTCCCCCGAATAACCCACTTTTGACCCCTGTGGCTCCTCCTGAGACCGACCCTGTGAGGTCGAGTAAACCCCCGGTTGATAAAATTAGAAAATATGGGGCCGAAGAATTTCGGGCTACAATCGATGATGATGCTGAGTGGGCCGAGTTTTGGCTCGATAATGTAATCCGTGTGTTCGATGAATTGTCATGCACGCCCGATGAGTGCTGGAAATGTGCCGTATCTCTGCTGCGTGATTCTGCCTACTATTGGTAGAACACATTGGTTTCCATTGTACTGAGAGAGTGAGTTACTTGGGAGTTTTTCCAAGTTGAATTCCGAAAGAAGTATATCAGCCAAAGATTTATCGATCAGAAACGAAAGGAATTCCTCGAGCTTAAACAAGGCTGAATGTCAATAACCGAGTATGAGAGAGAATTCGTACGGCTTAGCTGATATGCTCGCGAGTGCATAGTATCCGAAGCTATTATGTGTAAACGCTTCGAGGACGGGTTAAATGAAGACATCAAACTACTGGTTGGCATTCTGGAAATTCAAGAGTTTGTTGTTCTTGTCGAGCGAGCCTGCAAGGCCGAAGAGCTTCGAAATGAAAAGAGAAAAGCTGATAGCGGAGCCAGAGAGTTCCGTAAGAGATCTTCTGGGAGGTCTACTCAAAAATCCTCAAAGAAGTTCCGAAGTGAATCGGACAGACCGTCTGCTACTTCGGGTTTTTCTAGACGAGACCGTGATTGACCCCCTACGAGTACACGTGCCACTTCTGCTGCTAGTGTTGGGAATGACCGTCGAGACAGAGCCGAGTGCAAGTATTGTGGAAAATGGCATTCGGGGAGCTGCAGATTTCATGATCGCTCCTGTTATAAGTGCGGGTCAGCTGATCACTTTATAAGAGATTGCCCTAGATGGTCCGAGCAAAATGTGAATCAGAGTGGGAAACCGAGTACTACTTCAGCACAAGGTAGACCACTTAGAAATTCGGGAGATGCTAGCGGTGGTCAGAGAAGTTTTAAAGATGCCACGACAAAATCTGAGACTCGTGCCCCTGCTAGAGCTTACGCTATACGTGCACGCGAGGATGCCTCTTCCCCAGTTATTATTACCGGTACTTTCACTCTCTTTGATACTGATGTAATTGCTTTGATTGACCCCGATTCAACTCATTCATATGTATGTGAAAATTTGGCATCCAGTAAGACTCTTCTTATTGAGTCTACTGAGTTTGTGATTCGAGTGTCCAATCCTTTGGGTCGTTGTGTCTTAGTCGATAGAGTGTGTAAGAAATGTCCCCTTATGATTCGAAATTCCTGTTTTTCGGCCGATTTGATGCTTTTGCCATTCGACGAATTTGACGTTATTCTCGGAATGGATTGGTTGACTGTGCATGATGCAGTAGTGAATTGCAAGCGAAAGACTATTGATTTGCGATGTTCGAATAATGAGATAATTCGGGTTGAGTCGTCTGATCTAAACGGGCTACCGACAGTAATATCTTCAGTTATGGCTAAAAAGTTTATGCAAAAGGGTTGCGAGGCTTATCTTGCTTACGTTTTGGATAGCAAAATATCCGAACTAAAGCTTGAGACTGTACCTGTGGTTTGTGAGTATCTAGACGTATTTCCTGAAGAATTACCAGGATTACCGCCCGTTAGAGAGGTTGAGTTCGGCATTGAGCTAGTTCCAAGTACAACTCCGATTTCGATTTCTCTGTATCGTATGGCTCCGACAGAGTTGAAAGAGTTGAAATCTCAGTTGCAAGAGTTGACTGACAAAGGTTTCGCAAGACCAAGCTTTTCACCCTAGGGTGCACCAGTCTTGTTCGTGAAGAAGAAAGACGGGACTTTGAGAATGTGTATTGACTATTGGCAGCTGAACAAGGTGACTATAAAGAATAAATATCCGTTGCCTCGTATCGACGACTTATTCGATCAATTAAAGGGAGCCTCAGTGTTTTCAAAGATTGACTTGCGATCTGGCTATTATCAGTTGCGAGTTCGGGACTCAGACGTGCCCAAGACTGCCTTCAGAACGAGGTACGGACACTACGAATTTTTAGTGATGCCGTTTGGGCTGACTAATGCCCCTGCTGTTTTCATGGATCTGATGAATCGAGTGTTTAAGCAGTACCTAGATCGATTTGTGGTCGTGTTTATCGATGATATTTTGGTTTATTCGCACGATGAGTTTGAGCATGCCAAGCATTTAATACTTGTGCTACAGATTTTGCGTGATAACCAGTTGTACGCGAAATTCAGCAAGTGTGAGTTCTGGTTACGCGAGGTTGGCTTTCTGGGACATATTGTATCTGCTGCGGGTATCCGAGTTGATCCGAATAAAATATCTGCTATCCTTGATTGGAAGCCTCCTAAAAATGTCTCAAAAGTCCGAAGCTTCTTGGGACTTGCTGAGTACTACCGACGGTTTGTGAAAGACTTCTCGATGATCTCAACCCCGTTGACAAAGCTATTACAGAAATATGTTAAATTTGAATGGTCTGAAAAGTGCCAGAAAAGTTTCGACCAATTGAAAGCCCTTTTGACGGAGGCTCCAGTCTTAGTTCAGCCTGAATCCAGTAAAGAATTTGTAGTATATAGTGATGCATCTTTGAATGGCTTGGGGTGTGTTTTGATGCAAGAGGGCAGAGTTGTTGCATATGCTTCGAGGCAATTAAAGCCTCATGAGAAAAACTATCCGACTCACGATCTCGAATTAGTTGCTATTGTGTTTGCTTTGAAGATTTGGCGTCACTACCTTTTTGGTGAGAAATGTCATGTCTTTTCCGACCATAAAAGCCTCAAATACTTGATGACGCAAAGAGAATTGAATTTGAGACAAAGACGTTGGCTTGAATTGCTAAAGGATTACGAGCTTGTCATTGACTATCATCCGGGAAAGGCGAATGTAGTTCCTGATGCTCTTAGCCGAAAATAATTGGTTGCTTTATGAGCCATGAATGTGCATTTATCGGTATCTGATGATGGTGTGATGATAGCAGAATTAAAAGCGAAACCGGTGTTTCTCTGACAAGTTTGTGAAGCTCAGAAAGCGGATGATGATTTAATTTCCAAGCGAGCTCAATGCGATTTAAATGTGGATTCTGAATTTCAAGTTGATGACGATGATTGTTTGAGGTTCCGAGGTCGAGTATGTATTCCGAGAAGTTCAGAGTTGGTTTCGATGATTTTAAATGAAGCTCATAATAGCCGAATGTCGATTCATCCGGGAAGCACAAAAACGTACAATGATTTAAAACGTCAGTATTGGTGGCACGGTATGAAACGAGACATCTCAAATTTTATGTCGAAGTGTCTGATATGTCAACAAGTAAAAGCGGAACATCAGGTGCCTTCGGGTTTGTTGCAACCGATTTTGATTCCCGAGTGGAAATGGGATAAAGTCACGATGGATTTTGTATCTGGGCTACCGTTGACACTGAGCAAGAAGGATGCGATTTGGGTTGTCGTAGACCGATTAACTAAATCCGCTCATTTTATACCCGTGCGTACGGATTACTCACTTGATAAGTTAGCAGAGTTGTATGTTTCTCAGATCGTCAGATTGCATGGGGTCCCTATCTCTATCGTATCGGATAGAGACCTGAGATTTACATCGCGGTTTTGGAAGAAACTACAAGATTTTCTGGGTACTAAGCTACATTTTAGTACCGCGTTCCATCCTCAGACAGACGGTCAGTCGGAACGAGTAATTCAAATACTCGAGGATATGTTGAGATGTTGTGTCCTTGAGTTTAGTGGTTCATGGGAACGGTATCTGCCTTTGATTGAATTCACTTACAACAACAGTTTCCAATCGAGCATTAAGATGGCACCTTACGAGGCTTTGTACGGTCGCAAATGCCGTACACCGTTGTTTTGGACCGAGCTCAGTGAAAATAAGATCTTTGGAGTCGATTTAATTAGAGATGCCGAGCAGAAAGTAAAAGTGATTCGTGATAGTCTTAAGGCAGCTTCAGATCGTCAAAAGTCTTACGTGGATTTAAAGCGGAAAGATATCGAGTATCAGGTCGGAGACAAAGTATTTCTTAAAGTGTCACCACGGAAAAAGGTGCTCCGATTCGGCCGTAAGGGCAAATTGAGTCCGAGGTTCATCGGACCATATGAAATATCTGAACGGATTGGACCGGTAGCATATCGATTGGTTTTGCCTCCCGAACTTGAAAGGATTCATAACGTTTTTCATGTTTCGATGCTCCGACGATATAGATCCGACCCATCACATGTGATTAATCCATCTGACATCGAGATTCGATCTGACATGAGTTATGAGGAGGAACCAATTCGTATTTTGGCACACGAGGTTAAAGAGTTGCGGAATAAGAGGATTTCATTAGTGAAAGTGTTGTGGGTCAAACACGGGGTTGAAGAAGCTACTTGGGAGCTTGAGGATTCGATAAGAGAACGTTACCCAAACTTATTTTCCGGTAAGATTTTCGGGGACGAAAATTTCTTAAGTGGGGGAGAGTTGTGACAGCCTTAAAACGACCCTAGTCAGAATGTGGTTTCGGGACCACAAAATCGAGGCATAAAATATATTTAATATTCATTTTGATGCCTATAATATGTGCTAATTCATGTGTGACATGTTTGGTGTGTTGATTTAGAGTTTTAAATTTGAATTTCACTAAAAAGGACCTAGTAGTGAACTTTGAAAATATGCTTGGCAAGTGTATGATGACTAGTTAATGCATGCATGCAAATTGAGGGAGTTGCATGTCAAATTCCCCTTTTTAATGCTAGTGGACGGTAATGATGAAGGAAAATTTGGCATGTTGTGTATTTTATATTAAGGAAAATGTGTTTAATAATTTTATATTATGAAAATATATGAAATAATAAAATAAAGGGTGATACAAACAAGGCTTTCTTATTTTCTTCTTATGGTTGCCGAAACTAAAGAAAAATAAGAGGAAAAAGAGACTTTGGTGGTCGGTCATGGAAGGTCTGAGTTTAAGGTAAGATTTTGGCAATTTGCTTTGTATTTTTGATGTTTGAATTCTTTGTTTGATACCCTTCTAGACCCATATTTTTAATTTTAAGATTTGTGTTATTTTGATATTTGGTCATGGGAGAAAAATTTGTGAATTTTGAATTTGATAGTTAAAATTGATAAATGAGTATGTGAAGGGTATTATAAGGTTAAATTCATGTGATTATAGGTTTATAAGCCTAAATTAAACAATTGGTGTTTTCAAGGGCTTAATCTTTTGTAAGGGAGGATATTCGGCCATGGGTGTTGTGTTTCTTGGTAGGTGTTTTGATGTTTTTGGTATTAAGATTGATGATAGATGAGTTGAGATTGTTAAACTAAGATGGTTGTGGCTAAATGAAATTGTTGACAATTTGCTACTATGTGAAATGCAAGATTAATGTATGATTTAGAAATTTTTGTTTAAAAGTAACATTCTATGTATGTGTATTAGCCGAATTTGAGCTTAGAGTGGTAAGTATAATTTGTAAAATTATGCTTTGTAAGAGTAAATTGTTCAAAGGAACATTCGGCCATGGGGTATATTTACATTGTTATAAGTTGGAATTAAGGTTTGTCATTTGGTCCTTATTATGGCCGAATGTGATAAAGGTTAAAGAAAAATTGTTTAAAGGTGGAGTTAATTGAGTTTCGGCTAATAGTATGTGGTATGAAATTTGTCTAAAATGCCTTATATGATGTTCGGCCTTAAGAAAATTTAGAACTAAGAAGCTTAATGCTCAATGCTTAATACATGCTTATACAATTGCTCAATGTGGCCTTGAGGACTTAGCATTCTTAAATTGCATTGTTAATTTGATTACTAAATAAAAGGCCGATTGTGTACAAGGGCTATCTCATGACCATTTGATTAAGTGTGTTAGAAAACATGATTAAATAGCTTTTCAATGAGACATTTGCATATTCGGCTATAAGGTTGGATTTTGTATAAGAGAGTGTGAAATTAACGCATGGTGCAAATTGAGTTTTGAGTTGATTATTACTGACTTGTATGATTCATCTAGTTAAATGAAATGAATATGAATTATGCATATATATGTTAAGGTCAATGACTTCTCTAAATGATGCCATATATGATGTAATGTTTTAAATATGTGAATAAGAGCTTTAAAGAGTGAATTTGTATAAATCTGCTTGGTACGGCAGCAGTAATGTGTTTTGGAAAAATCACCATAAATTGTGGGAGTTGAATTAGAGGCTGAATAAGTTATGTAATTAAAGCTTAATGAGTCTAGTTTCTTATAAAATAAACCTTATAAGCAAAGGAATTTCCAATAAAAAGATTTTTGAAGTTGAGTGAGGCAGTGCAAGAATGACTCCGAAATCCCCTGTTCTATTTTTGGAAAATCACCATAAATTGCATAAAAATTGTTATGAGGATAAAATTTATATGCTTAGACTCCTTAATGAGTCTAGTTTTGAATAAAATAGGTGAGGACATATTTGGAATTCTGTACAAGGAGAAATTCGATTCGTAGTATAGAGTGGTCAGTCTAGTCAAACAGTGAAATAGGGTAAATTTTAAGAAAATTCTGGTATTGATTGGCCAAACCAAAAATTATGAAAATTTTATGGATGGAAGACATAAGAGTCTATTTTCAGGAAAAATTAACGGCACTTTATTTGAAGTTTCGTAGCTCTAGTTATGAGTAATTTAATGAATGTTGCTTAGAAAATCAGCTTGTTGTGACTTGTGATGTGTATGTGAAAAGAGCCGAATGTATGTTTGTTGCTATGAGAAGTATATGCATTTGTTATTTGAGTATAAGTGAAAATTGATTAATTGAGATGTTTGAATAAGGATTAATAAAATTAAATATTTTATTTAGCTCAAGAGCATAGAGGGGCAAGTTCGGATAAAGGGAAGGCTAAAGTGGTCGAATAGCCAACTCATAGTTGCTCGAGAAAGTTCAAGGTAAGTTTTGAGTAATTGAATTTGATATTTAGTTTAAAATGCCATGATATACATGCTGATAGTTGAACGATGTCCCATTGAGAAAGAAACCTTATTCATGATTGCTATATAGCCGATTGGCTCGTAGAGAAAGGGACCGAAATTGGGATTTGAAATGCATTGCTTATGTATGTTTCATCATTGGGCCGAAAGTCTAGAAAAGAAGAGTATACATGAATAAGTTTTGAACTATATATATTTAGGACATAAAGTCGAGGAGCATGTTATATGTTTGTATGCAAATGAATTGATTGAATTACAAGTGCGATCTTGCTATGTGAAACTTGGCAACATGTGAATATATATATGTATGAGAATTTGTGATGTGAATCCGGGATTAAGTCCCGCTGACTATATGTGGAGACTATGTCCGGGTTAAGACCCGAAGGCTATATGCAGAGATGACGTCCGGGTTAAGACCCGAAGGCTATATGCGGAGATTATATCCGGGGTAGAGACCCGATGGCTATGTATAGAGATTTTACCCGAGCTAAAGGTCTTGATGATGATGCGAGTAAAGTCTAAGACTAATGGTCTTCAAGGTAACGATTGCTAATGAATGCGCTTAAAGTGTTAAGTTATACAGGTATGTACCCTAAGCTTAGATGCAAGCTGGTTTTTGGACCGAATACTAAGGTCATTATGCGATTACATATGTGTGCATGAAATGAGACTATTAATGTGGTCAAAGTACAATTGGTCAATGCGAAATGTTATGTGAAATTTTGTGACATGTTTATGTTTACATGAGTTTACTATAAGTGAAAGCTATCTACTTTCGTATATGATGTGAATGTGTTGATTGGTTAAAGGGTGACTTACCTAAAAGAGGAGGGAAATAAAAATACGAACAACTATGTTATAATTTGATGTTATATCTGTTGTCATTGCTTAAAACTTACTAAGCATTGTAATGCTTACTCCGTTTACTTTGTTTCCTCTTTTTTATAGATCTCATTTTGGAAGCTACGGACTCGGGGATTGAAGCTTTAATCACCTACACTATCGCTGTCATTTTGGTACATTTGATAGTTTTTGGATCAATGGCATGTATAGGCTAATCTCCTTTTTGTTGAACCAAATTACCTTTTGAGTTGTAATTATTCTAGCCATGCGAAAATGGCTTGATTAGTCTTCGAGTTTGATTATATGTTTGGATGATACTCATATGGTTCGATGTTGTGGCATGATATTTAGTTAGTACCCAATATGCAATGAGTTTCTAATATGGTGTTTGGTTATTGAAAAGTTTGATTTAGCCAAATTGTTAGTAGCCACATGGTAGAAATTCGCTAGCATGCTTATAGAACGATTCTAATGAGATATGATGTACTGACCGAACCTAATTACAAGTGACATATTCGACTATAGAACTCAATGAATCCATGTCTAGTATGTAACTATGAACCTCGGTAGGTTGTATTTGGATATGTAATACCTAATACCCTATTCCGGCGACGGACAGGGGTGTAGGGTGTTACAGGCTTGGCTAGGGAATTTGGTGTTAAGGTATATTCTTTGATAGATTTTTGATAATTTCTACGTTTTTGTGATCGTTGCTTTATGTTTTATCAAGCCCATGCCTAAATTTCAGAATTTGATGATGAATTTGAGTTATGCCATTGTTTATTTTGTAAGCTTTGTGATGTTAATTGATGAAATACGAAAGTTTGGTGTTAGATAAATAAGTTTTGTATTGGGATTTTTGATGAATTTGATTATTATGGGCTAAATTGTGAAAATTAGAAATTGTACGGCTAAAATGTGAAATAAATGAAAGATATGGGCTTATATAAACTATATGAATATTCGACCGAGCATGTGTATAAAGAAATTATGTGTATTTTGTGATTTTATGAAATAGGGACTTAAATGCAAAAGTATGAAAATATGAGGGCTATTTTGTAAAAAGGTCAAAATTTATGTTTATGGATTAAATTGAATGGTTTGGTGAATAAATGAGTTAAATTTGAATTTATATAGATCAAGAACAAAAGAAAACAGAATTAGATCCGGGGAATTCAAAAGTGGTTGAGTAGTCGATTTCGTCCATTCGTATTCGTACGAGGTAAGTCTATATACAAATAAATGTGTTTAAAAATGATTTCTTTATGTTTATATGATATTGAAATATGATAAATGGTTATGGAAGATTTATCCGTGAAATTGAGAAAGTATCGACAATGTGACAACATCTGAAAAGCCCCGTACAAACCATAGGAATAGTCCCGAGTCATAAAATTTCATCCAAATTAAAACTTTTCAAATTTTTATCTTTGAGTCCCTAAATAGGGCCTACGAGGCCCAATACATACTTTGGAAGTGGTCCGAGACTAAACCAAGAACTTTTGAAAGCACTAAAAAATTTCTTGAAAAACAGGGGCACACGCCCGTGTCTAAGGCGATGTCCTTCACATAGCAGAGATACACGCCCGTGTGGCCACAAGTAAGGTTATTTACTAAGCCCTTTGCCACCCCAAAACACTTATACACTTATGCAAATTTACCATCACACAACATGGTATTATTAAACATTCAAACACCCACACTAAGCCATCCATATACCTTTTACAAGCCACATTCATCATGCATAATCACACACACACACTTAACCATTCACATCATGCAACTTACACAACCAATCACATTTACCACTCATAATTATCACACATTTACTCATGCAACACATGCAAGCATACACATCCATGAAATGCATCATCATAGACTTATAACATAAGAATTATTAGCCACATTAAATGGCCTTATACAACAATAACCTTCTAATAGCATAGGCCAACTGTAATGCCCTGAATTTTGGGCTTAGAAGAAACGGGCCTTGAGCATGGGGAGCGATTGGAAGACGGCACATAAATATTTGTTGTGTAAGAAGTGACATAAATGAAGCCTTGCTTTAGTGGTTAAAGGTCCTGAGAAGTGTTGGAGAAGTCCTAGGTTCAAACCTGGGCGTTAGCAAAATGTTTGTTTTAAGTGAGTAAAACCCTTGGTGCTTGAAAGTAGACATTATAATTAATTGAGGATAAAATATGACACAAAAGAGCTTATGGTGCAGTGGTAGGTGGCGTGTGGAGTTCTCTTGAGGTCTAAGGTTCAAGTCATGGCAAGGTAAGAAGAGTATTTATTTTGCTCTTTTGCCATGTGAGAAGCAAAGGTTAACTGAAACTCTGTTGAGGGAAGTTTGAAATGGTCAAGGAGTGGGTTATGAAGAAAATCATGGAGGATATAAAGGAGGATTTTAGGAGGAGGTTTGGGGAGAAAATCAAGGAATTTGAATTTGGAAGAGTGTGGCGCTAAATTTGGTCTATAGGCATTGGGGGAATCAGCTTTGGTAGGGAATGTTTCCATTTGGTCAGTTTTGTCATCGAATTCGTGAACTTCTTTTTCCTAAATTCCTCTCTTCTCTCTAGTGCCGAATTTTACAAAGGTCCATTTGTGCATTTTATTTCATTTTGGTTCTGTTGATTTACCAAACTTTTTTGCTGCCTTCTCAAGTCCTTCTTTTGGTTTCAGTCTCTACGGAATTATTCTCACTTGATTCCTTCTCTTCTGCTTTTCTCTCCTTCGCCGATTATTGTTGATCCTTTCCCTTCTTGCTCATCTTTTCAGTTTCCTCTCTTAACTGAACCTTCTATCATTCTTTCCTTCATTTTCTGTTCTTCCTCCCCCTAGACATTTCCATTTCATTTTGGCCAACTACTATCTGCCCTTTGATTTACCAATTACATTTACTTTGCTTTGGTTTGGCCGAATACTCTGTTACACTGTTGATGGTGTATTGCTTCGATTTCTGCAAGTGATCCTGACAAAAGGTAGGTGTTCATGTCTCCTCTTTTTAGTTCAAACTGTTTTCTCCTATTCTTTATCTTAAAGCCGAATGCCCACCTTCTATTCTTTAAGGGCCGAATTGTGATCCCTCATTTTATGTTTTTGGCTTTGGCAGTCGATTCTTCGATCAACCAGGGGTATGTCTAGGTTTGGCCGATTGTCTCTTCTCCACATCTAGACTACACGTTTGGGTAAGCGTTTCTCTTCTAGATTATACTGTTCAAATGGTGATGGTGATTAAGAGATTGTGGTTGTATTGCAGCTAGTTGATAAGGATCGTGTAGTCGATTCTAGTTGGGAATCGAAGGCATCAAACCAATTAGTTTTTAGTCAAGGTGAGTATGGATTAACGTTTTGGGCTTGGACAGTTATTAACCTTATTGGTTGTAAATCTGATACGTTTATCTTGATTGATTATAGGATTCGAAGAGCGTGGATCTTAGCTAGTTTCACGAATAGGTGTGTAGCAATACCCTGTAACTGATAATCGGCTAAAAAGCCTAAAGAGTGTATTTCACACTGATTTGTCTGTAAGTCGACAAAAGCCGAAAAGCTGAAAAGCTAGAAGGTTGGGCTTTGAGGTCATATAGGCATGCGAACGCTCGTGTGGTGAAACTGAGCCCACGAACGTGGGCGTAAGACTGTAGAGGCCGCTATGAGCGTTCTCATGAGATTAGGCTGTTATGGGCCGAATGGGCCGTGTGAGCCCAATGGGCTCGTGGCCCCCACACGAATAATGTCCATGTTATGTGGTAAAGATTGGACTGGGTTATGTAGTTCGCATAGCCGTGGCTTAATCTGGGCTAAATGGGCCACACGAGTGTGTGGGCCCACTTGGGCCAGATAGTGGGCTTTGGGCCCATATACACCGTTATGACTGTTAAGGTTGCACTGGTCACTTGAGGTCGCTATGGACCTCTTGATGGGTCGGTAAGTGTACCTAGATCCCAAAATAGGTAAAATGACTGAATTACCCCTGTAGGGTAAAATGACTAAATTACCCCCGTAGGGTAAAATGGCCTTAATACCCCTATAGGGTAGAATGACTGTTATGCCCTTATATGATGTTTGATTGATTGAGCATGCCATGTGATATTTATGTGTTTTGCATACATGCATGACATACAGCATGGGTTGGGATATTGATATGGAGGAAGTATACTGATCTGTTAAGGTCGCACGGGTCGCACGAGACGATTATGGACCTATTGAAGGTTTTGTGCTGTTGTGCCATTTTTGAAGGCCTTGTGCTATTTTTGATGGCTTTAAGCCACTTATTTTTCTAGCAGCTTTGCTACGATTCTAGTTAGTGCTGCAACCATTACTAACTCTGTAAGTGTAGGGATGGGTGGGTGATTTATTCCCCACAATAAGTGCAGGGTTGGACGGAGGCAAGTGCAAGATTGGATGGGATAACTTACATCATGCATGATACATACTATATTTTGTTTCTGTTCCTGATTTGTGCTAGGCCCAATTGATACTATAATAGGCTCAGGCCCATATTACTTCTGTATTTCCTATATGTGTGACTGACTATTTTTATATTAGGGGATTACACACTAAGTTTTCGTAAACTCACCCCACTTTTAACTGTGCAGGTAATCCCCAACGTTAGGTGGATCGGAGCTGCGAGGGAGTCAAGGGTGGCCACACAACTGCATCTGCATTACATTCGACTTTTTATTTTCAATAGTTTTGGTTTGGGTATTTTTATGTAATAAGGCCTCTCATTAAATTTCTAACTCTTAATTTGGGTTTTTATTTACTATGATTTATGTCTGTTAGAAGTAGAGCGTGGTTTTCCAACACATTAACTATTTTCAAAACATCATGATTCCGTAACACGATTTTTTCTAAGCTTCCGCAACAAACATTGTTTTTAAAGTGCAACAACAATTGAATATGATTATCAAATTTTCGATTACGTCGTATCAAGGTTTTTAATATAAAGCGGGTTTTCAAACGGAATCATGTTTTTGTAAAACACCTCAAACGGGTTGATTTGAGGCTTGACAAAGAGGTTTTAAACTTCAAACGGGTTCTTATCAGCAAGAATAAGTTATTCAAAAAACACTACAATGTGACACCGAACGTCTAGGCCAGGTTTGGGGTGTTACACCAACATTCTAGGCCAACACATTATAACATATACACACATAATCAAGCCCTTATACATGCCATAGACTTAAAAATACTTGAAAATGTTGATACAATACCAATCAATAACTTGTTAGTGTGATAGAATCTCCGACGACCTCCAGCTCGAGCTAACATCTGTGACACTATAGGAAAAAGGAAAGGAAGGGGGTAAGCATTATAGCTTAGTAAGTAGGTATGTAAATAATAAGTAATTTATTAACATGCTTTTATAAGTCTTCACAATACGTTCTCAAGATAATACAATCATAATTGCACATAGTTCCACTATTTACTTATGTTCATCTCAAGCTATCTCTTGAGTCACAATCACTAAATTATTTATATCTTGAGTTATAAAACTTCAAATTAAGATCTGAAAATTTTCCCTAAAACTAGACTCACATATCTTCTTACCATAAAATTTTCAAAATTTTTGGTTTAGCCAATAAGTATAGTTTATTCATTAAAATTGCCCATGTTTCACTGTTCGACAGTTCTGACCCCTCTTCACTAAAAATTAATTATCTCATTGTACAAAATTAAGATGACGTTCCTGTTTGTTTCTCTTGAAAGCAGACTCGTTAAAAATTTTAAGTATATCCCATTATTATTTTTTTACAATTTTTAATTATTTTTAAAAGTCAAAATAGGGGATTCCGAAATCATTCTAACACTGTCTCACTAAAATTTAAATATCTCACAATATAAAATTCTTTTGCTTACTTTGTTTCTTTCTTTTATGTGAAAATAAACTCAATAAGCTTTAATTTCATACCTCATTCAACCTCTAATTCAATTCTCACCATTCTTAGTAAATTTTCAAAGTCACACAACTACTGTTGTCTAAAACTGTTTTATTTCAAATTTCACTCTTTCATGAGACATCATAACAATATGATCAACATTCACTAACATAATTCAACTTGCATGCATGATACAAGACTTTATCACTTCACTTACTTCTTTGCAACTTTACCACATTTCTATCACATACCGAACACATTGCTCATGAGTATACGCATACATATACCTGCACTTATGACCACATAGTCACACATAATTTCACTTAGTCGATTTTCCCGATGAACACTTCAGAATAATAACAGATACATGGTGGTAGCCTGCACATAGTACTGCACAAAGCACCTCCCTTATGATCAATGTTGTCGGGTACACATAGTAACCTACACTTAGTACTACACATGTGACCAATACCATTCGATACACGTAGTAGCCTGTACATAGTACTACACACTTGACCAAAGCTATCCGGTACACATAGTAGCCTGCACTTAGTACTACACATGTGACCATAACTATCTTATACTCATAGTAGCCTACACATAGTACTGCACATGAGTTCTCATGACGTCCTTCGTATCCTTTTCTATTCTAAAAGTTCAACCGGGAAATTTCTCACTTATTCTCACTTTGTCAATTTCATCCATAGTCAATCTCAATTCATAATTTACATCAAATAAGCATTCAATATACAACCACATCTTATGTAATATAACAAAATATTATAAAATAAGTAAAAACAACATATTATTTATATACAAACTTACCTCGGTACAAAAATGACAATTTTTGCGTTTTGGTCCAAAACATTTTCCTTTTCCCCATCAAGGTCAATTCCTTATCTTTCTTGATCTATAATAACACATTTAACTTATTTATTAGTCACATTATTCAATGTGACCCAAAAATCATATTATGGAAAAATTACATTTTTTCCCCTAAAGTTTCACATATTTACAATTTTACCCCTAGGCTCATAAAATGATTTTCATTCAATTTCTTTGCACTTTAAGCCTAGCCGAACCATTTTCATGCTTATAACCCTTGTCCCTTTGATAAGTTGAAACTTGTTACAATCCTAACCATTCAGCTGTATGGGTGGTTTACATTTGTAGGGATACATGCATGACAATCCATCTGCACACCTATCTCTGTACACGTGACTCAACTCATTGTTTGTTCCTAGCTACTTTGTTGGAATGAAACTAGAACCATTAGTTAGAGAAACTTGGCATATATCGCCCTTCAAGGTTCCTAACTTCTTGAAACATCATCTTTTATTACTTCTATGTCTTTTCGCCTTACAGTTTCACCATAAGAATCATTGAGCAAGTCAAACTGCATCACTTCATTTTTCTCCTAACTTACTCATGCAACGAAGGCTTCGCTGAAAGGGCATTATAACACCCCTAAACCGTGTCCGTTGCCGGCACAGGTTTACGAGGCATTTCCAAACAAATTACAGCTCAACACAGTCATATAACAGTTTTCGTGCACAAAATCATATTAATTTATAAATCCCATATCAATTATCTATTATAACAAATTATAATCATGTACTCGATTAAAAATTTATACTTAATAAGCCAAATGAATATAGATGTCACAAAAACATACCTTATGTAATTAATACACGTCTAATCTTATAACCCTTATGCACATTAAAATTTCTCACAATAGGCTAACCTCAATACCAGTACAATTAAACTTAGCAACTTAAAACTTTAAGTCAAAATTTACTATTCATTTGGTAAATTTCACAAACTTACCTATTTCAAACATATTTCATACTTACACTTTATTCAATAACAATTTAAACATGTTTACCACACTTTCATATAGAATCATATATGTATATCAATTATTCTATATATCAACCTTTACAACCAATACCTATAAGCACATGTATACAATTACCCAATCAACACTCCATCATGAATAATTTAATCAACCAAGTTTACGCAATCAAACATCATAATCAAACCTCATCCATAATTTGATAAATATCTCCATAACATTAAATTAGCCATTTTCGCATGGCTTTTATATACATAACAAAACATATCATTTAAAAAGTTATCCAGCTTATACATGCCATTTGTTAAGATGAAAACATAAAGTACCAAGGTAGTCGATAATGTGACAAGATGCTGACGATCCCCGAGCTGGATTCAAGACTTAAAGATCTATAAAACAATGAGACGAAATACACAAAGTAAGCTTTCATAAGCTTAGTAAGTCTTAAGCAACTTCATATTACAACCAATGTTCAATTCATTAAAATAACAACTAACATGTATCATTATAACTATTTTAACTCACTTAGGAATGCTTAGCCGAATATACCCAAGTACAATTTTGATAATCACATTTTATAGCAAATTTCATATTTTGGCACATTTGTTTCCATGTCCAATTTAAACCACTTCCATGTATCTAAATGTATATTCGAATATAGAATCACATATCTTTTTCTCATAAGCACATATCTATCTTTTTATCACCC
Source organism: Gossypium stocksii (assembly GCA_020496765.1). Taxonomy (NCBI): domain Eukaryota; kingdom Viridiplantae; phylum Streptophyta; class Magnoliopsida; order Malvales; family Malvaceae; genus Gossypium; species Gossypium stocksii. The sequence goes on along the minus strand of CM035623.1, from coordinate 35,846,076 downwards.
ACATAGTCGATTATAACTACTTTATAATTGTCTATACAACTGAACATAACCTTACCTTATAGGCATACCAATGACCAAATATAACCTTGCCTTATGAGTGTATTATTAACCAAATATACAAGATTTGATAGGCATTCGTATAACAAATTATAACATTAACTTATAGATGTTCATTTAACCAAATATAACATTAATACCTTGAGAATTAGTTCAACGGCTTATAGCCTGCTAGGTTCAAGACCTATAATCACCTCACCAGCACGTAGCCTGCTAGGTAATAACCTGTTTTAAAACACCAATGGCATTATGCCTACTAGGCTCTTAGCCTGAAATTTATACAACAGCCTTTAGCTTGCTAGGATAGAATCCCGAGTCATAACACTGGCAATAATGCCTACTAGGCTATTAGCCCGAATATTCTAACTATTCGTTTCATAGCTCATTGCTTTGAGTACACATAATATAAATCACGTTTAAACATTTTGGTATACATCAAATTCGTACCATCTTTATTCATTCAAAAACACATTCGGCACTTGGTAACATTCAATCTATCTCAATTCACATGCTTTGGCCTCAATTGACTTTAATTCTTCATTCAAACACTCTTCCATTTCATTATATATATAATTCCATTTCAATTCAATCATGAAGATCACATATAACACATTTCCATTCTTAGGCAATTTAACTAATTTGTTTAGTCACATACAGCAATGTCACCATTATCACATAGTAAAATTTTATTTCATTTCTTTCATTTCTAAGCATGAAAAATTTAATTTAATCACTCAAGAACTTACCTCGGTTGCTATCGTACGACCAATTTTGACTACTCGACCAACTTCGCTTTTCCTCGATCTGAATTTGTCCCCTTATGCTCTTGAGCTAAATTAAACAAATTTACTATTCAATAACTAATTTCGGCAATGACATTAACTTACTTGACCAATATAAACTTCCCATTTTTTTAACACACCTACGACAACCTCACTCCTGGCCACCTCAAATACACCTTTAAACTAACCATTCAATACTTTAAAATCACATCAAAATGCAAAGTCCCTTAGATTATAAGCATAGCCGAGTACAACCTCTTTAATACTTTCATTTCTCACTTAATTCATTAATTTCATAGCTCATATTATCATATAACATCTATTACCATTTTTAAGACATCAATACACTTACTAATACATAGCCGAATGCCATTCAAACATCAAAGTCTCATTTTTCCACAATTTAACAAACTCATACTCATCCTACCATTTATTCCCATTTTAAGACATCAAAACACTTACAATTTAACACACTCCTTCCATGGCCGAAAATGCATACCATAACCAAATTCAAAATTTCATTATGGGCTATGTAAAGGACTTAGCAACTAACTCAATTTCACATATTTAAAGAAAAATACATGGAAGACATACCTTAATTAAACTTCTTCAATGGCCGAATGTCCCTTAAATTTCCTATTTTTCTTTTCTTTAACATTCGGCAAAACCAAAGGAAATAAAACAACCATTTTCCATGTTTTATTTTCTCATGCATATATTATTTGTTGGATTACTAAATTAGCCTTGCTAACTTTATTTCTTTTCCACTAAGTGTGGCCGAATGTGTCCATAGCTTTTACCCTTGGTTTATTTGCATCATAAATCCCTCTTATTTAAAGAACAACTATAATTCAGTGCTTACACTACTATCCTCGAATTTTTCCTTTATGTAATTTAAGTCCCTAATCGAAAATCAACAACTAATTTACAAAAATTAAAACACAAGACTCTCACATATAGCAATTCACATAATAAAATCACGAAAAATAAATTTTTTTAATAATAATTTTTTTATTCGATTTCGTGGTTCTGAAACCACAATTCCGATTAGGGTCAAAATAGGGCTGTCACAACTCTCCCCCCTTTAGGGATTTTCGTCCCTGAAAATCTTATCAGCGAATAGGTTAAGGTAACGTTCTTTCATTCAGTCCTCAATTTCCCAAGTTGATTCTTCGACTCCGTGTTTAATTCACAATACTTTCACTAATGAGATCTTTTTATTTCGTAGTTTTTTAACCTCGTGAGCCAAAATGCGAACCGGTTCTTCCTCATAACTCAAGTTAGACTGAATTTCAATCTCAGACGGATTAATCACATGCGAGGGATCAGATCTGTATTGTCTAAGCATCGAAACGTGAAAAACATTATGAATCTTCTCAAGTTCGGGTGGCAATATTAATCTATATGCTACCGGCCCAATTCGTTCTGAAATCTCATACGGTCCGATAAATCTCGGGCTCAATTTGCCTTTTCGACCAAATCTGAATACCTTTTTCCATGGTGAAACCTTTAGAAACACCTTATCCCCAATCTAATACTCTATATCTTTCCGTTTCAAGTCTGCATACGATTTCTGACGATTTGACGCTGCTTTCAAACTTTCACGAGTTACTTTTACTTTCTATTCGGCCTCTTTAATCAAATCAACCCCGTAGATTTTATTTTCACTGAGCTCTATCCAAAACAACATTGTACGACATTTTCGACCGTACAAAGCCTCGTAAGGTGCCATCTTGATACTCGATTGAAAACTATTATTGTACGCAAATTCAATCAAAGGCAAGTATTGTTCCCACGTGCCACTAAACTCAAGGATGCAACATCTCAACATATCTTTGAGTATCTGAATAACTCACTCAGATTGACCATCTGTCTGGGGATGAAAAGGGGTGCTAAAATGTAACTTGGTACCCAATGTCTCTTGCAATTTCTTCCAAAATCATGATGTGAATCTCGAATCTTTATCCGACACAATAGAAGTAGGCACCCCGTGTAATCTTACAATCTGAGAAATGTATAATTCAGCTAGCTTATCGAGTGAATAATCGGTACAAACGAGAATAAAATGAGCCGACTTTGTCAATCTATCAACAATAACCCAGATTGCATCTTTCTTGCTCGACGTTAACGGTAAACCAGATACAAAATCCATCATAACACGATCCCATTTCCATTCAGGTATCATAATCGGTTGAAGCAATCCCAAAGGCACCTGATGTTTCGCTTTTACTTGTTGACATATTAAACATTTCAAAACAAAGTCAGAAATGTCTCGTTTCATACCGTGCCACCAGTGTTGTCGTTTCAGATCGTTGTACATCTTCGTGCTACCAGGATAGACTAACATTTGGCTACTATGAGCTTCTTTCAAAATTTTCGGAATAAGCTCTGAATTTTTTGGAACACAGAATCGATTTCTGAATCTCAAACAATTGTTGTCATCAATCTGAAACTCTGAATCTTCTTTCGAATTATATTGAGCCCATTTAGCGATCAAATCATCATCAACTTTCTGAGCTTCACGGATTTGTTGCATCAACATTGGTTTTGCTTTTAATTTTGCTATTAACACATCATCAACGGACATAGACAATTGTACATTCATTGCTCGAAGGGCAAACAGTGATTTTCGACTTAGAGCATCAGCAACTACATTAGCCTTTCTCGGATGATAATCAATGACAAGCTCGTAATCTTTTAATAATTCTAGCCATCGTCGTTGTCTCAAATTCAAGTCTTTCTAGGTCATCAAATATTTGAGGCTTTTATGATCGGAATAAACATGACATTTCTCTCCAAACAAGTAGTGACGCCAAATTTTCAGAGCGAAAACAATAGCAGCTAATTCAAGATCATGAGTCGGATAATTTCGCTTGAGAGGTTTTAATTGTCTCAAAGCATATGCAACGACTCTACCTTATTGCATCAGAACACAGCCCAAACCGTTTATAGACGCATCGCTATAGATCACAAATTCTTTACCTGATTCTGGCTTAACTAATACTAGAACTTCAGTCAATAGAGCTTTCAGCTAATCAAAACTTTTCTGACACTTTTCTGACCACTCAAATTTGATATATTTCTGAAGCAACTTTGTCAACGGTGTTTCTATCATCGAGAAGCCTTTCACGAATCGTCTATAATATCAGGCAAGTCCCAAGAAACTTTAAACTTCCGAAACATTTCTAGGAGGCTTCCAATCAAGTATAGCTGAAATTTTACTTGGATCAACCCGGATACCTGATGCAGATAGAACATGTCCCAAAAAGCTGACCTCACGTAACCAGAACTCACATTTACTAAACTTTGCGTAAAGCTGTTTGTCTCGCAAGATCTGTAACACTAGTTTCAAGTGTTCGGTATGCTCAGTTTCATCGCGTGAATAGATCAGAATGTTATCTATAAACACGACTCAAACCAATCCAAATACTATCTGAATATTCGATTCATTGAATCCATAAAAACTGTAGGGAAATTAGTAAGTCCAAACGGCATCACCAAAAACTCATAGTGTCCGTACCTCGTTTTGAAAGCAGTTTTAGGCACATCGGAGTCTCTAACTTGCAACTGATAGTAACCTGATCTCAAGTCTATCTTCGAAAATACTAAAGCTCCCTTTAATTGATCAAATAAATCATCAATCGTGGCAACAGATATTTATTCTTTATCGTTACTTTATTAAGCTGACGATAATCGATGCACATTCTCATTGTTCTGTCTTTCTTTTTCACAAATAGCACTGGTCCACCCCAAGGAGAAAAACTCGATCGAGCAAAACCTCTATCTGTTAACTCTTGCAACTGAGATTTCAATTCTTTTTAGTTCAGTCGGGGCCATACGATACGAAGCTATCGAAATCGGAGTCGTTCCAGCCACTAGTTCTATACTTAACTCTACTTCCCAAATAGGTGGTAACCCAGGTAATTCTTCGAAAAATACATCCGGATATTCGCAGACCACTGTTACAATCTCAAGCTTCCTTTCTGATACTTTACTATCCAGTACATACGCAAGATAAGCTTCACAACCCTTTTTCACATACTTCTGAGCCAACATCGAAGATATTACTGCTGGTAACCTATTTAAATCATTAGACTCAACTCAGATTATCTCATCATTCGGACATCGCAAATCAATTGTCTTTCATTTACAATTCACTACAGCATCGTGCACAGTTAACTAATCCATACCGAGGATGATATCAAACTCATCGAATGGCAATAGCATCAAATCAGCAGGAAAACAAAAGTCTCAAATCATCAGAGGACATTTCTTGCATACTCTATCAACTAACACATTCCGGCCCAGAGGGTTTGACACTCTAATCACAAACTCAGTAGACTCAACAGGCAGAGTCTTACTGGATGCCAAAGTTTCAAATACATAAGAATGAGTCGAACCAGGATCAATCAAAGCAAGTACATTAGTGTCATAGAAAGTGAATGTGCCAGTGATAACATCTGGAGATGAAGCTTCCTCCCGAGCGCGGATAACATAGGCTCTGGCTGGAGTACGAGCCTCAGACCGAACAATTGTATCCCTCGTCCCTTTCTGACTGCCACTAGTGTTACCCTCACGTCTAGGTGGTCTACTCCGTGCTGACATACTACTCTGTCTTGCACTCTGAACGGCATTCTGTTCAGTCAACATTAGACACTCACGAATGAAGTGATCTACCGACCCACATTTAAAACAATCATGATCTCGCAATCTACATTCTCCTAAATGCCATTTACCACAATGCTTACATTCAACTCTTTGTGGCTGAATGTTACCCACGCTAGCAACTGACGTAGCCTGCGGATTTACAAGGAGTCTGTCTCGATCTCGTCTAGAATAACTCGCACCAGCTTTGGATTGGCTACTATCTTCTCTGAACTTCTTTGAAGATGACTGAAAAGTTTTCTCATCGATCGTTTACGGGAATCTCTAGCCTCATAATCAGCTTTTCTCTTTTCTTTTCCCAACTCTTCAGCTTTACATGCTCGTTCTACGAGCACTACGAATTCTTTAATTTCAACTATACCGACTAACAATTTAATATCTTCATTCAACCCTTCTTCACAGTGTTTGCACATAATAGCTTCGGTCGAAATACATTTCCTGGCGTATCTTCTGAGTCATACGAATTCTCGTTCATATTCAGTAACTGTCATTCGGCCCTGTTTGAGCCCAAGAAATTTTTTACGTTTTTTATCGATGAACCTCTGGCTGATATACTTTTTATGGAACTCTATTAGAAAGAATTCCCAGGTGACCCGCTCTCTCTGTACAACTGAAACCAAGGTGTTCCACTAATGATAGGCAGCATCGCGTAATAAAGATACAACACATTTCAAACACTCCTTAGGAGTACACAATAGCTCATCAAATACGCGGATAGTATTATCAAGCCAAAACTCAGCCCTCTCAGCATCGTCGCTAATAGTAGCTCTGAATTCTTCAGCCCCATATTTTCTAATTTTATCAACTGGGGGCTTATTCAATCTCACTGGATCGATCACCGGAGATACTATAGGTATTGGGAGTGGATTACTCAGGGGCGAAGGTGGTTGTGTAGCCAGATTATTTCGTACGATATTTGAGAACCAAGTATTCATGATTTGAAAGAAAGCTTGTCTAGTCTCTTCCACATTACTCGGGTTTGGCTGAGATTCAGTAGGCGCTGTCCCTTGCACGGGAGCAACTGCAACACTTTTGACGTCATCAGCTAGAGCTCGATTGGGATCCATTGGCTACATAAAGCACATTTTAAATGTCAGAAATCATCACACTATCGTATTAACACATAATGGCATGTATAGCTAGACCCACACGCGCTACGTTAGTCCTAGAATCGACTAAATCGTAGCTCTGATTCCAATCAAATATAACACCCCGAAATCGTGTCCGTCGCCAGCACAGGTCTACGAGGCATTTCCAAACAAATCACAACTCAACACAGTCATATAACATTTTTCGTGCACAAAATCATATTAATTTATAAATCCCATATCAATTATCTATTATAACAAATTATAATCATGTACTCGATTAAAAATTTATACTTAATAAGCCAAATGAATATAGATGTCACAAAAACATAACTTATGTAATCAATACACGTCTAATCTTATAACCCCTATGCACATTAAAATTTCTCACAATAGGCTAACCTCAATACCATTACAATTAAACTTAGCAACTTAAAACTTTAAGTCAAAATTTACTATTCATTTGGTAAATTTCACAAACTTACCTATTTCAAACATATTTAATACTTACACTTTATTCAATAACAAGTTAAACATGTTTACCACACTTTCATATAGAATCATATATGTATATCAACTATTCTATACATCAATTGCTACAACCAATACCTATAAGCACATGTATACAATTACCCAATCAACACTCTATCATGAATAATTTAATCAACCAAGTTTACGCAATCAAACATCATAATCAAACCTCATCCATAATTTGATAAACATCTCCATAACATTAAATGAGCCATTTTCGTATGGCTTTTATATACATAACAAAACATATCAGCCTATACATGCCATTTGTTAAGATGAAAACATAAAGTACCAAGGTAGTCGATAGTGTGACAAGATGCTGACGATCCCCGAGTTAGATTTAAGACTTAAAGATCTATAAAACAATGAGGCGAAATACACAAAGTAAGCTTTCATAAGCTTAGTAAGTCTTAAGCAACTTCATATTACAACCAATGTTCAATTCATTAAAATAACAACTAACATGTATCATTATAACTATTTTAACTCACTTAGGAATGCTTAGCCGAATATACCCAAGTACAATTTTGATAATCACATTTTATAGCAAATTTCATATTTTCGCACATTTGTTTCCATGTCCAGTTTAAACCACTTCCATGTATCTAAATGTATATTCGAATATAGAATAACATATCTTTTTCTCATAAGCACATATCTATCTTTTTATCACCCACATAACCGATTATAACTACTTTATAATTATCTATACAACCGAACATAGCCTTACCTTATAGGCATACCAATGACCGAATATAACCTTGCGTTATGAGTGTACTATTAACCAAATATACAAGATTTGATAGGCATTCATATAACGAATTATAACATTAACTTATAGACGTTCATTTAACCAAATATAACATTAATACCTTGAGAATTAGTTCAACGGCTTATAGCCTGCTAGGTTCAAGACCTATAATCACCTTACCAGCACGTAGCCTGCTAGGTAATAACCTGTTTTAAAACACCAACAACATTATGCCTGCTAGGCTCTTAGCCCGAAATTTATACAACAGCCTTTAGCTTGCTAGGATAAAATCCCGAATCATAACATTGGCAATAATGCCTACTAGGCTATTAGCTCGAATATTCCAACTATTCGTTTCATAGCTCATTGATATGAGTACACATAATATAAATCACGTTTAAACATTTTGGTATACATCAAATTCGTACCATCTTTATTCATTCAAAAACACATTCGGCACTTGGTAACATTCAATCTATCTCAATTCACATGCTTTGGCCTCAATTGACTTTAATTCTTCATTCAAACACTCTTCCATTTCATTATATATATAATTCCATTTCAATTCAATCATGAAGATCACATATAACACATTTCCATTCTTAGGCAATTTAACTAATTTGTTTAGTCACATACAGCAATGTCACCATTATCACATAGTAAAATTTTATTTCATTTCTTTCATTTCTAAGCATGAAAAATTTAATTTAATCACTCAAGAACTTACCTCGGTTGCTATCGTACGACCAATTTTGACTACTCGACCAACTTCGCTTTTCCTCGATCTGAATTTGTCCCCTTATGCTCTTGAGCTAAATTAAACAAATTTACTATTCAATAACTAATTTCGGCAATGACATTAACTTACTTGACCAATATAAACTTCCCATTTTTTTAACACACCTACGACAACCTCACTCCCGGCCACCTTAAATACACCTTTAAACTAACCATTCAATACTTTAAAATCACATCAAAATGCAAAGTCCCTTAGATTATAAGCATAGCCGAGTACAACCTCTTTAATACTTTCATTTCTCACTTAATTCATTAATTTCATAGCTCATATTATCATATAATGTCTATTACCATTTTTAAGACATCAATACACTTACTAATACATAGCCGAATGCCATTCAAACATCAAAGTCTCATTTTTCCACAATTTAACAAACTCATACTCATCCTACCATTTATTCCCATTTTAACACATCAAAGCACTTACAATTTAACACACTCCTTCCATGGCCGAAAGTGCATACCATAACCAAATTCAAAATTTCATCATGGGCTATGTAAAGGACTTAGCAACTAACTCAATTTCACAAATTTAAAGAAAAATACATGGAAAACATACCTTAATTAAACGTCTTCAATGGTCGAATGTCCCTTAAATTTCCTATTTTTCTTTTCTTTAACTTTCGGCAAAACCAAAGGAAATAAAACAACCATTTTCCATGTTTTATTTTCTCATACATATATTATTTATTGGATTACTAAATTAGCCTTGCTAACTTTATTTCTTTTCCACTAAGTGTGGCTGAATGTGTCCATAGCTTTTACCCTTGGTTTATTTGCATCATAAATCCCTCTTATTTAAAGAACAACTATAATTCGGTGCTTACACTACAATCTTCAAATTTTTCCTTTATGTAATTTAAGTCCCTAATCAAAAATCAACAACCAATTTAAAAAATTAAAACATAAGACTCTCACATATAGCAATTCACATAATAAAATCACGAAAAATAATTTTTTTAATAATAATTTTTTTTACTTGGTTTTGTGGTTCCGAAACCACAATTCCGATTAGGGTCAAAATAGGGCTGTCAAAGGCATGCTCATAGACTAATTTTTTAGTTAATTACAACACTTTACTTAGTTAGAGCGTATTCTCTAACTCTTTCTTCTTTAGACCCTACCCGGTCTCAAGGACTTCGCTAGGCGGAGTGTTACAGTCAATGCTACATTAAAAGCATTGGAAATTCAAATGGGTCAAATAGCTTAGGCCATTCATAGTAGGCCAAAAGAAGAACTACTATCAGATACTCACCCACTCCTGATGCTATGAATCCTAAAGAGAAGTGTATGGCTATCACTCTTAAAAGTGTTAAGGAGTTACAGGGGGCTTCTCCATCAATTGAGGTAAATACAGAGAAACAATTGCATATTTAACCGATTAGTAAGAGTTCTAATGATCTTGAATGAGGTTATAAAGAAAATTTTCATCATGAGTCAGAAGTAAGAAAGCCATCAAAAAAGGTAATTAAGCCAAAATATCCTTATCTACCATTCCTTTGAAGATTGCAAAAGAATAATTTAGAGAAGTATTTTAAGAAATTTCTTGAGGTATTTATAAATCATTATTTTAATATTCATTTTTTTGAAACTCTTGAACAAATTCCTAGCTATGTAAAGGTTCTAAAAGACATTTTGTCGAAGAAAATATGGCTAAGTGACTATGACAACATAACACTTTCTAAGGAGTGTAGTTCCACAATTAAGAGGATGCTCCCTCTAAAATTGAAGGGTCCTGTAAGTTTTACCATTCCCTATGTCATTAGTTCTCATAATTTTGATAAAGTATTGCAATTTGGGAGCAGACATCGACTTGATATTACTCTTTATAGCTCAGAAGCTACGTTTAGGGGATATTATGCCTACCTCAATCACATTAAAAATGGTTGATAAAACTTTATGTTACCTTAAAGGGGTGGTCTAAAATGTGTTGATTAAAGTGAACAAGTTTATCCTTCTGATAGATTTTATTATTTTATATGTGGAGGAAGATAGAAAGTTTCCACTTATTCTTGGCAGACCATTCCTTGTAAATGGAAGAGCACTAATTGATGTTCAAGAAGGTAAACTTACTATGAGGGTTAATGATGAGCAAGTAACCTTTAAAATTTTCTCTTATTTGAAACATTCAAACAATAAAGAAGAATGCTTCTTAATTAGTGTGATAGATAATGCTAATTCCAATTCTTCTGAGAATGTTTACCCAGTTGGTTCATTGTAAACTACTTGATTTTCTAAACTTAAAAGAAAAGATAGTGTGCTTAAGGAATTTATGAATACTTTAGATAATATTCCAAAGAATACAAGACGTATATCAAATTTTGAATAATTGGGTTTTCATTTGGGATATCTGAAGGATTTGAAGCCCTCAACTAAAACTTCATTAGAAAACTACTATAAGTTGAAGTGGTGGCATTGTAAAAGGCTTGCTTGAAAACGAATTGAGCCAATGTGGTATATTTTTTTATTAAAATCATAGGTTAACCTAATTCTTGAAATTTTTGAAATTTCATCAGTCAAGATTGATTCAAGTTTTAAATATGTTTCTTTATGAAGCAGTAAAACTTGTTTGGAAAAAACTTAAGTATTTTTGAAGAAGCGACATAGAATATCGAGATGTGATCATTAAGATTCAAGATGCTTAAAATCTAATAAAGTCATGTCATAACTTTAACCAATGTGCTTCTTGGGAGGCAACCCAAATTCTTAACTTTTTTCAAATTTTCATTTTTTACTTTCCTTATTATTATTAGTTAATTAGTTAAATTTTTTTATGAATGTATAAGGGTTGTTGATGGTGTATTCCAACATTCGGGAGTTAATGTGAAAGTGAATAAAATCAGGGGAAATTTAGATGGAATGGACTTTTGGATCGTTTGAGTGTACACAAATTTGAGGTTTCTCATTAAAGAAAAAGGGGAAAAACAGCTAGAGCAAACATCACCCTATCCCAATCATGGACATAATGTCACAATTCTTTTTGCCTATCGCACAAGCTCTTTTCTTCTCCAAGAAACAACATTGCCTCAACTTAGCTCATTATTGCATCACTTGCTTCCTGATAAAGATGACAACCCACCCGATGATTAGAGGAGTTCTCTTTATTTACCTATCGTACTTTTATTTTGTTTTTTGTTACGTTTTTAATGTGTCTATCGTATTGAGAATAATGCGATAGTTAAGTTTGGGAGAGAGGAACTCTTTAGTTGTTATTAGCTGCTTTGTTAAATTTTTTAGGTGTCATTTTTTATTTTAAATTGTTTAATGTTAGGATATTTTAGAAAAAAATAGAAGAATTAAAAAAAACAAATCTTTTAGTTCTAGTTTAATGATGATAGACCATGCTTCGATATTTTAAGATTAAAAGATAGTTTTGCATCATTGAAGTTCTATGTTATTTTTTTACAATTAATTGCCCTACAATTTTGAACATGTATTTCAATCTAGTAGTTAGTTAAACAAGAATTACAAGTGTGTGTAAATATCATTGAAATTGAGTCTAGAATCTATCCCAATTGTTCTTGACACGAAATTCTAGGTGAAACTTAGTTGAAGAAATGATTTAGGCATTGTTTGGATCGTTTGTTCCTTTCAAGCTAACTAGCATATATGAATATCCCTAACATCCTTGACTTTAGCATGTATAGATCATTTTCATTGTTTAGTCATCCTTTAGTATTTGATTTATAGCCTAGCCGAAATTAAGCCTTAGTGCTTAACTCTTTTCAATTCATTGTTTATTTATTTAAAGTATTAATGCCTGCTGAATACATATTTTTAGCCTAAAGTTATTTTTAGATAGATAAAGGCACGAAGATGGACATTTTTTCTTTTGTAAAAGAGATGATAAAGCATGATTTTTCTTTTATTTTTATAAGTGGTCTTATTTTATTTCATTTATTTATGTATACCCATTAAAAAAAGTAGAAAAAAATTGAGGAAAAAATAGAAAAAATGAAAGCACCGGTGTTATTATTGAAAAATCAAAAGTGAGGCGCTTCATTGTTTCTTTAATTGAAGATTTATTTTATAAAGTTTCTTTTGGAATTTTATTTTAATTGTTTCTTTTGTATATCATGTTTTATTTTGAGGGCGGGAAGGATAAGGAGGTGAACAAAAACAAGGTGGAGTAAAAGAAGAGTTGTGTGTCTATTTTAGAGAAGTGGGGGAATGGTACTTTTATCTGATATTTGATCCATAAGCAACAAGTGCTTAGGGTTTGAGCGTAAATTGACTCTTATCCGTACCCTAGCTCGAGCCTATGTTACAAGCCAAATAAAGTCCTATTGACCTTTGACTATATTTTGTCCTACATTAGTGGAGAGATAGATTGAAAGGCAAATGTATGAAACATTTTTTTATAAAATTGAGCTCACTCTAACTTTATTTGGCTACTAGATTTGAAATGTTCACAAATAGAGAGAGTATCAATTGTAGGAGGAAACTTACAATTTGATATCTTCGAATTTGATTTAGATATGAGGTATTGAGGCAATTTCTAAAAACATTTAAGACCAACATATATAAGTTGCGTAAGTAGTTAGTTCTTCTTCTTTTTCTTTTGCTAGGGACTAGCAAAATTCTAAGTTTTAGGTGTGATAACTCTAATAGTTAAAAGTTATTTTTCTTTTATTCTAGTAGGATTTAAGTTTAATTTTTTAGTTAGGTTTTAGTAAATTTTAGGAATTTTCTTTTATTTATATTTAATTTATGTTTTAAGTTAATTATATTGTTAGTGTTAATTCGAACTCATTTTCGAGATTTCTTTTATCTATTGTAGGTCCAATGAAACATGGGGAAAGGATAGCTTGCTTTATACAAGGAAAGCAGCTTTCTACTCTAACGAATAATTTATTCGTTTAAGCATGTACATCATCTGGCAAACAACTTTCTGCTACAACGAAAAGATTTGTTCACTAGATCAATGATATTATCTAATAATTTTTAAGGGTTGTGAGTTTTGATGGAATACAAAATTGAAAAAAGAGACCTAACCTCAATAGAGGTATCAGGAAAAAGAAGAATATTTTCCAAAGCCTTCAAGTATCAAGGATAGATGAAAATCATCGAGAAGAGTCTATTTTCCCATCAATTATCTTTCTTGTTTCTTTTTCCATGATTACTTCTTATTTTTATTTTAAGATATTTTTCAATTTTTTCATGAACAAAGTTTTCTTTTTTAGGATTGCAATGCATTCTTTGTTTAGTTAATTGAACAATTTTCTATTTCTATCTATTTTTATTCTTCTTGGAGATTTGATTATTGTTCATTCTTGTTCTTTATTGATAATAGTCAATGAACTATTAATTTGACAAAACTTAATGACATTAGAAAAAAGACTTTTCATTTTATGTCTAGAACAAATAACTTTTAGTCCAAATTAGATGAGTAAAATTTTGATTCATAACTAGGAAAGGAATATATTTGATTACCTAGGATAGTATAATTGAGATTTGTTCTTAAATCAATTTTTTCTAAATTATTGGCACAAGAATATAGATTGATAATTAGATTGAGTTGGTTCTTTAATTTCTTGGAAGAGAATTAAAAGAATTTTAGTATTTGGGATAGTTTTCAACTCTATTAGGATAATTTGGATGAAGATATAACAATTAATTAATATTTAGATGAAATTGTAATCTAGCCTTTTACCATTGATTGAGTATTTTGTTTTAAATTTGCTTTTTTAATTTTTATTTACTAGAGTTAGTTTAAAAATGTTTATTATCAATTTATTTGAATAGGTTATAAAGTAATAATAATTGATTAGCATCATAATTAGTAATAACTTTCAAAGAGAATAATATTTTTAAATGATTTGTCACGATGCGTATACTTACATATACGATATTTGTGAAACTCTTTATAATCTTTATCTTTAAATTTTAAATTAACTTGATAAAGATTCAAAACTATTTATTGGGTCACCAAGTTATAAGTAGATAAACCTTATAAAATGTTCTAAAAATCGAGTATCTTGATGGTTTAAACAAGCTCAATTTACATAAATGATCCTATTGGGCTGTCATATGTGTCTTGATCGCAGTTTTTTGTGCATGGGCCGTGACACTTCGTATCTACCTTTTTTTATCAAGCAAACACCCAAGCTGCAGGCCTTGCTGGAATCCGGGTTGATCATTTGGGCTCTTTGATACACCACCTCTTCTGTCAAGGAGTTTGATTTTTGCATGTAAGCCCACCCCAAATTTCCCTGATTGAAGTTTTCATTGAGAAAGAAAAGAAATTGGGACATGGGGAATAAGACAAAGGGATTATCATGTTTGACCAAGCAAAGTCTCAAGCTGCATGCCTTTTTCGCATCCGAGTCGATCATCTAGGCTTTTTGATACACCCATTTCTGCTGCAAACAGTTTGGTTTTTGCATGAAAGCCCACCCCAAATTTCTCTGTGATATTTCACCATTGAAGTTTCCATTGAGAAAGAAAGGACGTACAGGAAATGGGGAATAAGACAAAGGGATTCTCATAAAAAGGACGCTTGTTAATGTTTACTTCTTTAAAAGAAGTTTAAGGTACGGTGGTAAACATTAGGCAATCACTAATTGCTATGGTTGTTGGTTTCAATTAAAGAAACTGGAGATATTATACTGGCAAAGAAAATAAGAAGCGTACTTGTAATATTTAAGTTTCTTGCTGAACTGAAACTTAAACTTTTTCCCATGAGAGCGTAGTCTTGGTGGGTTTTGCATTGAAGATCTAACCATGGCTTTCGTTTTCCATTGGAAATCCCCAATTTCTTTCTTGTTGAAGAGGAAAGATTTGATGGAATTTGTTGTTATTGATTTTGTTTTTTTACTGCAGTGGTGGTAGGGTGAATTTTAATTGATTATGGGATTGAATAAGAAAGTAAATAGGAGTTGTTACGGATAAAACTAATTTTGCTGTATTGGTAGATATTCTTCTCCATCATCTTTGAATTTATCCTAGTTTTGGCTGTCATTAGAAGTTCTTGCTGGTGATAGAATATTTAGAGAGACAAGCAAAGAGGCCATGGCAGTGTTGGCTCGAAGATGATGATGATCATGTTTTAGGGGTTAAAAGATGTTTCTCTTTTTCTTCAACTTAATAGCAATGATGGTGGAGGTTGTGACAAAAAAATTGTAAACTACTGAAATGGTAACTAAGTTAATGCTCGTCACTGATCTTTTAATTTCTTTTTTAATTTAACTCAAATTATTTGTCATGAATTTTTTAATGGTCTAATAATAAATTTAACTTTATGATGTTTATATATCTTATCAATTTGATTCTAATTATAAAAAAAAAATTTCGATAAATTTAACCCTCAATATTTATAAAATTTATCATTTTACCACTCTAAAATATTTTTTTTCAAAAAATAAGTAAACCTATATCCATCATGTATTCATATCCAACTAGCATAAACTAAACAATGGAAGAAAAAAATTATGGTGTGTACAATGAAAAAACCAAGGGAAAATAAGAGGAATGAAAGTTAGCACCCTGCTAAAAAGCAATATTTTTGCATAAGTGGTCCATCTAAGGCTTCTCCAATCAAAAGACCATCCACAAACTTAGTACCCAAAGACGAGAAACTTTTAGGGAAACAAATCATTTTTCCCCAGCTGAAATTGTTTCCTTCAAAATTAAACAAACCCACAAATATTATTATTAACTTTAGTTTTCAATTATTTTGATTTAACAAACTTAATTATAAATTCTTTTAATCAAATTTGCAAAAAATATTTCAATCTTATTCAAATATATTTTCAAATGTTACAAACTCAAAAAATAAAGTTTCTAAATCATTTCAATTTTCTATAAAAGTTTTTGAGAACCCTCAAGTCCTTTAAAATGTTTCTAAGCTACATTTTTTAAGGTTCCTAGCATGTAACACCTCTTACCCATGTTCAATGCTGGAACATGGTACGAGGCATTACTGGATTTTTACACTTACAAGTACACAAAACCGGCTATAAAATTTCTTTCAATTTAGAATCTAATCACATTCTTATCATATATACATTAATTCATTTACTAACATGCAAACATACTCGTTCATGTATTGTATCATTATGACTCATAACATAGCTACTATTAGTCATTTCACATGGTCCTATACAACAATAAAATTTCCATTAATTTAGGCCAACATTCTAGGCCAACTCAGTAACATATATACATATATTCAAGTCCTTATACATGCCATAAACTTATAAATATTTTGGAATCTCTTAATAGTAACCTTAACCTGATAGTGTGATAGTATCTCCGATGACCTCCAACTCGAGCTAGCATCTGAAACTCTATAAGAAAAAGGAAGGGAAGGGAGTAAACATTATAGCTTAATAAGTAAATATTTAAATAATAATCAATTTATTACAAGCTTTTATAAAACTTCATAACATGTTCTCATATATCTTACAAATACACATAGTCCCACAATTTACTTAAGCCATTTTCAAGCTGTTTACTCAAGTAATAGTCACTAAATTATTTTTAGCTAGAGCTACAGAACTCCAAATTAAGATCCGTCAATTTTTCCAGAAACTAGACTCATATATCTTCTTACCATAAAAATTTTAGAATTTTTGGTTTGGCCAATTAGTACATTTTATTCATTGAAGTCTCCCCTATTTCGCGGTTCAGCAGTTCTGACCACTCTTCACTGAAATTTAATTATCTTTTGCTACAGAATTCAAATGAGGTTTTCGTTTCTTTTTTATGAAAATAGACTCGTTAAGGAGTCTAACCATATAAATTATTCTTCATAATTATTTTTTTACAATTTTTAATGATTTTCCAAGTCAGAATAGGGGATCACGAAGTCATTCTTAACCAGTCTCACAGAAATATAAATATCTCAAAATAAAAAATTCATTTGCTTGTTCTGTTTCTTTTATATGAAAATAGACTCAATAAGCTTTAATTACATATCTCATTCAAACTCAAATTCAATTTCTACCATTTTTGGTAATTTTTCAAAGTCACCTCACTGTTGCTGTACAAACTGTTTTATTTCAAATCTCATCTCACCCATAAATTTTCTTATATGGGTTTTCCAAATAACATTTGCCCACATCAAATTTACCGAAATTCGATCATTCATCAACGTTACTCATGTACATATATACACATATACCTGCACTTAGTCAATATATACACTCACTTCCACTTGGCTATCTCACAATTTCATTCATTTTCACTTAGCCACTTTCCATTGAACACAACGAAATGAAACAGTAACAAATGTTCGGTGGCCTGTACGTAGTACCACCTTTGTGGCTAAAGTTAATTAGTGCACATAGTAGCCTGCACTTAGTACCACACATGTGACCAATTTCATCTCTTACACATAGTGGCCTGCGCTTAGTACTACACATGTGATCGAAGTTATCAGATACGCATAGTAGCCTACACATAGTACTACACATGCGATCCCCACTATATGATACACGTAGTAGCCTGCACTTAGTACTACGTACATGACTTAATCCATCTTGAATACATAGTAGCCTACACATAGTACTACACATGTGTTCCCACCATAAATCATTTGTATCTTTTTTATTCCATGAGTTCAATCGGAAAATATACAATTTAACAATTCAGTCATTTTCATTATAATTTTGTAATTTTTATCAAATAACCATCTAATATCCAACTTCATCTTGCATAATATAACAAAATATTGAAACATAAATAACAACAATATATTATTTACATATCAACTTACCTCAATGCAAAGGTTGATAAATTTGAAATCTAGTCCACAACTTTTTCTTTTCCCCGATTCGAGTCGATTCCACGTCTTTCTTGATCTATAATAACACATTTCACTCACTGATTCCATATACAACTCAAATTAACTCAAATGTACATTTTTGCCCCTAAACTTTGTCAAAATTATGATTTTGCCCCAAAGCTTGTAAAATAATTGTAGTCAATTTCTTTGCATTTTAGACCTAACTGAACTATTTCATAAATATGGCAGCCCACAATTCTCATTAAAACTCACACTTATGACCAATTTTATAACTTTTATGATTTAGTCCTTTTGGACGTTTTCATTAAAAATCACTCGGCAAAAACTGTTTCTCTAACCATAAACATGCATAATCTACCATAATTCATCAAATTGCATAATTATTCAACATGGTTCAATTTTTTAAATCAAACCCTAGCTCAAATAAATGGTAGAAATAGAGAAATCATGTTACTGAGATTTCAAAAACGTAAAAATAATTAAAAATGGGGCTAGAACGGACTTACAATCGAGCTTGGAAGCTTGAAAAACCCTAGCCATGGTTTCTCCATGCTATATTCGGCCTTGAGGAAGAAGATGAGCAAAAATTGGTTTTTAATTTGATTTTTAATTCATTTAACCACTAAATGACCAAAATGCCCCTAACTTAAAAATATTCTTTTTCACCCATTTCATGTCCATTTTTTGTCCAATAAATTAACCAAGGTCTAATTACCATTTAAGGACCTCCAATTTAAAATTTCATAACAATTGGACACCTCTAACATGTAGAACTCAACTTTTGTACATTTTACAATTCAGTCCTTTTGACTAAATTGAGTGCCCAAACGTCGAATTTTTTGTACGAAATTTTTACAAAATAATTTCATAAAATGTAAACCATAAAAATATAAATAAAACACATTTCAATTAAACACCTTTACCTTCTAGAATGCACATTTTACTACTTTTGCAATTTAGTCCAATTTATCAAATTGGACACACAAACAATAAAATTTTGTAACGAAAATTTCACAAAATATTACAAACACAAAATAAATTTTAAAACTCAATCGGAATAAATATTTTGACCTCAGATTTGTGGTTTCGTAACCACTATTCTGTTTAGGTCCTATATCGGGCTATTACAATAAACATCTTTTATTAAGTGATTTTTGATGAAAACACCTAAAAAGGACCTTTTTTTAAAAGTTGTAAAATAGGTGGTAAGAATATGATTTGAAAGAAAATGCGGGCTGTTATAAGCATGATATAGGTTCGGTTAGGCTTGGGTAACAAAGAAAATGAGTACATTTCATTCTACGAGCCTAAGGACTAATTTGTAAATATGTGAAAGTTAAGGGCAAAACTGTAATTTTTCAAAGTATGATTTTTGGACTGGTTTGAACAATGTGATAATTAAATGAGTGAAATTTTGTATTATAGATAAAGAAAAACGGAGTCCGGACCTAAACCGAGGAAAGAACAAGGTTGTGGACTAAATCAAATAGTTATCCATATTTTGGTACCGAGGTAAGTTCGTGTGTAAATAATACAACATTACATTATTATGTATTTAATACTTTAATATTGCATGAATTGTATAATTTTTCTTTGTGGATTTAATTAATGATGACTCAATGACGATTCGATGAAGATTTGATACTCGAAATCCTGGTTGAACCTTAGGAATGGATAATATACAAATGTCATGACATTAGGGTTATTGAGATCCCATTGTAACACCCCCTTACCCAAGTCCGATGCTAGGATGGGGTACGAGGCGTTACCTTACTGAATCATACTATAACTTGAAATCCCAGGCTATAAAATTTCTTTTCTTTTAAAAACTTATCATTCATTCTCTTAACAACCTTATCATGGGCTTACAAGGCCCATAACATACTTTAGATGCGTTCCAGAACCGATCCAAAAACTTTCGGGCATTTAGAAATTTTTTACCTAAAACAGGGCCACATGCCCATGTGGGATGGGACACGCCCGTGTGGGCAAGCCGTGTGGTCTCACATGCCTATGTCCCTAGCCCGTGTGTAAATTATTTTTATTTTCAACCTACAGGGGTTTTGACACGGCTTGGGCACATGCCTGTGTCTATGGGCCGTGTCCCTCTCACGGCCTAGACATGCTCGTGTCAACATCCCGTGGAGTATTCTGACTTGAATACCACAATCATCAGCATTGCACACGGCCAAGGCACACGCCCGTGTGCTCAGCCCGTGTTCTATATTGACTTAACTAAATTGGATGTAGGGGACACACGGCCTATTAACACGCCCTTGAAGCTGACCGTGTGTAACACACGGCCTTGACACACGCCCGTGTGCCCAACCGTGTAGACAACAATAGGCTATTTTCCAAGCGTTATGCCACTCTGAAACATAACCAAACACAATCCAATTCCATAACACATAACAAGGCATAACATATTCTTTAAATACTCTTAATTAGGACATCCCATTGCCAACATACATATCATTCTCAAACACTTTACTATACTTAAACATGCAAGATTTCACATTCATGAATTTCATCTTCAATGCATAAAATATGAGTTAGGCAATATTAGGCCATTACAACACTATTAGAGTAATACCAAAGCCAATGCCTATGGCTACACAAAATGACACTTAGTAAAATGATCATTCTTCCTATACATGCTATACATCAAAATGACTAATTTTGTTATACCAAAATGAATGTCTTGATAGTGTGACTTCGAGACCCGGCTTTAACGATCCCCGAGCTGGTACGGCAAATCTACATGGAAGAGGGAAAAAGGAAAGAATAAGACATAAATGCTTAGTCAGTTGCATGAATAAAAATAGCAACAAAATCATGAAAATATCACTCAAATAAGTATCATGAATTTCATGTAATTTCCTTACACATCTTCATGACTTAGTCAATCATATACTTACTCATGTTTTTCATGCTCTATTTCTCATAACATTATACTCTCAATATCTCATACTTACTGATATATACCTGTAACACTTAACATGAAACTTTAGCCTTTCTCTTGAAACTTATCAACTTGAATACTTTACTCTTCTAAGATTTCTTTAGAATACCGAAGGATACCCGTAAGTCAATCTCATGAAATGATGCCAATGTAACACCCCAAACCCGGCCCAGATATTAAGGCTGTATTTGGTAGTGTCACATTGAAGTTTTTTGAAATTGTGTTTCCCTATAACTAGATTTGTTGTAAAAACTCCTTGTTCTTTAAGTTTGAAGAAAACATCATTCTGTTACCATTGATTAATTAGATTATGAAAGTAGTTTACTTTGGAAAAACATAATGATTGCAGAAGCTTTGACTGAATTCTCATTTGTTGTGAAAACATGGTTTCTGAAAAGCAGATATCATTTTGTAAAACGTGCCCTAGAGCTAACAAATTTTAAATGAAATAGATAAACCCTATATTTAAGAAAAATTAAATAGCGGCCTTTTTACAAACCTGAAATAAAAACCATAATTAAAGTAAATGAAAATTTAAAAGCAGTGTAACAGCAAAGTGTGGCCGTCTCCAAGTCCACGTAGCACCGAATCGCCTATGCCTTAGTATTACCTGTACGGTAAAATAAAAGGGTGAGTATACGAATACTCAGCGTGTATCCCTAGCAAAAACAATATAATAGAATCAGTCTGGGCTAAAGCCCATTACAGTAGCATATCACAATCAGTGGGCCTAAGCCCATAATAGTAACAGTATAACATGCAATCAGAATCTTACCCAACCATCTGCTACACTCCATCTCCGTCCAACCCATCACTCCATGTGGGAATATAATCAACCCACCCAACCCTACACTCCACAATGTAGTACCGATGTGGCACTATCGATAAAATGCAGCAGTGCTGCCATAATATTAGGCTATAAGCCAATAGAATAATGCAACGAAGTGGCCAGAATAGTACACTTCCTCCAAATACATATATCCCATCCCCTATGCAATGCAATGCAACATATTATAAAACATGATAACATGCTAACATGATACAGATAACTTATACAAAGCATTTTATATTATACATACTTAATCAGAAAACATACAGAGTCAAAACAGTCGTCTTACCCCTAGAGGGTATTTTGGTCATTTTGCCCCTTAGGGGCATTTCAGTTATTTATCATGTAGTCCTTCATATGTAAAGGCCCATGGTTGTCTAGCAACACATGCAGTCAAACAGTCCAGAGATTCGAATACGGCCTAAAGCTTATCTAGCGGGCCCACGGGCTCATTGGGCCCATTCGACCCGTTTCAGCCCAACTCATGAAATCGCTCATGAAAGATGGCCTCAATCAAACACATGAATGTTCGTACGCTCATGTGGCCTACATTCGATTCGTCGCTTTTCGGGACTTGCTGTTTCTGCTTTTCGCCTTTGTATCCAAAAAGTGCGATAACACACATATTTGCAAATCGCGAGATTAATCCCCTCGAACTGAACCTAAAAGTCCAACCAAAAACCTTGTTAGTCAGTCGCCATTTAAGGTCAACCTCTGTAACGTCCCCACGCCCGAAACCGTCACCGGAGTCGAGCTTGAGGTGTTACTAAACACAATTTACCATTTTAAACAACTTTACAAAATCTATTTTCATTTTCGGAATAAATTGTTTTCTGCGTCATGGTCGCTCAAAAAATCATATCTCGAGTTACAAAACTCGAAATCAAGATCCGTAAATTTTCCCTGAATCTAGACTCATATATCTATTCACTAATTTTTTTTTAGAATTTTTTACTGAGCCGATTAGTACAGTTTATTAGTTAAAGTTTCCCCTGTTTCAGAACTCGACTGCACTGACCTCTACTCATTACGAATCACTTTTATCCCTGTAAAAATTTCATATAACTATACCGTTTATTTCTATTAAAACTAGATTCAATAAGGAATCTAGGCATATAAAGTAATCCTCCTAATTATTTTTTTACAATTTATGGTGAATTTTCAAAGTTGGAACAGGGGATCCAGAAATAGCTCTGGCCCTATTTCACTAAAACTCAAATATCTCATAACATATGACTCCTTTACCTATTTTTCTTCTTCCATATGAAAGTAGACATGATAAGATTCAATTTCATAACTAATCCATCATCAAATTCGATTTATATGATTTTTAGTGAATTTTCAAACTCACGTCAGTGTGGCTGCAATGTTCTGTTTTATGGCTAATTTCATTTTCATAAAAGCTTTTATATACTAGATAACCTATTATTCTTCCATGACATCAAACATAATCTATATTAGCTACTTCAATGACTCAACATTATCAAGCATTTCCTCAACCAAACCACCACTGTATCACAAGATTATTTACACAAAGTAGGTATATTACTATACATGCCATACTAAATCTTACAAGCCATTTACCAAAAAGTCCTTTGGATAGTGTGAACGAGTCTTCGACCTATCCCGATTCTCGAGCCGGCTTGTCCAAAACTACAATGAATGAAAAGGAGGGAGTAAGCATAAATGCTTAGTAAGTTCACATGCAAATAACAAGTAACATGACAAAGTCATTATGCCAAACAACATTAACATAGCATCACCAAAACATATGTCACAATTCTAGTCATCATACTTCATCTTACCATATTTTTGTTGTTGTCTCGGGTTTCAACCCAAGTGTTAAGTACATACCTGTCCAATATGGCCATTTCTCAACATTACTGAATTGTCACTTACATCTTGAGTGCCTTTCCATTTCACTTGAATTTTACCCGTTGAACACATTGGAATACAACTCGGATACACGGATCATTTGCACATAAGTGCTGAATATGTAATCAATCAATCATGTAACCCGCCCATAAACGAACTCGGACTCAACTCAACGAGCTCGGGCGTTCGCATCCATAAGTGAACTCGGACTCAACTCAACGAGCTCGGATGCCTAGTTACATCTCACGAACTCGGACTCAACTCAACGAGTTCGGACATTCGCACCCATAAGTGAACTCGGACTCAACTCAACGAGTTCGGGTGCCCAACCATCCTAGTGACATGTCACTTGTATCCTAATCTATTCCCAAGGTTCAAACGGGATTCTCCTTCAATCACATCTACTTGCCGTCTTCCACATAATACCGGAACCAATGCTTGGTAGCATTTTATATTTAACAAGTAGCACATATAATTTGCATATTGTTCAAAAATAACCACAAAGTATATATTTCATGATAAAAATCAGCATATCATATAAATAGCATCAATTAACTTAAAAATAACAATTATGTTACATTATTTACACATGAACTTACCTTAGTACCAAAATACAAAGATTTTTGCAATTTAGTCCGTAATCTTTTCTTTTCCTCGATCAAGGTTGATTCCACGTCTTTCTTGATCTAAAATAACACATTTAGCTTATTTAATACTCACATTATCAAAATAGTCCTAAATTCAAATTTTGGAAAAATTACAATTTTGCCCCTAAACTTTTGCATATTTACACTTTTGCCCCAAAGCTCGGGAATTAAATTTTATCACAAATTCTTATGTTTTAGGACATGCTGATCATTTATTTACCATTAGCAAGCTCAAATTCCCACTAAAACGCATACTTATGAACAATATGTACTTTTACCAATTAAGCCATTTTACTCTTTTTACTTAAAACCGAGTAGCACAAGTTGTCTAACATAATTTAAAACCTCATATTCTATCATAAAACATAAAAATACACAAATTTCACCTATGGGTATTTTTCCAAATATGAACCCTAACTTAAATTATTGCTAACATAAGCTTTATCGAGTTACCGGGACTACGAAAACGTGAAGAACATTAAAAACGGGGCTTGGAATCACTTACTATGGAGCTTGGAAGCTTGAAACAAACCCTAGCTATGGAGAACCCTTGAAATTTCATGGTAATGAAGAAGATGACCAATTTTGTGTTATTTTTCCCTTTTTATTTCATTAAATGTCCAAATGACCAAAATGCCCCTCCATACTAAACTTTCAAAAATTCCTTCCATGTCCTAGTTTGTCCATGAACATAAAATTGGTCTAATTACCATTTAAGACCTCCTAATTAATATTTCAAAGCAATTTCATACTGAAAACTTCTAGAATGCAAGTTTTGCAACTTATTCGATTTAATCCCTAACTCCAAATTAAGCACTTTACGCTTAGAATTTCTTCACGAAATTTTCACACCATCATAAAATCATATCATAAACATCAAAATAATTATAATATAATTATTTCTACCTCGGATTTGTGGTCACGAAACCACTATTCCGATTAGGCCCTAATTCGGGATATTACAACCTCTTACCACACTAACCAAAATACCCACCACCTCACCTTGTGCCCACGAACGTTTTGAAAATTCCCAAATCTGTCTACTATAATCAATATCACCTCTTGACCGAATAACTGAAACAACATATATTGTAGCACCCCAAATTTTGGGCCTAGAAGAGATGGGCTTCATGTGTTGAAAATTGGGTTTTTGTTGTGCAAAAAAAAAAATTATTATTACATGTTTAGTTTAATATTTAAGTGAATTAAGAAGGGTTGGTAGTGTGGGAAAAGTTCTGGGCTCGATCTAGGGCTTTAGCAAAAATATCAATTTTTGCTTCCTTAGGAAGACTTAGGTGTTAGGCCTTCTAAATAATTTTAGTTAAAGTATATCACAAGGGGCGTGCCTGGCCTAGTGGCAAGAGGCCCTAGGAGTAAGGAGAGGTTCTAGGTTCAAGTCGCAGCAGGTGCAAAATTTTGGGTTTTTTTTTATAATTACCTAGTTGCGTATTAATAGGCCTTAAAAGGAGTTGAGGATGAATTATGACACATAGAGCACTTGGGGTGCAGTGGCGAGTAGCGTGCTACTGATTCGAGAGGTCGCAAGTTCAAATCCAAGTTTGGCAGAGTTTTAAACTTTTACTCTTTAAGTAAACTAAGGCTTAAGCGTATAAGCCTTAAAATTAGTTGAGACCGAATTATAGCACAAGAGTCACTTCGGTGGAGTCACCAGCAGTGTGAAAGGGTGCTTAGGGGACAGGAGTTTGAGTAGTAGCAGGCAAAAATGGGAGTTTAAATTTTTGCTGCTCACACATGGTTTTAAGTTGTTATTCGGTGAAGGAATTTGAATTGATTTCAAATTTATTGTTGGGTAAAATCATGGGATAAATCAAGGAATTTTGATGGAATTTGGATGGAATTGATTTGGTGATGAGTTTGAGTTGATTGCAGAGTGTAGGTTTTTCTTAATTTATTTATTTTATTTATTTTTTAGTATATATATATATGTGCCATATGGGCAGGTAAGGGCATTTGTTTCATTTATTTTTATCGCATCTCCTTGGGGAGTTTTTCCAATTCTCTGTATTCGTATTTTCTTCTTTCTTTTTGCCTTTGCCGAATATTTTCATCTCTTTTCCCCATCTATTTTTTTCCGCCATTGTATTTATTCTTTCCATATTTTAATTCATTTTGTTGACTGAATCTCTGTGCATGTAATCTTTTTTTTTCTCTTCTCTTTCACACTTCTTATCTTATTCCTTTTATTCTCTAAAAGCCGAATAACTCCCCTCCTTTTTGCCGAAATTTTTATTGTGTCGTCATTAACCCTTCAAACCTTGACCAAATCAATTTTTGGTTTCAATCTTGCTCTCTTGGGTTCTTTTTAGTTGAATCTTCCATAAGCAATCTTGTACGTGAGATTGAAGGCCAAATCTTGATGGGAAAAGAGGATATTAGTGGTAAGGAGACGGCGAAGGTGACAACGGGATTTGAACACGTAACCACTATTCCCATGTTTAAGCGATGTAAAGTGTCAGCAATTCGGGACTTTCCGCTTGGATGCGGAAGAGGGGCTACAATGGACCATGGATTAAATAGGCAAATCATAGTAGATCAAGGTTCTAATGATTATGAATATTTGGTACTCTAAGTAATAAGGTGTGTACTTCTAACCTATGTTTGATTATTTGTCACAAAGCCAAAAAGCCGAAAGGTTGGTGCCGGCAACCACACGAGCGTGCGAACTCTCGTGTGAAGGTACCGATATGACGACTGGGGCCAAGGGAGTGATCTCATAGTCTTGGGCCACATCTTGGCCAATCAGGCCAGAATGGGCCAAATAGGTCAACAGGCCCATGGGCCCAAATTAACAAAGTGATAAGTTGATAATAAGTGACGAGCTGATAATGTTAGTGAATGGTATGGAATGTGATTGGGCCTAATGGGCCATATGAATGTGATCGGGCCTAATGGGCCATAAGAATGTGATTGGGCCTAATGGGCCATATGAAATGTGATAGGGCCTAATGGGCTATAAGAATGTGATTGGGCCTAATAAGCTATATGATTGTATGAAAGAATGTAAACTTGTCAGGATCTTATAATGGATTTTTAGGCCTACTTTCTAATAAATCCTTAAACAGGCATAAGACTTAATTGATTAATTAAGTGTAACTATGGACAAGTCATAGGGTTAAAGTGTGGCAATGGGTATATGCATGTCTAGGATTGGATCTAGGGAGAGCTTGGTACTTAAGCGGTCTTAATGACTCACCTCCTTTTCTCTAGAATCCTACCTGGTGCATAGTATTTGTTCACTTTGGCCAACGAGGACTTGTTGACGGGCCAAAGTTCAGAATTAAACCCATAATGTTAGGAAATTACTGAAATACCCTTGTAGCGTAGAATTACTGAAATACTCCTATAGGGTAGAATTACTGAAACATCCCCGTAGGGCAGAAGTACTGAGATACTCTTAACCTACAAAATTATAGAAAAACCCTTAGGTTGCAAACTCACCGAAATACCCCTGCGAGGTAAATTTACGATTAAACCCCTGAGGGTAATATATTTTTATGCTATGATCTGATTGTTGTTTTAAAGCATGCCTTGGGATTTATATATTATGTGCGTTGCATACATGTCATATTGCATATGGGTTGGGATTATATTGGAGGAAGTGTTATATGAGGATCGCATAGTTGCTTGACGATTGTGGATGCACCGAAGGCTTTTAGCCACCGAGCAGCTATGCTGTATCGATAATGTTACCAAGGGCTGTGTGCCATTAATATGGGCTTCGGGCCGTAATTATGGGCTTTGTACCAATACCAAACGCTTTGTGCTGATATTATAGGCTTTGTGCCGGTTATATTATCCTAATTGATGGCTATGTGCCAATCCTATTACAGTTACCTATGGCTCTGTGCCAAATATAATATTGCTACTGAAGGCTTTTAAGCCCAATATATGATTAGCAGCTTTGCTGCAACGTTCGGCAGTACCACAACCGGCACTACCTTTGATGTGTATCGGATGGGTAGGTCGATGTGGTCATCCCCACAGAATGTGATTCGGTTGGACAGAGATGTTGTGTATCGGTTGGATGGGGTGGAAATTACATAATTGCATTATTGCATACATGATTGCTCTAAATGTTGTTATTGTATTGGTCTCAGGCCCAAGATGACTTGTGTTGCATGTTATTTGTTTGACGAGGCTCGTACACACTGAGTTTCGAAACTCACTCCCTCTTTTTAATATTTCAAGTGACCCTCAGTAGGCGGCTCGGCATGGGAGAGGACTCAGAGGTGGCCACACTACAAGTTGAATATTGTTTTAGTAGATTCATTTATTTCGTCTTTAATTATTTTTAAATATGTTGTAATAGGGCTTCTTCAGAATTTCTGGATTTTTAATTGGGCTTTTTAGTTATTATGTTTTATATATGTTAAAAATAGAACTTAGTTTTTCCAAAAACATTACCTGTTTTCAAATCAACACATTTCCGCAAACTATGAATTTTTATAAAGCTTTCGCAACTTACTTGGCTATCACCTATAACAATATTTAAGGTTTTAAAAGTAAATAATTTTCAATGAACACAAATTGAAATTCAGCTTTCTAAAATTATAAGAAGGGTTTTCAATGAAAACAAGATTTTCGATAAAACACTTCAATGTGACACACTGGATTCGGCCATAATGTCCGGGCCGGGTTTGGGGTGTTACATATATCTTGTTAGCCACGATCATTTATGAGAACATGACTTAAAATCTCAAAACAATAATCATAAAACATTCGGCCAAATACTGCTTACCCCAAAAATAGTCATTTGCCGAATAAAGGATCTCGAATCCTTAGAGTACTTATCACCCCTCACAACTTGAAACCCCATGAACACCATCATAAACAAGAGGGCAAGAGTCAGTACTTAGAGACTAAACATTCGATTTTCATTGAAGAAGCAACTAAGACGAAAGAATGCCTCTCAAACCGAAAGATTACCTACAAACAACAATTGGCAAAAAAAATGGATAGAATGGATTCGGTAAGAGAAACTTGATATTCTCAACTAAGCACCAAAAGAAAAAATTTGAGAGGGAGAAAGAGAGTAAGAGAAGTCGACCAAACAAAGAATGGATGTAACTTAAAAATGTGATCACTTGGCTTAGAGAGAAACGAACAAAAGACAAGAGACAAGGAATAATGGCTCGATTAATGAAGGAGAAGAGAAAAGAGTAAAGATAGTTGATGAAGACTATTACCAAAGGTGCATTCGGATTTTGCAGAGTCAAAAAAGAAGAAAGGAAAAGAAATGGTTGAGCAAAGAAAATGGTTCCTTCGGTCAATGCTAAGAAACTAAAAGGAATGTAATCTTTCTATTCACAAAATGCCGAAATATCCTAGCCTAAGCACCTAAACTAGGCAACAAAATCACCTTTAACCGAAGGGACCAATAAAGTCCCACATTTGGCGGA
Source organism: Gossypium stocksii (assembly GCA_020496765.1). Taxonomy (NCBI): domain Eukaryota; kingdom Viridiplantae; phylum Streptophyta; class Magnoliopsida; order Malvales; family Malvaceae; genus Gossypium; species Gossypium stocksii. The sequence goes on along the minus strand of CM035623.1, from coordinate 35,815,923 downwards.
TTCTTTCCACAAATAAGCCCTTAAATAGCCGCATGAAATCAGCTAGTCATCAATCCAAAATTTCAAATAAAATAAAAAGGATAAAAACATTCCCACCGCTTGGTTTGTTTCACCGACAGCAACCTTCCTTCAATATCCCACCGCTTGACCGATTCATCCTGCTGCTAAGGGAAGTTTTGGTCAAACTCAACATCCATCCCACGTGAGCAGAAAAAATGTAATCTCCCATGCGCAGGGTAAAGTTTGAACCTGTGACCTCCAATAAACGCCCTTTACACACACACGCCTTGCCATTGAACCAATTCGACTTTCATGTCAATAACCCTACGCAACAACCTATAAACTTTCCATCCAGAGTACTATGTTCCCTTTAAGCCATAAGAGAAAAAAAAAACATTTTTTCCCCTTAAGCAGACTCGAACCCTCGACCCAAGTGTACCACACACTCCTCCTTGCCAACTTACCATTGTCCTTTTCATGACAAGTTGCAGCCGAAATAAAATAGAAAGCCTAATAACCGCGCCTATATCTTCTTAAGCCAAAACAATAAAATTTTTCCAAGACCTAGGTTCGCTCACAGGACCCTTCCGACACTCTAATCCACTCTTAACTCACTTAATTAACACCCCAAACATAAAATCAAAATAAGACAACAAAATTACCAAATCCAAAAATTTAGGGTGTTACAACTTTACCCTCCTTAAAAAAATTTTGGCCTCAAAATTTACCTGCTAGAAAAGGTGTGGGTATTGTTCCTGTATCGCCTCCCATGTGGCTTTCTCAAAATTGTGATTACGCTAAAGCATCTTAACCAATGGAATTGACTTCGTTCTCAGTACTTTCACATCAAGATCTAAAATTTGAGCCGGTTTCTCTTCAAAGGTAATGTCAGGCCTAACTTCAATTTCTTCAACTAGTACAAATGAGTAGGATCAGAATGATAACGTCTCAACATAGAAATGTGAAACACATCATGGATTCTGTCCAACTCCAGAGGCAATTCTAGTTGATAGGCAACCTTTAGTATCCGATAAGGTCCAATGAACCTAGGGCTTAACTTACCCTTACGTCCAAACCTTAATATCTTCTTCCATGGAGAGACCTTGAGAAAGACTAAGTCCCCCACAGAATATTCAATCTCATTACGCTTAAGATCTATATAAGACTTTTATCTGTCAAAAGCTTCTTTCAACTGGACTCCAATCAATTTCACATTCTCTTTAGTATCAAATACCAACTTAGGTCCTAAAACTCGTCGCTCACCAAGTTTAGTCCAGCACGTAAGAGTGCGGCACCTACAACCATACAATGCCTCGTATGGTGCCATCTGAATGCTGGATTGATAGCTATTGTTGTAAGTGAACTCTGCCAATGGCAAGTAGTCCTCCCAACTACCCCTGAAGTTAATAATACAACCCCTCAGCATATCTTCCAAGATTTGAACTACCCTCTTTGACTGCTTATCCGGCTGAGGGTGAAATGCAGTACTAAAGTCCAACCTTGTGCCTAGTGCTTCATGCAACTTCTTCAGAATCTCGATGTAAAACACGAATCTCTGTCAGATATGATAGACACCGGTACCCCATGCAACCTCACAATTTTTGCCACATACAACTTAGCCAATTTCTGCAGTGCATAATCTATTCTAACTGGTATAAAATGAGCAGAATTAGTCAGACGATAGTCTTTCTTAGTAAGCGTTAAAGGCAGCCCACTGACAAAGTCCATGGTCACTCTTTCCCACTTCCAAAGAGGAATTTTCACCGGTTGCAACAGTCTCGAAGGCAGTTGATGCTCAGCTTTAACCTGCTGGCAAGTTAGACACTTACCTACAAACTCAATAACTTCACGCTTAAGCCCTGACCACCAATACAATTCTCGCAAGTCTTGGTACATCTTATTCCCACCAGGATGCATATCGTTTGAACTACTATACGCCTCTTATAGCAAGGACTGCCTTAGCTCTATGTCCTTGAAATACAAATTTTGCCACGAAAACATAATACCCCTTCCTTATTTAGCTCAAAATCAGACTTCTCCCCAGTCCCAATCTGTTGGAAACGAGGAATCAAGGACTCATGTACTAGTTACTTATCTTTAATCCTTTTAGTCCACACTAGTCTAACTTGCAGTTCCGCCAATATTCCACCATCGTCGAACAAACTTAGGCGTGCAAACATTGCTTTCAATTCAGACATAGCCTTACAGCTCAGTGTGTCTGCTACTATGTTAGCCTTTCCAGGGTGGTATTCGATTGAGCAATCATAATCCTTCAGTAACTCTATCCACCTTCGCTGTCTCAGATTAAGCTCCTTCTGAGTGATAAGGTATTTGAGGCTTTTGTGATCCGTGTAAATGGTACACTTCTCACCATATAAGTAGTGCCTCCAAATTTTAAGTGCAAGCACCACCGCTACCAACTCCAAATCATGTGTAGGCTAGTTCGCCTCATGGGTGTTGAGTTGATGAGATGCATATGAAACTACCTTCCCCTCTTGCATCAACACACAACCCAACCCAATGTGCGAGGTATCACTATAGATAGTGAAGTCCTTTCCAGACTCTGGTTGAATCAGAATAGGGGCTTCGGTCAGAATCTTCTTCAACTTTTCAAAACTTTCTTATTGCTTATTCGACCACACAAATGGTATTCCCTTATGCAAAAGTTTGGTTAGAGGTGCAGCAATCAATGAAAACCCCTCCACGAAACGTCTATAATAGCCTGCCAGACCCAGAAAACTTCATATTTCAGAAACACTTTTGGGTTGCTTCCAACCAAGAACAGCCTCGATTTTTCACGGATCAACTACAATTCCTTCGGCAGAAACCACGTGACCCAAAAATGTCACTTCACGCAGCCAAAACTCACACTTGCTTAATTTGGCGAATAACTGCTTTTCCCTCAATATCTGTAGAACTACCCGAAGATTCTCCTCATGCTCTTCCTTAGTTTTCAAGTATACTAAGATGTCATCTATGAAAACCACCATGAACCGATCCAAGCAAGGTTGAAAGACATGGTTCATTAAGTTCATGAAAGCGACCGGCGCATTTGTTAGCCCAAATGGCATAACTAAAAACTCATAATAGCCGTAGAGCTTTCTAAAAGCTGTTTTGCACACATCTGCCTCCTTCACCCTTAGTTGATGATAACCTGATTGAAGATCTATTTTGGAGAACATCGCAGCCCCTTGAAGTTGATCAAATAGATTATCAATCCTTGGTAACGGATACTTGTTCTTGATGGTTAACTTGTTCAATTGCCGATAATCTATACACATGCACATAGTTCCATCCTTTTTCTTGACGAACAAGACCGGTGCTCCCTATTGAGACACACTAGGTCGTATAAATCCTCTATCCAATAATTCTTGAATTTTAGCCTTGAGTTCAACCAACTCCTTCGGTGCCATTCTATATGGGGCAATAGATACCGGAGCTGTACCCAGCAATAACTCTATTTCGAATTCTACTTCGTAGTTCGGCGGTAACCCCGGTAGTTCATCAGGAAAGACATCAAAAAAATCTTTAACCACCCTTATCTCATTAACAAATAAATCCTTAGACTCTGAATCACTGACATACGCTAAATATGCTTCGCATCCTTTTTGCATCAATTTCTTAGCTCTCAAAGTAGAAATCACATTGGATAGATAGTCACGACATTTACCAATGACCACCACTTCAGTTCCCTTAGAAGTCTTTAAAACCACCCGCGTAGCAGCATAATCTAAAATCGCCTGATGCTGTACTAACCAATCCATTCCTAAAATCAGATCAAATTCACCAAAGGGAAGTTCCATTACATCCGCTAGAAAAGTTTCTCCCTGAACTTCTAAAGGTACCTCCTTAAACAACCTATTTACTCTCACTGTCTATCCTGAAGGGCTCAATACAGTAATCTCCCTAGCAGTAGTTTCACACATCACACCCAACTTCTCAGATACAGTACATGCAATATATAAGTACGTGGACCCCACATCAATCAGAGTAGTATAAGGTAAACCATAGATAAGGAACGCACCAGTTATCACATCTGGTGCATCCCTGTCCTCACAACGGCGTGCAGCATACACTAACGCTGGTTGCCTCGCCTCCGTAGTAGCAGCACCCCTGACAGGAGCCCCACGACTGCGTCCCATACCATTCCCGCCTCAAGCCTGAGCTCGACCTCTAGGCAGATGTTGACCACCCCTTAGTGGCTGCACATTACCCAAACCAGCTGTTTGCATCTGCTCTGGCCTACGCAGACATCTCTGATACGGTGTTCCATCGATCCACATCTCAGGCATGCTTCAGTCTTATTCCAGCACTCTCCATAATGGTTTTTCCCACAAGCATCACAGGTTTACAATCCTGTATTAACAGAAGGGGGCTCAACTCTAGCTGGCCCCTCATACCTGGCCTTCCTCACAGGCCTCTGAGCATAATTAGAGTGCCCCACACTTCTCTTTGATTTCCCTTTATCCATCTCACAATTCTGACGTTCCGTCCGTTTCACTTCCTTATCTATCTTGGCTTTATCCACTAACATAGTAAAGTTCTGCTCCCTCTGTGGAGCTATTAGTACACGGATGTTGTCCTTGAGGCTGTCCTTATATCGTACGCAACATTCATGCTTAGTAGCCACAATCCGACGAGCATAACGTCTGAGTCGTAGAAATTCTACCTCGTACTTAGATACTGACTTATCTCCCTACACCAAGTTCAGGAATTCTTTTCTATGAGTGTCGACATAACCAGTACCCACATACTTCTCTTGAAACCCAGTCTTGAAAAACTCCCATGTCATCTGCTCTGGCTGAGCTCCTCCTTTCACCATGAGCCACCATTGGTAGGCTTCATCTCGCAGTAGAGAAACTGCACCTTTCAGGTTTTGTTCAGGTGTGCAGTCAAGGTCATCCATGATTTGTTCTGTGGCTTCCAGCCAATACTCGGCCACATTAGGGGCTACTCCAGCAATACCCTTGAAAACCTCTACCCCGTTTGACCTCAGTTGTTTAGTAATTGACCCTCGACCCGCAACTCCGTTATTGGGTCCAGCGACCCTTTTCAGTATCCGCAGCATAGCTTGGGATAGGGCATCGTCCCTAGCCGCATGATCAAATGAACCATTCTCAGCAACTAGTGAAGCCGGTGCTTCCCTAGCTTTGTTATTTGGCACATGTCCCGATGTCGAGGACCCAGCTGCATTACTAACACGACCCTTCCCATGACCTCGAGTAGCTCTTCCTCCTCTGGCGCTCATATCGACTCGTATTATTTGACTTAAAAGTTTTATGCGTTAACTTATAGTTTCAGTAATTATTAAGAATGTCTTATACAAATAGAAGTTTAAAGTTTGTTTTCGCGGATCGAGATCACACTATAGTTTTTAGTTTCCTATATCCTCAGTCTAACCTATTTAAAGTGCTATAGCATAGTCTGAAGTTTATAATAATCCCAATATTTAATAAGTAAACAAATAACAGTGATTTAAAACACTTACAGATTCGGCACCGAAAACTTGGAGACCACACTTACACTAGTAGAATTAAAATTTTCCCCAAATCCTTTGGAAACAGATTGTAGAACATTAAATTTTGAAGTATTCCAAACTTTTGAAAACATTTTACAGAAATTCAAAAATTTTTGAAATCCCATTCTACAGCCAAGTTTTGCAACCTGACTCTGATACCACTAAATGTAACACCCCAAACCCGGCCCAAAGTTAAGGCCCTATTTGGTAGTGTCGCATTGAAGTGTTTTGAAATCGTGTTTCCCTATAACTATATTTGTTGTAAAAACTCCTTGCTCTTTAAGTTTGAAGAAAACATCATTCTGTTACCTTTGATTAATCAGATTATGAAAGTAGTTTACTTTGGAAAAACATAATGATTGCGAAAGCTTTGATTGAATTCTCGTTTATTGTGAAAACATGGTTTCTGAAAAGTAGATATCATTTTGTAAAACGCGCCCTAGAGCTAATAAATTTTAACTGAAACAGATAAACCCAATATTTAAGAAAAAATAAATAGCAGTCTTATTACAAACCTAAAATAAAAACCATAATTAAAGTAAATGAAAATTTAAAAGCAGTGTAACAGCAAAGTGTGGCCGTCTCCAAGTCCATGTAGCACCGAATTGCCTATGCCTCGGTATTACTTGTACGGTAAAATAAAAGGGTGAGTATACGAATACTCAGTGTGTATCCCTGGCAATAACAATATAACATAATCAATCTGGGCTAGAGCCCATTACAAACAATCAGTGGGCCTAAGCCCATTACATAAGCTTTCCAATGTAGGGCCATAATCCGTGCCCTTAATAAAACACATGAACGTTCGCACGCCCATGTGGCCTACATTTGATTCATCGGCTTTTTGGGACTTGCTGTTTCGGCTTTTTGCCTTTGTATCCAAAAAGTGTGATAAGACAACTATTTGCAAATTGTGAGATTAACTAAAAGTCCAACCAAAAACCTTGTTAGTCAGTCGCTGTTTAGGGTCAACATCTTACCGCACTAACCAAAATACACACCACCTCACCTTGTGCGCACGAATATTTTGAAAATTCTCAAATCTGTCTACTACAATCAATATCACCTCTTGACCAAATAACTTAAACAACATATATCTTATTAGCCACAATCATCGATGAGAACATGACTTAAAATCTCAAAACAATGATCATAAAACATTCGGCCAAACACTACATACCCCAAAAATAGTCGTTTGCTGAATAAAAGATCCCGAATGCTTAGAGTACCCCTCACAACTTGAAGCCCTACAAACACCATCATAAACAAGAGGGCAAGAGTTAGTACTTAGAGACTAAACATTTGATTTTCATTAAAATAAAAAGGATAAAAACATTCCCACCACTTGGTTTGTTTCACCAACAGTAGCCTTCCTTCAATATCCCACCGCTTGACCGATTCATCCTGCTGCTAAGGGGAGTTTCAATCAAACTCAACATCCATCATACGTGAGCAGCAAAAGTGTAACCTCCCATGCGCAGGGTGAAGTTCGAACCTACGACCTCCAATAAACGCCCTTTACACACACACGTCTTGCCACTGAACCAATTTGACTTTCATGTCAATAACCCCACGCAACAACCTATAAACCTTCCATCCAGAGTACCGTGTTCCCTTTAAGCCCTAAGAAAAAAAATAACAGTTTTTTCCCCTTTTTTCCCTTAAGTAGACTCAAACCCCTGACCCAAGTGTACCACACACGCCTCCTTGCCAACTTACCATCATCCTTTTCATGACAAGCTGCAGCCTAAATAAAATAAAAGGCCTACTAACCGCGCCTATATCTTCTTAAGCCAAAACAATAAAATTTTTCCAAGACCCAGGTTCGCTCACAGGACCCTTCCGACACTCCAACCCACTCTTAACTCACTTAATTAACACCCCCAAACATAAAATCAAAACTAGACAACAAAATTACAAAATCCAAAAATTTAAGGTGTTACAGCCAATGCCATGTCCCAGACATGGTCTTACATGGGATAGTACTCTGATGTCGATGCCATGTCATAGACACGGTCTTACACGGAATCTCATATCAGATGCCCATACCATGTCCCAGACATTATCTTACAGGGGTCCTTATCTCCTCTCGGTGCCAAAGCCATGTTCCAGACATGGTCTTATACGGGACCTCATCTCGGATACCCATGCCATGTCCCAGACACGGTCTTACAGGGAATCACATCTCGATGCCAATGCCATGTCCCAGACATGATCTTACATGGGATCCTAGTTTGGTGCCGATGCCATGTCCCAGACATGGTCTTATACAAGACCTACAATACTCATGACATGATTAGGGTATCCTTCGTGTTATTTAAACTTGCATGTAACTTCTCTTTTTATGTTCTCTTCATTTCTTAGTAAAATTTCACATTAGTAATTTCGTGAATCTCATACATTTACAATGTCATGGAATTTATCATAACTCATACAAAATTTTATTCATGTCTTCATGAAATATCATAATTTCATAAAAAGTCATCATAATGAATTTACATAATAAAGGAACTAAATTATTACAACAACTTACCTCGAGTCCAAAATGGTGGCAAATGCTCAGTTTAGTCCACTACTTTACTTTTTCCCCAGTTTCGGTCTGGGTTTCGTGTTTCTTGATCTAAAATGACAAACTTGACTTATTTAGTACCCACATTGACTAAATATCTCATAATTCATACTTTGGAAAATTTTATAATTTTACCCCTAAACTTTTACATATTTGTAAAATAGTCCCTAGTCTCGTATAATGAAATGTATTTATTCTCTTTGCTACCCAAACCTAGCTGACACCTACTAGATTCCATACAAGCCCACATTGCTCATAATTTTACACTTTTACTACTCATTTTACTAACTTTGCAATTTGGTCCCTATTAGGGACTTTCATGAAAAATCACCTAGAGAAAAGTGTTTACTAACTTTAATCTTTCATTTTCTACCACTAGGCATCAAACTACTTGCATGTCATGCATGAATATATTTTTGAATATAAACCCTAGCTCAAATTAGTGGTAGAAATAACTAGATTAAACCACAGGTATTTCAAAAATACGAAAAGCATGAAAAACGGGGCTTGGAGTCACTTACTTAGAGCTTGAAAATGAAAGAGACCCTAGCTATGGAGTCCTTAGGGAATTCGGCACTTGCATGGAGAAGATGAGTTAATTTTTGACTTATTTTCCCTTTTTATTTCATTAATTAACTAAATGACCAAAATGCCCTTATGTCATTTCTTTGATATTTTTCCCTTCCATGGGCATTTTTGTCCATTATGCTAAAAATTGGTCTAATTACCAAATAAGGAATTTTAATAATTTCTCTTAAGCTATTTCATACTTAAACCTTCTAGAAATTCAATTTTACAACTTTTACAATTTAGTCCTAGAGGACAAATTAGTCACTAACTCATAAAATTTCCTTCATGAGATTTTCTCAATATCATGCAAGCATGCCATAATCTCAAAAATAATCATGAGATAAAATTTTCTATTTTGGATTTGTGGTCTCGAAACCACTATTCCAACTAGGCCCTAATTCGGGCTATTACAATTCTCCCCCTTAGGGATTTTCGTCCCTGAAAATCTTACTTGTGAACAAGCTGGGATATTGGTTCCTTATGTTCTCCTCAAGTTCCTAAGGTTCCTCTTCTACCCCATGTCTTTGCCATAGTACTTTTACAAGGGATATACTTTTATTTATTAACTGCTTAAGTTCTCAGGCTAAAATCTTAACTGGTTCTTCACAATATGTCATGTCCGGTTGAATCTCGATTTTTACTGGGGTAATCACATGTGAAAGCTTTGATCGATAGCATCGTAGCATGGAAACATATAATACATCACGAATAGTTTCCAATTCGGGCAGTAAAGATAGCCGATAGGCTACTAGCCCTATCCTCTCAATGATCTCATAAGGTCTGATAAAGCGCGGACTTAAGTTGCCTTTCTGGCCAAATCTAAGAACCTTTCTCCACGGAGAAACTTTCAAGAATACTGTCACTGACTCAGAATTCTATCTCCTTTCGTTTCAAATTGGCATACGACTTTTGTTTATCAGACGCAGCCTTCAAGCAGTCGTGAATCACTTTTACTTTCTCTTCGTTTCCTTGATTGGATAAACCCCGTGAATCTAATTTTCCTTGAGTTCTGTCCAATACAAAGGCATCCTACACTTACGTCCGTATAAAGCCTTATAAGGCATTTTCAAAATCGATTGGGAACTATTGTTATATGCAAATTTGACCACAGGTAAGTACTTTTCCCAAGTACTTTGGAATTCCAACACACAACATCTAAGCATGTCCTTAAGCACTTGTATCACTCTTTCCAGCTGACCGTCAGTCTGTGGATGAAAAGCAGTACTAAAATTTAATTTTGTACCCAAAGCTTCTTGTAGCTTCCCCCAAAATCGTGACGTGAATCTCAGATCTCTATCTGAAATGATCGACAATGGTACTTCGTGTGATCTCACAATCTCAGAAACGTACAAGTCGGCCAACTTATCGAGTGAATAATCCTTGCACACAAGTATAAATGAGCCAACTTTGTGAGCTTATCAATCACAACCCAAACAGAGTCTTTCTTCTTTGGAGCCGTCAGTAAACCCGTTACAAAGTCCATGGTGACACTATCCCATTTCCACTCGGGAACCATGATAGGCTGTAGTAACCGGAGGGTACTTGATGCTCTGCCTTCACTTGTTGACAAATCAAGCATTTCAAAACATACTCGGAGATATCTCTTTTTATGTTCGGCCACCAATACCATTTCTTCAAATCATTGTACATCTTAGTACTGCAGGGGTGGACGAACATTTTGCCTCTATGTGCATCACATAAAATTCTTTGAATAAGCTTATAATCTCTTGGTACGCAAAGTCAATCTCAGAACCTTAAATATCCATCTGAATTGATCAAGAAATCTGAATCGGTACTTAATTCGCACTGAGTTTTCTTGGCTTGTAATTCTCCGTCTTTTAGCTGTGCTTCCCAAATCTCTTGAATGAACATTGACCTTGCTATCATTTCATGAGATTTTCCCAATATCATGCAAGCATACCATAATCTCAAAAAGATAAAATTTTCTATTTCGAATTTGTGGTCTCGAAACTACTATTCTGACTAGGCCTTAATTCGGGTTGTTACACCTGTATAAGACCATATCTGGGATATGGCATCAGCATGTGATTTCATGTAAGACCATGTCTAGGACATGGCTTCGAAATGAGACTTCTTATAAGACCATATTTGGGATATGACATCGATGTGAGACTTCGTGTAAGACCATAGCTGGGATATTGGCATCAATGTGAGATTCCATGTAAAACCATGTCTGGGATATGGCTTTGGTAAGGTACTATGTGTATGAGATTCCCGAGTATCCTATAGTATTCCAAGCGGTTCAACGGGTAACCCAAGGATAATGTCAAAGAAATGACAAGGTATGATCATGTTGAAAAGGTACAAGTATGTACCCAACGCTCATAAGTATTGAGATTATAAATCGATGAGACCTTGGTAAGAAGTGAATGAACGAATGAATTATGATCATGAGTTTTATCGTATATTATGTAAATGGCATGATTTTAAATGTATCTATGATACTTGATAACATTGCGATAAATTATATTACGTTATGGGTATAATAATGTATTGTTAATGTTGTTAATTATTTACATGCAAACTTACTAAGCATTATGCTTACTCCCCTTTCTTTTCCACTTTCCTATAGTATCTCCAAGCTAGCTCAGGGATCAAAGGACATCAGAGACTTGATCACACTATCAATTGGAACATTTGGGTATATCTAGTCTCAACATTTTGAGTATGGTATGTATAGGGACTTGGTCTTTTTGTTATATGTCATATGGGTTTAGCCAAAAGTGTTGGCTTATGATGATAAATTATTCATTTTGTATAAGGCCATGAGATGTGGCTCATACTAATTATTGGGTTGTAAACCTATTCATAGATGCATGCATGTGCCAATGCCATTGTGATATGGCCTATGATTATTGATGGTCGAATGATGACATGTTGCATGTGATTTACTAAACTTGAGTTTGATGAAGGATGATAGTTTTGTATGTGTATGAATGGTTTTGAATTGAATGAAATTTTATGTCCCGGTTTTGTACGATTGGTTATGTTTAAGTCCAGTAATTCCTCGTACCCGGTCCCGGTGCCAGACTCGGGTAAGGGGTGTTACAGGGGAACCTTGTCTCAAGACAACCAAACATCGAAGCTAGGGTTTGCTTCAAGGGAGCCTAATCTCGAGACATTTAATAAATTATCTTGAGACATATAGCATATTGTCTCAACACCAGGTCATTATGTATTAAGACCTTAAGCCCAATCGTCATAATTTTGTTCTTCCTGTATGTAACACCCCTAACTCGTATCTGTCGTCTGATTGGGAAGGTGGTATTACCAATCGAAAGTACAGTTCCAACATTTTCATATTAATTCAAGTCATAATTATGTACATTCGACAACCTTAATACATAAACAAATCATACCTTCAATGCAATTCGAGATTTAGGTCACAATAGTGATTATAACTTAGTTAAATGTCCAACCTTAAAATTTTTATCATTAACCACATGGCATGAATAGAACATAATCCAAAGAAAAATTCATGTATCAAAACAATTTAAGATGCATGCAAAACATGTAGCACATCACTCACTTCATTCTTGAATATTAGACCTATTATTATATAAATCATGTGCATACTTTTAAAAGCCATCACACATCATTTTCTTTCATACAAATGATACATCCCATAACAACATTTAATACCTTGTTACTGCATTCGTATTACAAGAAAATATGTAAGTGTATGTATATCACCAATTCAACTAATTAAACTACTCAAATATTTAACTAAAAATTTAATCGTAATATACCCTTAAGAACCGAAACAAAAACCATATTAATCTTTAATTTATTCGACTATCCACAAGTTTACCCATACATATTTATCGATTTCAATTAACTATAAATCCACAAGGTCAATCGCATTTATATATATTTTTATTTATTTCGTTTTGCTCAATAAGCACATACCAAATACATCTTAAATAATTGTCATGCATTTAATTTATTAAAAACATTTCATATCATAATCCAATGCCCAATCATTATTACTACATGACCGAAACACATGTTCATATGCCATTATATAAATATATCTAAGGTCATGTATTAGCACATATCAATGCCACCTTATGTACCAAAGCATATAAACATATACAAGAACCAAATAACAAGTCAAATAATTACCTTATCTAAATTTCAGGATATGACTGCAACATGCTTAACCACCAAACTTAATTACTTATACCTAACTTCACATAAGTACTTAATCTTAGAATGAACCACATTCCAAGTATCCAAATACACTTAATATATATTAAGGCCAAAACATTCATACCACATCCAAGATCATTAATTAATTTCAATGCTCTAATACATGTTGTAAGTACCACCTATTTATGGCACATAGCATGGCAATCAAAAGATTTTAAATCATAATCCAACTACATCAAATGTAAACACGTAAGATAAGTCATTTAATCATAGAAATCATTAACCATTTTACAAACCATAAGACACCTGTCATAAACATCATTTCTTCATAGTACTTAATATTAAAGCCAAAATAGTTTTAAGCCACAACCAAGCTTAACCAAGTTCATGGCCTAATCTAAACCAAAATATACAAATAAGGTTCACTTGCATCAAAATCTGTTGTGGCCGAATATCAAACTTAAAATATATAAATATGATCGCTAACGCTTAACCGATTCCTTACTCATTAGCAAATGTAAACCAATTATTTATCTTAGTCACATAACCGAACCAAAAATATTTTACCTAAATTCATTCCACCACCGTTCACCTAGTACATAAAAACATTGCACTTGATAGGGCATATATCAACTTAAACATATAACCACAACACATAGCATCGCCACTGAACAATTTAGATCATTATTTAACATAACCGACATCAAACTAAGAAGTAAAGCCATTTTCACATGGCCATTTAATTTACAAATCCAAAATCAACATAACACATTTTAGGTTATACATGCCATTGTCCCAAAATGCAACTTCTAAAACACCGATAGCGGTCGATAGTGTGATAAGCTTCTCTAACGTATCCCGAGCTCGTAACTTGAATTTAAAATCTATAAAACAGAAGACAAACACGCATACATAGAGTAAGCTTTTACAGCTTAGTAAGTTATAAGTAAATGAAATAAATAGCATAATCAACTCATATTAGCATAAGGTATCACATTTTTTTATTGTACCATGTTTGATTACCCACTGGTAAGGTCCATAAACAATACATCTTTATATTGAAACATTATGTTGGCCGAATATTCACATAATTATTTCAACACATTACTACTCCACTTACGATCCAAAATTTAACATATCAAATAAACAATCATGTATTAATTCATTTTGGCCGAATATACAAGTGGCTAATAACTAATTGACTATCTCATTTAAGGCCACAACCATATCCTTGATCAAGTGCATTTAATTAAATATAAATAAGCTCATAAATCTCAATAATAAAATCACGTATATTACTTATTGGCCAAATATAAGTTTCCCATAATTATATAACTTCATTTTCAGCTCATATCATTTGTATTACAACATGACAGCCAACTCACTTCGTTCCACAAGAATAATTAAATATCACTTAGCTGGTCGCTTAAGTCTTATCCACAATTGATATTACATCGGCATGAAATCTTTAAAACATAAGATCATAATAATTCACCGGAATAAAGCCTGCTAGGCACGAGCCTGATATCACACACCGGCACAAGGCCTGCTAGGCACTGAGCCCAACTTAATTCACCAGCACAAGGCTTGCTAGGCTTTAAGCCCGAGTATCACTGTTATAAAATCGTCTTATACATAATTCATATATTAAAATTCCATATATTCCTTAAAATTTCATACGAACTTTCAAAGGTCAAAACTCAATCAAATTAAACTCAAAATCAATATTTCCTTGCCCAATCCCATTCGGCAATTTCAATTAACTTTCTATAATTTTCAAATGGTATAATAATCTAAATAACAGTAAAAATTAATGATGTTTAATTGCTTAAAAACTTACCTCGGACGATGAAAAATGGAATGGGATGGCTAGTTGATAACTTTAGCTTTTCCCGGTCCAATTCAGATTTCTTTAATTCTTGATCTAACATATTCAAATTAAGCTCATTCAAACATATTTTCATTCAATTTAGTCCAAAAATACATAAATGGGAAAATTACAATTTTACCCCTGACATTTACAAATTTTACAATTTAGTCCCTCATGCATAAAACACAAAATATGCAAAAGTAATCACACCCAAGGTAGGCCGAATACTCCTAGTGTTCAAATAAGCCCATATTTTTCATCAATTTCACATTTTAGTCTCCCCACATTTTTATTTTTGCAATTAAATCCTAATTACTCAAAATCATCAAAAATCCCTTTACAAAATATGCTAACCCAACACATATCTTCCATAATTCGTCATCAAACAATCAAAATCACAAGCTCTCATCAATAGCTTAACTCAAAATATTCATCAAAACAAAAAATTTAAGCATGGGTTTAGTAGTACTCGAAGCAACGACTCAAAAAACGTAAAAAATATCAAAAACCAACTAAAAACGAACCTTGAAACTTGGGAGATGGCCGAACCTAGCTTTCCTTATTTCTTTCTTTTGTTTTCATATTCGGCAAGAATATAAAGTTATCAAATTATAATATATGTTTTATTAATCATATATGTTATTTCACATTCCCGTTTTGCCCTTTAAAAATTAATAGTTAAAACACCTATGCTAAGGGTATATACGGCCACCACTAAACCAAGTGGGTTATTTGCAACATAAATGTCTCAACGTAGAAATCCACTAACAACTTGGCCCTTGCACTTTAGACAAGCAAGTTTCCAATTTACGAGGTTAAGTCCTTTTATTAAATCGGACACCTAAACGACAAAATTAAATCACTAAAATTTCACAGATATAAATTCACACAAAATAAATAAATAAAATAATTTTTTTAAAAAATATTTTTTTGACTCAGATTCGTGGTCCCCAAACCACCGTTCCGATTTGGTTCTAAATCGGGCTGTTACACTGTCATGAGACAAGGGTTTTTGTTTCGAGACATACTGTCGTAGGCTACATTAAATGCGCAAAATACATGTTTCCAATGACTAAAAACTCCCTCCAATGGCTCCAAATATCCATTATCACACCCGAATTTCCTTTAGGTACCAGAACTAAGGGAGTTTGGGGAGTTAATTGAGCAAAGTAGAAGGTTGGTAAACTCTATTAGTGTAGCACCCCTAACCTGTATCCGTTGTCGGATTAGGGCTACGGAGCATTACCAAAAGATAACATCATGCATCAAACATTTATTTATCATAATCAAATCACAACATAAATCATAGTAATAATATCCAAACTCATGCATATAGTCCCTTTTACGAGCCCTTGAGGCCCTAAAAAGACATTTGAAACAAATCAAGACTAAATCAGAAACATATGGAATTTCTTAGAAAAAGATAATTTTTTTCAAACTGCAGGGGTCACACGGCCGTTTGGCTAGGCTGTATGAGTCACACGACTGAGAGACACGCTCGTGCCTCAAGCTGTATGGACATTCGAAGTAGGGACACACTGTAAGGCCCCCAACCCGGCCTGGACGTAATGGCCGAATCTGGTGATGAGACATGGAATGGATTTTGAAAACGAAGTTCACACGATAAAATCATTTCCAAATATTCTACTCTTAATTGTTTGGAACCATTATTGAAAATGTTCAATCATTTAATTATTTATCTTTCTTGCCCAAACTCATTCATAGCAGAAGTCTAGTAAAACTGATACCTTTTTGAAAGCCCGATTCGCATTTTTAGAAAACTATTGTTCGTATAAAACCATCGAAATCAAAAAACTTTATCGAGGCATGCAAATAAGTATCTCAAAACCAAAACCAACAAGTAAAAGTCCATGCAGTCCAGAAATTTTACAAACCCACAAATTAACTGAAATCTAATATAAAAATCGTAAGTTTAAAATTTAAGTAGTTTATAGTCGAGCGGTCACTACTGAGCCTCTGCCACATCGGTCTGCCTAACTCTGAGGATTACCTGTATAGAACAGACAAATGGGGTGAGTTTATGTAAACTCAGTGTGTAACCCAACAGAATTAAGCATGCACATATACAGATCATCATATAACAGACAGATATAGATTCGGGCCTAAGCCCATTTTAGGTACAAAATCAGATACAGATATGCAAATCAAATAACAGAATCCTACCCCCGTCCTCTACACACCATCTTTGACCATCCCAATTGCAACACCACTTACCCGTATCCGACGCTAGAATAGGGTACAAGGCATTACCGGACTTAAACACACGTAAGCACACAAATCTAAGTCATAAAATTTGCATCAATTTTAAAACTTTTCATTTAAACTCATAACGTTCCTATTACAGGAATACGGGGCCCTAAACATACATTAGGAAGGGTTCGGGACTGAACCAAGAACTTTCGAAATTTTTTCAACACTTACAAAAATTACATATTTTTGGAGAGTCATACGCCCGTGTGGGCAAGCCGTGTGGTCACACACGCCCGTGTGGCTCAGGACAGGCTCGTGTCCTTAACCCGTGTAACTCTCTGTTTATGACATCATCAACCATTTATGGTCACACAGCCAAGTCACACGCCCGGTTGCTAGGCCATGTGGCAAATTTAATTTTCGCATTTAAGGTGCAGACTTCACACGGCTTGGGCACACGCCCACGTCCTATGGCCATGTTCTTCACAGGACCAAGACACACGGCCGTGTCTGTACCTGTGTGTTTACTACTGCACATTCTGTTTCTCAAAACTAAGTTGCAGGGGACACACGACCTATCAACACACCCATGGGGCTAACCATGTGTCATACATGGCCTAGACACACGCTCGTGTATCTACTTGTGTAGACAACTTTAGGGCTATTTTCCAAGCCATTTGCCACCCTAAAACACAATCACACTTGCACCAATTCAACATCACATAACTTGACATAATTAAGCCATCATACATACACAGCCAAGACATCAACACACATTTACATGCTACATGTATCATACAAGAACATCACATACTTTTCCACTCAAACCATGCAAACTTACACATCCAAGAAAGGCATCATCACAGGTTCATAAATATAACCAAGGTTAGCCAACTTAAATGGTCAAATATACCAACCTTTACAAACCATTTCAAGGTCAAACACATTACTAAAATAATCCAAAACACTTGGCTAGTCCTATCATACTCATTTAGGCTTCAATAACCAAAAAGACTTATTCTCTTCCTAACCAACTTATACATGCCATATAACCCTATTCACAAGTCTTTCAGTACTAATATGATAGTTGGATAGTGTGATGAGATCTTCGACAGCTTCTAACCTGAGCGAGTCTTCGAAATCCTATAAGCATAGAAGAAATAACATAAGTAAGCTATAAAGCTTAGTAAGCTCAAATGAAAATAAATACAACTTATAGAGTAAGCACGTATTAAGAAATTTCATTACTATTGTGTAAACTCATTCGATTTCATCTTTAAACCATAATTCCAGTCACGTAATTTACCAAAGGTTTCACGGGCTTATTCAATTCCATGTTCGTATGGATCAAATACCTTGTATCAATTTGTCCACATTTATACATACATAATCAAACGTTAATATAATTTCATTCAATCCAATATCCATCACAACTACTTCAGCCAAGATAAACCATGTAAAATCTCATCATATAATTTTACTTTGCACACTATGTGTCATACTTACGTATAATAAAAAACAATTATAACTCATATCTCATATATCATTCTATTCATATTTCAATATAACCAAATATACACATTATGGCATGAAGTGTACTCATACACAAATCTTTTTCTCGTTTCATGTACATGATACACTATAAGCTCACTATTTTACCTTTATCCAATTTTCACATAGATTTGATACGTACCTAGTTTACTTAATTCAGTCTCACTTACTTTCTCGTCTTGTCTTTGCCCGCTAGACGTTTGGAATACTAACGTATATTTGGAATCTTGCACATAATTGCCACATATGTAGCCAAAGCTACCTCATATCTCATAACACATATAGGCTCGCTTTCGAGCTAACCACGGGTTTGCTCACACAAGCTAACGGTCTGGACGTAACTACCCAGTGTTGCTCACACAAGCTGTCAGGCATCCGCAACATATGCCGAAGTACCCATCCGCTGGTAGAATGTACAAGACCAACACTCGGATCACATACGCATTATACGATGCCATATCCCAGATATGGTCTTACACATAATCATGCTATTCACGGGTCTACTCACACAAGCTGACGGTTAAGATGTAGCTACCTAGTGCTGCTCACACAAGCTCTTAAGTATCCCCAATACATGCCGGGGTACCTAGCCACTGGTAGGACTTACATAACCAGCACCCCGGATCACATATATACAGTACAATGCCATAGCCCAGATATGGTCTTACGTGTAATCACATACCGATGCCATAGCCTGGCTATGGTCTTACATGGAAATCACATATCTCATCGATGCCATATCCTAGATATGGTCTTACACGAAAATCACATATCTTATATTGCCATGGTCCAACCATGGTCTTTTACCGTCAATTCATATTTCACTAGGAAACGATTGTGATCAATCCTTCATTTTTATTCATTTTGAACAATTAATTTAAATTTCGAAATTCAATCGAATATATGATACTAAGGCATAATTAACACAATTCAACAATGTTTATTAACATACGAACTTACTTTGACACGAAAATTGGTGAAAAGGACTAAATCATCAAATACTTGTTTTTCCCTCGTTCTAGTTCCGAACCTTGTTTTCCATGCTCTATAATATCACATTTAGCTTATTTAATTATTACATTATCCAACTTAGTCTAAAAATCATATTATGGAAAAATTACATTTTTGCCCCTAACTTTTCACTTATTTGCACTTTAGTCCCTAACCTTGTAAAACAAAATCTATTAAATTTCTTAAAGATACAAGCCTAGTCGAACCCTTTTCCTACAAATACCAGCCCACATTTTTCATTTAAATTAAATTTTTACCGCCTATTTCAAAACTTTTACACAGGTCCTTTTGGACGTTTTTACTAAAAATCACTGAGTAAAAGTTGTTTATTACACAACTAACATTCATTTTCTACCATTAGACATCACAATACATACATGTCATACATGGGTAAATTTTTAAACATGAACCCTAGCTCAAATTAATGGTAGAAATAGGTAAATTGGGTGATAACAACTTCAAAAACGTAAAGAGTATTAAAAACGGAGCTAGGATGCACATACAATCAAGCTTGGAAGTGACCAAAAACCTAGCCATAGAGTCCTTTATGACATTCAGTCATAAGAAGAAGAAGATGGACAAGATTTTGACTTATTTTAGCTTTTTAATTCTTTTAATTTCTGATAACGGCTCGCGATATTAAGTAACAAAATTTATAAAACTGATCACACCAAAACTAACTAATATCACGACCTTAAAGGCAAGCGTACCTATCGAACAATAGTATAGTTTAGTGGCAAGACCGAGTTATCGTACCCAAGGGAACCAAAAGTACTAGTACTTACTTCCTTTCTATTACCTAGCCTAAAAATAAAGAGAGTTGATTTAAACTAATTCTAAACTAACTAAAAGTGCACAAAAAGTAAATTGAGGAAAAACTTTCGGGAAAACTGATTGATATGAGCAATACCCAAGGGAGAATCCACCTAGACTTCACTTGTTATTGACTTCTTAAACTATATAATTGATTACTTACCTTGATCCGTAGAGATCCTTAACTTATTCTAAACCCACCGTCGAGGCATAGAGCAACTAGGCCTAAGTTATTAATTAAAGTTCCTTTATTAATTAACTCCCTAGGTTGCATTAATTCGATTTATGGATCCCCATATTAGGTTTGACCCTAATCCGGTAGATTTATGTCGCCCTATGTTTAGGGTTGCATGCAACTCCGCTTAATTATGGTAGATCCTCTTATTACAGGGACTTTTGCTCCTCTACTCTAAGCACATCAATTTCTTGAAGTAATACCTAGAATTATTAAATCAAGAATGAAGAACACATAATTAAGAACAATTCAAGCAATTATCATATAACTTCAATAAATAATAGCAAAATCTGTCTTAGGTTTCATCCCCCTCAAGTATTTAAGGAGTTTAGTTCATAATAAAGAAAAGAAACATCTTAGAAGATAATACATAACAAAACATAAAAAAACCAAAATCCCCTGAAGGAATTTAGGGAGATCCTCTGTCTTGATGTAGAATTCTGGCTTCTGGGATGAATCAATCGGCTTCCCTTGGAGTAATTCCTTGCTTCCACTCCTTGTATTGGCTGAAAGATGGTGCTCCTTTTTGGGAGAAAAGAGTACACCCTTAGAGTTGCCTCTTAGGGTCTTTATATAGAGCTTTGGGGAGCCTTTCTTAGCCTCTAAGCATCCAAATCTGAGTGAAATTCCTCTTCCTCACGACCAGAACACGCCCGTGTGCCACGCCCGGGTACTTCGACAAGAGGCCGTGTGAGATTCTGTCGATTGGGGCACGGCTGTGTGGCCTGGCTGTGCTTGTCAAGGCTGGACCATGTAGTATTCGTGTGGCACGGCCATGTGCCATGACCGTGTGGTGACTTCTTGGGCCGTGTGTTTTCATATTTTGTCTCATTTTCTCTGGTTTTTGGTCCATTTTTTGTTCTTTTCTCTTCCCTATGCTCTCCTGAGTATAAGATATGAAAAAGAAAGATTAAGAGCACCAATTCTCACTAAATTGATAGTAATTCATCCAAAATAAAGGCTAAACATGAGGTCAAAATATGTATAATTTATCGTTTATCAAATACCCCCACACTTAAGCCTTTGCTTGTCCTCAAGTAAAATCTCAATCCCTAAATAAGAATCATTCTTCTCAACTCACAATCTTTATCAATAATGTTTCAAATTAATCCACAGGTAAGCATACAATGATAATTCAATCAGAAGAGCATTAAAGACTCAATTACTTTAAGTTGAGAATTTTATCATTGAAACATAAGTTTTCTTCTTTCTCCTAGCTAGTTATCTCTCCATCTTAATTAACAGAAGTTGACATCCTCACTAAGGATTCACTCTATCCACTCGAAGTGTTTAGGGTTTAAAAATTAAGTACTATCTAGTCAACCTGAAAAGTTATTACCATAGGCTTGCAAGAAAATCACATCTCCACCACTATAGATTGACATGATACATCGATCAAAAGGTCTTTTAGTGGTTGTAATGGGGCTTGGTTAGGGGTGTTGTCATAGGCTGCAAAAGAGGGTTAGAATCGAGATTAAATTGAAAATTTATCTAGCTAGAAAAGTCTCTATCACTGGAACATATTTCTCAGCTAATTCTTATGATACTATCATTTCTGCCTTGGTAGCCTTAAAATAAAAATATGCAAAAACTTATTCAACTATTACAAGTTACAATTGAATTTCACTGTATGTACACATTTTCATTTTTTTTTAAGAACAATTCAAGTAATACAATAAATTGAATAAAAATTTACAATTTGGAAAAGAGAATAAAGCTAGATGAAAAATTCAACTCAAATCTCAAAAAAAATAGGGGTCAAAATAATTGAGTGAAATTCAACAAAAATGGGTTATTGGTTAATAATTAGAGGGTGAGTCAAGGAAAAGGTTGTTAGGCTCAATGGGGTTCACTAGGGGTTAAATTATGGAGGTAGGCTTTTGTGGAGTAAGTGGGTTAAATCCTAAGTGCCTTTATCATTTTGGTATATCAAATC
Source organism: Gossypium stocksii (assembly GCA_020496765.1). Classification (NCBI taxonomy): domain Eukaryota; kingdom Viridiplantae; phylum Streptophyta; class Magnoliopsida; order Malvales; family Malvaceae; genus Gossypium; species Gossypium stocksii. The sequence goes on along the minus strand of CM035623.1, from coordinate 35,793,466 downwards.
AATGATGTGGTCTCGACATGTATAATCGAAGCAAGTTCTAGAATAACAAATCAGTATTGACTCACTCAAATCAATAATAAAAGTGAGCACGAAAGAATGTATGCTCAAAAGGCTCAAAAAATGTCACCAGAATTATGGCTTTTGATGTCACTCCTGCGAATTTCAAATCTCGAGATAATACTTAGAATTAGGGAAAAGAACTTACGAAAAAAAATTTGGGGTTCTCAAAAATTTCAACTTATCATGCTTGATTCCCTAATGTTTTAAAGTTTGAATAATCAAAGTATAAGCACCTATGCCTTCGTTCTCAACATATCAATAAAAACTATAAATCAATCAAAATAAATTCCTAACTAGGAGACTGAAGATGATGCTATTGAGAACAATGCAACAAGTTAGAAAGAAAAAAAAATTCAGGGATTTCAAAGAGAATGTAATGACCGAAAGTAAGTTTCCCCCATACTTAAGATGTACATTGCCCTCAATGTACAAAGATAACATTAGTAGCAATAGAAGCACAATATCTTAAGGTAGGGAAGGGTATGAAACTCCCTGAATTTTGGATGAATTTTTGAGACAGAGATTGGATTTGGAAGAACTGGCTATTGTGGCACGGTGTTCCCATTTTCGTAGATATTAGAGCTGTAGAGCTCCTTTGAAATTGCGAATGGATTTATTAGTCGTGGGAAACTTGGATCAATAGAAATTACTTGTTAAGGGTTGGCCATTATGAAAATTAAATAAAACAAAATGAAATATTAAAAATACTAATATTCAAAAAATGAAAAAGATGAAATAAAAGAAAATATAAATAAACTGAAAAAACAAAGTTAGTAGAAAAGATAAAAATAAAGATTAGTGTTCAAATCTAAGTGAAGATAAAATAATAAGAAAAAGAAAATAAACATAAGAGGATCTAGTCTTCGGATGGATCACGCGGTGGTGGAGTGATGCTCAAGTGCTGGCATATCTGCGCCAAAGTGGCATCGATATAATCGAGGCACCGGAAGTATCGCTGCTCAAATCGATCTAGGCATTCATGTATGTCAGCATGTGGGGCTGCCGTCTGGGTGGGCCGTCTGGGGCGGGGTGGCTCGGCGGGCTCATCCTCCTCCGGTGGTGGTGGTGGGACATCATCAGCAATGTTCTCTAGGTCCTCGCCCTCCTGTACAAGGCAGAAGTGGAAGTGGCCGCCACCTGGCCGTCGCTCTACCATCCTCATGTGCAGCATGCTCTAGATGCCCTGCGAGGACATCTGGTCGAGTAGGGTATAGGAGGATGTCTGGGCTATAGTGTTGAGGAGCCCGAAGTGAAGGGCTAGGCGTGTGATGTAGGGCCCCATCGATAAATCGCCTCTCCGGTGCCTCTCAGTCTGGTGCTGCATGGCAAGCGCGATGAAGTATGCAAGGTCGATAGTGTGTCCATTGGCCATGCACCAGAGGAAGTAGACGTCGTGAGTGTTGACAACGCTGGTGTTCTCTTGTCTACCTGTCAAAGTGTGAGCAAAAAGAGCATGAATGTACCTCATGGAAGGCACGAGGGCGGTCGCCTTGCTGACGCTGGGGTTATAAGTTTGACGTCCTGGGGCGATCTCATTCCAGCAGTCGACGGGCCAAATATAGATGCGACGAGAAAGGGTAGGGAAGTCCTCGTCCATCATAAATTGCTCTGTGTAGAGCCCAAGTGCTATGTCGAACTGTGGCATGCTGAGGTGTTGCACGAGTCCTCCCAAATAGAACTGGACCGTGCCTGGATCGTCGAATCTACTCATCATGGTCTGTAGGTGAAATGTGGATCAGAACTCAAAGGTTATGTCGGCTCTATGATCTGGAAGAACTGCTCCCATGGCTCTGTCATCAGTAAGGCCTAGACGTCATCTACTAACTGTATCTGCGCGAGGGCGTCCCAGTCTATACAGCGGCCCGTGGAGATAGTGTGGGTTCGGAGTAGTTGATAGCGTTCCTCCTGGGAGGGTTGCGAGAAGGTGATGAACGGGTGGCGCTCCTCGAATATGGGCTTGGATGAGGAACTTCCTGGTCCCTTTCGTTTCTTGGAGACGGGGACGGTAGTTTTCCTACTGCGTGATAATGACATCGTATCTGAAATAAAATATAAGCATTAGTCCAAATTATTGAAATTAAAGTAGATAGATAATAAGTAAAATATAGATTAAAATGACAATGTTCTGAAAAATAAAAATGAGGATTAACCTAAATAGTAGAATCTAATCATGTTAAAACTGGTAACAAAACTAAGAGGCATGGGAATGTATATTTAATAAATGTATGATAAGATGGCATGCAAATATGAGTTTAAATGGCAATGAAAAGAATTCTAAGTGGCAAGCAAAAATTGAAATTAAGTGGCATGCAATCCTAATATATTCTATACTATTCTACATTATTCATCCTATTTTTCCTAATTCCATGCTTGAATTATCATAAAGAATAAAGCAAAATTAAAAATATATATAATGAAAATGAGATATAAACAAATAAATGAGAAAAATTGAGAGAATAGAACCAAAATTGAGGGTGCACAGTCATAGGTTGAGTTTACACGGGCGTGGGTTGGCTGAGTTTCTTGTATGGTGATGTTTTAAGGGCTGTGGAGGCGCTAGTGGTGGTTTGGGGAGGAGTTTGGATGAGAGAATTTAGGGTTTGAGTGAAAGGGAAGGTGAATAGTGGTTCTTATTTATAGTTTTTGGGTCACACGGGCATGTCACACGCCCGTGTGAGTCATGTTTTGCCTGTGTCTTTCGAAAATCGGTGGTTATGGTGCGCTTGGTTTCGACGAGCACGCCCGTGTGGTTGATTCTCACGGCCGTGGGAGATCAGGTCTTCGTTACTTACACGGTTGTGTGATGGTTGCCATGGTCGTGGGAGATTGTGTTCGTGTTTCCCACGGTCGTGTAATATGTTCCACGGGCTTGTGAAATTTGACAGTGTCTTCCACGATTTGGGTACACGGGCGTGTGGAGTTGTGTGAGCCCGTGTTGATACTGCAGGGTTGCCACGGCCATGTTGCACTACCGTGGGGTGTTGTTGGTAGCCCGTGTTGAAGTCGAAAGGTTGCCAAGGCCATGTCGCACGGCCGTGGGGTGATATCAATGGCCCATGTTTTGGGAAAATTTTTGCTTTATTTATACATGGCCTCGGTACACGACCGTGGTTCTATTTAAAGGGTTCACACGGCCTAGGACACGCCCATGGGCATGGCCGTGTGGTCCTAAATCTCTGCATTAAAAAGGGTTAGTGTAATGCATGAAAAAATAGTAAAAACAAAATAGATGAAAAATTACTAAGTTAGTGCTCGGGTTTCCTCCCGAGAAGCGCTTATTTAGAGTCTAAGCTCGACTCTGCCTGGATGTGTCATGACGGAATTTCGTGGAGCCGAAGCCCCTCCCTGTTTTCTGTAAAATTCTCACCTTTTTAATGTTTAAGCCTATGGCCGTTTACCTTGAATGTACCATGGTTAGGATGAGTTACCTCAATGGTGCCGTATGGGAAAACATTTGGAACAGTGAATGGACCTGACCACCTTGATTTGAGTTTTCCAGGGAATAGTTTTAGCCTTGAGTTGTAGAGTAAGACAAGATCTCCTGTTTTGAACTGCTTAGGTTGTTTTAGCCTTTTATCATGATGTCGCTTCATGGCTTCTTTATACAATCGTGAGTTCTCGTAAGCATTGTAGCGACATTCGTCTAGTTCATTTAACTGGATTAATCTTTTCTCACCTGCGAGCTTGAAATCAAGGTTTAAAAATTTTATAGCCTAGAATGCATTGTGTTCAAGTTCAAATGGTAGATGAAAACATTTTCCATAGACATGTTTATAGGGAGATGTACCAATGGGTGTTTTAAAAACAGTTCTATAAGCCCATAATGCATCGTCTATTTTTCGTGACCAATCTTTTCTATTTGTTTCTATTGTTTTCTCTAGAATGCGTTTTAATTCCCTATTTGTTACTTCGACTTGACCACTGGTTTATGGATGATAAGGGATAGCTGTTCTATGGTGCACTCCATACCTTTTTAAAACTTTTTCAAACTGGGCATTGCAAAAATGAGTACCCCTATCACTAATAATTATCCTAGGTGTTCCAAATCGAGAGAAAAGTTTCTTTAAAAATCGTACTACCATTCTAGCATCATTAATAGGCAAGGCTTGGGCTTCCACCCATTTTGACATGTAATCTACTGCTACTAATATGTACTTATTCCCAAATGAAGTAGGGAATGGACCCATGAAATCAATACCCCATACATCGAATATTTCACATGAGAGTATATAGTTCTGAGGCATTTCATTATGTCGAGAGATGTTACCTGTTCGTTGACATTTATCACAAGAGGTCACATACCTGTTGGCATCTCTAAAAAGTGTAGGCCAGTAAAAGCTGGATTCGAGTACCTTATGAGCAGTTCTAGCTCCACTGTGATGTCCTCCTGTAGGTCCTGAATGACAATGATTTAGAATTTGGTATGCTTCTGTTTCAGTAACGCATCTCTGAATGACCTGGTCTGCACAAATTCGAAAAAGAAAAGGCTCCTCCCAAAAGTAGTTTTCCACATTAGCGAAGAATCGCTTCTTCTGCTGATGAGTTAACCCTTTTGGGGTTATGTTAGCTGCTAAATAATTTGCAAAATTGGCAAACCAAGGCACTGTTGTATCAGCTAAAGATAAGAGTTGTTCTTCAGGGAACAAGTCGTTTATCTTATCGAGATACGTGGGCTGCATGTTTTCCAATCTTGAAAGGTGATCTGCTGCTAAATTTTTAGCTCCTTTCTTGTCCTTTATCTCTAAATTGAATTCTTGTGGCAATAGAATCCATCTTATTAGTCGAGGTTTTGCATCGGTTTTGGCTAAAAGATAGCGAAGAGAAAAATGGTCAGTATAAACAATGACTTTTGACAAAATCAGATAAGATCTAAATTTATCAAATGCAAAAATAACAGCTAGCAACTCTTTTTCTGTGGTAGTATAATTTGCTTGGGTAGCTGTTAGAGTTCTGCTAGCATAGTAGATCGGTTGAAAGTGCTTGTCTCTTCGTTGTCCCAAAACTGCACCTACTGCAAAATCACTTGCTTCGCACATTAGGTCAAAAGGTAAGTTCCAATCGGGTGAAATCATGATTGGTGCATTGATTAATTTTTCCTTCAGAGTATTGAAGGATTCTAAGCATTCTTGGTCAAAATTGAAAGGCACGTCTTTTTCTAGTAATTTTGTTAAAGCCTTGGCTATTTTAGAAAAATCTTTAATAAATCTACGATAAAACTCGGCATGTCCTAAAAAGCTTCGTATAGCCTTAACTGAGTTAGGGGCAAGTAATTTTTCAATGGTTCCAATTTTTGCTTTATCTACCTCTATCCCTTTACTAGAAATTTTATGTCCTAAAACAATACCCCTTTAAACCATAAAGTGGCATTTTTCCCAGTTTAGCACTAAATTTGTCTCTTCGCATCTTATCAAAACATGTTTTAGATTATTAAGACAAAGTTGGAAAGAATTACCGAAAACTGAGAAATCATCTATAAATACCTCCATGATGTCTTCCGTGAATTCATTGAAGATAGCTAGCATGCATCGCTGAAAAGTAGCAGGAGCATTAAATAAACCAAAAGGCATTCTGCAATAAGAAAACGTACGGTAAGGACATGTGAATGTTGTCTTCTCCTGATCTTCTAGAGCTATCGGGATCTGGAAGTAATCAGAGAGGCCTTTTAGGAAACAATAATACATGTGACCTGATAATCTCTCCAACATTTGATCAATAAACGTTAAAGGAAAATGATCTTTCTGAGTGGCGTCATTTAGCTTCCTGTAATCAACACAAACTCTCTATCCTGTGACTGTTCTTGTAGGTATTAACTCTTCCTTGTCATTAGACATCACGGTCAATCCACCTTTCTTAGGAACAACCTGCACAGGGCTTACCCAAGAACTATCAGAAATAGGATAAATAATACTTGCCTCTAGAAGTTTAATTACCTCGGCCTTTACAACTTCCTTCATGTTGGGATTCAATTATCTCTGGGCTTGCACTGATGGTTTGAATTCGTCCTCCATTAAAACTTTGTGGGTGCAGAAAGGAGGATTTATTCCCTTGATATTTGAAATTTTCCAAGCTATAGCACGTTTATGTTCTCGTAACACATGGAGTAATTCCTCTTTTTCTACGATGCTCAGATCGGATGCGATAATAATTGGTAAAGTTGATTCTTCCCTTAAAAAGGCAAATTCTAAATGATTTGGCAGTTGTTTTAACTCTAATTTAAAGGGTTCAGCAACGGAACATTTCTGTCTCAACTTATCACTCATCCTTATATTTTCATAACTTATGTGCCTAGTGATGATTTCATTAGAATCCAACTCCTTCCTTACTTCATCAACTTCAGTGGTGGTTTCATCTTCCCCCTCCCACCTTGAACAAGATACAGTTCCAACGTGTCTATGAGAGAAAGTTCCTGAAAATTATCTTGAACAAAATAGTCAATAATATCAACAAAATAACAAGAATTATCTTGTTCTTTAGAGAATCTCATGGCATCATAGATTTTAAAGACAACTTCTTCCTCACCAACTCAAAGTACTAATTTACCATCTCCTACATCAATAACAGCTCTAGCTGTGGTTAAAAATGGACGTCCCAAAATTAAAGGTACTTCAATATCCTCATCCATCTCAAGTACAACAAAATCAACAGGGAATATAAATTTATCTACCTTTACTAGCACATCTTCAATGATTCCCCTAGGATATTTAACAAATCTATCAGCTAATTGAATACTCATCCTAGTGGGCTTGGGTTCCCCTAGACCTAGTTGTTTGAACATTTTGTAAGGCATGAGATTAATGCTAGCACCTAAACCAGCTAATGCTTTATTAATAAGTAAACTACCAATCAAACAAGGAATAGTAAAACTCCCTGGATCTTTCAGTTTTGCCAGCAGTTTATTTTGAAGAATAGCTGAGCATTCCTCGTTAAGTTCCACTGTGGCTAATTCTTCCAACTTTCTTTTATTTGTCAAGAATTCTTTAAGGAATTTCGCATACTTCGGCATCTGTGAAATTGCTTCAACAAAAGGTAAGGTAATGTGTGATTGTTTAAAAAGTTTGAGAAACTTACCGAATTGAGCGTCGGTATGGTCTTTCTTCAATTTTGCCGGATATGGGATGCGCGGTTTGTATTCCTTGAGTGGTGGTGGAGTGTTTTCCTTGGGTTCCTCTGCCTTTTCTTCTGAAGGTTCTAGAATAGTCTTCTTTTTTGGCTCGGCTAGGACCTTTCCATCTCTTAAAATAATTGCTTTGACATGTTCTCTAGGTTTTGGCTCAGTGTTACTTGGTAATCCACCTTGTGGTCTTTCTAAAATCAATTTTGCAAGTTGACCAATTTGGTTCTCTAGCCCTTGAAGTGATGCTTGTTGGTTTTTCAGTGCTGTTTCAGTGCTTTGAAAATGGGTTTCTGATGCGGCCATAAATTTGGTGAGCTTCTCTTCAAGATTCAGCTTTTTTTCTTGTTGCTGTGGTGGTTGCTGAAATCCTAGAAGAGGCTGTTGTCTTTGATTTCCTTGTCCTCCCCATGAAAAATTTAGGTGATTTCTCCAACCTGCATTGTAAGTATTACTATAAGGGTTATTTTGAGATCTAGAATTGTTACCCATATAGTTGGCTTGTTCAGTTTTCATGTTGTGTCCATAGGATGCGAAATTTGTACTGAACGTGTGTCCTTGAGTCGCGTCGCATTGCATCACCGGTTGTGCCTGCGTAGAACCAACAAAATTATCAAACTTTTTATTTAAGAGTTCTACTTGGTTAGTAAGCATAGTAACAGCATCAATATGATAGACTCCTGCAGCTTTCGTCGGCTTTGTCCTCATGACTTGCCACTGATAATTATTCAATGACATCTCTTCAATAAATTCATAAGCTGCTTCAGGTGTTTTATTATTGATCGTCCCTCCTGCGACTGCATCGATCATTTGTCTGGTTGATGGATTTAAACCGTTGTGGAAGGTTTGAACTTGTAGCCACAAAGGTAGACCATGATGAGGACACCTTCTCAAAAGATCTTTGTATCTCTCCCATGCATCGTAAAGTGTTTCTAAATCCATCTACACAAAAGAAGAAATATCGTTTCGTAATTTGGCTGTTTTAGCTGGAGGAAAATATTTGAGTAAAAATTTTTTAGTCATTTGTTCCCATGTAGTGATTGAGCCTCGTGGTAAGGAATTTAACCACTGTTTGGCGTTATTTCTCAAAGAGAATGGAAATAGCCTTAAGCGAATGGCATCGTCAGAAACGCCATTTATTTTAAAAGTATCACAAAATTCCAAGAAATTTGCTAAATGTGAATTTGGATCTTCATCCTGCAAATCATCAAACTACACAAATTGCTGTATCATCTGAATAGTGTTAGGATTTAATTCAAAGTTATTAGTAGCAATAGCAGATCGAATAATGCTAGTTTGGGTACCAATCAAACTAGGTTTAGCATAATCATACATAGTACGAGGAGCTTCATCCTGGTTTACTGGTTCTGCTGGTAGTGCTGGAGGTGGTGGAACGTTTTGATTCGCGTCCATCTCTTCTGTAGGTTCTGGCTCTTACTCAGGTTCTTGTTCTGGATAATGTAAACTGTGTCTAATTTCTCTACGATTTCTGCAAACTATCGCTTCTAGATCTTCGTCAAAAAGTAGTGGTCCTGTTGGGTTGTTTCTAGTCATAAACTAAAAATACCTAAAAGGAAAAAGCAAAGAAAATCTAAAATTAAATAAAAAAATAAAAACTGAAAATAAAAATAAAAGAAAAATAAATATATATATAAATATGGTAATGGCTAAAGTAATAGAAATCGAGTTTTTTTAATATTTTAGTTCCCCGGCAACGGCGCCAAAAACTTGATAACGGCTCGCGATATTAAGTAATAAAATTTATGGAACTGATCACACCAAAACTAAGTAATATCACAACCTTAAAGGCAAGCGCATCTGTCGAACAATAGTATAATTTAGTGTCAAGACCGAGTTATCGTACCCAAGGGAACCAAAAGTACTAGTACTTACTTCCTTTCTATTATCTAGCCTAAAAATAAAGAGAGTTGATTTAAACTAATTCTAAAACTAACTAAAAGTGCACAAAAAGTAAATTGAGGAAAAACTTCGGGAAAACTGATTGATATGAGCAATACTCAAGGGAGAATCCACTTAGACTTCACTTGTTATTGACTTATTAAACTATATAATTGATTAGTTGCCTTGATCCGTAGAGATCCCTAACTTATGCTAAACCCTCCGTCGAGGCATAGAGCAACTAGGCCTAAGTTATTAATTAAATTTCCTTTATTAATTAACTCCCTAGGTTGCATTAATTTGATTTATAGATCCCCATATTAGGTTTGACCCTAATCCGGTAGATTTATGTCGCCCTACGTCTAGGGTTGCATGCAACTCCGCTTAATTATGGTAGATCTACTCTTATTATAGGGACTTTTGCTCCTCTACTCTAAGCACATCAATTTCTTGAAATAATACCTAGGATTATTAAATCAAGAATGAAGAACACATAATTAAGAACAATTCAAGCAATTATCATATAACTTCAATAAATAATAGCAAGATCTTTCTTAGGTTTCATCCCCCTCAAGTATTTGAGGGGTTTAGTTCATAATAAAGAAAAGAAACATCTCAGAAGATAATAAATAACAAAACATAAAGAAACCAAAAACCCCTGAAGGAATTTAGGGAGATCCTCTATCTTGATGTAGAATTCTGGCTTCTGGGATGAATCAATCGGCTTCCCTTGGAGTAATTCCTTGCTTCCATTCCTTGTGTTGGCTGAAAGATGGTGCTCCTTTTTGGGAGAAAAGAGTACACCCTTAGAGTTGCCTCCTAGGGTCTTTATATAGAGCTTTGGGGAGCCTTCTTAGCCTTTAAGCATCCAAATCTGAGTGAAATTCCTCTTCCTCATGACCAGAACACGCCCGTGTGCCACGCCCGTGTACTTCGACAAGAGGCCATGTGAGATTCTATCGATTGAGGCACGACCGTGTGGCCGCGCTTGTCGGGGTTGGACCGTATGGTCTTCGTGTGGCACGGTCGTGTGCCACGGCTATGTGGTGACTTCTTAGGCCGTGCGTTTTCATATTTTGGCTCATTTTCTCTGGTTTTTGGTCCATTTTCAGTTCTTTTCTCTTCCCTATGCTCTCCTGAGTGTAAGATATGAAAAAGAAAGTTTAAGAGCACCAATTCTCACTAAATTGATAGTAATTCATCCAAAATAAAGGCTAAACATGAGATAAAAATATGTATAATTTATCGTTTATCAATTTCCAAATGACTAAAATGTCCTTAATAACAAACTTTAAAATTTTATCATACCATGTCCATTTTTGTCCATCTAAGTATAATGGTCTAATTACCATGTGAGGACCTTCAATTTAAAAACTTATTTCAATTAAACACTCTTAGCTTCTGGAATGCACATTTTTCACCTTTTGCAATTTAGTCTTACTAATCAAATTGAACACTTTATCGGTAAAATTTCTTAATGAAATTTTTACACAATTTTTACACTATTCTGTTTAGGCCCTAAATTGGGCTATTACATCAACACACCATGTGGGGTTAAAAACCCCCACCCAACCCTACACACCATATTGTGCCGTTACGACACATAACAGATAAAGTGCAGCCGTGCTACCAGAATATAGGTGAAGTTTGCCTTTTACCAAATCAATCACTTACCCCATCACATACATTTTATCCGTGTGGGCCCCCAAGCCTATTGGGCCCACACGGCCCTTTTAGCCCAAAATAAACTCAACTATACCAACTACACAGTCCGAACCAACAGTAGCCTTATAATATACAATTTAATTCGTGTGGGCCCCACAGGCCCATTAGGCCCACACGACCCATTTCGGTCCATCAAGGCCCATAAACATTCTAAGCCACATAGGCGACATGGCCAGTCCAACCTTTCCACATTATAGTGAGATTCACCCATGTGGGCTCATGGGATCATTGGGCCCAATGTGGCCCATACGGCCCAAGTCCACGAGATCACTCATGGTGGCCTTATTCGTCGTATGCCCACGTTTCGTGGGCTCAATACACCACACGTGCGATCGCACGCCCATGTGGCCTCATACGCCATATTTTTGGCTTTTCAGCATTATGCCAATCTACAATCAAAATAGTACAAATACACACTTTCGGCTTTTTAGCCGACCATCAAAATAGCATACAGATATACACATGTTTACGGCTTTTACGCCTATTTTCATTTACAAGGTACAGATACACACCTATTTTGCGACAAACGCTATCAATCCACGAGTACCCAAACTTGATTGCACAAACATGGTTTGACCCACCTAAACTGTTGACAATAATCGATTACACCCACTTGACTGTTAAACTGCATTATTAGTGAAATCTAACAATCAAATCATAGAAGACTACCCATTGTCTAATTAAAAGCCTCAAACCAAGGATGGGGGAAAATAGGGCATTCGGTCAGCACCGTGGAATATCAGCCCATAGACTTACCTTTACACAAGCGATAAGAACACGGTTCGGATGACTAAATTCCCTCACAACCCCTTCACCTTTCGAGAAACTCTGAGTAAAATGAATAGCACTCTATTAACATAAGGGGGAAAATTCGGCAATAAGAAGAGAAAGGATTTTTCAGTTTGATTTAGAGCAAGAGAAGAAAGAAAGAAATCTTACCAGTTTGTGTACTACTTCTTGAGTCGAAAGAGAACATAAGAAAACAACATAGAGATGGATGATAGAATAACAATATCCAGCAAAGAGAGTCACAAACAATATTCGGTCTAATGAAAAGGAAGAAAACGATAATACAGAGCAGTAAGAATAGAGTGGTTCGATTAATATAAAGGCTAAAGCCGAATGTGCAAGAGTGAACCGAAGAGAAGAATATTCGGTTCAAAGTGACAAGGGAGACAATAACGAGAGAAGAGAGTAACGAAGAGAAGCTATAATCGGTTTAAGAAAAGGAAGTAAAATAGAAGAAATGAGAATGGAAAGCCATTTTGGCAAGGGTTAAACTGCAGAGAAAGAATAGTGTAACATTGGAGACACTGGGCAAACTTTCGTAGCACACACCAAAACCAAAAATGAATAATAACAAAATCCCAAATGGTATGCTACTAATTTAGCACCTACTCACCCTCTAGTTGTCGAAAAAGCACCAAATGCCTTCATTTAGCCAAATTTGCACATGCAAGATACCAAATTCGCACATGCAAGATACCAAATTCGGCTACACTCTCCTCCACTTTCAAATCCCAAGATTTTCTCCTTGATTTCCTCCATATTTTTCTCCTTAATTCACTCCAACTCCCCATTCAAACTCAATTCAAAACCCTTTGACCAATTCAAACTTCACCCTTTTACCAAGTCCACAACAACCCCAAAGAATTTGAATCCACCCCAAACTTTTACCATTCACGAAACAAAATAAATACCCTTTACCAACAATGAGATTCAAACCCACTCCCTCTCATATGCTCAAACACGCCACCACTATTGAACCAAACAAGCTTCTTATGACACACAACGAGCACAAATAATTATAAGTCCTATAAGCTAACGTCTCAGTTCACTTAAGAGCCCAAAATAAAAACCTTGCAAACACAAGGGCTTGAACCCCAGACCACTTGTACTCTCCTAACACCACCTTGCCACTAGACCACACGCTTCCTTGTGTCACATTTCCCCACATTTAATTCTTAAAGCCTTCAATCAAATGCCAAGGTCCTACTACAAGAAAAATTAAAATTCCGCTAGTGCCCTGGTTTGAACCCAGGACTTCCCAAACCTCCCCAAGCACTCCAAATCACTTAAACAACATACCAAACATGCCATTGTGATATTTATAAGAAATATTTAGGCCGCCTTCTAATCGATCCCAAGCTCAAGGCCCAATACTTCTAGGCCCAAATTTCGGGCATTACAGAATTAACAGATCATACATGCTTATCATACATAGAATAGAATATCAGATCTACAGCTTATAGGGTTTGGATAGCCCTTATCGGCCCTACTAACAACCCACAGTAGTTTGGGACAACCCGTGTGACCCTAGGGAAAATTCTAGAATTTTGGGCCCACATGCTCGTGTGAGCCCACACGCCCGTGTGGCGCACATGCCTGTGTGAGCCCATACGCCCAACTTGGCCTAGCCTGTGTGGCTCACACGGCCACATTTTGGCCACCATATGGTCGTGTCTTTCGTACAACCATGCCTTCGTTGATCACACAGCCGTGTCAGCGCATACGGCCATCCACACGGGCGACCACACGTCCGTGTGGTTTCAACAGTTTCATTTTTCAGCTTTTGTTGTAGACTCGTTTTTTGCATTTTGGGTACACACCTGGTATCATTTCAATGCTACTGCTAACACGAGCCCTCTAGAACCTAATAAATAATATATCAACGCCCAAATTTAGTCTAAAACCAAGGTTAAGTCGCAACCACGAGACCAATCAAAGTTTAAATTCGACTGCTCATCACTTACCTCCAAACTCCGAGCAACCCCTGACTATGAATCGCCAAGAGAAGAGTCACGACCTTTGCAATTCGCTACTGCCAAAATATAAATTCTACATTAACAGAGAATTCAACATAGCTCTAACGAATTGAAAGAAAAACTACTCGCTCGAGTGAGACATACCACTTTTACTTACCAAACTAGTAATCTACGATAAAGTAACACAATTTCCTTGCTTAAACGAAAAAGAAAAATAAAAGAAACTTTAATTGAAAAGGAAAGGAGAAGATAGTGGCAGAGAAGAGAAAAGAATGTCCATTTTTTTCCCTGGAGGGGAGAGATTTTTGGGAAAGGATGAGTTTAACTCAATTACCACTACTTCCACAATCTTAACCACCCACTGCTCAGAATTTTAATTCCACCGAAACACTGAGACAAATTCAAGAAAAAATATAACATCCATGCTCACGCAAGGACTCGAACACAGGACCCCCAACACACTGACTCCCTTGCCACTTGTACTAGCAGGCTCATTCTAATATTGACTTGCATATAATTGAATATAAACCCACTGAACTTAGATAGAGGCTTGAACTTGGGACCTCACACACACACCCAGAACACTTAACCATTGAAGCAGACAGATATTTGTGTCAGGTATTCATGAAAATAGAAATATAATACTTGGGGTATTACACACATGGTCGTGTCCCAGCTCGTGTCTGCACCCGTGTAACTCATTAACTTGGGTCACATGGCCAAGCCACACACCCGTGTGCTAGGCCGTGTAACTACCTAACTTGCAATCTTTAATAAGCTACATAGGACACACGACCTGGCCGTATGTCACACATGGCTGAGACACAGGCCCATGTCTTTGGCCATGTGGATGAAAAATAGGCCATTTTCAAGCTATTTTTGTTGCCTAAAACCTAGCCACTTGCACAAACCAAACGTACCTATTTTCAAGCATTCAAATGGCACTTCATATATATACATATACTAACTCGAACATCATAGAAACTAAACATTCAACCAATATGCCAAAATGACACCTCACTAACACCGTTTAATATCAATCTTTTCCAACCATAGTATATCATATAACACCGTTTCAACCCTAAGTATTAATCACATACGCATAGCCACAAATTCACAAAGTTATCAAAAACTAATATACATATTTCATGTTTCTTCATGGAACATAGCTGTCTATAAAAACCTTGCACTAAGATATCAACCAATCAAAGAACATCATCTAATTCGACTAATATCAATCTTATTCAAGATCATATCAAACGACATATCACATACACATCATACATATAACTATTATATATATATATATGCATATCATAATCAAATCATCAAAGCCTGCATATCTGTCCTTTATCAAAGCACCAAATCAAACTTAACTTAACAATTAAGCCATTTTCGCATGGCTCAAATTATACATGAACCAAAATTCAACATTTCTAAAGTATAATTCAGCCTGTACATGCCATAGTTTGGAAACTTAGTTTATAAATACCAAAGGTAGTCAGTAGTGTGATAAGCTTCTCTAACCTATCCCGAGGTCATAACTTGAATTCGAAATCTATAAAACAGAGTAATTATAAAACACTGAGTAAGCTATCATAGCTTAGTAAGTTATAAGCACAAATTATTAATATAGTCAACTTGAATAAATTAGACTAAACGTTAACTTCACTACCACATATAACCTCATACCTAACGCTTTAATAATAATGCATATTCTATCATACATAATTTGTGACTTGACTGAATGCTTAATTAAATATACCTAACAAAACGCCATCTAAATTTCAAAGTCAAAATGTCATATGATGACCAAGTAATCTTACACTCATATATACCAGCTCATGAATCAATATATAACATCTTATGCACACACTTTTTATGTGGCCAATGGTACATAATATATATAATACTCAAATTCAAGAATCAGTTCAAAAGTATCCTAAAAGTTTATTCACTACACCGAATATCCACTCCATATTCATATTCAATTACTGTATAGATCAATGTGCATATAACCCTTGGAAAAAAATATGTATTTCACCTTACCATATCATACCTATTACATATCATTAAACCAAATACAAATAATCATATACTTTAACATATAGTTTCATTCACTTCATTCATAGCTCAGTCTTTCAAATATTATCTCAATAGCATTGATAATTCATTAAAGCATATTCAAGCTATACTTATGAAATCTAATATCGAACATTTACATGAACATAAGTTTTAACATTTCCAATTACACATTGATCCATTAACAAGTTTAATTTCACATAGACCCTACTTGGCTGAATATATATACTATCATAAATACATTTATACATTTCACATTTCTATATACATGTTTTCACATTCAAATACCAAATGCCCGAATACACATGTAACCTTTGGCATAAATATCAAATTTACATTTCCATATCTCATACATATACTTTCACTTCCATCATGTGTTATTTGTATCACAAATCATATAGCCAACTTACCCTATTATCATATAGCATTTAACTATCACATACCTATACTATTGTATACATATATACCACCTTTGCCACCTGAAAGTTCAATACATTAGCTCGTTTGATCATCTTATATCGCTCAATAAATTTGCACTCTTAGTGCTCCATAGTTATCCGAAACTATAGTGAAATCGCACACTTAGTGCCATTCGTATAGCCATAGCCATTTTTATACTCGCACACTCAATGCTACATACCAACGATTCACATTCACATTTATTTATATACTTCAAATATATATATATATATATTCAGCTACTATATATATAAAGTCAATTGACTAATTAAGTCCCGAATTCTTAGCTTACAATCATATTCATATAAACTAAAATCTCATGACCGAATGCCTTAATTCACATATGTCTTTTTAGCAATATATTTTTCCACCTTCTTGCTTATTATTCAATGCTAACAATTGTCTTTAGATAATACAATTGCATGGATACACCTTCATGGCAATACATTTCGGAAGTTTATAAACATACTTGAATACGGTATTTGCTAGTCCGACTTATTCAAACCTTTAGGTCTTAATTATCACTTTTGGATTCACATAGGCACTATGCCTTTTAAGCATAAAGCTTGATACAGTTCACCGGCTCAAAGCCTACTAGTAAAGCCTGATTTGAGCTCACCAGCACGAGGCCTGCGAGGCGTAAAGCCCGATTCGCAACACCGGGACAATGCCTGCTAGGCGTAAAGCCTGATTTAACCAAAATATTTGGACTAATCACTTCCCAATCAAACTCACATTCAGCACATTCAATATACATGTCAATTTGATAAATTCTCCACTTCATAATTCAATCGGCACTTTCAATAATATCATAGTTACCACATTTCAACTACTCAAAGCCACGCACAACACATTTAAGAACCATAACTAAAGCACAACAATTAATTTCATCATCATTCATCCTTCACATTGAAAGCATGGCACATATATTATTCACATTATAAGTCACTTTCAACCGCCTCAATATACAACAATTAAAACAATCAACACTTTAATTCACATTCGGCAATATCATAACCATTTCTAATAATTCAATTCGGCTGTTGTAACTAACATTGATGCAAATTTAGTACATAACATAGTTTAAGGACTTACCTCAATAATTTCGTACGATCGTGTCGACTACTCAGCTAACTTCATTTTTCCTCGATCCAGGTCCCAATTATTTGAATCTTGAGCTTAATTTAAACCAATTTAAACTTCTTAATTAATTGATCAAATTATCTTCATTAGTAAATTATATAAAATATGATAATTTACAAAATAGTGTTTTTTTAAATAAGCTTAAACAATTTGGTCCAATTTTCATAATACATCGTACAATTAAATTCTTCCATGACACACCAAAACCGAATGTACCTTATTCACCTATCAACCATTTCATTTTATTTATTTGCCATTTAAACCTCCTATTTAATAATTTTCACAAATTAACCCTAGTTATTCAAAAATTCCTCCATCCATCTCATTTCACTAATGTTTTATCATCTATAGCAACAATCTATGATATTTAACCATGGTCGAATAAACATTTAGCTATAAATTCAAAAATTAACACTAGGGCTATGAATATAACTTAGCTACTAACTCAAAAATACAAAATTTAATGAAAACTAAGTTGAAAACATACCTTATTTTGCTTGAACAAAGGGCCGAATATCAATCTCTTTTTCCTTTCTTTTTGTCTTTTATTTTCGGTCAACTAAGATGAACATGCATGGTTCCTTTTTTATTTATTTATTTATAAAATAAGTTAACAAATTATTGAATTACCAAATTATCCTTAAAAAAATCACATGCATAAACCATTTAAATCATGATTCTACCGTTCATTATAACATGATGGTTTAATAACCATGCAGGTACTTCACATTCATTAAACCATAGACAATTCGGCCCCCTGAAAAACTACCCTCAAATTTTCATATTTTGAAATCAGATCCTTTTTAATAAATTAAGCACTCACACCCCGAAATTTAAACACAAAACTTACCACACACAAATATACTCATTCAAAACACAGAAAAATAACATTTAAATATTTTTTCGACTTGGATTCGTGGTCCCGAAACCACCATTCCGATTAAGGCCAAATTTCGACTGTCACTGCCCAAGCTCAATTCAATTGGCCCTCGAGCAACACGGCAGAGACACATGCCTGTGTCCCTACCCGTGAGGGCAACAAATAGACCATTTACAAGGCCAATATGCCACCTAACTTTGGGTTCTCCCTACAAGCTCAAAATCAACACATTTCGTACCTAATTTTCAACTAATTCATGACCAAAACATGCCAAATTCCCATTCAAGAACATATCAAATTGACCATTTCATTTGGTCATTCACTAGCATCAAAACATACCAATACTTAACATAATCATATACTGAATACCAAGCAATATTTGCAACCATGATATAGCCATATCACATGGCATAATATTCACAGCTCAAAAACATATCCCAACTTATCTAGACTATACATGCCATTCTTAAACATTTACACTTTCAAAAGGTACCAAAGTTAAGTTTGATAGTGTGGTGATGATCCTCGACGATACTTGAGCTTCAGGTAGCTTCGATATCTATAAAACAATGCAAACACACACAAAGTAAGCTTCAAAGAGCTTAGTAAGTCATATACAAAAAAGCTTATTATCAAAGTAAATATTCATCATATTATACACATGATCCATGCGGCTATAACTGTCTCAAGGCATAGGCTATAACCTTGCCTTCCTCAATCAAAACACAACCCAGACCATTCAACGAAGCATCACTATATATCACAAATTCTTTACCAGATTCTAGCTATACTAACATTAGAGCTTCAGTCAATAGGGCTTTCAATTGATCAAAGCTTTTCTGACATTTATCGGACCATTCAAATTTCACATCTTTCTGAAGTAATCTTGTCAAGGGAGTTGCTATAATTGAGAAGCCTTTTACGAATTGTTGATAATAACCAGCAAGTCCCAAAAAACTGCGAACTTTAGAAACATTTTTTGGAGGCTTCTAATCTAAAATAGTTGAAATTTTGCTCACATCAACACGAATACTAGATGTGGATACAATATGGCCCAGAAAACCAACTTTGCGTAAACATAACTCACATTTACTGAATTTTGTGAATAGTTGCTTATCATACAGTCTGTAGCACAACTCTCAAATGCTCGGCATGCTAAGTTTCATCACGCGAATAAATCAAAATGTCATCAATGAACACGACAACAAATCGATCTAAATATGATCTGAAGACTCTGTTCATCAAATTCATAAAAATAGTAGGAGCATTCGTTAATCTGAAAGGCATAACTAACAACTCATAGTGTCCGTACCTCGTTCAGAAAATAGTTTTTAGGACATCTGAATCTTTTACTCTCAACTGATAATAGCCCGATCTCAGATCTATCTTTGAAAACACAGTAGCTCCTTTCAACAAATCAAACAAATCACTAATTCTGATAGAGGATATTTGTTCTTGATAGTCACTTTGTTCAACTGACAATAATCAATGCACATTCTCATCGTGTCGTCCTTCTTTTTCACAAACAGAATAGGAGTACCCTAAGGTGAGAAATTCGGTCATGCAAACCCTCTATCGGTCAACTTTTACGACTGAGATTTTAATTCTTTTAACTCGGTTGGAGCCATTCTATACGGAGCTATCAAAATCAGAATAGTCCTTGGCATTAATTTAATGCCAAATTCAACTTCTAAAATCAGAGGTAATCCCAAAAGTTCTTCAAGAAACACATCAGGGAATTCGCAAACAATAAACACTGATTCAATTTTCTTTTCTATCACTTTCAAATCAATCACATAGTCAAAGTAAGCTTCACAACCCTTTTTCACAAATTTCAAAGCTTTCATCAAAGATATCATAGTGAGCAATCTATTTAAATCACTAAATTCAATTCGAACTATTTCATCATTCTTACATCTCAAATCAATAGTTTTTCCGCTTGCAATTCACAATAGCATCATGCAAAGTTAGCCAATCCATACCCAGAATTATATCAAATTCATTAAAGGGTAATAACATCAGATCAGTCAGAAAACAGATATCTCAAAACATCAATAGATAATCCTTGCACACTTTATCAACCAGAACACTTTTGCCTAAGATGTTTGATACTCTAATTACGAATTTAGTAGACTCTACAGGTAGTCTTACTGCACACTAATTTCATGCATAGATAAGAATACATTGATTGTGGATCTATCAATGCAATCACAGAGGTATCATAAAGAGTAAATGTACCAGTAATCACATCGGGAGACAAAGCTTCCTCACGAGCTCGGATGCTGTAGGCTCTGGCAGGTGATCTGACCTCAGATCGAATAGTTGTATCTTTTGTCGCTCTTTGACTGCCACTCACATTCCCCGTATTTCTGGGAGGTCTACCTCTAGGTGAGGTGTTACTCGGTCTTGGATTCTATGCAATCTCTTGCTTAACAGACTCAGGGCAGTCTCGAATAAAGTGATCCAAAGATCTACATCTAAAGCAAGCTTGGTCATTCAAACTACAACTTCCCGGATGTCTTTTACCATAGTGTCTACACTCAGGTCGATCAAATCAGACATTTCCAACACTAGCAACAAATGTAGCAAGAGCTTTGAAGCTCGAATGCGATCTAGCACGATCTCTTCTCGAATGTCCCACATTAGCCTTTGAACGGCTAAAATCATCTCAAATTTTCTTTAAAGCAGTTTGAAATGATTTACTTACAGATCCCTTTCTCATATCTCTAGCTTCTTAATCAGCTTTTCTTTTATCTTTCTCGAGCTCTTCGGCTTTACATGCTCGATCAACAAGCACAACAAACACTTTGATTTCTCAAATACCTACTAACAGACAAGTATCTTTATTCAAACCATCTTCGAATCTTTTGCACATTATTTCTTCAGTTCAGACACATTCTCTTGCATAGTGGCTCAATCGAACAAACTTTCGCCTGTAGCCTGTAACGGACATACGGTCCTGTTTAAGCTCAAGAAACTCTTTTCGCTTTTGATCAATGAATCTCTAACTGATATATTTCTTACGAAATTTAGATTGAAAGAAATCACAGGTTATTCGTTCTTTCGGAACAATGGAAATCAGAGTTTTCCACCATTGGTAAGTTGCATCTCTTAACAAGGAAATGGCACATTTCACACATTCATTAGGGGTACACGACATTTCATCAAATACTCTAATTGTATTCTCGAGCCAAAACTCAGCTCACTCAGCATCGTCATCATTAGTTGCCCTAAACTCTTTGGCCCCATATTTTGGGATTTTATCCACAGGAGGCTTATTTATTGGAATCAGATTCATAACAGGAGGGATAACAGAAGTCTGAGGGGGATTAGGCTGGGGTGGAGGTTGCTGAGCAGCCAGATTTGTAACACCCTGAATTTGGGCCTAGAAGTATTGGGCTTGAGTATGGGTTTGGATAACAAAAAACCTGAATAATTGAGAAGTTTTAAATATTATTGTTAAATTTTTTTAAAATTTTTACTGTATTTATTATTGCTGATATTTTAAATTTTTATGGAAATTATAATTATTATTAGATAGAAAAAAATATATTTATAAAATTATTATTGTTAATTTGGTGTTTAAACTCTAGTAAAAAAATTATTTTAATTTTTGCCGCATAGAGGGAATTTGAGCATAAGGCTTGTAAAATAGTTGGGCAAAGGTTGGGCACAAAGGAAAGTTTGGCCTAGTGGCAGGAGGTGCTAAAAGCATGGAGGAGTGCCTGGGTTCAAGGCACGGTGCGCGCATAGCTGTTTTTATTTTAAGAAGACAGGTTGGCATTAGGGAGGCTTTAAGAGAAGTTGCAATAGGATTATGCCACAAAAACGCTTGTGGCGCAGCAGCAGCAGTGTGCTAAGATTTCCAGAGGGGCACGGGTTCGAGTCCAGGCGCAGGTAAGTGGTAATTTTATTTTTAAAAAAATAGCGGGGACTTCAGCAGGTATAGCTTAAGATTAAATACGACCGTATATGATTGAAAAGAAAGCTGCGGCGCAGTGGCCAGCAGTGTGCTAGGCTACCTGGAGGTCCTAGGTTCGAGCTGGGACGCGCGCAGGATGGTGCTCTTTTTGCTGTGCGCACGCGGAATGAGCCATGCGGGACTGGAGGACTCCTAGCAGTGTGCTGGAGCGGCTAAAGTGGTAAGGAGTGCTGCTCTTCCACGAAAGGAGTTTGATTAAATTCAAACTTGATTTTTTTAGCTAAATTAAGGAAGAAATTGAATGCAATTCAAATATGTTTTGGATGAGATTTAAATTCGGTGGTAGCAAAAATTAAGGAGCAAGGCATGGTGTTTGAATTTAGGAAGAAACCTTTTATTTTTTATGCCAAAATACACCATTCGTCTATCAGAATTTAGTACCAAGTATGTTCTTTTAATTTTGGCTTTTATGAATTATTCCCCTTGTCCATCTTTCCTTCTTCACCTATCTTCTTCTACCCTTCTTTTCTTCTTTTTATTTTTTCTTCTTCTTTTATCTCATCTCTTCTTCTTTATTTCTTCTTCCAACCATATCCCTTATTCCTTCATCTCATTCTCTCTCATTTAGATATTCATAAAAGCCAAAAGTAAAGCCTTCCATTGCCGATTCTTCTCTTGACCGAAACCTTTGGAACCGATTGCTCTTGTTAACCGAAACCTTGATTACACCTTGTCGATTTCTTCTTAGCCAAATCTACCCTACTCATATTTCTCTTCTATTTCTATTCTCCTTTTCTTTGTTAATCTTTCTCAAAAATCAAGCCAACCGAATACCTTTTGTGGCCAAATACTTAATTTTCTTTTTTAAAGCGAAACCTTATACCTGTGGTGTCAAAGCCGAATATTGGATCACATTTATCTCTTCTCGTGGTTGCAAATGGAGCTACCATTGAGCGAGGTTAGATATTGGTAAGTATTTCAAGACTCTCTTCTATTAGTTATCCATGTTTTTAAGCAAGAAGCCGAAACCCCTTATGGGAGGCTAACATTTTGGACTAAGGGCCTATTGGCTTTTTCTCTTAGTTTTGTGTGTGATAGTGTGGTCAAGGGGCCGTTCAGCAAAGGAGTTTGGAAGGCTTACGAGGTCGAGCATCTAGATCTAGTCCGTATTCGGCAGAAAGGTAAGATCTTTAGGGACTTAGGCTATGATGGCTGATTGTGTTAAGGAGGTTAATGCTTTAATATTGTCGATTTTTAGACTAACGTGTTAGTGACTGATTATGGGCTTTATGTGTGGGGATCTCGTCAATGTTTCGGTAGTTAACAGGTATGTATCATACCCTTACTATAGACTAAATCGGCAACGGCCAAAAAATGACCGGAAGTGACAGAAAAGTCGGCACCTTGTGGATCTATAAGTATGCGATTACTCTTTGATGGTTAGATCTGAAATCATAGCTGGTAGGTTTGCAGAGTGTGCAATTCCGTGTGTTTTAGTAAGTTGGGCCTCGATGGGCCGAATATGGGCCCAACGGGCTTTCGAGCCCATATGGGTAAAAATAATCATTAAAGGAGTTCTGTCAGATTGTAGGGAACAACACTGATAAAATCTATAATTTGATCATAAAACTTGGATTAAATGGGCTTAAGATACTAATAGACGCTGTAGGGCCCATTAGGGGTTTTTGGGCCTAAAAGGCCAAAACTTTTAAACTAAGTTAAAATAGACTACTGTGATGAAAAATGGAATAAGAATGACTATAATATGCATAAAATCCCTAAAGAATAGTAAATTTACTAAAATACCCCCTAAGTATGAAAATTACCATTATACCCCTAGGTGCAAAATGACCGTTATACCCCTTGGGTTAATTTTGTATGAAATATATGATATTCAGTTTTTGTATGTTATATGTCATAACATGTATACCTGATGCATGGGATATGGGTTATATTGATGGAGGAAGCGTTCTGGTGGCCTCGCCACATATATCTGTTCTAGTGGCCTTGCCACATATATCTGTTCTGGTGGCCTCGACACATATATCTGTTCTGGTGGCTTCGCCACAATATCTATATCTGGTGACTCTGTCACAATATCTGTTCTGGCAACCTCGCTGCAAATTCTGTGGTGTGTAGTGGATAGGTGGGTCGAGTAGTTTCCCCACATGGTTTAAGGCTGGTACGAGGGTGTATATGGATAGGTTTGGGTTGGGTTTTCTGCATACATGATATTTCTGTTCTGTATCTGTTATGGGCGTATGGGCTTCATTCTGATTTCTGTACTGGACCAAGGCCCAAAAAAATTGACTCTGAGGCTTGATCTGTTTTGGGCTATGGTTGGGTTATGTTACACACTGAGTTTTCCAAACTCACCCCTTTTCTTTTATTCATGCATGTGAGCCTTAAGTTAGTGGACTTGGAGCTGGAGGGATTCAGAGTGGCCACATGGACTGGACTAGTTTTATTAAGTTATTTATTTCAATTTGTTTTTAATTATTTTTATTCTAATTTTGGGTTTGTAATAAGGTCGCTCTAATTATTTTTATTTTGGGTTTTTAATTCTTTGCTTATTTAAATTATTTTTAGCTTAAGTAGGATATTGTTTAAATCATTTTGAAATCAGTTAGCTCTAAGGCGCGTTTTATAAAAATTACTTGTTTTCAAAATATCACGATAACCGAGCAAAGCTTCCGCAACATAAATGTTTTCATAAATAAATACTTAAAGTGTGGCAATGGTCGTGTGCATGTCTAGGAGTGGATCCAAGAAGAGCTTGGTACTTAAGCAGTCTATTCGACTCACCTCCTCTTTTCTGGAATCCTACCTGGTGCACAGCTACCATTCACTTTAAGCTATAACAAAGAAGATCTAATTTTCTGATACTTAAACTGTTTTCAAAATAACATGTTTTATAAAAGTTACAAAGGTTTACAAGCATTCACAATTTTTCCATAAAATTACACAAAGTTTTTAAATGTTTGGAAAAGGGATGACTATTTCAATGAACCACGTTTTGGAAAGAATAAATCAACACAAGCTAAGGTTTTATACAAGTTTAACGGTAAAAGTTTCTAAACATTAAAGAAAGGTTTTCAATGAAAACATGGTTTTCAAAAAACACTTCAATGTGACACACCAGACTTGGTCCTAATGTCTAGGCCGAGTTTAGGGTGTTACAAAATTTGTACGAACGAACTCCGTAAACCACTCATTCATCATTTAGAAGAACGTTTGCTTTGCCTCTCCCTCGTGGCCACTAGTTACATTTCTTGAATCAGAAGGTACTGCCTCTTGAGCAGAAGCCAATGCGTTACTTTCAACGTCGTCAGCTACGGCTCGCTCAGGATCCATTTACTATACGAAAACATATTTTATTTGTTAAGATTCATCACACTATCACATTTCAGATATATGGCATGTATAGCTAGACTCATATACGCTACATTAATCCTAGAATTGACTAAACCTAGCTCTAGTACCAACCAAATTATAGCACCCTAACCTGTATCTGTCGCCAAACTAGGGTTAAGAGGCATTACTGTACAAATTGGAACATTTTACGAACAATTCATAAACATAAATCATACATCATTATGTCATATTCAAACATCATGAATAAGTTCCTTTCTTAGGTCAACTAGACCTTAAACATGCATTGTAAAAAGGTCGTGACTAAACCAAACTCATACAAAATTTTTCAAAACCTAACCATTTTTCAAAGTTCCATAGCTCACACACCCGTGTAGCCAGGCCATGTGCCTCACACGGCATTAGACACGCCCGTGTATCTAGGCCATGGTAAAACAGGGCATACCTACTGACTTAGGTCACATGGCCAACGGCATGCCCATGTACCAAGCCGTGAGCAAACCTAGAGGGTATACTGACTTGGGTCACACGGCCAACCACACTCTCGTGTGTCAGCCCGTGTGCCTTACAAAATAACCAACATCCCGTGCATCAGGCCGTGTGTTCAGACGTGTCAGAACCTATAGGGTATGCTTACTTATGCCACACGGCCAGTCACACGCCCGTGTGTGAGGCTGTGTGGTCTGCCCAGGCACAATTTAGATTGGCCCTCGAGCAATACAGCAGAGACACATGCTCGTGTGCCTGCCCGTGAGGGCACCAAATAGACCATTTACAAGGCCAATATGCCACCCAACTTTGGGTTCTCCCTACAAGCTCAAAATCAACACATTACATACCTAATTTTCAACCAATTCATGACACCAAATTCCCATTCAAGAACATATCAAATTGACCATTTCATTTGGTTATTCACTAGCATCAAAACATACCATTACTTAACACAATCACATACCAACTACTAAGCCATATTTTCAACCATGATATAACCATATCACGTGGCATAATATTCACAACTCAAAAACATATCCCAACTTATCTAGACTATACATGCCATACTTGAATATTTACACTTTCAAAAGGTACCAAAGTTAAGTTTGATAGTGTGGTGATGATCCTCGATGATCCTTGAGCTTCAGATAGCTTCGATATCTATAAAACAATGCAAACACACACAAAGTAAGCTTCAAAGGGCTTAATAAGTCATATACAAATAAACATATTATCAAAGCAAATATTCATCATATTATACACATGATCCATATCCAAATACATTCTATAATAGCCTGAATTAGGGCCTAAATGGAATAGTGGTTTCAAAAACCATGAATCTGAAGTGGAAAAATTTATTGTGATTAAGTTTTAAGGTTTATAATGCAATTGGATACTTGTGTGAAAAATTCGTTAAGAAAATTTATCGATTGGGTGTTCAATTTGGTATTTAGGACTAAATTATAAAAGGTGAAAAATGTGTGTTCTTGTTCATAAAGGTACTTGATTGAAGTAGGGTTTTAAAGTGAAGGTCCTTAAATGGCAATTAGACAAAAAATGGGCATGAATAGGACAAATTTGAAAGAAAAGCTTTTAAGGAAGAAATAAAAGGGAAAAATAGGCCAAAATGTGTCCATCTTCTTCATGGAAGGGCTGAATATTGCTATGGACACCATGGCTAGGGTTTTAAAGATTCCAAGCTCAATAGTAAGTGCACCCAAGCCCCATTTTTAATGTTCTTTACATTTTTGAGATCCAGGTAACTTGGTTTAGCTATTTCTACCATTATTTGGAGCTAGGGTTTGAGTTTGAAAATTTACCCATGAATGCATGTATTTTGATGTCTAATGGTAGAAAATGAATGCTTGAAGTGTGGTGAACGTCTTTTGCTAGGTGATTTTCGGTGAAAACCGTAAAAATGACTTAAATGCAAAAGTTGTAAATTTGTGCATAAGTGTGTGATTTAGTGGAATTTAGGGGCTGGTATAGAAGAGAAAATGGCTCGGGTAAGTCCAATATACAAGGAAATTGAATAAAAATTATTTTATGAGCCCAGGGGCAAAAGTGTAAATACGTGAAAGTTTAGGGACAAAAACGTAAAATTTCCATAACGTGATTTTTGGGTCACATTGAATAATGTGACTAATAAATGAGCTAATTGTGATATTATAGATCATGGAAAACAAGTTCGTGCTTAGATCGAGGTTGTGGACTGAATCGGGAAAATTTGTCATTTTCGCGTTCGAGGTAAGTTGGTGTGATAATAATAATGCAATAATGTCGTAATGTATGTTTGAAACCTAAATTGTGGTATTAAACTAATTTTGTTGAATTACTTGTTTAGTATATTATGTTGGTGAATTGATTTAAAAATATGTCCATGACACAAGGTGACATAGGTGACATGAAAATAAATTAAAATGTTGTATTCAAAAGTGCTTTTTATGACTATGTTGATTATGTGAAATGGTAAGTTTGTATCTAAGTAATTCGTCATTTTTAATTTCATAATAATAATTTAATGTATGTTATGGACAATATTGGATGACTTCATGACTTGGTGAACTATAGAAATTTGGGATTCCCGATTGAACCTTCGAAAAAACAAACGATAGGATAATGTGTAACTAGGTCACATGTGTGGTTCCGAGGGTAGGACACCATGTGTACAAGAGAGCTATGAGATGCTATGTGGTGGCTAGGTCACATGTGTTATATGGTGTGTATACCATGTGTATAGGAGAGCTACGAGATAATAACTTCATAAGTGGTTAGGTCACATGCGTAATATTGGATATATACCATGTGTACATGAGAGCTACAGGTTGAAAATAGCTAGGTTGCATGTATGTTACCGAGGGTACATCATGTAGACACGAGAGCTATGTTATATGTAGCTAGGTCGCATGTGTGATTCTGAGTGTTGGACACCATGTAGACACAAGAGCTACGAGATTTAATGGCTAGGTCACATGGGTGGTACTGAGAGTCCACCATGTGTACACGAGAGCCGGGATTATGTGTTGGTGGAGCTATGTGCTGAAACCACTGAGTATCAGATGTTTTTCTGAAGGGTTCAACAGGAAAGTTTACTAAAAGAGATTGTGTGTTTATGTGATGTATAAGCATAGGTGTATATTTGGGCAAATGTGTATGAGAGCAATGGTGTAATGTGAGCAACATGCTCGATATGTGATTAAAATTGTGGTAAGGTTGATATGGTGTAAGCATTACTATGAGTACTTGTAAATATTGGTGATGATTATTCATTTGAATGGTTAGTATTGAACATGCTTGGTGTGATGTGTGCATATATGAAAGTAATATGAAGAAAAAATGGGAGAGTAAAATTATCATTAAAACAGTTTGAAACAGCAGCAGTTATGTGATTTTGACAAATCACCATAAATAGTGGAAATTTAATTAGATGCTGAATGAGATATGAAATTAAATCTCATTGAGTCTATTTTCACATAAAAGAAACGGTGTGAGTAAATGAATTTTAGATTATGAGAGATTTAAATTTTGGTGAGACTGGGTCTGCATGGTTTCAAAAATCCCTTGTTCCAACTTTGGAAAATCACTAAAAATTGTATAAAAATGGTTATGGTCTGTAATTTATATTCATAGAATCCTTGATGAGTTTAATTTCAAGAGAAACAAACGGGAAGGTTAAGAGAACTCTATATAATGAGAAATTTGATTTTTAGTGAAGAGGAGTCAGAGCTGTTAAACAGCAAAATAGGGGAATCTTTAATGAATAAACTGTATTGATTGGCTGAACAAAAAATTTTGGAAATTTTATGGTAAGGTGTGTAAGTCTAGTTTCAAGAAAAATTAGTGGATCTAAATTTGGAGTTTCGTAGCTGCAGATATAATTAATTTAGTGATAGTGACTCAGGAAGATAGCCTAAGGTGAATGTGGGCAAAAAGGTGAAATCATGTGAAACTAATATTAGGTTATCGTAAGAATACTTTTTAAGAATGGAAACATCTTTTTAGTTAAATTGCTTATTACTAGATGCCGACTTACTAAGCTGTAAAGCTTACACCCTTCTTTTTTTTTCTCTTAGTCTTGTCAGGTTAGCTTGGGGTTGGAGATCGTCGGAGGTAGCATCACACTATCAATTTGACAAGTTGGAGTAATGCCAATTCTTATTAGTTTACAAGTGAGTGGCATGTATAGAGATTTAATTATTGGTAGTGTAACAGCCCATTTTAGATCCTGGTCGAAACGAGTGGTTTCGGGATCACTTAACCGAGTTGAGATATTATTTTTATTGTTTTAATATGCTTTACAGCATGATAAATTTGTTGTGTGAAAGTTTCGTTTAGAAATTTTATCGTTTAAATAGTTAATTCGGTAAAAAGGATTAAATTGCATAAAGCGATAAATAGGAGTTCTACTGTATAAATGACTTATATGACTTTGTCTTTGTTTGTGAGAGTCCTTAAATGGTTATTATCCATTTTATATAGATAATGGACGTTTATGTCCATATTATTATGATTTTATGAATGGTTTTATAAAGGTTACTTATGGTATTTTATAATTATATGTTTATTAATTTCATTAAAACATGAAAATGCCTCTATACCTTCTTCACCGATTTTTAACAAAAGAAAGGGGTTAGGAAAGCTTTTTCATTCAGCCAAGGCTTTTTGTTCAATTAAGGTACGGATTTTGCTCGATTTTTAATGATTTTTATGTTTTTGAGCTCGTTGTAGCTCGGTCTAGCTGACCCATACCTCAATTTCTGAAATTGGTTGTGTTTTGAAAAATGCCACATATGAATACATGTCTATTTTGATGAATAATGGTGAATTATTGATGGTTGTTTGAAAATATACAAGTTTTACAAAGTGATTTTTGATGAAAATGAGTTTTAAGGATTAAATTGAAAAAGGTAAAAATTTTGTGGTTAGAAGTGGAAATAAATGAATTATATGTGCTAGTATGAGGTACTTGAATATTTGGCTATGATGAATTGAGGGTCCTATGGTGTAATTTGCTATTTTGTGAATTTAGGAGTAAAGTGTTAAAATGTGAATTTTTAAGGGCTAATTTGTAAATAGGCCAAGATACATGTTTTTGGACTAAATTGAATATGTTGGTGATTAAATAGTTGAATTTGCATTAATATAGATAAAGACAATCGAATCCCGAAACTTGATCGGGGAAAATGAAAGGTAGACGAGTAGATATCGAGAAATAGAGGTAAGTTCGTATAATTAGAATTCAATTGGTATTATGTTTGTAATAGTTGTATTAATGCCATATGAATGTGTAAATCGTTATAAAATGGGATTGCCTATTGGATAGATGTGAATTGATATGGAATTGTATAAAGGTTATAAGAACGATTTGATTACCAAGGCCCCTTCGAACCGTAGAAGTCGTAGGATACAAGTGACATGTCACTAGGGATACAGGGTGGTTGAGCTCCTACATTTGTTGCAGACTCACCACAGCTCATGAGCTACATGTTTAGTCTTCGGACTTACCATTTATCATTCGGGATTACATGTTCAGTCTACGGGCTTGCTGTTTATCCTTCAGGATTACATGGTCAGCCTTTAGGCTTACCGTTTCAGGCTCGAAAGAGCATATATGATGCATTGATGGAATTACAGGTTATACGTATATACACTGTGTGTGTATCACCCAAGTATCCCTTGATGTTCTTAAAGGTTCAACGGGAAATTATCGATACATGTTACATGATGATCAAGGAGTATATGAACTATAAGTTACATGACTTATAAGAATTATATGAACTATATGATATGAACTGCATGAATTATATGTCATAGGTGTTTGATTTATACTTGTGATATGTGAATGTTTTACTTGGAGAATGAAGGATTCATGAGGTTACAATAACATTTGTGGACTTGTTAAATAGGCAATGTGAATAAGTGACTTGGGTTGGTAATTATGGCATTGCTTATTTCTATTGATTTGGTAAGTTAATTTCTATGTTATACGAGCTTACTAAGCACTTAAAGCTTACTCTGTTTACTTTCCCCTGTTTTATAGATTCGAAAGCTATCTCGATTTTCGGACGAGTCGGAGACTTGCTACCACACTATCCATCAAGCTTTTGGTACTTTTTAATCTTTGTAAAAGAGATGGTCATGGCATGTGTAGGCTAGTTGTTAAGTTAATTTTTATGGTTAGCTTTGATAATGAATATGGTATGTTTTGGGCACTTATTCAAGCTATGAGATATGGCTTGTTTTGTAAATGTTTAACTTATTTTGAATGCCTTATATGATGTGTTCTATATGGTAAAGTTTGTGATGAATGTGTGGGCATTGATGTGGTTTAGTATGAATGGTGTTGATAGAAATGGAAAGTGTTATATTTAAATTGGTTAGCTATGAAATGGTCCTTTATATGTCTAAAATGCTTGGTTTGGTTGCCAAATTATCTATGAAATGGTATAGTTATATGATGTTTGAAGGTATGACCCATTTGGGTGGCAAAAATGGCTTAAATCAAGCCTGCATTGTGCCACACGGTCAGAGCACACGGGCGTGTGACTCAGCCATGTAAACCTTCCATCTAAAATTATTTTAGGCAGTCTTGTACACTGCCTAGACACACGGGCATGTCTGGCAGCCGTGTGGTATATGGCAGTTTTGCGCACGGTCTAGACACACGGGTGTGTCTAGTAGCAGTGTGGTATTTGACAGTGTTGAGCACAGACTGGACACATGGGCGTGTCTGGTGGTAGATGGCCGTGTGAGGATTGGCAGTGTTGCCCACGGCTAAGGTAAGTTGGGGCACGACCGTGTGAGGTGCATAGGCAAGGGACACGGCCGTGTGTCCCTAACTTGAAAATTTTCTCAAAGTTTTCCCTGTCTTTCTTATAGTTTCAATTTGATCCCCAATGAATGTATGTATTATTATACGAATCTTTATAGCATGTTTTGATGTTTGAGTATAGTACCATATTAATGAACGTTGGATCCAAAATTTTACTATTCTGATCTGAGTTACAAGTCTGGTAATGCCCCTTACCTATTTCGACGACGGTTACGGGATAGGGGTGTTATAGGTAGTATGTATTACTATGAACTGGCTAAATGTATTAGCTGATGATACTTCATTGTATATATCCATGAGATGTGGCTCCTAATGGATATGGGTATGTAAGCATAGTTTATACATGCATGGAAGTGCCTTGATGTAGTTAGGTATATTACATATGTTAGATGGTTAAATCTGGAATAATCAAAGGTGTGATGTATGTTTATGAGTGTGAAGAGTTAAGAGTACAAAAAGGGCTTCGAAAATAGCCTAGGAGTTGGCCACACGGGCAAAGGCACGACCCTGTGACTCAGCCGTATGGAGGACACGGCCTAGCACACGGGCGTGTGACTTGGCCATGTGACCTTAAATGTGTGCTGACTTCATAAACAGAGAGTTACACGGGTGGAGGACACGGGCGTGTCCTCCACCACATGGGCGTGTAAGACTACACGGCCTGCCCACACAGGCGTGTGACTCTCCAAAATGTGAGAAATCTTAATTGTGTTTCAAAAGTTTTCGGTTTAGTCCCGAATCATTACTAGTGTATGTTTTGGGCCTCGCAGGCCCGTATAAGGTACTTTGAGAGGGAAATTGAGAAGTTATAAATTAGAACGAAAATTTATGACTCGATTTTATATGTTCATGTGCGTTTAAGTCCGGTAACGCCTCGTACCCTATCCCAGCGTCGGGTACGGGTAAGGGGTGTTACACATTCCCAAACCTTATTAATCACATATATATCACATCTGTCCAATTCACTTGCACATACATCATATTTTTCTATTCATAATTCACATATCTCAAATGGCACATATATATACATTTCGTGATCAAATATTGAACATATCTCAAACTTACCTGATTCGGATATACCTTAACATAATCATACATTTCTCGAAATGCTTGTTGAACCATTCGAAAACAAATAGGATACACGGATGACTCGAAAAGCTCATACAATGTCAATGTCCCAGACATGGTCTTACATGAAATCAACATCGATGCCACTATCCCAGATAGGGTCTTACACAAAATCAAATCCGATGCCGATGTCCCAAACATGGTCTTACACGTAAATCACAAATCAATGCCAACGTCCCAGATGTGGTCTTACACGAAATCACATATAGGAATCCTATATCATGACATATGTATCCTAACTATTCTTAGGTTCGTACAGGGCTTTTCGGACATTGTCACATTATCGGAATTATCTCAGAATTTCACATATTCGACTCTTATAGCCATTCAACACAATTCAAGCATCATATAAGCAATAACAACTCAATTTAACACATTTATTTGTATATCGACTTACCTCATTCGGATTCGGACGGACAAAAACGATTACTCAACGATTTTTTACTTTCCCCAATCTAATTCTGTTTTCTTTGGTTCTTGATCTATACAAATTCAAATTTAATTCATTCAATCTCACATTCATTCAAATCAATCCATGAACACATATTTAGGGCATTTTACAAATTAGCCCTCATATTTTCACATTTTGACATTTAAGTCCTTAATTCATAAAATCACAAAATATGCAAAATTTCATTACACAGTAGCTTGGTCGAATATTCACTTAGCTCATATAAGCCCATATATTTCATTTATTTCAAATTTTAGTCCCTTAAAATTTTATGTTCACAATTTAGCCCATAAAGCTCAAATTCATCAAAAATCCAAAGACAAAACATATTTATCAGACACATATCTTTCATTTTCTATCAACTATCATCACAAAGCTTTCAATTTCATCAATGACACATTTCAAAATCTTCATCAAATTCTTAAATTGAGGCATGGGCTTGATAGTAGACTAAGCAACAATCTCAAAAACATAAAAGTCATCAAAAACCAATAAAAAATCATACCTTAATTTTGCTTAACCATGGCCGAATGTACAAAAGCTTTATAACCCTTTCTTTTCTTTCTAATTTTGGTGGATGAACACAAAATGACCACCAATTTGTTTTTCTTTTAATTAATCAAACGTTATTTAGCCATTTACCATTTTATCCATAATTAAATTAACTTATAAAAACATGTCACTAAGGCCATAAATGTCCACTCATGGATACAATGATCCATTTACCATTTAAGGCCATCACATTTAAAAGCCACTTTCAATTCGGCACTAAATCAAATAATTGGCCACTTTTGTATTTTCTGCGATTTAGTCCTTTTCGCAAATTAAACACTCAAACGGACAAATTTAATCATGAAAATTTCACGGACATCAATTCATGAGCTATAATCATAGAAAATAATATTTAAATATTTTTTTTACTCGAATTTGTGGTCTCGAAACCACTATTCCGACTAGGGTCTAAACCGGGCTGTTACAATTAACACTTCAAGGCACTATCTATATCATACCAAAACAATATCTCATAGCATACCTTAAAGTTCATCCATTCAACTACCATCACTAAGAACTTAGATGCCACAATGACCACCACTTTAAATACCATATATATACATGATATCATATCAACTATGTCATTAACTCAAATAACATATATACAAGCCACACATAATGGCTAATTCATCAAACAAGGACACCTATACATGCCATTATAATCATGACTCAAAATCATCAAAATCTACCGATATGGTCGATGGCTAGTGTGATGGATCTCTGACAAGCTTCTAAACCAAACGAGCTTCCAATTATCTAAAAACATAAGAGAAATAACACGAAGTAAGCATATAATGCTTAGTATGTTCGTAATTCATAAACAGAGCTTACCCATTCAATATATAAAAGCTTAAAATAAATTTATGAGATAATCCAACATAGCTTGGCACAAGCCTAAGTAACAACAACCTTCTCATTGAAAAACATAATAGCTTTTCTCCACATATCTTATTAGCATTCATACTTTCATGAATATGGCTAAGCATATTTAAAGCATCATCAATTTATACCTTTTTTATACTTTCATAGCATTACCTATCAAAATATCTTCGATCATTCCCTTTTGTATACTTGTTGAACCACTAGAATGATATCGGATATGCGAGAATCTTGCACACTATGTGTTAACATATGATCGAAACCATTACTTTCCTTTATCTCATATAAATGCTCTCTCTTGAGCCATAAATGGGTCTGCTCACACAAGCTGTTGGTCAAAACGTAGCTACACGGTGCTGCTTATAACGCCCCAAATTTTGGGTCTAAAAGTATTGGGCCTTGAGTTTTGGATCGGTTAAAAGGCGGCTTAAATAATTCAAATGTGTAATTTTGAAGTGTTTGAAGGGTACTATGAAGTCCCAAGTTCAAGTTAGGCCATAGCAAAAATTTTGATTTTTAGCCTTAGTGGAACCCTGACCTCATGTGGTATGACTCATAAATAAATTAGGGTAAAATAAGGCACAAAAAGGAGTGTGGTGTAGTGGCAAAGTGGTGCCACTTAAGGGACAAGGAAGTGACGCCATAAAGGAAGCAAGGGGTCCAAGGTTCAAGTTTTGGCTCTTGCAATTTATTTTGGTTTTTCTTTTAAATAAATCTGGAAGCAAGTAGGTGGGCTTTGAAGTTAAATGTGTTGGACTTATGACACAAAGGAGCTTGTGTCCTAGTGGTGGTGGCGTGGCATGGTTATTGAGAGGACTATGGTTCGAATCCCTTTTCACGCAAAGGTTGGTTATTTTGCTAATGAGTTTATTTTGGAGGATTCATGGAGGGATCCCATATCAGGAAGCTAGCATGGGAGTAGGTGAGAAGATGGCTTTAAATAGAGCAATCTATGAGGAGAGTAAGCATACCTTGGTTGGCGTTTGGGCATAGGAGTGTTCGGAGCGTGGATTAACTCCAGATTCCTATCAGGTGTGTATTTCTCACTGCTCTAGCTATAGGACGGCTACTTCGGGCCATGTGGGCCCAATGGGCCTACGGGCCCGATTGGATAAGTTGTTTGATTGTGCAGTAAATATTAGACTAGACTAGGTGAATCTCATATCTGTGGCTAGATTTAGGCTAAAAGGGCTACACGAGCGTGTGGGCCCATTTAGGCCGAGAATGGGCCCTAGGCCCACTCATATTGTTATCTCTATTTAGAACACTTTAGTTTACCAAATTACTGAAATACCGTCGACCTGTAAAAATACCAAAGTAACCCCGGTTTATAGAATTACTGTTTTACCCCCGATTTACAAAATTACTAAAATACCCTTGATTTACAAAATTACTAAAATACCTTTGGTTTACAAAATTACTTAAATACCCTTGGTTTACAAAATTACTGAAATAGCCTTATAGGGTAGAACTACTATAATACCCCCGATTTGTAAAATTACTGAATTACCCTCGATTTGGAAAATTACAGAAATACCCTAGTTTACAAATTACGAAAATACCTTAGATTTCAAAATTATCGAAATACCCCTGATTTATAAAATTACCAAAATACCCCTGGTTTGTGAAATTATAGAAATACCTCTGGTTTGTGAAATTACCGAAATACCTCTAGTTTATGAAATTACCGAAATACCCTTGGGTTGCAAAATTATCGAAATACCCCTATAGGGTAGAATTACCGAAATACCCCTTTAAGGTAGAATTACCTAAATACCCCTTTAGGGTAGAATTACCGAAATACCCTTGTAAGGTAGAATTACCGAAATACCCCTGTAGGGTAGAATTATCAAAATACCCCTGTAGGGTAGAATTACCAAAATACCCTTGTAGGGTAGAATTACCGAAATACCCCTGTAGGGTAGAATTACCGAAATACCCCTATAGGGTAGAATTACCGAAATACCCCTGTAGGGTAGAATTACCGAAATACCCCTTTACGGTAGAATTATCGAAATACCCCTATAGGGTAGAATTACCGAAATACCCCTGTAGGGTAGAATTACCGAAATACCCCTGTAGGGTAGAATTACCGAAATACCCCTGTAGGGTAGAATTACCGAAATTCCCATGTAGGGTAGAATTACCGAAATACCCCTGTAGGGTAGAATTACCGAAATACCCTTGTAGGGTGGAATTACTGAAATACCCCTGTAGGGTAGAATTATGAAATACCCATGTAAGGTAGAATTACCAAAATACCCCTGTAGGGCAAAATTACCGAAATACCCCTGTAAGGTAGAATTATCGAAATACCCCTATAGGGTAGAATTACTAAAATACCCCTGTAGGGTAAAATTACCGAAATACCCTTATAGGGTAGAATTACTGAAATACCCCTGTAGGGTGGAATTACCGAAATACCCCTGTATGGTAGAATTACCGAAATACCCTTATAGGGTAGAATTACCAAAATACCCCTGTAGGGTAGAATTATCGTAATACCCCTGTAGGGTAGAATTACCGAAATATCCCTATAGGGTAAAATGATCATTTTGCCCCTAGGGTGTACAATGACTGTTTCGCGCTTGTGGGCAAGTGACTAACTTGGTTGGTGTATTTGATTGAATTGACTGTGTTCGTATGACAGTATTTTGACTAACGTGACTATGGTTGTGTGACTGGTAGGTTTTAATATATGTTTAAATGACTAATAATGAGCATGGCCAATCTGAATACACGTTTGATGATTGAACATAGCATACACGACATATTACATGGGGTTGGGTTTGATATGGAGGAAGTGCTATAAAGTGGCTCTGCCACGTAATCTGCTTAGAGGTTCTGCCTCGTATTTCTGCTCTTGTGGCTCTGCCACAATTTTTGTATTAGCAACTCTACTGCATCTGTGGTGTGTAGGGCTGGGTGGGTTAAGTTATTCCCCACATGGTGTGTAGGGCTGGTACGGATGGTGTGTATGGCTGGACTGGGCTTGGGCATTGCATTCAATTTCTGATTCTAATTCTAATACTGATACTGATACTGATTCTGATTCTGATTCTAATTTTGAGTCTAGTTCTGATTCTGATTCTGATTTTGATTCTAATTTTAATTCTGATTCTGGTTTAGATTCTGATTCTGATTCTGATTCTGGTTTAGATTTTGATTCTGATTTTGATTCTGATACTAATACTGACTCTAATTCTAATTCTGATACTGATTCTGGTTCAGATAATGTCTCTGATTTTGTAATGGGCTAAGGCCCATCTGGTACTATGTTTTATAATGGGCTAAGGCCCAATTGATACTGCAACTGTGGTAGGGCAAACTTTTTAATTCTTTTATATGACTGACTGTTCGTATTTGTAGTAGGGGATTACACACTGAGTTTTCATAAAACTCACCCTATTTACTAACTGTGCAGGTAATCCCCAGCCTTAAATAGATCAGAGCTGCGAGGGACTCGGAGAAGGCCACACACTGCTTATGCTTTCTATTTTGATTATTTACTCTCAAGTACTTTATTTTGGGTTTGGTTTGTAACAATGCCTTTTATAATTTCTAGATTTTTATTTTAAGGTTTTTATTTACGAATTATATCTGCTAGAGGTGAATCGCAGTTTTCTAAAATGTTAACTATTTTCGAACACTACATCTTCCGCAACTAATTAAATTAAGCTTCCGCAACAAAGAAGGTTTTAAAGGTAATAATGTTTTTTTAAAAGGGATTAACTTTAAGTTAACCATGTTTTGAAAATAAACAAACACAAGTTTTAGTTGGCAACAAGTTTTAAATAAGAAGGGTTTCATTGAAAACATGGTTTTTGAAAAACACTTCAATGTGACACGCCGAACTCGGGTCTAACTTCTAGGCCGAGTATGGGGTGTTACACTGCTCACACAAGATGTCAAGTAACCGCAACATATATCGAAAACTCAGCCACCGGTAGGACATTTAGGACTAGCACTCGAAACACAGTAACCCCTAATGACATGTCATTTGTATCCTATATATTTCTAAGGTTCAAACAGGATCCAAAAGTCGTTGAAAATTTGTTGGATATTTCTGTAGAGCCATAATATCATAACATAACATAATAACATTTAATTCAAGCGTATTAAAACTTTAATTAAATATACAAACTTACCTCAATCAAAAACAAAGAATTACAATCAGCTAATCTAACACTTTTTCCTTTCCCCAATCTAAATCCATACGATGTTTTTCTTGATATGCACAAGAGAGAGATGGTCGAATGATGAATGTTCAAAAATGTTGTCTTGCCCTAGTATTTTTGGTTGGAGAAGAAGAAGAAAAGATGATATCTTTCTTTATTTACTTTATTTTATGCTTATTTTTCAATTTACTAAATTAACCTTATAATAATAATCTTTAAAACCATTAAAAGATGTCCATCTTTGTCCACTATTAACATTAATGGTCTAATTACCATTTAAGGCCACTCATATTCTAATTTCATAGCAATTTGACGTCTTTTACTAATAGAACTCAAATTTTGTATCTTAAGCAATTTAGTCATTTTTATCAAATTAAGCATGCAAACGATAAAATTTCTTAACAAAATTTTTCTATGACACTGCTAACATGCTGTGGACATTAAATAATTCATAAAATAAATATTTTGGTGTCAGATTTGTGGTCTCAAAACCACTATTCTGATTTCACTAAAATTTGGAAAGTTTTGTTTTTGTCGAGTAAATAGTTAAGTTTCGATTCCAATTTGGTTATGATGGAATCAATTAGTTCCGAGTGGGGGACATAATGATTGTCAGTGATTCACTAAAAAAGATTAGGAGACCGTGTATAAGAGTTATATATAAGTGAAAGTGGAAATTCTTGCAATAGAAAATCCTCATCAATTCTATCTGCAAATTTCTTTTTACTTGTATTGCCTTCTTCAGTTGCTCCGAAAAAGAGGAGAACTTAGGAAAAAATTGCATGGAGTAGAAGTTCTGAGAATTTGAAGTCTAAAAGTAGAAAGATTAAGGAATGGGTAAGCTTCTTAACTCTCTATGCTCAAGAATTTGAGAAAGGTGGAAAATGACTCCTAATAAGTTTTTGTAAACTGGGTTTTGGGTTTAAGGTTGAATACCTTCGAATTAATTAATGAAAGGTTATCATGCTCAGCTATAAGGATGAAGGAGGCTTTGTTGGTTGGACAAGCTAAGCTAACCAAGATTAAGGAAGTAAAGAGAGTTTCTATGCTCCATCTCTAGGTGATTGAAGATGTTGAACGAATGATTGATGTGTCTATGTTTGTTTTGTATGTCTAAACACATAGTTGTGTATGAATATGGTGATTGTGTAAGCTTGAATGCATGTCTATTGGATGTTTATTTAGTTACGATTTGAAGTATTAATAGGTGGCAAACTACATCTTAATGAAATAAATAAAAGTGTTTTTATGAAATGATTGTAATATATACGATATGCAAGGTACAGAGGGAAGTACCATAATGGGGTAATTGAAGATAGGAATAGTTGGCGAAAAGGAGGTATGGGCAGACTAAAATAGGGATTCAAGGGAGTTTAGGAAGCATCACGAAATGTTATCGACTGGCTCATTAGAGCGACACCATAACTACGGTAAGGTCCTTCGGGGCGACATCGTGGAAATAATATAAGATGCCAGACCATAGCTTGACTATGGAAACCAATAGAGTCTACTAGGATATTAAACACGAGGCTCCAAGGTGTAAGACCATAGCTCGATTATGGTAACCAATAATGTCCACCATGACTTTAAACATGGGGCTTGGAATGACGGAAATGTTCAAATGTACACGATCGTAACAAGTAATAAAGTGACAAGTAAATGTCGAGTTATCGTACCCATAGGGACTGTGAAAAGAATTATTTATGAATGCAATTTTAAAAACACTTTGGTGAAGAAAAATATTTTGGTTTAAGGAGGTGATTAAAAACTAGGATTTAAGAAAGTAAAATAAATAAAAATAAAATAAAAGTTCCAATGCATGATTTCAAAAGATGATTTTAATCAAGATAAAATTAATCCCAACAACTATTATGATAGCAAAAATAAACTAAATGCTTCCTCAATAAAGACATGCTAAATTCCTACCAATTTGATTTTATTCCCTTATTCAAGATTAAGTTTCAATCATTAAGTTTAACTTATGCCTTTATATGTTGAACATAGCAATCTCTCCACTAATGTAGGTAGCATAGAAACTTCAATCAATAGGTCTTTAAAAAGGTTGTAACGTGGCTAGGCTTAGGGAGGGTAAAAGATAGGTAAATTTAGGATAAAAACCCTAGACTCAACTAAAACCAGCCCTTCGGATTAATTAACTTCAATTCATCAACTTACTTTGCTTTCACAATGTAACA
This sequence comes from Gossypium stocksii, assembly GCA_020496765.1. Lineage (NCBI taxonomy): Eukaryota > Viridiplantae > Streptophyta > Magnoliopsida > Malvales > Malvaceae > Gossypium > Gossypium stocksii. The sequence continues at coordinate 35,751,842 of CM035623.1, read as the reverse complement.
CCCCTTACCCGAGTCCGACGCTGGAATAGGGTACGAGGCATTACCGTACTTCAACTCACTTGAACGCGAAAACTCGGCTATAAAAATTCATTCTTTTACAAAACCCTTCATGCATTCTCTTACTATCCTTATTAAGGGCCTACGAGGCCCAGAACGTATATCGAGGATGTTCCGGGACTTATCCAGAAACTCTTGGGCACTCAGAAAGTTTTTATCTAAAATAGGGCCACACGCCAGTGTAGGAGGGGACACACCCGTGTGGGCAAGCCATGTGGTCTCACATGCCCATGTCCCTAGCCCATGTCGAATTTATTTTTATTTTCAACCTACAGGGGTTTTGACATGGCTTGGGCACACGCCCGTGTCTATGACCTGTGTCCCTCACACGGCCTAGACACGCCCGTGCCAATATCTCGTGGAATATCCTGACTTTGAATACTATAACTATTAGAGGTGCACATGGCCAAGGCACACACCCGTGCGCTTAGCCCGTGTTGTATACTGACTTAACCAATTTGGATGCAGGTGACACATGGCCTATTAACATGCTTTTGAGGCTGACCATATGTCACACACGGCCTAGGCAAATGCCTGTGTGCCCAACCATCTGGACAACAATAGGCTAATTTCCAAGCCTTTTTGCCACCCTGAAACTGATCAAACATAAAACCCACTTCTATAGCACTCAACAAGCCTAATATACTCCCTAATTACTCACAACTAAGGCATTCAATTTTTCCATCATGCATATCATTCTCATCCATCATTACTCTACTTAAACATGCAATATTGCACATTTATAAGCTCTATCTTCATTGTATAAAATATAAATTAGGCAATATTAGGCCATTTCCAAAGGCCGTTACAACAGTACTTGAGTAATATCATAGCCAACACCCTTGGCTACACAAAATGACACTTAACAAATGATCAAACTTCCTATACATGCTATACATCAAAATAATTGACTTTACTATACCAAAAAGAATGGCTTGATAGTGTGACTTCGAGCTTCGACGATTCCCGAGCTGGTTCGACAATCTACATGGAAGAGAGGAAGGAAAAGAGTAAGCACATAAAATGCTTAGTAAGTTGCATGAATAAAATAGCAACAAAATCATAAAACATCACTTAAATAAGTTATCATGAATTTCATATAGTTTCTTACTCATCCTTATGACTTATTTAATCATAAACTTACTCATACTTTTCATGCTATATTTCTCATAACAATGTACTTTCAGATTTCTCACACTTACTCGTACATACCTGTAACACTCAACATGAAACTTTAGCCTTTCTCTTGAAACCTATCAACTTGAATACTTCTCTCCTTTAAGATTCTTTTAAAATACCGAAGGATACCCATATTTCAATCCCATGAAATGATACCAATGCCATGTCCCAAACATGGTCTTACATGGGATCACACATTCATGTCGATGCCATGTCCCAGACATGGTCTTATACGAGATCATACTTTGATGCCGACGCCATGTCCCAGACATGGTCTTACGCGGGATCTCATATCAGATGCCTAGGCCATGTCCCTAACACAGTCTTACAGGGGATCCTTATCTCATCTCGGTGCCGAGGCCGTGCCCCATACATACTCTTACACGGGACCTCGTCTCGGACGCCCATGCCATGTCCCAGACATGGTCTTATATGGGACCTACAATACTCATGACTCCATTACAGTATCCTTCGTAGCATTTAACTTGCATGTAACTTATTTTTTCATGTTTTCATCATTTCTTGGTAAATTTCTCACATCGATAAATTTCATGAATTTTATACATTGCTTCTACAATCAATATCAAGGAATTTATTCATAATTCATACAACGTCATCATAATGAAATTACATGTCATGTGAGCTAAATTATTACATACAACTTACCTCGAGTCCAAAATGTGGGCGAATGCTCAGTTTAGTCCACAACTTTACTTTTTCCCTGGTTTTGGTCTGGACTTTGTGTTTCTTGATCTAAAACGAAAAATTTAACTTATTTAGCACTCACATTGGCTAACTAGCCCAAAGTTCCTATTTTGGAAAAATTTTACAATTTTTCCCCTAAACTTTTACATATTTGCAAAATAGTCCCTAAGCTCGTATAATGAAATGTATTTATTCTCTTGGCTACCCAAGCCTAGTCGACACTTACTAGTGTCCAAAAAAGCCCACATTGCTCATAATTTCACATTTTTACTACACATTTTCATACTTTACAATTTGGTCCTTATTACGGACTTTCATGAAAAATCACCTAGAGAAAGGTGTTTACTACAATTTAAACTTTCATTTTCTACCACTAAGCATCAAAATACTTGCATGTCATGCATGGGTATATTTTTGAATATGAATCCTAGCTCAAATTAGTGGTAGAATTAACTAGATTAGGCTACGAGGATTTCAAAAATACGAAGAGTATGAAAAATGGGGCTTGGAGTCACTTGCTTGGAGCTTGAAAATGAAGAAAACCCTAACTATGGAGTCCCTTGAAATTTCAGCAGCCTTGGGAAGAAGATGGACAAGATTTTTTTTCCCTTTTTATTTCATTAATTTACCTAATGACCAAAATGCCCTTATGGCGTTCCTTGAAATTTTTCCCTTCATTGGGCATTTTTGTCCATCATGCTAATAATTGGTCTAATCGCTAAATAAGGACTTCTAATAATTTTTCTAATGCCAATTTATCCTTAAAACTTCTAGATAATCATGTTTTGCAACTTTTTCAATTTAGTCCTAAAGGATAAATTAATCACTATTTCATAAAGATTCCTTCATAAAATTTTCTCACTATCATGAAATCATAGCATAAACTTAAAAATAATCATGAAATATTTAATTCTATTTCAAATTTATGGTCTCGAAACCACTATTCTAACTAGGCCCTAATCGGGCTGTTATAATTCTTCCCCCTCAAGGATTTTTGTCCTTGAAAATCTTACCGGTGAACAAGTTGGGATATTCATTCCTCATGGTCTTCAAGCTCCCAAGTTGCCTCTTCTACCCCATGTCTTTGCAAAAGTACTTTCACAAGAGATATACTATTATTTCTTAACTGCTTAACCTCTCGGGCTAAAATCGTGACCAGTTCTTCACCGTATGTCATGTCTAGTTGAATCTCGATTTTTGCTGGGGTAATCACATGTAAAGGGTCTGATCGATAGCTTCGTTGCATGGAAACATGGAATACATTATGAATCTTTTCCAATTTGGGCGGTAAAGCTAGCCGATAGGCTACTGGCTCTATCCTCTCAGTGATCTCATAAGGTCCAATAAAACGTGGACTTAACTTGCCTTTCCGACCAAATCTAAGAACTTTCCTCCATGGAGAAATTTTGAAGAACACTCTGTCACCGACTCGGAACTCTATCTCCTTTCATTTCAAATTGGCATATGATTTTTATCTATCGGAAGCAACTTTCAAGCAGTCTTGAATCACTTTTACTTTCTCTTCTATTTCCTTGACTAGATCAACCCCATGAATCTGATTTTCCCTGAGTTCTGTCCAATACAAAGGCATTCTACACTTAGGCCCATATAAGGCCTCGTAAGGCACCATTTTCAAACTCGACTTAAAACTGTTGTTATACGTAAATTTGACCAAAGGTAGGTACTTTTCCCAACTGCCTTGGAATTCCAATACGCAACATCTGATAAGTTGTAGTAAACCAAAGAGCACTTTGTGTTCTGCTTTTACTTGCTGACATATCAAGCATTTCGAAACATACTCAGAGATATCTCTTTTCATGTTCGGCCACCTATACCATTTATTCAAATCGTTGTACATTTTGGTGCCATCGGGATGAATAGACATTCGGCAACTATGTGCCTCACATAAAATTCTCCTAACAAGCTCATCATCGTTTGGTACACAAGGTTGATCTCGGAACCTTATACAACCATCTGAATCAGTCTGAAAGTCTGAGTCAGTACTTAACTCGTACTGAACTTTCTTGGCCTGTAATTCTCTGTCTTTTAACTATGCTTCACAAATATCTTGAATGAACATTGGTCTTGCTCTCATTTTTGCTAAAACTGAACCGTTATTGGTTAGGGACAACTGTGTGTTCATGGCTCTCAAAGCAAATAGGGACTTCCAACTTAAAGCATCCGTAACAACGTTTGTTTTCCCTGGGTGGTAATCAATGACCAATTCATAATCCTTTAACAAATCGAGCCATCATCGCTGCTGTAAATTCAAGTCTTTTTGTGTCATCAAGTACTTAAGACTTTTATGATTCGTGGACACTCGGCATTGCTCGCCATATAAATGGTGTCTCCAAATCTTTAGCACAAATACTATTGCGGCCAACACCAAGTCATGAGTCGGATAATTCTTTTCATGAGGTTTTAACTGTCTTGAGGCATAAGCAATCACTTTTCCTTCTTGCACAAGTACACAACCCAACCCATTTAAGGGTGCATCGTTGTACACTACTAACTCCTTTCCGAGTTCAGGTTGTACTAGAATGGGAGCTTCAGTCAATAATGTCTTTAACTTCTCAAAACTCTGCTGACACTTTTTTGTCCAATTAAATTTAACATCTTTTTGCAAAAGTCTCATCATTGGAGTGGCAATCATGAAAAATCCTTTGACAAATCACCAGTAATAACCGACCAAACTTAAAAAGTTTCTGACCTCGGATACATTTCATGGCAACTTCCACTCAAAAATTGTCGAGATCTTACTTGGATCAACTTTGATGCCATCACCCGAAATGATGTGGCCTAAAAATCTGACTTCTTTAAGCCAAAATTCACTTTTACTGAACTTGGCGTAAAGTTTCTTATCGTGTAAGGTTTGTAAAACTATCCTCAAGTGCTTGGCATGTTCATCCTCATCATGTGAATGCACCAAGATGTCATCGATAAAGACTACAACAAATCTATCCAAGTATGGCCGAAAGATACGATTCATTAAATCTATTAATACTGCAGGGGCGTTGGTCAAGCCGAATGGCATAAAAAGAAACTCGTCGTGACCATACCTCGTCGGGAAAGTCATCTTGGGCATATCGGCCTCCTTAACTCTTAGCTGATAATACCCAGACCTCAAGTCTATCTTGGAGAACACTGTGGCTCCTCGCAACTGATCAAATAAATCATCGATCCTTGGCAAAGGATACTTCTTCTTTATAGTTACCTTATTAAGCTGCCAGTAATCAATGCATAATCTCATTGAACCATCTTACTTTTTCACGAATAATACAGGAGCACCCCATGGAGAATGACTTGGTCTTGCAAAACCTTTATATGCTAATTCTTGTAACTGAGCCTTCAGTTTCTTTAACTCGATCGGATCCATTCTATAAGGGGCAATAGAAACGGGTGTGGTGTCGGGAGCCAATTCTATACCAAATTCTACCTCTCTAACTGGAGGTAATTTGAGCAACTCTTCCGAAAATACATCTTGATACTCATACACTACTAGCACTTATTCCATTTTCAACTCTGACTCTTTTGTATTCATCACAAAAGCAAGGTAAGCTTTATACCCTTTCCTTACACATCTCCAAGTGATTAAGGAAGAAATCACTATAGGCAACCTCTCTGATTCATCTAATTCAATTCGAAGAGTTTCACCATTCTCACATCTTAATTCAATAGATTTTCTACTATAGTTCACTACCACATCATGAGTGGTTAACCAATCCATGCCAAGAATCACATCAAATTCATCAAATGGTAAAAGCATAAGGTTAGCTCGGAAGCAATGACCCCTAATCATCAAAGGGCAATTTCTACATACTTTATCTACTATTACACACTTGCCTAGGGGATTAGGTACTTTTGTCACAAATTCTGTATATTCTATAGGCATACTCATGCTAGGAACTAGTTTCATGCAAATATAAGAGTGGGTAGATCACGGGTCTATCAAGGCAATAACAAAAATTTCATGAAGAGAAAATGTACTCATTATAACATCGGGCGATGACGCCTTTTCACGAGTGCGAATGACGTATGTCCTCGCTGGGGCCCTACCCTCAAGTCTCACAGTCTATTCCTTTTTCGCGCCTTTACTACTCACTCCCGTTCCCGGGTTTCTCTGAGGTCTACCTCTAGAGGAAGCATTACCCGACCTTGCACTTTGATCTTTATCTTTTTCAACCATCTCAAGGCACTCTCTAATGGAATGGTCTGGAGAGCTACACTTAAAACAAGCCCTCTCGTGAGCTCGACATTCACTGAGGTGATGTCTACCATACTGGGGGCACTCAAGTCTACTAGGTCGAGTGTTACCCACACTCGCAATGGAGGTGGTCTGAGCTTTGGAGGTTGCGTATTGTTTACCTTTGCCTTTACTTGAGAATCCTATCGAAGTGGCTAATTGTGTAAGAAATTCCTTTGATTTCATGGAAGAAGATTGGAACGACTTACTAAACAGTCTCTTTCTCGAGTCACGAGACTCCATCTCAGCTTTCCTCTTTTTCTTAGTCAATTCCTCGGCCTTACAAGCTCTGTCCACTAGCACTACGAACTCTTTTATCTCTAGAATACCAATAAACATCTTAATGTCCTCGTTTAATCCATCCTCAAACCTTTTACACATGATGGCCTTGGTGGAAACACATTCTCGAGCATATTTACTGAGTCTCACAAACTCCCGCTCATACTCGGTTACGATCATCCGACCTTGCTTTAACTCTAGAAATTCTTTACGTTTCTAGTCAATGAACCTTGGACTAATGTACTTCTTACAGAATTCTTCTTGGAAAAACTCCCAATTGACTTTTTCCCTTGGTATAACCGACATAAGGGTGTTCCACCACTGATAGGCTAAATCCCGTAGGAGAGATACCACACACTTCATGCACTCTTCAGGGGTGCACAATAACTCATCGAATACCCTAATGGTATTCTCTAGCCAAAACTCGACTCTTTTCGATTCATCGTCCTTAGTAGCTCGAAACTCTTCTGCCCTTTACTTTCGAATTCTATCCACTGGAGGCTTTTCTCGCCTCAGTACCTCTACTATTTGAGGGGCTGCTAGGGTAGGTTGAGGGAATTGTGGGGGTGGAGCTTGGTGTTGAGTGACAGAGTTTGTTCGAATGAACTCAATGAACCACTTGTTCATCATTTGAAAGAAGGCATCCTGAGCCTCTCCTCCCTAACTTACAATAGCTGGTCTATTCTCAGTTCCAACTGGCATAGTCCCTTCTATAGGAGCTGGCGCATTGCTTTCTACATCATCTGCCGTAGCCCGTTCGGGATCCTTTTGCTATAAGAAAACACATGTAGATTGCCAGGAGTCATCACACTAACATATCACATATGTATAAGTATGGCATGTATAGCTAAACATTGTACATGTGCTAGGTTAGTCCTAGAATCGACCAAACACTAGCTCTAATACCACTAAATGAAACACCCCTTTCTCGACTTCGACGCTGGAATAGGGTACGAGGCATTAACGCACTTAAACTTACTTAAAGGCAAAAACTCAGATATAAAAATTCATTCTTTTACAAAAACCTTCATGCATTCTCTTACTATCCTTATTATGGGCTACGAGGCCCAGAACATATATCGGTGATGTTCTGGGACTTATCCGGAAACTCCCAGGCACTTAGAAAATTTTTACCTAAAACAGGGCCACACGCCCGTGTGGGAGGGGACACACCCGTGTGGGCAAGCCATGTGGTCTAGCACGCCCATGTCCCAGCCCATGTCGAATTTATTTTTATTCTCAACCTACAGGGGTTTTGACATGGCTTGGGCACACACCTGTGTCCCTCACACGGCCTAGACACGCCAATGCCAATATCCCGTGGAATATCCTGACTTTGAATACTTTAACTATTAGAGGTGCACACAGCCAAGGCACACGCCCGTGTACTCAGCTCGTGTTTTATACTAACTTAACCAATTTGGATGCAGGTGACACACGGCCTATTAACACGCTTGTGCACACGGCCTAGACAAACACACGGCCTAGACAAACACTCGTGTGCCCAACTGTGTGGATAACAATAGGCTAATTTCCAAGCCTTTTTTCCACCCTGAAACTGATCAAACAAAAAACCCATTTCTATAGCACTCAACAAGCCTAATATATTCCCTAATTACTCACAACTAAGGCATTCAATTTTTCCATCATGCATATCATTCTCATCCATCATTACTCTACTTAAACATGCAATGTTGCACATTCATGAGCTCCATCTTCATTGTATAAAATATAAATTAGGTAATATTAGGCCATTTCCAAAGGCCATTACAACACTACTTGAGTAATATCAAAGCCAACACCCTTGGCTACACAAAATGACACTTAACAAATGATCAAACTTCCTATACATGCCATACATCAAAATAACTGACTTTACTATACCAAAAAGAATAGCTTGATAGTGTGAATTCAAGCTCCGACTTTAACGATCCCTAAGCTGGTTCAGCAATCTACATGGAAGAGAGGAAGGAAAGGAGTAAGCACATAAAATGCTTAGTAAGTTTCATGAATAAAATAGCAACAAAATCATGAAACATCATTCAAATAAGTTATCATGAATTTCATATAGTTTCTTACTCATCCTTATGACTTACTTAATCATATAATTACTCATACTTTTCATGTTGCATTTCTCATATCAATGTGCCTTTAGATTTCTCACACTTACTTGTATATACCTATGGAAATACAAAAATTTATATACTTTTTATGCCCTTTTTAACTTAAATTCATGCAAATTCGGTTTAATTCTTGTCAAAAAAATAATTAAATATTATAAAATAATTAAATTGTGTTAAAAATATAAACATGATGAATTTTAATTAATTTTATAATTAATTTTGATTAATTTTGGTTAATTTTGACAGAATTGCACAAAGGGCGAAAAATGGCCCAGCGGACACTACGAAAAGAACAAAATCGGGAAGCAATTTGAAGTATCGGGGCGAATCAATTTCCAGCCCGAGACGGTCCAAAAATGTGTATTAATTCATAATTATATTAATTTTAATTTATTTCCTATTTTATTTAGGTTAAATAAATTAATTTTAATTAATTATGGAAAAAGGGCCTAGTGAACCGCACTGGTTGAACCGAACGGAGTGAACTGAACCAGCCACTAATTGGGCTAACCAGAACCGGCCATAGGATGACCCAAAACAGCAATTTAGCTGATTAAATATGCTTGCAAAATCCCCTTGAAAAACCTCTAAATTGCGTTCAAACCCCACCTTTATTTTAGGCTTTGTAGCTTTGCCCCAACCTATTTTTAGCAAGGTTGAAGTTGTGTGCAGCCGGCCATGTGGGGGGTCTCTTGGCTGCTGAGTTTGCTGTTTTTAGCAGCCCTCTTCAGGTATAAAAGCCACCCCTTGCTGCTCATTTCAATCATCCCTCACTTCACAACATTCTCTCATTCTCTCTTCTCCTCTCCACTCTCTTTTCTCTCCATTTCCCATTTCATTTTCCTATAGCTCTTGTGCCGATTTCTCCTCTTGGAAAAGAGGTGTTTTCCCAGCCATTTTGGGCAGCAAGCAAGCATTCATAAAAGCCTATACCGGTAAGGACAATAGAGATGAAGAACGGAGCAACCAGTCAAAGCCACGGAGAAACACCGAATTTGCCTTCTTGTTCCCTATCTGTTTAATTTCTGTTGTTGTTATGATGAACATATCTATGAATATGATTGTTGTTGCAATGGTTATTTTAATCAATTTAGCTTGAATTTAATTCATGTTGGGTTGGTTATATTTTGCCTACTTGAATTATTAAAATAGTGTTTATGCTGTTATAGGTCTTAGTGAAATGCTTGATTAAGTAAAATCATGCTTAGGTTATCTGGCATTATAATTGTTTAGATAACTAAAGAATTAATTGTTTAAATGGATTGAAATTGCAATTAATGAACTCAGTACTTAATCAGTGCATGTTTAATTCTTCTAAGGTAGCTGAAAATTAAATTAGCATTGTATCTAATGATTCGTATGCCTTGCATAAATTGCAAGATTGATGTGATTAAATTGTTTCAAGGTATGGCTACTTTGTTACTTCACATAATCTTTTACATGTTTATTAAGTTGAATTAATCGGTTGAATCGACATAGGAATATGTGAGAGATAATTTAATTTAATGAGTATGTATGTGCTATAGCATGTTTACCTTATTAATTCTGTTTAGTCGGTTGAATTGGCATAGGATTATGTTCAAGAGATGAATGGATTTTAATTAGTAAATATGTTCATAAGTTAGCAAATTACTGGGTTGCCATGAATTTATTCGTAATAGCATAAGAATGAATTTAATAATTCTAAGTTAAAAAGGTATAATTAATCCAACACAATTATATCATCTTGATTAAATCTTATTTGAAACCGTGCACTAGAACTCTTTTGCTTTATTTAAATTGTTTACTTAGCTTTAATCTTAATTTATAAATCACACTTTTCAAACCAAAATTATTTTTATCTCACCGAAGTGTTTTAATTAATTTCATAAATAATTCTTTTTACAGTCCCTGTGGGTACGATAACTCGACATTTACTTGTCACTTTATTACTTGTTACGACTGTGTACACTTGCACATTTACACTGTTCCAAGTTTTTGGCACCGTTGCCGGGGACTATTTTGAAAAACATTATTTGTGAATTTATTTTTACATTTTGGTTCATTTATTTTCTTGTTCAATTTTACTTACTTAATTTCTCTTGGACTATTTAAGGTGTTTATGAGTATTGACCGAATTATCGACTTACTCCCTATGGACCCTGAAATAGAACGAACCTTTCAACAACGAAGAAGACTGGCAAACCAGAGAAGGACCGAAGAGATGAATTTTGGAGATATCAATCAAGGAAACGGAGCAAACCTTGCTCAGAATTCTATCCTTATTGCTAATGATAGGGATAGAGCCTTACGACAATATACCATGCTAGTGTTCAATGATCTTAATCCGGGTATTAGAAGACTCGAGATCGAGGCACAACAATTTGAGCTGAAGCCAGTCATGTTCCAGATGCTTCTGACAGTAGGCCAGTTTAGTGGAATGCCTACTGAAGATCCTTATCTTCACTTAAGATTGTTTATGGAGGTGAGTGATTCTTTCAAACTAGCCGGAGTACTCGAAGATGTGCTATGATTGAAGTTGTTCCCGTACTCACTGAGGGACAGAGCTCGAGCCTGGTTAAACTCACTGCCACCGAACTCAATTTCTACATGGCAAGAGTTAGCAGAGAGATTTCTTGTAAAGTATTTTCCACCTAGCAAGATTGCTAAGTTGAGAAATGAGATTACTGCTTGCCAACAAATGGATGATAAATCCTTATATGAGGCATGGGAAAGATTCAAAGAGTTATTACGAAAGTGCCCTCATCAGGAATCCCGCATTGCATCCAACTTGAGACATTTTATAATGGTCTCAATGCTCACACAAGGATGGTAGTAGACGTTTCTGCTAACGGTGTCATCCTATCTAAGCCTTACAATGAGGCTTATGAGATTATCGAGAGGATCGCCAGTAACAATTATCAATGGCCAACCAATCGAGCAGTGTCAGGAAGACGAGTCGCTGAAATACATGAATTAGATGCTCTCACTTCACTCGCATCTCAGGTATCATCAATATCTTTGATGTTAAAGAATCTTACCACTAATGGGTCTAATAGTCTTGTAGCCCTGCCACCTAATCACTTTGAGAATATAGCCTGTGTCTATTGTGGGGAAGGACATGTGTTTGAAGAATGTCCATCAAACCCAGAATCCATGTACTACATAGGTAATCAGAACCAAAATCGAGGGAGGCAGGGACTGCAATCCAACTTTTACAACCCATCGTGGTGAAATCACCCCAATCTTTCCTAGAGTAACCAAAAGGCTGGGGGCAGCAACAACTACGCCCAACCTAGACCGACCCAGCCGCATAATTTTTCACAGCAAGCTTAAAAACCAGCTCAAGCTGAATCATCCAATAGCTTAGAGAATTTATTAAAGGAATACATGGCAAAGAATGATGCCACTCTAAGGAATTTGGAGAATTAAGTGGGCCAGCTTGCTACTGAACTCAGGAACCGTCCACAAGGTACTCTACCTAATGATACGGAGAATCTGAGAAATCTAGGGAAGGAGCACTGTAAAGCACTAACATTGAGGAGTGGAAAAACAGTAGAGCCCAACACTGTTGAAGTAGAAAAGGAGCATGATGAAGCTCAAGATTTGGAAGAAGTTCAACCGAGTATTGAAGTTCCAATTCCACCTGAACCAAAACCTGCAAGACCTGATAAGGTAACCTCAGAACCAGTTAATTCTGATCAGCCAACCACTCCGTTAGCAACAAAATTGCCGCCAAAGACAAATCAACCAGTACCAGTTCCAGTATATAAACCTCCACCACCTTACCCTCAAAGACTTCAAAAGCAGAAGCAAAAGGTCTAATTCAAGAAGTTCCTTGACGTACTCAAGCAACTTCACATCAACATCCCGTTGGTTGAAGCACTTGAGCAAATGCCAAATTATGTCAAGTTCATGAAGGATATCCTGTCCAAGAAACGAAGACTTGGAGAATTTGAGATGGTAGCCCTAACGAAGGAATGCAGTGCATATCTTCAAGACAAATTACCCCCTAAACTGAAGGATCCTAGGTGTCTTACCATACCATGCAATATTGGAGCAACATACTGTGGTAAGACACTATGTGACTTGGGCGGAAGTATCAACTTGATGCCTATGTCGATATTTAAGAAGTTGGGGATAGGTGAAGTTAGACCGACTACAGTTACACTTTAGTTAGTAGATCGATCCTTAGCACATCCAGAAGGAAAAATCGAGGACGTATTGGTACGTGTGGATAAGTTTATCTTTCCTGCTGATTTTGTAATCTTATATTTTGAAGCAGACAAAGAAGTACCAATTATCCTAGGAAGACCGTTCTTAGCAACTGGGAGAACACTCATTGATGTGCAGAAGGGCGAACTTACTATGCGCGTTCAGGACGATCAGGTAACATTTAACGTTTTCAAGTCAATGCGATTTCCTGACGCAATAGATGATTGTTCTGTAGTATCCGACTTAGAGGATTTAATAGTGGAGAAGGAACTCAACCCTGTTGAGGATCCTCTAGAAAGAATTTTGACATCAGACCCTCCAAGTGATGAAGAGGAGGATGAAGACTTAGCTTTGCTAGAAGCTAATCAAAAGGGATTTAATCCAGAATCTCGTTTTGAATCTTTGGATTTAGAGGAGAGAGATTACACACAACCAAAAGCGTCAATCGAGGAGCCACCTAAACTAGAACTCAGGGTATTACTTTCTCATTTAAAGTATGTTTATTTAGGTGACGCTTCTACTCTGTCTGTGATTGTTTCAGCAAAGTTAACTACTAAGCAAGAAGAGAAACTTATCTTAGTCCTGAAAAAATTCAAGAAGGCTATCGGATGGACCATAGCCAATATTCGCGGTATTAGTCCATCTGTATGCATGCACAAGATCATCCTGGAAGACGGTGAAAAAGGGATGATCAATGGACAATGAAGGCTGAACCCCATCATGAAGGACGTGGTGAAAGAGGAGATTATCAAGTGGTTAGATTCGGGTATCATCTACCCCATTTCAAATAGTTCATAGGTAAGCCCGGTCCAGTGCGTACCAAAGAAAGGAGGTATCACGATCGTAGAGAATGAGAACAACGAGTTGATACTGACGAGAATAGTTACGAGATGGAGAATCTGCATCGATTATCGGAAGCTGAACAAGGCAACTAGGAAGGATCACTTTCCTTTGCCATTCTTGGACTAGATGCTGGATAGACTCACAGGGCGAGATTACTACTATTTTCTCGATGGTTACTCGAGGTACAACTAGATTATGGTAGCACTAGAAGATCAACACAAGACCACATTCACCTGCTCGTACGGTACATTTGCATTTAGACGCATGCCATTCGGTTTATGTAATGCACCTACTACATTTCAAAGATGTATGATGTCTATTTTCACTGACATGGTTGAAAAATTTTTGGAAGTTTTCATGGATGACTTTTCAGTATTTGGAGACACTTATGATGATTGCTTAGCCAATCTGGCTAAGGTCCTCAGACGATGCGAAGAAACAAACCTAGTACTCAACTGGGAAAAGTGTCATTTCATGGTACAAGAAGGAATTGTTCTGGGGCATCGGATATCGAGACATGGGATCGAAGTAGATAGAGCAAAGGTAGACGTTATTGAAAAACTCCCACCTCCAACATCTATAAAGGGTGTTAGGAGCTTTTTGGGCCACGCCGGTTTTTATCGACGGTTTATCAAAGATTTCTCCAAAATTGCAAAACCTTTGTGAAAATTATTGGAGAAGGACAAAACATTCAAGTTCGATGATGAATGCTTAAGGGCTTTTAAGGATTTGAAGAGTCGATTAGTCACGGCACCCATAATCGTCACACCAGACTGGGACTTGCCATTTGAACTGACATGTGACGTAAGCGACTTCGCTATAGGAGCTGTCATGGCCAGCGAAGGAACAAGGGTTTTCATCCCATCTACTATGCAAGCTGAACTCTTACAGGAGCTCAATTAAACTATACGGTAACAGAAAAAGAGTTACTTGCTATTGTGTTTGCTTTTGAAAAATTTCGATCTTACCTTGTAGGTACCAAAGTGACTATCTATACAGACCACTAGGCAGTCAAGTACTTACTTGCCAAGAAAGACGCTAAGTCGAGGTTGATCCGATGGGCACTTCTACTCCAAGAGTTTGATTTGGAAATTCAAGATCGTAAAGGAGTAGAAAACCAAGTAGCAGATCACTTTTCCAGATTGGAGCTGCAAGAAGGAAATTCTCCACTTATACCGATTCATGAGACCTTTCCAGATGAGCATATACTTAAGGTAAATCACGTCCATAATACCCCTTAGTTTGCTGATATTGCTAATTTTTTAGCTTGTGGTTTGATGCCAATTGATAAGACGTATCAACAAAGGAAAAATTTTCTTCATGATATGAAGTACTATTTCTGGGAAGAGCCATATCTATTTAAAAAGTGTGCAGATCAGATGATCAGGAGATGCGTGGCAGAAGAAGAAATACCGAAGATTTTATGCCACTGTCACTTAGCTCCAAGTGGGGGACATTTTGGAGGTACTCGTACTGCAACCAAAGTTTTACAAGCTG
Organism: Gossypium stocksii; assembly: GCA_020496765.1. Classification (NCBI taxonomy): domain Eukaryota; kingdom Viridiplantae; phylum Streptophyta; class Magnoliopsida; order Malvales; family Malvaceae; genus Gossypium; species Gossypium stocksii. The sequence goes on along the minus strand of CM035623.1, from coordinate 35,736,722 downwards.
GATTCTTTTGGCCAACACTCTTCAAGGATGCATATGCGTACGTAAAGAGTTGTGACCGATGTCAAAGAGTTGGGAATGTCACCAATAGAAATGAGATGCCTCAAACAAACATCATTGAGGTCGAATTATTCGATGTTTGGGGTATTGATTTTTTTGGGCCTTTTCCTCCATCCTTTGGTCACAGGTATATATTGGTAGCAGTAGACTATGTGTCCAAATAGGTCGAGGCAGAGGCATATCCGACAAATGATGTGAAGGTCATTATGAAGTTCTTGCAAAAACATGTGTTCACCAGGTTTGGAAGCCCACGACCATTATTAGCGATGAAGGGTCCCATTTTGTGAACAAGTGGTTGAAATGGTTGTTAGACAAGCATGGAGTGAAACATAAGGTTGCAACAGCTTACCATCCGCAGACGAATGGGCAAGCTGAACTGGCAAATAAGGAGATCAAAGGCATACTCAAGAAGGTAGTTTGCCCGAACTGACGAGATTGGTCCAAAAGATTAGATGACGCTTTATGGGCTTACAGAACAGCATACAAGACACCTTTAGGGATGTCACCCTATAGACTAGTCTTTGGGAAAGCATGTCATCTACCCTTGGAGTTAGAGCACAAAGCTTACTGGGCGCTTCGACAACTCAACTTAGATCCTAAGCTCGCGAAAGAAAAACGGATGTTCCAACTCAACGAGTTAGAAGAATTCCAAATGTTCTCATATGAAAATGCCAAACTACTCAAAGAAAGACTCAAGAAATGGCATGACAAACACATCTGAGTTTGAGAATTTAAAGCAGGTCAGCAAGTCTTGTTGTTCAACTCTAGACTAAAGTTCTTTCCAGGTAAGCTTAAATCACGTTGGTCCAGTCCATCTACAATTCACAGAGTCTATCCATATAGAGTTGTTGAACTCCAAGGTAAGAGAGGTAATTTTCAAGTTAATGCTCAACGTTTGAAACACTATTGGGGGGATAAAACCGAACGGGATAACATCTCGCTCATCTTATCAGATATTTAATATTTTTCATGCTTTGTTTAATAAATAATTTAGGGTTTATTTTTCGGGTTTAATATGTTTAAATAATTTCTGTCTAGGAGGTTGGAACTTAAGCGGGACCGTTTGTGACCCCTCCAGTCTTTCCTGGGAATTTACTTTAACATAATTTTCCAAGAAATTATTCCCTAATCAACAAAATAATTTTTTTTCAAATAAAAGGGTCAATTTGATCCATTTTTTTAATTTACAACTCAATTTTTAAATTTCATTAAGTCTAGGGACTTAATTGAATTATTTTTAAAATTTGATTGCTCTTTTTGTAAATAATGAAAACTAGGTGCCTTTCTTTGTAAATATTTTCAAAAAGCATCTAGAATAAATATTTTTAATATTTTTACTATTACTAATAATATGATAAACTTTAATATATGATTATATTCATTATAATTTATATTAATTTTTATCAACTTAGATTAGAATTAGGATTAATTTAATTTTAATTTTATTTTATGTTTATCTTAAATAATTAATAGCAATTGATAATTTTATATCATTTTATTTAATTATTAATTGTTGTTAAACATGAGTAGGATTAGAATTAAACTCTTATTTTTCATTATTAAATTATATTAAGAGTTCTACTCTAATTCCTATTGATCATGCTATATATACCACCTTATACCTCCCATCCATGCATCATTCAACCCTAAAATCACCAAACCAAAACACCTTGTGCCGCAACACCCCTAGCTCTAGCAGCCCAGTTGGCAAGCACCCAGCAGCTGCCCAGGCACGTTCCAGTGCACGCATCTACTGCTCCAGCGCCTCACCTGCGCACACATCCAGCTGCTGCCCAGGCCACACCACGCACCAGTACCCAGGCCTGCTCGATGAGGCTCCCATAAGCACGTCTCAGCTCCCGCACGCGCACTCCAGGCTACTTGACGAGGCACCCGCATGTTACCTACTGTCGAAGCTGACCCCTGATGCATTTTCTGCTCCCACGCACACTAAGCCCGTACGCCCAGCTCTTGTGCGGCACACCCTCATGCCAAGCCTTAAGCCAAAATTCTTCAACCCTCCTCCTTTTAATTTGCCATCTTTCTCTTGCATTAATTTTCTTTGAGTTCTTATATTTTTGCAAAAAGGTGGTAAGATTTAATTTATCTTTTAAATTTTAATTTATTTAAATTATTTAATTTTTCAACTATTCGAATTATTAATAATTTTTATGATTTAAATTTTTGGGAAAATAAATTTTGTCTTGTCTATCTCATGTTTAGGTTAATTATACCTCGCAAGAGAACCTGCGCCTCTGCTCAAATTGAGGAAACACAAAGCAAGTTCCATTGTGTTGAAGCTAAACTGAGATACGAAAGTATCTACAAAAATCAACAGATGCATCCTGAGAAAGGCTTCACACTGAGGGAGAGCAATTACAAGGACTTCATGGCACTTATTCGTCAAATTGCTAAAGCTCTCAATTGGGAACTGTTTTGTGAAAAGAGACCTAGTGTGGATGAGGAGCTAGTTCGTGAGTTTTACTCGAATTTAACTTCAAGCGAGATGAAAGAAGTCACTGTTCGTGGAATCAAGGTTCCTATAAATTCAAATGCTATTAATGAGTTCTTTGAGTTACCTGATTTCGAGAACGACGAGTATTCATCTTTGATGAGCAATATCAAGCCAGAATTTCTACAAGAAATTCTCGAGGAGCTTACAGTTGAAGGTTCCAGTTGGACTGTGTTGAAACAAGGAACCGCCACTTGTCGAAGAGAATACTTAACACCTATTGCGAATGTATGGTTTTATTTCATCCGTTTCAGCCTTCTTCCTAGCTCACATGGGACTACAATTTCATTAGAACGAATGGTCTTACTATACTCGATCTTGATGGGTAAGACCATTGATGTGGGAAAGATCATCCTGAAAGAAATTCGAAATTGTGCCGCTAGACATTCTGGCCCTGCTTACTTCCCCTTTACAATAACTATTCTGTGCTTGAAAGCAGAAATTCTTGCTAATGTAAAGAAGACAGGGTACACCCAAGGCACAATTACAGATTGGGACCTCTACCGAGTAGCCGGAGACTCAGTTCTGCAACAACAAGTTGAAGAAAGTGAAGAACCTGAGGTACCTGATGAAGAAGAAGATCCCACGATGCAATCATTTGAAGCCCCTGATAAGGTGGACCCAGTGGAGCCTAAAGATGAATCTGATGCTGGAACTCCAATGTTTAGAGCTCAGTTGCCTAGCCCAGACTTTCGAGATGAGCTGTCAAATTGGATGGACTTAATGCAACACATGCAATGGCAGCAACAAGCATATTGGAGATACTCAAAAATAAGGGATGACTCATTTCAAAGTGCTTTCCAGAGAATATACAATGACCCATTTATTTTTGTGCCTGAATTTCCAGATTTCATATTCGAGCCATGGACTTCACTCTCGAAAAAGGAGCGAAGCGATTCATGCAAAGGCAATAATGATGAAGCAAAAGATGAGTCCAAGTTGGAAGGATCTGCGAATAAATAAAAGGGAGGGATCTTGACTTTATTTAATTTTTGTTTTTAGGTTACTTTAGGATTAGGTTAATTAAGAATCTTTTATTCTGCATAATAAAACAAGAGAAGAAAATCCTGAATAAATATGGACAAGTCATAAAGTATAAAGTGTGGCAGTAGATATATACATGTCTAGGATTGGATTTTGAAAGAGCTTGGTACTTAAGCAGTCACATTGACTCACCTCCTCTTTTCTAAATTCCTACCTGGTGTATAGTATCTATTCACTTTAAACAATGAGGACATTGTTCATTTTAAGTTGGGGGGACCGAAATTTGAAATTATTTTCATATAGAATAATTTTTTTCTTTTAAGTATGATTAGGGTATATTTTCTATTCAATAAATTTGAAATTTGTTAAGTATGATAAACTTGAGTATGAATAAAGTTCTATTTTTTTCAATAAATTATTATGTAGCTTAATAATGACATGAATGTATTTTTAATAAAGTATGCAACTTCATACCATAAAATTTTTTATCTCTTTAGGAAAGTTAGGTATGCATGAAAGTTTAAGTCTTTAGAATTGACTTAGTAGTTTCTTGAGGCGAAATCCTAGGAAGCATGGAACATTGAAAATGATTTAGGCAACTATTGTTTGGATCGTTTGAGCCTTTCAAGCCCACCATGGTAAATTTTATCCTTTGAAACCCAACTTTGAGACTATATGGCCTGATTTTTAGAACCTATACAAATTTAGCCCATCACGTTTCTCTTAATTATCTTTAAATTGTCCCAAACACTAAACTCAGTACTATTCAAGAATATCGTTTAAAAATAAGTTTAGGGAGTTGAAAAGAAATATCAAATGCTCAAAATTTGTATGCAGAAAGAAAGTGCTCAATAAAAAGAAGAAAAAAAAAAGAGAAAAGAAAAAAAAAAAGAAAGAGCACATATATTTGAAAAGGAGCATGTGAAAGGTGGTGATTGAAGGTAAAAATTTTTAAAGGTTCAATTTACACTGAGTCTAGGGTTTTTAGCCGAAATTTATCTATCTTTTTACCTACCCTTAAGCCCAGCCACCTTACAATATTGTTAAAGACCTATTGATTTGAAGTTCCAATGTTACCTAAATTAGTGGAGAGAAATTGCTTTGTTCAACCTATGAAGACATAAGTTAAGCTTAATGATTGAAGCTTATTCTTGAATAAAGGATTAAAAATTGAATTGGTAGGAATTAACATGTCTTTATTAGGAAATATTTAGTCTAATTTTGCTATTGTAATAATTGTTGAGATTAATTCGAATAATATGAACACTTGAGTAGCATAAGGATCAAATTTCTTATTTTTGAGCATGAGTATATCAAATTCATAATTTTGAGAAAAATTTTGTTCTGAAGAAGGTTTTTCAAAGTGTTTTCAAGAAATTCTTTTCAAAATTTGTGCATTACTCGGGATGAGCAATGAATTAAGTTTGGGGCTGTGGAAACACAAAAATTTGTATACTTTTTCATGCCATTTTTAACTTAAATTCATGCAAATCTAATTTAATTCTTGACAAAAAAATAATTAAATATTATAAAATAATTAAATTGTGTTAAAAATATAAACATGATGAATTTTAATTAATTTTGGTTAATTTTGACAGAATTGCACAAAGGGCGAAAAATGGCCCGGCGGACACTGCGAGAAGAACAAAATCAGGAAGCAATTTAAAGTATCGAGGTGAATTAATTTCCAGCCCGAGGCAGTCTAGAAATGTGTATTAATTCATAATTATATTAATTTTAGTTTATTTCCTATTTTATTTAGGTTAAATAAATTAATTTTAATTAATTATGGAAAAAGGGCCTAGTGAACCGCACTGGTTGAACCGAACGGAGTGAGCCGAACCAGCCACTAATTGAGCTGACCAGAACCAGCCATAGGATGACCCAAATCAGCAATTTATCTGATTAAATATGCTTGCAAAAATCCCCTTAAAAAAACTCTAAATTACGTTCAAACCCCCCTTTATTTTTGGCTTTGTAGCTTTGCCCCAACCTATTTTTAGCAAGGTTGACAGCTTCAACCTTGCCATGTGTGTAGCTGGCCATGTGGGGGGTCTCTTGGCTGCTGAGTTTGCTATTTTTAGCAGCCCTCTTCAGCTATAAAAGCCACCCCTTCCTGCTCATTTCAATCATCCCTCACTTCACAACATTCTCTCATTCTCTCTTCTTCTCTCCACTCTCTTTTCTCTCCATTTCCCATTTCATTTTCCTATAGCTCTTGTGCCGATTCTTCCTCTTGGAAAAAAGGTGTTTTCCCAGCCATTTTCGGTAGCAAGCGAGCATTCATAGAAGCCTATACCGGTAAGGACAACGGAGACGTAGAATGGAGCAACCAGTCAAAGCCACGGAGAAACACCGGATTTGCCTTCTTGTTCCCTATCTTTTTAATTTTTGTTATTGTTATGATGAACATATCTATGAATATGATTTTGTTGCAATGGTTATTTTAATCAATTTAGCTTGAATTTAATTCGTGTTGGGTTGGTTATATTTTGCCTACTTGAATTATTAAAATAGTGTTTATGCTGTTATAGGTCTCAGTGAAATGCTTGATTAAGTAAAAGCATGCTTAGGTTATCTGGCATTATAATTGTTTAGATAACTAAAGAATTAATTGTTTAAATGGATTGAAATTGCAATTAATGGACTCAGTACTTAATCAGTGCATGTTTAATTCTTCTAAGGTAGCTGAAAATTAAATTAGCATTGTATCTAACGATTCGTATGCCTTGCATAACTTGCAAGATTGTTGTGATTAAATTGTTTCAAGGTATGGCTACTTTGTTACTTCACATAATCTTTTACATGTTTATTAAGTTGAATTAATCGGTTGAATCGACATAGGAATATGCGAGAGATAATTTAATTTAATGAGTATGTATGTGCTATAGCATGTTTACCTTATTAATTCTGTTTAGTCGGTTGAATTGGCATAGGAATACGTTCAAGAGATGAATGGATTTTAGTTAGTAAATATGTTCATAAGTTAGCAAATTACTGGGTTGCCCTAAATTTATTCGTAACAGCATAGGCATGAATTTAATAATTCTAAGTTAAAAAGGTATAATTAATCCAACACAATTATATCATCTTGATTAAATATTTTTCGAAATCACACTTTTTAAACCAAAATCATTTTTATCTCACCAAAGTGTTTTAATTAATTTCATAAATAATTCTTTTTACAGTCCCTGTGGGTACGATAACTCGACATATACTTGTCACTTTATTACTTGTTACGACTGAGTACACTTGCACATTTACGCCGTTCCAACCTACAACACTCAACATGAAACTTTAGCCTTGCTCTTAAAACCTATCAACTTGAATACTTTTCTCCTTTAAGATTCTTTTAAAATAGCGAAGGATACCTGTATTTCAATCTCATAAATGATGCTAATGCCATGTCCCAGACATGGTCTTACATGGGATCACACATCGATGTCGATGCCATGTCCCAGACATAGTCTTACAGAGATTGTACTCTGATGCTGACGCCATGTCCCAGACATGGCCTTGCACGGGATCTCATATCAGATGCCCAGGCCATGACCCTGGCACAGTCTTACAAGGGATCCTTATCTCATCTCGGTGCCGAAGCCATGCCCCAGACATGGTCTTACATGGGACCTCGTCTCGGATGCCCATGCCATGTCCCAGACATGGTCTTGCAGGGATCACCTCTCGATACCAATGTCATGTCCTAGACATGGTCTTATATGGGATCTCAATTTGGTGTCGATGCTATGCCCCAGACATGGTCTTATATGGGACCTACAATACTCATGACACGATTACGATATCATTCGTATCATTTAACTTGCATGTAACTTCTCTTTTCATGTTTTCATCATTTCTTGGTAAAATTTTCACATCGATAAATTTCATGAATTTTATACATTGCTTCAACGATCAATATCATGGAATGAACTTAAACTTTATACATTTAACTTTCCATGCTTCCTAGGTTTTCGCCTCAAAAAACTACTAAGTCAATTCTAGAGACTTAAACTTTCATGCAGGCTTAACTTTCCTACAGAACTAAAAATTTTATGGTATGATTTGCATGTTTTATTAAAAACACATTTATGTCATTTTTTAGTTAACATAACAATTATTGAAATAATTGAACTTTATTCATACTGAAGTTTAGCATACTTAACAAAATTTCATATTTTTGAACAAAATATAACCTAATCATAACTGAAAGAAAAATTTATTCTGAGTGGAAATAATTTTAATTTTTAGGTCCCCCTACTTAAGATGAACAATGTCCTCATTGTTAAAAGTGAATAGATACTATACATCAGGTAGGATTCTAGAAAAGAGGAGGTGAGTCAATTTGACTGCTTAAGTACCAAGCTCTCTCTAGATCCAATACTAGACACGTATATATCTATTGCCTCACTTTATACTTTGTACTTTGTTCATTTTTATTTATGATTTCCACCTCTTGTTTTATTATGCGAAAATAAAGATTCCTAATAAAACCTAATCCTATTAAATAACCTAAGAATGGAAATAAAATAAAGTCGAGATCCTTTATTTTTATTTATTTACAGATCCCTCTAAATTTGACTCATCTTTTGCTCTATCATCTTTGTTTTTGCATGAATCGCTTCGCTCCCTCTTCGATAGTGGACTCTATGGGTCAAATATGACATCTGGAAACTCAGCCATAAAAATAAACGGGTCATTGTATGTTTTCGTAAGAGCGCTTCTCATTGAGTCATCCCGTATTTTTTAATATCTCCAGTAAGCTTGTTGCTGCCACTACATATGTTGCATGATGTCTATCAATTTTGATAGCTCATCTCGAAGATCTAGGTGAGGCGATTAAGTCCTGAACATTGGAGTTACGATGTCAGGTTTGGTTACTGGTTCCATTGGTTTTACCTTATCAGGGATTTCAGCTGACTGCATTGGTTCGATCTCTGTAGGATCTTCTTCTTCTTCTTCTTCAAGATCCTCGCTTTTTTTAACTTTTTGCTGTAGAACAGAGCCTCCAGCTATTCGGTAGAGGTCCCAATCTGTGATTGTTACCTGGCTATAACCTGTCTTCTTTACATTTGTAAGAACTTTAGCTTTCAAGCATAAAATTATTATCGTAAAGGGAAAGTAAGCTAGGCCAGAACGTCTAGCAGCACAACTCTGTATTTCTCTTAGAATGACTTTTCCCACATCAATGGTCTTTCTAGTTAAGATTGAGTATAATAAGACCATTTGCTCTAATGAAATTGTAGTCCCATGTGAAATAAGCATAAGGCTGAATCGAATGAAATAGAACCATACCTTCGCTAGTGGTGCCAAATATTCTCAGCGACCAGTGAGAACTCCTTGCTTTAACACAGTCCACTTGGAACCTGGAGCTGTAAGTTCCTCGAGAATTTCTTGTAGATTTTCAGACTCAATATTGCTCATCCAGGAAGAATATTCATCGTTTTTTAAATTAGGTAATTCAAAGAATTCATTAATAGCGTTTGACATTGTTAGTACCTTAATTCCATGAATAAAAACTTCTATCAATTCACTTTGAGGTCAAATTCGTGTAAAATTCACGAATTAATTGCTCATTGACACTAGGTCTTTTCTCACAAAATAACTCTCAATTGTGTAACACCCTGAATTTAGGCCTAGTAGGATTTGGCCTTATGCATGGGATCCGCGAGGAGGTTGCACATAAAAGTTTATATGTCCAAGAAATATAAAAAATTGTGTGTTGATTTAGTGGCTAAGTGATTTTGGAATGTTAGGGGGTTTCTATAAAGTCCTGGGATCAAGCTGGGGCATTTGGAGAATTTTTATTTTTGAGCCTGACTTCTAGTGCTAAGCCTTTTAAATAATTGTGGCTAAGGAATGACACAAGGAAGCATGTGGCCTAGTAGTTGTGGTGTCATTCAGGTTGCAAAGGAGCAAGGGTTCAAGTCTTGGATCTTGCAATTTATTTTGGTTTTCTCATAAGTAAACCTGGATGCTAGCATGTAGGGCTTGTATTTAGTTGTGACTGTTTTGTGTCACAAGGAGTAGTGTGGCCTAGTGGAAGAGGGGTGACTGGGGTGGCAGAAGATATGAGGTTCGAGTCATTGAGGGAGCTTTGGGTATTCATTTTTGCAGTTGTGACGCCAATGTTTGAGTTGTAGTAAAATTCTGCCAAGGTGGTTATGGACTTGGTCTTGAGGGAGTCATTCAAGGGGCAGGGATAGAAGTTGGTAAGGTTTGGAGGAGGAAAAGGTGGAGAAAATTGTGGGATTGAGTGTGGAGAGGAATTGTAGCCGTTTGGGGAGCTTGAGGGAAGCCAAATTCGGCTAGTTGAGGGTTTTAGCATTTTTGGTCAGTTTAGTTACCAAATTTGTGTTTTACAGAAGTTCTTTTCTCTTTTTGGTTGTTCCTTGCGTTGCCGAATTTGGTTGGAAGTAACCTCTCATGCATTTTGTTTCTTTCTTTGTTGATTAGCCAGAATTGTCAAGGTACCATTTCGGGCATTCTTCTACAAATACCCTTGGCCGATTACATCTCTCCCTTTTCTTCTTGTTTTGTGCTGGTTACTATTCTTCTTTTCTCTTCTAAACCATGGTCTTCTTTTTCTACTTCATTTCTCTGGTTGGGAAAAACACTCTCTTCTTTTACTTTCCCTGTAACAGCCCGGTTTAGACCCTAGTCAAAATAGTGGTTTCGGGACCACATATCTAAATCCAAAAAAATACTCTGATATTATTTTCTGTGTCTATGATATATGAATTATCATCTGATAAATTTCTGTGATTTAATTTGTCTGTCTCTATCTTGAATTATGAGAAGGGATTAAGTTGCAAATGTGATAAAATTTGCATGTTACTTATGCATATGTTTATTTGGAGTGGCTTTTAAATATAATGGCCTTATGTGTCAATTTCACCTTTGGATGTTTATGTGGTCATAAATGACCTTAAAATAAGTGTTTTACATGTTTATAAATAAGGGTTAAAATTGTAAATGATGTATAAAATATATGTTATATTAAAATATCATGAAATCATGGCCACTATATGTTTCTCTCCACTTATTCATAAAGGAAAAAGAAAGGGTTTTATACATTTGTTCATTCGGTACATTTTAAGCTCAATTGAGGTATGTTTTGACTTTGAATTTTGATAATTTTTACGTTTCTATGATCATTGCTTCGTATTCTTCCATGCCTATGTCTCAATTTCTATTTTTGATAAAGTTTATAAATAGTGCCATTGTTGATATTTGAAGCTTTGTAGTGAAATTAAATGAATTATGATGAATAGGTGTTGAATAAACATGTTTTGCCATGAGATTTTGATGAATTTGAGCCATATGGGCTAATTTGTGAAAATGACATTTTGGGAGGATTAAATTGTGAAATAAATGTGTATATGGGCATATATGAGAGCCATGAAGATTCGGCTAGGCCATTTTGTAATGAAATTGTGTATATTTGATGTTTTTGTGAATTATGGACCAAGGTGTCAAAATGTGAAAATGTGAGGGCTAAAATGTAAAATGCCCTAAATGAGTGTTTATGGATTGAATTGAATGAAATAGAATATTGAATGGCTGAATTTTAATTTATTTAGATCCAGAACTAAGGAAATCAGACTTAGATCGAGGAAAGTCCAAAATCGTTGAATAGGGAGCTCAAATCCATCTAAACTAGTACGAGGTAAGTCAATATACAAATATACGTTATATTAATGTTTGATATAAATGCTAGAGTTATAAACTGTATTTGGATGGCCATGAGAGCCTGCTGTATTGATTTTGAGTTGCTTTTGCTTGTGTAATGGAAAAAGAATCATATGTAAGACCCTGTATGGGACAGTGGCACCTATTCTGAATCATATGTAAGACCCTGTCTGGGACAGTGGCACCTACTCTGAATCATATGTAAGACCCTGTCTGGGATAGTGGCACCTACTCTAAATCACATGTAAGACCCTGTCTAGGACAGTGGCACATACTCTGAATCACATGAAAGACCACTTCCGGGACGTCGGTATTGTATGAGATTATAAACATCTGAATCATCTGTTAATACATTTACGAGGAATGGATTGAGTATATGTATTGTGAAACTGTTTCAGGTATGTTAGTATCATACTAAACCTCTATATAGGAATGGCTCTGTTTCTGTGAAATAATGTGAATGAAGTATGTATAAATTCACGAGAATGAAATATGAACACATGAGCTTGAAATGATTCATGAAACCATCTTATGTAAAGACCATTATTCTTGGTTCATATCTTGTCAAGTTGAAATGGTTATATTACTTTTGTTTTAGAATTGAGGTTTAAATTGTATATCGCTTACTAAGCCTTTGTAGCTTACTCTATTTATTCTTTCAACTGTGTTATAGATATCGTAGCTATTATAGGCTCGAGGATAGTCAAGAATCATCACCACACTATCGAGCTTGTTTTGGTACCTTTTTGAATGTACAAAGTTTAAGGATGGCATGTATAGGATAGAAGGTTTATGTATTAAGCTTGGATGTGTTGATTAGTAATGCCATGAAAGTTGGCTAGCAAATGGTATGTTTGTGCTTGGTTTTGGTTTATGGTTTGTTATGCCAAATTGTGTAAGCCATAATGGTTCTATGATCTAGTATGATTTGGTCCTCTTGAAACATGTCAATGTGAGAAATGGATGTGGTTTGAATGAGTTATATACTATGTGTTTGGTTATGAACATGTTTAGTTTGAGATTTGAATATGAATGGTTTGATCATGTTGAGGTATGTTTTAAGGCATTGAATTAAGTTGAAATTGTGGCATGAATTGGCTTGTAGATATGACCCTTTAATGGGTGGAAAGTATGACTTAAACCAAGCCTGCTTAGTGCCACACGGCTAGGGCACACAGGCGTGCCTTAAGGCCATGTTGATTTTCCAGTATTGAGCATAAGACCTACATGGCCAAGACACGCGAGCGTGTCTCGTGGCCGTGGCCAAAAGTCAGTATGCCTACTCTGTTTTGGCATGGCTTGGGTGCACGGGCGTGCCTGAGTCCCGTGTGAGGTACATGGCTGTGTGACCTCCTTAAGTTGGAAAATTTTATATGTGTTCTGAATTTTACGATTGTATTCAGTTTAGTCCCGACCCTGTCTTAATGTACGTTTGAGGCCTACTGGACTTTCAAAAAGGGATTTTATATTTGAATTTTGTTATGATCTCTGAATATTCTATTTTGATCTGTTCTGAATATCCAGTAATGCCCCTACCTATTCCGACGACAGTAACGGGATAGGGGTGTTACATTCCTGTTAAACTTCTTATAGCCGAATACCTGCTCTCTCTTTGTCAACTATTGTTTCCATCGTAGGGTTGCGGTTCCCTCTCCTCTTTTATCATTATTAAGTGTAAGTAATGGTGATTGTTTTAATAGTTTTTCGTTGCTAATAGTATTCATTTTTGCTTATGCTGAATGCCCCCTTCACTTTCTTAGATGATTTCCTTATTGACCCTATACATTTTTTTCCTTTTTTTCAATACTTTTTGTGGTATTGGTTTCTTCTTTTCTTATATATCGATATTGGCTGTTACCTAGGTCCTCTCGGGGTTTGATAAAGGGACAAGTGACTTTAAGTTATCAACATTCTACCCTCAGTTCTTGACCAAGGTAAGCATTCTTGCCTTCTTGGTTGGAGGCCAAATGTTCTTGATGGCTTATAAACTTTCAAGCACGGTTTTAATCATATGGGTATTCAATGTCTTTTAATAAGGTTTGATTTTATGTGGAATCCGTCAAGGGGTTTAATCTTTGTTAATGTTTAGATGGATTAATTGGCTAACTGTTAGTCTTAAATGATTGTAGGTTCGTGGCTAGGGATTCGTAACGCGCTTCATAATCAAGGTGTGTACCCACACCCCTCTAGCTATAGAACGGCAAAAGCCAAAATCCTGAAATGGCAGAATGCCAAAAACCCAGAAGTTTAGCAATGGTAACCAAACGAGAGTAAGAACACTCGTGTAGATAAGTCAATATGACGACAGAGGCCCCATGAGCGATCTCATGGACTTGGGTCGCTTTTTGGCCAACTGGGCCGAAATAGGCCTTATGGTCCCGTGGGCCCTACATGAGCAAAATTCATGGACAGGTAGGAAATAACAAGCCAGTCATGTTGTTTACATGGCCAAGGGAAGTTTTGGACTTATTAGGCCACATGAGAGTGTAGGTCCCACTCGGGCCACATATTAGGCTTTTGGGCCCAAGCATTTTGTTGACTGTTAAAAGTGACATAAGTCACGTTGAATGACTGTGGGCTTAGTAATGGGCTGACTTGTGTACTTTGGCATATAATGGCAAATGACCATTATGCCCCTAAAGGGCAAAATGACTAAAATACCCTTATATGATTTATGACTATTTTTGTATGCTATGTGTGATATGTATATATCTGATACTGAGCATGACATCATGCATTCACGTATGATATTATGACATGTCATTCTACATGGGGGTTGGGTTTTATTGATGGAGGAAGTATTATGGCTTATAACCATCCTGTTTAAGGCACATAGCCTTCCTGCTTATGGCTTCTAGCCATTCTGTTCATTGGTAGCTTTGCTGTGATACTTATGGCTCTGTGCCATCCTGATCATGGCCTTGTTCCATCCTGTCTATGGCTTTAAGCCATCCTATTGACTTAGTGCCGCAACTGGTGCTGAGCTTGGTGTGCTGGCTGGGTGGGTCGATTTTATCCCCGCACGAGGTGACTGGCAGGACGGAGCGGAGTATTGGTTGGATTGGGGTGGGATTTCTGTCTGCATTTTTTCACCTGTTATTGTTACTACACTGGGCTAAGGCCCACCTGACATTATTTCTGTAATGGGCTTAGGCCCATTTTGTTCTGCATACTACAAATCTGACCGTTTGTTTTGTACGGGATTACACACTGAGTTTACATAAACTCACCCTTCTGACTAACTGTGCAGGTAATCCCCAACATTAGGCGATTCGATGCTGCAAGGAGTTCGATGGTAACCCACACTTTTGCACTGGTTTTAAAATAGTGGATTTTAAGTATTTTATTTGGATTTTTGTTTTGTAACAAGGCCTCTTTATCTTTTGGACTTTAATTTGGGATTTTACGGTTTTAAGTTTATTATCTGCTAGTTTTAAGATGCGGTTTTCAAAAATGATAACTGATTTCAAAATCAACACGTTTCCACAACACTTTCAAAATGGTTTCACGACTCTATCCTTAAACATCGCGTTTTCGTAAATCAACAATTTAAAATTAAGTTTCCGCAACCAGCAACTTTTTAATATAGATATAGTTTTACAATAAACCACGTTTAGAAAATAAGCTAACATAGACTTCACATCAGTTTTATATGGCTAGAAATTTTAAAATTAGAAGAAAGGATTTCAATGAAAACAAGGTTTTCGAAAAGCACTTCAATGTGACATGCCAAAGTCGGGCCTAATGTCTCATGAAATCAATATAGTTGCTTTTTTCAGTGTAAAGCCTTTTTCTAGGTCCATCTATTGATTCTTGAAAACACTTTTGCATCTCGCTTTGGCTTCTTCAGAGTGGAATTTATTTTATGATTCATTTCTGGGCAGAGGTACGAGTTCTCCTGCGAGGCATGATTAACTTGAACATAAGATGGAAACAAATATTTTCTCAAAATTTTAATTAGTATAAAATATTAATTATTCAACAAATTGAAAAAATAAAAATTTAGGAGTAAAATTTGTCTTACCACCTTTTTATAAAAATGAAGAACTCAAAGCAAATAAATATAAAGCAAAGGGGGTTGGTTTAGGGATGGTTGTAGGGTGTCTTGATGGTGTGGTGTGATAGGCAAGAGTGTTGGTGCGAGTAGCTAGGCGCGGTGTGAGCAAATGCACGAGCAGCAGGCAGCATTGTTGGGGGATCCTTGCGCAAGCAGCAGAGCATGTGTGTGTTGCGCGGATGTGGGGAAGTGTGCAGCAAGCAGGCGCGTCGAGTAGGCCTGATAAGCTGCTGGAGTTGGATGTGCGGCAGGTACTATGACAGGGAACAGGCTACTGGCACGAACGGTGTGCGTGGAGCTATTGGGCCCAAGGGTGATGTGCAGAGCTGGGCAGTGTTGTGGCTAGAGAGTTCGGCATTAGGTGATTTGATACTTGATAGGTTTTGGATGCTATGGAGGGATGAATGAAAAAAATGGCAAAGGTGGGTGAAATTTATAGTGAAAAGAGTAAGAGTTTAATTAAAATTCTTAGAACGAATTAATAATTAAGATATTCCAAGTTCTAATTCTACATAGAGTTAACAACAATTAATAATTAATATAATGCATATGAAATTATTAGTTGTTATTAATTTATTAAAAATAAATACTTATTAAATAAAATATGGTCAAATTTAAATTAATCATAATTCTATGCAAAGTTGATAATAATTAATATATATTATAATTGATATAATTATATATTAATGATTATCATCTTATTTAATAAATTAAAAATATTTATTCTAGATGTCTTTTGAAAATATTTACAAAAAGAGACATCAAATTTTTAGTATTTACAAAAGAGCAACAAAATTTTGAAAATAGTGCAATTAAGTACCTAGACTTAAAGAAAATTTGAAATTGAGTTGCAATTTAAAACTTGGATCAAAATTGACCCTTTTATTTGAAAACTTAAAATTTTATTTTGCCATTTAGGGAATAATTTCTCGAAAGATTATGTTAAAATCAATTCCAAGGAAAGATTGGAGGGGTTAAAATCAGTCCTGCTTAAGTTCCAATCTCCTTAGATAGAATTTATTTAAACATACTAATCCCGAAAATATACCCTAAATAAATTATTAAAAAAAAAAAGAAAATTTAAATATATGATAAAATGAATGAGATTTGGTCCTGTTCAATTTTATCTCTCAGTAACGTTTTAAGCGCTAAGCATTGACTCGAAAATTACCTCCCTTACTTTGAAGTTCAACAACTCCATATTGATAAACTTAGTGAATCATAAATAGACCGGACCAATGTGATTTTAACTTACCTAAAAAGAACCTTAATCTAGAATTGAATAACAAGACTTGCTAACCTGCTTCAAATTCTCAAACCCGAATGTGTTTGTCATGCTATCTCTTAAGTCTTTCCTTGAGTATTTTGGTTTTCTCATATGAGAACATTCGGAACTCTTCTAACTTATTAAGTTAGAGCGTCTATATCTCTTTAGCAAGCTTAAGATCCAAGTTGAGTTGTTGGAGAGCCTAGTAAGCTTTGTGTTCTAACTCTAAGGGCAGATGACAGGCTTTCTTAAAGACCAATCTATAGGGAGACATCCCTAAAGGTGTCTTGTATACTGTCCTGTGGGCCCATAAAGCATCGTCCAATCTTTTGGACCAATCTCGTCGGTTCAGGCAAACTACCTTCTTGAGTATGCCTTTGATCTCTTTATTTGCTAGTTCAGCTTGCCCATTTGTCTGCAGGTGGTAAGTTGTGCCAGCCTTGTGCTTCACTCCATGCTTGTCGAGTAAACATTTCAACCACTTGTTCACAAAATGGAACTCTTCATCACTGATGATGGCTCTTGGGGTTCCAAACCTTGTGAACACATGCTTTTGCAAAAACTCCATTACAACCTTAACATCGTTTGTCAGATATGCCTCAGCCTCAACCCACTTAGACATGTAGTCTACTACTACCAATATGAACTTGTGACCAAAAGACAAAGGGAAAGGACCGAGAAAGTCAATACCCCAAACATCAAATAATTCTACCTCAATAATGTTAGTTCGAGGCATCTCATTTTTGTTTGTGATGTTCCCAACCCTTTGACATCGATCACAGCTCCTTACCTAAGCATACATGTCTTTAAATATTGTTCGCCAAAAGAATTCAGCTTGCAATACTTTGGCCACATTACATGTACCTCCGAAGTGTCCCCCACTCAGAGCTGAGTGGGAATGATATAGAATTTTATGTACTTCATCTTCTACCATACATCTCCTGATCATTTGACCTGCACACTTTTTAAACAAGTATAGTGCTTCCCAGAAGTAATACTTCACATCACGAAGAAACTCTTTCTTTTAATGATACGTCTTATAGATTAACATCAAACCACAAGCTAAATAGTTAGCAATATCTGCAAACCAAGGAGTATTATAGACATGATTTACCTTCAGTATGTGTTCATTTGGAAATGTCTCCTGAATGGGTATAAGTGGAGAATTCCCTTCTTACGACTCTAATCTGGACAAGTGGTCTACTACTTAGTTTTCTACTCCCTTTCAATCTTAAATTTCTAGATCGAACTCTTAAAGTATAAGTACCCATCAGATCAGTCTTGGCTTAGTGTATTTCTTGGCAAGTAAGTACTTAATTGCTGAGTGGTCCGTATTAACAATCACTTTGGTACTTACAAGATAAGATCAGACCTTGTCAAAAGCAAACACAATAGCAAGTAACTCTTTCTCTGTTACCGTATAATTCAGTTGAGCTCCTGTCAGAGTTCAACTTGCATAGTAGATGGGATGAAAAACTTTATTCATTCACTTGCCCATGACAACTCCTATCCCGAAGTCACTTGCATCATACATCAATTCAAATGGAAAATCTCAGTCTAGTGTAACGATTATGGGTGCCAAAACTAACTGACTTTTTAAATTTTTGAAAACTCTTAAGCACTCCTCATCAAATTTGAATGTCATGTCCTTCTCCAATAATTTGCATAAGGGTTTAGCAATTTTGGAGAAGTCCTTGATAAATCTTCGATAGAAATTGGCGTGGCCCAAAAAGCTCCGAACACTCTTTACAAATGTTAGACGTGGGAGTTTCTCAATAACGTCTTCCTTTGCTTTATCTACCTCGATCCCATGTCTCATTATCCGATTCTCTAGAACAATACCTTCTCGTACCATGAAATGACATTTTTCCTAGTTGAGTACAAGGTTTGTTTCTTTGTATTGCCTTAGTACCTTGTCTAGATTGGCTAGGCAATCATCATATGTATCTTCTAATACTGAAAAATAATCCATAAAGACTTCCAAGTATTTCTCAACCATGTTAGTAAAAATAGACATCATACATCTTTGAAATGTAGCAGGTGCATTACATAAACCAAATGGCATGCTTCTAAATGCGAATGTATTGTACGGGCAAGTGAATGTTGTCTTGTCTTGATCTTCCGGTGCTACTATAATCTAATTATACCTCGAGTATCCATCGAGAAAATAGTAATAGTCTCACCCTGCGAGTCTATCCAGCATCTAGTCTAAAAACAGCAAAGGAAAGTGATCTTTTCTAGTCGCTTTGTTCAGCTTTTGATAATCGATGCAAATTCTCCATCCCGTAATTGTTCTTGATGGTATCAACTCGTTATTCTCATTCTCAATGATCGTAATACCTCTTTTCTTTGGCACGCACTGGACTGAACTTACCCATGAGCTGTCTAAGATAGGGTAAATTACACCTGCATCTAACCACTTGATGATTTCTTTCTTTACCATGTCCTTCATGATGGGGTTCACTCTTCGTTGTCCATCAATCATCCCTTTCTTGCCATATTCCAGGATGATCTTGTGCATGCATATAGACAGACTAATGCCACGAATATTGGCTATAGTCCATCCGATAGGCTTCTTGAATTATTTTAATACTAAGATGAGTTTCTCTTCTTGCTCAACGGTTAATTCCACTGAAACAATCATAGAAAAAGTAGAAGCATTACCTAAATAAACATATTTTAAATGTGAGGGAAGCACCTTCAGTTATAATTTAGGTGTCTCCTCAATTGACGGTTTTAGTTGGGCATAATCCCTATTCTCTAACTCCAAAGATTTAAAATGGGATTGTGGATTAAATCCCATTTGATTAGCTTCTAGCAAAGCTAAGTATTCATCCTCATCTTCATCATTTAGAGGGTCTAATGTTAAAATTTATTCCAATTGGTCCTCACATAGTTGAGTTCCTTTTCCATGATTAATTCCTCTAAATTGGACACTACAGAATAAACATCAATTGTGTCAGGAAATTGCATAGACTGAAAAACATTAAATGTTACTCGATCGTCCTGAGCACGTATAGTAAGCTCACCCTACTGCACATCAATAACGGTCTTCCAGTTGCTAGGAAAGGCCTTCCTAGGATGATGGGCACTTCTTTGTCTGCTTCAAAGTCTAGAATAAAAAATTCAATAGGAAAAATAAATTAGTCTACATGCACCAATACATCCTCGATTTTTCCGTCTAGATGTGCTAAAGATCAATCTGCTTAAAGTGTAACCGTAGAAGGTCTAACTTCACCTATCCCCAAGTTTCTAAATATTGACATGGGCATTAGGTTGATACTCACACCTAGATTACATAGTGCCTTACCACAATATGTTGCTTCA
Source organism: Gossypium stocksii (assembly GCA_020496765.1). Classification (NCBI taxonomy): domain Eukaryota; kingdom Viridiplantae; phylum Streptophyta; class Magnoliopsida; order Malvales; family Malvaceae; genus Gossypium; species Gossypium stocksii. The sequence continues at coordinate 35,716,829 of CM035623.1, read as the reverse complement.
ATGTTGCAAGGTATGGTAAAACATCCAAGATCCTTCAACTTTAGGGGTAGTTTGTCCTGAAGATATGCACTGCATTCCTTTGTCAGGGCTACTGTCTCAAATTCTCCAACTCTTTATTTTTTGACAGGATATCTTTCATGAATTCGACGTAATTTGGCATTTGTTCATATGCTTCAACAAACGAAATATTGATATGAAGTTTTTTGAGTACATCTAGGAACTTCTTGAATTGAAATTCCTACTTCTGCTTTTGAAGTTTTTGGGGGCAGGGTGGTGGAGGCTTCTTTACTGGAACTGGTTGACTCATCTTCTATGGTAATTCTACATCTAACGAAGTTGTTAGTTTATCAAAATTAGCTGGATCATAAGTTACCTTATCGGATTTTACAGATTCAAGTTATGGTAAAACTAAAATTTCAACACTCTGTTGAACTTCCTCTAAGTCTTAAACATCAATTGGTTCCTTTTAAACTTCGATGATGTTGGGATCTAATGTCTTTCCACTCCTTAATGTCAATTCTTTACAATAGTCCTTCTCTGGATCCTCGGATTCTCTGTATCACTAGGTAAAGCACCTTGTGGTCGATTTTTTAGTTCAGTTGCAAGCTGGCCCATTTGGTTTTCCAGGTTTTTTTAATGTAGCTACTTGGCTTTGGATTAAGGCATCATTCTTAGCTATGTATGCCTTCAACAAGTTTTCTAAGCCATTGGATGGTTCAACCTTGAGGTTTTTTCTAAACTTGTTAGGTAAAAATAGGTGGCTAGGTAGGTCTAGGTTAGGCGTATGTGTTACTGGGTCTATCCTCTTGGTTACTCCAGGAGAAATTAGGATGGTTTCACCATGATGGGTTATAGGAATTGGATTGTAATCCTTGCTTTTTCGATTTTGATTCTAGTTACCCATGTAATACACAGATTCTGGGTTCGATGGACATTCTTCGAACAGATGTCCTTCACCGTAATAGACACAGGCTACATTTTCAAATTGATTTGGCAGCTGTGCCGCAAAACTATTAAACCCATTAGTGGTAAAAGTTTTAAGCATTGAGGATATTGAGCATACTTGAGATGCAAGTGAAGTAAGAGCATCTACTTCATGTATTCCAGTGACTCCTCTTCCTGACGCTGCTCGATTAGTTGGCCATTGATAATTGTTACTGGCAATCCTCTCAATGATTTCATAAGTCTTATTGTAAAACTTAGAAAGGCGAGCACCATTAGCAGAAGCGTCCATTACCATCCTCATGTGAGCGTTTATACCATTATAAAACGTCTCAAGTTGGATGCAATGAGAGGTTCTGTGCTGAAGGCACTTCCATAATAATTCTTTGTACCTTTCCCATGCCTCATACAAGGACTCATCATCTATTTGTTGGAAAGCAGTGATCTCCTTCCTCAAGTAAGTATTCTTGCTAGGCAGAAAATACTTCATGAGGAATCTTTCTGCTAACTCTTGCCATGTGGAAATTGAATTTGGTGCCAATAAGTTCAACCAAGCTCGAGCTCTGTCCCTTAGCGAATATGGGAATAGCTTTCAATCGTAGTGCATCTTTGGGTAAATTGAAAGAATCGCTAACCTCCATGAACAATCTTAAGTGCAAGTGCTGTTCTTCGATAGGCATTCCACTGAATTGGCCCACTGTCTAAAGCATTTGGAACATGATTGGCTTCAGTTTGAACTGTTCTACCTCAATTTTGGGTCTCCTAATACCAGGATTAAGACCATGAAACACTGGCACAGCATACTGTCTTAGAGCTCTATCCCTATCATCAGTAATAAGGATAGGATTTTGAGCAGGGTTTGCCCCATTTCCTTGATTCAAATTTTTGAAGTTCATCTCTTCGGTCCTTCTTTGACTTGCTAGTCTTCTTCGCTGCTAAAAGGTTCTTTCAATCTCAAGGTCTATAGGGAGTAAATCAATAATTCAGTCACTACTTATAAACACCTAAAGTAAACATAGAAAAATTAATTAAGTTAAAATTTAATAGGAAAATAAACTAAAATGCAAAATTAACAAATTCACAAATAATGACTTCTTAAAACAGTCCCCGGCAACGGCGCAAAAAACTTGAAACGACGAAAATGTGCAAGTGTACACAATTGCAACAAGTAATAAAGTAACAAATAAATGTCGAGTTATCGTACCCACAGGGACTGTGAAAAGAATTATTTATGAATGCAATTTTAAAAACACTTTGGTGAAGAAAAATATTTTGATTTGAGGAGGTGGTTAAAAACTAGGATCTAACAAAGTAAAATAAATAAAAATAAAATAAAAGTTCCAATGCATGATTTCAAAAGATGATTTTAATCAAGATGACATAATTGTGTTAGATTAATTACATTTCTTAACTTAGAATTATTAAACTCATGTTCATGTTGTTACGAATAAATTCACTGCAACTCGGTAATTTGGTAACTTATGAACATACTTACCTACCAAAATCCATTTCTCTCTTGACTATATCTCTATGTCAATTCAACCGATTAAACAAATTTTAATAAGCAAATGTGTTAATGCACATACATACTTATGAAATTAAAATAATCTCTTCTACATATCTCTATGCCAATTCAAACAATTAATTCAATCTCATAAGCACATAAAAGATTACGCAAGGTAACAATGTATTTCTACCTTGAAACAATTTAATCACAATAATCTTGCAAGTTATGCAAGGCTAATGTATCGTTAGATACCGTTGCTAATTTAACCCTCAGCTACCTTAGATGATTAAACATGCACTGATTAAGTATCGTATTAATTAATTACAATTTCAATTTGTTTAAATAATTAATTCATTAGTTACCTTACAATTGTAATGCAATAATAATGTAGTCATGATTTTACTTAATCAAACATCTTACCGAGGCCTATAACAACACAAACACAATTTTAATAAATTAAGTAGACAAAATGCAATCAACCTAACACAAATTAATTTTAAGCCATATTAATTAAATTAAACATATCAACATCACAAATATTCATAGACATGTTCATCATAACAACTACAAAATTAAAAGGATAGGGAACAAGAATCAAATCCGGTGTTTCTCCGTAGCTCGACTAGTTTGCTCCACTCCTCCTTCTCTGCCTGTTCTAGTTGAACCGAGGCTTCTACGAACACTTGAATACTGATACAAATAGTGGTTTAATAACTCTTTTTCAAGAGCTAAAATCGGCAAGGGAATGGGGAAAGAAAATGAAGAACAATGGAAAGGAATGAAGAGACAAAAGTGAAAGAGAAGTGAAGAGATGAGAAGAGTTGAGATGTGTTTGAAGTGAGCAGCCAAGGGGGTATTTATAGGTTGGGAAGGCTACTAAAAATATCCAAAATCAGACTCCCCCCATGGCCAGCCATACATGTGGCATGTTTGAAGATTTCAAACATGTTATTGTAATATATGGGCAAATCTAGAAAGCCATAAATAGTGGAGGGGTTTCAATGAAATTTGAAGGAGCCTTCAAGGGCCATTTTTCAAGCCAAATAATCAGCCAAGCAATCTGGTTGGGTCAGCATGTGGGACAATTTTGGACTGTCCAGTGTCCAGTTGGATAAGTTTTCTCGGTTCAGCTCAACTGGGCCCCTTTTCATAATTAATTAAAAATAATTTATTTAACCCAAATTAAATTGGATTAAAATTAAAATTAATTATATTATGAATTAATACACATAATTTGGACCGTCTTAGGCTGAAAAATTAATTCGCCTTGATCCTTTAAAAATTGCTTCTCAGTTTTACACTTCTAGTAGTGTTTGTCGAGCCATTTTGTCCTTTGCACAAATCTGTCGAAAAAATAAAAATTTGATATAAAATTAATTAAAATTCAATGTGTTCATAATTTGAGTGTAATTTAATTATTTTATAATAATTATATATTTTCGATAGGAATTTTACCGAAACTATACGAATCTGAGCATGAAAAGTGTGTATATTTTCGTGTTTCTAGGGCTACAAGGTGTAAGACAATAGCTCAGCTATGGCAATCAATAGAGTTCCCTAGAGCAATAAACATGGGGTTACAATGTGTAAGATCATCGCTTGACTATGGCAACATATAGGGTCCACAAGATGATAAACTAGGAGTTCTACCAAGGAATAAGGAAGAAGTCACACTCACACAACAAGTTGCAAGGTGGAATGGCCTTGGCACATATAGGAACACAAGTAAACAAGATAACTAGGGGATTCACTAAAGTGAAATTGTAACTCCCCAAAATTTTAATTTTATATTTGCATATGTATGACAAAAATCTACATCTGCTTCCGTGGTAAAGTGTTCTGGGAGTGTGTGGGAGGTCCTAAGTTCAAGTCATGACTTGGGCAAATTTTAGTATTTTTATCAATAAAGCCTTAACCTGGCCTAAAGGACTTAAGTTTAATAGCTGGTAAATAATTAACAGAATGGGCCTACTGATCTAGTGGTTAAGTGGAGTGTAGGTGTGCTGAAGATCATATGTTCGATTCCCTATGACGACAAAGAGTTGCATTTTTGCTTTTAAATTCGGCTGGAGTTGTGTCAGATTGGGGTTTTTGAGTAGTTGGGTTAAAGTGGACTAGTGGGGGAGTAAAATTAGGGATTTGGAGAGTCTCAGTTGGACTTATTTTTACTTCCTGATTATCTTTTTCAAAATTTTGGCTCTTCATCCTGTTTTCCCAAAACTTTTGACAAAAATTTCCATTTTCCCCTCAAGTCTGTCGTTTCCTATCTTTTCCCTTCTCCCCTGTCGAGTTTCCTTCCAACTTTTCCCTGTAAGCATAGTTTGCGCATGTGGTAAGTGATTTGGCGATTCTTATCATCTAAGATATCATTTGTAACACCCTACGCCCCTGTCCATCGCCGGATTAGGGTCTAAGGTATTACAAAATCAAAATACAACTACCGAGGTTCATAGATACAAAACTAGACGTGAATTCACTGAGTTCAATAGTTGAATTTAACACTTAGGTCGGTTCGGTTAGAACATCGTATCTCATTAAAATCGTTCCATAAGACTACTAACAAATCTTTACCTTGTGACTACTAACAAATTGGCTAAATCGAACAAATTCAATAACCAAACATCACATTAGAAAAGTCATTGCATATTAGGTACTAACTAAATTTCATGCCACAACATCAAATAGTATGAGAATCACTCCAACCCATATAAGCAAACTCGAAAACTAAACAAGCCATTTTCGCATGGCTAGAAATATTTACAACTCAAAATGAAGTTTGATTCTACCGAAGAAAAATAGCCTATACATGCCATTGACCCAAAAATAACCATCAAATGTACCAAAATAACAGCGATAGTGTAGGTGATTAAGGCTTCAATCCTCGAGTCCGTAGCTTCCAAAATGAGATCTATAAAACAGAGGAAACAAGGGAAAACGGAGTAAGCATTATAATGCTTAGTAAGTTTTGAGCAATGTCACAGATAAAGCATTAAATTCTAACATAGTTGATCATATCTTTGTTTCCCTCTCCTTTTTGGGTAAGTCACCCTTTTTCCAAACATAGACATTCACATCACATACGAAAATGGATAGCTTCCACTCATAGTAAGTTCACATAACATATACATGTCACAAAAAGTCACATAACATTTCACATAGGCCAACTGTACTTTGATCATATTAATAATCTCATTTCATGTACACATATGAAATCACATAATGACCTTAGTATTCGGTCCAAAATCCAGCTTGCATATAAGCCAAGGGTACATACCTGTATAGCTTAACACTTTCAGCGCAATTCATTAGCGATCGTTACCTTGAAGACCATTAGTCTTAGGCTTTATTCTCATCATCATCGAGATCTTTAGCTCGGATAAACTCTATACTTAGCCATCGGGTCTCTACCCCGAACATAATCTCCGCATATAGCCTTCGGGTCTTAACCCGGACGTCATCTCTGCATATAGCCTTCGGGTCATAACCCGGACATAGTCTCCACATATAGTCAGCGGAACTTAAATCCTGGATTCGCATCACAATTTCTCATACATATATATATATATATTCGCATGTAGCCGAGTTTCACATAGCCAGATTTATTTGCAATTCAATCAATTCATGTGCATACAAACAGATAACATGCTTCTCGACTTTAAATCATAAATGTACATATAATTCAAAACTTATACACGTATACTCTTCTTTTCTAGACTTTCGGCCCAAAGATCAAACATACATGAGCAATGCATTTCAAATCTCATTTCGGTCCTTTTTCTCTATGAGCCATTCGGCTATTTAGCAAACATAAATAAGGTGTCTTTCTCAATGGGACATCTTCAAATATCAGCATGTATGTCATGGCATTTTAACTTAAATACCAAATTCGATTACTCAAAACTTACCTTGAACTTTCACGAGGAATTACGGGTTGGCTATTCGACCACTTTAGCCTTCCCTTTATCCAAACTCATCCCTCTATGCTCTTGAGCTAAATAAAACATTTAATTCTATTAATCCTTATTCAAGCACCTCAATGAATCATTTACACTCATAGTCAAATCATACATGCATATTCTTCTCATTGCAACACACATGGACATTGGAGCATTTCACATACATATCATAAGTCACAACAAGCTGATTTTCTGAGCAGCATTCAATAATTTACTCATAACTGGAGCTACGAAACTCTAAATGTAGTGCTGTCAATTTTTCATGAAAATAGACTCATTTATCTTTAATCCATAAAATTTTCATAATTTTTGGTTTGGTCAATCAATACCAGAATTTTCTTAAAGTTTCCCTATTTCACTGCTTGATTGGACTGACCACTCTATACCACGAACCAAATTTCTCCTTGTACAGAATTCCAAATATGTCCTCACCTATTTTATTCGAAACTAGACTCATTAAGGAGTCTAAGCATATAAATTTTGTCTCATAACAATATTTATACAATTTATAGTGATTTTCCAAAAACAGAGCAGGGGACTTCGAAGTTAATCTGACACTGTCTCACTCTACTCTAAAAATCTATTTATCGGAAATTCATTTGCTTGCAAGGTTTCTTTTATAAGAAACTAGACTCATTAAGCTTCAATCACACAATTTATTAAGCCTCTAATTCAACTCGCACAATTTATGGTGATTTTTCCAAAACACGTTACTGCTACTGTACCAAGCAGATTTTTATACAAAATCCATTCTTTAATGTTCTTATGCACATACTTAAAACATAGCATTTCCTAAGGCACCATTTAGAGTAGTCGTTGCTCTTAACACCATATACATATTTCATATTCATTACAACCAAAATCAAATCAATATCACCAAGTTAGCCGAATGCATGCATATACACATAAGGCATTTAGCAACTTCATTCATCTTTGTTCATTTAACAATTTTACAACTAAATGCTTGAGTCCAAAATTGGAAATCATTGGCACAAGGATACACTAGCCGAATGTTACTCAATATGAATCACAATCTCAACCGTCCCAATCAATCAAGATAACACATACTAAGTTCATGTATAATTTTTTTTTTTCCTTAGCCGATTACTTAGTGAACTTATGAGCAATGTTCAATTAGCTCATGTTGCAAAATATGTATCATAATTTCCATAATCAATTTATCAAATTCAAGATCAAAATACAATCAAAAGCAAAACAACTCAATCATTCAAAGAACCGAAGGTCCCTTAGGCTTTAATCCTCTCTAAAATTCTAATCTTACTAATTTGAACTCACAAATCGAACCCTTATGAATTTTAACATCATAGAGTCTATTAAGAAGCTTTAATAAGCTCTTAAATCTCAAAACAAGACTTCCTAACCAAAGCTTGATATGGCCGAATGCCTTCATCCTATAAGGCTCAAGAAATTTTCACATTAACAAAGGAGAGGACCTTTAAACAAGCTCAAACAACACCTATCTTCCATTATTTAACACAAGCATTAAGGAAAGCATAATTTACCCTACACTTGGTCATGGCCGGATATTCCATCTTGTTTATCACACAAAGGTTTCATGTTTTACAAAGCTCAATTTCTTCAACAAAAATTTTCAAAACATCACCAAGGAAAACATGCATCATGACCGAATGCTTCTAGCATTTAGGGCTCGAGAAATTCAAACATGGACAAGAAGAGAGCTTCAAAACCAACTAGATTTCATGAAATGCAAAGAAAATCATCTAGAAATTGTACCTTAATCAAGATTTCTCCCAACCAAATTGCTTGAACCCTATTTCTCTTCTCCCTTAGTCAAATTCAGCAATGAAGGAAAAAAGAGGAACAAAAATATTGTTTTTACCATCTTTTTCTTATTTTATTAACTATATTATTTCTATTTTATGACAACTTATTTTATTTAATATAAACAAATTTATTTTCATCATTATTATTATTAATTAGCAACAAACAAAGCACAAAATGACAAACTAGGTCATCATTACCATCCACTATCATAAAAGTGGGTAATTTGACATGCAAGTCCCTTATTTTGCATGCATGCATTTATTAGTCATCACACATCTAGCTAGTTTACTTTCAAAGTTCACAACTAAGCCCTTTTAAGTGAAATTCAAATTTATAACTCTAAATTGACACACCAAACATGTCACGCATGAATTAACACATATTATAGGCATCTAAATGAACATTAAATATATTTTATGCCTCGGTTTTGTGGTCCCGAAACCACATTCCGACTAGGGTCGCTTTAAGGCTGTCACAACTCTCCCCCACTTAAGAAATTTTCGTCCCCAAAAATTCTTACCGGAAAATAAGTTTGGGTAACGTTCTCTTATCGACTCCTCAAGCTCCCAAGTAGCTTCTTCGACCCCGTGTTTGATCCATAGCACTTTCACTAACGAAATCCTCTTATTCTGCAACTCTTTAACCTCGTGTGCCAAAATACGAATTGGTTCCTCCTCGTAACTCATATCAGATCGAATCTCAATGTCAGACGGATTAATCACATGCGATGGGTCGGATCTATATCGTCGGAGCATCGAAACATGAAAAACATTGTGAATCTTTTCAAGTTCGGGAGGCAAAATCAATCGATATGCTACCGGTCCAATCCGTTCAGATATTTCATATGGTCCGATGAACCTCGGACTCAATTTGCCCTTACGGCCGAATCTGAGCACCTTTTTCCAAGGTGATACTTTAAGGAATACTTTATCTCCGACCTGATACTCGATATTTTTCCGCTTTAAATCCGCGTATGACTTTTGCCGATCTGAGGCTGCTTTAAGATTATCTCGGATCACTTTTACTTTCTGCTCGGCATCTCTAATCAAGTCGACTCCAAAGATCTTACTTTCACCAAGCTCGGTCCAAAACAACGGGGTACGGCATTTTCGACCGTACAAGGCCTCGTAAGGTGCCATCTTAATGCTCGATTGAAAACTGTTGTTGTAAGCGAATTCGATCAAAGGCAAATATCGTTCCCACGTACTACTAAACTCAAGGACACAACATCTCAACATATCCTCGAGTGTCTGAATTACTCGTTCCGATTGACCGTCCGTCTGAGGATGGAACGCGGTACTAAAATGTAGCTTAGTACCCAATGAATCTTGTAGTTTCTTCCAAAACCGCGATGTAAATCTCGGGTCTCTATCTGACACGATAGAGATAGGGACCCCGTGCAATCTGACGATCTGAGAAACATACAACTCCGCTAGCTTATCAAGTGAGTAATCCGTACGCACAGGTATAAAGTGAGCGGATTTGGTTAATCGGTCTACGACAACCCAAATCGCATCCCTCTTGCTCGGTGTCAACGGTAGCCCAAATACGAAATCCATCGTGACTCTATCCCATTTCCACTCGGGAATCAAAATCGGTTGCAACAAACCCGATGGCACCTGATGTTCCGCTTTTACTTGTTGGCATATCAGACACTTCGACACAAAATTTGAGATGTCTCGTTTCATACCATGCCACCAATACTGACGTTTCAAGTCGTTGTACATTTTTGTGCTTCCCGGATGAACTGACATTTGGCTATTATGAGCTTCATCTAAAATCACCGAAACCAACTCTGAACTTCTCGGTATACATACTCGGCCTCGAAACCTCAAAAAATCATTGTCGTCAACTTGAAACTCAGGATCTGCATTTACATCGCATTGAGCTCGTTTGGGAATTAAATCTTCATCCGCTTTCTGAGCTTCACAAACTTGTCGGAGAAATACCGGTTTGGCTTTTAATTCCGCTATCATCACGCCGTCATTAGATACTGATAAATGCACGTTCATGGCTTGTAAAGCAAACAATGATTTTCGGCTAAGAGCATCAGCAACTACATTCGCCTTTCCCGGATGATAGTCAATGACAAGCTCGTAATCTTTTAGCAATTCAAGCCACCGTCTTTGTCTCAGATTCAAATCTCTCTGTGTCATCAAGTATTTGAGGCTTTTATGGTCGGAAAAGACATGACATTTCTCACCAAAAAGGTAGTGACGCCAAATCTTCAAAGCAAAAACAATAGCAGCTAATTCGAGATCGTGAGTCGGATAGTTTTTCTCATGAGGCTTTAATTGCCTCGAAGCATAAGCAACAACTTTGCCTTCTTGCATCAAAACACACCCCAAGCCATTCAAGGACGCATCACTATATACTACAAACTCTTTACCGGATTCAGGCTGAACTAAGACCGAAGCTTCCGTCAATAGGGCTTTCAATTGGTCGAAACTCTTTTGGCACTTCTCGGACCATTCGAATTTAACATCCTTCTGCAATAGCTTCGTCAACGGGGTTGAGATCATCGAAAAGTCCTTCACAAACCGTCGGTAGTACCCGGCAAGTCCTAAAAAGCTTCGGACTTCCGAGACATTTTTAGGAGGCTTCCAATCGAGGATAGCAGAGATTTTATTCGGATCAACTCGGATACCCGCAGCAGATACAATGTGTCCCAGAAAACCGACCTCGCGCAACCAAAACTCACACTTGCTGAATTTCGCGTACAACTGGTTATCACGCAAAACCCGTAGCACAAGTCTTAAATGCTCGGCATGCTCGATCTCATCGCGAGAGTAAACCAAAATGTCATCGATAAATACGACTACAAATCAATCTAGGTACTGCTTGAACACTCGATTCATCAGATCCATGAAAACAGCGGGGGCATTAGTCAGCCCAAACGGCATCACTAAAAATTCATAGTGCCCGTACCTCGTTCTGAAGGCAGTCTTGGGCACGTCTGAGTCTCGAACTCGCAACTGATAATAACCGGATCGCAAGTTAATCTTTGAAAACACTGAGGCTCCCTTTAACTGATCGAATAAGTCATCGATACGAGGCAATGGATACTTGTTCTTTATGGTCACCTTGTTCAGCTGCCGATAGTCAATACACATTCTCAAAGTCCCGTCCTTCTTTTTCACGAATAATACGGGTGCACCCCAGGGAGAAAAGCTCGGTCTTGCGAACCCTCTATCGGTCAACTCTTGCAACTGGGATTTCAACTCTTTCAACTCTGTCGGAGCCATACGATATGGAGCAATTGAGATCGAAGTTGTACCCGGAACTAGCTCAATGCCGAACTCAACTTCTCTAACAGGCGGTAATCCCGGTAATTCTTCGGGAAACACGTCCGGATACTCACAAACCACAAGAACAGTCTCAAGCTTTAGTTCGGATATTTTGCTATCTAAAACATAAGCAAGGTAAGCCTCGCAACCCTTTTTCAAAAATTTCTGAGCCAACATAGAAGATATTACCGCCGGCAGCCCATTTAAATCCGTAGACTCAATCCGAATTATCTCATTAGTCGTACATCGTAAATCAATAGTCTTTCGTTTACAGTTCACTACCGCATCGTGCACAGTCAGCCAATCCATTCCGAGTATAACGTCAAATTCATCAAATGGAAAAAGCATCAAATCGGCCGGAAAACAGAAATCTCGAATCCTAAGGGGACATTTCTTACACACTCTATCAACTAAGACACAACGACCCAAGGGATTGGACACTCGTATCACAAACTCAGTAGACTCAATAGGGAGAGTCTTACTTGATGCCAAATTTTCACATACATATGAATGAGTTGAACCGGGGTCAATCAAAGCAATTACATCAGTATCAAAGAGAGTAAAAGTACCGGTGATAACATCGGGCGAAGAGGCATCCTCTCGTGCGCGAATAGCGTAAGCCCTAGCAGGAGCATGAGCCTCGGATCTTGTTGTAGCATCTTTAAACCTTCTCTGACCGCCGCTAGCATTTCCCGGATTCTTCGATGGTCTACCCCGTGCTGAAGTAGTACTCGGTTTCCCACTCGGGTTCACCTTTTGCTCGGACCATCTGGGGCAATCTCTTATAAAGTGATCAGCCGACCCGCACTTAAAACAGGAGCGATCATGAAATCTGCAGCTCCCCGAATGCCATTTTCCACAATACTTGCACTCGGCTCTGTCCCGACGGTCGTTTCCAACACTAGCAGCGAAAGTGGCACGTGTACTCATAGGGGGTCGATCACGGTCTCGTCTAGAAAAACCCGAAGTAGCTGATGGTCTCTCCGATTCACTTCGGAACTTCTTTAAGGATTTTTGAGTAGACCTCCCCGAAGATCTCTTACGGACCTCTCTGACTCCGCTATCAGCTTTTCTCTTTTCATTTCGAAGCTCTTCGGCCTTGCAGGCTCGCTCAACAAGAACAACGAACTCTTGAATTTCCAGAATGCCAACCAGAAGTTTAATGTCTTCATTTAACCCGTCCTCGAAGTGTTTACACATAATAGCTTCGGATGCTATGCACTCGCGAGCATATCGGCTGAGTCGTACGAATTCCCTCTCATATTCGGTCACCGACATTCTGCCTTGTTTAAGCTCGAGGAATTCCTTCCGTTTCTGATCGATAAATCTTTGGCTAATATACTTTTTCCGGAATTCAACTTGGAAAAACTCCCAAGTAACTCGCTCTCTCGGTACAACGGAAACCAATGTGTTCCACCAATAGTATGCAGAATCACGCAGCAGAGATACAGCACACTTCAAGCACTCTTCGGGCGTACACGACAACTCATCAAACACACGGATTACATTATCGAGCCAAAACTTGGCCCGCTCAGCATCATCATCAACTGTAGCCCGGAACTCTTCAGCCCTATATTTTCTAATTTTATCGACCGGGGGTTTACTCGACCTCACAGGGTCGGCCTCAGGAGGAGCCATAGGAGTCAGAAGTGGGTTATTCGGGGGAGGAGGTTGTGGAACAGCCGGATTAGTTCGAAGAAATTGGGTGAACCAATCATTCATCATTGCATAGAAGTTCTGCCTTACGTCATCATCTCGATGACTGGCATTCGGCTAAGAGTCGACCGGTGCGGTCCCTTGCGCGGGAGCAGCCGCCACACTCTCAATATCTTCCGCTACGGCTCGATCGGGATCGGAATCCATTACTATAGGGAAAACACATTTCAAATGTCTGAAATCACCACACTATCGCATTTTCACAAAACGGCATGTATAGCTATACTCACACGCGCTACGTTAATCAAGAATCGGCTAAATCGTAGCTCTGATACCAATAAAAATGTAACACCCTACACCCATGTCCGTCGCCGGATTAGGGTCTAAGGTATTACAAAATCAAAATACAACTACTGAGGTTCATAGATACAAAGCTAGACGTGAATTCACTGAGTTCAATAGTTGAATTTAACACTTAGGTCGGTTCGGTTAGAACATCGTATCTCATTAAAATCATTCCATAAGCCTACTAACAAATCTTTACCTTGTGACTACTAACAAATTGGCTAAATCGAACAAATTCAATAACCAAACATCACATTAGAAAAGTCATTGCATATTAGGTACTAACTAAATTTCATGCCACAACATCAAATAGTATGAGAATCACTCCAACCCATATAAGCAAACTCGAAGACTAAACAAGCCATTTTCGCATGGCTAGAAATATTTACAACTCAAAATGAAGTTTGATTCTACCGAAGGAAAATAGCCTATACATGCCATTGACCCAAAAATAACCATCAAATGTACCAAAATAACAGCGATAGTGTAGGTGATTAAGGCTTCAATCCTCGAGTCCGTAGCTTCCAAAATGAGATCTATAAAATAGAGGAAACAAGGGAAAACGGAGTAAGCATTATAATGCTTAGTAAGTTTTGAGCAATGTCACAGATAAAGCATTAAATTCTAACATAGTTGATCATATCTTTGTTTCCCTCTCCTTTTTGGGTAAGTCACCCTTTTTCCAAACATAGACATTCACATCACATACGAAAATGGATAGCTTCCACTCATAGTAAGTTCACATAACATATACATGTCACAAAAAGTCACATAACATTTCACATAGGCCAACTGTACTTTGATCATATTAATAATCTCATTTCATGTACACATATGAAATCACATAATGACCTTAGTATTCAGTCCAAAATCCAGCTTGCATATAAGCCAAGGGTACATACCTGTATAGCTTAACACTTTCAGCGCAATTCATTAGCGATCGTTACCTTGAAGACCATTAGTCTTAGGCTTTATTCTCATCATCATCGAGATCTTTAGCTCGGATAAACTCTATACTTAGCCATCGGGTCTCTACCCCGAACATAATCTCCGCATATAGCCTTCGGGTCTTAACCCGGACGTCATCTCTGCATATAGCCTTCGGGTCATAACCCGGACATAGTCTCCACATATAGTCAGCGGAACTTAAATCCTGGATTCGCATCACAATTTCTCATACATATATATATATATATTCGCATGTAGCCGAGTTTCACATAGCCAGATTTATTTGCAATTCAATCAATTCATGTGCATACAAACAGATAACATGCTTCTCGACTTTAAATCATAAATGTACATATAATTCAAAACTTATACACGTATACTCTTCTTTTCTAGACTTTCGGCCCAAAGATCAAACATACATGAGCAATGCATTTCAAATCTCATTTCGGTCCTTTTTCTCTATGAGCCATTCGGCTATTTAGCAAACATAAATAAGGTGTCTTTCTCAATGGGACATCTTCAAATATCAGCATGTATGTCATGGCATTTTAACTTAAATACCAAATTCGATTACTCAAAACTTACCTTGAACTTTCACGAGGAATTACGGGTTGGCTATTCGACCACTTTAGCCTTCCCTTTATCCAAACTCGTCCCTCTATGCTCTTGAGCTAAATAAAACATTTAATTCTATTAATCCTTATTCAAGCACCTCAATGAATCATTTACACTCATAGTCAAATCATACATGCATATTTTTCTCATTGCAACACACATGGACATTGGAGCATTTCACATACATATCATAAGTCACAACAAGCTGATTTTCTGAGCAGCATTCAATAATTTACTCATAACTGGAGCTACGAAACTCTAAATGTAGTGCTGTCAATTTTTCATGAAAATAGACTCATTTATCTTTAATCCATAAAATTTTCATAATTTTTGGTTTGGTCAATCAATACCAGAATTTTCTTAAAGTTTCCCTATTTCACTGCTTGATTGGACTGACCACTCTATACCACGAACCAAATTTCTCCTTGTACAGAATTCCAAATATGTCCTCACCTATTTTATTCGAAACTAGACTCATTAAGGAGTCTAAGCATATAAATTTTGTCTCATAACAATATTTATACAATTTATAGTGATTTTCCAAAAACAGAGCAGGGGACTTCGAAGTTAATCTGACACTGTCTCACTCTACTCTAAAAATCTATTTATCGGAAATTCATTTGCTTGCAAGGTTTCTTTTATAAGAAACTAGACTCATTAAGCTTCAATCACACAATTTATTAAGCCTCTAATTCAACTCGCACAATTTATGGTGATTTTTCCAAAACACGTTACTGCTACTGTACCAAGCAGATTTTTCTACAAAATCCATTCTTTAATGTTCTTATGCACATACTTAAAACATAGCATTTCCTAAGGCACCATTTAGAGTAGTCATTGCTCTTAACACCATATACATATTTCATATTCATTACAACCACAATCAAATCAATATCACCAAGTTAGCCGAATGCATGCATATACACATAAGGCATTTAGCAACTTCATTCATCTTTGTTCATTTAACAATTTTACAACTAAATGCTTGAGTCCAAAATTGGAAATCATTTGCACAAGGATACACTAGCCGAATGTTACTCAATATGAATCACAATCTCAACCTTCCCAATCAATCAAGATAACACATACTAAGTTCATGTATAATTTTTTTTTTCCTTAGCCGATTACTTAGTGAACTTATGAGCAATGTTCAATTAGCTCATGTTGCAAAATATGTATCATAATTTCCATAATCAATTTATCAAATTCAAGATCAAAATACAATCAAAAGCAAAACAACTCAATCATTCAAAGAACCGAAGGTCCCTTAGGCTTTAATCCTCTCTAAAATTCTAATCTTACTAATTTGAACTCACAAATCGAACCCTTATGAATTTTAACATCATAGAGTCTATTAAGAAGCTTTAATAAGCTCTTAAATCTCAAAACAAGACTTCCTAACCAAAGCTTGATATGGCCGAATGCCTTCATCCTATAAGGCTCAAGAAATTTTCACATTAACAAAGGAGAGGACCTTTAAACAAGCTCAAACAACACCTATCTTCCATTATTTAACACAAGCATTAAGGAAAGCATAATTTACCCTACACTTGGTCATGGCCGGATATTCCATCTTGTTTATCACACAAAGGTTTCATGTTTTACAAAGCTCAATTTCTTCAACAAAAATTTTCAAAACATCACCAAGGAAAACATGCATCATGACCGAATGCTTCTAGCATTTAGGGCTCGAGAAATTCAAACATGGACAAGAAGAGAGCTTCAAAACCAACTAGATTTCATGAAATGCAAAGAAAATCATCTAGAAATTGTACCTTAATCAAGATTTCTCCCAACCAAATTGCTTGAACCCTATTTCTCTTCTCCCTTAGTCAAATTCGGCAATGAAGGAAAAAAGATGAACAAAAATATTGTTTTTACCATCTTTTTCTTATTTTATTAACTATATTATTTCTATTTTATGACAACTTATTTTATTTAATATAAACAAATTTATTTTCATCATTATTATTATTAATTAGCAACAAACAAAGCACAAAATGACAAACTAGGTCATCATTACCATCCACTATCATAAAAGTGGGTAATTTGACATGCAAGTCCCTTATTTTGCATGCATGCATTTATTAGTCATCACACATCTAGCTAGTTTACTTTCAAAGTTCACAACTAAGCCCTTTTAAGTGAAATTCAAATTTATAACTCTAAATTGACACACCAAACATGTCACACATGAATTAACACATATTATAGGCATCTAAATGAACATTAAATATATTTTATGCCTCGGTTTTGTGGTCCCAAAACCACATTCCGACTAGGGTCGCTTTAAAGCTGTCACATCATTTTATTTTGTTAATCTAATAGTTAGGGGTTTTGGTAGTATTTGATCGTGAGGATTAAGGTTTTCTTCATGTTATCTCTTAACCAATTGATTTGTGGTGTTCCGGATAAGTGTTCGTCACGCAATAGATGGGAATTCTATTTCAGGCTCGATTTTAGTTCATTTTTCAAGTGATTAAATTAGCGCTTATTAGTCAATTGTAGGCTCTGGAGTGATTGGGGATTGATTTAGCATCAATTGAAACCAGGTGTGTATCCAAAAATGCAAAAAATAGGGTTTCGATGAAAGTTGAATACACCACCGTTGACGCCACGCGAGTGTGTGGTAGGCCATGTGCCCCTACACGGTCGTGTGATCAACAAGGCCAAACAGTGCGCAAAGGACACGGCAGTGTGATGGCCAAAGTAGGCCGTGTGTAACACACGGGCTAGACTGAATTGGGCCATGTGGGTCCACACGGGTAGTCCATACGAGCATGTGGGATTTTGGGCCAAGCCGTGTGATCCACACGGCCATGGCCAATTTGGGCCGTGTGGGCCACACGGGCAGACCACACAGGCGTGTGAGCCCATTTTTACTAGAATGTTTGTTAAGGTTGCACTAGTCGCCCAAGTCGACTGTGAACCTTCTGTAGGGTCAGTAAGTGCTTAACTGAATGATATCAATTATGTGAAATTTGTACTGAGCATGTTATATACCAGCATGTATACTGAATTGTTTGTGTATCTGATAGACTTGTGATAGCATGACATATCATTGTATGTTGCATTGCATTGGGTTGGGTTTGATATTATACGGAGGAATTGTACTGAAAGGCTTTTAAGCCTATTATACTGGCAGCTCAGTCGCAAATTACTATATTGTGCCGCATCCGATACTACCTAGAGTGTAGGGATGGGTGGGTTGATTTAATCCCCAAATGAAGTGTAGGGTTGTACGGAGATGGTGTGTAAAGGATGGTTTGGTAGGACTTTGCTACTGAATATTGATTGACTGATACTAATACTATGATGTGCTAAGGCCCTAATGCATACTTGATACTGATACTGAATTGGGCTAAGGCCAAACTACTACTAATACTAAAAATAGCTTAGGCCCATACTGTTTTTGATTGTGCATGATGTTTACTGTATGTTTTTTTCTATGGGATTACACACTGAGTTTACGTAAACTCACCCCTCTTTGTTTAATGTGCACAGGTAATCCCCAGACCTAAACGGATCGGTGCGGCAGAGGACTCGACGGTGACCACAGTTCCTAGACTTCATAGTTTTAATTTATTACTTTTGGTTTGGTTTTACTATTGATTTTTTTTATATAATATACGGACTATTTGGGACTCTTGCTTAAACTTGGTTTATATTTATTTTTGTGGATTTATAAACTACTAGTTGTAGGAAATTTAGTTTTCAAAAAGTTAAAGTATTTTCTAAGCTCACGATCACATAAGTTGTTTTCAGAAAAGCTGCTGCAAAGAGTAATTTTTTAAAGCAAATGATTTAAATAAGTAAAACGATTTCTTTTAGAACTAAAAAGAGATAAGGAAAGGTAATAACATGTAACAGCCCAAATTATGGCCTAAACGGAACGGTGGTTTCGGGACCACGAATATGACATAGAAAAGTTTATTCCAATAAAGTTTTAAGATTTAGTATGTGATTGATTGTATGAGTAAAATTTGTTAAATAAAGTTTACCGATAAAGTGCCCGATTGAATGTTAAGACTAAATTGCAAAATTTTCAAAATATGTGTTCTAGAAGCTTTTAGTGTGAAATTGAATTGAACTCATAAACTAAAGGTCCTTATTGAGTAATTAGACCATTTTATGGCATGATGGACAAAAATGCCATTGGAAGGAAAAATTTTCAAAGAAGGCTATTAAGGGAATTTTGGTCGTTTGGTTATTAAAAGAAATAAAAAAGGAAAATAAGCCAATATTTTGTCCATCTTCTCCTACCCTTGGCCAAAAATCTCAAAGACACCTTAGCTAGGGTTTTTCATCTTTTCAAGCTTTAAGTAAGTGCAACATAGTACCGTTTTTAATTTTCTTTACATTTTTGAAGTCCTTGAAGCTTGGGCTACCTATTTCTACCATTATTTTGCATTAGGGTTCATGTTTAAAATTTTACCCATATGTGACATGAAACCATTTTGATGTTTGATGGTAGAAAATGAAGGGTTGATGTGTAGTAAACAATAATTTCTAAGTGATTTTGCATGAAAATGCATATAGGGACTAAAATGGAATAGTTATAAGATATGTGTATTAATTATGAAATGTTGAGAATTGTAGGCTGATATGAGGGGGAAATATGTTCGGCTAGGCTTAGGAGTGTAACTAAGTTGATACATTCCATTTTACAAGCCTAGGGACTAAATTGTAAAAATTGGCAAAGTTAGGGGTAAAATGGTAAAAATTTCCATAGGACGATTTTGTGTCCAAATGAGTAATGTAGATATTGAACGAGCTAAATTTGATGTTATAGATCAAGAACGACGCGAAATCGACATTGACTGTAGAAGAGGCAATGTATCAAACTCAATCGAAAAGAATTGTGTTTTGGCCCGAGGTAAGTCTTATATGCAAATAATGAGTTAATATGATTATTATGTTTATTTACTTTTAATTATTTTTAAATATCTTGAATTTTGAAATCTACATTGAAACATTAAATGTGAAACGTGACAAAATTTGTTAAGGAAAGGCCCCGGTTGAACCTTAGGAATCATTAGGATACAAGTGACATGTCACTAGGATTCTATTGTCAATGATCGATTGTTTATATGTGTGATTCCGGGTGCTGGTCTAGTCCGACTACCAGTTGCTAGGTAATCCTGCATTTGTTGCAGATACCTGTCATCTTGTGTGAGCAGCACTGAGCAGTATCGACTACACCGTTAGCTTGTGTGAGCAGACCCGGGAATAGCTCATTATTGAGCCTTCATGTGCTATGTGTTATATGGTAGCTTCGGCTACAATCCATCAGTAGCTTCGACTACATTATATGTGTGGCACTCATGCCTTACTCCGAGTATGCTTTAGTATTCCACGTGGTTCAATGGGTTAATTGTATCGATGTGACATTGTATAATTGTATGAGAAATGATTTGACCGTGCGTTAAGATTGTGTATGTGCAGGTTATATGAAAAGTATTGTATGTGATAAATGCCTATTATATGCATTATGATATGTGGTAAAGCTAATAAGTAAGTGATAATCAAACCTAAGATGACCATTGTAATGCTTACCCTACTATAAGAATTATTTCTTAAATACTCATTACCTTTGCATCTAGGCTTACTAAGCTTAATAGCTTACCCCTTCTCTTTTCCCACCCCTTATAGGTTCGTCAAGCTCATCCGAGGATCGGTGATCAGCAGGATTCCATCAACACTATCAACAAGCTCTTTTGGTATTTTGATTATGACCTTGAATAGTTATGGCATGTATAGATGGTCTAGTGGTTGAGTCTTATGTCATGGCCTTAGAGGTCAAATGTTGCTAGGAATGTTTTGGGCAATTGGCCATTTGAAATGAGCCAAAATTTGGTTATGTCATATATTGTTAAAATATTGTAATGTGATAGTGCAAATTTGCTAAGTATATGTGAAATGTGGCATGGAAGATTATGCATGTTTATGGTATATAGAAATGATTGAAAAATGGCCATATTATGTGTGTTTGGATGTGTTAATGTGCCATGTTGAGAAACGGAAAATTTGGTTGAATTTGGTTTGTGTTTGAGGGTGGCAATTGGCTCGAAAAATAGCCTATAATTGTCCACACGAATAGACACACGGGTGTGTGTCTAGGCCATGTGTGACACACGAGCAACCCACGGGCAAGTTAATAGGCCGTGTGTCCCCTGAACCTGAAATTATGAAAATTTATTATTCTGCAAACACACGAGTTAAGGGCACAACCGTGTGGAAAACACGACCTAGCCCACGGGTGTGTGGCTTGGTCGTGTGAAAAAGTTTTCACGATGACGTCATAACAGAATGTCCCAGTTTTTCAAACGGGGAGAGGACACGAATGTGTTGAGGCCGTGTGAAGGACATGGACCGGAGACACGAGCATGTGCTCGATTGTTTGAAAACCCCTGTAGGTTCGAAATGAAAATTAATTCTGCACGGGCATGGGACATAGGCGTGTGAGACCACACGGCCTGCCCAGACGGGCATGTCCCTGACGCACACAGGTGTGTGCCCTGTTTTGAGTCAAATTTTCACAAGTGTTCGAAGGGTTCCGGTTTAGTCCCAGTTCATACCCAATGTATCATTTGGGCCTAATAGGCCTATAATGTGGTTGTTACGGATATGAATGAAGAAGTTTTAAATTTTTCACAGAAATTATGTATCAAAAGTAAATGATCGTGCAAGTGTTTGTTCGGTAATGCCTCATACCCGAGTCCGGCGACGGCTACGGGTGAGGGGTGTTACATAACATGGAAACGATTTTTATTGTAATAACTTAGTTTTCAAACACACTATCATGTGATATCGCCAGATTCGGCCATAACATCTAGGCTAGGTTTGGGGTGTTACAGAAATGGTAGATGAAGCCAAAGAAGTGCCTTAACACCGACATGCGAGAAAGAATAGAGACATTCCTTAAACAAATTGGCATAAGTGGTAACCGCTAGTAAGAATCCACTAGAGAAATCATGGAACCCACATTGGCTAAGTAGATACAAAAAGGATTATTATAGGTTAAGATATTATTTTAGCCATCAACAAAGAGGTAGTTGAAAGGGTGAGAAGTCCGTCAAGAGGCCTTATGGGAGTAAATGCCTACAGAGAGGCCAAATGACCAATAAAGTCCATCAGAAAATTTTAAGAAGCGAGAATCCATCAAGGCCCTGTAACACAAAAATGGTACACTAGGAACTACTTGCCCATTGGAGTACCTGAAGAGACAGGATTAAGAGAAAAAATACTATGGATACATTTTAGGCACTAGTCCACTAAGGAAAGAGGATATTAGGAAGAGATCTTATTCAGGTAAGGATCCGAAATTATGGCTGTAACAGCCCGATTTAGACCCTAATCGGAACGGTGGTTTCGAGACCACGAATTTGGGTCAAAAAAATATCTTAAAATTTTTTTCTGTGTTTATTATATGTGAATTTATATCTGTGAAATTTTCGTGATTTAATTTTTTGTTTGGGTGTCCGATTAAACAAAAGGACTTTGTGACAGCCTTAAAACGACCCTAGTTGGAATGTGGTTTCAGGACCACAAAACTGAGGCATAAAATATATTCAATATTCATTTTGATGCCTATGATATGTGTTAATTCATGTGTGACATGTTTGATGGGTTGATTTAGAGTTATAAAATTTAATTTCACTAAAAGGGACTTAGTAGTGAACTTTGAAAATGTGCTAGACAAATGTGTGATGACCTATTAATGCATGCATGAGAAAAGAAGGAGTTGCATGTCAAATTGCCCAATTTTACTCTAGTGGATGGCAATGATGGCTAATTTGGCATGTTGTGTGTTGTATTTTAGCTTAATAAATAAACTTAATATTTATTTTAAGCTATAATGTGATTATATTATTATTATTATGAAATGGGAGGAAAAACCAAAGCTAGTCCCTTTCTTCTTCTCTTTGCCGTGAGTTGAAGAAGAAAATAAGAATTTTTGAGCTTGAGGCATTCGGCTAGGGGGAAGCCAAAAATTAAGGTAAGATTGTTAGGTATTTTTCTTTAGATTCCATGAAATTTAAATGATAGTGAGACTCTTTTCTTTACCATGTTCAAATTCTTTGAGTCTTGGGTGTTAGAAGCTTTCGGTCATGGTTAAATTGGTTAAAAATGAAAGCTTTGAAGCCTTGAAATTTAGGAGAGTAATGAAGTGCCAAGTGCCTTTGTAAATGAGGTCATTTGTATTTGGAAATAAGAGAAAGTGTAACTAAGGTATTCGGCCATGACCTTGATGAGCTTAGGTTGTTGTTAATTGATGTTGTGTACCAAGGGATGAAAATATGTGAATCTAGATTAGTTAAAAATTTTGTTATGAGTGACTATCTTGAGCAAATTGCATTCGGTTAATGTGGTAAAGTATGGAATTTTGTTTAATTTTGGGATCCTATAATTAAATTATTCATATATGATTTTGTATTAGTTGAATGTGAAATTTGAATGAATTGGGTAGTAAGTGTGCTAATTCTTTGTTAGTTGGTGTTGTGTAAAGAGGGATGGATATGGGTAATTATAAACTAGCTAATTGTTATAATTGGTGAATAGATGTTAATTTCGGTTAAGTAGTAATATGACAAGGGAATTTATGTTTTGATATTGAAATTGAGTGTATGATTGCCGAGTGTGCTTGGAGTTAGTATAATAGTGCTAATGCTATGTGATACTAGAAATTTGATAATTGATTAATGTGGTTCAAATTCTAAAGTGAACTTGATTAAATTGTATTTTGGCGGTGAGTAAGGCCGAATGGAGCTTTGTAGTAATGGGAAACTTCTTGAATGTTTTATTTGTTAGAAAGGGGGACATTCGGCTATGCCCTATTTGCAAAAATGAAATTGTGCTTGTGTATGTGTTAGCTAGTTAATTGGTGTATTCGGCCATTTGCGTAATGTGGCCATGGTTATATGTTGTAGCTTGAATGGATGTGAATTGTGTATGTACATTGTGTTAAGAGCAATGACTACTCTAAATGGTGCCTTAGGAAATGCTATGTTTTAAGTATGTGCATAAGAATATTAAAGAGTGAATTTTGTATAAAAATCTGCTTGGTACAGCAGCAGTAACGTGTTTTGGAAAAATCACCATAAATTGTGTGAGTTAAATTAGAGGCTGAATAAATTGTGTAATTGAAGCTTAATGAGTCTAGTTTCTTATGAAAGAAACCTTGCAAGCAAAGGAATTTCCGACAAATAGATTTTTAGAGTAGAGTGAGACAGTGTCAGATTGACTTTGAAGTCCCCTGCTCTGTTTTTGGAAAATCACTATAAATTGTATAAAAATTGTTATGAGACAAAATTTATATGCTTAGACTCCTTAATGAGTCTAGTTTCGAATAAAATAGGTGAGGACATATTTGGTATTCTGTACAAGGAGAAATTTGGTTCGTAGTATAGAGTGGTCAGTCTAATCAAGCAGTGAAATAGGGAAACTTTAAGAAAATTCTGGTATTGATTGACCAAACCAACAATTATGAAAATTTTATGGATTAAAGATAAATGAGTCTATTTTCATGCAAAATTTTCAGCACTACATTTGGAGTTTCGTAGCTCCAGTTATGAGTAAATTATTGAATGCTGCTCAGAAAATCAGCTTGTTGTGACTTATGATATGTATGTGAAATGCTCCAATGTGCATGTGTGTTTGCAATGAGAAGAATATGCATGTATGATTTGACTATGACTAAAAATGATTCATTGAGGTGCTTGAATAAGGATTAATAGAATTAAATGTTTTATTTAGCTCAAGAGCATAGAGGGACGAGTTCGGATAAAGGGAAGGCTAAAGTGGTCGAATAGCCAACTCGTAATTCCTCGTGAAAGTTCAAGGTAAGTTTTGAGTAATCGAATTTGGTATTTAAGTTAAAATGCCATGACATACATGCTGATATTTGAACGATGTCCCATTGAGAAAGACACCTTATTTATGTTTGCTATATAGCCGAATGGCTCCTAGAGAAAAAGGACCGAAATGAGATTTGAAATGCATTGCTCATGTATGTTTGATCTTTGGGCCGAAAGTCTAGAAAAGAAGAGTATAAGTGTATAAGTTCTGAATTATATGTACATTTATGATATAAGGTCGAGAAGCATGTTATATGTTTGTATGCACATGAATTGATTGAATTGCAAGTGAAATCTTGCTATGTGAAACTTGGCTACATGCGAATATATATATGTATGAGAATTTGTGATGTGAATCCGGGATTTAAGTCCCGCTGACTATATGTGGAGACTATGTCCGGGTTAAAACCCGATGGCTATATGCAGAGATGATGTCCGGGTTAAGACCCGAAGGCTATATGCGGAGATTATGTCCGGGGTAGAGACCCGATGGCTATGTATAGAGTTTATCCAAGCTAAAGATCTCGATGATGATGAGAATAAAGCCTAAGACTAATGGTCTTCAAGGTAACGATCGCTAATGAATTGCGCTGAAAATGTTAAGCTATACAGGTATGTAGCCTTGGCTTATATGCAAGCTGGATTTTGGACCGAATACTAAGGTCATTATGTGATTTCATTGTGTTCATGAAATGAGATTATTAATATGGTCGAAGTACAATTGGCCTATGTGAAATGTTATGTGAATTTTTGTGACATGTATATGTTATGTGAACTTACTATGAGTGGAAGCCATCCATTTTCGTATGTGATGTGAATGTCTATGTTTGGAAAAAGGGTGACTTACCCAAATAGGAGAGGGAAACAAAGATATGATCAACTATGTTAGAATTTAATGCTTTATCTGTGACATTGCTCAAAACTTACTAAGCATTGTAATGCTTACTCCGTTTCCCTTGTTTCCTCTGTTTTATAGATCTCATTTTAGAAGCTACGGACTCGGGGATTGAGGCCTTAATCACCTACACTATCACTGTTATTTTTGTACCATTTGGGTCAATGGCATGTATAGGCTATGTTCCTTCGGTTGAATCAAACTTCATTTTGAGTTGTAAATATTTCTAGCCATGCAAAAATGGCTTGCTTAGTCTTCGAGTTTGATTATATGTGTTGGAGTGATTCTCATACTAGTCGATGTTGTGGCATGATATTTAGTTAGTACCTAATATGTAATGACTTTTCTAATATGATGTTTGGTTATTGAATTTGTTCGATTTAGCCAATTTGTTAGTAGTCACAAGGTAGAGATTTGCTAGTATACTTATAGAATGATTTTAATGAGATACGATGTTCTGACCGAACCGACTTAAGTGTTATATTCAACTATTGAACTCAATGAATTCACGTCCAGCTTTGTATCTATGAACCTCGGTAGTTTGTATTTTGATTTGTAATACCTTAAACCCTAATCCAGCGACGGACAGGGGCGTAGGGTGTTACAGACTTAATCGCGTAAAATGAAAATTTAGGGGTTATTTCTAAAAGGGGTTGAATTGTTAGTGGCTTTCTAAATTGAATCCTTAAAGTGGTAAATAGGCCATATTTTATATTGGCTGACGGTAGTGGCCATAGTTTATAATAGTTTTATGTTATAATAATAAGGTTATATAGGTAATTTAGTTAATAAACGTATATTAAATAAAACCAAGGTTAAAATACATGTTATTTTCATTTGTTCATTCACCGAAACAACAAATAAGAAAGAAAAAAAGAAAATAACTAGGGTTCGGCTTCATTCAAGCTCAATCAAGGTAAGAGTTTAGTTCGGTTTTTGATAATTTTTACATTTTTGAGATCGTTGCTTCGGGTACTACAAAACCCATGCTTAAATTTTGATTTTGATGAATAATTTGAGTTATGCCATTGATGAGATCTTGTGATTTTTATTATTTGATGATGAAATATGAAAGATATGTTTTAGTTAACATGTTTTTATTGGAATTTTTGATGATTTTGAGTAATTACGACTTAATTGCAAAAAATAAAAATTTGAAGGACTAAAATGTGAAATTGATGAAATATATGGACTTGTATGAGTATGGGTAAAATTTGGCCAAGATGGGTATATTGAAATTTTGTATATTTTGTGTTTTGTGCAATAGGGACTAAATTGTAAAAAGTGTAAATGTCAGGGGTAAAATGGTAATTTTTCCTATTTATGTGTTTCTGCACTAAATTGAATGAAAATATGTTGAATGAGCGTAATTTGAATATGTTTAGATCAAGAACCAAAGAAATCAGATTTGGATCGGGGGAAAACTAAAGTTGTCGACTAGCCATCCCGTTCCGTTTTACATCGTCCGAGGTAAGTTTATAAGCAAATAGATGTACTTAATTTTAATTGTATGTAAGTTATATATGCTAAAATGAAATATGTGATTTTACATATACAATAGCCGAATGTAGGAAAGCTTGGTTACTATATTTCCAAATCCGTTTCGACTTAGTGATGATGTCCGAAAGCCACGTATGAACCTTAGGAATAGTTAGGATACATATTTCATGACATAGGATTTCAATTTATGTGTGCAAGTAAGACCATGGAATCGATATGTGATTCCGATATATATGTGCGAGTAAGACCCTGTATGGGACAGTGGCATCGATATGTGATTACATGTAAGACCACGTCTGGGACGTTGGCAATGTACAATATATGTGTGATTATCTGAGTGTCCTACTCAATTCCGAATGGTTCATCGGGCAAAGGCAAGTTGTGTTCTAATGTGTAAGATAAGCTAATTGGCCAAGTATGAATTGGCTTGTTGTTTAATTAAAATGAGGTAAGTGAGTAATTTGGTACTTATTTCAAACTATGCATAATGCAATTGAAGGTTACATGTGAATTAGGTAAGTGCATTCGGCCTTGTAAATAGTATTAAAGTGAGTTTAAATTATATGTATGTATAAATACATGTGTTCGGCTATCTAATTAAAATGCATATGAAATTATATGATGATACATGAGTTTGTGTATTTGTGAGCATGTAAACTAGGTTGATATTAATTATTTGGCTTTGGAAGTTAATTGATAATTAGTTAACATGGATATGTAAGTATTCGGCCAAGTGACAAATATGAATGAATATATATTTATATAATATAGATTTATATGATTAAATCTAAATGTTTTATAATAATGTGTTTTTGGCTTAGTTTAATTAAATTGATGATATTTTTGGGTTACTCATTTGCTTATAACTTACTAAGCTATAAATAGCTTACTCTATGTATATATGTGTTTCTGTTTTATAGACTTTGGAGTCAAGCTACAAGCTCGGGGATTGTCAGCAAAGTTTCATCACACTATCAACTATTTTGGTACCTTTATAAGTTAAACTTGAATTATGCATGTATAGGCTAGAATGTGTTTTGAAATGTTGAAATTCGGATATGTAAAATTAAAGCCATGCGAAAATGGCGTACTTCTAAGTTTGGTTTTGATTGTGCTTGATGGTGGTTTAAAATGTGTTAGTTATTATGCTATGAAATGCGAATGAGTGGCATAGGTGATGGATCGTAGATGTTTTGGAAATAGATGATTAGTGATATGAGTATGAGCACTAAAATTGGTTAATGAACTTGAAAGTGGCATAAATGAATCGGCTATAAATAACGTTTGTTTGGTTTGGATGTGTTTTATACTAAAATATGTATATAGGTGAACATGTTTATTATGCTTGGTTATGACCTAATATGTTCTTAGATTTAGTGTTTAAGATGTTAGGTGTGATAATTCGTTGATGGAAATTTTGGTGATATATATGGTTATAAAATGATATGTTCGGTCATGGTATAAATATCGGTACTTGTCAAAGTATATTAATTTATTCGAACATGGTATTTATATATATTATCGAATGAGTGATTAGTCAACTTGGTTTGGTTTGTATGGATGTGAAAGTACATATATTATATTTTAAATAATTGATAAAATAGGTATGGTTGATAAATGGGTTTAATGTGGTGTTTAGAGTATATGCTAGTAAGACAAAAAATGTTTGGAGTAAGGTGATTAATAATTTGGATATAATTGAAGTTCTTTGCTAAGCATGAAACATATGTATTTAGTAGTATATATGTTCGGTTACCATGACAAAGCATTTCTTTAAGTCGTAAGGGATAGTTTTATAAATGAACCATTACATGGTGTTAGTATGCATAAATGTACAGAACTAATTGGAAGTGTCACTTTGAAAATATATATATTAAGATATGTGTTGGAACAATGTTTTGACATGTGACTGTAAGTATAAATTTAATTATTATTAGACATTTAAGTGATGCTTGAGCTTGGAATTTAGTAATGATTTCATTAATTAATTTAATAGTCAATATATATACTCATGCATTATAATAATTGGATTATTCATTTAGGTTTATAATTTATCTTTGTTAAGATCGGCATAAGCTTTAATGTTTTAAATAATTTATTACATATTATTGCTTATAAATGATATGACTATATATATGTATGATGTGAAATGTTTCAAATTTAAGAGTTCTGTTAGTTTATGAAATAAATTCTAACTGGTCTTCGAGACTTGCTCATGTGTATATATATAATTGTTCGGAATTGTGTTTTATTAGGTAATGCATTATGACTCTAATCCATTGACGGATACAGGTTAGGGGTGTTACAATGGCAAATACTTGGGTAAACGCCAATAGTTGTCACCAATCAAAGGTAGAGAATACGAGTATTATGGATGTGGTATATCATGAAAGGGTATAATGAAAGTCTAAAACAACGATAATTAGAGGAAGACCTATGAGAGAATATCTCTAGATAGAGTATGGTTATGGCTAAACCAGGAATTATGACTGCCAATAGTCGACTAAAAGATAATGAGGCTTTGGCCTTGCCAGCTAAGTTTGTGAATCCTCCTACGAAACCCAAAGAGTTCATTTATGTGCCTAAAATCTTATTTTTTTAAGATTTAAAGCAGTTTTCCATGAATTTTATGTATAGATCTCACTAAGTTTTTCTGAACTTATAAAACTATTGCTCGGATGTAGGGTAGATAAATACTTGAAAATCAAGAGGAGGGACCAAGCTAGAGTTTGTGAAGGGCGTGGTAGTTGTTTTACATATATAGAGGGGTTCCCTTAGAGGCCATGCCTCAGTATTTGAGTAATTGTTTCAATAACTGAGTCTTAAATTAAAACTTATAAGTAGATTTGGGAATTAAAGTTGTATGAATTATCACTAGTTCTGTACGAATCTTAATAGTTTGATTTTGAAATTTTCAATTCTTCAAGTATGTAACGAAAGTAGAATAATAAATAGCATTAAATTATTTTAGTCAATGTCTCATCCTGTACCCAAAACTGGCGACCGGGTCGGGTATCAGGTGTTATATCCATAATTCAACAAGAAGGTATAAATGTCATTCAATGACACTCATATGAATACAAGAAACAAGAACACAAAGATCAAGAGCTCAATTCTATTTTTTTTCTCATTATTATTCTCATTTTCTCTTTTGTAACGCCCTGATTTTCGGGATTTTTGTGATTTTGGTGAAATCTTGAAATTTTGGTGATTTGGTTATTAAATTTGTGTTTAAGTGTGTTAGTGGGCCTTTAGAAGGCCCAAGCCTAAGATAAAACTCGGCAAAAATATCAACTTTGGATTTAAAGTGAAGGGGACTTGGTTAAGTGGGCTTTTAAGAAAAAGTGGGGAAGATAAGACATAAATAAGCCCTTGGTAAAGTGGCAGTGTGGCGTCTCTTAGATGCCTAAAAAAGTGGCGTGTGGATTGAGTGCTAGGGCCAAGGTTCTAGTTGCATGGTAAGCAGTATGGTGTTTTTATTTTTGTGCATGTGCTAGTCATGGAACTCAAGTGGAACTCTACTGAAGAGAGTTTGAGTTGTCCATGAGATTAGATTAGGTAGATTAGGGAGAGGAATTATAGGAAATTCAAATGGGAGTAAGTGATGGCCGGCCAAGGGACTCTGTGTATTACAATTTCAGCATTTGACTCTAAGATTAGCATTTTCGGCTAATGACTGTGGTTGTGCCGATTACTTTAGGGTGGCCTTTTAGGATTGTTGTTTTCTTTCTTGTGGCTGAATAGGTAAAGTGCCTTAGTTATCTCTTCTTTCTCTTCCTTTTCACTAAAAACCAAAACCAAGGACTCCATGCCCCTTAGTGCTGATTTGTCCATAGCCGAACCTATTCTTCTTTTCTCCTCTTCTTCTCTTCTTCTTTTCTCTTCAACCGAAAGTTATATTCTTTTCTCTTATCCTCTATTCCTTCCTCTCATCTCTAATCTCTTTCATTCTCACAAAGCTAAACCCATCTTCTTCTACTCTACCTTCTTCCCAAGATTACCAATTGACTACACTAAAAGCCGAAACTGCACTAAAAGCCGAAATCTTGAAAGGTTCTTGGTTGTGCCAATTTCTTCTTGAGTGAACACCTTCACTTTTTCTTTTCTTTAAACCTGAATCTCCCTACTCTAATAGCCTTGTCGACATCTTTTTCTTCTCATTACAAAGCTTTCATCTTTCTTTCACCCTTGTTATACCAAAAGCTAAAATATCTCTAGATTCATTCTTTGCTAGTATTTAGAGGCTAGATCTGCGTCAGATCTGGGTTAGAAACGGGATTGGAATCATTCTAGTTAGGAGAACCTTTGGTAAGTGCTTGGATTCTCTGTTCTATTCACTATTTCGAGATTTAAGAAAGCTGATAGTCCCTAAATACTTTAGGGAGGCTGTCGACTTTGGTGATAGATAATGCTAGTCTTATGATATGGTTTTGTTTATGCTATTTTTGCAAGAAGGGTGATCTCGCAAGGAGAAGTAAAGGCTAGGAACATGGAAGTGATCTATATCTAGATCTAGATCTAATAAGTTAAGATCGGCAAGGTAAGTTGTTGATAAAGTCTCATAGTGGCCGAATATGGTAAGTGGGTATTATGTTGGTTTTCATTAATTCTTGGATCTAATTTGTTAAGTGATCGATTGTAGGAGAAATTGCGTAGAAAATCTCATCGGTAAATTCGCAAATCAGGTGTGTAAACGAACACCCTTCTGCAGTCTAAATCGGCAAAAGCTGAAAAGCCGAAATGCCATAAATCCGACATTTCGTGGGCTTGTGAGCGTACGAGCGCTCATAAGTCAGTTGGAAATCATGATATCTGTAATCGCACGTGGTAAGATGGATGAGTACGCAATTTCGTGCACCTTGATAAATTTGGGCCTCGATGGGCTGAAATTAGGCCCAATGGGCTTACGGGCCCATATGGGTAAAAGTAAGTGGTAAGTGTATTCTGGTATACTGTAGGATAAATCTGCTAAACTAGACTTAAAATTTGGGCTAAACGGGCTTAAGTAGCTAAATGACATTGTAAGGCCCATTAGGGGTTTTAGGGCCCAATAGCTAAAAACTGCTAAAATGGGCTAAATAAGCTACTGAGATGAAAATTAGACTATTAATGACTAAAATATGCATAAAACCCTAAAAACTAATATAATTACTAAAATACCCCTTAAGGGTGGAAAATTACTATTATACCCCTAGGTGCAAAATGACCATTATAACCCTAGGGCTAAGTTTGATTGAAATGCATGTTTTACTATTTCTATTCACTGTATGCCATGACATGATTATCTGTTGCATGGGACTGGGTTTATTGTTAGAGGAAGTGCAAGTGGCATTGCCACGATTACTGAAAAAGGCTTTACCTCGTACTGATTACTGAAAGAGGCTTTACTTCGTACTGATTACTGAAAGAGGCTTTGCCTTGTACTGTTTACTGAAAGGGGCTTTGCCTCGATATACTGTTAGTGGCTTGGCCACATTACCTGAGCAACTATGCTGCGATTGAGGAGTGTAGCGGTTAGGTGGGTTGAGTTGTTTCCCCACATGGAGTGTTTATGGTTGGTATGGATGGAGTGTAGCGGTTGGACATAAGATGGGCTATGGGCTTTGCATACATGCATGATCACTGTTCTGTTACTGAAATGGGCCTATGGGCCGTACTGTTATCTGAAAAAGGCTAAGGCCCAGTTAAATTGATCACTGAATAGGGCTAAGGCCCAGTTATCTGAATACTAATAGGGCTTCGGCCCAGTTATTACTAAGACTAGATAAGGCTTAGCCCAGTGGGCTTGAGCTGATTTGTGCTCTGGATGGGCTTTCTTTACACAATGAGTTTTCAAACTCACCCTCTTTTCTTCCATCCATGCAGGTGAGCCCTAGATTGGTGGACTTGGAGCTGGGAGGGATTCAGAGTGGCCACATGGACTGGACTGTTGGTTTTTAATTAAGTCATTTTATTTCCACATTTATTTTTAATTATTTTCATTTTAGTTTTGGGTTGTAATAAGGCCGCTTTAATTATTCTTAATTTTGGGTTTTTACTTTATATTTACAAATTGATTTAAATGATTTAAACAAGGCTGCGCGGGTTTCTCAAAATCAATCAATGTTTTCAAAATAAAGCACTCGTAACAAATGAATAACAAATCAACGAACAAGACAAATTTTAAATGGTTAGTGGATAGGCCATCCTCAAACTAAACTTGGATTTTCTTCCCAAATTACAAGTACGGTTTTACAAAACTCACCCTAATCTTAGTAACTAGGTAACATGGTTAGTTCGTCGTTGATGTGACATACCAAACTTGGCCGTAACGTCTGGGCCGGGTTTGGGGTGTTACACTCTTGTACCCACTTGTGGGTTTATTTCTAATTCATTTGTTCAAGTGTTGTATTGTTATGTGAGAGTGCTATATTATTATCCATCAACCTTTTAGAGGTGATAATCCTTTCCAAACTTTATTTCTCATTTTTGTGAGGATTTACTTAAGGTTTTGGGTAGAAAACCTTAAAATGAAAGTGGCCCTATCTTTGCCTTGTGAAAGGATAGAGATTATAAAGCGTAAACCTTGTCCTTAAAAGGTTCAAATCTAGTGAATTTGGGAAATGCTTAGTTGTGGTAAGCTAAGAAAATAGATATAGGCAATTGAGACCAAACCACTATAAATTCTCAAGTCTCAATTGTTTGTCATCTTTTCTTAAATTTTTTAACACTAATTCACCCCCTAATGATTATTAATCATAAAAATTATATATATATATACACACATTAATACCTATTATGCAAAAATTCATGTTTTTTACAAATGTATAAATAACTAAATCCAATTTAACTAACTCTCAGAAGTCATTTTTAATTTGTTGAATTCAAATTCTTTTTTTTTTTTTTGTGGGGTTTATCAATGAAAGAAATTATAAAATAATTAAAATTCAAATTAAATTATACTAAAAAGGAAGGTGTTAGCTTATAAGGATCAACTCAAGATCATCAATAGGAAAGTTGAATAGGCCTTTGAGATGTTGTGGTGGAAGCAATGAAAATTGTGCAACAAAGAACACAAGGATTTATAGTATTTCAGCCCCAAAATCTAAAGGTACAACTCCCTTAAGGTTTCTACCCAAACCTTAAGAATTAACCCTTTTTTAAAGAGAAACAAATAAGCAAACAAAGAAACAATCCTTACAAGATCAGGATGTTTGCCAATTAAACACAAATACAAAGAAAAACACTTGATCTAAATGAATATGATGAAAGCTCATAAGTGTTTACAAGAAAAGGTGTGAAAGAATTAAGCTCTAGGTTATTTTGATTTATCTTTAAGCTTTGCACATTGCTCTTCATGTTGCTAATGTAACAGCCCGAATTAAGGCCTAAACAGAACAGTGGTTTTGAAAATCACAAATTTGAAGTAGAAAAATTTATTGCGATTAAGTTTTAAAGTTTATAGGGTGATAGAATTATCGCTTGAAATTTTCGTTAAGAAATTTTATTGATTGGGTGTCTAATTTGGCAATTAGGATTAAATTGTCAAAGGTGAAAAATGTGTCTTCTAATTCATAAAGGTACTTGACTGGAATGGGTTTTTAAAGTGGAGATACTTAAATGGAAATTAGGCCATTATAAGTTGGTTTGGAAAAAAATACCCTTGGGTGGACAAAATACCAAGGGTTTTTAATGAAGGGCATTTTGGTCATGAGGAAAATAAAAGAATAAAATGGGAAAAATTACGCAAAAATGCTATCATCTTCTTCATGGTAAGGCCGAACCTCTCATGTTCTCCATGGCTAAGATTGTTCAAGCTTTCCAAGCTTAATAGTAAATGTGATTCCTAACCCCGTTTTTTAAGCTCTTTATATTTTTCAGATCCCAGTAACTCAGTTTAGCTATTTCTACCTTTATTTTGAGCTAGGGTTTGAGTTCAAAAATTTACTTATGTTGAATAATTGTTTATTTTGATGATTAAAGGTAGATTATGCATGTCTATGATAAGAGAAATGAGTTTTACTATGTGATTTTCGATGAAACCGAATAAAAGGGGCTAAATTGTAAAAGTTAAAATTTGGTTTTAAGTATGTGATTTAGTGAGAAATGTGGACTACCATAGTTATGAAAATGATTTAGCTAGGTCCAAAATACAAGGAAATTCAATAAAAATCAATTTACGAGCCTAAGGGCAAAAGTGTAATTTTGATAAAGTCTAGGGGCAAAAATGTAAAATTTTTGAATTGTAAAATTGGGTCAATTTGAACTAATGTGTTGATATAGATTGGGAAAAACGAGATTCAAACTTAAAACGGGAGAAGCAAAAAGCTTTCAGACTAAAGTGCAATAATTCGATATTTTGAACCGAGGTAAGTTTGTACGTAAATAATTCATTGTTTTCATTTGTGTCATAATATTTTAAATGCATATTATGAAGTATTATTGGTGACATTTATGAGTTGGAAATTTATGAAAAGTGGAGTTCCCAATTGAAACTTCAAAAAACGAAAGATACAAATAGTGTGTAGCTACGTCACATGTGTCGATATGAAGGTAGAACACCATGTGTACAAGAGAGCTGCAAGATACTATGTGGTAGCCAGGTCACATTTGTAATACTGTGTGTATACCATGTGTGCAAGAGAGCTACGAGATGATAATTTCATATGTAGCTTGGTCACATGTGCAATACTGGGTGTATACAATGTGTACACGAGAGCTACGGATTAAAGATAGCTAGGTCACATGCATGGTACCGAGGGTACATCATGTAGGCACGAGAGCTACGTTATATGTAGCTAGGTCACATGGGTGGTTCTAAGTTTTGTACACCATGTGGACACGAGAGCTACGGGACTACGTAGCTAGGTCGCATGTGTGGTTCCAAGTGTTGGACACCATGTAGACATGAGAGCTACGGGATTTAATGGCTAGGTCACATGGGTGATATCGAGAGTTCACCATGTGTACACGAGAGTCGGATTATGTGTTGGTGGAGCTATGTGCTGAAACTACCAAGTATTGGATGTTATTCCGAACGGTTCAACGGGAAAAGCTTACTAAAAGAGACTTGTGTAGGATATGGCATGTAAGTGTAGGTGTATGCATATGAGCAATGTGCTTGAAATGTGATTGAACTTGTGGTAAGGTTGATATGGTGTAAGTACTAACATGAATACTTGGAAATATTGATGATGATTATCCATTGGAATGGCTAATATTGAGCATGATTGGTGTCATGTGTTCATAAATGAAAATAATACGAGAAAAACATGGAAGCGTAAAATTTTCAATAAAACAGTTTGAAACAACAGCAATTATGTAATTTTGAAAAATCACCAACAATGGTGGAAATTGAATTAGAGTCTGAATGAGTTATAACATTAAAGCTCATTGAGTCTATTTTCACATAAAAGAAACTATGTGAGCAAATGATTTATATATTATGAGATATTTAAATTATAGTGAGACAAGGTTAGAATGGGTTCGAAAATCCCATGTCCCAAATTTGGAAAATCATTAAAAATTTTACAAAAATAATTTTGAGATGTGATTTATATGCTTTAATTCTTTAATGAGTCTACTTTCAAAAGAAACAAAGAAGAGTGTATTTTGAATTCTATACAAGGAGATAATTAAATTTTAGTGAAGAGGGCTTGTAACCGTCAAGTAGCGAAACAGGGGAGAATTTAATGAATAAACTGTATTGATTGGCTGAACCAAAAATTTTGGAAATTTTATGGTAAGAATATATGTGAGTTTAGTTTCTAAGAAAATTAGTGGATCTAAATTTAAAGTTCGGTAGCTCCTGATAAAAAAAATTTATTGACTGTGGTACGAGTAAACAGCTTAGGGTGGACATGTACAAAAGTAAAAAGTGGAAACTATGTGCAATTACAACCATATTGTTTTTAGAACATAATGGGAGGTTTTTATTGAAGCATGTTAATGAATTAATTAATATTTACATACTTACTTACTAAGCTATAATGCTTACTCCCTTCCTTTCCTTTTTCTTATAGAGTTTCAGATGCTAGCTCGAGTTGGAGGTCGCCAGAGATTCAATCACACTATCAAGCTAAGAACAGTATCAAAAGATTTCTAAGTTTTTATAATTATATGGAATGTATAGGGAATTGAATATATGTGTGTATATGTTATTGAGTTGGCCTAGAATGTTGGCCTAAGTCAATGGAAATTTTATTGTTGTATAAGGCCATTTGAAATGGCTAATAATAGCTATGTTATAAGACATATTGATGCAATACATGAATGAGTATGTTTGCATATGGGTGAATGAATTTGTATATGATATGGACTTCATAAATGTGGACTTGATAAATGTGTCATGTGAATGGTCATGCAAGTGTATGTTGGGTGGCTTAGAGTAAGGGTGGTAATGTAAGTTGTAGGTGGTTAATGACAATGTAAGGGTGATGTGGTACATTAAACTTATGTCATTTGAGTAATGAATTTATGCCTCAATAGTGGCTACTTGAAGGCCTAAATATGTCATGTTGTGTACTAATAAAATTGGCCTAAGTGTTTAAGTGATTTTGGATGGCAGAAAGGCTTGGTAAATAGCCTCAATTGCATCCACACGGCCTAGGACATGGGCGTGTGCCTTGGCCGTGTGTGCCTTGGCCGTGTGACCTTGAATGTATGCTGACATAAAAAACAGAGAGTTATACGAGTGAAGGACACGGGCGTGTCCTGAGCCAGACTGGCGTGTGTCGTCACACAGCTGGCCCAAACATGCGTGTAACCCTCCAAAACAAGAAAATTTCCTAAGTGTCTCAAAAGTATTAAAGAGTTATTGATTTAGTCCCGAATGATTCCCAAAGTATGTCTCGGGCCCATTTTAGCGACTTAATGATATAGTTTGAAAAGTTTTAAATTGGATTGAAGTTTTATGGCTCGATAATGTATGATTGGTTGTGCTATCGTCCAGTAATGCCTCGTACTCGGTTCTGGTGATGGACCCCGGTGAGGGGTGTTACATTTAGTGGTATCAGATCTATGGTTTAGTCGGTTCTCGAACTACGGTAGCATGTGTGAGGGAGTCTAGCTATACATTCCATACGTGAATTTTGATAGTGTGATGTCTCCCGACCCCGATGAGATTATTTTGTTAAGTAGATATGCTTTCCAACCGAGCTACCATTGATAATGCGAAAAAGGAAGAAATAAGTTCGTATAATTTACTGAATATATGGATTTGTTGAAATGGAATACAATGGATTAATGAACAATGGAAGAATATGAGTAAAATGTTATTGTTCCGAATAAACATTAATTCTGATGAGTTAGAGTGATTCTTTGCAGAAGATAAAGTGAAACTTATATTGTAATGGGTTTATCATGATATGGTTAAAATTCATATGTGATAATATTGAATGTGTAAGCTGAGTAGAATGCTAGAAACGGGTACTTTGTTTAGAGACATGTGATGAATTGATGATAAAGACCATGGACTGACCATGGCAATATGTGAAAAATGCAACTGCGTGATTTTTCGTATAAGACCATAGCTGGGCTATGGCTTCGCTGTATTGTGTGTCTATGTGAAAGGTCATAATTGAACTATGACATTGTGCAAAACGAAGTACCCAATTTCGTAAGACGTTCTCAAAATTTTGATTAAATGTGGTAGGTGAAAGTGTATGAGGATTTAAAGGATAAATTTGTAGTGAACATGAAAATTGAACTTGAACGAATGATCGTATTAAAGGAATATTGTGCATGATAGGATGTGATAGTAAAATACATAATTGTGAAGTGATACTAAAAGTTCAATAATTAATGTAAGAAATTAACATGGAAAAATGAAACAAAGTGTAAGTTTACGCTATGATGAGCACTTATGTTTGCTTGGCATTTACTGATGTTATGTGAGTAACCTGTGAGATCGAGTACATGAATGTGGATTAAGCGTATGAGGCACTGAGTGTGTGAAAGATGGAAATAGCTATGGCTATTGAATTATGGGCACTAAGTGTGTGATATTTTATAGTTTCGGCTAATTTGTTGACGCTAAGTATGTGATAATGCTGTGTATTAGATAGATGAATTTATATGGTTGATGACAGTGTGTATGACATAGATGCAAAATTATGAGAATAAATGATCATGGTTGAATGAGTTAGAATGAGTAGAAATAATATGCTTTTATGAGAACTAAAAGAAATGGTATGAAAGTGAGTGATGGTTATGGATGAGATGGTGTGAGTCTAATGACTACAGAATTGGTGTGATGATAGTATCCAGTTCTTATTGGTCATTGTTCTGCTTAACCTACAAGAAGATTATGTTGCTTCTGTTATAATCGACTTTAGTGCGGATGAGTGATGTTTTCTTCTGAAATTATCTTGAAACCACATCAAGGTATTCATTTTTTATATA
Source organism: Gossypium stocksii (assembly GCA_020496765.1). Lineage (NCBI taxonomy): Eukaryota > Viridiplantae > Streptophyta > Magnoliopsida > Malvales > Malvaceae > Gossypium > Gossypium stocksii. Next base: position 35,677,134 of record CM035623.1, on the reverse strand, counting down.
GAGGTGGTGTTCTTAAAATTTTAGTACAATTTTATAGCTGGAATATTATTTATCTATGCAGTGGAAATGTTGATTTTATTTTGGCATCTTTGATTTTAAAAATATCAGATGGTTATGGCTTCATCATAGTCTGACATTGTGATGATTGATGGGTTAAGTTGTGTGAACCTATGCTATTGGGTATTACATTTTGTATAAGGCTATCTAATATGGTTAATATTAGCCGTGATATGAATGTATGATAAGGTTTTATACTAGTGAGTTGCTTATTTATATGGGACAAATGATAGCATGAATATGATGTCTGGGAAATGTGATAAGTGGATGGTTATATAAGCATGTTAAGTTGAGAAAAAGATTTATGCTTTTCAGTTAAGTATTTTTGCATGACCTGGGTATAAATAGTACTGAAATGTAAATTGATAGGTTGTATGTTCAGACGATTAAAATCATATTGAAAAGAACTGTTCGACTAAGTGATCTAAAGACAACCACTTTTATGCCTGTGCTAGGAGTTCGATAATATCGTATGCTTGACCGAAAAACAACATATGCATCCTGATCTTAATAGTTAAAAGTGCCTAATGTTACAGAAAAAGATCTGAGGTTTAAAACTTTATCAATGGATAGAGATGATGAAAGATTTCGAGGAAATTTTCGATTTATCCTTGAAGAAGCAGTTATGGTTACAGATGCTTGAATGGGAAAATTTTATTATTATTATTTATTTTTATGAGTACTGGTTACTCGATTGATCTTATTAATAGTGGTCTAATTCTAGCAATATTAAATGCTAAAGGAAGGTTTCCTTTGCAAAATTGAGAAACTCAGAAATGTGATAGTGAATGGTAATCTAAATGACCTCAGAGTGAGTTTACCTCTGATATTGAATTCCAAGTTAGACATGATTCTTGTTGTTGTTATTTTGAGATAAAATTTGGATACTGACGAATCTAGAACTTATGCAGAAGTCTTTGTGTGGGGCTCAGTAGTAACACGTCTATTCATCCAAGAATAACAAAATGTACAGTTATGTGGGTAGATGTTTTGGTGATTGAGTATGTATCGCGATAATTTTTGATTTTATGTTCAGACGTCTATTTGTTAGCAAGTAAGCCAAAATCCAATGTATTCAGAACTAATATAGTTAGTAATGGAATGGGAGTGATGATGAGATAAAGTTACCATAAGTTTCATATCGGGATTGTCATAATCTCCAAAAAGAAAGGTGTTTATTGGATTGTGGTTGATTGTTTAGCAAAGACTCATATGATTATTTCAGTTGTGTAGAGTTCTTATTCGATGGATTACCAAGAATAGGTGTACCGGAGAGAGTAATTCAGATTTTAATGATGCATTCTAGCACTATGTACTAAATTTTAAAGGTTATTGGAAAAGAGATATACGAGAGTAATTCAATTTATGATTGTGGAAAGTTAGTGAGAATGCTTAATGAGAATTGGAAACTACTTCACCTAGTAAGATTTTCGAGGACGAAAATCCCTAAAGGGGGAGAGTTGTAACAGCCCAAATTAGGGCAAAATTTATTGTGATTAAGTTTTAAAGTTTATAAGGTGATAGAATTATCGTGTGTAATTTTCGTTAAGAAATTTTATCAATTGGGTGTCTAATTTGGCAATTAGGATTAAACTATCAAAGGTGAAAAATGTGTGTTCTAATTCATAAAGGTACTTGATTGGAATGGGTTTTTAAAGTGGAGGTCCTTAAATGGCAATTAGTCCATTATAACTTAGTTTGGACAAAAATACCCTTAGGTGGACAAAATTCCAAGGATTTTTAATGAAGTGCATTTTGGTCGTTAGGTAAATAAAAGAATAAAATGGGAAAAATAAGGCAAAAATACTATCATCTTCTTCACGGTAAGGTCGAACCTCTCATGTCCTCTATGGCTAGGGTTTGCTCAAGCTTTCCAAGCTTAATAATAAGTGATTCCTAACCCCTGTTTTTAATGTTCTTTACATTTTTCAGATCCAGGTAACTAGGTTTAGCTATTTCTACCTTTATTTTGAGCTAGGGCTTGAGTTCAAAAATTCAACCATGTTAAATAATTGTGTATTTTCATGATTAAAAGTAGATCATGCATGTCTATGATAAGAGAAACGAGTTTTACTAGGTGATTTTCGATGAAACCGAATAAAAGGGGCTAAATTGTAAAAGTTAAAAATTGGTTATAAGTATGTGATTTAGTGAGAAATGTGGACTGCCATAGTTATGAAAATGATTCCGCTAGGTCCAAATTACAAGGAAATTCAATAAAAATAAATTTACGAGCTTAGGGGCAAAAGTGTAATTTTGATAAAGTCAGGGGCAAAAATGTAAATTTTTCTGAATTGTAAAATTGGGTCAATTTGAACTGAATATTGAATAAATGGGCTGAATGTGTTGATATAGATTGAGAAAAATGAGATTCGGACTTAAAACGGGAGAAGGAAAAAGGTTTCGAACTAAAGTGCAATAATTTGATATTTTGAACCGAGGTAAGTTGTATGTAAATAATTCATTGTTTTCATTTGTGTCATAATATTTTAAATGTATATTATGAAGTATTATTGGTTACATTTATGAGTTGGAAATTTCTGGAAAGTGGAGTTTCGAATTGAACCTTCGAAAAATGAAAAATACCAATAATGTGTAGCTAGGTCACATGTGTGGTTCCGAAGGTAGGACACCATGTGTACAAGAAAGCTACGAGATACTATGTGGTACCTAGGTCACATGTGTAATACTGTGTGTATACCATGTGTACAAGAGAGCTACGAGATGATAATTTCATATGTAGCTAGGTCACATTTGTAGTACTGGATGTATACCATGTGTACACGAGAGCTACGGATTAAAGATAGCTAGGTCACATGCATGGTACCGAGGGTACATCATGTAGACACGAGAACTATTTTATATGTAGCTAGGTCGTATGTGTGGTTCCAAGTGTTGGACACCATGTGGACACGAGAGCTACGGGACTAAGTAGCTAGGTCGCATGTGTGGTTCCGAGTGCTGGACACCATGTAGACAGGAGACCTATGGGATTTGATGGCTAGGTCACATGAGTGATATCGAGAGTTTACCATGAGCACATGAGAGCCGGATTATGTGTTGGTGGAGCTATGTGCTGAAACCACCGAGTATCGGATGTTATTCCGAAGGGTTCAATGGGAAAAGCTTACTAAAAGAGACTTGTGTGGTGATGTGGTGTGTAAGTGCAAGTGTATACATATGAGCAATGTGCTCAAAATGTGGTTGAACTTGTGGTAAGGTTGATATGGTGTAAGTGCTAACATGAATACTTGGAAATATTGATGACGATGATCCATTGGAATGGCTAATATTGAGCATAATTGGTGTCATGTGTTCATAAATGAAAATAATATGAGGAAAACATGGAAGGGTAAAATTTTCAACAAAACAATTTGAAACAACAACGGTTACGTGATTCTAAAAAATCACCAAAAATCTTGGAAATTGAATTGGAGTCTTAATGAGTTATTAAATTAAAGCTCATTGAGTCTATTTTCACATAAAAGAAACGGTGTGAGCAAATGATTTATATATTATGAGATATTTAAATTATAGTGAGATAGGGTCAGAATGGGTTCTAAAATCCCATGTTCCAATTTTGGAAAATCATTAAAAATTGTATAAAAATAATTGAGAGATATGATTTATATGCTTGAATTCCTTAATGAGTCTTCTTTTAAAAGAACCAAACGAGAGAGTATTTCAATTTTTTTACGATGAGATAATTAAATTTTAATGAAGAGGGTTCGTAACCGTTCAGTAGCAAAACTGGAGAGACTTTAATGAATAAACTGTATTGATTGGCTGAACCAAAAATTCTGGAAATTTTATGGTAAGAAGATATATGAGTTTAGTTTCAGGGAAAATTATTGGATTAAATTTGGAGTTCGATAGCTCTAAATAAAAAAATTTTATTGACTATGGTGTGAGAAAACAGCTTAGGGTGGACATGGACAAGAGTAAAAAGTGGAAACTATGTGCAATTACAACCATATTGTTTTTAGAACATAATGGGAGGTTTTTATTGAAGCACGCTAATGAATTAATTACTATTTACATACTTACTTACTAAGTTATAATGCTTACTCTCTTCCTTTCCTTTTTCTTATAGCGTTTCAGATGCTAGCTCGAGTTGGAGGTCGCTGGAGATTCAATCACACTATCAAGCTAAGAACAATATCAAAAGATTTCCAAGTATTTATAATTCTATGGCATGTATAGGGAATTGAATATATGTGTGTATATGTTATTGAATTGGCCTAGAATGTTGGCCTGTCAATGGCAATTTTATTGTTGTATAAGGCTAGTTGAAATGGCTAATAATAGCTATGTTATAAGACATATTGATGCAATACATGAATATGTTTGCATATGGGTGAACGAATATGTATATGGTATGGACTTGATAAATGTGTCATGTGAATGGTCATGCAAGTGTATGTTGGGTGGCTTAGGGTAAGGGTGGTAATGTAAGTTGTAGGTGGTTAATGACAATGTAAGGGTGATGTGGTACATTAAACTTATGTCATTTAAGTAATGAATTTATGCCTCAATAGTGGCTACTTGGAGGCCTAAATATGTCATGTTGTGTACTGATGAAATTGGCATAAGTGTATAAGTGATTTTGGATGGCAGAAGGACTTGGTAAATAGCCTCAATTGCATCCACACGGCCTAGGACACGGGCGTGTGCCTTGGTCGTGTGTGCCTTGGCCGTGTGACCTTGAATGTGTGCTAAAGTCATAAACAGAGAGTTACAAGGGTGGAGGACACGAGCGTGTCCTGAGCCACACAGGCGTGTGTCATCACACGGCTGGCCCACACGGGCTTGTAGCCCTCCAAAACAAGAAAATTTCCTAAGTGTCTCAAAAGTATTAAAGAGTTATCAGTTTAGGCCCGAATGGTTCCCAAAGTATGTTTCAGGCCTCGTAGGCCCATTTTAGGGGCTTAATGATATAGTTTAAAAAGTTTTAAATTAGAGTGAAGTTTTGTGGCCCGATAATGTATGATTGGTTGTGTTATCATCTGGTAATGCCTCGTACTCGATTCTAGTGATGAACCTGGGTAAGGGGTGTTACAGCTAAACCTTTGGAAGATGGTATTTATACCTTCTAATTCATTTCTAACTGTCGTGGTTGTTGTAGAAGTGAATATAGTTGTTGGGATGAAATACCAGGTCATTAACTTTACCTGCAGCAACGAGTATCGATACCTACTAAAAAGGTATCAATATTTTTTGTAATTAATGTTGATTTTAGTGACCATTGGAGTAGGAATATCGATACCTGAGGGAATTATCGATACTTTTATGAAAAGTATCGATACCAGATCGATAGTTAGCATAGGTTACAAATTCCAGAATGTCAATTTGGTATCGATTAACAAAAGGGTATTGATATCTTGTAGAATATCGATACTTAGACAAAAAGTATTGATACTTTTTGTCCTGGAGATATTCTAACTTGTTTGAAAATGATTACATATTTGAAAACGATTGACTCAATTGAAACCACTTCAACTTAATTTTATGAAATTGCTCAACTTCACTTTTATTCAAAAACACTTTAATTTGTTATGCCAAAACATATTATCCAATAAAGCTTAGTTTAATAGAAGGTATTGTCTTTTACTTTGACGAGGAGAAAACAAGTGGAGAAATTGGAGGCGAGATCCTTGACGAAGGTTATCTGGGTAGCTGCGACCCGAACTAAGTTGGATGTTGCCATGGCTGACTCGGTGCTTGGTTGTACTGTTGAAGATTTAACGTGACTTGATCTGATTGAGCAAAAAGGGAATAAATTATATAATTCTTAAAACATAAAAAAAGGGAATAAATCATTCTAGTGGGCTAAAATGCTAAATTTTGTAAACATTGAGGGCTAAATTTATTGAATTATATATACTATCAAATTGATAGAATGTGTAAACATTAGAGGGCTAAATTTAGTATTAGATCAATAAAAAAAAGCTCATGTCAGCACTTTTGTCAAATTTTAAACAACTGTTAACATTTGGTAAGAAAAAAAATTGATTTCGAATAGTTTAGTGACTAAACCGAAGGTATTAAAAGTTTAATTACCAAAATGAAACGTGGGTAATAGTTTAATAGCCATTTTTATATTTTACCCAAAAAAAATTGGGTTTGTTGATAAGAGTGATTTAGGGTGAGCTTGGATGGGTGGTGGGTGTGGTGCGGTGTGTTAGCTTACTTTTTATCTCACACTACAATATCTAATTTCATTATCATCGTTGTTTTTATACAAACCACAGGCAAATACACCGCCCATTCAAACTCACTACTAAAATATTATAGAGATTTTGTTTGTTTTTGCAACCTTGTTTTTATTTTCCTTTTTTATAAACTTTTAAATTTTTATTTTTAAATTATACATTATGTCACATCATCAATATTATCTATAATATATATACGAATGAGTTTTGAAAAACTTTTCAATAGGTGAGAATGACTTTTTTTTTTTCATCATATTATTAAATTAACTTTAAAAATATTTTATAATTAATTTAGAATTATTAATTAAATAATTGTGCTACTTTTAAAATAAAATTATTACTTGAATGCAACTCTAACCATAAAATATATAAAAAAAAACTTGTGATAATTATAATTATAATTTTAAATTTACCATTATTAGTAAAAAAAATTGAAATAAAAAAAAAAGTTGTGTTAATTTTTTAAAAAAAGTGGTGTTAATTATATTGATGTAAAGTGGAGTTATTATTTAAATAAAACTTTACGCATCTTAATTATCACTTAATTAAAATTAAAGTTATAGACCAATCAAAATTTAAGTTGAGTTTTATAAATAATGTCTAGTAGTTAAGCATAGTCAATCAAGTAGCATTAAGAAAAATTATCAGTATAAAAGTTGGAGATTGTTAGAGTTAATAAGTTAGAATTATATACAAATAATAATATAGCATTAAAACTAAGGAAAATATTTGGTACATAGTGGAGTTTTTAGACTCCACAAGCATTGTTAGGGGGGTTAACAAGTATTCTAATGAGGTATAATAAAATATTTTAAAAAAGAGACACATGACAATTTTTTAAGACTGCTTGTGGAATAAAAAAAGGTACACGGCCAGTGTACCAAATATTCACCTTTAAAACAATGGTTTTTCGAAGAGACGATATATAATCATATTCGAATAACAATGGCACTAGAAAGTGATCAAAGATTATTTTAATTGATGATAAAGTAATATAACATTATGATTTAAAAAAATATATATGTAAGTTGTTTATACTACATCAAGCGCTCTTAAAATTATTTTTTAATCTAATTGTTATTTGTTTGGTGCAGGTGAAAAAGATGTTGTGGGTTCGTTTTGAAAAGAAAGTTTAATTACTATTATTAGATGTGTTTATTAATTTAGATGTTATTAGATAAACTAAAAAATTAAGTGCTGAAAAAATAAGTATTGAAATATAAAGTATATGAATTTAAGTTATAAAATCTGTTTAATATATTACTTAAAATTAATTACGGAATATAATTAGATTATTTGATAAATATAGATTTTAAATTATAAAAAAAATTCTAAAAATTCTTAATTTTTAAACATTTCACATTATTCTAAAAAAAGTCAAATTTTAAATGTAAAATTTTTATAGGATAATATAATATTAAAATAAATAAAATAAAATTGAATTGAATTGAATTGAATTGAATTAATTGAAAACATTCTCCTTTAAGTAATAAGTAGCTTTTATCTATTTTACCATTTTTCACTTTCTTTTTGTAGAAAAAGATTTTTATCATATTATTTTTATTTTGAATTATTAAACATGTGTAAAAATAAATAAATTATTTAAATATTAATTTTAAATTGATTTAATTATTATAGTTTACTATAATATTAATGTTAATTCATCTTTTTTTTTTTCAAATTAATATTATAGTTTACTATAGGTAACAATAATTTCAACTACATTATTTAATAATTAATTAAAAATAAAACCCGTAAAATTATATGTAACGCATGTGATATTAGAAATTAGTAAAAAATAGAAACAATATTATAAATTTTAGGTTTCAATATGTCAAAGGTCCTTGTACTCTTTTTGAAATTTAAATTTTAGTCACTATTATTTAATTATGAGACATTGAGTCTCTTTACTTTTTTTATTTAAAAATCTTAATCCCTCCATTTAATTTTGTCCGTAAAGTTAATAATTTCAAAGGTAAAAGAACTATTTCAGACTTCAACATTTACATTTTTTTTGTCAATTTGATCGTTATCCTTTAAATGTACATAAAAGTTTTAAAAATTAAGAAAAAAGTTCATATTTAAAATAAAAAGGCTTTTAAAAAATAAAAAAAATCTTTAAAATTCAAAAACTAAAACTAAAAATGATTTTTAAAGTATAAATAAAATTTCTAAAATTCAATGCTACCTAAACTGGACCAGACCAACCAGTCGAACTGGGAATCGTTTGGGGGATTGGTCCAGTGAAAGGTAAAAATAGGTTGACCTACGAATCGATACGGACTGGTTGAATCAAGCTAAAAAAATCGATTAAACCAACAATTGAACTGATTGCAATTTGGTCTAACCAATTGATTCCTGGAAGAACTGGTCTGGTCGGTACAAAGCAAGTAAATTATTAAAATTAAAATTAAAAAATATTAAAAAAATTAAATAGGTAGTTCAACTATTTTTTTAGCCCGGTTCAACCTGTTCGTACTGGTTCACAGGTCTTCTGGTTTTTAAAAATTTTAAACTTCTTTTGCCCTCAACATTTACAATGTTTTGTCAATTTGGTCCATACCCTTCAAAAGTATGTAAATCTTTTTATTATTATTATTATTTTTCTTACTTAAAAAAACGTAAAATTTAAAAATTATAATTTTTTTTAAAAAATTAAAAAAATAAAAAATATTTTTAAAATATAAAAGATTTAAAATTCAATGTTATCTAAGTCAGACTAGACCGATAAGATCAAGAACCAATCGGGTATTTGGGTACTGGTCTGGTGAGAGGTAAAAAACTAGTTGAAATGTGAACCGATACGAATTGGTTGAACCAGACTAAAAAATAAATTGAATTGGAAGTTGATATGATTTTTATATATTTTTAAATATTTTTATATTTTTTAATAATTCATTTGCTTTGAATTGATCAAACCGATTGTTTTAAGAACCAATTGGTCAAACCTACTCAAAATTGGTTCAACCAATTTTTTAGCTAAATTCAACTAATCTATACCGGTTCATGAGTCAACTGTTTTTTACCTCTTGCCGAATTGGTGCCCCAACCAGTTTCTAATATAACTTACCAGTCTGATCTAGTTTAAATAACATTGAATTATGAAATTTTTTATATTTTTCAAATTTTTTTATCTTTTATTTTTTTAATTTTCGAAGAGATTTTTCCATTATTTTTTTGAAAATATATTTTTAAAAATTTTTATCTTTTTTTGTTTAAAATATGAAAACAATTAATTTAATGACTGAAAGTAATGTCTTGATTGATGATATTGTGAATGGTTATAAGGTATAAAGTATGAAAGAATTGGTATGTATTGTTTAAAATGATGATAAATTAAAAATTATATGTTTATGATGTCATGTGATGATTCTTGGTGAAAATGATAATGATTTGTGTATTGATAATAATAAAACTTGGATATATTCTATTAACAGTGTCAGATAGAGTTTCAAGTATAGTTGGCATCTCACAGAATTCTCGTGTTAGAGGAAGCTTTAGTGTTTATAAACATTCTAGTTGACTTCCGTATAATACCCTAAGGATGGAAATGTTTTCATATAATATCATGATAGTCAAGAACATATTGTTGGCTCTTATACAGTGCCAAAGCCAAAAATTTTTTGGGGGCACGAAATTAAATTGTATATTTTGCAATAGTAAAAATACAATTTCACTATTTTGATAGTCTATATCTTTATAATTTTTAAATGATTAAATCAAATTTTTATCATTTTGGGAGGCCAAAGTGTAATTTTACCATTACCAATTTAAAATTTTATAAATTATAGAAGGCTTAAATGAAAAAAATTTATTTTAGAGGGGGTGGGGCTCCTGCCAGCCCCCTATCTTCGCCACTACTCTTATATAATAATACCATGAGGATCAAGAGTATATATTCCAATGTATTTGGAGATTAATTCATGTATCTGTACTAGAGTTTGCATTCAATCAATAAAGGTTAAAATGTGTAAATAAAATATGGCTTAGATATGATATTGAAATGTGATATGTTTGGCATAGGAAAAGATTGAATAAATATCCTAAAGGTGGATGGTGATATGTTTGTTGGTGAATATAATAGAACTTAGTTTAATGATGTGTCATGTTAATATGCTTATTTGCTTAATGCTTTATGTGTTAAAATCAAAATATGTTAGCACCACTGAGTTCTCAATACTCAGCGTGTAGTTATGCTTGTTTCCGTGCGTAGGTGTTAAGTAGATTTTTTGATTTGATTGTGAAGTCCAGCAACATCCAAAGGCTCATATATTAAGGGCTAGTTTGGCAATGCTTTTGAAAAGTGCTGTGAAAAAATGCTTTTGAGAAGTGCTTTTGAAAAGTTTAGTTTAAAATTTGAGTGTTTAGCATTGCTGTCAAAAAGTGCTTTTGAGAAATAAAATGTCCATTTTAGACATGTTATTATCAAGTAACAAATATGTATTTAAATAATATTTAAATTAGTTAATATTATTATATTTTAGTAAGAATATAAAAAAATTATTATAACTTCTTGCTAATATTTTAATATATAAAATATAAATTTCAAATATTTTTAAGCAATAAATATTAATTATTTATAAAATTTAATTAGAATATATAAACTATATTTTAAATATTTAAATATAACTATTAAATATTTGTAATTAGTATTTTAAAAATATTTTTTTATTTTTAATTAATGATTTTAATACATTTGTAATTAAGTACCAAGAAAAAAAAAGAGAGAAAGTACTATGTTATTGGAGGGGTGAAAAAGTAATTAAGCACTAAAAGTGCTTTTGAAAGAGGAAAAGCTAAAAATTTTAGCTTCTCCTTTTCATAAGTGCTTTTCAAAAGCACTTCTGAAAAGCTAAAAATTTCAGCCAAAAGCAGCTTGTTCTGCACAGCTTTTCTTCCAGAAGTGCTTTTGGAGCCAGAAGTGCTTCTGAAAGCAATGCAGAACTGGCCCTATATCAGGCAAGTGATTGTATGTTCATTTGAAAGTTATTAGTACATGACATGTTCCTAAGTCTAGGGAACTATATGAGTCTTACATGTTGAATTTGGTTAGTTCGTTATAGCCATGTAGTTTGAACTATGGTCATACTTTTAAATGTGTTTTGTATGTCAATATATGTGCATAACAATTTTTGTACCACATATATATTTGAGTATATAGTGAATATGTTTTAGGATGCTTGATGAATTAGTTTGAATATATTTCATGAAATAATTTTACTTGTAAATGTTTGTTCTTTTAGTACGTTCTATGTTTACTATGGTTAGAGGTGTTTCGATAGTAGTTTTTATTGTCTAAAACTTGATTTTCAAATCCTTTAAGTCCATGTTTTGGTATTGAGCTCATAGGTATCGAAACAAGTGATTTTTAAGTCAAAATTTGGCTCCAAAGATAGAGGTACTGATATGAGGTCCTTCTAGTATAACAACTGTGGCAGAATGCTAAATTCTATAGTTACATACTTATCCCTACTTATACCTATACCACAGTGTAGGGCATTGGCCTTTGTCCTGTTTTAAGCATTTTCAACTTTTTTAGGCCTGTTTTTGGTCTTGAACACCTAAAAAGTGATTTTAAATGATTTCAATACGATTTTAAGATTCTATAAAAAAGTTTTAAAATTTAATATTCTTAATTTAATGAAATATGATAGTCGATTGAGTTGCTCTGGCAATAGATGTGGCATCTTAAATTCAAATCTGTTGCCTAGCTCGAATGTGGGGTGCCACATGATTTTTTCATACTAATATTACTTTTAATTTAATTCACATTCACTACACTAAACTTATCATATAATTCACTTTAGTCCTTTGAAAAATACATAGAATTCATACTAGTGCTTACCTTTCTTTTGCTAGATTTCACTTCCTTTGCTTCTCTTCTCTTCCATCCACACTTCTGTCACTTCTATTCATTTGTTTACAACTCTTTCATTACTTTCTTCTCTTTTCTCTTGTAATATTGATTTCTCACACTTCTTTTAGCTTTCTTCACGTCCAATCTTCAAGTCTCTTGATTCCAAGGTGATAGACAAGCTCACTAGGATCTCAAGATCACTTTTTCTTTTTAATTGCTATAGAAATTCCTAAGATTTTAGGTTGAAAAATTGAAACTTAATAAAGAAAGACCAAACTAAGAAAACCAAACTTTTCTCTTTCTCCGCACATGGGACGTTGAATGCATGGATAAATATGAAGAAAATTCTTCACATTTCTTTAATAATTATCTTAATAAAAAATCCCAACATCATGATTTTCATCCGATGGTCATAATTTCATTTTTCATCAAGACCCAAGAACTTATCTTGTACCACAATTTCATGAATTAATAATTATAATAAATATATTTATGTTTGATCCAATGACCCATATTAAATCCTTCATCATAAAGTAAATTCAATAGTTCAAATTCAATACACATGTCGAAGAGAATTTTGATAATTTTATCAAAAATTCTCACTTGTAAAATTATCATTTTGTCCTTAAATTTTTTAATATTTACAATTGAGTCATTCCCACTTTTGGTATAATTGTGACTTTAGTCTTTCAACATTTTATATTTACAATTTAACCCTTTCACTTTTCACTTATTTACAATTTAGTTCATACCTCAAATTAATATCTCACAACATACTACTTATTTCAATTTTCTCCGGTATCCAATACCCTTCTTTATTATCACTGATATATCACATTTCTTTTAACCGAGAAATTTCACTATGCATCTTCTCGGTGTAACTCCTCACTTATATAGCAGAATGCTTTTCGAGATCTTACATTTAGTGACTTTAGATATATATTTACTTGGATTAAATAATAAATCCGAAGTAGAACTAAATTAAGAGATCATGTTGTCTAATTATTTAAAATTAATAAAATACAGTTTCATATGTATTTTAATACAATGAAATTGTCATGATTTTAACGAGATTAAAATAAAGCTTGTGTAAACTACTTAATTGGGTAAAAAAATTTTAATTTATTAACTAAAATAAATCAAGATTTCAAAATACATATGTGGGCCTTACTGTGACCCAACAAGGGTCAATCGGTGGCCGACCATATGTGTAAAGAAGCATTGTTGCCCAAGCAAGCAAGGAGGCACAATGTTGTTAAATACAACCTAGGACAGTTTTATTTTATTAGTAATGCCAAATAATTAGAGCTTAATAAACTCTTTATAAATATCTCACATTGGCTGAAGAGAATAGACGAATGAAAATCCTCAAATTTGATGAAATTTAAAATTTTGTAATTGTCAATTCACTTAATCAACTAAAAGAGAATTTTTTCATGAATTTTTTTTTGGAGAGTTTTGATTCAATAATTATGTTTGTGTTTAAAATGATACTTACACATCGTGTAATTTGTGAGTTAGAGAATAATAGAGAAGATCCAATTAGTTGAAAGCAAATATTGAAATTACGCAAGAATCCAAAACCTATCTTCTAAAAATTTATATAGTAATTTCAGATAGACTTTTCGAGATGTTCTAACTAATTTTTGAAGCAACTCTTGTGCCTAAATTGTATATCTTCAAGTTCCCTTTGAAAAGGTTTTTGAATCATCTAATTTTGAATTTTGTAACTCAAGATATTGTCATTTTCGTAAAACAGTACAATTCCCTTTGGGGAGTTCGAGACTAATCGCTAGGTGTGATAGGGGTAACTTCAACTTGACATTTTTGTTTCAATGTATGCATGTAAAAACTATGTATTTAGAATATAAAAGTGAGTTTAAAAATAAGATAAAATAAGTAATAAAATGTATTGTTTGAAACTAATTAATAATACTAAATGAAATATATATGATATTAAAAAAATAATAAATTTAAGTTGTAAGTAAAACAAAATTTAAACAAATAAATACATTAAATTAATAATACTAAATGAATACAATTGTTTATCATGGTATTATCATGAATCTTGAGTTGATGTCAAATCAATTTGTGACCCCAATTCAATCAATAATATTGTTAATATATATAATTGATGGAGGCAATAAAATACAAATAGTAAAATTAAAATGTATAAAAAAAAGTATTAAAATAAAACTTTGATTGAATTGTAAATCTAAGAATTTACTAATACAATTAACATGAGTTTAAATTCCACCACATGCATATTTTTGTTGTTTTTTAAATGAATAGATTAAAATATCTTTGAATAATACAATTTATTTTAATTATGAAAAAACATTTTAGTAATTTTCTTAACCGAGTTAATACCAATTGACTTGTGATACTCAGTCAAAAATTTTAATAATAATATAGATAAAGATATTTTGAAAATTTTACTTAAAAACACAAAAGCTAAAGTAAAACACCACCTAAATCCCAACTTTCACATACTTTTACGTTTGAGTGAATAATTTTGATTGCAAAAGCTGTGTTTGGATATGCTTTTGCTGCCAATAGGTGCTTTTAAAACTCCAAAAGCATTCCCAAACGCCCCCTTAACATCTTGAGTCTGATACGTAATACACTTGACAACCAGATTTTATCAAACTATATATTTTGTTCCCTAACGTGAAATTGAAATTTTAGATTAGGGACATACATAATGTAGAAACAATTTAAGAATAAAATGATTAATCTTTAACAAAATATTTTACATGTATACTAGAAGCTTTCTCGAGAAAGAAAAATTAAAAACAAAAATCAATGCAGTTAATTGACACACCTTCGCTGATGACTCAAATTTCTAATAGATTATAAGAAGCAAACATCGTTCCTGGCTCCAGCCTGACCCACATAGAAGCGAGCTTCTAATTCTTCAGACCTAAGGATTAGCCACTTCCGGATTTAAGTGTATTACTCAACCTACATTGAAGACAAATAAGTTCATGGAGTCAAGAACTGGAAATGCATTTTAATTATCTGAATTACTAGGTATTATCAATCTTAATTGGCTAAAACAGTGTCCTAGAAGTGAACAGAATGAAATAAAACATCGGAATTGCAAGCAATCGTTTACAGGAGTCTTACCTTCTTAAGGGCATGGTAACGTTAATAAACATAAATTAATCAAATGTGCATAGCATTCTACTAGTAAAAAAACAATATTTTTTCAAGGAGCAGATGGATTTACTTTGGAACTTGTTCCTTTTTTCAACAAAAATGAACTGAAAATGGACATCGCCAACTTTGAACTTGTTATTCATAAATTCATGAAATGGATCTCATCATAGCATAGGTCGGCATTAAATCTAAATGTTGAATTTTGTGTATTTGAGGAGCAGTTTTAGCTTATGTTGCTTGAATTCAAGTATCCGTGTCCAATACTCCTGTTGGACACATGGATATGACCTCCAAAAAGAGCTTTGAAAATTCTAATCATACACGTGCCGGATACTCACACAAGGGTCGAGTAACATAGATTTTGGCAATCAAGTTAAAGAAAAACATGAATTACATGGGATCCAAAACCTACCAGTCCAAACCTTCAAATAGACCTTCCCCTTTAATTGCCGATGTTTTAAAAATAGCCCATTGGCGGCTTTTTAACTTGTGCAACTCCAAACCCTCTGTCACTGCAGCAGCATCAAGTGCACCTGGAAGATCCTGTATACTCCAAAAATGTGACCTTAACTCCAAGAAAAATTCACAAATAAAAAATAACCCCAGTGGCTTACTAAATTTTATCACCAAATGAAAATATTATTCTTTTCTCAGCCAACCTTTTTGAGGATGTATTTGGGAACTTAAATTTTAAATAATGGATTTGGATTATAAATTTGCCACTATAATTCGAGCAATAGAACTCATGAAAAAGTTTATATTCATGATTAATTTATTATACATGATGTATCCATCCTCATAATGTGTAAGATAAACAAAATCCAAACTCTCAAACATATATATTCCCCAGTAATTATAAGAAACTGCATATTATTTCCTCTTGCAATAAGTGCTTCAAATACGATTCCCATAACCACCAGCTTTTGCTCAATGTCACACACAATATAAGCAAAAGAACTAGTTCTACCCCAGGTCCAAGAAGAAGAAATTAATAAATAAAAAAGGTACCAACCTGCTTATTTGCAAAAATAAGAACTACTGCTCCTCTTAGCTCCTCCTCCTGCAAAGATTCACACTTTAACTATTACAAAAGAAGCAAGGAAATACATAAAAAAAAGCATTGACAAGTAAAAAGAAAAATATTGTAAACACCTAGCAGTGGTAGTTCAGTGTAAATGTATAAAAAAGTCATTTTAATTGATTGTAGAAGAGAAATAAAAATATGTTTACTTCATTTCTTTTTCATGGCAGATGACAAGTAGACAAAGAAGTTATCTGAATTGGTCTTCAAATAAATAAACAAAATACATAAAAGGAAGAGCAATACGTAAGACTATAACAACCTGAAATACCATTTAAAATTTGAAGATGACTGTAGGGAAATAACATTCAAGAAAGGGACAAAAAGGCAATAGAAAGGATTCAAACATCATTCTTTTCCTTTTGTCAAACGTTTCAATACAAAAGCCTGAAGAAGATCCATATGTCATCTTCACAGCATGGAATATTTAATGAAGACTTGTTACACTACTAAAATATAGACATATGAAGAAATAGATCTTGATGAGTTTACCTCCAAGATTGCATGAAATTCTTCTTTAGCTATCACCAGCCTATCTGTGTCACTTGAATCAACAACATAGATTATGGCCTGAGTATTTGGAAAGTAGCATCTCCAATATGGTCTGTGGTGCAAAAGGAGATAAGAAACTAGGCTGCTGATCTATTTCTTGAAGCCGCATATTATTTAATGAATATAGAGAAACAATACATAAGTCATAATAAAACTTGAATAGAATGAACAAATGATATATAAATAATATATTAAACTTGAACAGGATTAATTAGCAATCTTTTTGTCTGGCGTAAATACACTGTAGGATGTAAAACTTTATTTCACAACTTTTAAACATTGAAAAAACCTGGAATAATGCTCATCAATTAAATCACAAGTCCTAATTACACAAGTGGTGTAAAGAGAGGAAAACCATGACATTACATTGAAATTCCATGACAGACTCAAAAATAGGTTTGTTTAATGCCAAAAAAGCAAACAAATGGCATCTAAAATAATATTGAAATGTTAATAAACAACAGCCCTAAAATCTAGGTTCAGATTGTGCAGCAAAAGTAGTTTCAGATACTCTCTCTCTCTCTCTCAACCATGTATAAAAAGAGACTAAAATGGTAACTTGTGGCTTGTTGAAGGTATTCTTTTTAGATGATTTTTAGCAAAACTAAGTTCAATGACATTAAATTAAATAGATCCTACAACTATATCCAATCAGACATTTGGTACATCTGGTTCAACTAGCTGGATAAGTATAAAATCAAGCAGTCCTATAATGCCTCTATCTTTTTCTTTTTTTTTTTCCTTTTTTTTTTATGGCAACACCTCTAAAATTCATTACTAACTGATCTGTACAACTAATGTATAAAAATGATTCTTCTATTATGCATAAACATTATCATAAGAAGTCACAATAAAATGAATAAAATATATAGAACATTACCTTATCTTTTATGCAACTAACAGAACACAATGGGTATCATATAACTTTGAGAGCAAAACAAAATATAGCTCTATTAAACGGTCTAAGACTCTAAGTAGTCAATGGCCTGTTTTAGATGCACAAAGGCACAACTTTATATATACCTTCAGGACAGCAAAAATCTAATAGAAGAGTCGCCCACAAAATGTCTTGCACAAGAAAGAATTAAAAAGGAAAATTGCATGTTTGGAAAAGTTACCTGATACTTGTCTGTCCGCCTGCATCAATAAATGATAAAGATGTCATCAGGACAAGGAGTTGACATCACTTACGTTTGACGAATAAAACTAAATAGCCAGAATGATAGAAGAAAGCAAACTTACAAAACAATGTAATCAATATCGGTGTTATACTAAGGCCGCATTTGGCATTGTGGTTGGGGTTGAAAAGTGCTTTCAACCCCAACCACAATGCCAAACTCTTGGTTTTTAGGATTGAAAGTACAGTGAAAAAATACTTTTCCACCCAAATGCAAATGCTAGTATTTAGGTACCTTTGACTTTTGGTTGCTGCCTTTTAAAGTAAAATTATCAAAATATTCTTATTTATATTAACTATTTAAAATATATATTAATTTATATTTTATCTCATTATATTAAATTATTTAAATATTACCTAAATTAATTTATTTTTAATTTCCAACATTGTGTCTTAAATGAACCTTTCAAGTTTCCACTGCAATTTTATAGCAATGTCAAACACTTGAAATTAACAAACGACAGACACTTTCTCACAACATTTTTCAAAAGCACTTTTTGCAAACCAAACTTTTCAAAAACTCTTTTCAATTGCAGAACTAGGCCTAAGAGATTAAATTTTTGACGAAGTCCAATGGCATTGAATAATAGAAAAATTGCATAAGAAATAGGGTCGCAGACAAAGTTAAATTTCCATGGTTTCTTATTTCTCCTATAGGTTGTGGCAGATATCTCTAATTAGTGAAAGTTTTACTTTATCCAGCTTCAAAAAAGCAAAGCTCTGATGATAAAGAGAACATAGTTCTGTAAAATTTTCTTCAAGCTGTTACTTACTAAGCTGTTTTCTCGCAACAGATACTTAGAACAGATATATAAAGATATAGACTAGGGGTAAAGGATTCATGTAAACTGTGAACTGAAAGCCAGATACGGTTAGTTTATAAAATTAAGATTTAAAGTAACAAAAGTAAAAAAATATCTTCGTTGAAGTCTTTGATATAAGAACTAGAGGATTTAAAGTCTCAAAATAAGAACTGTTTCATCCTCCTGACATTTCTGTAAGTTTGAAAGCTAGGGTGCTTCTGATATGATTTTAACATAGATGCATGTTGCGAAAATTTTCCAACTCTTATACCTTCGAACAATCAAATCGATAGGAAAATATAATAAAAATTAAAGGACATCGCTACATGTTAAAGATGTGGATCAAGGAATACCGGTCGGCATACCTAAATCCCAAACTTGAAATTTGATGTTATTGTACTGTACTGTTTCGACATTAAATCCAATTGCTGCACCATAAAGAAAATAACAAATCGAATATCAACTCTTAAATATTAAAGAAACTTTTAATCTACTTAATTGAAAATCAAAACTTATCCATTCTATCTCCCCACAACATATCAAAATGCTCAATAATCCCGCTTCACACAAAAGAAGAAAAGAGAGAATAGAATAAGAACGACTAACTTGGAATTGTGGAGACAACTTCACCCATCTGAAGCCGATCTGCAACCAAACCCTCAAATTATAAAGAGAGAGAGAGAGAGAGAGAGAGAGAGAGAGAGAGAGAGGCCATTTCATAAATCACGACAGGAAAAAATGGGTAGCGCTAAAAACATTAATAAAAAAGGGATGAGAAATAATACAAAGAATAGTGGTTTTGCCAGCATTGTCAAGACCGAGAACAAGGATCCGAGCCTCCTTGTTTCCCAATAGAGAAGAGAACAATTTTGTAAACAGAATACCCATCTCGTAAAAAAAATGGAAAAATCACTCTCTATCAGTGCATGAATTTTGGATCAGATCTCCAAAGCAGCACCCCTGTACAAAGGGAGAGTACCTGCTTGCAAGAGGAGTTGAGATTTCAATAAGGGTAAAATTGATAATTCAAAGTAAAGGGGTCTGAAATGCAATGCCAGTATATATATTTTTTGGGTGGCTTTTTTTCTTTTCTGATTTTCTCCTACTAATAGAATCGAATCGGAGACAAAAATATAGAGGCCATAGGCAACATAGAAGAAAAGGAAAAGTGGGGTTAGAATCTGATGCGGTGATAGAACCAGTGCAAGCAAATATGTGATTGGCCACGTCATCTTTGGAAATTGTAATACTGAGCATTTTTATAGTTTTTCTTTTTTTCGATTTTGTATAAATATTGTAATATTATGAAAAAAATTTATGTATATAATATTAACAGATAAAATTAATATTTGTACAAAATTTAACAAATAAAATTTAATATAGATTATCTGTACAAAATGTATAAAATCATATAAAAATTGTATATAGATAAAACTATTAAATAAGCTATTTGTATAAAATCAAATAGATTATTTGTACAAAATACATAAGTTTATATAAAAATTTAACAAATAAAACTAATCCTTAAATCTTTTTTGGTTTAAAACTAATCCTTATATTAAATATATTATTTGTACATATAATTGATTTTTTATATTGTTCATGTTTATTTTACAGCTTATGCTTGAGGTTTATGGTAATCTCTCTTAATAATGTCTTTTCTAAATTTTGAACATTTATCCTCTCTTTAAGAGTATAATGTATCTAAGGTAAACCCTAAAAACTTTTCTCTTTTTTTTTTTCTCCTAATCGTTTGCTTCTTATTTTTTGTTTTGCTCAGTAGCGGTGTCAACTTCCGAGCGGGCTATCGCCTGCCTTTTTCCTCTCCCATCAACACTTTCTTTCTTTCTTTTTCTCATTCATTACACACGTCTTCTCTCTTTTCAGTTTGCAGATCTAGTTTGTGGATATCTTTAGTGTCTTCACAAGTTGTGATGGACAAATGATGGTGCCTGTCGTTCGCTAAAGCTTTACTAGTCACCAATAGTTTTTTTTTGGAAAGTGGGTCACTCTTCGTCAACTTCTTAAATTTTTTTCCAGTTTGAGAGTATTTTAGAATAATAAATTATTTCACATGTCGATTTAGACCTATATTGTCTTAAGTTTTATATTTTCTTATTTGTTTTTCTATTGTTTAATAAGTCTTCAGTTTTAGAAATTTTTGTCTGCTCTTGTAGCACGTTTTTTAGTCTTGCTTATGCATGTAATCTTAATTTTACAAGTGATTTTAGGGACAATTTTGTTGACATCCTCTCTAGTTTGGTGAATGCTCGATTATTTTGTCGATTTTTGCTCATTGCTTTGGACTATTGGAGGCTAGTTTCCTTATCATATTAAGTACTTGCAATCACTCAATATGTAGTTGTTGAGTTGTGACAAAGCCAACTGTCAACATGTCATAATGTTCTATTGATATTGAGGATAAAGCCTTTGTTGTGTTGATATAACTTATCCTTCATCATTTACAACGAGTGTTTGTTCTTTTTTTTTCAAAAAAAAAGAGTACAATGAACCTCAACATTGCACCTAGCACTTTATCTACATGTAAATTACTATTATTTTGTAAACAAATCCTTATATTAAATTGATTATTTCTACATAAAACTTGAGAATGTAATATAAAAGGAAATCAAATAAATATTATTATGGAAAAAATATGAAAATTAAACATTAACTATTAATTGCAAATTTATTTTTTTGAGTATTTAATATTTTTAAATATGAATAAATTCATAAAATATAAAATATCATGTATTTGAATATATATATATATATATATATATATTTATAAAATTATATAAAAGAGAGTGAATTAATTAGATGACAATTATTAAAAACCGGTAAAGTAATTAAAATAATTAGTTTACCAAATATATGTTATGAGTTATTTTATTAGACAAATTAAGCAAATCAAATTATATATTAATTTTATTAAACAATAATATAATTTGAAAAAAATAAAACAAATTTTTTTATGTATTTAACAATTAATTATCTAATCATTTTGTTTGTATATTAAATATTTTAAAATTAAAAAATATAAAATGAAGTAATAATTATGAAAACTAACTCATAAATAAGAGGATAATGCGCTTCAGCGCAGTCGAATCTATGTTTTTCTACATTCGCAATAGTACCCATTCCAATCGAACTGAG
Source organism: Gossypium stocksii (assembly GCA_020496765.1). NCBI lineage: Eukaryota > Viridiplantae > Streptophyta > Magnoliopsida > Malvales > Malvaceae > Gossypium > Gossypium stocksii. The sequence continues at coordinate 35,655,077 of CM035623.1, read as the reverse complement.
ACTCAATCAACTCATTATATCTTATTAACTATACTTGAATTATATACTGAAAAGGTAAAATAAAATAAAATAAATTAATATGATACTTATTAAATTTTGGATTATTATTTGCTATAAAATCATATGAGACATATGAATTATATATTCAATTTTTTTTTATCAATTAATAGATATTTTAATGCTTATAAAAAAATAAGATATTTGAATTATGCTTAATAATATATTGAGTTGTACTTTTTTTTTTCGATCGATTCAAACAAACACTTGAATTATATATTGAAAAGATATGGTACTTGAATTATATCCTTTTGTTACAAGTTTGATCTTATAAGTTTTCACTTTTCCATTCATATTTCTTTTTTTTTTCTTGTAGATCCACTTATACCCTATAGGTTTTATCCATTCCGGTAAGTCTACAAGTTCCCACACTGAGTTGGGTTTCATAGAATCCATCTTGGCTTTCATAGTTATTTTTCAGAGCTTGGAATCAACACTCTATATCGCTTTATCATATGTGAGTGGGTCATCATCTTCCTATTTGGCAGACTTAGTGTTTAAAACACTTCAGCCAAATTGGAAGAACTTAGGCCTGCAAGAGACCCTCTCATTGTGATGAAGCACCCTATACTACTGAACATATGCAAGCCTACTATTAGGAGTTAGTTCTAGAATCGTTTCTATAGGGCTTTATGTATTTCTCAAAAGTTCCTTGAGTACTTCTTTATTTCGAGGTTTGAAGTCATTCATGTAACTTTCCTCAAGAAAAGTAGCATGAGTTGACACTATCATTGTTTGCTCTTTCGGGTTGTAAAACAAACCACCATTTGTTCCTTTTAGATATCCCACAAACATGCACAATTTTGTTCGTGAATCCAACTTCCTCGCATCTTTATCCAGTACATGGGTTGGGCATCCTCAAATCCTTAAATGATTTAGATTTTGGCTTCCTACCATGCCATATTTTGTATGGATTTTTAGATGTTTCCTTAGTTGGTACATCATTTAGAATATAGCAAGTCGTTTGTAATGCATATCCCTAAAAAGAGATTGGAAGTTTCGAATAACTTAACATCGAAAAAACCATGTCTAACAAAGTTTGATTTCTTCTCTTTGTCACGCCATTCTGCTTGATTAGTGTCTGTCACAATTAATTAAGATAGAATCCCATTCTTTATGAGATACTTTAAAAACTCATCTGATAAGTATTCCTCACATTTGTCAGACTAAAGTGCCTTTATGGTTAAACCTTGTTGTTTCTCCACTTCCACACGAAACTCTTCGAATTTATCAAATGTTTCACTTTTGTGGTGCATTAGGTACACATAACCATACCTAGAATAATTATTAATAAATGTTATATAATACTCATAACCACCTCTTGCACTGACGTTAATGAGGCCACATACATTAGTGTGCACAAGTTCTAAGGGTTTCATGGGCTTTATTCCTTTTGTATTAAAAAATCTCTTAGTCATCTTACCTTTTAAGCAAGATTCACAGTAACTTCTTTAAGCGGACTTAAAGTGTCATCTTTCACAAGTTTAGTGATTCTTTCTTAAATAATATGAACAAGTCTCAAATACCAAAGGTACTACTTATTAGAGTGAGAAGTTTTAAGTCTTGTCACACCCCAAACCCAGTCTAGAAGTTAGGCCCGAATCTGGCGTATCACATTGAAGTGTTTTTCGAAAACCTTGTTCTCATTGAAACCGTTCTTGATATTTAAGAACTTGTGTAAAGACTTAGTTTGTGTTCATTGAATTTCAAAACGTGATTAATTAAAAAGTTAATCATCTTTAAAAATATTATTAATCTCGTTGAAAATTCTTTATAGTTGCGGAAGCTAATTTGAGATAAAGAAGTTTAAAATGTATGTTTTTGAAAACAGGAATTGGTTTGAAAACTCGTCTACGTCTAACAAATATAAAGCGTAATAAAATCCCAAACTTAAAACAAAATCTAGAGAGGCCTTATTACATAAATTAAAACCCAAAGTGGAATTTAAAACATATATAAAGTCCAAACATAATAACTGCAATCATGTGGCCACCTCTAAGTCCCTCGCAACTCCGATCCGTCTGAGGTTGGGGATTACCTAAAAAAAGTTAATAAACGGGGTAAGTTTATGAGAACTCAGTGTGTAATCCCCTTTCTAAAGCACAGTCAGTAAACAAAAACAAATACAGGAACAGTCTAGGCCATAGCCCCTTTAACAGTAATAGTACAGCCCAGTTCAGAGCATACGTGGGCCAAAGCCCACTACAATATCACTTGGGTCACAGTCCATAGCAGAAACAAGTGGGCTCAACTCAACCCAATAACAGAACAAGTGGACTTAAGCCCAATACAATATAGATCTCAAGAATAGATATGCTATAATGTGAGTATGCATCCCAACCCAATCCAACCAGCACACCACCTATACCAACCAGCACACCATGTGGGGATTAAATCGACCCATCCAACCACCACACCAATATCGCAGCCAAGCTACCAGAATATACATAACTTGCAGCCATACTCAAAATAACATGCTAGAAGCCCTCAGTACTTCCTCCATGACAGTGTCCCATTCCTAGGCAATGTAGTATGTCATGCTCAATCATCACACATGTATGCAAATTGGCCATACTCAGTAATAGTCTTTTAAACATATATTAAAAAACATATCATTCATGCAACCACGGTCATGTCAATCAAAACATTGTCATACGATCACAATTAATTCAATCAATTTCACAGTCCAAAACCGTCACTTGCCCACAAGGGCAAAACAGTCATTTTACACTCTAGGGGCAAAACGATTATCTTACCCTATAGAGGCATTTTAGTAATTCTACCCTACAGGGGTATTTCGGTAATCCTACCCTATAGAGGTATTTCGATAATTTTATAAACTATGGGTATTTCAGTAATTTTACAAACTAGAGGTCTTTCGGTAATTTTACAAACCATGGGTATTTCTGTAATTTTACAAACTAGGGGTATTTTAGAATTTTACAACCAAGGGTATTTCAGTAATTTTACAAATCAGGGGTATTTTTGTAATTTTACAAACTAGGGGTATTTTAGTAATTTTACAACTAGGGGTATTCCGGTAATGATAACGACCTTCTAGAAGGTCTACAGTCGCATCGAGCGACCTAAGTAACCTAAACAGATATAATTATGCAAATGGGCCTAAACCTATTATTCGGCCCAAGTGGGTCCACACACTTGTGTGGCCTATTTAGCCCAAAAAAATCAGATACGGCTATGTGTACGCCATCGTCCGGTTCACTTTTAGCCACTTACCGTCGGTCTCATCCATGTGGGGCCCATGAGCCCATTGGGCCCTCACGGCCCATACCGACTCACCGAGGCCCACAACAACCTAAGTCATGTGCGCAACATGACAAGTCTATCTACTACCCATTTAACAGTGAAATTTACCCCCACAGGCCCACAGGCCCACAGGCCCATTGACCCACTCGGCCCATTGAGGCCTAGAACGGCCCATGCCATGTACGTGACATGTCAAGCCTCACTATTTTTCATTTGACAGTTAGGTTGCTTTCGAGGCCCCATTGGCCCATTAGGCCCATCGACCAATTCTGGCCCAAATGGCCCACAATGGCCGAAGCCCATGAGTTCGCTCATGGTGGCCTTTCTCCCCACACGCCCACGTTTCGTGAGCTTGGTTCACCACACGTACGATCGCATGCTCATGTGGCATCATACGCCATATTTTCAGCTTTTTGGCATTTTGTCGCTCTACAGTCATAGCAGTGTAAACAACAAATACTTTCAGCTTTTAACTGATCATCGAGTACTGCATAAAAATATACACACTTTATCGGCTTATGCTGATCCACAGAAACAGGTTATACGGTTACATACACAATTCTGGATTTTCAGTCGATTATCAAAATAAGGCATACAGTTACACACCTGATCACGAGGAGTACTAAGAATTCCTGAGCATCTGAACCTATTCAAACAAAACAACAGTCAATACTCAATCAAAGAATCAAAAGAACTTTAACCCAACCACCTAGCCGAAAAATCGACTATTACTTGCCTTGACTAGACCGATGGACTGTGATTTGCCTACTCGATCCAGAGACTAGTGCAGTCACCTTTCCGTATCCCGGCAGAATGTCCCAAGCCGCTGACATCTTATGCCACTTAAACTTAGGGACAGAGACTATACGTTCAATCTTAGCCGGCACTTTAGCCATCACTTTGTCACTAGTACCCCCTTACCTATTTACAAACACAAAGGAAGTAGTTTGGTACAGAAGAAACAAAGATTCGGAAGAGATTCAGAGAAGAAGATTCAACTGGCTTCAAGAAAAGAGATTGAGGGACAAAGGGGTATATCCGGTTTTCTTGATGCAAAAAAAGAAGAAGAAGAAGATAAGGGTAGAACAAGGAGAAGAGTTCGGCCACAGAAGAATATTTGAGAGAAGGAAGAAAAGTCAGTAAAGAGTACAAGTAGAGAATGAAAACTGAATAACAAAGGAGATATTCGGCCAATGTATATGGTAATAAGTTTTGGGTATAAGAAAAACAATGAAGAACTTTGAATGAGTAAGAAGGAGTTTGTAGTTTAGGGGTGAATGATTGGGAATGAAGGGAGAGATTTAGAAGAGAAGAAGTGAAAGAGAATCGGCCAATAGCTAAAAAAATAGATCCGACACAGAAGAAGAGAAATGGTCTAAATGGAGTGTAACCGAGAGCTAGAGGAAAGAATTTGCTTGGAATATAGTAAAAGAAATAAATCAAAAAAGAAAATGGCAATAAGAGTCACTTCGCAAAAACCCCGCTCCTAGAGATACCAAAACTCAAAATATAAAAGAGAAAATCAGCACCACCTCCCTACAACTACACAATGCCGAAATCAAGTGACTAAAGTCCCACTACGGTAATACTACCCCCTTAATTCAAAATCCCATGATTTCCTCCCCCTTATCCCTCTTAAAATCCCTCCTCCAACAACTCCAAGACCGATTCAAACTCTCACCAACCAGAGTTCAAATCCACTTCAAACTCTTGCCAACCCAAGTAGCAAAATAATCAACCCTTGCCTGCCATCGGATTCAAACCTAAGTTCCCTCAATGCCCAGTCACGCCACTTGCCACCAAGGCACAAGGCTTTTTGTGTCATGAAACACCCATAATTTAAACATAAGTCCAACTTGCTAGTATCGATCTCCCATAAAGAGCAAAAAATTTAAAACTTTGCAAATGCCAAGACTTGAACCCCAGTCCTCCTAATCTACCCTTGGCGTCACTTACCACTAAAGCCCAAGCTCCTCTTGTGTCATAAATCCACTAAAAATATTAATAAGGCCTTCAACCTAATGCCAAGTTCACTTAAGGGAAAACTAAAATTTTTGCTAAAGCCTTAGTTTGAACCCAGGACTTCTTAGACATCCCCAAACACACCCAAATTGCTTTAGCCATTAAAGCAAACATGCAATTTGTGATATTTCCATTGCACAATAGAATATTATAAACCATCTTCTAACCGACCCTTAACTCAAGGCCCAATACTTCTAGGCCCAAAATTAGGGCGTTACAAGTCTTTTATTCAAAATTGCAGTTTGAATAAGTGTGTATATCTTTGGTTTGATGAAATAGAGACTATTTGAACTCTATTCATTTTAGATAAGTTTAAAATTTCTAGTATTATTTAAAGTCATAGTTAAGTCATCTTTAAATAAACATGCAACATAAATTAAGTTTTTTCTTGAAACTTGGTACATAGAAAACGTCTTTTAAAATAATCTTTTTAAAATTATCAAAATAAAGATGTCCATCTTCCATTACTTTAGCTGCAACACTTGTCTCATTTCTGGTTCGCAATGTTAGGCTCTTATCTATAAGTTTTTTTTATTTCTATGAACCTCTATAGAGAAATGCGCACATGATTAGTGGCTCTAAAATCAATAACCTAGTGATATATTGAATATTACACTAAGCAAGCTTTTATCATAAAGAGTTTCATATACTTTCCCTTAGTGACTGGGTGATCCTTGCACTATTTGCAATTTGCAATTTGCCTTGAAGTGCCCTTTCTTGTTGTAAAAGAAACATTTAGACTTGGATAAGTCTTTAGGTGTCTTGGTTGTCTCTCTTTCCACTTAAGGTAGCCTAAAGAACTTAGCCTTGTTTCTTTTAGTGTGCTTTCCCTTCCCTTTCTAGGATGAAGCAACAACTAAGTTTGTTTCTTCTTTCTAGACTGATTGACCACTATTCAACATCAACTCATGGGATCATAATTCCTTCTTAAGTTGTGTAAGCGTTAGATTATTGTTCCCAATATTATATGCGGCCCTAAAGTCAGAAAAATCCTTGAACAATATTTCAAACACAATCTCTATTTGCATTTTTTGGTCCAAATTGGCCTCATTATCTACAGCCTCGACAAAGTATCTTGTAAAACTAATTATATGGTCTTTGACTAGAGGAATAGGCTTCTGCTAGGCATTTATCAAACTAGTTATAGCTGTGTAACAGCCCGAATTAGGGCCTAGTTAGAATAGTGGTTTTGAGACCACAAATTCGAGGTAGAATTAAATATTTCATGATTATTTCTAAGTTTATGAGTTGATTTCATGATAGTGAGAAAATTTCATGGAGGAATTTTTATGAGATAATGATTAATTTATCCTTTAGGACTAAATTGCAAAAGTTGCAAAATATGAGTTTCTAGAAGTTTTAAGGATGAATTGGCATTAGAAAAATTATTAGAGGTCCTTATGTAGCAATTAGACCATTCTTTAGCATTATGGACAAAATGCCCAAAGAAGGAAAATTTTCCAAAGAAAGGGTATAAGGGCATTTTGGTCATTTGGATAATTAATGAAATAAAAAGGGAAAAATAAGCCAAAATGTGCTCATCTTCTCCATGAACTAGCCGAAACTCCAAGGGACTCCATAGTTAGGGTTTTGACATTTTCAAGCTCACTAGTAAGTGCAATTTAGCCCCGTTTTTAATTCTCTTCGTATTTTTAAAATCCTCATAGCTTAATTTAGCTATTTCTACCACTAATTTAAGCTGTGGTTTATGTTTAAAAATATACCCATGTATGACATGCATGCAATTTGATGCCTAGTGGTAGAATATGGAAGTTTAAAGTGTAGTAAACACCTTTTGCTAGGTGATTTTTCATCAAAATCCCTAATAGGGACCAAATTGTAAATGTAGTAAAATATGTAGTAAAATTATGATTTGATGAGAAATAGGGGCTGTTGTCAGCACTAATAAAGTTCGACTAGGCTTGGGTAACCAAGAAAATAAGTGCATTTCACATTACGAGCCTAGGGACCATTTTGCAAATATGTAAAAGTTTAGGGGAAAATTATAAATTTTGCCAAAGTATGAATTATGGGCTATTTAGCCAATGTGATTATTAAATGAGTGTAATTTGTCATTTTAGATTAAGAAACACGAAGCCCAGACTGAAACCGTGGAAAAAATAAGGTGATGGATTAAATTAAATATTCACTCGTATTTTGTATCCGAGGTAAGTTGTATGAAATAAATTAGCGTTGTGTAATTATGAAAATATTTTTATGACATGGTATGAAATTTGTGTTATTTCCATGAAATTTATGAACATGATTTTTATAAAGAAATGATGAAGTTAAAATAGAGAAATTCTCCGTTAAATTTCAAAGAATACAAAGGGTACTGTAGTCATGACATAAGTATTTGTAGGTCCCTATAAGACCATGTGTGGGACAAGACATCAGCACAAAATTGAGATCCCATATAAGACCATGTCTGGGACATGGCATTGGCATCAACATGTGGTCCCGTATAAAACCATGTCTGGGACATGGCGTCGACACCGAAATGAGATTTAAATCTCCTGTAAGACCATGTTTGGGACATGGCATCGGTATTAGTTTAAGATCTCGTGTAAGACCATGTCTGGGACATGACATCGACATTAATATGAGATATCGTGTAAGACCATATCTGGGATATGGCTTCAGTATTGACTTGTGATCCCATGTAAGACCATATCTGGGATATGGCATTGGTATCATACCATGAGAATGACATTTTGGGTATCCTTCGGCATTCTAAGTAATTTAATGAAGAAAGTATTAAAGTTGATGAATTTAACGAGAAAGACTAAAGCTATGTGATGAGTGATACAGGTGCTTATGAGTAATTCACGAGAAAATAAAAACAAAATGATAATTGTATGTCGGTAAAAAGGAGCATGAGTGAGTCATATTTATGAGTAAAGAATTTTATGTGATATTCATGATGCCTTATTTGGTTGCTGAGTCATGATTTATGTTGCTATTTTTATTTCATGCAACTTACTAAGCATTTATGCTTACCCTATTTATTTTCCCTTTTCCTTGTAGTCTTGCCAAGATAGCTTAGGGATCTTTAAAAGTCGGAGCTTGAAGTCACACTATCAAGCGTTCCATTCTGGTATAGTTATGTTAGTTATTTTGAGTATGGCATGTATAGAAAGCTTGGTCATTTTGATATATGTCATATTAGGTAGCCAAAGGTGTTGGCTATTAATGTTACTTAAGTCATGTTGTAATGGCCTTTGGAATTGAGCTAATATTGATTAAATTTAAATATGCAAAGTGAATGTCAATTATGCTAGCATAAGATAGCATGTCCAAGTAGATAAATGAGTAATGAAAATGCATGGTTAATGTGATATTTTGTAACAATTGAATGCTTAAGTTTTGGATATTTAGATGTTTATAAATATTATATTATGTGCTATCAAAGTTGGCCTTGTGTTTGATTAAGTTTTAGTGTAATAACCCGAATTAGGGGCTAAACAGAATAGTGGTTTCGAAACCATGAATTCGAAGTCTAAAATAATTTTTCCAATTGAGTTTTGATGTTTATTGGGTGCTTGAATAATAATGTGAAATTTTGGTACATGAATTTTATTGTTTGCATGTCCAATTTGATAGGTTGGACTTAATTGCAATAGGTGAAAATGTGGGTTTTAATCCATGAGGTTCTTGATTGAATTGGAATTTTAAATTAGAAGTCCTTATATGGTAATTAAGCCATTTTAACTTATTTTGGACAAAAATGTCCAAGGAAGGATGGAATATCAAAGGTTTCTAATGAAGGGCATTTTGGTCATTAGTTAATAAAAGAAATAAAAAGGGAAAATAAGTCAAAAAGGGTGTCCATCTTCTCCTCCTTGTGCCGAATTTGAAGAGACACCATAGCTAAGGTTTTATCAACTTCTCAAGCTCATAGTAAGTGATTTTTAGCCCCGTTTTTAATGTTCTTTCTATTTTTGAAATCATCATAACTTGCTTTAGCTATTTCTACCACTATTTCAAGCTAGGGTTGATGTTTAAAATTTTACCCATGAATGACATGCATATATTTTGATGGCTAGTGGTAGAATATGAAAGTATAAAGTGTGATGAACAACTTCTATTAGTTGATTTTTGGTGAAAATTAGAAAAAGGACTAAATTGTAAAAGGTGAAATGTAGTGTGCATAAATTGTGAAATGATGGAAAGTGGGGGCTGTTATAAGAGGAAAAGTAATTCAGCTAGGCTTGAAATGCATGAAAATTGAATGAAAATCATAAACAGAGCCTAGGGACTAAAGTGTAAAATTAAGAAAGTTAGGAGTCAAATTGCAAAATTTGCTAGGAAGATTTTGGGTTGTTTTGAATAATGTAGTTATGAAAAGAGCTAAATGTGTCATTATAGATCGAGAAGATCAATGAATCGACCTTGACCGAGGCAAGGGCAATGTTTCGGACTAAATTGCAAATTATCGCTTTTGTGGTCAATGTAAGTTTATATGTAAGTAATACATCGATTTTAATTCCATAAATATAATTTATTGTATGTTATGGATGATGTTGGGAAACTTCTATGATTTGGTGAATTATGGAAATTTGGTGTTCCCGATTGAACCTTCGAAAAAATGAAAGATACGGATAATATGTAGTTAGGTCACATGTGTGTTTCTAAGGGTAGGACACCATGTGTATAAGAGAGCTACAGGATGCTATGTGGTAGCTAGGTCACATATGTTATACGGTGTGTATGCCATGCGTACAAAAGAGCTGCGAGATGATAATTTCATGAGTAGCTAGGTCACATGCATAATACTGGGTGTATACCATGTGTACACGAGAGCTACGGGTTTAAGATAGCTAGGTCGCATGTATGTTACCGAGAGTACATCATGTAGACACAAGAGCTATGCTATATGCAGCTAAGTCGCATGTGTGATTCCGAGCGTTGGACACCATGTAGACATGAGAGATACGGGATTTAATGGCTAGGTGACATGGGTGGTACTGAGAGTTCACCATGTGTACACGAGAGTCGAATTATGTGTTGGTGGAGCTATGTACTAAAACTATCGGGTATCGAATGTTAATCCGAAGGGTTCAACGGGAAAGCTTACTAAAAGAGATTTGTGTGGTTATGTGTTGTGTAAGTGCAGGTGTATTTATGAGCCAGTGAAAATATGGACGAGTGTATATATGTGCATGGGTGCATGTGAACTTAGGTTTATGTAATGATGTGTTTGGTATGAATATGATATTGGTAAGGTTATATGGTAAGTTGATATGTGACGATATGATTTATGGTGATTAAGAGAGTTGGTATGATGTTAATTATTTGCATGTAGACTTATTAAGCTTCTTAAAGCTTACTCCTTTCTCTTTTCCTTGTTTTATAGATTAGTCAAGCCATCTTAGAGATCGAGAAGCGTCGGAGGATCACCCACACTATCCACAACGATCTTTTGGTATTGTAATATGCAGTCTTTTAGACTATGGCTTGTATAGGGACTTAGTGGTGTTGTAAATGTCATGTTGGTTTGGCTATATTGTGGCAATTGTCTTTTGATAAGTCATTTTGTAATTAAGGCCATGTGATTTGGCCAATGATGATATTGGTTTATTTATAGACTCATATGAGGTAATTCATGGAATGCTTGGTGTGTTTGTGTGTGGATAAGTTGAAATGGATGATTGATGGTTAAATGAGGTCATTTAGATGCCTAAAAATGTGTATGTTATGCGGTTTTAAAAATGGTAAGGTTTGTATGTGTTTTGGGACAAAGGATGGCTTGAAAAATAGCCTAACTTAGGGCCACACAGCCGACTACCACGGCCATGTGTATTGGGCCTATGAACTTTGCATGAAATTTTTGAAGAATAAAGACGTCACATGGCCTGGTCACACGGGCGTGTCCCATGGCCGTGTGACCAAAATTGCATGCTGACATCATAAACAAAATACCCTAGTTTTTCACACGAGGTGAGAGCACGGGTGTGTTGAGGCCGTGTGAAGGACACGGGCCAAGGACACGGGCGTGTGCTTGGTCGTGTGAAAACCCTTATAGGTTTGAAATGAAAAATAATTTTCCAATAATTCAACACAGGCTGGGGACACGGGCGGGTGTAACCACACGGCCTACTCACACGGGCGTGTTACTGTCTTACACGGACGTGTGCCCTGTTTTTGACCTAAATTTTTAAAATTTTTTTAAGTTCTTGATTTGGTCCCGGACCACTCCCAAACTGCGTTGTGGGCCTCGTAGGCCAATTTTAAGGATCCTATGATATATTATGCAAAGGTTTTAAATTGGAATGAAATTTTATGGCTCGATTTTATATGATTTCTTATGTTATTGTCCGATAATGCCTCATACTCGGTTTCTGCATCAAACCCGGGTAAGGGGAATTACATTTAGTGGTATCAAAGCTATGGTTTAGGCAATTCTCAAACTACCGTAGCGTTGTGTGTGAGTCTAGCTATACATGCCATAGATATATTGTGATAGTATGGTGACTCCTGACCTTTCTAAATTGTGTTTTTGTTTTTATATAGTAATGGATCCCGAACGAGCTGCGGCTGATGATGCTGCTAGTAACACTCCGGCTCCTGCACGAAGGATTGCATCTGCAAAAAGTAGACATGAGACTCTGAGTCAAGGAGACGAGGCTCGGGATGCCTTTCTCCGAATGATGAACGACTGGTATACTGATTTTGTTAGAGCAAATCCTAATTTTCAACCCCCTTATCCTCCGCCTATATCACAACTGGTCTCAGTAGTCGTACAAGGTATTGATATGGTAAGGGTGACTAAACCTCCGGTGGATAAAATTCGTAAACAAGGGGCCGAAGAGTTTAGAACTAAGGTCGATAATCATCCAGAGAGGGCAGAATTCTGGCTTGAGAATTCCATATAGGTATTTGATGAATTGTCTTGCACACCTGAGGAGAGTTTAAAATGTGTCGTATCCTTGCTGAAAGATTCAGCCTACCATTGGTGGAAAACATTGATATCTGTGGTCCCAAGGGAAAGAGTGACATGGGATTTCTTTTTAGAAGAGTTTCGAAAAAAAGTATATAAGTCAGAGATTTGTTGATAAAAAACGGAAGGAGTTCCTTGAGTTGAAGCAAGGTAAGATGACGGTAGTTGAGTATAAACGTGAGTTTGTTAGACTCAGCAAATATGTACAATAGTGTGTTTCTACCGAGGCAGTGATGTGTAGAAGATTTGAAGATGAGCTTAATGAGAATATCAGGGTGCTGGTGGGAATTCTAGAATTAAAAAAATTCGTGGTGTTGGTTGATAGAGCGTGTAAAGTAGAGGAGTTAAATAAAGAAAAGAAGAAAGCTACTATTGAAGCTCGAGATGCCCGGAAGAGGCCAATAAGTAAGTCCTTTCAATCTCAATCAAAGAGGTCTAAAGAAACAAATCCTCGAATGACAGCTTCAGCTAGGTATTCACATCGAGATCGGGGTATAACATATTCAGGTTCTAAAGTCCAGGCTACTTCGATGGCCAGCGTGGGTAACGTGGGGTCTGATATACCTGAGTGTCAAAATTGTGGTAGATGACATACTGGTGAATGTTGGGGAACTAATCAGGCTTGTTTCAAGTGTGGTTCTTTAGATCATTTTGTTAGAGATTGCCTTGAGAAAGTGGGAGATGGGAAATTTCAAAGTGCTAGGCCGAGTAACACTACTAGTAAGGGTAGACCACTGAGGAACTTCGGAGGTGGAGCCAGTAGTAAAAGCATAGCGAAGGATAATCTACGAGATCTGAGACAAGAACATCTGGTAGAGCTTATGCTATGTGAACTCGTGAGGAGGCATCATCTCCTGATGTGATTATCGGTACATTCTCACTTTATGATACTGATGTTATTGCATTAATAGATCCAGGCTCTAGCCATTCTTATATTTGCATGAAATTGGTGCATAGTAAGAAATTGCCTATAGAGTTAACTGAGTTTGTGATTAAAATGTCGAATCCATTAGGCAAATTTGTGCTGGTAGATAAGGTTTGCAGGAATTATCCTTTGATGATTCAAGGATACTATTTTCTGGCTAATCTGATGTTGTTGCCATTTGATGAGTTTGATGTTATTTTGGGCCTGGATTGGTTAACATTACATGATGTCAAGGTGAATTGTAGATGGAAAACTCTTGAGCTAAAATGTGAAAGTGGTGAAATTCTTTGGGTTGGAATAGATGAGTCGAGTAAGATGCCGGTGGTGATTTCTTGTATGACTGCTCGAAAATGTATGAGAAAAGGGTGTGTAGCTTAGCTAGCATATGTGCTGAATACTGAGGTGTCAGGATTAAAGCTTGAATCCATACCAATAGTTTGTGAATTTCCAGATGTGTTTCCAAAAAAGTTACCTGGGTTACCTCTTGTCAGTGAAATTGATTTTGCCATTGACTTGTTACCCGGGACTGCACCTATTTCCATTGCTCAATACAGGATGTCTCAACTGAATTGAGAGAGTTAAAGGCTCAGTTGCAAGAGTTGACGGACAAAGGATTTGTGAGACTGAGTTTTTCTCCTTGGGGTGCTCTAGTATTATTTATGAAGAAGAAGGATGGATCAATGAGGCTTTGTATTGATAATAGGCTACTTAATAAGGTGACTATCAAGAACAAGTATCCATTGCCGAGAATTAATGATTTGTTTGACCAATTAAAGGGAGCAATGGTGTTCTCTAAAATTGGTTTGAGATCCGGTTATTACCAATTGAGGGTTAAAGAATCCGATGTGCCGAATACCTCTTTTAGAACGAGGTATAGACATTACGAATTTCTTGTCATGCCTTTTGGTTTGACTAATGTACTGGCTATGTTTATGGATTTAATGAATCGAATTTTTCGATAGTTTTCGGATAAATTTGTGGTGGTATTCATAGATGATATACTGATCTATTCTCGGGATGAGTTGAACATGCCGAGCATTTGAGAATGATGCTGCAAATTTTGAGGAAAGAAAAGTTGTTTGCTAAGTTTAGAAAGAGTGAGGTTTGGCTCCATGAAGCTGGGTTCTTGGGACATATAGTTTCGGGTGATGGTATTCGGGTTGACCCGAGCAAAATTTCGACGATTGTTGAGTGGAAGCCACCGAAGAATGTGACTGAGGTTAGAAGCTTTCTGGGTCTAGCTAGATATTATTGATGTTTTGTCAATGGTTTTTCTATAATTGCTTCTTCTATGACTAAGCTACTTCAAAAGAATGTTAAATTTGAGTGGACTGAAAAATGTCAACAAAGTTTTGATCAGTTAAAAGCTAAGTTGACTGAGGCACCAGTGTTAGTACAACCCGAGTCGGGGAAAGAAGTTGTGATCTATAGTGATGTGTCACTGAATGGCCTTGGATGCGTATTGATGCAAGAAGGCAAGATGGTGGCTTATGCTTCGAAGGAACTAAAACCACATGAGAAGAATTACTCGACACATGATTTAGAGTTGGTCGCTATTGTTTTTGCTTTGAAGATTTGGTGCCATTATTTGTATGGTAAGAAATGTTAGATTTTTACCGATCATAAACGCTTGAAATACTTGATGGATCAAAAGGAGTTCAATTTGAGACAGCGGAGATGGCTTGAATTATTAAAAGACTACGAGCTAGTAATTGAGTATCATCCCGAGAAAACAAATGTGGTTGCGGATGCATTAAGTAGAAAATTATTGTATGCCTTGTGGGCTTTGAACACGAGTTTGACATTATCTGATGATGGTTCCATACTAGTTGAGTTAAGGGCAAGACCATTGTTTCTTCAACAGATTTGCGAAGCCCAAAAGAATGATAGTGAACTGCAAGCTAAAAGGGTTCAGTGCGAAATAGGTGGTGACTCTAATTTTCAAGTAAGTCCGGATGATTGCTTGATGTTTCGTGATAGAATTTGTAATAACCCGAATTTTATGGTTATCAGAAAAGTATATTTTCGAGTCTCCGTTACTGAAAAATAGATCCGTAAATATTTATCAACAATATTTAAAAAGTTAATTGAGTGGTTAATTAGAGTTTAATTAAGTGAATTTAGCTTAATTAAGGATAATTGGATAAAAGGATTAAATTGAATAAAGTGTGAAAGTTTAATTATAGATTAAAAGAAAATAAAAAGGACCAAAATGGGAATTATGCCATTTAGCATAAGTGAGGCGGCATATAAAGTAAAAATCTAAGATTTTTACTTAGATTTTAATTATAAAAACATATATTTATTAGTAATAGATGATATTTAATTAATTTATTATGATTATATTACAAGATATTTCTATAATCAATAAATTAAAAGAAAGACAAGTGCATGGCAAAAATAAAATACATGTGTAATAAATATTGTACATACATTTGTAAAATATGTATGTATTTACTTATTATTTAAGTAAATAATTAATGTATTTATTATATGATGAATAAATTAAATAAAGACAAATGTATGGTTATAAATGGATACAAATGTATTAATAATATACACATGAATAAATAAATAATACTTACTATTTAAGTATGAATACATGTATATATATAAAAAGAAAAAGAAAAAAGGAGGAGAATAGAAGGAGACGAAACAGAGAGCAGGGGAAAGAAAGGAAGAAAAAGAGAAAAGAAAGATGGAAAGGGAAAATTGAAGGTTTGAAGCTTGAAGTTTTAATAGGTAAGTTAATTTAGCCCTTTTTACTTAATTTTGATGTTTTGGAAGCTTTGGGACAAGGTTTTGATGAAATTAAGTGAATATTTTGAAAGTTATTAGATTTCTAAATATTGTTCATGTTGAATAAAAAGATGAATTAGGGGTTAGATTGATAGGAATTCAAGTTAGAAATGAAATAATGATTGAATTGTAAAGTAATTCATAAGTTTTATGTTGTAGGGACTAAATTGAAGAAAATTCAAAATTTGAAAAATATGATGAAAATTCAATAGTTAAACTTGAGTGTGGCTAAAATTTGAATAGAAATAGAGTGTGAATTGAATAAGAAAAGTAAAAAAAGAACTTAGTTAGGATTTAATTGCAAAATAAGCTATAAGAAAACAGTTTTTGGTCAGCAACCAAAGCCTAACTTTGAAAAATCACCAAAAATTGTATGAATCGAATTAGAGAATGAATAAGATATGAAATTAAAGCTTAATGAGTCTAGTTGCTTATAGGAGAAATGGTGTAAGCAATAGATTAGTGAATTAAGAGATATTTGAATTTTTGTGGGACTGGTTCAGAATAATTTTGAGATACTCTGTTTTGATTTTGGAAAATCATTAAAAATTGTAAAAAAACAATTATGGGACATAATTTATATGCTTAGATTCCTTAGTAAGTCTATTTTTATAAAAAATAAATAAGAACATCATTTGAATTATGAACAAAGTGATAATTGAATTTTAGCAAAGAGTGGTCAGAATTGTCAAATGGTGAAACAGGGGAGAATTTAACATTGGCTAAACCAAAAATTCTGAAAATTTTATGGTAAGAAGATATGTGCATCTAGTTTTAAGGAAAATTTACAGATCTTAATTTCGAGTTCTGTAGCTCAAGATATAAATAATTTAGTGACCATGACTCAAATGGACAGTTTTGAATATACATATAAGTAAATAGTGAAATTATTAAGGATGTGGAGTGGAGAGGAGGAGGAGGAAAATATATACGAAAATTCAGCTAGCATGTCTAATTTGCATATTTTAAGCTCAAGGACTAAATTGAATAAAAGTAAAACTTTATGGGTAATTTTGTAAAAATGTTACAAATGACTAATTTGCATGAAATGGATTATTTTATTATTTTAAAATTGTAAAATTGAATGAAATTATTAACTTAGTTTAAGGTCGGGGAAAAAAAACATGTTTTAAAGATTAAATTGAAAATGTGTTAAAATTATTGAAAATTTTGATATTTTGTAGAATTCATTGGTTGTTATCAAGATATATGAGAATAACGGCAGGAAATAAAGATTAAATTGCAAGAATTTTATTTTCTGAGCCTAAGGATGAAATCGTCATTCATTAAAAGTTTAGGGGTAAAATGGTAAATTTTGTTTAGGGCATTAGTTGAATGTATTAGAACATGAAATAAATGAAAATGATAAACATCTTTATTTATAAAGATTCGGATGACTCAAATAAGAGACTAGAACGTAGAAAAGAAAAGATATAAGATTATTGAAATTATAAACATGAATAAAGAACGAGGTAAGTTGGTATAACTTGAATTGTATTTTTAAATACATGAAATATTGATACAATAAATTACCTGATTTATATTTATGAAGAAATGGCAAGAGAATGATGTTTATCATGACATGTAAATATGTGATTATCGTTAATATGTTGATATAAGAAAATTAAATATGTTGAGACAATTAAAAAAATTTAAGAAAAACATGTCGAGAAAAATAAACACGTTTAAGGGACAATATGTTTAATTTTAATTGGTTTCAAATATGAATGTTAAATGAAGTAAAATATCTGATAAATAAATCGATAACTCCGGTAATGCTCCGTAACTCTATTCCGGTGACGGATTGGGGTTAGGGGCGTTACAGAATTTGTGTACCGAGAGATGGTGAGTTGATTCGGAAAATTTTACATGAGGCGCATGGTGGGTGTTTATCAGTGCATCCAGGTATTACTAAAATGTATAATGATTTAAAGAAACTGTATTGGTGGCCGTGTATGAAAAAGGACATTTCAGAGTTTGTGACGAGGTGTATAATTTGTACCAAGTGAAGGCTGAGCATTAGGTACCTTTGGGTTTACTTCAGCCCGTAATGGTCTCCGAGTGGAAGTAGGACAAGATTACGATGGACTTTGTGATAGGTTTACCTTTGATACCGAAAAAGAAAGATGCTATATGGGTCATTGTTGATAGATTGACGAAGTCGGCTCACTTTATTTCGGTATGTGTTGATTTCTCACTTGATAAATTGGCTGAATTATATATTGCTGAAATTGTGAGATTACATGGAGTACCTATGTCTATTATATTGGATAGAGATTCGAGGTTTACCTTGAGATCTTGGAAGAAGTTGTAAGGGGTGTTAGGTACAAAATTGAATTTTAGTACCGCATTTTACGCCCAAACTGATGGCCAATCTGAGAGGGTAATACAAGTTCTTGAAGATATGCTTTGGTGTTGTGTTTTAGAGTTTGAAGGTAGTTGGGAAAAGTATCTACCTTTGGTAGACTTCACCCACAACAATAGTTATCAGTCAAGTATACAGATGGCGCCGTATGAGGCGTTGAATGGCCGAAAGTGCCGAACTCCATTATATTGAATTGAATTGAGTGAGAAACAGATACATGGTGTTGGTTTAGTTAGGGAGATCGAAGAAAAGGTGAAGGTAATTCGAGATTGTTTGAAAGCTACTTCTGACTGGCAAAAGTCTTATGCTGATTTGAAAAGAAAAGAGATTGAATTTCAGGTTGGTGATAAAGTATTTTTGAAGGTGTCATCGTGGAAGAAATTACTGAGATTTGGCCGGAAAGGTAAATTAAGCCAACGACTTATTAGGCCACATGAGGTTATAGAAAGAATGGGGCCAGTGGCATATCGGTTGGCTTTACCGCTAGAATTGGAGAAAATACATAATGTGTTCCATGTGTCAATCTTACAATGATATCGTTCGGATCCCTCGCATGTGATTCCTTCTACGAAGATTTAGATTCGGCTGAACATGACATACGGAGAGGAGCCAATTAAAATTTTGGCTTGAGAGGTCAAACAGTTGAGAAACATAAGTGTAGCTTTGGTGAAAGTAGGCATAGTGTGGAAGAGGCTACATAGGAGAGTTGTAACAGCCCGAATTAGGGGCTAAATGGAGTAGCGGTTTCAAAACCATTAATCCAAAGTCTAAAATAATTTTTCTGATTGAGTTTTGATGTTTATTGGGTGCATGAATAATTATGTGAAATTCTGGTGCATGAATTTTATTGTTTGCATGTCCAATTTGATAGGTTGGACTAAATTGCAATAGGTAAAAAAATGTGAGTTTTAATCCATAGAGGTACTTGATTGAATTGGAATTTTAAATTAGAGGTCCTTATATGGTAATTAGGGCATTTTAACTTAGTTTGGACAAAAATGCCCAAGGGTGGAATATCAAAGGTTTTTAATGAAGGGCATTTTGGTCATTAATTAATAAAATAAATAAAAAGGGAAAATAAGTAAAAAATGGTGTCCATCTTCTCCCCCTTGTGCTGAATTTGAAGAGACACCATAGCTATGGTTTTGTCAACTTCTCAAGCTCATAGTAAATGATTTCTAGCCTCGTTTTTAATGTTCTTCGTATTTTTGAAA
The DNA here is from genome assembly GCA_020496765.1 of Gossypium stocksii. Taxonomy (NCBI): domain Eukaryota; kingdom Viridiplantae; phylum Streptophyta; class Magnoliopsida; order Malvales; family Malvaceae; genus Gossypium; species Gossypium stocksii. The sequence continues at coordinate 35,635,488 of CM035623.1, read as the reverse complement.
TCCTCATAACTTGCTTTAGCTATTTCTACCACTATTTCAAGCTAGGATTGATGTTTAAAATTTTACCCATGAATGACATGCATGTATTTTGATGGCTAGTGGTAGAATATGAAAGTATAAAGTGTGATGAATAACTTCTACTAGGTGATTTTTGGTGAAAATTGGGAAAAGGACTAAATTGTAAAAGGTGAAATGTAGTGTTCATAAATTATGAAAATGATGGAAATTGGGGGCTGTTATAAGAGGAAAAGTAATTCAGCTAGGCTTGAAATGCATGAAAATTGAATGAAAATCATAAACCGAGCCTAAGGACCAAAGTGTAAAATTAAGAAAGTTAGGGGTCAAATTGCAAAATTTGCTATAGGAAGATTTTGGGTTGTTTTGAATAATGTAGTTATTAAAAGAGCTAAATGTGTCATTATAGATCGAAAAGATCAAGGAATCGACCTTGACCGAGGTAAGGGCAAGGTTTCGGACTAAATTGTAAATTATCACTTTTTATTGTCAATGTAAGTTTATATGTAAGTAATACATCGATTTTAATTCCATAAATATAATTTATTGTATGTTATGGATAATGTTGGGTAACTTCTATGATTTGGTGAATTATGGGAATTTGGTGTTCCCAATTGAACCTTCGGAAAAACGAACGATACGGATAATATGTAGTTAGGTCACATGTGTGTTTCCGAGGGTAGGACACCATGTGTAAAAGAGAGCTACGAGATGCTATGTGGTAGCTAGGTCATATGTGTTATATGGTGTGTATGCCATGTGTACAAGAGAGCTACGAGATGATAATTTCATGAGTAGCTAGGTTACATGCGCAATACTGGGTGTATACCATGTGTACACGAGAGCTACGGGTTTAAACTAGCTAGGTCGCATGTATGTTACCAAGGGTACATCATGTAGACACGAGAGCTATGCTATATATAGCTAGGTCGCATGTGTGATTCCGAGCGTTAGACACCATGTAGACACGAGAGCTACAAGATTTAATGGGTAGGTCACATGGGTGGTACTGAGAGTTCACCATGTGTACACGAAAGCCAGATTATGTGTTGGTGGAGCTATGTGCTAAAACCACCGGGTATCGAATGTTAATCCAACGGGTTCAATAGGAAAGCTTGCTAAAAAAGATTTTTATGCTTATGTGGTGTGTAAGTGCATGTGTTTTTATGATCCAGTGAAAATGTAGACGAATGTATATGTGTGCATGGGTGCTTGTGAACTTAGGCTCTGTGTTGATAGGCCGTGTGTCCCCTGCACCTAAATTATGCAAAACAGAATGCCCAATAATTTTCACATGGGCGGAGACACGACCGTTTGTCTCAACTGTGTGGAGGGCACGGACGGCCTAGCACACAGGCCTGTGGCTTGGCCGTGTGACCTAAATTACATGCTGACGTCATGAACAGAATGTCCAGGTTTTCACACACGGGCTAAGGCACGAACGTGTTGAGGTCGTGTGAAGGACACGGGCCAAGGACACGGGCGTGTGCCAGGCTGTGTGAAAACCCCTGTAGGTTTGAAATGAAAAAAATTCGACACGGGCTAGGGACATGGGCGTGTGTGACCACACGGGTGCCCTACCTCACACAGGCATGTGGCCCTATTTTGAGTAAAAAAATTTTCTAAGATTCTGAAAGTTTCCGATTTGGTTTTGAACCATTCTCGAAGTATGTTTTGGGCCCCGTAGGCTGATGATTAGGATTTTAAGTGGATGTATGAAAAGTTTTAAAATGGAAACGAAATTTTATGGTTCTGGTTGTTTGTTTAAGTAAGTTTAAGCACAGTAATGCCTCGTACCCCGTTCCGGCATGGGACACTAGTAAAGGGTGTTACATTTTGTGGTATCAGAGCTAGTGCTTAGTTGATTCTAGGACAAACCTAGCATAGGCACGAGTTTAGCTATATATGCCATATTTAAGTATATATGTGAAATGATAGTGTGACGACTCCTGATGATTTAAATGTGTTTTCTTATAGTAAATGGATCCTGATAGAGTTGAGGTAGACGGCATAGAAAGCAATGCGTCGGCTCTCACTGAAGGGACGGTGCCAACTGGAACAAAAAATAGGCCAGCTACTGTAAATCAAGGAGGAGAGGCCCGGGAGGCCTTCTTCCAAATGACGAATGAGTTGTTCACAAAGTTCATTTGGACGAACTCGGTGGCTCAACAACAAGCTCCACCCCCTTCAATTCCTCAACCTACCCCGGTAGCTCTCCAAATCGTAGATGTAGTAAGACGAAAAAAGCCGCTGGTTGATAGAATCCGAAAACAAGGGGCAGAAGAGTTCTAGGCTACTAAAGATGAATAGTACATGAAGTGTGTCGTATCCCTCCTACGAGATTCCGCCTATTAGTGGTAGAACACCCTTGTATCAGTGGTACTAAGGGAAAGAGTTAACTGGGAATTTTTCCAAGTAGAATTTCGTAAAAAAGTACATCATCCAAGGTTTATTGATTAGAAGCACAAGGAATTTCTAAACTTGAAGCAAGGTTGGATGACCATGACAGAATACGAGCGTGAGTTTGTGAGACTCAGTAAATACGGTCGAGAATGTGTATCCACCGAAGCCCTTATGTATAAAAGGTTCGAAGATGGATTGAATGAAGATATTCAGCTATTGGTTGGAATTCTAGAATTAAAGGAGTTTGTGGTGCTAGTTGATAGAGCTTGTGAGGCCGAGGAATTGGCCAAAGAGAAAAAGAAAACTGAGGTAGAGACTCGTGACTCAAGAAAGAGACAGTTAAACAAGTCGTTCCAATCTTCCTCTAAGAAATCAAAATAATTTATTAGTCGATCAGCTACTTCAGTGAGGTTTTCAAGTAAGGGCAAAGGCTAATAGTATTCAGTCTCCAAAAGCTCAGACTACCTCAGGTTCGAGTGTGGGTAATACTCGATCTAGTAGGCCTGAACGCCCCTAATATGGTAGACGCCACCTCAGTGAATGTTGGGCACATGAGTGGCTTATTTCAAGTGTGGTTCTTAAGACCATTTTATTAGAGAATGCCCTGAGATGATTGAAAAAGATAGAGATCAGAGTGCAAGATTGGGTAATGCTCCCTCTAGTGGTAGACCCTAGAGAAACCCGGGTACGGGAGCGAGTAGTAAAAGTGCACCGAAAGAACCTATTATGAGACCCAAGGTAGAGCACCAGCAATGACGTATGCCATTCGCGCTTGCCTCATCACCTGATGTAATTACGGGTACATTTTCTCTCCACAAAACTTCTATTATTGCTTTGATTGATCCGGGATCTACCCACTCATATGTTTGCATAAAACTAGTCTCTAGCATGAATATACCAGTAGAGTCTACGGAATTTGTGATAAAAGTATCCAATCCCCTAGGCAAATGTGTGTTAGTAAACAAAGTATGCAGAGATTGTCCTTTGATGATTAGGGGTCATTTTTTTCTGGCTAACCTCATGCTTTTGCCATTCGATGAATTTGATGTAATTCTTGGTATGGATTGGTTAACCATTCACGATGTAATAGTCAATTGTGGTAGAAAATTTATTGAACTGAAATGTGAGAATCGTGATACTTTTCGAGTTGAATCAGATGGATCAGGGGGTTTTCCCATAGTGATTTCTTCTATGGTTGCTCAGAAATGTATAAGAAAAGGGTATGAAGCTTACCTTGCTTTTGTGATGAATATAAAAGAGTTGGAGTTGAAATTAGAGTCAGTGCCAGTGGTTTGCGAGTATCAAGATGTATTTCCAAAGGAGTTACCCGGATTGTCTCCAATTAGAGAGGTAGAATTTAGTATTGAGTTGGCTCCAAGTATTATGCCTATTTTTATTGCTCCTTACAGAATGGCTCCAACCGAGTTAAAGAAATTGAAAGCTCAGCTACAAGAATTGACAAATAAGGGTTTTGCAAGACCAAGTCACTCTCCATGGGGTGCTCTTGTATCATTCGTGAAGAAGAAAGATGGTTCTATGAGGTTGTGCATAGATTATCGGCAACTTAACAAGGTGACCATAAAGAACAAGTATCCTTTGCCAATGATCAATGATTTATTTGACCAGTTGAGAGGAGCCACAGTGTTCTCTAAGATAGACTTGAGATTCGAGTATTATCAGTTAAGAGTTAAGGAGTCTGACATGCCGAAGATTGCATTTCAGACGAGGTATGGCCATTATGAATTTCTTGTCATGCCATTCGGTTTAACTAATGCTCCTGCAGCATTCATGGATTTAATAAATCGTATCTTTCAGCCATACTTGGATAAATTCATTGTAGTCTTTATTGATGACATTCTGATTTATTCCTGTGATGAGGACGAACATGTTGAGCACTTGAGGATGATTTTTCAAGTTCTACGAGATAAGCAACTTTATGCCAAATTTAGTAAGAGTGAATTTTGGCTTAAAGAAGTTGGATTTTTAGGCCACATCGTTCCGGGTGATGGCATTAGAGTTGATCCAAATAAGATCCCAACAATTGTTGAATGGAAGCCGTCGAGAAATGTATCTGAGGTCAGAAGCTTCTTGGGTTTGGTCGGTTATTACTGAAGGTTTGTTAAGGGATTTTCCATGATCGTTACTCCACTGACAAAGTTATTTCAAAAAGATGTTAAGTTTGAGTGGACAGAAAAATGCTAGCAGAGTTTTGAGAAATTAAAGACATTGTTGGCTGAAGCTCTTGTTCTAGTAGAACCTGAACCCAGAAAGGAGTTTGTGATTTACAATGATGCATCCTTAAATGGATTGGGCTGCATACTTATGCATGAAGGCAAGGTGATTGCATATGCCTCGAGACAATTGAAGCCCTATGAAAAGAATTATCTGACTCATGATTTGGAGTTGGCTGCAATAGTGTTTGCATTAAAGATTTGGAGGCACCATTTATATGGCGAGCAATGCTGAGTGTTTACTGATCACAAGGGTCTTAAGTACTTGATGACACAAAAAGACTTGAACCTACGACAACGAAGATAGCTTAAGTTATTTAAGGACTATGAGTTGGTGATTGACTACCACCTAGGGAAAGCGAATGTTGTTGCTGATGCTTTAAGTCAAAAATTGCTATTTGCCTTGAGAGCTATGAATACTCAGTTGTCTATTACTTATGATGGTTCACTTTTAGCAGAGATGAGAGCTAGACCAATGTTCATTTAAGAGATATGTGAGGCACAGTCAAGTGATAGAGAATTGCAAGCTAAGAAAGCTCGATGGGAGTCGGGTACCGATTCAGAATTTTAGATCAATTCAAATGGTTGTGTAAAGTTTCGAGGTCAAATTTGTGTACCAAAGGATGATGAACTCATTCAGAGAATTCTACATGAGGCATATAGTAGTCGTATGTCCATTCACTCTGGTAGTACCAAGATGTACAATAATTTGAAGAAATGGTATTGATGGCCTAACATGAAAGAGATATCTTCGAGTTTGTATTGAAATGCTTGATATGTCAACAAGTAAAAGTGAAACACCAAGTACCTTCTTGTTTATTACAACCTATCATGGTTCCCGAGTGGAAATGGGACTGTGTTACCATGGATTTCGTGAGGGGTTTGCCGATGACACCAAAAAAGAAAGATGCTGTTTGGGTTGTGGTCGACAAGCTTACAAAGTTAGCCCATTTTATACGAGTGCGTACAGATTATTCACTTGACAAGTTAGCTGACTTGTATATTTCAAAGGTTGTGAGGCTACACGATGTACCATTGATCATTTCGGATAGAGATCTGAGATTTACGTCACTATTTTGGAAGAAGTTACAAGAAGATTTGGGTACAAAGCTAAACTTTAGTACCGCTTTCCATCCACAGACCAACAGTCAGTCAGAGAGGGTAATACAGGTACTTGAGGATATGCTCAGATGTTGCGTATTGGAATTCCAAGGGAGTTGGGAAAGTATCTACCTTTGGTTGAATTTGCCTACAACAACAGTTTCCAGTCGAGTTTGAAAATAGCGCCTTATGAGGCATTATATAGGCGTAAGTGCCGAACGCCTTTGTATTGGACAGAACTCAAGGAAAATTAGGTTTACGAGGATGATTTAGTCAGAGAAATAGAAGAGAAAGTAAAAGTGATTCGAGACTATTTGAAAGCTGCTTCTGGTAGACAAAAGTCGTATGCAGATTTGAAGCGAAAAGAAATTGAGTTTCAAGTCGGGGATAAATTATTTTTGAAAGTTTCTCCGTGGAGAAAAGTTCTTAGATTTGGCCAAAAAGGTAAATTAAGTCCGCGTTTTATAGGACCTTATGAGATCACCGAGAGGATAGGGCTGGTAGCTTATCGATTAGCTTTGCTGTCTGAGATGGAAAAGATCCATGAGGTATTCCATGTGTTCATGTTGCGACACTATCGATCGACCCTTCACATGTGATTACCCTGATAGAGATTGAGATTAAACCGGACATGACTTATGGTGAAGAACCGGTTAAGATTCTGGCTCTAGAAATCAAATAATTAAGAAACAAAAGTATATCTCTTGTGAAATATTATGGCAAAGACATGGGGTAGAAGAGGCAACATGGGAGCTTGAGGAAAACATGAGAAATCAATATCCCAACTTGTTTACTGGTAAGATTTTCGGGGACGAAAATCCCTAAGGGGGAGAATTGGAACAGCCTAAATTATGGCTTAGTCAGAATAGTGGTTTCGAGACCATAAATTTGAGGTAGAATTAAATATTTCATAATTATTTCTAAGCTTATGAGCTAATTTCATGATAGTGAGAAAATTTCGTGAAGGAATTTTTATGAGATAGTGATTAATTTATCCTTTAGGACTAAATTGCAAAAGTTTCAAAATATGAGTTTTTAGAAGTTTTAAGGATGAATTGGAGTTAGAAAAATTATTACAGGTCCTTATTTAGCAATTAGGCATATTTTTAGCATTATGAATAAAATGCCTAAGGAAGGGAAATTTTCCAAAGAAAGGGTATAAGGGCATTTTGGTCATTTGGATAATTAATGAAATAAAAAGGGAAAAATAAGCCAAAATGTGCTTATCTTCTCCATGAACTAGCCAAAACTACAAGGGACTCCATAGCTAGGGTTTTGACATTTTCAAGCTCACTAGTAAGTGCAATTTAGTCCCGTTTTTAATTCTCTTCGTATTTTTGAAATCTTGGTAGCTTAATTTAGCTATTTCTACCAGTAATTTGAGCTAGGGTTTATGTTTAAAAATATACCCATGTATGACATGCATGCAATTTGATACTAGTGGTAGAATATGGAAGTTTAAAGTGTAGTAAACACCTTTTGCTAGGTGATTTTTCATGAAAATCCCTAATAAAGACCAAATTGTAAAGGTAGTAAAATGTGTAGTAAAAGTATGATTTGATGAGAAATAGGGGCTGTTATGAGCAGAAATAAAGTTTGGCTAGGCTTGGGTAACTAAGAAAATAAGTGCATTTCATATTACGAGCCTAGGGATCAGTTTGCAAATATATAAAAGTTTAGGGTCAAAATTATAAATTTTGCCAAAGTATGAATTATGGGCCATTTAGCCAATGTGATTTTTAAATGAGTGTACTTTGTCATTTTAGATCAAGAAACACGAAGCCCGGATCAAAATCGGGGAAAAAGTAAGGTGGTGGATTAAATCGAATATTCACCCGTATTTTGGATCCGAGGTAAGTTGTATGAAATAAATTAGCGTTGTGTAATTATGAAAATATTGTTATGACATGGTATGAAATTTCTGTTATTTCCATGAAATTTATGAACATGATTTTTATAAAGAAATGATGAAGTTAAAATAGAGAAATTCGTGGTTAGATTTCAAAGAATACGAAGGGTACCGTAGTCATGACATGAGTATTTGTAAGTCCCGTGTAAGACCGTGTTTGGGAGGCATCGACACCAAATTGAGATCCCATGTAAGACCATGTCTGGGACATGACATTGGCATCGACATGTGGTCCTGTATAAGACCATGTTTGGGACATAGCATCGGCACCGAAATAAGATTTAGATCCCCTGTAAGACCATGTCTAGGACATGGCATCGGTATCAGTTTACGATCTCATGTAAGACCATGTCTCGGACATGGCATCGACATCGATATGAGATCCTGTGTAAGACCATATGTGGGATATGGCTTCAGCATTGGTTTGTGATCCCATGTAAGACCATATTTGGGATATGGCATTGGCATCATACCATGAGAATGACATTTCGAGTATCCTTCGGCATTCTAAGTAATCTAACAGGAAAAGTATTCAAGTTGATGAATTTAACGAGAAAGACTAAAGCTATGTGATAAGTGATACAAGTGCTCATGAGTAATTCACGAGAAAATGAAAACAAAATGATATGTGTATGTCGGTAAAAAGGAGCATGAGTAAGTCATATTCATGAGTACATATTTTTATGTGATATTCATGATGCCTTATTTGGTTTCTAAGTCATGATTTATGTTGCTATTTTTATTTCATGCAACTTACTAAGTATTTATGCTTACCCCATTTCTTTTCCCTTTTCCTTGTAGTCTTGCCAAGTTAGCTCGGGGATCGTTAAAGTCAGAGCTCGAAGTCACACTATCAAGCTTTCCATTTTGGTATAGTTATGTTAGTTATTTTGAGTATGGCATGTATAAAAAACTTGGTAATTTTGATATATGTCATATTAGATAGCCAAAGGTGTTGGCTATTAATGTTACTTAAGTCATGTTGTAATGGCCTTTGGAAATGAGCTATTATTGATTAAGTTTAAATATGCAAAGTGAATGTCAATTATGCTAGAATAAGATAACATATCTAAGTAGATAAATGAGTGATGAGAATGCATGGTTAATGTGATGTTTTGTGACAAGTGAATGCTTAAGTTTTGGATATTTAGATGTTTATAAATATTATATTATGTGTTATCGAAGTTGGCCTTGTGTTTGTTTAAGTTTCAGGGTGGCAAAGGGCTTGGAAAATAGCCTATATTTGTCCACATGGGTAGGCACACGGGCGTGTGTCTAGGCCGTGTGTGACACACGATTAGCCCCATAGGTGTGTTGATAGGTCGTGTGTCCCCTGCACCTAAATTATGAAAACTTAATGCCCAGTAATTTTCACACGGGCGAAGACATAGTCGTGTGTCTCAACCGTGTGGAGGGCACGGCCTAGCACAAGGGCATGTGGCTTGGCCATGTGACCTAAATTACATGCTGACGTCATAAACAGAATGTCCAGGTTTTCACACACGGGCTAAGGCACGGGCTACTGAGGCCGTGTGAAAGACACGGGCTAGGGACACAGACGTGTGCCAGGCCGTGTGAAAACCCTTATAAGTTCGAAATGAAAAATAAATTCGACACGAGCTAGGGACATGGGCGTGTGCGACCACATGTCCTGCCCACACGGGTATGTCCCACCTCACACGGGCGTGTGTTCCTGTTTTATGCAAAAAAAATTTCTAAGAGTCTGAAAGTTTTCAGTTTGGTTCTGAACCATTCTCAAAGTATGTTTTGAGCCCCTTAGGCCCATGATAAGGATTTTAAGAGGATGTATGAAACGTTTTAAAATGGAAACAAAATTTTATGGTTCGGGTTGTCTGTTTAAGTAAGTTTAAGCACAATAATGCCTCGAACCAAGTCCCGACATGGGAAACTGGTAAGGGGTGTTACAAGCCGACTATCGAGTCAAGGTTGCTTGACCTACGAACATGTCTTATTGTTTGTCTATAATCTCTTTGCTAATCTTACAACTCTCTAGGTGCTTATAAAGGTCTTTTGTCATGCTTGTCAGTATACAAAATGAGCTATCTCATCAGACTCCTCCCAGTGTTTTTTAGCCTCAGCTTGAGTGGCTGAAGGGCATTTATTATCAAGGACTATTTTTAGTTTCTCATAGCTCAAGAAAATCATGAGGTTCCTTTTTCATTCCTTATAGTTATTTTTGTTCAATTTGTTCTCAGTGAGTATATTTAATAAGGGAGTAGGTGTCATTTTCGAACAGAAAATAACATATCCATTCATTACTATATTTGTATTAAACAAATATTTTGAAAACATTTTGTAACAAACAATATGCATTAAGATAATGCATACGTCTTACATTAAACCTTGAAAACATTTGTAAGTTTTGGTAATGATAATTCCTACACCTATTGAACCGAGTCGCCTTGGGGAAATCTCAATCAACTAGTAAAAACATGGATTTCCATCCGATTAATACGTGAACTTAATTTCTTAGGTATTCATATGTACTAATTATATCTAATAGGAGTAAGATCTCTTCTGGAACACACAAGCATATAATCCCAAGTTCTTCGTAAATACTTGAGTATATGCTTAATTGCTTACCAATGTCTTGGACTTGGATTTACCTGATAACGACTCACCAACTTGAACTATCATAATTCGGTATAGCAGATTAAACTAGTTTTCGCACTTTAGGAGCTTGAATACAAGTACTTTGGTTAAGTTTAGTTAAGTTTTCGTAATTATATTTACATTTAATAAAATGTATAATTTGAGACTTTTGTTGACCTTAAGGGACAAATGAGGCTTATGGGTGAGCTAATATACTTCGTAAGCATGCAGGAGACCATTAGAAGGTGTGCTAATTTGATACTAGTCATTTGTTACAACACGAAGAGTTGGATGTCTCAACATAGGGAGTAGGATAGAATAATTTCAAGGCTGCATTCGGTGTCGCGACACAACCTGAGGATGTGGCGATGCACCCCTGAAGATACCCTGAAGGTGAGTATACTACCTTCGATGTCACGAAACAGGACCTGGTGTTTTGTGACATCACCTTTGTATGGGAAATAATTATGAGCCAAGGGCATTTTGGTCCACACAATTAAACATTAAGAACGAGGATGGCAGTTGACCTAGGGTTAAGGATGACGACCACTCTAAGTCTATAAATAGACTCATTTAACACATGTTATGGAAGACTTTTCATATTGTATAATTTTCTTCACAAATTTTTTCTTTACTCTTTCTCTTTTATTAGGTTTTAGGTTTTGTTTTAGTTTTGCTCTTTCCTTTTTGGAAGAGATTAGATTTGTGAACTTGATCAAACCCTGTGAGGATTCAGCATTCCAATCAATACAAATCAAGCTTCTCCTAAACTTTATATTCTTGAATTGTTATTCATGTTTATTCTATATATCAAGTCTATATTTTTTATGAGATCCATGAGGAACTAATCCTCCTGTGGGGTAGTATCGAGTGGAGGCATGATTAATTAACTATTTTGTGAGGTTCTCTTAACAGATCAACTGTTCGGGAAGGGAAAATTTTAAACCCTAGGCTTGACGACCCTAGGAAGTCATTAAGGTGGGAATTAACCCAAAATTGGTATGGCCTATCCATGAACATCTTAACCTCAAACCGGTTCGAATTGTGATGTCAATAGATAAGTAGTTCTTATCGACTCATTATTTTAGTTGAAGATCAGAAGATCTTGTTAGGGTATCGACTAGTTGATTAAACAAGAAGCCCGAAACGATAGTTGGTCATGATTACCGAAGCGAGCTAATCACCCATGCTTAGATTTGACAAATTATACTGTTTGATTTCTCGTTATTTATTTATTTATTTTCTTTTTACTATTATGATTAAAAATCCCCAAAAAAAATTTCTTTATATTTCATCGTAATATAATCTATCTAAAATACTAATTAGATTTATTTGTGCTTAGGTTAGAGTTAGCTTAGTGCTCACCTCCTTTGGGGTACGATCCTTGAAATACTAACCTACTCCGTTCTAACTATATTACAACTTGATCAGAATACTTGTGAAAACTGCCTTTTTATATATATTGTGCAAGATTTCTACTCTTAATGTTGGTACATCTGCAGACGGTCAAGTTATTGGCGCCATTGCTAGGGAGGCAACCTCACTAGTTTAATTCTAATATTTGGTATCTTAATAGAATAATTAGGAAATTGATGAATTATAAATACGAATTTTAAATCCCAATTTACTAACATTCCTTTATTTCTTTTTGACTTCAGAATATAGGAAGACATTTATGTAATTAAGCAAACTCACAACTTAAGTTCTTCTAGAAGATATAGAATACAACTTACGAGGAACAACATTTGTTTGCTGATAAGTAATCATAGGAAGTATGATGCAACCTGTAACATCCCGAGTTAGGGTTTAGTCAGAATAGTGGTTTCGAAACCACAAATTCAAAATAGAAATATTTGTTTTGTGATTGTTTTGAGATCTATGAAATGTTTGCATGATTGTGTGAAAGTTTCATGAAGAAATTTTGAGAATAAGTGTTCAAGTTGACTTTTAGGACTAACTGCAAAAGTTGCAAAATATGAGATTCTAGAAGCTTTAAGTATGAAATAGTTTTGGCTTATTAATTAGGGGTCCTTAAATAGCAATTTGCCCAATTTCTACATTTTTGGACAAAAATGGACATGGAAGGGTAAAATTTCAAAGAAGGGTTAAAAGGGCATTTTGGTCATTTGGTTAATAAATTAGTAAAAAGAGAAAAAGAAGTCAAAATTGTGTCCATCTTCTCCATGCCATAGCCAAATTTCTCAAGCTCTCCATAGCTAGGGTTTTTGTCATTTTCAAGCTCAATAGTAAGTGCATTCTAGCCTCGTTTTTAATGTTCTTTGCATTTTTGAAGTTGTCATGAACTGATTTGGCTATTTCTACCGTTATTTTGATCTAGGGTTCATGTTAAAAAATTTACCCATGTGTGACATGCATGTATTTTGATCTTTAATGAAGGAATATCAAAGTTGTGATTTTTCATGAAAACACCTAAAAGGGGCCTTTTTGTAAAAGTTGTGAAATAAGTGGTAAAAATCTGATTTGAAAGAAAATGGGGCTGATATAAGTATGATATATGTTCGACTAGTCTTGGGTAACAAAGAAAATGAGTGCATTTCATTTTACGGGCCTAGAGATTAAGTTGCAAATATGTGAAAGTTTCGGGGCAAAACCATAATTTTTCCAAAGTATGATTTATGGGCTGATTTGAATAATGTGATAATTAAATAAGTGAAATTTTCTATTATAGATCAAGAGAAATGGAGTCCAGACCTAGACCAGGGAAAGAACTAGTTTTTGGACTAAATCGAATAATTAGTTACATTTTGATACCCAGGTAAGTTTGTGAGTAAATAATGCAACATTACATTATTATGTATTTAATGCTTTGATATTACATGAATTGTATAATTACTTTTATGAATGTGATAAATGATGACTCGATGCTGAAGTTTTGACATCTAAAAATCCCGATTGATCCTTATGAATAGATAGGATACAAATGTCATGACATTAGGGTTATTGAGATCCCGTATAAGACCATATTTGGGATATGGCATCGACATGTGATTACGTGTAAGACCATATCTGGTATATGGCATCGTTATGAGATTTCGTGTAAGACCATGTCTGGGACATGGCATCGATACGAGACATCATGTAAGACCATAGTTGGGCTATCGACATCGATATGTGGTCCCATGTAAGACCATATCTGGGATATGGCATTGGCATCATTTTATGTGTATGAGATTTCTCGGGTATCCTTTAGTATTCCAAATGGTTCAACGGGTAATTCAAAGACTCTGACAAAAGAAGTGACAAGTTATGATCATGTTGAAAGGGTACAGATATGTACATAAAGCCTATGAATGTTGAGATTATGAATCGATGAGACTACGGTGAAAAGTAAATGAATGAGTTTTGATCATGAGCTTTATAGTATATGATGCAAATGAAATGACTTGAAATATATCTATGATGCTTGATGACTTTGTGATAAATCATATTATGTATTGTGTATGATAAAGTATGATTAATGTTGTTAATTATTTACATACAAACTTACTAAGCTTTAGTAATTGGATCGAAGGACATTGGAGATTGAAGGACGTTGGAGACTCGATCACATTATTAATTGGAAATTTGGGTATAGCTAGATTTAACACATTTGAGTATGGCATGTATAGGGACTTGGTCTTTTTGTTATGTGTCATATCAGTTTAGCCAAATGTGTTAGCTTATGATGATACTTAGTTCATTTTGTATAAGGCCAATTGATATTGGCTAATGTTGATTACAAGTAATAGGGCATGTTGATGCATTTCATGGATGTGGTAACTTGCATGGTTTGAATTGTTGAGTATGTGAATGGTTAAGTATGCTAGAAGTGTAGTGAGAATGATGTGATGATGTTTTAGTTGTGGACATGTTGGTTGCTTAAATATGCCATGAATTATACCAATGCTTTGGTGCTTGTGTGTTTATGTTTCAGGGTGGCAATTGGCTTGGTAAATAGCCTATATATTGTCCATACGGGCAGACACACAGGCATGTGTCTAGGCCGTGTGTGACACATAGTCAGCCCCATGGGTGTGTGATTAGGCCGTGTGTCCCCTGCACCTTAATTTTGAAAAACAGAATGCCCAGCAGTAAACACACGGGCAGAGACATGGCCGTGTGTCTCAGCCATGTGAAGGACACGGCCTTAGGACATTGGCGTGTGCCTAGGCCATGTGAAGTCTGCACCTTAAATGCGAAAATTAAATTCGCCACACAGCCTAGCGCACGGGCATGTGACTTGGCTGTGTGACCCTAATCTGTTGATGACGTCATAAACAGAGAGTTACATGGGTTAAGGACACAGGCGTGTCCTGAGCCACATGGGCGTGTGTGATCACACGGCCTACCCACACGGGTGTGTGACTCTCCATAACATGAAATTTTTCTAAGTGTTGTAAAAATTCCAAAAGCTCTAGGTTTAGTCCCTAACCACTTCCAATGCAGTTTAGGGCCTCGTAGACTCATTTAAGGAATGGAATGCTTGTGTATGAATGGTTTTGCATTGGATGAAATTTTATGGCCTGGTTTTGCATGGATGTTTATGTTTAAGTCCGATAACGCCTCGAACCCTGTCCTAGCGTCGGATATGGGTAAGGGGTGTTACACAACCCCTAGGAACATTTTGTGATATGGACTGGTTGTAATCTAGTATTACTTGTCCCATTATTCATAAATTGCATTTTGAGTTAAATCCTTCCTTACTAGCATGGACATAACGTCCCTTATTCCAGCCCTCGAGGCCTTAAAAACACTTTAGAAATGATTCAGGACAAAATTTGTAACGCCCCCACGCCCGAAACCGTCACCGGAGTCGAGCTTGAGGTGTTACTAAACACAATTTACCATTTTAAACAACTTTACAAAATCTATTTTCATTTTCGGAATAAATTATTTTCTGCGTCATGGTCGCTCAAAAAATCATATCTTGAGTTACGAAACTCAAAATCAAGATCCGTAAATTTTCCCTGAATCTAGACTCATATATCTATTCACTAATTTTTTTCCAGAATTTTTGGCTGAGCCAATTAGTACAGTTTATTAGTTAAAGTTACCCCTGTTGCAGATCTCGACTGGTCTGACTTCTACTCACTACGAACCACTTTTCTCTCTGTAAAAATTCACATGAATTTTATGTTTGTTTCTCTTAAAACTAGACTCAATAAGGGTTCTAACCATATAAAGTATACCTCCTAATTATTTTTGTACAATTTATGGTGGATTTTCAAAGCTGGAACAGGGGATCCAGAAATCGTTCTGGCCCTGTCTCACTAAAACTCAAATATCTCATAACATGTAACTCCTTTACCTATTTCGCTTCTTCCATATGAAAGTAGACGCAATAAGCTTCAATTTCATTACTAATCCATCACCAAATTCAATTTCTATGATTTTTAGTAAATTTTCAAACTCACATTAGTGTTGCTGCAATGCTCTGTTTTATGGTTGATTTCATTTTCATAAAAGCTTTCATGTACTAGATAATCTATTATCCTTCCATGACATCAAACATAGTCTATATTAGCCATTTCAATGACTCATCATTGTCAAGCATTTCCTCAACCAAAACACCACCATATCACAAGATTATTTACACAAAGTAGGTATAGTGCTATACATGCCATACTGAGTTTTACAAGCCAGTTACCAAAAAGTCCTTCGGATAGTGTGATCGAGCCTTCGACCTATCCCGATTCTCGAGCCGGCTTGTCCAAAACTACAATGAATGAAAAGGAGGGAGTAAGCATAAATGCTTAGTAAGTTCACATGCAAATAACAAGTAACATAACAAAGTCATTATGCCAAACAACATTAGCATAGTATCACCAAAACATAGGTCACAATTCTAATCATCATACTTCATCTTACCACATTTTTGTTGTTGTGTCGAGTTTCAACCCGAGGGTTAAGTACATACCTGTCCAATATGGCCATTTCTCAGCATTACCAAATTGTCACTTACATCTTGAGTGCTTTTCCATTTCACTTGAATTTTACCCGTTGAACACATTGGAATACAACTCGGATACACGGATCATTTGCACATAAGTGCCATATATGTAATCAATCAATTATGTAACCCGCCCATAAGCGAACTCGGACTCAACTCAACGAGCTCGGGCGTTCGCATCCATAAGTGAACTCGGACTCAACTCAACGAGCTCGGATGCCTAGTTACATCTCACGAACTCGGACTCAACTCAACGAGTTCGGACATTCGCATCCATAAGTGAACTTGGACTCAACTCAACGAGCTCGGATGCCCAACCATCCTAGTGACATGTCACTTGTATCTTAATCTATTCCCAAGGTTCAAACGGGATTTTCCTCAATCACATATCCTTGCCGTCTTCCACAGAATACCGAAACCAATACTCGGTAGCAATTTATATTTAACAAGTAGCACACATAATTTGCATATTATTCGATAATAACCACAAAGCATATATTTCATGATAAAAATCAGCATATCATATAAATAACATCAATTAACTTAAAAATAACAATTATGTTACATTATTTACACATGAACTTACCTTAGTACCAAAATACAAAGATTTTGCAATTTAGTCCGCAATCTTTTCTTTTCCTCGATTGAGGTCGATTCCACGTCTTTCTTGATCTAAAATAACACATTTAGCTTGTTTAATACTCACATTTTCAAATTAGTCCTTAATTCAAATTTTGGCAAAATTACAATTTTGCCCCTAAACTTTTGCATATTTACACTTTTGCCCCAAAGCTCGAAAATTTAATTTTATCACAAATTCTTATGTTTTAGGACATGCTGATCATTTATTTACCATTAGCAAGCTCAAATTCCCACTAAAACACATATTTATGAACAATATGTATTTTTACCGATTAAGCCGTTTTACTCGTTTTTACTTAAAACCGAGTAGCACAAGTTGTCTAACATAATTTAAAACCTCATATTCTATCATAAAACATCAAAATACACAAATTTCACCTATGGGTATTTTTACAAATATGAACTCTAACTTAAAATATTGCTAACATAAGCTTTATCGAGCTACCGGGATCTCAAAAACGTAAAAATCATTAAAAACGGGGCTTAGATGCACTTACTATGAAGCTTGAAAGTTGAAGAAACCCTAGCTATGGAGAGAGAAAAATTCGGCAGCAACTAAATGAAGGAGATGATGAATTTTGTGTTATTTTTCCCTTTTAATTCATGTTAATAACCAAATGACCAAAATGCCCCTCCTTACTAAACTTTCAAAAATTCCTTCCATGTCCTAATTTTGTCCATGAACTTAAAATTGGTCTAATTACCATTTAAGACCTCCTAATTAATATTTCAAAGCAATTTCATACTAAAAACTTCTAGAATGCAAGTTTTGCAACTTATTCGATTTAATCCCTAACTTCAAATTAAGCGCTTTACGCTTGGAATTTCTTCACGAAATTTTCACACCATCATAAAATCATATCATAAACACCAAAATAATTATAAAATAATTATTTCTACCTCGGATTTGTGGTCACGAAACCACTATTCCGATTAGGCCCTAATTCGGGATATTACAAAATTAGAAATATTTAAAACTTCATAGAAAAAGATGGAAAAATTCACACTGCAGGGGTCACACGGCCGCGTGACTAGGCCGTGTGAGAGATACATGCTTGTGTCTCGGGCCGTGTGGGTATTCAAAGTAGGGACACACGGTCGTGTCCCAGCTCGTGTAACTCTCAAACTTGGGTTACACGGCCAAGCCACATGGGTCATGTAACTCTCAAAATGCAAACTATAAAAAACTATAGGGGACACACGACCATGTCGCATGGTCGTGTGTCACACACAGCTGGAATACATGCCCGTATCTTAGGCTGTGTGGACAAGGAAGAGGCCAAATTCAAGCAATTTCTTTCACCTAATTCAAGCACACCCTTACAAGCCATTTGCACATATAACCAAGGTATTAAACCATGTTCAAACTTCATAAAATGACCAATTTCCATTCAACCAATATGCCAAAAGGATCTCAAACGTAAATCTTAAAATCAACCTAAACACATACATGTTTTGGCATAAATCAACTATACACAACCACAAATCATCATACCAAGATATAGCATAATTGACCATATGTTAAACTTCAACAAAATATACCAAATTGATCATTAAAAACATACATCTACTTGACCATTTCAACATCAACCATAAAAGCACCAAAATACCTATACATGTGCATATTTAACCATTTATCAATTGACTTGTTTCCATATCAAAACATATCAAAAGGACCTTACCATTAGGACCACTTCTCACATACATTAAAACCATTTAAATGTGACCATTCTAGCCATTTCCAAACGATTCCATTAACCAACATATATACATACCAAATTATGTCCAAATGGTCATAATTCAATTGAACATACTTGACTAAATTTCATATCAAAACATGCCCTAAATGATCATTTTGCAAACATGCCAACTCATACAATTTTGGCCATAAAATTAAGCATCAATTTGATCTTATAAACACCAACCTTTAAACATCAAAGTGCCAAAAGCACACCAACCATCAAGGCATCAAATATTGTAAGTTTCACTAATTCAAAGCACCATTACATGCCAATACAATTAACTAAACCTTAAACATAGTCCACCTATACATGCCATTATAACCTTCCGATAATCTGTAAAGTAAGAGAAAGATAATCACATAAGCAATAAATGTTTAGTAAGCTCGTATAAACCATAAGCATAATATTACATTTCAATAATAAACATTATAGGTTAAATATAAACCTATACCAATGCCTTAATATTTATCGAAACCATAATCATCAACTCACAATAGGATAAGTCTATCAACACCATATATATACTTATCGTTCCTAGCATAGTAGGATTTCATAAGAATTTGAACCCTTCCATTACTTACTTTCCATTGCATTTACTTACTTTAGCTTAAATAACTACATCAATTCATTAATTAGCATATTTGTTCATGAACTAGGTATATTCATCTATAACATATGTAAGCTTCCCACATATAAGTACATCTTTCAACACATCAATTCCCTTTTATTTCATCATATTTCATTTCCACTATGAACTTACCATTTTCATTAGCTTTTTATACCTATTTCCTTTGCATAATACAAGTGAATAAGCAAAACATCAACCATGACTACGAGCTAGTGCATTCAACATAGCTCTTTTGAAATCAACTACATGAAAAATCATTTCATAAGAAATTACATACTTTAATTTATATCACTTTGTCGTGCACATAAGCATATTACCAATTGAACACTTACCATTTCAATGTATTTCATTAAGACTAAGCATGATATAATCCAATCATAAGCTTGGAATAGGTCTAAGCATCATCCACAACTCATGTTAGAGCATTAACTCATAAATCACTTGAAATAACATAAGGTAAGTCATATACAAGAACAACATCATTTGAAATCTTCAATTTCATGTGTGTAATCATACTTTCATTGAACATCACATTTTCATTCCTTTTCATAAATTCATGACATAAGTCATTTGAATACTTATTGCTCATTCCATTTTTATGCCCGTGTGAACCACTTAGAATAATACCAGATACGCGGGAAAGCTCATACAAAGTGTGCTAAACATATAGTCGTAGCTCACACGAGCTGCTAAATGGGCCTGCTCACACAAGTTGTCGGTCAGAATGTAAGCTACACGATTCTGATTATATAAGGTGTCCAGCATCTGCAACTAATGCCTAACCTCGGCCATCGGTAGGACATTCAAGACTAGCACCCAAAACATAGTAACCTAGGTATGCTCACACAAGCTGTAAAGTATTCGCAACAAAGCCGAAACTCAGCCACCGGTAGGACATTCAGGACTAGCACCTGAAACATGGAAACCCTAATGACATGTCATTTGTATACTATATATTCCTAAGGTTCGAACAGGGCTCAATTGTTGTCGTACGTCGTTGGATTTTCATCGTCTCTTTACTCGATAGATTGTATAATAGCATATATATTGATTCAATCACAATAGAGTCACATAGTAACATTAGATTAATTAGCATTATACAAAATTCAGTTCATACGAACTTACCTGGTTAAATTGTAGAAACGTTAAAGTACAGGGTTATTTTGGTAATTTTTCCATTCTCCTCGATTTTCCACCCGATCTTGATCTAAATTAATAAATTGCATTCAATTTATTAATTTAGATAGTAAAACAATTTATTCTATGCAATTTAGTCATTTTTGATATTTTTACAAAACTGCCTCTAAACTTTACTTTTATTCAATTTAGTCTCTGAGCATAAAACATGCAAATTAACCATTTTTGATGCCAATTCATTTCAACTGAATATTCATGGCACACAAAACAGCCCACATCTGTAATAATTTCAAATCAAATCCTTGTATTTTTACTATTTCAACAATTTAGTCCCTAATTAGTAAATTCATCAAAAATCACTTAACAAATTTACCATTTAACATCTAAAAGAACAAGGTTCATCAATGGAAATATTCAATATCTTTACCAGTTTCAAAATCAAAGGTACGGGCTAGCTTGACCTAGTTGCAACGATCTAAAAAAATAAAAATTATTAAAAGCAGGGCTAAAACAGACTTACATGCATAAAATGAAACATGGTCGAACATAGCTTCTCCATAGCCATGGCTTTCAGTTGAAAACAAGAGAGAAAGAAAGATGAAAACCATTATCTTTTAGTTATGTTTTGTTTAATTTAATTAATTTATCAAATTACCATTTTAACCTGGGTTAATAATTAAATAAAACACCAAATCCATGCCCATATTAGTCCACTAACTCCTTAAATGGTTTAATTACCATTTATGTCCCTTTTCCTTTATTCCATAAGATATTTAATCACTCAAATCAAATAGTGATCAAATTTTACATCTTTTACGATTTAGTCCTTTTCAATTAATTAACTATCGAAATGTTAAAATTTTTCAACAAATATTTAATACCACCTTAACGACACTCTGTAAATATTTATAAAAATATTTACAGCTCAGTTTACAGAAATGAGGTCTTGATACCTCATTTTCTAAAATCACTTGACCTTAGAGTCTTACCACTTAAATTTAATAAATCGTTTATATAACATAACTTATCATATCAAAAACATTTAAAAAAGTATTTGAGTTATAAATATTAAATAATAATATTTACAAACTCACTTATCGGATTTAGTGACCCCAAAACCACTATTTTCGACACCACTAAAAAACAGGCTGTTACAAGACACACTCCCACCCCATACTATTACTGCATGGAATGGTTTTATATAGTTATTCCTTCGTCGGGTCTTGCCTATGACTTAGGTACTCAGCATTTATGAAATATTATTTCAATTCAAACAATACATTGCTGAGACATTAGGGCAAGCTTGGGAGAGATTTAAAACGATTATCAGGTCAGTATTGGGTGGAGGAATACATTTTGTGGTTCAAATCCAACATTTCTATGATGTATTGGATAGTCAGAATAGGCAAAAGTTTGATATCATAACCGAGGGAAGCATCTGGAGGAAAACTAGAAGGGAAGTCATGGAAATATTGGAAAAATTTAGTGAAAATGAATTTACATGGGGGATACATCAAGAATTAGAAGTTGGGGAACTAGAAAAATCTACAATAGAAGAGAAAAAGTTCAATAATTGGACTTAATTATGGTGAGTTTGGCTGAATATGAATATGAATTAGAAGAAGAGAAATGGGATGATAGTAAACAAAAAACGACTATATAGCTCTTCAACTTGATTGGTGGCGTCAGAGTAAGGGACAACCATAATGACTTATTCCAAACGAAACAGAAATGGTACCTTCCATTATCAAACCCCTTGAGTTAGAGGGGAGCAAAATACATTACCTGTTATTATAACCACCGAATATTTGCAACTCTCCATCAACCTTTATGAGATGCATGACTGCTATTTTTGCTAATATGTTAGAGGAAGGCTTGGATATGTTTATGGATGATTTTTTAGTATACGGAGATTCCTTTTGAGAATTTTTGAATAATCTTGAAAAAGTCCTACAAAGATGCAAGAAACCAATCTAGTGCTTAATTGGGAAAAAATTCATTTCATGGTCAAGGAAGGATTGATTCTAGGACATCAAATATCAAGGAAAGGTCTGGAAGAGGACAAAGCTAAGATTGAGGTTATTAAGAAACCCTCGAACCCTACAACAGTTCAGGGAGTGAGAAACTTTTTGGGCCACCTTGGATTCTATATGCGAATTATAAAAGATTTCGCTCACATCTCTAAACTGTTGAATCAACTTCTATAGAAAGAGACACAATTTATATTCGACCAAGAATGCATCAATGCTTTTGAGGTAATAAAATAAAAATTATTTCTACACCTATAATTATTAATCAAAACTAGTCAAAACCTTTTATTATAATGTGTGATGCTAGGGATTATGTTGTAGGAGCAGTGTTGGTACAAAAGAGAAACAACTTATTTGGAGCTATTCATTATGCAAGTAAGATACTTAATTCAACACAATGCAATTACACTACAACTGAAAAGGAAATGCTTGCCATTCTGACTGCTTGTGAAAAATTTTGCCCATATTTGATGGCCAATAGAGATTATGTTTACATTAACCATTCAACATTAAAATATGTCATAAAAAAAAGGAAACAAAAGCCAGACTAATGTAACACCCCAAAATCCTTTATAATTATTTTCGTATGTGGTTGTTACAACTGATTGTTTGCTTCAGTGGTTAAGTGCTCTTTGTGTGTGTGTGAGGTCCCAAGTTCAAGCCTTAGCTTGGGCAAAATTTTGTTTTTAATTGAAGGAATCCCTATCTCTTGTTAGTAGGCTTATAAATAAATGTTGGTTAAATATGAAAGAATGGGTCTGCTAGTCTGGTGGTGAAGTGGAGTGTTAAGTGTGCTAAAGGTCATGAGTTTGAGTCCTGGCGAATGCAAGGGAGTATTTTATTTTTGCTTGATGCCGTGTAAATGTTTGTGCGCTAGTAGAATTCTGATGTTAGTGGGCGGTTGGAGTTTTGAAGTGTGGGAACTTAATGGCTGATTTTTAGGGGAAAATAAAGGGAGTGAATTATCCGATTTTGGTGATTTCTTTTTCAAAATTTGGCTCCTCCCACTTTCCCCCTTTTTTTTTTTTTTTGGTTTTGACACTAGTTTTCTTTGCCTTCAAGTCGGCCATTTCCATCTTGGCTTCTCTCCTTTTGCTAAAATTTTGTGAGGTTTGCACTTTGGCTAGACCCTTTGATCCTTTCCAGATTTACCTATTTCCCACGACAACGTTTCTTTCTTCTTCTTTGCCGACCATTCGTTTGTTTTCTCCTACTCTCAAGGTGTAGTGAGCAAGGGCTCTCCTTATTGGTTTTTCTTTGGCCAAATCTTCTCCCACCCTCTATTCTTTCCATCCACTTGTTTGTCGATTCTTTTCTTGCTCGTGCAGCTGAATGTGCTTTCTCTTCTGTTTTTCTGGTGAGCATTCTCTTCTAGCTATTACGTCTTGCTCTATAATTGGTTTTCTTCGTGTGTTGTTGGTAGGTATAAATGGTATAATTCTATCTTGTTGCTTCAATGTTTACCCATTTTTAGTTGGTGCCTAGGACCTATTTGAGGTGTGGGAGGCCATTAATTGGCATTAAGCGGGCGAAATCTCCCTCTTTACTTGATCGTAGGTAACGCTGTGGTAAGTTTAACGTTTGGTCAACTCGTGTGTGATTTCGATTGAGTAAATGTTTAAGTGAATAATTGGTGTTTTTTTGGTCAAGTTATGATTCTAAAGCTCGGGGGCAGTTTCTCAGCAAATAGAATCGAGGTGTGTAAACAAATGTAACACCCAAACCCGGCCCATACGTTATGGCCAGATCTGATGTGTCACATGGACAGTTAAGATGCCTCATTGCTTTGTTAACAAGTTTAGCAAAATCACTTTAAGAGTATTAAGGAAAATAACAGGTTATTTAGTGAATGTCCTATCCACTATCGATTGGTGTTTATTTCTTTAGAAGGTCTTATCTTGTTATTAGGTGATCCAGTTGTAATTACAATGTGTTTGAAAACGTTGATTAATTTTAAATAAAAACCCACGCAGCTTTAGTCTATTCGTTTTAGGCACGTTATAATTAGTTAAATAAAAATAAAAATAAAAATAAAAATTAAATACTTAATAAGCGGCCTTATTACAAAATAAAAACCCAAAAGAAAAGAAATTAAAGAGAAATACTGAAATAAGTAATTTTGAGAAAAATTAACCAAGTGCAGTTCTCGTGGCCACTCCGAATCCCTCCAGCTTCAACTCCTCTAAGGTTGGGGCTCACCTGCATGGATGAAAAGAAAGGGGGTGAGTTTAGGAAACTCAGTGTGTAAGCTAAACCCAACCAGAGTCCAGATTAGTACAAGCTTATCTGGGCCTAAGCCCTATCCAGTTACAGTATTAACTAGGCCTTAGCCTTATTCAGTAAATAGTAATTACTGGGCCTTAACCCTATTCAGAAATCAGTATAGCCCTTAGGCCCATTACAGTAACAAAACAATATAATATGCATGTATGCAAAGCCCAGCCCAATCAAGCCCTACACACCACCTGTACTAGCCCTACACACCATGTGGGGAATAACTCAACCTACCCAGCCCTACACACCATAGTCGCAGCTTAGTTGCTTAATCAGATAACATGGTCAAGCCATTAAACAGTAAAAATGAGGCAAGGCCTCTAACAGTAAACGTGGCATTGCCACTTAGCACTTCCTCCATTAAAACCCAATCCCATGCAACAGTGTATATAATGACATGGAATACAGTGAACAGATATAATTTTAGCATACAAATCAGTCAACTTAACCCTAGGGGTAAAATGGTCTTTTAACACCTAGGGGTAAAACAGTAATTTTCCACCCTTAAGGGGTATTTTAATAAATTTGCCAGTTTTTAGGGTTTCATGCTCATTACAGTTTGTTAACAGCCTCAATGGCATCCAAATAGCTTATTTAGCCCAGTTCATTACTACAGAGTCATCGGGCCCTAATGGGCTTATGGTGTCCGCTAGCTATTACGGCCCACTAAGCCCATATTTTACATCCGTTTTTGCAGTTTTAACACTTAGATTATCAAAATGCACTTACCGCTCATTTTCACCCATATGGGCCCGTAAGCCTATTGGGCCCGAATTCAGCCCTTCGAGGCCCAAAATCACCAACTTGCACGAAATCGCACACACATCATTCTTACCATTTGCGATTACAGATTGTATCGATTTAATCTGACCCACTAGTGCAAGCTCGCAAGCCCTCGAAATGCTAGAATTCCAGCATTTCAGCTTTTTGGCTTTTGCCGATCTAGTCTACTAGTGGGTGTCGATTACACACCTAATTTGCGAGATTTGCAGGAATCCCTCGAATGATCAACCTATATTCATTTAAACCATACGTCAACTGAAATCTAATTGAATAATCCACAACAACTTATCATACCTATTCGGCCACCATAGACATTGTCATCACTTACCTTTGCCGAATCCAATCACTAGATTTAGGTCTAGATTACCTCAATGGCCCTAGCGTCCACTGCTCCTTGCTAGATCACCCCTTCTTTGAACTAATACACACAAGAACCGAATGAAAAAGGCTAATAAAGCCCTTAGTCCAAAACGACAGCCACCCTAAGTAGTTAGGGGTTTTCGGCTTTTCTTGAATCACAAGATAAAGAATGAAAAGGGTTTCGAAAACTTACCAAAGATCTACTTGCTAAAAAAAATCCCAAAATACCTTCCTATTCCAAATCTATGGTAGATCTAACCTAAAATACGAGTAGAGAATAGATTTAAGTGATTCGGCTATTGGAACCCACTCTAGAGTATGCTTATTTCGGTTTTGAGAGAAAGATAGAAGAAGAAGAAGAAAAGGTTACAAAATAGAAGAGGTGATTGGCAGAGAGATGAGAGGTTAAGATTCGGGTCTTTGAAAAACTAACAATGGAAAGAAGAAGGAGTTGGAACAAAGAGGAAATCGGCAATAGTGGATTTAGTTTCGACTTTTTGGGGGAAATCGGCTACCAAAGATTGAGTAGCGAGTCTTTACTTTAATTGATGGAGAAGGGGTGAAGAAGAAGAGAAGAGAGTGTAGAGAGGAGATGAGAATACTTGGTTCTGTTTTTGGAAGAAAAGGGAATGAGAGATTTGGCTTGAGGTGAATCGGTAAAAGAAGGCTTACACTTTCGGGATTTTCGCTTTTAAGAAAGGTAAAAGAGGAACTTGATGACCAGAAAGATATAGTCGGCACCCTAACCCTTAACTAGCTAGCATTCGAGATGTACTACAAGGCAAAACCCGAAGAAAACAACTAAGGGAAATCGACACACTATTACAAAAATGCTGAAAATGCTAACACTAGGGACCCTAGCCGAATATGCATCCCTCTACACTCCTACAATCGGCCAACACTCCCTTCCTTTCAAAATTCCTAAATTTTCTCCCCTTATCACTCCCATTATCACTCCTCAATCATATTCCATGAGCACATCAAACTCTCACATTCAGAATTTGACTTCAAGTCCACCACTTACCTTGCACATGCATTAAAAATAAAACACCACATTGCTTACCATGAGACTTGAACCTTAGCTCTTGCATAGCTTCCACACGCCACTCCCTTGTGTCTTAAGTGGTGCCACTTTGCCACTTTAACACAAGCTTACTTGTGTCTTAATTTGTCAACATTTTCTTAAAAGCCCACTTAGTCAAAGCCCCTTCTCCCTTAGGTCTAAAATTCTAAAATTCTACCGGGTTTTTAACTTAAACTTAGGCCTTCTATAGGCCCACTAACACACTCAAAACATAAATTAACACATCCAGACAAGAAAAAATTATGTTTATACAAAATCCCAAAAATCCCAAAAATTATGGCGTTATTACCCCCTTAAAGAAATTTCGGCCTTGAAATTTACCTGGTTCAAACAAGTGAGCGTATTGTTGACGCATCACCTCTTCTAGCTCCCACGTAGCTTCTTCTCTGCCATGATCGCGCCAAAGTACTTTTACCAAAGGAACTGTCTTCTTCCTTAATACTTTGACATCTTGGTCCAGAATTTGCACAGGTTCTTCTTCAAAAGTCAAGTCAGTTTTCACCTCAATTTCTTCTATTGGTACGACATGAGAAGGATCAGATCGATACCGTCTCAGCATGGAGACATGAAAGACATCATGAATCTTATCCAGCTCTGGAGGTAGCTCCAGCTGATATGCTATCGGACCTACCCGTCTAAGAACTCGATAAGGCCTGATAAACTGCGGACTCAACTTGCCCTTCTTACCAAACCTTAATATTTTCTTCCAAGGCGAGACCTTCAAGAAGACCATATCCATTACTGAGTACTCAATTTCCTTACGCTTTAAGTTAGCATAAGATTTCTGCCTATCAGATGCTTCCTTTAACCGATCTCTGATCAACTTAACCTTGTCTTCAGTATCTACCACCAACTTTGGCCCAAGAACCTGACGTTCTCCTAACTCTGTCTAACAGGTAGGCGTACGACACCTTTGCCCATACAGCACCTCATATGGAGCCATTCGAATACTCGCCTGATAGCTGTTGTTGTAAGCAAACTCTACTAATGGCAGGTAATCCTCCCAACTACCTCGAAAGTCGATCACACAGCCCCTCAACATGTCCTCCAGAACTTGAAGAACCTTTTCCAACTGTCCATCCGTCTGAGGGTGAAAAGCAGTGCTGAAATCCAATCGCGACCCTAACGCCTCATGCAACTTCTACCAGAATCGAGATGTAAACCTTGGATCCTGATTAGAAATAATCGAAACTGCCACTCCATGAAGTCGCACTATCTCCGCCACATACAACTTAGCTAATTTCTGTAGTGAGTAATCGGTTTGGACAGGTATGAAATGAGCAGATTTGGTTAACCTATCCATAATCACCTAAATTGAGTCTTTTTTGGTAGGCGTCAAGGGTAGCCTACTCACAAAGTCCATGGTTACCCTCTCGCACTTCCAAAGTGGAATCTTCACCAATTGCAGAAGTCCAGAAGGCAGTTGATGCTGAGCTTTCACTTGCTGGCATGTCAGACACTTTCCTACAAATTCCATTACTTCACGCTTAAGTCCAGGCCACCAGTACAACTCTTGTAAATCTTGATACAACTTATTCCCTCCTAGATGCATTGCACAAGGTCCGCCATAAGCCTCTCTCAGAATTGACTGCCTCAAATCAGAGTCCTTCGGAATACAAGCTCTTCCTCGAAAGCGCAGAACTCCTTCACTATTCAGTCCAAAATCAGAAGTCTCATCACTTTCAGCTTGTTGGAATCGAGGAACTAGTGACTCAACCTCTAACTACTTCTCCTTAATCTACTTAATCCAGGTTGGTCTTACTTGTAATTCCACTAACAAGCTACCATCGTTATATAGACTCAGATGAGCAAACATTGCTTTCAACTCAGTTACAGCTCTTCGACTTAGTGCATCAGCCACCACATTTGCTTTGCCTAGGTGATACTCAATTGAACAGTCGTAATCCTTAAGCAACTCTATCCATCTTTGTTGCCTAAGGTTCAACTCCTTCTGAGTCAACAAATACTTGAGACTCTTATGGTCCGTGTATATAATACACTTTTCTCCATACAAGTAATGTCTACAAATCTTTAACGCAAAAATCACCGCTGCCAACTCCAGATCATGCATAGGGTAGTTCACTTCATGAGGCTTAAGCTGTTGCGATGCATAAGTGACTACTTTACCCTCTTGCATCAGTACACAGCCTAAACCAACATGCGATGCATCACTGTACACAGTGAAATCCTTCTAAGACTCCAGTTGAATCAATACTAGTGCCTCAGTCAGAACCTTTTTCAACCTCTTGAAAGCCTCTTGCTGTTTCTCAGTCCATACAAACGGTACTCCTTTCCTCAAAAGTTTTGTTAACGGTGCAGCAATCAAAGAAAATCCTTCTACTGTAACACCCCGAAAATTCCTACAGTGAAATATTATCCTTGATATAGTAAAATAAGGAAATAAAGTGATGAGAAGAGGAAATTTGAGTTATGTTATTGGGAAATATATTATAACATATTAATTCAAGAAAAGACTAAATTGTAAAAATGAGAAAAGTTTTGTTGCCCAAGAGTAAATACTCAAAATTTGAGGGTTAAAAGTGTAAATATGAAAAGTTGAAGGACCAATAGTGTAAATATTTTAAGGGTAGAATAATCTAGAAACTAAGGAAAATTGATGAATTAGGACTAAATTGAATAGGTGGAGAACTATGAGGGACTAAATTGAAATTTTACCAAATTAAGTGATGACTCAATGATGGAATTTTAAAAGATCATAAAGGGTAAAATGGTCAATTGGAAGAGAGAGAAATCTAGAAAGTAATGATTACATTGATGATATTTTATAATTATATAATTAAATAATTTTTATTTTCTTAATATTTTAATAAGATATTTTATTATTTTATTATTTTATTTAGTCTATATATATGAATGTGTGTGGAAAAAAAGAAAAGAAAAAGAAACCACCACCCATTTCTCATGCAATTCACGTTAGGAGAGAAGAGGGGAGAAAGAAAGTTTTACTTTCTTTACAATTTGGTCATTCTACCAAAAATTCACCAATTTCACCTAGAAATCAAAAGAATTTCCATAGCTACCAAAAGAGAAAAATGTTAAGGAGACTATGGGGAGTTAGAATGGCAAGTTAGACTCAAGAAATAGAAGCTGAAGGAGAGAGAAAATCAAGCTAATGATTGAAATCAATGGGACAAGGTAAGTACATCAAGATTTCAATATATTTTTAAGTTTGATATTATAGAAAAAAGCATGGAAATGATGTTAATGTAGAGATTTCTTATATATAGATTTATGTTCTTGATATGTTAGTGAAGAGAAAGTAAGATAAAGTGATGGGAAATGGTGTAGAGAAAGAAAATAAGGGTGATATAAACTTAGTAATTAATATCTTGCACTAAAACAGTTTTGGACAGTAGCAGTAAGCTAAATTTGAAAAATCACCAAAAATGGTAGAAACTGAATTAGAAGTTGAGTGAGATATGGAATTAAAGCTTGTTGAGTCTATTTTCATATAAAAAAAACTGAACAAGTAAATAAACTCTGTATTCTGAGATACTTATATTTTTGTGAGACTGATTCAGTATGATTTCGGGATCCTCTGTTCTGATTTGTAAAAATCATTAAAAATTGTAAAAAAATATTTATGGGACATAATTTATATGGTTAGATACCTTAGTAAGTCTATTTTTATTATAAACAATCAAAAACACTATATGAAAATTGTACTATGAGATAATTGATTTTTAGTGAAGAGAGGTTAGAGCTGTCAGTTTGTGTAACAGGGGAGATTTTAATGAATAAACTGTATTGATTGGATAAACAAAAAATTCTGGAAATTTTATGGTAAGAAGATATGTGAGTCTAGTTTCAGAGAAAATTAGCAGATATTAATTTGGAGTTCTGTAACTCAAGATATAAATAACTTAGTTAATATGACTCAAATAGACAGCTTTGAATATACACATAAGTAAATAGTGAAATTAATGATAATGTTACTTACAAGCATGTTACATAAATTAACGATGTGGAATGGAGAGGAGGAGGAGGAAAATATGTATGAATATTCAGCTAGCATGGCTAATTTGCTTGTTTTAGGCTTAGGGACTAAATTGAATAAAAGTAAAACTTTATGGGCAATTTTGTAAAAATGTTAGAAATGATCAAATTACATGAAATGGATTATTTTATTATTTAAATTTCAAAATTCAAATGAAATTACTAATTTAGTTTAAGATCGGGGAAAAACATGTTTTAAGGATTAAATTGAAAAGTGTTGAAATTATATAAAATTTTGATATTTTTAGAATTTATGGGCTGTTATTAATATGTATGGTGGTAACGGCTGGAAATAAGGATTAAATTGCAAGAATTTATTTTTCTGAGCCTAAGGGTAAAATCGTCATTAATTAAAGATTTAGGGGCAAAATGGTAATTTTTCCTAGATCATTAATTGAATGTATTAGAATATAGAATAAATGAAAACGATGACCAAATTTATTATAAAAATCCGGATGACTCAAATACTAGACTGGAATATGGAATGAAAAATGACATTTATCATGACATGTAAATATGTGATTACCTTTGAGACGAATAATAAATCCAAATAAAATATGTCGAGAAAAATAAATATGTTTGGGGGAAAAAATGTCTAATTTTAAGTGGTTCGAAATATAAATGTTAGATGAAGTAAAATATTTGATAAATCAATCAGTAACTCCAATAATGTTCCGTAACTCTAATCCGGTGTTAGATTCGGGTTAGAGGCGTTACATTTAGTGGTATCAGAGCTAAGGTTTAGTCGGTTCTCGGACTGAATGTAGTATATGAGAAGTCTAGAAATACATGCAACTATGTAACTTATGATAAGATAATATGATATCTTCCAACCCTGATGAGATTTATTTTACTTAAAGATAAAGGTGCTATTCCAACCGAGCTAATCCCAATAATGTTGAAACCAATATTCGAATATATGAGTAAAAGTTGATTATGACGAGTCGGAACTCGTAAAGATATGAATAAATGTTACATTTAAATTTATGTGTAAATGTGGTAACATAATTGTCATTTTAAGTAATTTAATGATATTTGTATGATATGATGATTAATATCATGAAATATTATGCTTTGTGGTTATAATATGCAAATTATGTGAGCTACTTGATAAATATGAATAAGTGATTATTGTGAAATTTGAATATTTGTTATTGAAAGGTAAAATGAAATGTATTGAATTAAGAATATATGTGATTAATTGAAATTTGCATTGGTCGAATAAATAAAATGAGTAATTTTGTACGAAAATAAATTATCGATTCTTTTTATGTTGTTATATTTTGTTAACATATGAGATGCGGTTGCCTATAGACTGATTATTTAATGAAAATTGCAAATTGACGTAGACTATGAATGAGATTATTAAAAGTTGAAGAGAAAGATTTCCCGTTTGAACCTTAGGAATATATGAGGATACAACTGACATGTCACTAGGATATTTGAGTTCCGAACTCGTTGAGTTGAGTCCGAGTTCGTGAGATATAATCAGGCATCCGAACTCGTTGAGTTGAGTCCGAGTTCACTTATGGATGCGTATGCCCGAACTCGTTGAGTTGAGTCCGAGTTCACTTATGGGCGGGTTACATGGTAGCTTGAGGTACATATTTGTAGACTATTGAGTTTGGTTTAGCCGCGAGCATAACACTTATGTGCATGCATTCCGTTGTATCCGATTATATTCCAATGAGGTCAACGGGAAATCGATTGAGTGAAAATACATGAAAATTAAATTATGAGGCTTTATATTGATTAAGTTATATTCAATGAAATTTATGAGATTTATATTGATTAAGTTCAAAATGGTAAAAGTGAAAAAGTTCAATAGTTGAGCAATTGATAATGCAGTCAAAACTGAGAATGAGTTAATAAGTGAAGATGGGTTCTGGATAAAGATATTAGATTTTTGAAAATTACTTGGGATATACAATACCACTGCTAAAGAAAGAAGTTAATTATAGGAAAATTGATTTATTCAAATAAGGTATTTACAAGATGGTTAACTGAAAAATTTCTTCCGAATTATTTTCTTGAGTAAACTGAATGATATGAAATTTTTGATGACTATACTTGTAAATGGAATTAGTGAATAAATTGCAAAAATATTTGAATATAACTATCATAATTGGGCATATTACAGTAGATTTGTGAAATTTGAAAGAAATTATTTATTATGAGTTCGAATGTGAATTGAAATTGAGATATGAGATTTAAAAGCTTTAACCAAAGGTTCATGATTTGATTAAAGATAATATAGATGATATATGATGCCCTTTGATGAAAGATTTCTGTTTAGATATGAAATTAAATATAAATTAACGCATATGACTTATATTGTTACATGTTTGATGTCTATTATTTATTATAGTTTTTATAATTTGAATTATGGTAATACCACTGAATATAGACATACTCAGTATACAATTGTATCACCATAATTCAAATTATTTATTATCATTAAATGTTAAATGTTAAATTATGTATATAATAAATGAATTATGAGGTCAGTGTTATTGTTGAATTAAATGGAAATTGAATTGAGTGATGGATAAATATTAGTATTGAATTTATATTGATGAGAAAATGAAATTAAATTGAGTTGTGAATGAATTGAAAGTGAAATTGGAACTAGAAAGTGATATATGAAGTACATGACAAAGATTATTGAAGAAAGAGAAGATATAAATGCAAAAGGGACTCTAGCACATTCGCTGATAATAGTATGTTGGTACTCACCAAGTGTTCTCTGATTAATAGTACATAATAATACACTTCTATATCTATTCTGTATATTCTAAGTGATCTGTTTAATCTATCGAGCATCTGTTAAAAAGGTAAACAATTTTCGTTACAAGGTAAGGGGTTATCTCTAATTCATGTTTGAAAATATTGAATTAAAAATAAATTGTGAAATGAAAATATAGAATTATAAAGATAATGAAGTTCATGATCAGAAGAAAACAAGGAAATTTCGAGGACGAAATTTATTTTAAGGGGGAGAGATATGTACCTGTAACGCCCCCACGCCCAAGACCATCACCGGAGTTGAGCTTGAGGTGTTACCGAACATAATTTACCATTTTAAGAACTTAGAATTCTTTATTTCAGCTTTTACAGCAAGCTGTCTATCTGCGTCACAGTTACAAAAAAAATCATATCTGGAGTTACGAAACTTAAAATCAAGATCTGTAAATTTTTCCCAAATCTAGACTCATGTATCTACATACTAATTTTTTTTTAGAATTTTTGGTTTGGCCAATTAGTACAGTTTATTAGTTAAAGTTGCCAATGTTTCAGAACTCAACTGCACTGACCTCTACTTAATACGAACCACTTTTCTCCCTGTCCAAAATTCATATGACTATGCCGTTTGTTTCTGTTAAAACTAGACTCAATAAGAATTCTGAAAATATAAATTAATCCTCCTAATTATTTTTTTACAATTTATGGTGAATTTCCAAATTTAGAACAGGGGATCCAGAAATTGCTCTGGCCCTGTTTCACTAAAACTCAAATATCTCATAAAATACAATACCTTTACCTGTTTTGTTTCCTCCATATGAAAATAGACACAATAAGCTTTAATTTCATATATTATTCACTATCAACCCATATTTCTAAAATTTTTAGTGATTTTTCAAACTCACATCACTACAGTTACAATGTTCTGTTTTTAAGCTACTTTCACATTTTCCTTAGTTTCCATGTGATAGTTACCACCCAAGCATACATACTATCATACTTGTATATCATTAGCCATTTCATTAGTTATCCACTATCAAGTGTTTACATCCCATTCATTGAATATATCATAAGAACATCCATGTCAAAAGAAGCCAAGTCCCTATACATGCCATACACGAAAAGAAACGTCTAACTATACCGATAGGATTCCTCGATAGTGTGATCGGATCTCCGACGTTTCCTTTGGTCCCCGAGTGGCTTGGCAAAAACTATAAGAAGAAGGAAATAAAGAGAGTAAGCACTAGGCTTAGTAAGTTTACAAGCAAATAAATCACAACATTCATCACACGAGATAATTATGCAACTATCAACTAGCATTATAAACTTTCTTTACATCTCATTTTCTACCTTCTTCTTTCTTCACTTACCTTCTTTCTTACCTGACCTTTCATTATTTATGATTGCAATCTACCTTTCCTTTGCTGATAATTCAATGCAAATTAACTTGTATAATGGCCCATTGAACCACTCGGAATACTAAGGATACTAGGGTCGTTCCTGTCTAACAATATCCTGCCAATGCCATGTCTTTGACATGGACTTACATGAATTATTCCTGTCTCCAATGCCATATATCTAATATGGACTTACATGGCTCAATCCTGTCTCCAAAGCTGTATATCGAGTACGGACTTACAGGGCTCATTTCTGTCCTGTCCTGTCCTGTCGACCCCTAATGTCATGACATTTCGTATCCTAACATTTCTAAGGTTCAATCGGGACTTTCTACTACTTTTCTCTGTCATATCACCTTTTATTCAACTTGATTATTTTCATAAAATGAATATATAAATTCTGGAAAATGACAATAGTAATGTAAAATAATAGAATATTGCATTTATTTACCGTAAACTTACCTCGATACAAAATGTGACTAAACTTTACAATTTAGTCCTTTACTTTTTCTTTTCCCCGATCTACTCCTGAATTTCGTTCTTCTTGATCTATAACAGCAAATTTAGCTTATTAAATAACAACATTTATCAAAACGGCCCTTTACTCAAACTTTGGCAAAATTACATTTTTGCCCCTAAACTTTTACATATTTACACTTTTGCCCCAAGGCTCGGAAATCAAAACTTATCACAAATTCTTGTATTTTAAGACATGCTGATCATTTATTTACCAACATCATCTTCAAATTCCTACTATAACATACACTTATGTATAATAGGTATTTTTACCAATTTAGCCCTTTTTCTCGTTTTTACCTAAAACCGAGTAGCTCAAGTTGTCTAGCATAATTTAAAGCCTCATATTCTATCATAAAACATCAAAATACACAAATTTCACCTATGGATATTTTTTCAAATATGAACCCTAACTTAAAATATTGCTAACATAAGCTTTATCGAGCTACCGAGATCTCAAAAACGTAAAAATCATTAAAAACGGGGCTTGGAATCACTTACTATGGAGCTTGGAAGCTTGAAACAAACCCTAGCTATGGAGAACCCTTGAAATTTCGTGCTAATGAAGAAGATGATGAATTATATGTTATTTTTCCCTTTTTATTTCATTTAATATCCAAATGACCAAAATGCCCTTCCTTACTAAACTTTCAAAAATTCCCTCCATGTCCAATTTTTGTCCATAAACTTAAAATTGGTCAAATTTCTATTTAAGACCTTCTAATTAATATTCCAAAGTAATTTCATACTAAAAACTTCTAGAATGCAAGTTTTGCAACTTATTCAATTTAGTCCTTACTTTCAAATTAAACACTTTATGCATAGAATTTCTTCCCAAAAATTTTCACACTATCATGCAATCATAATATAGACCTCAAAATAATTATAAAATAATTATTTTTATCTCGAATTTGTGGTTACGAAACCACTATTCTGATTAGGCCCTATTTTGGGATGTTACATTTCTCCCCCCTTTTAGGGATTTTCGTCCCCGAAAATCTTACCTGTGAAGAGATTTGGGTACTGTTTTCGCATGGCCTCTTCGGGTTCCCATGTAGCCTCATCTACCCCATGTCTATTCCATAAGACTTTCACAAGAGCAATACTTTTATTCCTTAACTGTTTTACCTCACGAGCTAGAATTTTTATCGGTTCTTCACCATAAGTCATATCTGGCTGAATTTCAACCTCTGTCGGAGAAATCACATGTGACGGATCTGTCCAATAACGTCGTAACATCGACACATGGAACACATCATGAATCTTTTCTAACTCAGTCGGCAAAACTAATCGATATGCTAATGGTCCAACTCTCTCAATCACTTCAAACGGGCTAATAAAATGTGGACTTAGCTTACCCTTCCTGCCAAATCTGAGAACTTTCTTCCATGGGGATACTTTCAAAAATACCTTGTCACCAACCTGATACTCAATCTCTTTTCTTTTTAGATCTGCATATGACTTCTGCCTGTCTGAAGCTACTTTCAAACAATCTCTAATAACTTTCACTTTTTCTTCTGTTTCTTTAACTAGATCAACCCCGTAAATCTAATTTTCTTTAAGCTCTGTCCAATATAAAGGTGTACGACATTTACGTCCATACAAAGCTTCATAAGGTGCCATCTTTAAACTCGACTGGTAACTATTATTATAGGCAAACTCTACCAATGGTAAATATTTTTCCCAACTGCCTTGAAATTCCAATGTACAACATCGAAGCATATCTTCAAGTACCTGAATAACTCTCTCTGACTGACCGTCGGTTTGGGGATGAAAAGCCGTAGTAAAACTTAACTTGGTACCTAAAGCTTCTTGTAACTTCTTCCAAAATTGTGAAGTAAACCTTGGATCTCTGTCTGAAATAATCGATAATGGTACTTCATGTAGTCTAACTATCTCTGAAATGTACAACTCAGCCAACCTGTCAAGTGAATAATCCATACGAACTGGGATAAAATGAGCCGAATTAGTTAGCTTATCAATCACAACCCATACTACATCTTTTTTATCGGTGTCAACGGCAACCCTGTCACAAAATCCATAGTAACTCTGTCCCATTTCCACTCCGGAACTAGCATAGGCTGCAATAGACCCGATGGTACCTGGTGTTCAGCCTTTACCTGTTGACAGATCAAGCATCTAGAAACAAACTCTGAAATATCTCTTTTCATTCCTACCCACCAGTACAATTTCTTCAAATCATTATACATTTTTGTACTACCCGGATGAATAGACAAAGAACTGCTATGTGCTTCCTGTAAAATTTTCCGAATAAGCTCATCATTCTTTGGTACACATATTCTGTCTCTAAACATCAAACAACCATCAGAACCAATCCGGAAATCTGATTCTATGCCTGACTTACATTGAACTCTTTTAGCTTGTAAATCACTATCATCTTTCTGAGCTTCACAAATTTCTTCGAGAAATACCGGTTTAGTTCTCAATTCAGCTAGAATAGAACCATCATCCGACATGGCCAAATTGGTATTCAAAGCTCGCAATGTAAATAAAAGTTTTCTGCTTAAAGCATCAGTAACTACATTTGCCTTACCTGTGTGATAATCAATCACTAGCTCGTAGTCTTTAATCAACTCTAACCATCTTCTTTGCCTCAGGTTCGAATCTTTTTGAGTCATTAAGTATTTCAAACTTTTATGATCGGTGAATATCCGGCACCGTTCACCATACAAATAATGTCTCCAAATCTTCAATGCAAACACAATAGCAGTTAACTCCAAATCATGCGTCGGATAATTTTTCTCATGTGGTTTCAATTGTCTAGAGGTATAAGCAATCACCTTTCCTTCCTGCATGAGTACGCAACCGAGCCCATTCAAAGACGCATCACTGTAAATCACAAATTCTTTACCCGGTTCTGGCTGTATTAAGATGGGAGCTTCAGTCAACAATGCCTTTAACTTGTCAAAACTCTGCTGGCACTTCTCAGTCCATTCAAACTTAACATCTTTCCGTAGCAATCTCGTCAACGGAGTAGCTATCATAGAGAATCCCTCCACAAATCGTCTATAATAACCAGCTAAACCAAGAAAGCTTTTGACCTCTGAAACGTTCCTACAAGGCTTCTAATCGACAATGGCTAAAATTTTGCTTGGATCAACTCTAATACCTTCACCTGAAACAATATGTCCAAGGAATCCAACTTCTTGGAGCCAAAACTCACTTTTACTGAATTTAGCATACAACTGATTATCTCTCAGAATCTGTAAAACTGTTCTTAAATGCTCTTTATGTTCGGTCTCATCAAGAGAATAAATTAAGATATCATCTATAAATACCACAACAAACTTGTCCAAATACGGTCTAAATATTTGGTTCATTAAGTCCATAAAAATGGCAGGAGCATTAGTTAAGCCAAATGGCATCACAAGAAACTTATAATGACCGTACCTAGTTCGGAATGCAGTCTTCAAAACATCTGACTCCTTAACTCGCATCTGATAGTATCCGGATCTCAAATCTATCTTGGAAAACACGGTGGCTCCCTTCAATTGATCAAACAAATCATCAATTCTGGGCAGTGGATATTTGTTCTTGATAGTTACCTTGTTAAGTTGCCAATAATCTATGCACAATCTCATTGAACCATCTTTCTTTTTCACAAATAACACTGGTGCACCCCATAGCAAACTACTAGGTCTTACAAAGCCTTTATCAGTTAATTCTTGCAGCTGAGCTTTCAATTCTTTCAATTTTGACGGGGCCATTCTATAAGGAGTAATAGAAATGGGTGTGGTACTTGGAATCAGCTCAATACCAAACTCAACTTCTCTAACAGGAGGCAAACTTGGTAATTCTTCTGAAAATACATCTGGATACTCGCACACTACGGGCACTGATTCAACTTTCAATTCTGAATCTTTAGTATTCAATACAAAAGAAAGATAAGCCTCATACCCCTTTCTCAAATATTTCTGAGCTGTCATAACAGAAATCATAGCAAATGAACCATCTAACTCATCTGAATTAACCCGAAGAATCTCACCATTTTCACATTTTAACTCAATGAATTTCCTTCCACAATTCACTACCACATCATATGCCGTCAACCAATCCATACCCAGAATAATATCAAACTCAT
Organism: Gossypium stocksii; assembly: GCA_020496765.1. Classification (NCBI taxonomy): domain Eukaryota; kingdom Viridiplantae; phylum Streptophyta; class Magnoliopsida; order Malvales; family Malvaceae; genus Gossypium; species Gossypium stocksii. The sequence continues at coordinate 35,595,812 of CM035623.1, read as the reverse complement.
TAAATGGAAATAACATGAGATCGGCCGGAAAATAGTGACCTCTAATCATTAAGGGGCAATTTCTACATGCTTTATCTATCAATACACACTTGCCTAATGGATTCGATACTTTAATCACAAATTCTGTAGATTCTATAGGCATACTCATTTTAGGCATCAATTTCGTACAAACATAGGAATGGGTCGAACCCAGATCAATTAAAGCAACGACATTAATGTCATGTAAAGAAAATGTACCTGTAATCACATCGGGGGAGGATGCCTATTCGTGAGCATGAATAGCATAAGTCCTTGTGGGGCTCTAACATCTGGTCTCACCGTCGAATCTCTAGAGGTGCCTCTGTTACTTGCTCCTACTCCCGGTTGTCTCGGTGATCTGCCTCTGGTAGGAGCATTTCCAGATCCAGCACTCTGTGTTACTTCTCGGTTAGCCACCTCCGGACACTCTCGCACAAAATGATCTGGAGCACCACACTTATAACAAACATTTTCGCCTGCTCGACAAGGACCGTAATAGAGTCTACCACATCGTGGACACCCTGATCTACCCGATCTAACATTACCCACACTTGCAGTCAAAGTGGTTTGAGCTTTCGGATCTTTAAATCTGCTACCTCTATTCTGACTAGATTGCCCTGCCGAAAAGCTAGATCTGGTAGAAAACTCTTTGGGCCTCTTGGATGTAGCCTGAAATGATCTGCTCATCTGTCTTTTCTTCGTATCTTGCATCTCTGTTTCAGCTTTATCTTTTCTTTTTAACAACTCCTCCGTTTTACAGGCTCTGTCAACTAAAATGACGAACTCTTTTATTTCCAGAACACCCACTGATAGTCGGATATCATCATTTAACCCATCCTCAAACCTTTTACACATAATAGCCTCAGTGGACACACATTTGCGAGCATATTTACTAAGCCTGACAAATTCACGTTCATAATTGGTCATTGTTTCAGCTCTAGAAACTCTTTTCTCTTCTGATTAATAAACCTCTGGCTGATGTACTTTTTACGAAATTCCTCCTGAAAGAAATCCCAAGTGACCCTCTCTTTCGGTACAACTGATATTAGTGTCTTCCACCAGTGATAGGCTGAGTCTCTAAGGAGTGATACTACACATTTCATACATTCCTCAGGTGTATAAGATAATTCATCGAAGACTCTGATGGTATTTTCTAGCCAAAATTCTGCTCTTTCTGTGTCATCATCTTTTGTTGCTCGGAACTCTTCTGCCCCATATTTCCTGATTTTATCGACTGGTGGCTTTTCTCTTATTACTGTACCTGTGACTGGGGGAGCTTGAGCTACATGGGTAGCCTGAGAATCATGAGGGGGTGGAGGTCTAACTGCCGGATTCGTACGAATGAACTCGGCAAACCAATCATTCAAAGCTTGGAAGAGAGCTTCTCGAGTCACTCCTCCCTGATCAACTGTTACTGGCCTATTTTCGGATGGCACTGCCCCTTCCGCAGGAGCAGGTGCATTACTTTCCATATCATCATCACCAGCTCGTTCGGGATCCATTACTATAAAACAAAATATTTAAAAATCATCAGGAGTCGTAACACTATCAAAATATAAGTATGGCATGTATGGCTAGACTCTTACTCACACTAACTGTTCCGAGAACCGACTAAACCTGCTCTGATACCAATAAATGTAACGCCCCCATGCCCGAGACCATCACCGGAATCGAGCTTGAGGTGTTACCGAACATAATTTACCATTTTAAGAACTTAGAATTCTTTATTTCAGCTTTTATAGCAAGCTATCTATCTGCGTCATGGTTACAAAAAAAATCATATCTCGAGTTACGAAACTCAAAATCAAGATCTATAAATTTTCCCTGAATCTAGACTCATGTATCTACATAATAATTTTTTTTTTTAGAATTTTTGGCTTGGCCAATTAATATAGTTTATTAGTTAAATTTGCCCATGTTTCAGAACTCAACTGCACTGACCTCTACTTATTACAAACCACTTTTCTCCCTGTACAAAATTCATATGACTATGCCGTTTATTTCTATTAAAACTAGACTAAATAAGGATTCTGAAAATATAAATTAATCCTCCTAATTATTTTTTTTTACAATTTATGGTGAATTTCCAAATTTGGAACAGGGGATCCAGAAATCGCTCTGGCCCTGTTTCACTAAAACTCAAGTATCTCATAAAATACAATACCTTTACCTGTTTTGTTTGTTCCATATGAAAATAGACACAATAAGATTTAATTTCATATATTATTCACCATCAAACCATATTTCTACAATTTTTAGTGATTTTTCAAACTCACATCACTGCTGTTACAATGTTCTGTTTTTAAGCTATTTTCACATTTTCCTTAGTTTCCATGTGATAGTTACCACCGAAGCATACATACTATCATACTTGTATATCATTAGCCATTTCATTAGTTATCCACTATCAAGTGTTTACATCCCATTCATTGAACATATCATAAGAACATCCATGTCAAAAGAAGCCAAGTCCTTATACATGCCATACACGAAAAGAAACGTCTAACTATACCGATAGGATTCCTCAATAGTGTGATCGGATCTCCGACATTTCCTTTGATCCCCGAGTGGCTTGGCAAAAACTATAAGAAGAAGGAAATAAAGAGAGTAAGCACTAGGCTTAGTAAGTTTACAAGCAAATAAATCACAACATTCATCACACGGGATAATTATGCAACTATCAACTAGCATTATAAACTTTCTTTACATCTCATTTTCTACCTTCTTCTTTCTTCACTTACCTTTTTTCTTACCTGACCTTTCATTATTTATGATTACAATCTACCTTTCCTTTGCTGATAGTTCAATGCAAATTAACTTGTATAATGGCCCATTGAACCACTCGGAATACTAAGGATACTAGGGTCGTTCTTGTCTAACAATATCCTGCCAATGCCATGTCTTTGACATGGACTTACATGAATTATTCCTGTCTCCAATGCCATATATCTAATATGGACTTACATGGCTCAATCCTGTCTCCAAAGCCATATATCTAGTGCGAACTTACATGGCTCATTTCTGTCCTGTCCTTTCCTGTCGACCCCTAATGTCATGACATTTCGTATCCTAACATTCCTAAGGTTCAATCGGGACTTTCTACTGCTTTTCTCTGTCATATCACCTTATATTCAACTTGATTATTTTCATAAAATGAATATATAAATGCTGGAAAATGACAATAGTAATGTAAAATAACAGAATATTGCATTTATTTACCGTAAACTTACCTCGATACAAAATGTGACTAAACTTTACAATTTAGTCCTTTACTTTTTCTTTTCCCCGATCTACTCCTGAATTTCGTTCTTCTTGATCTATAATAGAAAATTTAGCTTATTAAATAACAACATTTATCAAAACAGCCCTTTACTCAAACTTTGGCAAAATTATATTTTTGCCCCTAAACTTTTGCATATTTACACTTTTGCCCCAAGGCTCGGAAATCAAAACTTATCACAAATTCTTGTATTTTAAGACATGCTGATCATTTATTTACCAACATCATCTTCAAATTCCTACTATAACATACACTTATGTATAATAGGTATTTTTACCAATTTAGCCCTTTTTCTCGTTTTTACCTAAAACCGAGTAGCTCAAGTTGTCTAGCATAATTTAAAACCTCATATTCTATCATAAAACATCAAAATACACAAATTTCACCTATGGGTATTTTTCCAAATATGAACCCTAACTTAAAATATTGCTAACATAAGCTTTATCGAGCTACCGGGATCTGAAAAACGTAAAAATCATTAAAAACGGGGCTTGGAATCACTTACTATGGAGCTCGGAAGCTTGAAACAAACCCTAGCTATGGAGAACCCTTGAAATTTCGTGCTAATGAAGAAGATGATGAATTATATGTTATTTTTCCCTTTTTATTTCATTTAATATCCAAATGACCAAAATGCCCTTCCTTACTAAACTTTCAAAAATTCCCTCAATGTCCAATTTTTGTCCATAAACTTAAAATTGGTCAAATTTCTATTTAAGACCTCCTAATTAATATTCCAAAGTAATTTCATACTAAAAACTTCTAGAATGCAAGTTTTGCAACTTATTCAATTTAGTCCTTACTTTCAAATTAAACACTTTATGCATAGAATTTCTTCACGAAATTTTCACACTATCATGCAATCATAATATAGACCTCAAAATAATTATAAAATAATTATTTCTATCTCGAATTTGTGGTTACGAAACCACTATTCTGATTAGACCCTATTTTGGGATGTTACAGTAACACCCCGAAAATTCCTACAGTGAAATATTATCCTTGATATAGTAAAATAAGGAAATAAAGTGACGAGAAGAGGAAATTTGAGTTATGTTCTTGGGAAATATATTATGACATATTAATTCAAGAAAAGACTAAATTGTAAAAATGAGAAAAGTTTTGTTGCCCAAGAGTAAATACTCAAAATTTGAGGGTTAAAAGTGTAAATATGAAAAGTTGAAGGACCAATAGTGCAAATATTTTAAGTGTAGAATAATCTAGAAACTAAGGAAAATTGATGAATTAGGACTAAATTGAATAGGTGGAGAATTATGAGGGACTAAATTGACATTTTACCAAATTAAGTGATGACTCAATGATGGAATTTTAAAAGATCATAAAGGGTAAAATGGTCAATTGGAAGAGAGAGAAATCTAGAAAGTAATGATTACATTGATGATATTTTATAATTATATAATTAAATAATTTTTATTTTATTAATATTTTAATAAGATATTTTATTATTTTATTATTTTATTTAGTCTATATATATGAATGTGTGTGGAAAAAAAAGAAAAAGAAACCACCACCCCTTTCTCATGCAATTCACGTTAGAAGAGAATAGGGGAGAAAGAAAGTTTTACTTTCTTTACAATTTGGTCATTCTACCAAAAATTCACCAATTTCACGTAGAAATCAAAAGAATTTCCATAGCTACCGAAAGAGAAAAATGTTAAGGAGACTATGGGGAGTTAGAATGGCAAGTTAGACTCAAGAAATAGAAGCTGAAGGAGAGATAAAATCAAGCTAAAGATTGAAATCAATGGGACAAGGTAAGTACATCAAGATTTCAATATATTTTTAAGTTTGATATTATAGAAAAAGCATGGAAATGATTTTAATGTAGAGATTTCTTATATATAGATTTATGTTCTTGATATGTTAGTGAAGAGAAAGTAAGATAAAGTGATGGGAAATGGTGTAGAGAAAGAAAATAAGGGTGATATAAACTTAGTAATTAATATCTTGCACTAAAACAGTTTTGGACAGCAGCAGTAAGCTAAATTTGAAAAATCATCAAAAATGGTAGATACTGAATTAGAAGTTGAGTGAGATATGGAATTAAAGCTTGTTGAGTATATTTTCATCTAAAAGAAACAGAACAAGTAAATGAATTCTGTATTCTGAGATATTTATATTTTTGTGAGACTGATTTAGAATGATTTTGGGATCCTTTGTTCTGAATTGTAAAAATCATTAAAAATTGTAAAAAAATATTTATGGGACATAATTTATATGGTTAGATTCCTTAGTGAGTCTATTTTTATTAGAAACAATAAAAAACACTATATGAAAATCGTACTATGACATAATTGATTTTTAGTGAAGAGAGGTCAGAGCTGTCGGTCTGTGTAACAGGGGAGACTTTAATGAATAAACTGTATTAATTGGATTAACCAAAAATTCTGAAACTTTTATGGTAAGAAAATATGTGAGTCTAGTTTTAGGGAAAATTAGCAGATCTTAATTTGGAGTTCTGTAGCTCAAGATATAAATAACTTAGTTAATATGACTCAAATGGACAGCTTTGAATATACACATAAGTAAATAGTGAAATTAATGATAATGTTACTTACAAGCATGTTATGTAAATTAAGGATGTGGAATGGAGAGGAGGAGGAGGAAAATATGTATGAATATTCAGCTAGCATGGCTAATTTGCATGTTTTAGGCTCAGGGACTAAATTGAATAAAAGTAAAACTTTATGGGCAATTTTGTAAAAATGTTAGAAATGATCAAATTACATGAAATGGATTATTTTATTATTTAAATTTCAAAATTCAAATGAAATTACTAATTTATTTTAAGATCGGAGAAAAACATGTTTTAAGGATTAAATTGAAAAGTGTTGAAATTATGTAAAATTTTGATATTTTATAGAATTTATGGGCTGTTATTAATATGTATGGTGGTAACGGCTGGAAATAAGGATTAAATTGCAAGAATTTATTTTTCTAAGCCTAAGGGTAAAATTGTCATTAATTAAAGATTTAGGGGCAAAATGGTAATTTTTCCTAGATCATTAATTGAATGTATTAGAATATAGAATAAATGAAAACGATGACCGAATTTATTATAAAAATTCGGATGACTCAAATACCAGACTGGAATATGGAAAGAAAAGTGACATTTATCATGACATGTAAATATGTGATTACCTTTTAGACGAATAATAAATCCAAATAAAATATGTCGAGAAAATAAATATGTTTGGGGGAAAATATGTCTAATTTTAAGTGGTTCGAAATATAATGTTAGATGAAATAAAATATTTGACAAATCAATCAGTAACTCTAGTAATGTTCCGTAACTCTAATCCGGTGTTGGATTCGGGTTAGGGACATTACATCTACAAACCTTCTGTAGTACCCTGCCAAACCCAAAAAACTCTGAATTTCTGATATAGATCTCGGCAACTTCTGTGACAGCCTGAAATTGACCCTAGTCGGGAAGTGGTTTCGGGACCACTAAATCGAGTCGTAAGAAAAAAAAAATTAAATACCAAATTCTATGATTAATATATGTGAAAATGCATGTGTGAATTTCAAATGATTGATTATTATCTATTTGAATGTGAATTTAGAGATAAGGACTTAGGTGAGAAATTTTAAATTTTAATAGACAAATTGAAGTGATTAAATAAGCTAAGACATTAAACAACTGGACTTGCATGTCAATATCACCATTTATATATAGTGGCCGGCCATGGTTATAAATTGTCTATGTGTATATGTATTTTAATTTGATAAAAAAAAAAAGAATTGGTGGCATTATAATATATTAGTTAAATAAAATAACAAAATGAGGGAAAAGAGCCAAGTGTTCATCTTTTTTTTTCTTTTCTCTTTGCCGAAACATTAAGGAAGAAGAAGGGTGATATTCGGTTCTTTGCATGCTCAATTTAAGATTAGTTTTTCATGTAAAATTTTATGAATTTTATAAAATTTAGTTAGCATGGTGGTTCTTTTCATTGCCCATAAATGAATTTTTGAGTTTTTGATGTGTGAGTTATTCGACCATGGCAAAAAGGTGCTTAATGGTTGAAGGCTTAAAGCTATGAAGCTTTGATTGATTATTTTGGATGTTTTTGGTGTTCTTTTGATGATAGACGAACAATGATCTTTGAATTTGTAAGAATTTTTAAGTTTATGCTAATAATAGCATTCGGCCATTTGCTTGATTGTGCAAAAACATTTATAATTGGAGGTTGCTCTTAGGGAATGAATATATGTGATTATAATGGAGTTACATGTTGCTTTAGGTGATTAATTTAAGCAAATTTTGCATTCGGGCATGTTAGGGAGTTTCAAGGAATTTATTTGGTTGTAAATGCACTTTTGGTCATGGTAAATTATGTATTCCTTGTTGAATTTTGATGGTTTTTGTTATAAGAGCTACTAATGATGAATATAGAATTTAGTTTAGTACATTGTTATTAAATTATGTGTTTGTGAGCCAAAAATACCGTGTGGTGTATTGGTGATGAGATAAAATGTTTTGGTTGTTATAAAATGTGGATAATTCTTTGATGTAGGAGTGGAAATTACCGTGTATGAGTAAATGGCCAAGGGTTGAGTTTTGGTAAAGGTTAAGGTAGCCGTATGTTTTATTATGATAGTATGAAAATGGATATATGTTTGGATGTTTAATAGTTACCAAAAAGGAAAATGGCTGTCATGCTTATATGTTTTGCTAGGACCGAATGTGAGCCTAAATGATTGGTAATATTCAACTATAAGCTTTAAATGGTAGGATTTTGATTAGTAAATTTTTCTTTGTTTAATTTAAGCTCAAGAGCATTAAGGACAAAAGTCAAATAAAGGGAAGACAAAACTAAACGAATAGCTGTAGATATACAGTCGTCAATAACTTTTTGAGGTAAGTTTTGAGAAATCAAACCTAGCATATAATTAAAGATGACATGATATATGCATGATAAATGAATTATGGCCTATTGTTCTTACTTTAATAAGTTTAATTGTGAAATGATTTGTATATATAAGGTATGTAGCCGAATGGTTAATAGGGAGATAAACTAAGACATTACTATGGTTATGTGATCATGTGCATTTGCTTGTTGAGCTGTAAGTTTAATGAAGGGTGTATATATGTCTAAGGTTGAATGATATTTACGACATGACGTTAAAGTATGTATTATATGCCTATTTTTCGAATGTAGCAGATGAATTACAAATGTGATAGGCCTTGTGAAATGTATTAGTATGTGGATAAGTATACATGAAACTCGGTGAATTATATTCGGGCTAAAGTCCCACAAGCTTCGTGCTGGAATTATATCCGGGCTAAAGTCCCGCAGGCTTCGTGCTAGAATTATACCCGGGCTAAAGTCCCGCAGGCTTCGTGCTAGAATTATACCCGGGCTAAAGTCCCACAGGCTTCGTGCTGGAATTATATCCGGGCTAAAGTCCCGCAGGCTTCATGCTGGAATTATACCCGGGCTAAAGTCCCGTAGGCTTTCTGCTAGAATTATACCCGGGCTAAAGTCTCGTAGGCATTCGTGCTGTAATTATGTGATTTCGCAGTAATAATCCAACAAATACGCTCAATGCCCTAAGTTGGTCAGGTATGTATCATATACTCGTTCATGAATTAAATTCGGATTAAAATCCTAAGTATCCATTAAGATTATGATACTCCGGCCATTGTATAAGGCTATATGAAAGTCTATGATTTATTCATGATATATGAATTTTTAATTCAAGTGAAATTATGTTAAACTTTGCTTTATGTATATGTGCACATTCGGCCAAAGTGTGGAATAGCATGAAATGTGTGAATATGTGTATAAGTGCTAAGTCAAAATGTAAATGATTTGGATGCATTCAGTCAAGGGATGAAACCATGTGGATAGAATTGAATTGTCTGGTAATATGAATTTAGGTTCAAGAGAAGTTAAAATGTTCAATGCTTATTCAATGGTAGTATGTTATCTTCGGCCAAAAAAGGTATTAGATCAAAGGAATGTTGTTTGAAAATTTGGTTGATTATTATTCCATTGAGTTAAATGGTTGTATTGCTTAAAACTTACTAAGCATAGTAATGCTTACTCTGTTTGCCTTGATTCTCTGTTTTATAGATCTCATTCACTAGCTACGGTCTTGGGAAACTCAAAGTCGAAGTCATCCACACTATCTAAGCTCATTTCGGTACCCTTAGTGACTTAATTTCGATAATGGCATGTATAGGTTCAACTTTTGGTTTTGAAGAAGTATCATTTTGATGATGTAAATATGTATAGCCACGCGAAAATGGCTTGCCAAGTTATCTTATATATATATATATATATACGTATAGTTGATGCAAATATATGAATGTTATTTGATAAGTGTGCACTGTGGTTGAATTGAATTGGTCATATGAATAAATTATTGCACTCATTAGTACAAGATGACTTATATTCGGCTAAGCTTAGGATAAATTACCAAATGAATAGTGTTATAGGCATTGGTAAGCAATAAGATACTCCATGAGATTAGTATAATGTGAAATCGGAAATAAGTTATAACTAGGTCGGGTTTATCAAGCCTGGTGTTACACGTTATGGTGTAGGGATGTATGCATATTCGGCTCTAGTTGACAAGGTTGTGTAATTGGTTAAGTCTTAAAATTTTTACCACATGAATAGTAACTCTTTGTTAAGATACATAATTGGTTCAATGTGTATTTTGTTATTCATGCGCATATGCTTAGTTTAATAAGTGCTTGAAATCTTATATGAGTGGATGCGGATATTTATTTATACATTTTATTTGAACTTGGTTATATGCATAAGTTATATCTGTGAATGTAAGAGCATGACTTGGGTCTTATGGGTTTATTTAAACTTTGTGCTTGTCTAGTAATACCTCATAACCCTCCGGTGACGGATACGGGTGTAGGGTGTTACAGCTTCCACTCTAGAACCGCCTCAATTTTCTGAGGATCCACCCTAATCCCCTTAGTAGAAACAACGTGACCTAAAAACGTCACCTCTCGCAACCAAAATTCACACTTGTTGAATTTTGCATAGAGTTGCTTCTCCCTTAACACTTGTAGAACAATACGGAGATGCTCATCATGCTTCTCCTCAGTTTCTGAATACACTAGAATATCATATATGAAGACGACTACGAATCGATCCAAATAAGGTTGGAATACCCGATTCATCAAATCCATGAAAGCTGCAGGTGCATTCGTCAATCCAAACGGCATTACCAGAAACTTGTAATGACCATACCGAGTTCTGAATGCTGTCTTATGAATATCCACCTCTTTGACCCTTAACTGATGATATCTAGATCGAAGATCGATCTTGGAAAATAGCGAAGCTCTTCTTAGCTGGTCAAATAAGTCATCGATCCTTGGCAGATGGTACTTGTTATTAATCGTCAGTTTGTACAACTAGCGATAATCGATGTACATGCGCATCGTCCCATCTTTCTTCTTCACGAAGAGTACCAGTGCTCCCCATGGAGACACACTTGGTCTAATAAAACCTCTATCCAATAGCTCTTGGATTTGCGCTTTCAACTTCACTAACTCATTTAGTGCCATCCTGTAAGGTGTGTGGACACTGGGGCCGTTCTAGGCAGTAAGTCGATTCCAAATTCGACTTCACGATTCTGAGGCAACCCAGGAAGCTCCTCAGAAAAGGCATCTTGAAACTCTTTGACAGTCTCAGCCTCTCCTACAGTCATACCCTCAACATCAGACTGACTTACATATGCCAAATACTCTTCGCAACCCTTGTGAATCAACTTCTCAGCCTTCAAGGCCGAAACAACATTGGACAAGTAATCCCTTTGCTCCCATATAACCATCAACTCCCCATCGTCCACGGTCTTTAACACCATCTGTTTAGCCGCACAATCCAGAGTCGCCTTATGCTTAGCAAGCCAGTCCATTCCCAAGATGAGATCAAATTTTCCAAACCGGTAGCTCCATTAAGTCTGCAGAGAAAATCCTACCTTAAGTCTCTAAAGGCACGTTTCTAAAGAGTTTGTCTACCCTAACCGAGTGACCCAGTGGACTTATCACAGTTACCCCACTCACAGTTTCCTCATAGTGCACACCCAGCGTCTCAGATATATCACATGCAACATACGAATGGGTAGAACCAATATCTATCAAGGCAGTGTATGGCATGCTAGAAATCAGAAGCGTACTAGTTATGACGTCAGGTGCGTCACCCTCCTCTCGGTGATGAGCAACATACACCAACGCTGGCTAACAAGCCTCAGTATTTCTAGCACCCCTGCCTGGTGCTCCATGTCCATGACCATTTTCGGTGCCGCCCCTACCTTGACCATGGCCTCTCGGCGGTTGTGGTCCACCTCGTACTGGTTGAGCAACACTCTGTTCAGTAGATTGTGCCTGAGATGGCCTCTGAGGACAATCCTTAACTCTATGCTCTTTGGATCCACACTGAAAACATGCCCCAGTACGCTTCCAACACTCTCCGAGATACACTCTACCATAATCCCCGCAAGCCTGCGGTCTAACCACATTCACCGAAACTGCTCGAACCGGTTCGTCCACTCTAGCCCTTTTAACATTTCTTCCTGCAGCACCCGAGGGTCTAGAATCCCTCCTGAATCTATTTCAGTCCTTCTCATGGTTCTGTCATTCAGTTTGTTTCACCTCTTCGGCTATCTTAGCCTTTTCCATTAAGGCAGTAAAGTCACGCTCCCTTTGCGGAGCTATCAGCACCTTAAACTCATCCCTGAGGCCATCCTCAAATCGTATTCTACGTTTATATTTCGTAGCAACTATTCCACTAGCGTACCGGCTCAACCTTAGGAACTTGGCCTCATACTCAGCTCAACCTTAAGAACTCGGCCTCATACTCAGCAACAGACTTGTTACCCTGGGTCAGGTTCAGAAATTCCTTCCTTCGGGCGTCTACGTAGCTCGCCCCAACGTACTTCCCTTTGAAAGCCGTCTTAAATAACTCCCAAGTTACCCGCTCAGCCGGGGTACTATCCCTCATAGTGATCCACCACTGGTAAGCCTCGTCTCACAGTAAAGATACTGCTCCCTTCAGCTTCTGCTCCACTGAGCAATCCAAGTCATCTATGATTCGCTCCATGGCCTCCAACTAGTATTCAGCCACATTTAGGGCTACACCAGATATGCCCATGAAAATCTCTGCCCCGTTAGCTCGGAGTCGTTCAGAAATAGATCTTCGATTCACAGTTCCCGTACTCACTCCAGCGACCCTTTCTAGAACCCTTAACATTGCCTGGGACAAAGCGCCGTCCCTAGTAGCCCAATCATACGGCCCATTCTCAGTTATCGACAGTGCTCGAGCCTCCTCAGCTGGCACATGTCTTGAAGATGAAGACCCAGCTTGCTCACTACCTCAGACAAGCCACAGCCTCGTTCACGAGCTGCCCTCGTACTCATATCATATTTTCTGATTACAAATTTTATGAATTAGTTCAGTATTTTAGTGTTTATTACAAATTTCTTATGTACAAATAGTGTTTCAGAGTTTGTTTTTGCAGAATCGTAGCCTAGCTTCAGTTTCAGTCTTCTAAGGTTTTCAGTTTTTCCTACTGTCTCAGTCTCTATAATTTCAGTATTACCCTAACTACAAAATCTTAGTAGGGTCTCAGTACTATCTACAGTAGTATCTCAGTACAGTACAGTATAGTAAAAATACTTACAGACTTGGTACTGGAGATTCGGTGTGCCACTCTTCAAAAATCCAGATTTCAGAAAACAAAATTTTTGTAAGGCTAAACTTTATTTTTAAAGTAGAGCCTTAAATAAGTGTATCTTGAAGAAAATAAATTTGAAAAAAAGGTTTTCTTAAGAAATTTTCCAAAACCGATTTCCAAAATACCCTTCTTAGGCCTTCGTTTTAATTTTAAGAAAACTTCTTGGACCTGATCCACAGTCGAGTTATTGCAACCGGGCTCTGATACCATTAAATGCAACACCCCAAACCTGGCCCATATGTTATGGCCAGATCTGATGTGTCACATGGACAGTTAAGACGCCTCGTTCCTTTTGTTAACAAGTTAAGCAAAATCACTTTAAGAGTATTGAGGAAAATAACAGGTTATTTAGTGAAAGTCCTATCCACTATCGATTGGTGTTTATTTCTTTAGAAGGTCTTATCTTGATATTAGGTGATCTAGTTGTAACGTACTATGTGCTTGAAAACGTTGATTTGTAACTTCCTGAAATATGGCCTAATCGGAAAGTGGTTTCGTGACCACAAATTCGAGATAGAAATAATTATTTTATAATTATTTTTAGGTTTATGTTATGATTTCAAGATAGTGTGAAAATTTCGTGAAGAAATTCTATGCATAAAGTGTTTAATTTGAAATTAAGGACTAAATTGAATAAGTTGCAAAACTTGCATTCTAGAAGCTTTTAGTATGAAATTGCTTTGGGATATAAATTAGGAGGTCTTAAATAGTAATTTGACCAAATTCTAAAATTTTGGACAAAAATGGGCTTGTACATGAAAATTTTCAAAGAAAGACATTAAGGGCATTTTGGTCATTTGGTTATTAACATGAATTAAAAAGGAAAAAGATGACAAAATTGTATCATCTTCTTCATGCCTTGACCGAATATCACCTCTCTCCATAGCTAGGGTTTCTTCAACTTTCAAGCTTCATAGTAAGTGATCCTAAGCCCCGTTTTTAATGATTTTTATGTTTTTGGAATCCCGGTAGCTCGATAAAGCTTATGCTAGCAATAATTTAAGTTAGGGTTCATATTTGGAAAAATACCCATAGGTGAAATTTGTGTATTTTGATGTTTTATGATAGAATATGAGGTTTTAAATTATGCTAGACAACTTGGGCTACTCGGTTTTAGGTAAAAATGAGTAAAAGGGCTTAATCGGTAAAAATACCTATTGTACATAAGTGTATGTTATAGTAGGAATTTGAGGATGTTGTTGGTAAATAAATGATCAGCATGTCTTAAAATATAAGAATTTGTGATAAAGTTTGATTTCCGAGCCTTGGGGCAAAAGTGTAAATATGCAAAAGTTTAGGGGCAAAAATGTAATTTTGCCAAAGTTTGAGTAAAGGGCTGTTTTGATAAATGTGGTTATTAAATAAGCTAAATTTTCTATTATAGATCAAGAAGAACGAAATTCGGGAGTAGATTGGGGAAAGGAAAAAATAAAGGACTAAATTGTAAAGTTTAGTCACATTTTGTATCGAGGTAAGTTTACAGTAAATAAATGCAATATTATTTTATTTTATATTAATATCATCAATTTACAGCATTTATATATTCATTTTATGATAATATTCCAAGTTAGATAGAAGAGAAGTTAATAGATAAGAAGTATCAGGAAGCTCTGCTGAACTTTAGGAATGTAGGGATACGAATGTCATGACATTTGGGGTTGACAGGACAGGACAGAAATGAACCATGTAAGTCCATACAAGATATATGGCTTTGGAGATAGGAATAAGCCATGTAAGTCCATATCAGATATATGGCTTTGGAGACAGGAATAATTCATGTAAGTCTATGTCAAGGACATGGCATTGGCAGGATATTGTTAGATAGGAAAAACCCTAGTATCCTTCGTATTCCGAGTGGTTCAACGGGCCATTGTACAAGTTAAATTACAGAAAATTATCAGCAAGGGAAAAATAGATTGTATTTATGAATAATGAAAAGTCAGGTAAGAAAGAAGGTAAGTGAATAAGGAAGAAGGTAGGAAATGAGATGTAAACAAAGTTTATGATGCTAGGTGATACTATGCATAATTATCCTTTATGATGAATGTTGTGATATATTTTCTTGTAAACTTACTAAGCCTAGTGCTTACTCTCCTTATTTCCTTATTTTATAGTTCTTGTCAAGCTCACTCGGGAATTGAAAGGAATGTTGGAGATCCGAACACACTATCGAAGGAATTACTTTGGTATAGTTAGACGTTTCATTTCATGTATGGCATGTATAGGGACTTGGCTTCTTTTGGTATGATATGTTCAATGAATGGTGTGTAAATACTTGCTAGTGAATAGCTAATGGAAGGGCTAATGATACACATGTTTAATAGTTTGTATGCTTGAATGGTAACTATCACATAGAAACTAAGGAAAATGTGAAAGTAGCTTAAAAACAGATTCAAACAGCAGAAATGACGTGACTTTGAAAAATCACTAGAAATAGTAGGAATGGAGTTAAATAGTGAATAAGGCATGGAATTAAAGCTTAATAAGTCCATTTTACTATGGAAGAAACAGAGTAAGCAGAAGAGTTGTATATTATGAGTTATTTACACTTGAGTGAGACTGCTCCAAACTGACTCTGTGATCTACTGTTCTGACTTTAAAAATTCACCATAAATTGTACATAAATAATTAGGCGTTATAATTTATATCCCTAGATTCCTTATTGAGTCTAGTTTTCAATGAAATAAACGGCATGCCTATTTGATTTTGTAGCTCATAGTGAACAGAGGTCAGAGCAGTCGAACTGTGTAACAGGGGAAACTTTAACTAATAAACTGTACTAATTGGCTAAACCAAAAATTCTAGAAAACAATTAGCAAGTAGATACATGAGTCTAGATTCAGGGAAAATTTACGGATCTTAATTTTGAGTTTCGAAACTCAAGATATGAATTTTTAAGCGACTATGACGCAAAATGGCAGTATATTTCGAGAAGTTTAAATAAATGATTTAAGGTTGCTTAAGTGATAGTTTAAGTTTAGTAACGCCTCGTGCTCGATTCCGGCGACAGTCTCGGGTAAGGGGTGTTACATGATTAATTTTAAATAAAAACTCACGCAGTCTTAATCTATTTGTTTTAGGCAAGTTATAATTAGTTAAATAAAAATAAAAATAAAAATAAAAATAAAAATAAAAATAAAATACTGAATGAGCAGCCTTATTACAAAATAAAAACCCAAAAGAAAATAAATTAAAGAGAAATACTGAAATAAGTAATTTTGAGAAAAATTAACCAAGTGCAGTTCTCGTGGCCACTCTGAATCCCTCCAGCTCCAAGTCCTCTAAGGTTGGGGCTCACCTACATGGATGAAAAGAAAGGGGGTGAGTTTGGGAAACTCAGTGTGTAAGCTAAACCCACCAACCAGAGTCCAGATCAGTACAAGCTTATCTGGGCCTAAGCCCTATCCAGATACAGTATTAACTGGGCCTTAGCCCTATTCAGTAAATAGTAATTACTAGGCCTTAGCCCTATTTAGAAATCAGTGTAGCCCTTAGGCCCATTATAGTAACAGAACAATATAATATGCATGTATGAAAAGCCTAGCCCAATCCAGCCCTACACACCACCCGTACCAGCCCTACACACCATGTGGGGAATAACTCAACCTACCCACCCCTACACACCACAGTCACAGCTTAGCTGTTTAATCAGATAATGTGGCCAAGCCACTAAACAGTAAAAACGAGGCAAGGCCTCTAACAGTAAACGTGGCATTGCCACTTAGCACTTCCTCCATCAAAACCCAATCCCATGTAACAGTGTATATAATGACATGGAATACAGTGAACATATATAATTTTAGCATACAAATCAGTCAACTTAACCCTATGGTGTCCACTAGCTATTACGGCCCACTAAGCCAATATTTTACATCCATTTTAGTAGTTTTAACACTCAGATTATCAGAATACACTGCCCGTAAGCCCATTGGGCCCGAATTCAACCCTCCGAGGCCTAAAATCACCAACGTGCACGAAATCACACACACATCATTCGTACCATTTGCGATTACAGATTGTACTGATTTAATCTGACCCACGAGCGTTCACACGCTCGTAAGCCCTCAAAATGCCAGAATTCTGGCATTTCGACCTTTCGGCTTTTGCCAATCTAGTCTACTAGTGGGTGTCGATTACACACCTGATTTGCGAGATTTGCAGGAATCCCTCGAACGATCAACCTATAGTCGTTTAAACCATACGTCAACTGAAATCTAATTGAATAATCCATAACAACTTAACATACCTATTCGGCCACCATAGACATTGTCATCACTTACCTTTGCCGAATCCAATCACTAGATCTAGGTCTAGATTGCCTCAATAGCCCTAGCCTCCACTGCTCCTTGCTAGATCGCCCCCTCTTTGAACTAACACACACAAGAAACAAATGAAAGAGGCTAATAAAGCCCTTAGTCCAAAACGACAACCACCCTAAGTAGTTAGGGGTTTTCGGCTTTTCTTGAATCACAAGATAAAGAATGAAAAGGGTTTCAAAAACTTACCAAAGATCTACTTGCCAAAGAAACGTCCCAAAATACCTTCCTATTCCAGATCTGTGGTAGATCTAACCCTAAATACAAGTAGAGAATAGATCTAAGTGATTCGGCTATTGGAACCCACTCTAGAGTATGTTTATTTCAGTTTTGAGAGAAAGGTAGAAGAAGAAGAAGAAAAGGTAAAAGAGGAGCTTGATGACCAGAAAGGTATAGTCGGCACCCTAACCCTTAACTAGCTAGCACTTGAGATGCACCACAAGGCAAAACCCGAAGAAAATAATAAGGGGAAATCGTCACACTCTTACCAAAATGCCGAAAATGCTAACACTAGGGACCCTAGCTAAATATGCATCCCTCTACACTCCTACAATTGACCAACACTCCCTTCCTTTCAAAATTCCTAAATTTTCTCCCCTTATCACTCCCCTTATCACACCTCAATCATATTCCATGAGCACATCAAACTCTCACCTTCAGAATTTGACTTCAAGTCCACCAGTTACCTTACACATGCATTAAAAATAAAACACCACATTGCTTACCATGATACTTGAACCTTAGCTCTTGCATAGCTTCCACATGCCACTCCCTTGTGTCTTAAGTGGTGCCACCTTGCCACTTTAACACAAGCTTACTTGTGTCTTAATTTGTCAATATTTTCTTAAAAGCCCACTTAGTTAGAGTCCCTTCTCCCTTAGGTCTAAAATTCTAAAATTCTACCGGGTTTTTAACTTAAACTTGGGCCTTCTAAAGGCCCACTAACACACTCAAAACATAAATTAACACATCCAGACAAGAAAAAATTAAGTTTACACAAAATCCCAAAAATCTCAAAAATTAGGGCGTTAGAGCACGACTCTTTAAATGAATATCAGTGAAAAGCCAAAAAATGTGAATGTCGACGCCACATGGGCATGCAGCCGCTCATGTGATAGGTCGTGTGACTAAACACGGGCATGTGATTGACAAGGCTTTCCATGTGCGATTCATGGGCTGGACCGAATTGGATTGTGTGGGCCCCAAGGACATGTGGGCCCTATATGGGTGAACCATACGGGCATGTGAGAATTGTGGGTAGGCCGTGTGATTCACACAACCAATGCCATTTTAGGTCGTGTGGGCCACACGGGCGTGTGAGCCGACATGGGCTTGCAACATTGGCCTATGGGCCCGTTTTCACTGTTTGGCTGTTAAGGTTGCACGGGTCGCCCGAGTCGACTGTGGACCTACTATAGGGTCGGTAAGATTTACCTAGGTCCCTAACTAACTTTATGACATTAGAATATTTATGACTGTATACTGAGCATGATATTTATACTGTTCTGATTCATGTTTCCATGAGATGGCATGTCATGATTGTATGATGCATTGCATGGGATTGGGATAATATGATAGGAGGAAGTGTACTGTACTAGAAGCTCTACTAAAAATTGCTAACGGCTCTAAGCCTATTATACTAGTAGCTCTGCTGCAAATATTGTTTAGTGCCACAACCAGTGCTAATTTGTAAGTGTAGGGATGGGTGGACGATTTATTCCCGACAAGAGTGCAGGGTTGGACAGGAGATGGTGTATAGCGGTTGGTTGGGTAAGACATGCATTTTGATACTGTCACTGTTACTGATACTGTAATGGGCTAAGGCCCTACTGATTACTGATAATGTGATGGACTAAGGCCCAAATTGATACTGCTACTAGGAAGGGCTTAGGCCCAGTCTGCTGCTGCTTGCATTTTGACTGTATAATCGCATGGGGATTACACACTAAGTTTTCATAAACCACCCTTTTGGTTTTACTATACAGGCAATCCCCAATCATAGGCGGATCGGTGCAACGAGGGACTCAGATGTGGCCACACGACCGCATATATTTTCGTACTTGATTATGTTTTTAAGTATTACTATTTGGGTATTTTTATTTTAATATGAATTTTGTGGCTTTTTATTTTAAGTTGGTATTTGTTATCGTTGCTTATGATTTATAATCACTAGTTGTAGGAAACATGGGTTTTAAAAAAAATTACAAATGTTTTCTTTCAAAACACTCACCGCTACGCAAACCGTTTCAAAAGCTTCCGTAAATTATAATAACTTGTAAATAAATGGATAACGTTTTGAAAACAAATAACTTGATTTAGAGATAAGATAAGATAACAAAAATTGTTTAAACGGGTAATGGTTTATGAACGACTTAGTTTTCGAAAGCCCCTTCTTATGACATTGCTAAATTCAGACATTTAGTGGTATCAGAGCCAGGTTGTAAAACTCAGCTGTGGATTTAGTTTTTTTTTAAAATATGGTTTTCAAAGAATTTATTTTTGATGACCGAAATATTTTTTCTGAATCTGTGGTACACCGAGTCTTCAGCACGAATCTTGTAAGTTCTCTAAAACTGTTATGTGTTTTAAACTAAAACTATCATTGATAGCATATTCTAAAACTACTATAGGTAGTTGAATGTACTGAAACACTCTAGTTACTGTAAACTAGAAATGGTAGGAAATTGAAAACTGTAGTGAGACTGCGATCTATGAAAACGAACACTAAATTACTAATACTATTTTCCATAAAATATCTATTAATAAACACTAGAACTATAAAATGATACATAAAATTGTTAATACAGATAATACGTAATTCAACAATGAGCACCAGAGGTACTCGAGGACGGGGTACACGAGGCACTGGCTTCACCCGTGACTGAGACTAGGTCTTATGATCGAGCGGCTGGGGACAACACACTATCCCAAGTCATGTTAAGAATTTTGGAGAGGGTCGCTGAGGCCAATACTGAAGTTGTAGGCCGAGGGTCGGTTACAGAACGACTCCAGTCCAATGGAGCTAGGATTTTTAGGGGTATTGCTAGAGTTGCCCCTAATGTGGCTGAGTACTGGATAGAGGCCACAAAGAGAATTATGGACAATCTAGACTGCACCCCCGAGCAAAAATTGAAGGGTGCTATATTGCTGCTATGAGATGAGGCATATCACTGGTGGCTCACTGTTAAGGAGGGCACTCAGCCCGATCGATTGACCTGAGAGTTCTTCAAAACTGCCTTTCAGGGAAAGTATGTGGGTGCTAATTATGTGGATTCCCGTAGGAGGGAGTTCCTAAATCTGACTCAGGGGGATGGTCAGTGGCTGAGTATAAGGCTGAGTTTTTGCGACTGAGCCGCTATGCGCGAGGTATGGTGGTGACCAAGTATGAGTGATGTGTTCGCTTTGAGGATGGCCTCAGGGATAGTTTAAGGGTTTTGATAGCTCCACAAAGGGAGTGAGACTTTGCTGTGCTAGCTGACAAGGTGAAGATCGCCAAAGACGTTAAGCGTACTAAGTGCTAGAACAGTGAAAAAGAGAGAGCTAGGAACAAGAGGGATTCGAAGCCCTCCAGTTTCGTTCAGAAGCCTAAAAAAATGGCTAGAGTTGATAGGCAGGTCAAAGTTGGGGCCCCTGTTGCTGCTACTGGACAACAGCCATGTATTGATTGTGGTAGATGCCATTAGGCGAGTGCTGGAAAAGAACTGAGGCATGTGTGAGGTGCGGTTCATTTGAGCACCATATTAGAGAGTGTCCACGGAGGCCCAAGGGGTGTTCAGCAGCCACTATGAGGCCGCCGAGGGGTGTTCATTAGAACTCCAGGTTTGGGTACTACATAGTCGCCGAGGGGTGTTTAGTAGCCATTAAGAGGCTATGGTCAAGCTCGAGGTGGTAATGGGTTGGGCCTTGGGTAGAGAGCAACGGGTAGAGATGCTAATCTGACTGAGGTGAGGCAGCCAACTCTCATTTATGCTGTACATTGTCGATAGGATAGTGATGCTCCAGATGTCATTACGGGTATGTTCTTTATTTATAATGTACCTTATACTACATTGGTAGGTGTAAGATCCACTCATTCCTATGTTGCCTGCTCTATTACTAAAAACTTGGGGATTCCAGTTGAGAGTACTTCGAGTGAAATTATTGTGAGGACTGAGGAGGACAACGAGGTAGTTGTAGTTGGGGAATGTCGAAACTATTTGTCGAATGTGATTTCTGCATTGAGGGCCGAAAAGTTAGATTGTAAGGGATGTGAGGTGTATCTGCCCTACATCAGTGTTTCAGATTCTGAGGATTCTTCTATTAAAGATATCAGAACGGTTACAAACCTTTCAAACATCTTTCCTAAAGAGCTACCTGGGTTACCTCCAAATCGTGAAGTTGAGTTTGAGATTGAGCTCCTTCCTGGTCTAGCTCTGGTGTCCATCACCCCTTAAGAATGACATTGAAGGAGCTTGTAGAACTTAAGGTTAGATTTAAGAATTATTGGATCGTGGGTTCATCTGCCTTAGTGTGTCTCCGTGGGGAGCACCAGTTCTATTCGTGAAAAAAAAGGATGGATCCATGCGTATGTGCATTGACTACCGACAATTGAATAAATTGATTATTAAGAATAAATACCCCATATCAAGGATAGACAATTTATTTGATCAGTTCTGAGGAGCTTAAGTTTTCTTTAAGATTGACCTTCAATTAAGGTATCACCAGTTGAGGGTTTAGGAGGCTGATGTGCATAAGACGACATTTAGGACTCGCTATGGTCATTACGAGTTCTTGGTGATGTTGTTTGGACTGACGAATGCACCAGCAGCTTTTATGGATCTGATGAACTGAGTGTTCCAACCCTATCTGGATCGGTGCATAGTTGTTTTTATTGATGACATTCTGGTGTATCCGAGGACTAAGGATGAACATGATGAACATCTCCGAGTAGTTTTACAGATTCTGAGGGAGAAACAACTATATGCAAAGTTCAGTAAATATGAGTTCTAGTTATGAGAAGTAACATTTCTGGGCCATGTGATATCTGCTGAGGGGATTAGGGTTGATCCTCAAAAGATTGAGGCTATTTTGGATTGGCAACAAGCTAAAATTGTATTAGAGATTTGTAGTTTTCTGGGACTGGCAGGGTATTATCGATAGTTTGTCATCCTTGACTAAGCTGCTTCATAAGCGTGTGCCGTTTAACTAGACAGATGCACAGCAGGAGAGCTTTGAAAAGCTCAAGACTGGGCTGATGGAGGCCCCTGTTTTGATATAGCCAGAGTCTGGTAAAGAGTTTACTGTATACAGTGATGCATTACATGTTGGTTTGGGATGTGTTTTGATGCAAGAGGGTAAGTGATATTCGTGATATGAAGTAATGAAATTTATAATAAATGATCACACTAGAAACTAACTATTATCACGATTTTAAGGCAAACGTACCTATCGAACAGTAGTATAGCTTAGTTGCAAGACCGAGATATCGTACCCAAGGGAACTAAAAGTACTAGTACTAATTTTCTTTCTATTATTTAACCTGAAAATAAAAGGGGATTTTTATTAAACTAAACTAATTATTAGACTAAGCTAAGAATGCACAAAAAGTGAATTGGGGAAAAACTTTTAGTGAAAACTGATTGATTTGGACAATCCTCAAGGGAGAATCCACCTAGACTTCACTTGTTATCAACTCTTGAACTAGACGATTTATTCACTTGACTTAATCCGTAGAAATCCCTAACTTATGTTAATATCTCTCTTGAGACTAAAAACAACTAACCCTAGGTTGATTAATTGAAATCTCTTTCCAATTAAAACCCCTAGGGTCGCATTAACTCGATCTATGGATTCCCTTATTAAGTTTAACCCTAATCTGACAGATTTTTGTCGTCCTATCTTACGGCATTAACTCAACTCACAATTAAGAATCATTCTTCTCAACTTACAACCCTTATCAATAATATTTCAAACTAATCCACAAGTAATCTTACAATGAGAATTCAATCAGAAGAACATTAAAGATTCAAACACTCTAAGTTGAGAATTTTATCACAGAAACATAGGTTTCCTCCCTTCTCCTAAGTAATTACCTTTCAATCGAAATTAACAATAGTTGACATTCTCACTAAAGATTCACTCAAAGTGTTTAGGGTTCAAGATTTAAGCACTTATTAGTCAACCTGAAAAGTTATTACCATAGGCTTCTAAGAAAATCAAATCTCCACCACTATAGATTGATATGACACATCGATCAAAAGGTCTTTCAATGATTGTAATGGGGCTTTGGTTAGGGGTGTTGCACAAGCTGAAAAAGAGAGGGTTAGAATCGAGATTGAATTGAAAAATCATCTAGCTAAAAAAATCTCTATCACTAGAACATATTCTTCGAGCTACACCTTATGATGACATCGTTCTAGATTCGATAGCTTATAGTAGAAATATGCAAAAAAAATATTAAACAATAACTAAAATATGAATTACAACTGAATTAACTGTATATACATTTTTTTAAGAACAAATCAAATACATTACTTTGAATATTTACAAACTTTACAAATTGAAAAAGAGAACAAAGCTAGATAATAAATCAACTCAAATCTCGACAAAAAAATAGGGATCAAAATAATTGAATGGAATTCAACAAAAAACGGGTTATAGGTTAATATTAGAGGTAAGTCAAAGAATGGGTTGTTAGGCTCAATGGGGTTCACTAGTGGTCAATTTATGGAGGTAGGTTTTTATGGAGTAAGTGGGTTATACCTAGGTGCCTTTATCATCTCAGTGTATCAAATCAATGATGTGGTCTCGACATGTACAATCGAAGCAAGTTCTAGAATAACAAATCAATATTGACTCACTTAAAGCAACAATAAAAGTGAGCATGAAAGAATGTATGCTCAAAATGCTAAAAAATCTCACCAGAATTATGGCTTTTGATGTCAATCCTGCGAATTTTAAATCTCAAGATAACACTTAAAATTAAGAAAAATAACCTAGAAAAAAATTTAAATTCTCAAAAATTTCAACTTATCATGCTTGATTCCCTAGTGTTTTAAAGTTTGAATAATCAAAGCATAAGCACCTATGTCTTAATTCTCAACATATCAATAAAAATCATAAATCAATCAGAATTAATTCCTAATAGGAGATTAAAGATAATGCAGAGAGTGAAAGTGAGAATTCGAAATTTTGAGAACAATGCAAAAAGTTAGTTGTAAAAATTTTCAAGGGTTTCAAAGAAAATGCAATGACTGAAAGTAAGTTTCCCCCCACACTTAAGATGTACATTGCCCTCAATGTACAAAGATACATTAGTAGCAATAGAAGCATAAGATCATAAGATAGGGAAAGGCATGAAACTCCCTGGATTGGATGAATTTGTGAGGTGGTGGTGCCTATAGAGTGTCTGGGACAAAGGAAGGTGCAGAGGTGGATACTCCGATGGTGGTAGTGTTTGTTTGTCCACTGATTTTATGTTGGAAGTGTAGGCTTTGGCGGTGTCAACTGGGTGAAGTTGTGGCAAGGTTCCCTTTAGATTTTGGATTTGAGCTATAGAGCTCCTTTGAAACTGCGAAAGCATTTATTAGTTTTGGGGAATTTGGATTAACAAATATGTTTGTTAAGGGATAGCCGATATGAAATAATTGAAATAAAATAAAATAAGTTCTAAAAATACTAAAATTCAAATAATGAAAAAGATAAAATAAAATAAAATGGAAAAACAAAAAGGGAAATAAAAGAGAAGAAAAGAGGATTAGGAAGTTCTAATCCTCAAATGGGTCACGAGGTGGGGGTGGTGATGAAATGTGAAGATGCTGGCATATCTGCTGAAGAGTAGCGTCGATATGATCGAAGCGTTGAAAGCAATGCTACTCGAATCGTGTGAGTCACTCGGATATGTCAACATATGAAGCTGCCGCATGAATTTGGCAGCGAGGGGGTGGTGGCTCAACTGGTGCCTCCTCTGGTGGTGGGACATCATCAGTAATGTCCTCGAGATCCTCTTGCTCGGCATCTCGAAATAGGTGGTATTGTGGAGGATCGGTCCCACGTCGGCACTAGATCATCCTCATATGTAGCATAGATTGGATGCCCTGAGAGGACATCTGGCCAATCAAGGTGTAGGAGGATGTCTGGGCCGCGGTGTTGAGCAGGCCAAAGTAGCGGCCCAACCTAGTGATGTACGGACCTATAGATATCACGCCCCTGTAATGCCTCTCAGTCTAGTGCTGGATGGCATGAGCGATGAAGTAGGGAAGGTCGATGGTATGTACGTTCGCCATGCTCCATAAAAAATAGGCATTGTGGGTGTTGATGACACCTTTGCTCTCGCGTCTCCCCGTCAGTGTGTGTGCGAGGAAGGCGTGTATGTACCTCAGAGATGGGGTGAGGTTGGTCACTTTGGAGTGACTAGGGTTGTATGTGGGCTGCTTAGGGATGATTATGTGCCAGCAGTTGACTGGAGAGACGTGGATGTGGTGGTGGAGCATAGAAAGGTCCTCTTCCTCTATAAACTGCTCGGTGTAGAGGCCGAAAGTTGAACCAAATTTTGGTACACTAAGCTGACGTACGAGGCCTCCTAAACGGAATTGGATCGTTCTTGGATCGTCATGTCTACTCATCACAGTCTGTATATGGAACGTGGAGCAGAACTCGAGAGTGAGTTCAAAATAGGTGCCATGATCTGGAAGAACTGGTCCCATGGGTCTGTCTTCAACAAGGCTAGGACCTTGTCTGCTAGGTGGACTTGCTCTAAGGTGGTCCAGTCGATACATCTCCCTGCTCTTAGAGGAAGAGCTCGCAGAAACTGAAATAACTCCTCTTGGGAGTTCTGCGGGAATTGAATGAATAGGTGTCCGACTTCAGCAGTGGGTCTCGATGAGGAACCACTGGGCCCCTTTTGCTTCTTTGAAGTAGGGGCGGCAGCTTGCTTACAGCGTGATGATGACATAGGTCCTAAAAAATAAAACAATATGCATTAGTCCTAATAAAAATTGAAAATAAAATATGAGTATTATTTTTAAGATTAAATGAAAATTTAAATAAAACATGACATTGTATGGAAATGTTGATTTTACAAACGTAACTAAAATGATCTACTCATTCTAATCATAGCGTAGATGTCATTTTATAGTAAATGTTAACTACTCTAGATAAGTAAAAATGGCAGCCTAAGGAAAGTCTAAATGTCATCATGAAATTCTCTATAGTGGTTAGTATTCTAGATTGTTCATGCTAAATCAATGAATTTCATGTCCAAAAATAATGAAAAAAACTAAATAAGCGATTTATTAACATAAAAATAGATAAGAACGTTAGAAATTTAAGATAAAAATAAGAAGAAGGAACCGAATAGGTGACTAATGGGGCGGAGCACGGTCATGGTACGGGTGGCACGATCGTAGAGGAGCTTTTGAGGCCAACGGCGGCGCTAGGGAGGCTTGATGTGGGTTTTGGGTGGGAGGATTTTAGGGTTTCAATTGGAGAAGAAGGTGAATAGTGGGCTGTTTATATAGGTTTTTGGGTCACACGGGCACATCACACGCCCATGTGACTCGGGTTTTGCCTGTGCCTTCCGAAAATTAGGGATTTTAGCGCACCTGGTTCGAGGCACACGCCCGTGTTCCTAGGGCGTATTGAGGCACACGGCCGTGCCGCACGGCCGTGTCCTTTAATGTTTGCTTCTCCCACGATCACGTAGGGGTCACACGCCCGTGTCTGAATTGACAGTGTCGACCACGGCCTTGAGGCATGGGCATGTCGCATGCCTGTGTTTGAATTGGCAGTTTCGACCACGGCCCTATCGCACGACCGTGGCAATTTGTTGAAGGCTGTGTGTGATTCAACAGGTTCGGCCACGGCCACATCGTACGGCCGTGGTAATTTGTCAAAGCCCGTGTGTTAGAAAAAATTTTACCCTACTTGTACACGGCCATATTGCACAGCCGTGTCTCTCTCGTATTGTCCACATAGCCTTAGGCATGCCCGTGGGCATGGCCGTGTGGCTCGAAAGTCCTGCATTCAAAGGGTTAGTTGATGTACTAGAAAGCTAAAATAAAATAATTTACTAAGTTAGTGCTCGGGTTGCCTCCCAAGAAGCGCTTATTTAGAGTCTAAGCTCGACTCTGCTTGCGTGTGTCATTACGAGTGTTCGTGGAGCTGAAGCTCCTCCCTATTATTCTTGAAATCCTCACCTTTATAATGTTTAAGCCGATGTCTATTTACCTTGAAAGTGCCGTGGTTTGGATGGGTTACCTCGACTGTGCCGTATGGGAAGACAGTTTGAATAGTGAATAGGTCTAACCATCTTGATTTAAGTTTTCTAGGGAATAGTTTAAGCCTTGAATTGTATAGCAAGACATGATCACCAGTTTTGAACTATTTAGGTTGTCTTAAACTGTTGTCATGGCGTCGCTTTGTGGCCTCCTTATATAATCATGAGCTTTCGTATGCATTGCAGTGCCATTCATCCAACTCATTTAATTGCATTAGACGTTTCTCACCTGCAAGCTTAAAATCAAGATTTAGGAATTTGATAGCCCAAAATGCTTTATGTTCAAGTTCAAATGGTAGATGACAACTTTTTCCATAAACTAGTCTATAAGGCGATGTTCCTATGGGAGTTTTGAATGCAGTTCTATAGGCCCATAAGGCGTCGTCTACTTTTCTTGACCAATCTTTCCTGTTTGTTTCTACTGTTTTCTCTAAAATGCATTTTAATTCTCTATTTGTTACTTCAATTTGACCACTGGTTTGTGGATGATAGGGGGTGGCTGTTTTATGGTACACTCCATATCTTCTTAAAACTTTATCAAATTGAGCATTGCAAAATGAGTACGCCTATCACTGATAATTATCCTAGGTGTTCCATATCGAGAGAAAAGCTTTTTTAGAAAACGTACCACCATTCTAGCATCATTAGTAGGTAAAGCTTGGGCTTCCACCCATTTTGACATGTAATCTACTGGTACTAGTATGTATTTATTCCCAAACGAAGTAGGGAAGGGACCTATGAAATCAATACCCCATACATCAAATATTTCACATGAGAGTATATATGTTTGAGGCGTTTCATTATGCTGAGAGATATTACCTATCCTTTGGCATTTATCACAAGAGGTCACATACCTGTTGGCATCCTTAAAAAGAGTGGGCCAATAAAAACTTGATTCGAGTACTTTGTGAGCAGTTCTAGTTCCACTGTGGTGTCCTCCTGTTGGTCCAGAATGGCAGTGATCTAAAATTTTATATGCTTCTGTCTCAGTAACGCATCTTTGAATGACTTGATCTGCACAAATACGAAAAAGGAAAGGGTCTTCCCAAAAGTAATTTTTCACATCAGCAAAGAATCGCTTCTTTTACTGATGGGTTAAACCTTTTGGGATTATGTTAGCTGCTAAATAATTTGCAAAATCAGCAAACCAAGGGACTGTAGCTTCTACTATGACTAGGAGTTGTTCTTCAGGAAATAAGTCGTTTATCTTATCGAGGTCCTCGGGGTGTGGATTTTCCAATCTTGAAAGGTGATCTGCTGCCAAATTTTCAGTTCCTCTCTTGTCTTGTATCTCTAAGTCGGATTCCTGTAACAATAGAAATCCATCTTATTAATCGAGGTTTCGCATCAGTTTTAGTTAAAAGATAACAAAGAGCGGAATGATCAGTATAAATGATGACTTTAGACAATATTAAATATGATCTAAATTTGTCAAACGCAAAAATAAGAGCCAGCAATTCTTTTTCCGTGGTGGTATAGTTTGCTTGCGCTGCCGTCAAAGTTTTGCTAGCATAATAAATCGGTTGGAAGTGCTTGTCTCTTTGTTGTCCTAGAACTGCACCTACTGCAAAATCACTCGCATCACATATTAGTTTAAAAGGTAGATTCCAATCAGGTGAAATCATAATCGGGGCATTAACTAATTTTTCTTTAAGAGTGTTAAAAGACTCTAAACATTCCTGGTCAAAATTGAAAAGCATATCTTTTTCTAGTAATTTTGTTAAAGGCTTAGCTATTTTCAAAAAGTTTTTAATAAATCTTCGATAAAAGCCAGCATGTCCTAAAAAGCTTCTTATAGCCCTAACCGAATTAGGGGGAGGTAATTTTTCAATGGTTTCAATTTTTGCTTTATCTATCTCTACCCCTTTACTAGAAATTTTATGTCCTAATACAATACCTTATTGAACCATAAAGTGACATTTTTCCTAATTGAGCACTAGATTCGTCTCTTCACATCTTATCAGAAAGCATTTTAAATTTTTAAGATAGAGTTGAAAAGAATTACTGAAAACTGAAAAGTCATCCATAAATACCTCCATGATGTCTTCCACACGTTCGTCAAAAATAGTTAACATGCATCGCTAAAAAGTAGCTAGAGCATTACATAATCCAAAAGGCATTCTACAATAAGAAAACGTACCATATGGACATGTGAATGTTGTCTTTTCTTGATCTTCTGGAGCTATCGGGATTTGGAAGTTACCAGAGATGCCATCCAAGAAGTAGTAATATAGATGTCCTGACAATCTTTCCAACATTTGGTCAATAAAGGGTAAGGGAAAATGGTCTTTTCGGGTTGCATCATTCAACTTTCTATAATCAATACAAACTCTCCATCTAGTGACTGTTCTTGTAGGTATTAATTCCTTGTTTTCATTAGACACCACAGTCATGCCTCCCTTTTTAGGAACAACCTGTACAGGACTTACCCAAGAACTGTCAGAAATAGGATAAATAATTCCTGCATCTAGGAGTTTACCTTGGCTTTTACGACTTCCTTCATGTTGGGATTCAGTCATCTCTGAGTTTGCATCGATGGCTTGTATTCATCTTCCATTAAAATCTTGTGGGTGCAAAAAGAGAGGCTAATTCCTTTGATATCAAAAATCTTCCAAGCTATTTCCTTTTTGTGTTCTCTTAATACTTGAAGTGATTCTTCTTTCTCTTTAGCGTTCAAATCTGATGCAATAATTACTGGTAATCTAGAATCATCTCTCAAAAATGCATATTCCAAGTGATCAAGCAGTTGTTTTAATTCCAATTTAGGAGGTTCATCAATTGAGGGTTTTTGTCTCAGCTTGTCTTTTATCTTAATACCCTCATAACTTATGTGCCTTGTGACAAGTTCATTAGAGTTCAGCTCCTTCATTACTTCCTTAACTTCAGTAGTGGCTTCATCTTCCTCCTCACCTAAGATAAGACATAGTTTTAACGTGTCTTCAAGAGTGGTGTCCTGAAAAGTGTCTTGAACAGAATGATCAATAGAATCAATAAAATAACAAGAATCATCTTGTTCCCTAAAAAATCACATAGCATCATAAATTTTAAAGACAACTTCTTCCTCACCAACCCTAAGCACTAGTTTACCATCCCTTACATCAATAACAGCTCTAGCAGTAGCTAAGAATGCGCA
The DNA here is from genome assembly GCA_020496765.1 of Gossypium stocksii. NCBI lineage: Eukaryota > Viridiplantae > Streptophyta > Magnoliopsida > Malvales > Malvaceae > Gossypium > Gossypium stocksii. The sequence goes on along the minus strand of CM035623.1, from coordinate 35,565,084 downwards.
TCCTAGAATTAAAGGTACCTCAATGTCTTCATCCATGTCAAGCACAACAAAATCAACAGGGAATATAAATTTATATAGTTTCACTAATACATCTTCAATGATTCACCTAGGATATTTAACAGATCTATCAGCTAATTGTATACTCATCCTAGTGGGCTTTGGTTCCCCTAGACCTAGTTGTTTGAACATTTTGTAAGGCATTGGGTTAGTACTAGTGCCTAAATCAGCTAAGGCTTTTTTAATGTTTAAACTGCCAATTAAGTAAGGAATAGTAAAACTTCCTAGGTCTTTTAGTTTGGTTGGCAATTTATTTTAGAGAATAGCCGAACATTCCTCGTTGAGTTCTGCTGTGGACAGTTCTTCCAACTTCCTTTTATTTGTGAGAATCTCCTTTAAAATTTTGCATACTTCGGCATCTGCGAAATTGCTTCAACAAAAGGTAAGTTAATATGTAGCTGCTTAAAAAGTTCAAGAAATTTATCGAATTGAGCATCAATGCGGTCTTTCTTCAACTTTGCTGGATATGGTATGGGTGGTTTATATTCTTTAATTACTGGTGGAGTATTTCTTTAGGTTCTGCTTCCTCTACTTTTTTCTTTTCAGATTCTTGAACAGGCTTCTTTTTAGGTTCAGCTAGTACTTTTCCATCCCTTAAGCATCCCTTAAGGTAACTGCTTTCACATGTTCTCTAGGATTTGGTTCAGTATTACTCGATAGACTACCTTATGGTCTATCAGATATCATCTTTGCGAGTTGACCAATTTGATTCTCGAGTCCTTGGATAGACACTTGTTGATTCTTAAGTGCTGAACATTTCCTCGAGGTTTAGTTTCTTTTCTTATCGGAATGGAGGTTGCTGGAATCCCGGAGGAGGTGGTGGTCTCTGATTTCCTTGGTTGCTTTGTCCTCCCCATGAGAAGTTAGGTTGATTCTTCCAACCTGCATTGTAAGTATTGCTATAAGGATTATTTTGAGGTCGAGAATTATTACCCGTATAATTTTTCTGTTCGGTTTCTGTGCTATGTCCATAGGGATGGTACTCTGGGTTGCTTACTCCTCCTAGGCTGGAGTCACACTGCATGATTGGATGTACCTGCGTAGAACTAATAAAACCATCAATATTTTTATTTAAAAGCTCTACTTGAGTGGAAAGCATTGTGACTGCATCAATATTAAAAACTCCTGCTGCTTTTGTCGGCTTTGTTCTCTTGACTTGCCACTAATAGTTATTCAGTGACATCTCTTCTATAAATTCGTAAGCTGCATCGGGTGTTTTGTTGTTGATTGTTCTTCTGGCGGCTGCATCGATCATTTGTCTTATTGAAGGATTCAAACCGTTGTGAAAGGTTTGAACTTGTAACCACAAAGGCAACCTATGGTGAGGGCACCTTCTCAAGAGATCTTTGTATCTCTCCTAGGCATTGTAAAGTGTCTCTAAATCCATCTGCACAAACGAAGAGATATCATTCCATAATTTAGCTATTTTAGCTGGAAGAAAATACTTAAGTAAAAATTTTTTGGTCATCTGTTCCCATGTAGTGATTGAGCCTCATGGTAGGGAATTTAACCATTGTTTAGCTTTTTTCTTTAAGGAAAAAGGGAATAGTCAAAGGCGAATGGCATAATCAGAAACACCATTGATTTTAAAAGTATCACAAAATTCCAAGAAATTGGCTAAGTGAGAGTTGGGATCCTCATCCTGTAAACCATCAAGTTGAACAAATTGCTGAATCATCTGAATAATGTTAGGCTTTAATTCAAAATCATTTGCAACAATAGCATGTTTAATAATACTAGATTGGGTACCAGCTAAATTCGGTTTAGCATAATCATACATAGTATGGAGCATTATTTTGGTTCACCGGTTCTACGGCTATCACGGGAGGTGGTAGATTGTCCTGATTTGCTTCCATCTCTTCAGTAGGTTCTAGCTCTTCCTCTTGTCCTTATTCTGGATAATGTAGGCTTCGTCTGATCTTTCTACGAGTTCTACGAACTGTAGCTTCTAAATCTTCGTCAAAAAGTAACGGTCCTCCTAGGTTTCTTCTAGTCATAAACTAGAGATACCTGGAAGGGAAAAAGCAAATGAAAATAAATAAATAAACAAATAAAAAGAGAAATTGAAAATTTATATAAATATAGATAGTAATGGCTAAAGTAATAGAAATCGAGTGTTTGTAATATCTTAGTTCCTCGGCAATGGCGCCAAAAACTTGATATTCGTGATATGAACTAATAAAATTTATAATAAATGATCACACCAGAAACTAACTATTATCACGATTTTAAGGCAAGCGCACCTATCGAACAGTAGCATAGCTTAGTGGCAAAATCGAGATATCATACCCAAGGGAACTAAAAGTATTAGTACTAATTTTCTTTCTATTATTTAACCTGAAAATAAAAGGGGATTTTTATTAAACTAAACTATTTATTAGACTAAGCTCAGAGTGCACAAAAAGTGAATTGGGGAAAAACTCTTAGTGAAAAATGATTGATTTGGATAATACTCAAGGGAGAATCCACCTAGACTTCACTTGTTATCAACTCTTGAACTAGACGATTTTTTCACTTGACTTGATTCGTAGAAATCCCTAACTTATGTTAATATCTCTCTCGAGACTAAAAACAACTAACCCTAGGTTGATTAATTGAAATCTCTTTCCAATTAAAACCCCTAGTGTCGCATTAACTCGATCTATGGATTCCCTTATTAGGTTTGACCCTAATCCGGCAGATTTTCGTCGTCCTATCTCTAGGATTGCGATCAACTCTGCTTAATTGTGTTGGATATACTCCTATGCAAGGACTTTTGTTCCTCTACATAAGCACATTCGACTTAAATCAATATCCAAGAAATATCAATTTAAGAGTTAAAAACACATTTAAGAACAAATCAAATATTTATCATATAATTCAAGAGAAAATAATAACAAGATCTGTCTTAGGTTTCATCCCCCTCAAGTATTTGGGGGATTTAGTTCATAATTATAAAATAAAACATCTCAGGAGAAATAAAATAACAAAACATAAAGAACCCAAAAATCCCTAAAGGTAGTTGAAGGGAGATCTTTAGTCTTGAGGCAGAATTCGGCTTCTGAGATGGATCAATCGGCTTCCCTTGGAGTAATTCCTTGCTTCTACTCTCTGTATTGGTAGAAATAAGGCACTCTTTTGTGGGAGAAAAAGCACACCCTAGTAGTTGCCCCCTAGGGTCTTTATATAGAACTTTGGAATGCCTTTCTTAGCCCCTAAGTAGCCTTTTCCGAGTGAAATTGAACTTCCTCACGACAGGGACATGCCCATGTGCCACGCCCGTGTGGATCGAGGCCCAGGCCGTGCTCGGGCCTGTTAAGGTGGCACGACCGTGTGATATGGTCGTGCTCATCGGGGTTGGGCCGTGTTTGAGCTTAAAGTGGCACGGCCGTGTGACACGACCGTGTGGCAATCCTCCAGGCCGTGTTGTTTTCATTCTTTGGCCCATTTTCTCTATTTTTAGCCCGTTTCTCGTTCTTTTCACTTCCCTATGCTCACCTGAGTATAAAACATGAAATTAAAGGTTAAGAGCATCAATTTACACAAATCAAGGGTAAATTCATCCAGAAAGTAGGCTAAGCATGAGGTAAAAACATGTATAATTTACCGTTTATCAGTAAGGTAGTGATGTACGCGCGTCAGTAGCTTAAGACTCATGAGGTGAATTATCCGACAAATGACTTGGAGTTGGCCACAGTGGTATTCGCACTAAAAATCTAGAGACATTATTTGTATTGTGAGAAGTGTATCATTTACACTGATCACAAGAGTCTCAAATAACTCCTCCCTCAGAAGGAGCTGAACCTTAGGCAGCGTAGATGGATTGAGCTATTAAAGGATTACGATTGTACAATTGAATACAACCCTGGTAAGGCCAATGTGGTGGCCGACGCACCGAGCCGAAGGGCTATGACTGATTTTGTAACACCCCTTACCCGAGACCATCGCTGGAGTCAAGCACGAAGCGTTACCAGACTTACCTTACTAGTTCGTGGCATTAAAAAATTAATTTTAAAATTAATTCATTCGCATTCATCCAATATATCCCTAAAATGGGTGCTTGAGGCCCTAAACATGCAATTGGAACGGTTCGGGATCAAATTGGAAACATTTAAAAATTTCCAATTACTTACACAAATTAAAACAATTTATTTCACTGTTCAGAATAAAACTATCCACCTATGTAATAGTCACTAAATTAATTATAACTTGAGTTACGAAACTCAAATTTTAAATCCGTAAATTTTCCCTGAAACTAGAGTCATATCTTCTCACCATAATTTTTCCAAAATTTTTGGTGTGGCCAATTAGCAAAGTTTATTAGTTAAAAGTTCCCCTATTTCGCAGCCCAGTGGACCTAACCTCTCTTCACTAAAAATCAATTTTCTCATAGTACAGTTTTCATTTAGTATTTCCACTTGTTTCTAATGAAAATAGACTCACTAAGGAATCTATACATATAAATTATGACTCTAACTAGTCTCATAAGAATTTAAATATCTCAGAATATAGACTTCCTTTGCTTGCTCTGTTTCTTTCCTATGAAAACAGACTCAATAAGATTTAATTCTATATCTCATTCACTATTTAATTCCATTTCTACAATTTTTAGTGATTTTTCAAATTCACATCACTACTACTGTTACAAAACTGTTTCATGGCCAACTTTTACTCCTTTATAATTTCCTTGCATAAACTATCATTTAAGCATACATAACATCAAATCATGTTCTTAATTAATCATTCAATAGCTAATCATTATCAAGTATTCCCATGTCATTCTTTAGTTATATCATAAGAACATACACACAAAATAGCCAAGTCTCTATGCATGCCATAACTCAAAACATTTCAAACTACAAAATACCTAGATAGCCTTTGATAGTGTGAGATGAACTCCAACGTCCTTTTGGCTCCTAAATTGGCTTGGCTACACTATAAAAGAGAGAAAGGAAAAGGAGTAAGCTACAATGCTTAGTAAGTTTACAAGTAAATAAATGACAACATTCACCAAGTATAAATATACTTATATTATACCATCAACTAACAAAATCTTTATTTTACTTCTCCACTTACTCTTTAACTTTCCTGTTTATCATTCCTTTACCTGAACTTTCTTGTAACATAGCCTGCATATTAGCCTAATGAACCGTTTGGAATACTCAGGATACTTGGGTTTTCTTGCCTGATAATAGCCTGCCAATGCCATGTTCTAGGCATAGTCTTACATGGGATGTTCCCTGCCCTGCCAAAGCCATATATCTGATATGGACTTACATGGGATGTTCCTGAACTATGTCAACCTACCAATGCCATATATCTTATGTGGAATTACATAGGATGTTCCTTAACTGTCTCAACCCAAAATGTCATGACATTTCGTATGCCATACATTCATAAGGTTCAAACGGGCTTTCTGATACTTTTTCTCTGTTACCTTTTCTTTGATTCAACTTGGAATATTCTCATAAAATAAATGTATATATGCTGGAAATTAACAACATTAATATAAAATATTGAAATATTACATTTATTTACCGTAAACTTACCTCGGTGCAAAAATACGATCAACTTGACAACTTAATCTTCTACCTTTTTCTTTCCTCGGTCTATCCCCAAATTTTGTTCTTCTTCATCTATAATTAGCAAATTTAGCTTATTTAATACTCACATTTATCAAAATAGTCCTTAACTCTAACTTTGGCAAAATTATGATTTTGCCCCTAAACTTTTGCATATTTTTACTTTTTCCCCAAAGATCGGAAATTAAAATTTATCCCTAATTCTTATGTTTTAGGACATGCTGATCATTTTTCCTTAATGGCAACATCAAATTCTGACTCTAACATGTACTTATGAACATTAGGTATTTTTACCGATTATACCGTTTTACTCGTTTTTACTTAAAACCAAGTAGCACAAGCTGTTTAACATAATCTAAAACCTCATATTCTATCATAAAACATCAAAATAAACACATTTCACGATGGGTATTTTTCCAAATATGAACCCTAGGTTAAATTATTGCTACAATAAGGTAAATCAAGTTACCGAGACCCCAAAAATGTAAAGAACATTAAAAATGGGGCTTGGAATCACTTATTGTGGAGTTTAGAAGCTTGAAACAATCCCTAGCTATGGTGAAGATGATAACTATTTTTTCCATCTTTTTCCCTTTTAATTCATTTTAATTAACAAATGACTAAAATGCCCTTCATTAAAACGTTGGTTATTTCTACCTATGTATGTCCATTTTTGTCCATGAAAACCTAATGGTATAATTACCATTTAAGGACCTCTACTTCAATTATACTCTTCAATTTAATCCTTTTTGATAAAGGGATGAGAAGGATGAATACGGAAGCGGATCGTAAAGTTTGTCAAAGTCGCAGATTTGACTTAGGGCTCTAGACGTTCGAAAAGAAACTTGGATTTTGACACAACTTGAAATGAAATTGAATCTAAGTCAGATAAAAATGATTAAAATAAATAAAATAAAACAATAAATCAAGATTAAGGAAGCGAATAAAGAAGATAAATGGAAAGATAGAACGTGGCATGTAGAAGTCCTAAGAAGCCTTGGAAACACGAAGAATCTATAACCCCCTTCAAGCGGCTCTAATTTCTCCTTCAAGATAGAAACCTTGGCAAGAAAAAGTGTGAAGATGTTCCCCACAATCTAAAAAGATTGTTAAAACTCTTCTAAAAGAAACTCAAGAGAAATTCTTGAAAAGAAAAACCCAGAGAGAATTTATTAACTCAAAAGAGAAATAGAATAATAATGAATTGTCTGTATTGTGTATAATGCAAAGGCCTATATATAGGCTAGCTAAATAAATTTAAATTTAAATAAAACTCCTAAATATACTAGAACTCTAATTTAATCTAAACAAGAAGTAGTTTTCAACTAAACTTTATTGTTAACATGAAATTCCTAAATAATTTAAAATACTTAATAATTATCAAAAATTCGGAATAAAATAATAATAATATAATAAGACTTAGCAAATAAAATATTAGGCTCATATATAATAAAAATTAAGCCTAAAACTCAAACCCAATATAAAACGTTTAGACTTGTGAGATCAATTGGGGTTCTAAAATGCCTAAGCTTGTCAGCATTTTCCACATAGGCTTATCATCATATATTGATAGTTTAGGCCCACAAACATAATTAGTCACTTCTAATTCATCATCTTGAAGCTTCAACTCTTCTTCTCGAATTTTCTTTGTGATAAAGTCTTGAACCACTAAGTTGAGTTTTGACTTTATTTGTTTGGATTTGGATCTCGTAATTAGGCCTTCAGGAAAACTAAGCTCATCTTTATTATGGCCTTTGAATTGGGCTGAGTTGCTCGTATCACTTTCCTATCTAGAACTCATATTTATCAACTTTTGCAATTAAGCCCTAATAGGCAAATTAAACATGCAATTCATGAAATTTTCTATCAATATTCTAACACATGCATCTAATCACTCAGTAAATCATAAAAATTTATTAGAATAAAATTTTCTATCTCAAATTCGTGGTTTCACAACCACTGTTCTGTTTAGGCCCTATTTTGGGATGTTACATTTTCCGCCCTGCTTTAGGGATTTTCGTCCTCGAAAATCTTACCTGTGAATAGATTTGGATACTGTTTTCGCATAGCCTCCTCGAGCTCCCATGTAGCCTCGTCTACCCCATGCCTATTCCATAATACTTTCACAAGTGCAATATTGTTGTTCCTTAGTTGCTTGACCTTTCGAGCTAGAATCTTTACCGGTTCTTTACTGTAAGTCATATATGGTTGAATCTCAACCTCTGTCTGTGAAATCACATGTGACGTATTAGAATGGTAACGATGTAACATGGACACTTGGAACACATTATGAATCTTCTTTAACTCTATCGACAAAGCTAACTGATATGCTAATGGCCCAACTCTTTCAGTCACCTCAAACGGTTCACCTCAAATGGTTTAATAAAACGAGGACTTAGTTTGCCTTTCTTGCCAAATCTAAAGACTTTCTTCCACGGGGATACTTTCAAGAACACTTCGTCACCAACCTGATACTCAATCTCTTTTCTTTTCAAGTCTGCATAAGACTTCTTTCTATTTGAAGCTGCTTTCAAGTAATCTCTGATAACTTTCACCTTCTCTTAAGTTTCTTTAACTAAATCGACCCCGTAAATCTGATTTTCTTTAAGCTCTATCCAATACAAAGGTGTGCAACATTTACGTCCATACAAAGCTTCATAAGGTGCCACCTTCAAGCTCGACTGATAACTATTATTATAGGCAAACTCTACCAATGGTAAATATTTTTCCCAACTACCTTGAAATTCTAAGACACAACATCTGAGCACATCCTCAAGTATCTGAATAACTCTCTGTAACTGACCATTGGTCTGAGGATGGAAAGTCGTACTAAAAATCAACTTTATGCCCAAAGTTTCTTGTAACTTCTTTCAAAACCACGAAGTGAATCTCGGGTCTCTATTTGAGATAATCGATAAAGGTACTCCATGTAGTATGACTATCTCTGAAATATACAATTTGGCCAACTTGTCAAGTGAATAATCCATACAAACTGGAATAAAATGAGCCGACTTCATTAGCTTATCAATCACAACACATATTGCATCTTTCTTTTTTAGTGTCAACGGCAATCCTATCACAAAACCGTGGCAACTCAGCTCATTTCCACTCAGGAACTAACACTGGCTGCAATAAACCTGAAGGTACCTGATGTTTGGCTTTTACCTGCTGATAGATCAAGCATCTAGAAACAAACTCTGAGATATCTCTCTTCATTCCTACCCACCAGTACATTTTCTTCAAATCATTATACATCTTTGTACTACTTGGATGAATAGATAAGGAATTGCTATGTGCTTCCTCTAAGATCTTTCGAATAAGCTCATCATTCTTTGGTGCAGATACCCAATTTCTGAACCTCAAACAACCATCAGAACTGATCTAAAAATCTGACTCTATACTCAACTCACACTGAGCTCTTTTGGCTTGCAACTCACTGTCATATTTCTGAACTTCACAAATTTCTTCAAGAAACATTGGCTTAGCTCTTAATTTGACTAAGATAGAAACATCATCTGATAAGGTTAAACTAGTGTTCAAAGCTCTTAATGCAAATAAATATTTTCTACTCAAAGCATCAGCAACTACGTTTGCCTTACCCGGGTGATAATCGATCACTAGTTTATAATCTTTAATCAACTCTAGCCATCTTCTTTGCCTCAAGTTCAAACCTTTCTGAGTCATCAAGTATTTCAAACTTTTATGATCAGTAAATATTCGACATTTCTCACCATACAAGTGATGTCTCCAGATTTTCAACGCAAATTCAATGGTAGCTAGTTCTAAATCATGTGTCAAATAATTTTTCTTATGTGGCTTTAGCTGTCTAGAGGCATAAGAAATTACCTTTCCTTCCTGCATAAGTACACAACCTAGTCCATTCAAGGACATATCACTATAAATCACAAACTCTTTACTCAGTTCTGGTTGTACTAAGACAGGAGCTTCAGTCAACAATGCCTTTAACTTGTCAAAACTCTGCTGACACTTTTCAGTCCATTCCAACTTGACATCTTTCTGTAGAAATCTTGTCAATGGGGTAGCTATCATGGAAAATCCCTCTACAAATCATCTATAATAACCAGCGAGACCAAGAAAACTTCTGACCTCTAATACATTCCTGGGAGGCTTCCAATCAACAATGGTTAAAATCTTCCTCGGATCAACTCTAATACCTTCACTGGAGACTATATGTCCAAGAAAACTAACTTCTCGTAACCAGAACTCACTTTTGCTAAACTTGGCATAAAGCTGATTATCTTTCAAAGTCTGTAAAACTGTTCTCAAATGCTCTAAATTCTCAGTCTCATCATGAGAATAAATCAAGATATCATCAATGAACTCAACTACAAATTTATCCAAGTAAGGTTTGAAAATACGGTTCATTAAGTCCATGAAAATGGTAGGATCATTAGTTAAACCAAATGGCATCACAAGGAACTCATAATGGCCATACCTAGTCCAAAAAGCAGTATTCGGAACATCTGACTCTTTAACTCACAACTGATAATATCCGGATCTCAAATCTATCTTGGAGAACACAGTAACTCCGTTCAATTGATCAAACAAATCATCAATTCTGGGCTGTGGACACTTGTTCTTAATAGTTACCTTGTTAAGCTGCCGATAATCTATGCACAATCTCATCGAACTATCTTTCTTTTTCACAAAGAGTACTGGTGCACCCCACGGTGAACAACTAGGTCTTGCCAAGCCTTTATCAGTTAATTCTTGCAACTGAACTTTCAATTCTTTCAATTCCATTGGAGCCATTCTATAAGGAGCAATAGAAATGGGTGTTGTACCCAGAACCAACTCAAGACCAAACTCAACTTCTCTAAAAGGATGCAAACCTAGTAGTTCTTCTGGAAACACATCGGGAAACTCACATACCACAGGCATTGATTCAATTTTCAACTCTGGATCTTTAGTATTCAACACAAAAGCAAAAGCTTCATATCCTTTCCTCAAGCATTTCTGAGCAGACATAACAGAAGTCATGGCAATTGAACTATTTGACTCATCTGAATTAACCCGAAGAATTTCACCATTTTCACATTTCAACTCAATGAATTTCTTTCCATAATTCACTATCACATCATGCGCAGTCAACCAATCCATACCAAGAATCACATCAAACGCATCAAAAATGGCAATAGCGTGAAATCGGGTGGAAAATAGTAACATCTAATCATCAAAGGGCAATTATTACATACTTTGTCTACTAATACATACTGACCCAATGGATTCGATACTTTAATCATAAATCTCGTAAGCTCTATGGACATGTTCATACTAGGCATCAATTTCATGCAAACATAGGAATGGGTCGAACCCATATCAATCAAAGTAATAACATTAACATCATGAAGAGAAAATGTACTCGTAATTATGTCGGGGGAGAACCCCTCTTCACGAGCACGGATGGCATAGGTCCTTACGGGTGTTCTAACATCTGGTCTCATTGCTGAATCTCTAGACACACCTCTATTACTAGCCCCTGTTCCTGGGTTTCTTTACAGTCTACCTTGGGCTGGAACATTCCCAGACCTAGCACTCTGTAATTCTTCCTTTTTAACCATTTCTGGACACTCTCGCATAAAATGATCTGGAGCACCACACTTGTAACAACCACTCCCATCTGCTCGACACTGGCCAAAATAACATCTACCGTACTGTGGACACTTTGGTCTACCCGGTCGGACACTACCTACACATGCAACTGAGGTAGTCTAAGCTTTTGAACCTATATTTCTGTTATCTCTGTTTTTGCTCGAATACCCAGCTGAAAAGTTTGATCTAGTAAAGAACTCTCTAGGCCTTTTGGATGTAGACTGAAACGGCTTGCTCATCTGTCTTTTCTTCATATCTTGCATATCAATTTTAGCTTTGCCTTTTTATTTTTCTTTCAGCAACTCCTCTACCTTACAAGCTTTGTCTACTAAAATAACAAACTATTTTATCTCTAGAACACCAAAGGATAGTCGAATATCATCATTGAGCCCATCTTCAAATCTCTTGCACATAATAGCTTTAGTTGACACATACTCTCTAGCATAATTGCTGAGTCTGACAAATTCACGTTCATATTCAGTCACTGTCATCTTACCCTGCTTTAGTTCAAGAAATTTCTTTCTTTTCTGGTTGATGAACCTCATACTGATGCACTTTTTACAGAACTCTTCCTGAAAGAAATCCTAGGTAACTCTTTCTTTCGGTACTACTGAAACAAGTGTCTTCCACCAATGGTAAGCTGAATCTCTAAGAAGTGACACCACACACTTAATACACTCTTCTGGTGTGCAGGATAACTCATAAAAAACTCTAATAGTATTCTCGAGCCAAAATTCAGCTTTCTCTACATCATCGTCCCGAAACTCTTTAGCCCCTTATTTTCTAATTTTATCAACTAGTGGCTTCTCTCTTTTGACTGCATCTATGACTGAGGAAGCTACATGGGTAGTCTGAGGATCATGAAAGGGTGGAGGTCTAACAGCCGGATTCGTACGAATGAACTCGGCAAACCATTCATTCATAGCTTGGAAGAAGGCTTCTTGGGCAACTCCTCCCTGACTAACTATAACGGGCCTTTTACTACTATTGGTGGCACTGTCCCTTCTGCAGGAGCGGGTGCATTATTTTCTACATCATCTGCACCAACTCGTTCAGGATCCATAACTATAAAAGAAAAACATTTTAAAATTGTCAAGAGCCGTCACACTATCAATATATAAGTATGGCATGTATAGCTAGACTTTCACTCATACTGAATATTCTGAGAATTGACTAAACTCTTACTCTGATACCAATAAATGTAACACCCCTTACCCAAGACTGTCGCCGGAGTCGAGTACGAACCGTTACCAGACTTACCTTACTAGTTTGGGGCATAAAAATTTACTTTTAAAATTAATTCATTCACATTCATCTAATATATCCATAAAATGGTCCCTCGAGACCCTAAACATGCAACTGGAACGGTTTGGGACCAAACCGTAGACATTTAAAAATTTCCAATTACTTACACAAATTAAAACAATTTATTTCACTTTTCATAACAAAACTGTTCACCTGCATAACAGTCACTAAATTAATTATAACTTGAGTTACAAAACTCAAAATTTAAATCCATAAATTTAACTTTAAACTAGACTCATATATCTTCTTACCATAATTTTTCCATAATTTTTGGTATAGCCAATTAGTATAGTTTATTAGTTAAAGGTTCCCTTATTTTGCAGCCCAGTGGACCTAACCTCTCTTCACTAAAAATCAATTATCTCATAGTACAGTTTTCATTTAGTATTTCCACTTGTTTCTAATAAAAATAGACTCACTAAGGAAGCTATACATATAAATTATGACTCATAATTCTTTTTGTACAATTTTTAGTGAATTTCCAAAATCAAAATAAGGGATCACAAAGTCACTCCGAACTAGTCTCACAAGAATTTAAATATCTCAAAATATAGACTTGCTTTGCTTGTTTCTATATCTCATTCACCATTTAATTCCATTTCTATAATTTTTAGTGATTTTTCAAATTCACGTCACTATTGCTGTTACAAAACTGTTTCATGGCCAACTTTTACTCCATCATTTCCTTGCATAAACTATCATTTAAGCATACATAACATCAAGTCATGTTCTTAATTATCCATTCAATAGCTAATCATTATCAAGTATTCCCATGCCATTCTTTAGTTATATCATAAGAACATACACATAAAATAGCCAAGTCCCTATACATGCCATAACTCAAAACATTTCAAACAATAAAATATCGAGATAGCCTTTGATAGTGTGAGACGAACTCTGACGTCCTTTTGGTTCCCGTATTGGCTTGGCTACACTATAAAAGAGAGAAAAGAAAAGGAGTAAGGTACAATGCTTAGTAAGTTTACACATAAATAAATGACAACATTCACCAAGTATAAATATACTTATATTATACCATCAACTAACAAAATCTTTATTTTACTTCTCCACTTACTCTTTAACTTTTTTGCTTATCATTCCTTTACCTGAACTTTCTTGTAACATAGCCTGTATATTAGCCCAATGAACCGTTTGGAATACTCAAGATACTTGGGTTTTCCTGCCTGATAATAGCCTGCCAATGCCATGTTCTAGGCATGGTCTTACATGGGATGTTCCCTGTCCTGCCAAAGCCATATATCTGATATGGACTTTCATGGGATGTTCCTGAACTGTCTCAACCTGCCAATGCCATGTGTCTGATATGGACTTACATGGGATGTTTCTTAACTGTCTCAACCTAAAATATCATGACATTTCGTATCTCATACATTCCTAAAGTTCAAACGGGCTTTTTGATACTTTTTCTCTGTTACCTCTTCTTTGATTCAACTTGGAATATTCTCATAAAATAAATGTATATATGCTGGAAATTAACAAGATTGATATAAAATATTGAAATATTGTATTTATTTACCGTAAACTTACTTCAATGCAAAAATACGATCAACTTGACAACTTAATCTTCTACCTTTTTCTTTCCTCGATCTATCCCCAAATTTTGCTCTTCTTGATCTATAATTAGCAAATTTAGCTTATTTAATACTCACATTTATCAAAACAGTCCTTAACTCTAACTTTGGCAAAATTATGATTTTGCCCCTAAACTTTTGCATATTTATACTCTTTCCCCAAAGCTCAGAAATTAAACTTATACCTAATTCTTATGTTTTAGGACATGCTGATCATTTTCCCTTAATGGAAACATCAAATTCTCACTCTAACATGTACTTATGAACATTAGGTATTTTTACCGATTATGTCATTTTACTCGTTTTTACTTAAAACTGAGTAGCACAAGTTGTTTAGCATAATTTAAAACCTCATATTCTATCACAAAATATCAAAATAAACATATTTCACCATGGGTGTTTTTCCAAATATGAACCCTAGGTTAAATTATTGTTAGTATATGCTAAATCAAGTTACCGGGACTCCAAAAATGTAAAGAACATTAAAAACATGGCTTGGAATCACTTACTATGGAGCTTGGAAGCTTGAAACAAACCCTAGCTATGGTGATACATGGAGTTTCGGCCCTATGGTGAAGATGATAACTATTTTGCCATCTTTTTCCTTTTTAATTCCTTTTAATTACCAATTGACTAAAATGCCCTTCATTAAAACTTTGGTTATTTCTACCTATGTATGTCCATTTTTGTCTATGAAAACCTAATGGTATAATTACCATTTACGGACCTTTACTTTAATTATACTCTTTAATTTAATCCTTTCCTATTTAGAACTCATATTTATCAACTTTTGCAACTAAGCCCTAATAGGCAAATTAAACATGCAATTCATGAAATTTTCTATCAATATTCTAACACATGCATTTAATCACTCTGTAAATCATAAAAATTTATTGGAATAAATTTTTCTATGTCAGATTCATGGTTTCGCAACCACTGTTTCGTTTGGACATTATTTCGGGATGTTTTAGATTTGAGGGTGATGTTTTCTTGTATCAGTTTATTTGATAATGGTAGTTTGTTGGCCAAACTTCAGGTTAAACTGACGTGGATAGAGCAGATTAAGGGTACACAATTGAAGGATGAGTCACTGGGTTTTCGGTTCCAACAAATTGAGAGCAGGGACACTATAGATTTTGGACTGAATAGTGAAGGGGTACTCTATTTCCATGGGAGAACCTGTGTACCAGAAGATATTGATTTAAAATAGTCGATACTGCAAGAGGCACTTAGTAGTCCTTATGCTATGCATCCTGGCAGAAATAAGCTATACCGAGACCCTCGTAAGTTATATTGGTGGCTAGGTCTTAAGTATAAGGTTACCGACTTTGTAAGTAAATGTCTAACATGCCCGCAAGTTAAGGCTGAGCGTTAGTTACCTTTGGGTTTATTGCAGCCAATTAAGCTTTCACTTTGGAAGTGCGAGAGAGTGACAATCAACTTCATAGTGGGTTGCCCCTAACGTCCACTAATAACGATTTAGTATGGGTCATCGTGGGTCAATTGACCAAGACCGCTCACTTCATACCGGTTCGTACAAGTTACTCTCTACAGAAATTGGCTAAACTATATGTGTCAGAGATAATGCGACTTTATGGGGTACCGATTTCGATAATGTCTGATAGGGATCTTCGTTTTATGTCTCAATTCTGGAAGAAGCTACATGAAGCTCTAGGTACAGGGTTAGACTTTAGTACTGCGTTCCAACCCCAGACCGATGGTCAATCTGAGAGGGTGATTCAGATACTGGAGGACATGCTGAGGAGTTGCGTGATTGACTTTTGAGGTAGTTGGGAGGATTACTTGGCACACGCAGAGTTTGCTTACAACAACAGTTACCAGTCTAGCATACAGATGGCACCGTACGAGGCATTATACGTCGTATGTGTTGCACACCTTCATGTTGGACTGAGTTGGGCAAGCAACGTGTTCTGGGCTGAACTAGTTTCTGATACCGAGGACAAACTTAGATTGATTCGAGACCGACTGAAAGTAAAATCAGATAGACAGAAGTCTTATGCATATTTGAAGTGTCGAGAGATTGAGTATTCTATGGGGGACTTCGTTTTTCTCAAGGTTTTGCCATGGTAGAAGATACTGAAATTTGGTCGTAGGGGCAAGTTGAGACCCAGATTTATTGGACCGTACCGCATACTAAAACGAGAGGGACCAGTTGCTTATCAGTTGGAGTTACCTCTAGAGTTGGATGGGATTCACGATATGTTCTACGTCTCTATGTTAAGGTGCTACCGCTCTGATCCCACGCGTATTGTGCCTGTTGAGGAGATCGAGGTTAGGCCAAATCTGACCTTTGAGGAGGAGCCAGTCCAGATATTGGACCACGATGTAAAAGTTCTGAGAAGAAAGTCCATCCCACTGGTTAAAGTTTTTTAGCATAATCATAGTTCTGAGGAGGCCACGTGGGAGCCCGAGGATGCAATGCGAGAACAATATCCTCATCTATTTTGATTAGGTAAAATTTTGAGGCTGAAATTTTCTTTAAGGGGTAGAGTTGTAACGCCTCAAAATCCATTATAATTATTTTTGTATGTGGTTGTTACAACTGACTGTCTACTTCAGTGGTTAAGTGCTTTGTGTGTGTGAGAGAAGTCCCAAGTTCAAGCCTTAGCTTGGGTAAAATTTTGTTTTTAATTAAAGGAATCCCTATCTTTAGTTAGTAGGCTTATAAATAAATGTTGGTTAAATATGACAAAATGGGCCTACTGTCTGGTGGTTAAGTGGAGTGTTAAGTGCGTTGAAGGTAATGAGTTTGAGTCTTGGCGAATATAGGGGAGTGTTTTATTTTTGCTTGATGCCGTGTAAGTGTTTGTGTGCCAGTAGAATTCTGATGTTAGTGGGTGGTTGGAGTGTTTGAAGTGTGGGGATTTAGTGGCTGATTTTTATGAGAAAATAAGGGGAGTGAATTATCAGATTTTGGTGATTTCTTTTTCAAAATTCGGCTCCTCCCACTTTCCCATTTTTTTGGTTTTTGACACTAGCTTTCTCTACCTTCAAGTCGGTTGTTTCCCTCTTTGATTTGCCCCTTTTGCCAAACTTTTGTGAGGTTTGCACTTCGGCTAGACCCTTTGATCCTTTTTGGATTTACCCATTTCCCATGACAATGTTTCTTTCTTCTTCTTTTCCGACAACCCGTTTGTGTTTTTCCTACTCTCAAGGTGTAGTGAGCAAGGGTTCTCCTCATTGTTCTTTCTTTGGCTGAATCTTCTCCCACCTCTATTCTTTCCTTCCACTTGTTTGTCGATTCTTTTCTTGCTCGTGTAGCTAACTGTGCTTTCTGTTCTATTTTTCTGGTGAGCATTCTCTTTTAGCTGCTAAGTCTTGCTCTATAATTGGTTTTCTTCGTGCATTGTTGGTAGGTATAAATGGTATAATTCTATCTTGTTGCTTCAATGCTTACCCATTTGTGGTTGGTGCCTATGACATATTCGAGGTGTGGAAGGCCATTAATTGGCATTAATTGGGCCAAATCTTCCTCTTTACTCGATCATAGGCAACGTTGTGGTGAGTTTAACGCTTGGTCAACTCGTGTGTGATTTCGATTGAGTAAATGTTTCAGTGAATAATTGGTGTTTGTTCAGTGAAGTGTAGGTTTCTAAGGCTCAGGGCAGTTACTCAGCAAATAGAATTGAGGTGTGTAAACATAACTCTATAAATAAAAATCGATAAAAAGCTAGAAAATGTGAATGTTGACGCCACATGGGCGTGCAGCTGCCCGTGCGGTAGGCTGTCTGACTAAACACGGGCATGTGATAGACAAGGCTTGCCATGTGCGATTCACGGGCCAGGCCGAATTGGGTTGTGTGGGCCACACGGGTGTGTAGGCCCCACACAGGTGAACCACACGGGCGTGTGAGAATATTGGGCTAGGCCGTGTGATTCATACAACCAAGATCATTTTGGGCTGTGTGGGCCACACTGGCGTGTGGGCCCACATGGGCATGCAACATGGGCTGTGGGCCCATTTTCATTGTTTGGCTGCTAAGGTTGCACGGGTCGCCTGAGTCGACTATGGACCTGCTGTAGGGTTGGTAAGCTTTACCTAGATCCCTAACTGACTGTATGACATTAGAATATGTATGACTATATACTGAGCATGATATTTATACTACTCTGATTATATGCATGTTTCCATGAGATGGCATGTCATGATTGTATGATGCATTGTATGGGGTTGGGATAATATGATTGGAGGAAGTGTATTATTCTGGCAGCTCTCCTGCAAATCACTGATGGCTCTAAGCCTATTATACTGGCAGCTCTGCTGCAAATACTATTTAGTGTCGCAACCTATGCTAATTTGTAAGTGTAGGGATGGGTGGGCGATTTACTCCCCACAGGAGTGCAGGGTTGGACAGGAGATGGTGTATAACAGTTGGTTGGGTAGGACATGCATTCTGATACTGTCACAGTTACTGATACTGTAATGGGCTAAGGCCCTACTGATTACTGATAATCTGATGGGCTAAGGCCCAAATTGATAATGCTACTGTGAAGGGCTTAGGCCTAGTCTGCTGCTTGCATTTTGACTGTATAATTGCATGGGGATTACACACTAAGTTTTCGTAAACTCACCCCTTTTGTTTTATTTTACAGGTAATCCCCAGTTATAATCGGATCGGTGCAGCGAGGGACTCAAAGCTAGCCACACGACTGCATATATTTTCGTACTTCATTATGTTTTTAAGTATTATTATTTAGGTATTTTTATTGTAATATGGCCTTTATGGATTTTTAATTTAATTTGGGATTTGTTATTGTTGCTTATGATTTGTTATCACTAGTGGTAGGAAACATGGGCTTTAAAAAAACTACAAATGTTTTCTTTCAAAACACTCACCACTACGCAAACCGTTTCAAAAGCTTCCACAAACTATAATGACCTGTAAATAAATGGATAACATTTTGAAAATAAATAACTTGATTTAGAGATAAGATAACAAGGAATGGTTTATCAACTACTTAGTTTTCGAAAGCACTTTCATGTAACATCGCCAGATTCGCCCATAGCGTCTAGGCCGAGTTTGGGGTGTTACAACTAATGAGTTAGTTATTATTGCTTCAGGAGTTCAATTTATGGATAATGGATAGGAAATGAACAAAAAATCAAATTGTAGTCCATTTATCCAAAATAGAAAATGTCTTGGAGTAGCTGGATTTTGAAGAAATGAAAGAGACTTTCATTGTAATGCCCCAAAAATCCCAAACCTTCATTTCTGTGATTTTGGATGTGGAATGTGTGAATGATTTTCTAGTTAGGTAATTTTTCTTTAGTGTTGGGGATCCATGAAGTCCTGAACCTGAACTTAGAAGTAGGGAAAAATTGAGTTTAAGTACCCAAGGAACCCTGACATTTAGTTGTAGGGATTTTAAATAAATGGGGTAGAAATTAGACACAAGTGAGCTTGTGGTGCAGTGACAAAGTAGCGCCACTTAGGGAGCTGTAGGTGGCGTCATTAGCAGGTAAGGGGATCCTAGGTTCAAGGGTTGGCATGATAATATTGAGGATTTATTTTTACTCTATAGATAGCTAGTAGTGGTGTTAGAGTGGACTCTGAAGGGGAGTGATCAGAAGAGAAATTCAAAGAAGGGATTAAGGAGCTTATCGTGGAGAAAAAATAGGAGATGGGGATAAGAGAAGTGTTGGAGCCGAATAGGTAGTTGGGGGAAGGCAATTTCGGCTTTAGTAAGTGTTATGCCGAATTCTCTTGGCATTTTTCTGTGCATTCTCCTCTTTTAGTTTCGGTTGCTTTTGTGCAACTAGGTAGTGAGTGATTTCCTTTCGTTCATGAGTTATTTTTTCTCCTTCAAAGAGCCAAATATAGCATCTACCCCTTTGGGTTTTAGTCATCCAAAGTACCTTTCTCTCAAAGTACTTAGAAGCCAAAACCCTTTTTCTTTTCTTTTCTCTACTCTAAAGCCAATACACTTTGGTCGAATTCCTTTAGTATCGCCACTATTTGCTTCAACTCTGGTCGATTGATTCGTGGGGATCGATATTGAATCTGTGTTCTATAGATCTCTGCCAAATTACCCGTTATGCGTTTCAGGTTTTGGGTAAGTATCTCATCTTTATTTTGGGTTAGTTAAAGGTCAAAGGATCTTAGATGATGTGTGCGAATCACTCATGATTCAATCTTTAATGGTTGGGTTGATGCAGATCAAGAAATAATCGCAGATAGTGATCAAGAAAAGGCTTTTAGGACTTGTCGCCCAAGGTAAGGCAAATGGTAAGATTTCGGTTGTCGGTAGGAATATTTGTTAAGCACATGAGTAATCGAAGGGTGATATTGATTGTAGGTTCATGGCTAAGGAGATCGTAGTGTGTTTGGTTACCAGGTGTGTACACACACTTCACACACACAATAGAACAACAAATCCTGAAATGCCAAAATGCCGAAAAGTCGAAAGTTTGGCTACGGTAGTCTTGCGAGTGCGCGAACAATCGTAAGAGGGTAATCGATACAATACTAGAGACCCCATGAGCGATCTCGTGGACTTGGGTCACGTTTTGGCCAACTGGGCGAGAATGGGCCAAATCGGTTCGACGGGTTCGTGGGCCCAGATAAGCGAAAATTGGTAGATTGGTAATAAGGGATGAGCTGATTAAGTTGGTTGTATGGCTTGGAATAGATTTGGGCCTGATGGGCCGTATAATTGTGACTGGGCCTAATGGGCCATATAAATGTGATTGGGCCTGATGGGTTATATGAATGTATGAAAGCATGTAGACTTGCTAGGGTTTTATAATGGACTTTTAGGCCTAGTTTCTAATGAATCCTTAAGCGGAATAAAACTTAATTAATTTATTAAGTGCGTCTATGGACAAGTCATAAGGTTTGAGTGTGGCAATGGGCATATGCATGTCTAGGATTAGATCTAGGGAGAGCTCGGTACTTAAGCGGTCTTAATGACCCACCTCCTAGTGCATAGTATTCGTTCACTTTATCTAACGAGGACTTGTTGATGGGCCAAATTTTGTAATTAAGACCCATAATGTTAAGAATGACCAAAACACCCCTGTAGGGTAGAATTACTGAAATACCCCTGTAGGTTAGAATTATCGAAATACTCCTGTAGGGTAGAATTACTGAAATACCCCAGTAGGGCAGAATTACTAAAATACCCCAGTAGGGCAGAATTACTGAAATACCCCTATGTGTTATGAGTAAGACTTATGTATGCTATATGTTTTCTGCTTCATTCACGTATTATTATATTGCATATAGGTCGGGATTATGATTGGAGGAAGTGTATATAAGGGTCGCATGGTCACTTAACGACTGTGGATCCAACGAAGGCTTTTAAGCCACAAGCAACTCTGCTGCAATGATGAGTGGTGCCACAACCGGTGTCACAACGAGTGTATAAGGATGGGTGGTCGAGTATCTCCCCACAAGAGTGTAGGGTTGGAAGGGATGTACAGGGTTGGTTATGGGTAACTATGCATTGCATGCGTATATTGATATCTGTGATATGGGCTCAGGCCCAACCGAGGCTACTATGGGCTTAGGCCCAAAGGCCACTGTATATTGTGATAGGGGCTCAGGCTCAACTAAGGCCACTATGGGCTAAAGCCCAAAGGCCACCGATATTGAATAGGGCTTAGGCCTAATCTGATTGTTGCATGATTACTTGTTTGACGAGGGTCATTGTAACACCCCAAACCCGGCCTAGAAGTTAGGCCCGAATCCGACGCGTCACATTGAAGTATTTTTTCTGAAAACCAAGTTTTCATTGAAAACCCTTCTTATTATTTAAAAGCTTAAGTCTCGGTTTGTGTTTGTTACTTCAAAAACATGGTTCATTGAGAAGTAATTTACTTTTAAAACCTTAATTACTGTTATAAGTGAAAACCAAGTAAGTTTGCGGAAGCTTTATAAAATTTTACGGAAACATGTTGATTTGAAAACAGTTAACGTCTTTGAGAAAATCAAGTTCTACTTAGAGTAGATAATAAACACAATAAACAAAAACCTAAGTTAAAAATCCAGAAATTATAAAAGGCTTTATTACAAACTAAACTCAAAATAAAGTACTTGAGAGTAAATAGTCTAAAATATAAATCATAAGCAGTGTGCAACCTTCTTCAAGTCCCTCGCAGCTCTGATCCGTCTAAGGTTGGGAATTACCTGAAAGGTTAATAAACGGGGTGAGTTAACAAAAACTCAGTGTGTAATCCCCTTATTAGAGTAACAGTTAGTAAACAAAAATAGAAATAGAATCAATCTGGGCTGGAGCCCTTTAACAGAATCAGGTGGGTCTAAGCCCTATTCAATATCGTGGCCTTTGGGCCTTAGCCCATAGTGGCCTTAGTTGAGCCTGAGCCCATTTCACAAATATAGCAGAGTCATATGCATAATGCAAGATGTATGCTTTGCACCCATTCCAATCCAACCTTGCACTCCATTTTCCCTTCCAACCCTACACTCATGTAGGGATATAAATATCAACCCACCCATCCCTACACTCCAATGGTAGCACTGGTTATGACACTAACTCAATCGTTGTAGAAAAGCTGCTAATCATATATTAGGCTTAAAAGCCTTCAGTAACAGAATTATATTTGGCACAAAGCCATAGGTAACTGTAATAGGATTGGCACATAGCCATCAATTAGGGTAATATAATTAGCACAAAGCCTTCGGTATTGGCACAAAGCCCATATTTACAGCACACAGCCCTCAGTAACATTATCGGTGCAGTATAGCTACTCGGTGGCTAAAAAGCCTGCGGTGGCTATAAAGCCTTCGGTGGCTAAAAAGCCTTCATTGGATCCACAGTCGTCAAGCGACCGTGCGACCCTCATATATACTTCCTCCAATCATAACCCAACCCATATGCAACATATAATCTCATGAATGCATCATAATACACATATGACATACAAATCGTACATATATCACACAGGGGCATTTTAGTCATTTTGCCCTTAGGCATATCGGACATCATTTCATTGTGGGCCCAGGTACACATTCTAGCCCATTAACAATTCATATTTATTTGGAGTATTTAAGTTACTAGTATGAAAGTTACAAATTTACTAGGCCTAAAAGCCTGTTACATAGCCCAATGTGGCCCATACATTAGTATGTATATCACATACATGCTTACGAGAGACAGTCACATTCATAGCCTAAAACAGTTTCAAAAATTTACTTACCCTCAAGGGCATAATCGTAATTCTAACCTACAGGGGTATTTTGGTAATTCTACCCTACAGAGGTATTTTGGTGATCTTACACTACAAGGGTATTTCAAAAATTTCACAATCTGGGGTATTTCGGTAATTTCACAAATGAGGGGTATTTCGATAATTTTGTAAACCCGAGGTAAAATGGTAATTTTACAAATCAAGGGTAAAACGGTAATTTTACAAATCAGGGTAAAACATTACTTTCACAAATTAGGGGTATTTGTAATTTTACAAATCGGGGTATTTCTATAATTTTGCAAATCGGGGGTATTTCTGTAATTTTACAACTCGAGGGTAATTCGGTAATTTTACAAATCAGGGGTATTTTAGAAATTTCTTAACAATAAGGGTCTTAATTACGATCTTCGGCCCGTCAACAAGTCCTCGTTGGCTAAAGTGAACGGGCACTATGCACCAGGTAGGATTCCAGAGAAGAGGAGGTGAGTCATTAAGACCGCTTAAGTACCAAGCTCTCCTTAGATCCAATCCTAGGCATGCATATACCCATTACCACACTTCAACCCCATGACTTGTCCACAGTCACACTTAATTGATTAATTTAAGTTTTATGTCACTTAAGGATTCATTAGAGACTAGGGCTAAAAGTCTATTATAAAACCCTAACAAGTCCACATGATCTCATAAACTCATCTATAGCCCATCATGCCCAATCATAATTATATGGCCCATCAGGCCCATTCACATTTATACGGGCCCCTCAGGCCCAGATCTATTCCAAGCCATACAACCCACTTAATCAGCTTGTCATTTATTACCAATCTACCAATTTTTACCTATCTGGACCCACGGGCCCTTCGGGCCTATTTGGCCCATTTCGGCCTATCAAACAAGGGTTAGAAGTACACACTTGATAGGAATCTGAAGTTTATCCGTGCTCTGAACACTGCTATGCCCAGAAGCCTACAATAATCACACCCTTGACTCCTAAAGAGTGTGTTGATCAACTTCGGTCACCACCACCGTGACCTAACGGCATACAGATCAACGAATGATCCAACGCCTAACCCAACGATCATGCCACAAAACGAAAGGGATAAACCAAGAAAGATATGCCTACTCTCCTCATGGTTTGCTCTATTTAAAGCTAGCTCCTCACCTATTTCCATGATAGCTTCCCGATGTGGGATTCTCTATCAATCCCCAAAAACTAAAGCATTAGCAAAATAATCAACCTTTGCGTGCCAAAGGATTTGAACCATAGTCCTCTCAATAGCCATGCCATGCCACCACCACTCGGACACAAGCTCCTTTGTGTCATAAGTCCAACACATTTAACTTTAAAGCCTGCCTACTCGCTTCCAGATTTATTTAAAAGGGAAACCAAAATAAATTACAAGAGCCAAGACTTGAACCTTGGACCTCCTTGCTTCCTTTATGGTGTCACTTCCTTGTCCCCTAAGTGGCGCCACTTTGCCACTACACCACACTCCTTTTTGTGACTTGCTTTCACCAAAAATATTCTTAAAGCCTACCCACTAACGTGAAGGCTCCCATAAGAGAAAAACATAAATTTTTGCTAAGGCCCAAGTTTGAATCCAGGACTTCTCCAACACTCCCAAACCTCTTAGCCATCATACCAACAATCCATCCAGCAAATATGGGCCCGGGGCCCATTAAGCAACCCAAGTGGGGCCTACGTGCTCGCATGGTCTACTAAGCTAGATTTGCCCATAGCCACGTGTACGACACAACCGGTCCACTAATTCTCGTAAGTTTAAAGACAATGACCTGTGTGGGCTCATAAGCCCATTGGGCCCACACGACCCATTCTTCTAAGCCCAATTTTGGAGCGTTATAGTCATACACACTGAGTTTCGAAACTCACTCCCTCTTTTTAATTTTTTTCCAAGTGACCCTCACTAGGCGGCTTGACGTAGGAGAGAACTCGGAGGTGGCCACACTACACTGCTTTTTATTTTGAGGATTACTAGTTTTATCTACTTTCCTTATTTTACATTGTTTTATTAGGTTGTAAGAAGGCCTTTTATCTTCGGTATGATTTTATATTTGGATATTATTATTATTATTATATTTGCTAAATTGTCAAACTCAAACGAGATTTCTAAAATTAAACATGTTTTCTAAATCAACATAAATATTTGAACGTTTTCTTAAAACATGAGCTTTCGCTGTAATTTAACAAGATATGTACACTTGGGTTTTCAACTTATAAACTCAAAGCTTTTACTCAAACTCACCTAACTTTTGATTAAGCGAACCTTCTAATGAACACGTTTTAAACTAAGTTATTTTTCTAACAAAACTATTTTGAAAATAAACCCTTATTCAAACCATGGACGGACGAATGTCTTCAAAGTCTTCCACTTATATGATTTATACGAGTCACCCCTTAATGTGACACCGCCAGATTTAGGCCTAACTTTTAGGTTGGGTTTGGGGTGTTACATTCATTGACTAACAGTTGTTTAGAGTAGACATCCATAAAATAAGGTTTAGAAATAACAACACTCCATGTTATGCAGATTATGTCAGAAATAACAACACTCCATGGTATGAAAATTATGTAAACTATATCGCTAAGGGCGTTTTCCACTAGAAGTATCATGGAAACAAAAGAAAAAGATTATAGAAGAATCAAAAAATTATATTTGTATGACCTGTATATATTTCGACAATTTGCAGATCAATTGGTACAAAGATGTGTAGTAGAGGAGGAAATAAATGATATTCTACAAGGATGTCATGAATCCCCATGTGGGGGACATTTTGGCAGAAAATAAACAGCTTAAAAATTATATTTGTATGACGTGTATATATTTCGACAATTTGCAGATCAATTGGTACAAAGATGTGTAGTAGAGGAGGAAATAAATGATATTCTACAAGGATGTCATGAATCCCCATGTGGGGGACATTTTGGCAGAAAATGAACAGCTTAAAAAGTACTGCAGTCAGGATTCTATTAGCCGACCATGAACAGAGGTGCTTACAAATTTATTCAAGAATGTGATAGATGCCAAAGAACTGAGAGTATATCGAAAAGAGATGAAATGTTGCAAACTTGGATACTCAAAGTTAAGGTATTTGATGTTTAGGGAATTGACTTAATGGGACCTTTCCCAAGTTCTTTTGGAAACCAATACATCCTGCTAGTTATTGACTACGTCTTTAAATGGGGGGAAGCCATAGCATTACCTACCAATGATACAAAAGTAGTAGTGAGATTTTTAAGGAAGAACATTTTTCCTAGATTTGGGACACCCCGTGCGTTGGTAAGTGATGAAGGATCACATTTTTGTAATAAATAGTTTGAAGCTGCTTTAGCTAACTACAGTGTGAGACATCAAATGACAACAACATATCATCCATATGCTAATGGCTAAGCAGAGGTGTCCCATAGAAAAATTAAAGGAATTTTAGAAAAGATGGTAAATCCAAATAGGAAAGATTCGGCAACAATATTAGATAATGCATTATGGCTTATAGAATAGCGCACAAAACTCCATTAGGTGTTTCTTCTTATAAATTAGTTTAAAGAAAAATTACCGTTTACCTATTGAATTAGAAAAGAAAGCGTACTGGGCAATGAATGAATTAAACTTAGATCTAGAATTAGCAAAGAAAGAAAGATTATTTCAATTACAAGAATTAGAAGAATTCTATTCAATGGCATATGAAAACAATAAATTATATAAAGAAAGGAGCAAACTTAGGCATGATGCAAAGATTAGGAAATGAAAGTTCCTACGTGGATAAAAAGTGTTGTTATTTAATCCAAGATTGAAATTATTCCATGGTAAGTTGAAATCAAGATGGACTAGTCCATATACTATAAAACAAGTGACACCTCATGGGCAGATAGTCAACTTTTTCTTGTAAATGGGTAGAGAGTCAAACATTACTTTGGAGGGACAACAAATGAAGTCATTGATACTCAGGCCTTACAATGCAAAACTTTATGGAACCAAGATAGAAACAAGGACTAATTGAAAAAAATGGGAACCAAATGAAACAATTGACACAACAAAAGACACTGAAGAAAGAAAGGAGCATAGAAGAAACTGGCCTGAGTATTGCGATTTCAGCACTTCATGTCGCTGCATTGCACAAAATTTGGAACAAGTAAACTGTCTTTGACGTTGCGACTCTCATGAAGGATGTCGCGACACACCTGCGTAATCTGTTGTTTGAATTTAAACTAACCTCTGACATCTTTGTAATTAAGTTTTAGTAAATTTAAAACTCTTTAACCTTCTAATAGTTAGAAATACTTTCTCTAATACAATTATAATTATCAAAGTGTATTGATATCTTCCTCAAAGATAAATAGATCATATCACTCTTCTCATTACCTACAAACCATTATGGAGAAAACAAGATTCCTTTGCCACTGTTCAAGAACGTGGCAATCTCAAGAAGAACCACCATAGCCCATTCAGGTTTAAAAAGAATTTTGATATAACACCATGAATCCATCTGTTAAATTTCAGGAAAGCTGCATAGGTGAATATCTACAACAACTACATCCTTACATGTTCATCCAAGAACAAAGATTTGATCTATTAATGAGAAATTGTAAAAGCATGTGGGGGACTGCAATAGGAAGAGAATGGACTAATTTCTGTTTGCCACCTGAAGAACCAATAGTAATACCCAAGGTGCAGGGATTTTATCTTGCATTTAAAGAAAAGGAACCGACAAGACCATTCATACTGAAAGAAGTATTTATCATTTTTATGATGATCCATACTTATTGCAATTATTTGTATAAAACAGATCTAAAATAATTTAAGAATGTAGAGATGGAGGAGATTTTGAGATTTTTAACAAAGGGAAAATAAGTTTGGACATATCAAACAAGAATAGTAATACTTGAGACATTCAACCAAGCACTAATGACTCCAAAAGCAAAAGTATGGATGAAATTCGTGTGTTCAAAGATTTGGCCTACAGATGATCTTTCTAATACTAGCCCAGTCCAAGCTATTCTAGTTTATGTAATCTTGCAAAAGAAACAAGTATGCATTGGTACATGGATATATCAAAATATGATTGAATGTGCACAAAATAAAAAAAAGGAACATTTCTTTTGCATCTGATCACAAAGTTATGTAAAAGAGCACGAGTGCTTATGGAACAGCTGGTTAAAGAGATAAATCCTTTAAAGAAATGACTACAAGATGATGGTTATAAGTAGTACATAATATTATAGAGAAAACAAAAAGGAGGAGAGAAGAAAAAGAGGACTCCAAGAGGAAGATGAATAACTCATTGAGATAATATATACATTTAGTATGAATTTTTGTTTAGGTTCAAATTATGTTAGGAAAGTTAAGTTAATTTTTAGGATATTGTAAGTAGTCATATTTGATAAACTACTAGAATTTAATTTATATATTTATGAATTTTTGTACACAATCCCCACATAAGAGAAACACAAATAGTGCAAACTTTCAACAATCAAAGAATAGTCTATGAAAACATCACGATCAATCAGGTAACTTCTTTCTTTATATTATTTTTAGAATTACGCATTTAGGACAATGTGTTATCTAAAGTGTTGGGGGTAATATAAAGAATTTGTTTTAAAATTTTATGCTTTTATTTAAATTCTTTTTGACAATTGTATGTTTGAGGTTGTAGAAATACAAGTGATTGGTTAGGAACACGTATATAGGCTAATTATATTTACTATAAATTTGGCATGATGATAGGTGATTTTAAAATTTTTATTATTAGATTATTAAGTTCTATATATTACTTTATAAATAAGCATTAAGTAATTGAATGTACCAAATGATGTAGAGAATACAACGAAACGAGCATGCTAGCACGAATGATAGATTATTGAATTTGTGATTGGTTGGTTGGCTAAATTTGTGAATTTTGAGATACCTTGGGATAACCTAAGGCATTGTTTGATATATACTCAAATCCAAAAGCTAACAATTGTTTGTTCATCCTTAGTACCTATTTTGAGCCAGAAAAACACTTCTTGATGAACCTCTATACAAAACCCTAGCTAAAAACAATAATTTGTGCTTATCCTTTTATTCGGTCCCAAATTGCATGATTAAAGATGTTGTACCATACATATTGAGGGTTAAGTAGATACATTACAGTGGTTTTGTAAAAGCAAATTGATAGGAAAGATCAGTGTAGTATGATGATTATAGGTTAGCTTAAAAGTGCAAAATGAAAAAAATGAAAAACAATTAAACGAGTAGAAAAAGGACGTGAAAAATAAAAGCATTTGTGAGTGAGGTATTGTGAAAAAGAAAGAAAAGTGACAAAGTCACAAAAATAGAAAAACTCATTCACTAGTGCACAAAAACTTGTGAGCTAGCCGTAGTTACTATATGATGCTGAGGTTTCCTATATGGAGAAATAATGAAGGTGAGAGAAGGAGAAATAAGATGGTGAGAGGGAAAAGGGACAATAAGGGGGAGAATAAGGGAAAATATGATGTGCCAAACTATTTTTGTGCTTGAAACTATTTGATGTTTATTATTCTTGAACCTATACCTATCCCAAGCCTCAAAACATTACAAACCGAAAATCCTTATATGATCTAGGTAGACTTATTTAATATTTGACATCATAATAAATAATTGCATTTATGATTGTTTGTATTATGTTAGGATAATCAAACTGCTTGTATAATTTATTGATGGATCCCTACATTTGAGACCCTTATTGCTTGTATTCTTTGTAATATACTGAACTTAGTTGTTTGATATCAAAAGTGGTAAGTCAGCTATATATCATGCCAAGATTATGTGTGAATATGAAATGCTTATTTATGTGCTCTGAAACTAACATTTGTACCATATTTGCTCAAAGGTCATCTTTTCATTTAATGTTTTTGTTTGCTTTGCTTGAGGACAAGCAATGGCTTAAGTGTAGGGGAGTTTGATCTACTATAATTCAGTGTAGCAAATTAAATTAGTTTTCGCAATTTAAGAGCTTGAATACTAGTACTTTGGTTAAGTTTTAGTTAAGTTTTATAATTCTTTTTACATTCAATAAAATGTGTAATTTGAGCCTTTTGTTGACCTTAGGGGTCGAATGAGACCTTAGGGGTCGAATGAGGCCTAAAGGTGAGCTAATATGCTTTGTGAGCATGTAGGTGACCGTTAGAAGGTATTTTAACTCGATACTAGTCATTATGTTGCAACATGGACAGTCGGATGTTGCAACATAGGGTACAAAATAGAAGAATTTCAAGACTACATGCGGTGTCACAACATAGACTGAGGATGTCACAACATACCCCTGAAGATACCTTGAAGATGAGCATATTGCCTTCGATGTCGCAACATAGGACCTGGTGTGTCACGACATCACCTCTGTATGGGAAATAATTACGAGCCAAGGGCATTTTGGTTTGCACAATTAGACATTAAGCATGATGATGGCAGCTGACCTAGGGTTAAGAACGACAACCACTTTAAGTCTATAAATAGGCCCATTTAACACATTTTATGGATTACTTTTTGTATTTTATAATTTTCTTCACATTTTTTTCTTTAGTCTTTCACTTTTATTAGGCTTTAGGTTTATTTCACTTTTTGTCTTTGCTTTTGTGGAAGAGATCAAATTTGTGAACTTGATCAAACCTTGTGAGGATTCGACATTCCAATCAATACAAATCAAGTTTCTCCTAAACTTCATATTCTTGAATTGTTATTCATGTTCATTCTATATATCAAGTCTATATTGTTTACGAGATCCATGAGGAGTGAATCCTCCTGTGGGGGATTAGAGAGTGGAGGTATGATTAATTAAATATTTTGTAGGGTTCTCTTAGCTGATCAACTATTCGGGAAAAGAAAAACGTAAACTCTAGGCTTGACCAAGCCGTGTGTAAAACCATGTATGTATTTGAAGTTGGGTCACACGACCATGTCCTAGACCGTGTGACAAATTGTTTTAGAACAAACGGCTGTATCGTGGGCCGTGTGCTAAACCATGTGAGACCTGCACTTGAAAACAATAAGACACACGACCGTGTGACAACTTGTGTCGTAGGCCGTGTGCACCAAAATTTGCTTCAAAAGTAAGGCATATTTCACACCTATATTGAGTACCAAGCCAAGCCTAAAACTAACCCTTAAATATCACCAAAAACACCTTCAAACAAGTCAAAACATGTCATATACATACAACTTGTATTCCTAACCAATGTGCCCTCATTGACACCACAAATAAATCATCATTCAAATTACATTCAACCTTAACCAACAATATATTTCATTCATACACCAAGAACCATCGACCTTAACTACCACATCATACCATATATCAACCCAAAATAAAATGACTTATAACATACACATCCCAAAGAACCAAATCCATAAAACAAATATCATCAACATTTACACAAGTATTTACAAACTAATACAAAACTTATCCAAGATTCACTTAAAAAGCATACTATATAAATAATCATCATAATGAACTAACTATACACAAAATGACCATTTTTAGAAATATTGACCTCCTAGGTACATGACAAGACACAAAACAATAATTCACTAATGTTTGAGTTCGGGATTGCCATTGGATGCTGAGTCGACAACCAAATGTTAATAGCTAACCTGCACATAGAAGAATAAATTGTATGTTGAGTTAATCAAATTGATACTTCTATAAATTGAAAATTTATAGATATTGTGAAGCTCCATAAGTTATAAGACTAATCAACATTCTCATTAATTGTAAGTTTTACCATTTCGATACCAATCATCTGAAATAGATTGATACATAGCTCCAATAAAATAACCTATTATTGGTACCCAGTACCTGACAAATAATCCCATAATAAAGTTTTGTGTGCCATGCATTGGTTGGTGGAATCGAAAGATATTATATACATGTGCCCTGCACTAGTCGGTGAAACCGATGAATATAATAAAATATATATATGTGCCTAGCATTGGTCGATGAAACTGATATAGATAATATTTAGGTGTCCAGTCCTTCAAGATATATAACTAAATATTACTACTTCTCAACATTTCATCACTTAATTCCATGCGTTAATCCTCACTATTCAACTTCAATTGATTTAGTTTCATATACAACTCCACATATATTGTTTCCATACTCTTGAATTTAAGCTAATTGATCATTTACATATATATACCATCCAACCTCAGTCGATTCAATTCCATATACAACTCCATATATATATATTGTTTCTCTACTCTTAAATTTAAGTAAATTAATCATTTGCATGTATACATGTATATCAAGGTTCATAAATAAAATTTAAATAGTTCAAGTTAAAGGAATATAAACTTACAAAATTACGATAGCTTTCAATGATCGAAGATGATTACTTTGCGACCTTGTCTTTCCCACAGATAGCGACTAATCTACTAGTTTCTTGATCTAAGTATAATAATTTAATTTAATTAACTAACTCAAGCCATAAGATGCTCATATTTAAATAATTCATCCTATAAACATACTTTACACATTCACCTTCAACATTTAGCTTTTATGCAGCTTAGTCCTTACCCCAAACTTAAAATGATTGACATCCTCAATTTATTTTTCCCAACTAACCGAAAAACCTAAAACTCCCAAATAGTCCCTAAACCTCTATAATTTGCAGTTTTAACCCATGCTATTTAAAATTTATAACATTTACATCCTTAAGGTTAATTCTAGCAAAAATCACTACTCAGGATAAGTAAATTACACCATAAAATTTAGTAATTCAGCCCACACTTCAATAACAAGTAAAATTCTCAAAACCAGTCCCTATACTTGTTATAATTTACCAAATCAGTCCTTAAACTAGTTCAATCTAGCTTCAAGAGTTTCAAAACTACAAAATTTATTAAAAATGGAGGCTTAAAACACTTACATGTAAGGAGCTCAAATAACTGAAACTTCTATCTCTTCTCCTATGGTGTTTTTCGGTGGAAAGAAGAAAATATTAGGAGAAGATGACCTTACAATTTTATTTTCTTTATCTATGCTTATTTTAATTTCCTAATTACTAGTTTACCATTTAAAATTATTAGATTTACAACAAAACCAATCTATAAGCATCCACTAACTTGATATTTGGAATTGTTACCCACTAAGTCCTTTGGAATTCCTTTTTATATCTATTTAACACATTTACTAATAAACTTCAATTTTTACATATTTTACATTTTAGTCCTTTTTATTAAATTATTTATTTAAACCTTAAAATTTCATAACCAAATTTTTATACGACACTCGTAGTACCATATAAATACTAAATAATTAATATATACTGACTCACTAGCTAGAATTGTGATCCCATAACCTTTACTCCCAACACCACTGAAAATGGGACATTACAATTATACTATTTGATTTCTCGTGATTTATTTATTTCTTTTCTTTTAACTATTATTATTAAAAATCCCAAAAACTTTTATTTATATTTTATCATAATCTAATCTATCTAAAGTACCAATTAGATCTATTTGTGCTTAAGTTAGAGTTAGCTTAGTGCTCTCCTCCTTTGGGTACGATCCTCGGAGTACTCACCTACTACGTTGTAACAATATTACAACCTGACCCGTATACTTATAGAAATCACCTTTTTATATATTTTGTGCAAGAAATCTACTTTGGAAGTTGGTACATCTGGAGACAGTCAAGTTGTTGGTGTTGTTGCCGGGGAGGCAATGTTACTAGTTTAATTTTATTCTTTGGTATCTTAATAGAATAATAAGGAAATTGATGCATTATAAATGAGAATTTTAAATCCCAAGTTACTAAGATTCATTTATTTCTTTTTTACTTCAAAATATAGGAAGACATTTACGTAATCAAAAGAATTCACGACTTAAGTTCTTTTGGCAGATACAGAATACAACTTATGAGGAACAAAATTTGTTTGGTAATAAGTAATCATAGGAAGTATGATTCAAGCACTAGGAACATTTTTTGATGCAGACTGGTTATGATCTAATATTACTCATCCCATTATTCATAAACCACATTTTGAGTTAAATCTTTCCTTACTAACGTGGATGTCTAATAATGTCAAATTTAATGATCCTAAAACAGAAGACCCTATAGCCTTCCTACGACGATTTGAATATATATGCAGCACTGTTGCTTACATTGGGGTTCTGTAAGACACTATCAAATTATTACTAATCCCTTTTGCATTGGATGAGAAAGCGAAAGCTTGGTTAGATGCACTCCTACCTGATAATAGTACATATGGACTGGTTTTGTGCAGTTTTTCGTTCGTTGGGTCTTGCTTATGACTCAGATACTCAGCATTTATGAAAAATTATTTCAATTCAAACAATACATTGCTGAAACATTAGGGCAAGCTTGGGAGATATTTAAAACAATTATCAGGTCAGTATTGGTTGGAGGCATATATTTTGCGATTCAAATCCCACATTTTTATGATTGATTGGATAATCAGAATAGATGAAAGTTTGATATCATGACCGGTGGATGTATCTAAAAGAAAATAAGAAAGGAAGTCATGGAAATACTAGCAAAGTTCAGTGAAAATGAATTTACCTGGGGGATACATCAAGAATTAGAAGTTGGGGAACTGGAAAAATCTACAACAAAATAGAAAAAGAGTAATAAACTGGACTCAATTACAGTGAGTTTGGTTGAACATGAATATGAATCATAAGAAGAGAAATGGGACGATACTGAACATGAAAATTACTAGATAGCTTTTCAACTTGATTGGTGGCATTAGAGTAATGCACAACTAGAACGAATTATTCTGAATGCAAGCAAACTGGTACCTTCCATTATTAAACCCCTAAGTTAGAGTTAAAACCTTTACCAGAACACTTAAAATACGGATATTTGGGGAAGCAAAATACATTACCTATGATTATAGCTATTGGGTTAAGTTT
Organism: Gossypium stocksii; assembly: GCA_020496765.1. Classification (NCBI taxonomy): domain Eukaryota; kingdom Viridiplantae; phylum Streptophyta; class Magnoliopsida; order Malvales; family Malvaceae; genus Gossypium; species Gossypium stocksii. The sequence continues at coordinate 35,529,872 of CM035623.1, read as the reverse complement.
AGAATAAGAACATGCTTTCTTAAGTGTTTTAAAAGCACACAAAAAAGGCATAGGATGGACAATCGCTGATATTATGGGAATTAGCCCTCTGTTGTGTGAACACAAGATTAGATTAGAAGAAGGAAAAGAACCTACAGTAGATGCACAGCGTTGACTTAATTCAGCTATGAAGGAGCTAGTGAAGAAAGAATTGCTCAAATGGTTGGACGCATATATTGTTTACGCTATCTCTGACAATGAATGGGTTAGTCCAACACAATGTGTTCCAAGAAAGGAGATTAACGGTGGTAAAAAACAATAAGAATGAGTTAATACCAATAAGCATAGGCACTGGTTGGAGAGTATGTATCGTCTATCAAAAATTAAATGATGCAACAAAATAATATCATTTTCCACTTCATTTTATTAATCAAATGCTTGATAGATTGGCAGGAAAGGATTATTACTATTTTCTTGACGAATACTTGGGGTATCATCAAATCTCAATATATCTGAACAACCAAGAAAAAACCACCTTCACATGTCTTTTGGTACCTATGCTTTCAAACGAATGCCATTTGGACTTTGCAACACCTCAACAACCTTTATGAGATGCATAACTAATATATTTCTTGATATGTTAGAGGAAGGCTTGGACATGTTTATGGATGATTTTTCAGTATACGAAGAGTCCTTTCAAGAATGTTTGGACAATCTTGAAAAAGTCTTACAAAGATGCGAAGAAACTAATCTAGTGCTTAATTGAATTTTTCATGTCTTCTCTTTCTTTAGATGTTTTAAGATAGTGCTTCAAAGAAATATGAAATTCAGAAGGTTGAGTTCCATTCTTCGAATCAGTCACTGCATACCATTCCAATATTTAGTCTATGTATGAAGCTTGTGATAATGTTATCACTTTTTTCAGTATTTAGTCTACGTATGACCAAATCTGGCGGTGTCACATTGGAGTGTTTTTCAAAAAACTTATTCTTGCTACACACCTGTTTGCAAAATAGTGCCAAAATCCACGAGCTCTAGACCTAAATTCATTCAAGATGTGCAATCAGACTTATAACCAATAGCGTTAACAATCACTTAACCATTAGAGCTGATAATCAATTGTGTCATTTCCTTGCACAATTAAATACTTATGTGCCAACTTCCAAATGCTCCCCAAGCTCAAGGCCCGTTTCTTCTAGGCCTAAAATTTAGGGTGTTACAATTCACTCCTCCTTAAAGAAATTTCATCCTTGAAATTTCCAACTATTCGAATAGTCGCGCCATACAGACTTCACCACCACGCTCTCACAGCGCACTTTGATCCTAATAACACTAACACACTCTAGAACATCTATCCATAAGAGCAGATAGATATCACATGCATACAATTTCTACATGTAAATTATCACACCCAAACAAAACATACCTGACTTAAACACGACTGCAAAATCCCAAACTCGATGCTCTTTAGACCCGCATCTGAGACATGCTTTTGTTTTCCAACGGCATTCACCTGAATGATACCTTTTACAATGCTTGCACGTCGGTGAGTTTGGATGCGTTTTAACACGTTTCACAGAATGAGGCTCCAGCCCCAGAGAACTGTGCTCCCTCTTATTCTTACAGTCCAAGCACCTTGTCTGAAGCGTTTCACTAATCTCCTTACTTCTAGCCTCGAACACCGCTTCTAGAACTTACCTTACTAACTGGGTCAGTGCCTCAGTACCAAGCTCCAGGTTATCGCTACCCAAAGTTGTTAGACTTACCTTAACCTCCGTCTCCTGAACAACCTTCTGATCTGATGAAACAGGTAACTCCTTGCCACCTTCTTTACCTTCGGAATCCATCACAGTCTTGTGCTTAACTTAGGGAATCTATACCTTCGGAAAGCAAACATAGAAGAAGTACAAAGTCTAATTTCAAATAACACAGTATAGTCTAATACCTAAAGTAATTTCGATATTTCTATCTACTACATTTCAGTTTTAAACAACTAATAGTATTTAGAAGACTTATAGATTCAGAGCCAGAGGCTTGGTGTGCCACACTTTTCGGGAAAAAAACTTAAAACCTTTCACATATTTGAAAATAACTTTTCAAAATTCAATATTTGAAAACCTATTCCACAATCGAGTTTTGGAACCTGGCTCTGATACCACTAAATATAACACCCCAAACCTGGCCTAGATGTTATGGCCGAATCTGGTGGTGTCACATTAGAGTGTTTTTCAAATAAATTGTTCTTGCTACACGCTTGTTCACGAAATAGTGCCAAAATCCATGAGCTTCGGACCTAAATTCAATCAAGATGTACAATCAGTCTTATAACCAATAGCGTTAACAATTACTTAACCATTAGAGTTGACAATCAATTGTGTCATTTCCTTGCACAATTAAATACTTATGTGCCAACTTCCAAACGCTCCCTAAGCTCAAGGCCCATTTCTTCTAGGCCCAAAATTCGGGGTGTTACACTTTCAATCCCTTAGGATTCAAATTCCTAGAATAAAATTAGCTTATTTACAAGTCTTTCATGCTAAACTATTGGGTTAACCACAATTTACCCGATTACAATGTCCTTACATAATTTTTAATGAGTAGAATGTCATCTACATATAGAACAAGAAAAACCTTTGCAAACTTTATACTCATTTCCTTTCGCTATATATTTGGAGGGTTGCATCATATATATGCTTTCTTCAAGATAACCGTTCAAGAATGTTGTCTTGAAATTTAGTTGTAAATCTTGTAATCGAGAGCAGTTGCAATGGATGACAATATGTAGATTTACTTAAACATGGCAATCATAGTGAAGGTTTCTTAATAATTGATACATTCTTTCTAAGTAAAACCTTTTGCTACAAGTCTGGCCTTATAAGTTTCCACTTTTCCATCCGCATTTCTTTTCTTCCTGTAGATCCACTTACACCTATGAGTTTTGTCCCTTTTGGTAAGTCTACAAGTTCCCTCACTAATTTGGATTCCATAGAATCCTTATAAGCTTTCATAACCATTTCCCAGAGCTTGGACCTTTCTAGTTGAATTCTTTATCCTGAAGGTTTTATATTACCACTCTGACCTTGGTAGACATATTCATAATATTGAACATACACATATATGCCAACTTCCATACTTAACATGTCACTCTTACTTCACACTTTGAATGAATCTAGATTTTTCTAGCAAGTATAAATCTTAATCCTTCTTAAAAATTGAGATACTTCTCAGCAAAATATCTATATAGAACTTCCTTCCTATGGATTTCCTTGGAAAATACATACTAACTGATATTGCGTTTGACGGATTTCCATTGAGTTTGATAACCGCTAGACAACCATTCAGATCATATCCTGAGCCAGACCCAAATCAAACTCAAGCTGATAATGAAACATTTTAGATCATCCGAAAGAATTCCAAACACCTTTGTTACCTGACATAAGAACGCCCAAACTAAAAACTAGTTTAGATTCTAAACAACCCCAGAATGAGACAAAATACTATTCATATATGGCAGATACCAAAAAACCCAGATTTCAACTTTACTTAGCCTAGAAAAACTCAAATCAACGAACACCTATACCTTTTATAACTATGAATATGCCCATATCTCATACTGATAGACTAATATAGTGGATTCCCTATCTAGAAATACAAATACATACTCTCTTTTGGGAACCTCATTCAACTCCATTACAAAACTAACCAATCCAAATTATCTCCAAACATATTAGAACCTTATTATAGAATTATCTAATGAAAAGATCTTAGAACTTACCAAGATCTTACCACATACATGAATAATAAGATTCTGCCATTTACGCAACCCCAAATACACCATAAAGGCGCTTACAAAACACACCACAAAGGAAATTACAAAATTCACCACAAAGGCACTTATAGAATATGCCACAAAAGCACTTACAAAATACCCCACAAAGGCATTTATAGAATCACATGTTTACTGTACCGATAGACTTCCACAGAAGGTGCCATGGGTTTCTCCCTCATGGGCTTATTCCTCTTCATGTTATGATCTACCAGTCCAGTCTTCAACTCACTAGAGGCATTGTAACACCCCAAACCTGGCCAGACGTTATGGCCAAACTTGGCGTGTCACATTGAAGTGTTTTTTAAAAACCAAGTTTTCATTGAAAACCCTTCTTTGTCTAAAAACTTGTTGCCAACCAAAACTTGTGTTTATTAAAATGTAATTAATTCAAAAGTTAATTTCAGGGAAGAAAAAAATATTAATTATTCCATAAAATCTATTTTCGGTGCGGAAGCCTAATTTAATTTTCAATAATGAACAATGTTCTACCTCAAAAGCATAAATCGTAAAACTAAACATGCCGATTTGAAATAATATCCAGAGGATAGGCCTTATTACAACCCAATCAAAATAATTTTAAAATACTAAAAAAAATTGTAATAAAACTAAGTCCAAACATCTTGCGAGTTGGCCACCTCCGAGTCCCTCCAACTGTTGAACCGCCTCTTGAGGTTCACTTGAAAATTAAAATAAAGAGGGGGTGAGTTTGTGAAAACTTAGTGTGTATGACCCTCGTCAAACACATAACATGCAATAACTAATCTGGGCCTAAGCCTTAATCAATAACAGTGGCCTCTGGGCTTCAGCCCACATTGGCCTCAATTAGGCTAGGGCCCATATCACAATTAACGGTGGCCTTTGGGCCTTAGCCCACAGTGGCCTCAGTTGGGCCTAAGCCTATATCACAGAATCAATATGATTGTGCAATGTGCAGTTACCCATAACCAACCTGTACACCCCCTTCCAACCCATACTCCTGTGGGGAGATACTCGACCCACCCATCCTTATACACCCGGTGTGGCACCAGTGGCGGCACCACTTATTGGTGCAGTATAGCTGCTCGGTGGCTAAAAAGCCTACGATAGCTATAAAGCCTTCGGTGGCTATAAAAGCCTTCGGTGGCTAAAAAGCCTTTGGTGGATCCACAGTCGTCAAGCGACTGTGCGACCCTTATATACACTTCCTCCAATCATAATCCCAGCCCATATGCAATATAATAACACATGAATGCACAGATAACATACAACATGCATAAGTCATACTCATGGCACATAGGGGTATTTTGGTAATTTGCCAACTAAGGGTTTTCCTATAATTTTGTAGTTTAAGGGTATCTTAGTAATTCTACCCTACAGGGGTATTTTAGTAATTCTATCCTACAGGGGTATTTCAGTAATTCTACCCTACAGGGTTATTTTAGTAATTTCTTAACACCATGGGTTTAATTACATACTTTGTCTTGTCAACAAGTCCTCGTTGGCTAAAGTGAATAGATACTATGCACTAGGTAGGATTCCAGAGAGAGAAGGTGAGTCATTCAGACCGCTTAAGTACCAAGCTTTCCCTAGATCCAATCCTAAACATGCATATACCCATTGCCACACTTCAACCTTATGACTTGTCCATAGTTACACTTAGATTGTTAATTATGTTTTATGTTTGCTTAAGCAATTATTAGATACTAGGCCCAAAAGTCCATTACAACCCTAACGAGTCCACATACATTCATATAGCCTATCAAGCCCAATCACATTTATATGACCCATCAAGTCCAAATCTAGTACAAGCCTTGCATCCAACTTAATCAGCTTGTCACTTATTACCAATCTACCCATTCTGCTTATCTGGGCCCACGAGCTCGTGGGGCCCATTTGGCCCATTCTGGCCCAATTGGCCAAAACGTGACCTAAGTCCATGAGATTGCTCATGGGGTCTTTAGTATCATATCGATTACTCTCATGCGAGTTTTTGCACACTTGCAAGACTACTGTAGCCAAACCTTCGGCTTTTCGGCATTTCGGCAGTTTGGCATTTAGACTTTTCAGCATTTCGAGATTTGCCAATCTATTGTGTGTATGAAGTGTATGTACACACCTGATAACAACACGCACTACGATCTCCTTAGCCATGAACCTACAAACAATATCGCTCTTCAATTAATCATATGCTTAACAAATATATTTACCGAAACTGAAATCTTACCACTTGCCTTACCTTGAGCGACAAATCCTAATAGTCTTTCCTTGATCTCTAGCCGCGATTATTCCCCTAGATCTGCATTGACCTTAACCATAAAAGACTAAATAACAGGTGACTTGCATCCAACACGAGCCACCCTTCCATTACTTATGACCATTTGGCCAACCTTTAAACTAAAGTAAGTTTACTCACCCAAAACCCGAAAAGCAAGGAATGATTTGGCAGAGGTCTGGAGAATAAAGATTCGATACTAACTCTAAAGATCAGTCGGCCAAAATTGAAGAAGGTAGTGGCAGCACAGAAGGGATTTGGCCAAAATTTTATTCGGCCCTAGAGTCCGGTGTCATGAAAAGAGATATTCGGCACAAAAGGAGAAGAGAAAATCGACTAATTTGGTTTAACACCCAATCGGCTAAGGTTCAAGAATGATATAGCAAAGAGAGGGTTGTGAAGAGAAGGTTTCCGGCAAAAGCAATAAAGCAAAGGAGAATTCAGTTTTGAGGCTACTAGTTATCACGAAGAGAACAAAAAGAAAAACTGGACAGAGAGTTTTCAGGATTCAGCTACCCCCTAGAAAAGACTAAATTCGGCACCTAAGCATATACCTTTGCCGAAATTGGCCACCACACACACCCATTCAGCTCCAACCCTTCTCATATCTCCATCTCCTAATTTTTCTCCACAATAAGCTCCTTAATCCCTTCATTGAATTTCTCTTCTAATCACTCCCTTCAGAGTCCACTCCAATGCAACTACTAGCCTTCTAAAATGTAAAAATAAATTCCCAAATAACGCCACTCTAGGCCTCGAACCTAGGATCCCCTTACCTGCTAAGGACGCCACCTACAGCTCCCTAAGTGGCGCTACTTTGCCACTGCACCACAAGCTCACTTGTGTCTAATTTCTGCCCCATTTATTTAAAAGCCATACAATTCAATGTCAGGGTTCCTTTAGTACTTAAAATAAAAATTTCCCTACTTCTAAGTTTAGATTTAAGACTTCATGGAAGCTCTCCAACACTAAAGAAAAATTACCTAACTAGAAAGCCAGTCACACATTCCACATCCAAAATCGCAAAAAAAGAAGGTTCGGGATTTTTGGGGCGTTACAGGCATCGCCATGAATGTTTTACTTATCATAATGTCATTGATCTCTACCACGTAGCCTTGCATATATCTTCATATTTTGATCTGCTAGTCTGGTTAGCACTATAATTGCTCTACCAAAGGCATCATAAAAAAATGTTATACACAAAAGTTACTTACCCAGATTGTTCATGTACTTGATCGATGCTTACTCTCTCATATCAGATAATCATAGGAAAACTTTCAATTTAACATTTTACTCAAATAATACCTTCCAAGGAAAAACCTTTGCATTACTTTTCATACACACTGTAACGCCCTTAACCCGACTTGATTTATCGAGTCTAAATCTCAAGAGTTACTGCACACAATACCTAATAGATTAACAAAATATTTTACAATTTCTCATTTCTTTAAAATATTTTATTTATTAATTTAAATGAAAAGCCTAACGTATAAAAAAAAATGAGGTCTTTAAAATAACTTATTCCATCAGTCTTGATCAAATCATTACAATATAGAAATTTGTTAACTACTAACACGATGGTGTATCCTAACTACACCACTCTTCCACTATATGCATAATGACACATTTTCCCACTACTCTAGCGCTCTCCTGGCATCGTCCTTCCTGGTTCAATCTCTTTCCAAACACCTAAATAGAATAACAAACCTTATGAGCACAAGAGCACCTAGTGAGCTTCATCACATCATACCTTGGCAAATACTTTATATCCTTGGAAGAATATTTACACGCCAACCATCATTTTGAACCAATTATATTGGGCAGATACCATTATAGTTTTGATACACATATATACACTAATTATCATACCCTTACATATTGATTCTTTCTTATCTACTAACTGAATATTCTTTTAGACATTTCTTAATTCTCTTTATTACATAAGTACTTCTCAACAGAACATACTGAAAACACAAAAATTTATATAATTTTTCATATCCGTTTTTACATAAAGTCATGCAGTTTGGGTAAAATTCTTCTTGAAAATTAATTAATTTTATTAAAATAATTAAAGTGTATTAAAAATTTGGACATGTTAATTTTTAGACAATTTTATAATTATTTTAAGTGAATTTTGATTATTTTCTATAGATTCGGCCAAAGAGCAAAAATTGACCCGGCAGACACTACTAGAAGAACAAAGCCAAGAAGCAATTTGAAGTATCGAGGTAAAATAATTTTTAGCCTAAGACAGTCCTAATATGTGTATTAATTCATAATATAATTAATTTTAATTTATTCCAAATTTAATTTGGGCTAAACAAATTACTATTAATTAATTATGGGAAAAGGGGTCTAGCTGAACCACACCGATTGAATCGAATTAAGTGAACCGAACCAGCCACCAATTGGGCAGCCCAAAACCGTCCATATGCTGACCAAAATCATCATTTTAGCTGATTAAATGAGATTGCAAAAAGGTCCTTGAAAGACTTCTAAAATGCATTTAAACCCCTCCTTTAATTATGGCTTTTCAGATTTGCCCCAGGTTATTTTTAGCAAAGTTGAAAGCCACCAACTTTGCCATATGTGTGGCCGGCCAAGGAAGGTCTCTTTAGTTTTTGGAATTTACTATTTTTAGCAGCCTTCCAAAGCTATAAGAAAACCCCCTTGCTGCCCATTCAAAGCATCCCTCAACACTCTCTCATTCTCTCACAATTCTTTTCTCCTCTCTCACTTTTCCTCTCTATTTTCCCACTCATTTCCTCCTTGTTCTTGTACCGGTTTCTTCTCTTTGAAAAGAGGTGTTTCTTCAGCCATTTTGAGCAGCAATTGAGTGTTCGTAGAAGCCTTGATCAATAGAGACAACAAAGGAAGAAGAACGAAGCAACCTAGTCAAGCCATGGAAAAATACCGGATTTGCTTCTTGTTCCCTATCTCTTTAAAATTTGTTGTTTTTATGATGAACATGTTTATGAATATTCATATTGTTGGAATGGTTAATTTAATCAGCTTATCTTGAATTTAATTCGTGTTGGGTTGATTGCATTTAGTCCTCTTAAATTATTAAAATTGTGTTTATACTGTTATAGGCCTCGGTAAATTGCTTGATTAAGTAAAATCATGCCTAAGTTATTCTTGCATTATAATTGTTAGATAACTAATGAGTTAATTATTTAAACACATTGAAATTGTAATTAATGGACACAATATTTAATCAGTGCATATTTATTCTTCTAAGGTAGCTGAAGATTATTTGGCGATACATATGCCTTTCATAACTTAGATTATTGTGATTAAATTGTTTCAAGGTAGGGATACTTTGTTACCTCACATAGTCTTTATTTGTTTATTAAGATTTGTTTAATCATCTTGACATAGGGATACGTTAAGGAGATAAATGGGTTTTGGTAAGCAAATATATTCATAAGTTAGCAAGTTACCGAGTTGCCGTAAAATTATTCGTAACAGTGTAAACATAAGTTTAATAATTCTAAGTTAAAGAAATGTGATTAATCCAAAACAATTATGTCATCTTGATTAAATCTTATTTGGAATTGTGCATTTAGAACTCTTGTGTTACTTTAATTATTTTACTTAGTTTTTAACCCTTAGTTTTTAATCATCTTTTTAAAACCAAAATATTTTTCATCACCAAAGTGTTTTTGTAACGCCCTAATTTTTGGGTTTCTCTTAGATTGTTGTTCATCTGATAAAATGTTTGAACTTTGGTATCTGGGTGTGTAATGCATGTTTGGGGAGTGTTAATGGGCCTATGGAGGGCCCAGGTGTTGGCTAGAAACTCGGCAAAATTTTGTATTTTTGACTTAGGAGATAGGGGTCTCTTGGAAGTAGGTGTGATAAGAAAATATGTGTGAAATGAGGCATAAGCTGGCCAGTGGTGGAGTGGCAATATGATGCCACTTAGGAGCTATAAAAGTGGCGCCTAAGTGAGCTTGGAGGTCTAAGGTTCAAGTCCCAGAGTGAGCATGTGTGGTGTTTAATTTTTGTGTTTGAACAGGTAAGAGTTTGAAGCAGAGTTGAACTCCGCTTGGGGTGAAATTTGAATCGGTCATAGGAGTGAATCAAGGAGCAAATTAAGGACTTTTGAATTTGAATGAAAGTGGCCGGCCAAGGGACTCTCTATGGTGCAAATTCGGCAAGCAACATAGGTAAGGCATAATCGGCATTAGGGTCTTTTTGGTGCCGATTTCTTTAGGCTCTTTTTGTGGTTCTTTTTCCGATTTTTACTTAGTAATTAGGTCTTCCAAATGCTTCTTTTTCCTTCTTTTCTGCTCTAGTTGCCGAACCCTGTTATACCCCATTACCGAACCCCTTTTGATCAAATACCTCTCCTATTCTTCTCTTTAAACATTTTCTCCTCTCCATTTGTTTCTTCAAGCCGAACCATCATTGCTAGACTCTCCCATTGACCGAATTGGTTCTACCCACACTCTTCTTCTTCTTCTACTTCTTCTTTCCTTCATCAAAGTCCTCTCCAACTTGTTAGCCGAACCCTCTTGTGCTTAACACCCTATTTTTCTCTTCTAAAACCGAAACCCTTCAACACTCTTCCTTTCTCGTTGTTGCAAGTGGAACTGTTGTGGTTTGGGGACTTAGATTGGTAAGTACTTCGTGACCTTGTCTCGTTAGTTTTCATGTGTTTAGGTTATGAGCCGAAACCCCTTTAGGGGAGGCTAACATTTCTAGGCTAAGGGCCTTTCGGCTTCTCTTTGGTTTCGTATGCGCTAGTGTGGACAAGGGACGTGCAGCAAGGGGCCGTGGAGATCAGCTCAGTTGGATAGTTGGATCTAGCTTATTTTCGACAAAAAGGTAAAGGCTTTTAGGGACTTAAGCCAGGTTGGCCGATTATGGTAAGGGGATTATGGCTTATTGGTTGTCAATTGTTAGGCTAACACTTTAGTGTTCAAATGTAGGCTATTTGTACGTGGGTTCTTCAACACTTCGACAGCTAACAGGTGTGTAACGCATCTCCCTCATAGACTAGGACGGCAAAGGCTGTAATGACCGAAAACTGTTCTAAAGTGACCGATCAAAAGTGACCGAAAATCGGTCTTGGAAGGATCTAAGAGTAGTCGAATACTCTATTATGGTCAAACTAGGAGTTGACGATGGCGAAATTACAGAAGGTGCAATTTCGAGCATTTCGGTAAGATGGGCTTCGATGGGCCAAAGATGGGCCTAATGGGCTTCTGAGCCCAAATCGGTAAAATGACTGTTAAAGGCTTTCTGATGACGTGGTTAATAATAATATGGTTAAATTGGTAATCTGAACCTAAAAATTTGGACTTAACGGGCTTAAGACATTAGTGGACACAGTAGGGCCCATTAGGGGTTTTGGGCTAAAAAGGGGCGAAACTGGAAATTAAGCTTAAATGGACTTTTATGGATATCTGTGGACTCATAATTAATTGAACATGCATAAAATCTCTGAAAATATGGAAAAGGGCTAAAATACCCTTAAATATGGAAAATTACCAAAATACGCTTAGGTGTAAAAAGACCATTATACCCTTAGGGCCAATTCTGTACGAAATGTATAATATTATGTATCTGCATGAGTTATCACTTAATATGAATATATATCTGATGCATGAGATGCTATATGTTGCATGCTATAGTATGTTTATATCTGTTGCATGGGGTATGGGCTTTTATGATGGAGGAAGCGTTCTGGCAGCCTCGTTGCAATCTGGTGGCCTCGCCACATATATCTGTTCTAGTGGCCTCGCCACAATATCTGTATCTGGTGACCTCGTCACAATATCTGGCAGCCTCGCTACAAATTTCTGTGGTGTGTAGCAGTTGGGTGGGTCGAGTAGTCTCCCCACATGGTGTAAGGCAGGTAAGGGGGTGTTATGGATGGATCTGGGTTGGGCTTTCTGTTTGCATATTATATCTGATTTGTATCTGTTATGGGCCTATGGGCTTAACCTGATTTCTGTAATGGGCCAAGGCCCAATTAAATATGAATCTGAGGCTTGATCTGTTTTGGCCTATGGTTGAGATTATGTTACACACTGAGTTATCAAACTCACCCCTTAATTTCATCTCTGCAGGTAACCCTCAACCATAGTGGGCTTGGAGCTGTGAGGGATTCGGAGTGGCCACAGCATCTGCAAATTCGGTTCTTTTTTCATTTTAAGTATTTTATTATGTTATTTTTGGGTTTAATTGTAATAAGGCCACTATTTAAATTTCTTTATTGGTTTTGTTTTTAATAATGGTTTAATTCATATTTTATCGAAACTGCTAGTTATAGGCTGTGCGGGTTTTCAAAATCTTAAGTACGGTTTCAAAACTCATCACGATCATGATACGGATAATCTAAAGGCTTATCAAAATGACTTTTCACAAACTTGCTATTTTAATAAAAAAATACCATCTAAGTCACAACAAGTAAAAAGGGTCGTAAACTTAGTTATAGGTTCATGTGACACACCAGATCTGGTCATAACATCCAGGCCAGGTTTGGGGTGTTACAGTTTTACAATTAATTTCATAAATAGTCCTTTTTACGATCCCTATGGGTATGATAACTCAACATTTACTTGTCACTTTATTACTTGTTGCGATTGTGTACACTTGCATATTTTTGTCATTCCACATACCTTTAAAATTTGTTTTATATAGACCATATCCTAATATGTGTGACTTATGTAGATTTGAGCACCATCAAACTATTAATCAAATCATAATTCGAATCAATGCCACACAACCCATACTGATAATATACTACGTAAATCAATAAAATCACTTCCATGCCATTTTACTCCAAAACCTCATATGCTCAAAATAATCAATAATCAGATTTCAAATAATTTCAGACAAAGTCATTATACCACCTAGATATGACAGATTCTAAATAACTCTAGTTCAACCATTTCATAACACAAGCGAACCTACAATGGTAATTTCTTAGGTCACACATAGATATGAATATATCTATATCCAAAATTATTAAAACATCGTGGAAGATACCTTTATTAACATACAGATACAGAGTTCTTTTCAATACTTATTCAATTATTTCATAGATCTTGCTCAACCTTTAACCCTAAGCAAATCAATATCATATCATAGCAATACATTATTGTAGAACCAACATAATTTATCAATAATTTACCATAAAAATATATATATACACATCTTACTAGACATACATGACAGATCACGCCACAATGGCCAAATAGATATGCCATAAAGGCATCATGCAAAATCTCATTTTTACTGTCCCGACGAACTTCACAGAGGATGCCATGGGTTTCTCCCTCATGGACTTATACAAAATTTCATGTATCGTGATTCTCCATTTTGATTTACACATTATCAAAGACAACACCAAGAGCAATACATACAAACATATCATATCATGCCATGAGTCTTAACCATATAGTCTTACACACATTCATGTATCGTGTTCTGCCATTCTAGTTTCATCTTTCTAAAAGCTACACCATGAATGGTTCCGAATCATACCAAACTACCATGAGCCTCTACATCATGGTCTTACACTCGTTTTCAATCCGTGACATGCTAATTTGGTTAGCAATTTAACTATTGTACTAAAGGCTTGACAGTGGAACATTATCTTAGCATCAACTTACCCAAATAATCACTTTCTTGCTATCTTATACACCTCGTATACTAGATTTTACCTACATGCTTGTCAAACATCATTCCTTCAATAAAACATTATACATATTATTACAACACATCTCTTATCTTTACTACACTCATACCCTACCATTTTTTGTAGAAATCATCATCCCATTTGTGTATATGTGTATATATATATATATTCATACTTCTTATTTGAACAGTTTATATAAAAGAGTCAGTGTAACACCCCCAACCCGTCTCGTCACCAGATTAGAGTTACGGAGCACTACCGAACAATTAGAAACTTTTAAAAATAATATCATTCCATAATTTAAAAATACTATAAACCTTCCATTCACATGCATATTATCCCTAAATCAAGCCCTCGAGGCCCTAAAAAAAAGCTTAGGAGCAATTTAGGCCTAATTTGAAATAAAATAGAAAGTTTAGGAAAAAGTTACAAAATTAGAAACAGGGGTCACTCAGGAGTGCGTCTAGGCCGTGTGAAATCATCCCAGGCCATGTAACTTTCGAACAAGGGATACACAACTATGTCCTTGTAACACCCATAACTCGAATCCATCGCCGGAAGGGTTATGAGGCATTATCGGAAGTACACTCATATTCATATTAATCATAAGTAATCATTTTCTTAAACTCTTAAATTAATCAAAGATCTCATTAATTAATGATTCTTATAAAAACATACACAATCAAATATGCAACATCTTTAACTAACTCTATTCGGCACATGAACATTACTACCTAAAGTCTAGGTGGATTCTCCCTTAAGTATCGCTTATATCAATTAGCTTTTCCCTAAAGTTTTCCCTAATTTACTTTTTGTGCACTTTTAGTTAGTTTTAGAATTAGTTTCAACCAAACCTCTTTTATTTTTAGGCTAGATAATAGAAAGGAAGTAAGTATTAGTACTTTTGGTTCCCTTGGGTACGACAACTTGGTCTTGCCGCTAAACTATACTACTGTTCGATAGGTGCGCTTGCCTTTAAGATCGTGATATTAGTTAGTTTTGGTGTGATCAGTTTTTATAAAATTTATTACTTAATATCGCGAGTCATATCAAGTTTTTGGCACCGTTGCCGGGGAACTAAACTATGAAGAAAACTCAATTTCTATTACTTTAGCCATTACTATATTTATCTATTTTTAGTTTTTATTTTATTATTTTTCTTTTATTTTATTTTATTCTATTTTTCTTTGTTTTCTTTTTCTTTTAGGTATTTCTAGTTTATGACTAGAAACAACCCAATAGGACAATTACTTTTTGACGAAGATTTAGAAGCGACAGTTCGCAGAGCTCGCAAAGAGATCAGAAGAAGCCTACATTATCCAGAACAAGGACAAGAGCTAGAACCGAAACCTACTGAAGAGATGGACGCACATCAAAACATGCAACCACCTCCAGCATTACCCGCAGAACTAGATGCAGAACCTCGTACTATGTATGATTATGCTAAACCTAGTTTAGCTGGTACTCAAACTAGCATTATTAGACCTACTATTGCTGCTAATAATTTTGAATTAAAACCTAACACCATTCAGATGATTCAGAAATTTGTGCAGTTTGATGGTTTATAGGATGAAGATCCCAACGCGCATTTAGTAAACTTTTTGGAATTATGCAATACTTTTAAAATTAATGGCGTTTCTGATGATGCCATTCGTCTAAGGCTATTCCCATTCTCTTTGAGAAATAAAGCCAAACAGTGGTTAAATTCTTTACCACGAGGCTCAATCACTACATGGGAACAAATGACAGAAAAATTTTTACTTAAATATTTTCCTCTAGCTAAAACAGCTAAATTACGAAACGATATCTCTTCTTTTGTGTAGATGGATTTAGAAACACTTTATGATGCCTGGGAGAGATACAAAGATCTTTTGAGACGGTGCCCTCATCATGGATTACCTTTGTGGCTACAAGTTCAAACCTTTCACAACAGTTTGAACCCATCAACAAGACAAATGATTGATGCAGTCGCAGGAGGAACAATTAATAATAAAACACCAGAAGCAGCTTATGAATTTATTGAAAAGATGTCATTGAATATCTATCAGTGGCAAGTCCTGAGGACAAAGCCGACTGAAACTGCAGGAGTTTATAATATCGATGCTGTCACCATGCTTACTAACCAAGTAGAACTTTTAAATAAAAAGTTTGATAATTTTGTTGGTTCTACGCAGGCACAACAAGTGATGCAGTGTGACGCGACTCAAGGAAATATGTTCACTCAGACTACTCATCTTCTACCAATGGCACAGAAACTGAGCAGGCCAATTATATGGGTAACAATTTTAGATCTCAAAATAATCCATATGTAACACATATAATGCAGGTTGGTGAAACCATCCCAATTTTTCTTGGGGAGGTCAAGGGAATCAAAGACAACAACCCCCTCAGGGATTTCAACAGCCACCGCTGCAACAGGAGAAAAAGCCCAATCTTGAAGAGATGTTTACCAAATTCATGGCCATGTCAAAAACCCAATTCCAGAACACTGAAACGGCATTAAAGAACCAGCAAGCATCAATCAAAGGCTTTGAGAATCAAATCGGTCAACTCGCCAAGTTAATATCAGAAAGACCACCAGGTGGACTTCCAAGTAACACTGAGACCAATCCTAAAGAGCAACTTCATGCCATAAATACAACAGATAAGGAGGGGTTAACCAAAACCAACCCAGAGCCATACAAAGAGCCTATGGTAAGTAAAGGAAAGAATGAGGTAAGTTATAAAGATAAAATTACCAAAGAATTTAAACCCCGTATCCCATACCCAACTGTGCTAAAGAAAGACCGCACAGATGAGCAATTCGATAAGTTTCTTAAACTCTTAAAGAAATTACATATCAACTTACCATTTGTTGAAGCAATTTTGCAAATGCCGGAGTACGCAAAATCTTTAGAGGAACTTCTCACAAATAAAAGGAAGTTGGAAGAACTGTCCACAGTGGAACTCAACGAGGAATGCTCAACTATTCTACAAAATAGACTACCGATCAAACTAAAAGATCCAGGGAGTTTTACTATTCCTTGTTTACTTGGTAGCTTAGAGGAAAAAAATGCTTTAGCTGATTTAGGAGCAAGCATAAATGTCATGCCTTATAACCTGTTTAAACAACTAGGTCTTGAAAAACCTAAGCAAACCAAGATGAACATTCAACTGGCTGATGAAACTATTAGGTTTCCTAAGGGAATAATTGAAGATGTGCTTGTCAAAATTGATAGATTCATATTCCCAGTTGACTTTGTTGTTTTAGACATTGATGAGGATAGCAATGTACCCTTAATTCTAGGGCGACCCTTTTTAGCAACTGCTAGGACAATAATTAATCTAGAAACAGGAGAACTTACATTACGTGTAGGTGAAGATAAAGTTACTTTACAAGCCCGAAACCTGATCAAGATTGTTGATGATAAAAACATTGTTTCAAATCCTTGTAAAAACACTGACCTCACCACCCAACCTTCTGTGCAGGATACACTCTACGTAGAGGTGACTCAACCACAGACAAGTTCATCCAAGGGGGACGAAACTAGAAAACGAATGCTTCAGATTGAGGAACTGGATGAGTGGTTGAACTATCATGAAAAACCCAAAATATGCCACAACAACCTAGAGCATCATCAAGACTACCCTCAGGTAATAACAAATCAAATCAAGGTGGGAGATAAGGTAATCTTAGGTGAAGGCAACCCTCGAATCTTGAATTCGAAGGAACAGACAAGCGACGCACCTTACTTCACGGTAATGAAAACCTTTCCTTATGGTACAGTAGAAATAAAACATGAGTCACTCGGCACTTTCAAGGTGAACCACACTCGACTCAAATCTTACATTAATAATAAAATTGCAAGCAGGATAGAAGAGTATCAACTCTTCAAGCCACCGTGAACGAATGAGCTTGAGAAAGTCGAGCTTAGACTATAAATAAGCGCTTCTCGGAAGGCAACTCGAGCACTAACCTAGTAACCTTTCTTTCTTTAAAATTTTAGTATTTTTCATGCATAAACTAAACTTTTTAAATGCAGAAATTTAAGATCACATGGCCATGCCCACGGGCGTGTCCGAGGCCATGTGAACACTTCAAGCAGAGACACGGTCGTGTACCGAAGTCGTGTACAAACAGAGGAAAATTTTTCCCAAAGCACGGGCCACCGATAAAACACCACAGCCGTGCGACATGGCCATGGCAACCCTGCAGTATCAACATGGGCTTACACAAATCCCCAAACCATGGCCAACACTGCCAATTGAGACACGACCGTGTGCCTACCTACACGACCGTGTGAGTAACGAAGACCTGATTGCAAACGGCAGTGAAACCCATCACACGACCGTGTGAGAAGCAAACACTGAAGGACACGGCCGTGTGACACGGCCGTGTGCCTCAACACACCCCCTCAATACGGGCGTGTGTCTCGAGCCAAGCGCGCCAAAATCCTTAGAATTTTATTTTTCCATTTTATTTTATTCTTTCTTTTTCATCATTTGATTATTAGTATTCTAGAACTTTATTTATTTTAATTTACTTATTCTTTTTGCTATTTATTTTTCTCTTTCATATCGACTAATCCCTAATGAGTAATCTCTATTTATCGAAAATTCTCACGACTAATTAATATTTTTGCAAGGAAGCTCTACAGATCATAATTAAACAGAAATGGGAACACCCTGCCACAATTGCTGACTCTTCCAATATCTGTCTCACAAGTTCATCCTCAATTCAGGGAGTTTCAATTCTCTCCCTATCTTATGATATTATACTTATCTTGCTATTTATATATCTTTGTACATTGAGGGCAATGTACATCTTAAATGTGGGGGGGAAGATTACCTTAATTCTGTCATTATCTATGAAAATCCCTAAAATCGTACTTTATGCGTTGTCCTTAACTAATTCTCAGTCTCTTATTAAGAATTTATTCTGATTGATTTATGATTTCTATTGATAGGTTGAGAATTAAGATATAGGTGCTTGTACTCTGATTATTCAAACTTTAAAATATTAAGGAATCAAGCATGATAAGTTGAAATTTTTGAGAACCCTAATTTTTTGCATAAGTCATTTTCTTTAATTCTAAGTATTATCTTGAGATTTGAAATTCATAGGAGTGACATCAAAAGCCATAATTCTGGTGAGATCTTGAGCCTTTTTTAGCATACATTCTTTCGTGCTCACTCTTATTATTGCTTTGAGTAAGTCAATTTTGATTTGTTATTCTAGAACTTGCTTTGATTATACACGTCAAGACCACATCATTGATTCGATATTTCGAGATGATAAAGGCACTTAGGTTTTAACCCACTTACTCCACAAAAAGCCTACCTCTACAATCTAACCCCTAGTGAACCCCGTTGAGCCTAACAACCCATTCTTTGACTCACCTTCTAACTATTAACCAATAACCTATTTTTTGTTGAATCTCATTCAATTACTTTAACCCCTATTTTTGTCAAGATTTGAAGTCAAATTATTATCTAGCTTTACTCTCTTCTCTAGTTGTAAAGTTGTAAATTTCTAAGTTATTTAATTTGAGTTGTTCTTAAAAAAAAACATGTGTACTTATAGTGAAATTCGATTGTAAATTGTAAATAGTTCAATAAGTTTTTGCATATTTCTATTTTCAGGCTATGAAGACAGAAATGATATTACCTCAAGAATTAGCTTTAGAAATATGTTTCAAAGTGATTGAGATCTTTCTAGCTAGATAATTTTTCAAGTTCAGTCTTGATTCTAACCCTCTTTTGCAGCCTGTGACAACACCCCTAACCAAGCCCTGTTACAACCACGACAAAGACCTTTTGGTCGAAGTGTTATATCAATCTATAGTGGTGAAGATGTGATTTCCTTGCAAGCTTATGGTAATAGCTTTTCAGGTTGACTAGAGAGTACTTAAATTCTGAACCCTAAACACTTCAGTGGATAGAGTGAACCTTTAGTGAGGATGTCAACTTCTGTTAATTAAGATGGAGAGATAATTACTTAGGAGAAGGGAAAAGAACTTATGTTTCAATGATAAAATTCTCAACTTAGAGTGATTGAGTCTTTAATGTTCTTTTGATTGAATTTTCATTGTATGTTTACCTGTGGATTAGTTTGAAACATTATTGATAAAGATTTTAAGTTGAGAGGAATGATTCTTAATTAGGGATTGAGATTTTGCTTGAGGACAAGCAAAGGCTTAAGTGTGGGGGTATTTGATAAACGATAAATTATACATATTTTTACCTCATGTTTAGCCTTTATTTTGGATGAATTATTATCAATTTAGTGAGAATTGGTGCTCTTAATCTTTCTTTTTCATATCTTATACTCAAGAGAGCATAGGGAAGAGAAAAGACTGGAAAATGGACCAAAAACAGAGAAAATAGGGCAAAATGTGTAATCAACAAGGCCCAAAGAGTCATCACACGGTCGTGGCACAAGGCCGTGGCACACGAAGACCACACAGTCCAACCCTCGACAAGCACGGCCAGGGCACACGACCGTGCCAACTCAATAGTCCCTGTAACACCCCATACCCAGCCTGGACGTGATGACCAGATCTGATGTGTCACATGAACCTATAACTAAGTTTACGACCTTTCGCTTGTTTTGACTTAGGTGATACTTTTAGTAAAACAGCAAGATTGTGAAAAATAATTTTAATAAGCCTTTAGGTTATCCATATTTGATATTTGTTGAGTTTTAAAAACCTTTTTAGGAGTTTGAAAAAAACACCCGCGCAGCCTATAACTAGCAGTTTCGATAAAATATGAATTAAACCATAAAAGAAAACAAAACCAATAAAGAAATTTAAATAGCGGCCTTATTACAATTAAAACCCAAAAATAAGATAACAAAATACTTAAAATGAAAACGAAAATCGAATTGGCTGATGCTGTGGCCACTCCGAATCTCTCACAGCTCCAAGCCCACTATGGTTGAGGGTTACCTGCAGAGATGAAAACAAAGGGGGGTGAGTTTGACAACTCAGTGCGTAACATAATCTCAACCATAGGCCAAACAGATCAAGCCTCAGAGTCAGATTAATTGGGCCTTGGCCCATTACAGAAATCAAGTTAAGCCCATAGGCCCATAACAGATACAGATCAGATATAATATGCAGACAGAAAACCCAACCCAGATCCATCTATAACGCCCCCGTACCGGCCTTACACCATGTAGGGAGACTACTCGACCCACCCAACCGCTACACACCACAGAAATTTACAGCGAGGCTGCCAGATATTGTGACGAGGTCACCAGATACAGATATTGTAGCGAGGCCACCAGAACAGATGTATATACGTGGCGATGCCACCAGATTGCAGCGAGGCTGCCAGAACAAATATATATATGGCGAGGCCACCAGATTGCAGCGAGGCTGCCAGAACGCTTCCTCCATCATAAAAACCCATGCCCCATGCAACAGATAGATACATACTAGCATGCAACATATAGCACCTCATCAGATATATTCATATTAAATGGTAACTCATGCAGATACATAAAATTATACATTTCACACAGAATTGACCCTAGGGGTATAATAGTCTTTTTACACCTAGGGTGTTTTGGTGATTTTCCACATTCAGGGGTATTTTAGTCCTTTATCATATTTTCAGAGATTTTATGCAAGTTCAATAAATTATCGGTCCATAAATAACCACGGAAGTCCATTTAAGCCAAATTTCCAGTTTTACCCTTTTTAGCTTAAAACCCCTATTGGGCCTTACTAAGTCCAATATCGTCTCAAGCCCGTTAAATCCAATTTTAGGTTTAGTTTACCAACTTAACCATGTCGCCAGAAAGCCTTTAACAGTCATTTTACCGATTTGAGCTCGGAAGCCCATTGGGCCCACCTTGACCCATCGGAGCCCAACTTACCAAAACGTTCAGAATTGCACCTTCTGCAATTCCTTCACCACCGAATTCATGGTTAACCCCAACAGAGTGAACGATTACTCTTAAGTATTACACGAGTGTGTTTTCGGTCACTTTCCACCAGTTGTCGGTCACTTTATGGCCATTTCAGCTTTTACCACTTTAGTCTAAAAGTTGGGGTTAGTTACACACCTGTTAACTGTCGAAACCGTTGACGAAATCCACGAACGAAAGCCTATCCTTAATCACCTTAATGTTAGTTTAATAATCTTTAACCATTAAACCAAAATCTCATTACTATAATCGGCTAACATGGCCCAAACATTAAAATCTTACCCTTCTTGCCGAAATATGGATTGGGTATATGTGCCTAGCCGTGTCAACCTGCAAGTCCTTGTGAAGTGTCTCCCCTTTGCCTCCACTAGCACAACAACATCAAACAATAAACCACGAAGCCTTAGTCCAACGATAGCCTTCCTTGAAGATTTCGGTTACTAACCTTAATTGTAAGCGATTAACGAAAAGAGTACTTACCACTGTGTTAATCGATTCAAGAAGTGCCTCTAGATGCCCTATTAGACACGATCTAAGTAAAAGAAAGAAAGAGTTGAGAGTAGAGAGGATTCGACTAAGCACAATAAGGGTTTTGGCTTATGAAAAGGTTTAGAAGAAGAAGAAAAAGAATGAGAGTGATCGGCTTTGGCAAAGAACAATCGGCCACAATGAGTTTCGGCTTCTTTTTGCAGTTGTCGACAGAGGTTTTGAGAAGAGAGACAAGGGAGAATGGATTCGGCTAGAGAAGGAGATAATGATGAAGGTTCGA
The DNA here is from genome assembly GCA_020496765.1 of Gossypium stocksii. Taxonomy (NCBI): domain Eukaryota; kingdom Viridiplantae; phylum Streptophyta; class Magnoliopsida; order Malvales; family Malvaceae; genus Gossypium; species Gossypium stocksii. The sequence goes on along the minus strand of CM035623.1, from coordinate 35,507,475 downwards.
TTTATGGTATGAGAGGAGAAGAAAAAGAATGAAGAAAAGAGGTGAAAAGGAAGTGTTTCGGTCAAAATGAGTGTGCGGCACAGGGGTTTAGGGATAATGAAATTCGGCTCCTAAAGCAGTAAAGGAAAAATAGAGTGACAAAAGAAGCCTATTGTGCTAAGTACAACTTGACAAAAGAAGGGAGTTTTACTAACCTAAAGAAATCGGCAACAGACACCTAAATAGAACCTTTAGAAAATCGGCACACCAAGTCCCTAATTGCCGAAATCACAAGCACCAAGCCCCCTAGCCGAATGGCACTTGCAGAGTCCCTAAACCGGCCACCTCTTTCGAAATTCAAAAACTCCTTGATTTGCTCCTTGATTAACTCCTATGACCAATTCAAATTCCTCCCAAACAGAGTTTAACTTTGCTTCGAATTCTTACCTACTCAAGCATAAAAATTAAAACGCCACCTTGCAAACTCTGGAGCTTGAACCTTGGACCTCCAAGCTCACTTAGGCGCCACTTTTATAGCTCCTAAGTGGCGTCATGCTGCCACTCCACTCCACCACTAGCCAGTTTATGTCTCATTCCATACACAATTATTTATAACACCTACTACCAAGAGACCCCTATCTCCTAAGTCAAAAATACAAAATTTTGCCGAGCTTCTAACCAACACCTGGGCCTTCCATAGGCCCATTAACACACTCCAAACAGGCATTACACACCCACATACTAGAATTTAAACATTTTATCAGATGGAGAGAAATCTAAGAGAAACCCAAAAATTAGGGCATTACAGTCCCGAACACTGCCTCTTGTCGAAATCACACGGGCATGGCACACGGGCGTGTTCTAGTCGTGAGGAAGAGGAATTTCACTCGGATTTGGATACTTAGGGGCTAAGAAAGCCATTCTAAACTCTATATAAAGACCCCAGGAGGCAACTCTAAAGATATACTCTTTTCTTTGAATTTCTGCCAACACAATGAGTGAAAGCAATGGATTACTCCAAGGGAAGCCGATTGATTCATCCCAGAAGCCAGAATTCTACATTAAGACAGAGGATCTCCCTAAATTCCTTCAGGGGTTTTCAGGTTCTTTATGTTTTGTTATCTTAATTCTTCTAAAATGTTTTCTTTCTTTATTATGAACTAAACCCCTCGAATACTTGAGGGGGACGAAACCTAAGACGGATCTTATTATTATTTATTCTTGAGTTATATGATAAATACTTGAGTTGTTCTTAATTATGTGTGCTTAATTCTTGTGTTAATAATCCTAGGTATTAATTCAAGAAACGGATGTGCTTAAAACAGAGGAGCAAAAGTCCCTGTGATAAGAGTAGATCTACCATAATTAAGCGGAGTTGCATGCAACCCTAGACATAGGGTGACATAAATCTGCTGGATTAGATTCAAACCTAATATGGGGAACCATAAATCAAATTAAGGCAACCTAGGGTGTTAATTAATAAAGAAACTTTAGTTAACAACCTAGGCCTAGTTGCTCTTCGCCTCGACAGAGGGTGTAACATAAATTAGGGATCTCTACGGATCAAGTCAAGTGAATAATTTGTCTAGCTCAAGAACCAATAACAAGTGAAGTCTAGGTGGATTCTCCCTTAAGTATCACTTATATTAATCAGTTTTTCCCTAAAGTTTTCCCCAATTTACTTTTTATGCACTTTTAGTTAGTTTTAGAATTAGTTTCAATCAAACCTCTTTTATTTTTAGGCTAGATAATAGAAAGGAAGTAAGTATTAGTACTTTTGGTTCCCTTGGGTACGACAACTCGGTCTTGCCGCTAAACTATACTACTGTTCGATAGGTGCGCTTGCCTTTAAGATCGTGATATTAGTTAGTTTTGGTGTGATCAGTTTTTATAAATTTTATTACGTAATATCGCGAGTCATATCAGTACCAAACTAATTTGACATAATAAACAAGCCATTTTCGCATGGCTTATATATATACAATTAAAATGAACATATCGAAACTAACCTATACATGCCATATAACCAAAACTCAAAACACTTATTTACCTTAACGAAAAATGGATAGTGTGAAGACGTCTACCAGATTTCCAACCCGAGCAAATCTCCGAAGCTCTATAGACATAGGAAAAACACACAGAGTAAGCTTTAAAAGCTTAGTAAGCCATAAGCAAATAAATCATTTCAATGATAATTATAATTCCATAACACTAAACTGAATTTTAGTCAATCTCAATCACAGGTACATCCATTGTACTCTTGAATTCATAGAACTTCATTAAATAGCTTCACTTATTTTATTTGTCTACACATAAAACTATGCTTTTAAATTCGAATAATAACCGTTATCTCAATTATATAAATCAAACTTGTACATATTCATTATGTAACCAACCAAACCATTGTCATTGTTTCACTAACCGATTTATGGATATAAAAACTAAGCATCTTAATATCACCGTCTTAATATTCATTTCATGATCAGATTTCAATTTAAGACCTAGTCATATCTCAAAACCATTTTTCTTATTTCATATTTCCCATGTTCAAATCATGGGACCGCAAGGCCATATAGTAAGCACATATATCATATATAATCATTTGTGTACCTTTCTTTTTCATTCATGGTAACTTGTTTCACATATCATTATTCAATACATAATCACCTTACATTTCTGAGTTTCAAAGATAATGCACATGTACCAGAATCATATATTTATGAACACAGTTACTATTACAATTCTTATATAATTTATTCGATTATAGTCACTTGCCATTAATCACATCTCATTTTCACATAGACCTTATATTACCGGATCATAATCATATCCACTTTCAATCCAAATAATCATAACATCAATAATACCTTTATGAATATAACAAATTCATAATTCATAGTATAATATAACTCATATATATACATAGCCTACATGGCCGATGATACCAAATTCATGAAAATGTCATTATACTATCAACTATAATTCCAGATTTAACTTCGTATAAGCAAGCACCACTTAGTTAACTGAATAACACTATTGGGAACATTACTTATCTTAGCTAAGTAAACATGGCCGAATCTACTTAACTAATTTCAGCATCACATGATAACTTACTCATAAGGTCAAATGTATAAAATTCACTACATTGCTTATATCCCGAATTGATGAATAGGTATACATATACGAATTCAATATATCATTACCGGATATTTATTAATTCACTTTAATAAATTACTTCACAAGGCCGAATATACAACTTCTGTATAATCTCACGTATATATATATAAAATTGAATCTGTAAATTTATTATAATTTCATACCAAATCACACATGCCAAATCACTTTAAACAAAAATCACATATAATCAATTATACCAATTCAATCTATTAGTTCATATTGAGACATGACAAATATCTGAATTTAATCACTTAAGAACTTACTTGGATAATTTCATATGATAATATCAACTATTCGGCTAATCCCTCTTTTCCACGATCCGAGTCTCGTATCTTTAGGTCTTGAGCTCAAATTAAAAAAAATTTTGAACTATTTCCTCAACTAATCAAAAAAAATAATTTAAGTTAATTAACATACATCAAAATCATATTCCCCATACTTTAAAATCCACTGCTCGAATTATGAAAGCATTTCAATTATGACATTCCACTATCAAATTATAATTAATTTGATACAAGACAATTTTATGCGCACTAAACCATAGTATTTATAACCATTTCCAAGCTCAAAGGCCGAAACTAACATATCAAATTATAAGCCTTGCACATTTGCATAATAAACCAATTTGGCCATATTTTCACCAAATTAAAACTTACTTGCACAATCATAAACATATACTACTTCTAATCTTAATGCCGAACTAATAAGTAAATTTATTTTTAATGTATAACCACAATTCTAAGTACAAGCCATTCAAATATATGACTTATGCTAAATTCCAAATAATTATTCCACACTTAACAATTTCATATACTTCATAAGCAACCATATATAATTTATGTCTCAAATGCAAACATTTCATAATATCGAAATTTATCGAACTCCATCTTCGAGCTTAAAAATAATTCACACACTTAGTGCTCATTAACCGATCTCGTACACTTAGTACTCGGTATAAATTCAATTTGCACATTTAGTGCCTAACAACCAATTTCGTACACTTAGTACTCGGTATCAATTCAATTTTCTCAATTAGTGCCAAACGACCAATTTCGTACCCTTAGTACTCGGTACAAATTTCATTTTGCACACTTAATACTCATCTCAAGCTTACTACTCTTTTACTTATATATATACATACCTATACCACAATCGGCTAGATAAAATAAATGTGTATATATATATATATATATAACACTTTGCTATATCCAATTCCACAAATATAAACACATTCGGTTATATCAAACCACATTATATATACACCTTTAACTATACCAAGTCATACATATACATTCACCTTCAATTATACCAAGTTATACATATATTCACCTTCGATTATGCCAAGCCATACATATATATTTATATACTTCCATTGAATTCGTGAACTACATTATAATTTAATTCAATCAACTCAATTGCTTAAAACTTACCTCGAATATTAGCACGTGGTAAATCGACTACTCGAATAACTTTGCTTTCCCCCGGTCCAATTTCGATCTCTTTTGTTCTTGAGCTAAATTGACAATAAGTTGAATTTATTTAAATCAATTGACCATATTATTTTCACTCAAAAATCACATAACTAGGATATTTACACAATAGCCCCTTATTTTTTTACGCATTGACAAATTAGTCCAAAGTCCATAAAATACCGAACAACAAGAATTTATCCATGAAACACTTAAGCCAAAATTACTCTATTCACCAATAAGTCCTCCTATTTCACTTATTTTGTCATTTAGTCCCTCTATTTAATTTTTTTTTACAAATTAGTCTTAATTGTTCAAATTCACCAAAAACCCAATATTAAAATTCATCCATCTACCACATATCACTAATATTCTATCATCAACAACAACAATCTATGAAATTTAACCATGACCGAATGAACATTTATCTATTATTTCAAAAATTAACACTTGAGTTTTGAAGATATCTTAGAAACTATTTCAAGAACACAAAAATTATTGAAAACCAAGTTAAACGCATACCTCAATTTGCTTGAATAAAGACCGAATGCCTAACTCTTTTCTCCTTTCTTCTTGTTTTTATTTTCGGTCATAAAAGATGAACAAGCTTGGCTTTCTTATTTTATTATGTTTTATTATAAGTTAACTAATATTTGATTTACCAAATTAACCTTATAAAACACATTTATAAACTATTTAAGTCGTGGGTTCTACCGTCCATTACAAGCATTATGGTTTCCCACTCATAACTTATATTATATTATATACATATTATTATAACATATATATATATATATATATATTGTACATATTAAATAAGAAAAATATATTTAACTTAGTTAATGCCATCCACTAATATATATATATATAATTGGACTTTTTGCATCATGAGTGCTTCCATTTAAGAAGCCATCACCAAAACGGTCCTTACAATTAAAACTAGCTAATTTTCAATTTATACGATTAAGTCCTTTCATTTAATCGGATACCTAAACGATAAAATTAAGTGACGAAATTTTCACAGATATAAATTCACACAAAATAAACATGGAAAAATAATTTAAAAATATTTTTCTGACTCAAATTCGTGGTCCCAAAACCACCGTTCCGATTTAGGTCAAAATTGAGCTGTTACAGTCCTCACCCGTGTAACTCACTGGGTAAGGTCACACGGCTGAGTCACAGCCAGGTTGTGTAACTCACTGACTTGTACCCTTTGAAATCCTCAGATGACACACGAATGAGTCGCCAGGCCGTGTGTGTCACACGTCTGAGTCACACACCTATATGTCAAGCTATGTGAACCCAAAATTTACCTAAATTCAAACTATTTCATGCAAAACCTTTCAACCCATTTAAGTACACTTTAAAGGGACCTAAACATCACCCAAACACACATCAAAATACCGTTTCAAGTTCCTAATTTAGCTAACCAATATGCCATTCAAAGGCACCATAATTAACATCCAAACATAACATACCAAGACAAGCCAACAATGCTTTAGTTCATGCCTATAATCTAATTCAAAACACTTACCAAGACTTGTCTCAAATAACCATTTTCATGACATCAAAAAATACCAAAATGGAACCTTATATACAAGCATTTAGAAGTGCCCAAAATGACAATACTTGGTGAAACATTAAAGTGCACCAACCTAACCATAACTTTCAAAGCATAAACATACCAAGACACCATTACAAAACATCTTATACCCTTCAACCACATATTCATTTATATATACATGCCACTACCTTAAGAGACACAAAAGCTACCAACTTGAATGGATAGTGTGAGCCAGTTGATTGATCCTTCCCAACTGTCAGCAACGTTTATCTACAAAACAATCCATAAGAACTAATAAGCTTACAAACTTAGTAAGGACATAGTATAACATTTAATCTAAATACAATTAAATCCAGTCCATAACTATTTGATTCAATGTTATCGAAGTATAAACAAGGACAGGAAAGTGTATTTAGCAGTACCGAAGTACAAACAAGGGCACGTAAGTGTAATCAGGGGTACCGAAGTACAAGCAAGGACACATAAGTGCAATCAAGGGGTACCGAAGTACAAACAAGGGCACATAAGTACAATCAGGGGTACCGAAGTTCAAGTAGGAATGCGTAAGTGCAATCAGGGGAACCGAAGTACAAGTAGGGGCACGTAAGTGCAATCAAGGGTACCGAAGTACAAGTAGGGGCACGTAAGTGCAATCAGGGGTACCGAAGTACAAATAGGGGCATGTAAGTGCAATCATTCAACAATTAAATATAAACATTTAATTAAAGAACTATAATATAAGGATACAAGTAGGAATTCATTTACGTATTCAAACACTATAAACTTACCCAAGATTCACTTTCGGTTTATATGCAAAGACTACTCTGCAGTTTTCCCTTTGCCACTATTAATATATTTTGGTCCCGTTCTTGATCTATATAATAATTAAATACAATATATTAATTATGCATACATTTCATAACAATTCAACACATATAACCCTAAACTTTTCATTAATTTCACATTTTTCTGAAACTTTTACATTTTTTACAATTTAATCCCAAAGCATAATTTTTTCCAAATTTTGCAAAATTTTCCAAATACTCAAGCTAGTCAAATCTTTATCCTTATATTTCTAGCCCACAATTATTCTAAATTCATAAAATTTCACTATGAATTCTAACATTTCATCAATTTAATCCTTTAACCAAAACTTAATAAAAACTACTATATAAATTAATCATGAACAACAATTTAAACTTTCATTTCACCAATTAACATCATGAACAACAAGAATTCATTAATGATACATTTAAAAATCTTTGACAGTTTCAAAAACAAAGGTACAGGTTAGCTGGACCTAGTTGTAATGATCTCAAAAATATAAAAATTAAAAGAAACAGGTTTAAAAATCACACCATGCAGGCCTAATAGATAGTCGAACCTCTATAACCCATCTCACCATTCAATATTCGGTGGAAAATGTCACTAAGGAGGAAGATGATGTTTTACTTTAATTTTTCTTAAGTTTTTTTATTAAATTACAATTTTACCCTTATTTATAACCTTGTAATTTAACTATATCCATATACAAAATTGTCCATATACTTTTACTATGGTTTAATTACCAAACAAGTTTGCCATCATTTAATAATTAAGCTATTTGATCATCTTAATGATATAATTAACAAGTTTTGCACTTTTTACAATTTAGTCCTTTTTCCTTAATTAGTTATCTAAACGTTAAAATTTCCTAACCAAACTTTAATATGACACTTATCACTATGTAAATATTCTATAAATAGTAGTTACGAGTCGACAAGATGGAAATTTATTGTCCCAAAAGCACTGTTCTATCACCACTGAAAGAGAGGCTATTATAGTCAAGACCATCGAAGATGGAATAACCACTGATTAGATCTAGAATCATAGCTTTTACCTTAATGAGGAAGAGATATAGTTTGATTTAAGAAGAAGAATTAGAGAACAACATGTAAGGAAGAAAAAGAACCCTTGATTTTGGTACCTTTTGAATGTACAAAGTCTAAGTATGGCATGTATAGGCTAGAAGGTCTATGTATTAAGTATGATATGTTTATTTGAAATGCCATGATTCTAGTTAGCAAATGGTATGTTTGTGCTTAGTTTTGGTTTAAGACTTGTGATGCCAAATGGTGTAAGTTTATAATGGTTATATGAACTAGTATGTTTTGGTCATTTTGAAACATGTCAATGTGAAGAAATGGTAAGATTTGGAGGTAATATGAATGAGATATGTACCATGTGTTTAATCATGACCTTGCTTGTCATATAGACATGCTTTGTTTGATATTTGAGTATGAATGTGCAAATGAAAGATTTGATCATGTTGAGGTATGTTTTAGGCATTGAATTTAGTTGGAATTGTGGTATTATTGTGGCATGAATTGTGGCTTGTAGGAATGACCCTTTTGATGGGTGGAAAGTATGACTTAGACCAAGTCTTCTTAGTGCCACACGGTTAGAGCACACGATCTTGTGACTCGACCGTATGACCCCTGCATCTGAAATGTTTTGGTAGTATTGCACACGGGCTGGACACACGGGCGTGTCTGGTAACGTGTGGTATTTGGTAATGTTGCACACGGGCTGCACACGGGCGTGTCTAGTGACCGTGGGTGGTTGGCAATGTTGTCCACGGCCAGGGTTAAGTTTAGGGCACGACTGTGTAAGGCACACGGCCTAAGCACATGGCCGTGTAGCCCTAATTTGAAATTTTTTCTTAAGATTATTCATATCTTTTGTATGTTTTCAGTTTAGTCACTGATGAATGAATGACGCTTAATCTGATCTTTTATAGCATCCTACGGTGTTATGGTTACTGATTTATAATATTTTTTGAAATTGGTAATCTATGATTATTCTGTTCTGATCTATTCTGAATATCCGGTAACGCCCCTTCCTATTCCGGCGAAGGTTATGGGATAGGGGTGTTACAAATTGATTGTGATTAAGGTGCCTTGTTGGCATATTGGTTGAATGGGTTAATGGTTTAGTGAATTGGTCAGTTTATGCATGTTTTAATAAGGTTTTGAAGCTTTAAAGTTGTGCAAAAATTGCGTTTAGGTATAAACTTGAAATGGATGATGGAATGGCTTGATTTTAGCTAATTTTAAGCAAAACGGTTGTGTGTCCCCTGTAGGTTTTAAAGGCATTCAAGTCAAGTTGTTACATGGCCTAGCACACAACTTGGCATACGAGTGTATGAGGCTATTTCAAGTGTTACACGCCCTAGCACACAGGTGTGTGGCTTGGTTGTGTGACCCAACTTCAAAAGTTCCATGGGTTGGAATATGACCATGTGTCCCTATTTCAATTGTTACACGGCCTAAAACACGGGCATGTGTCTTAGCCATGTAAGTCACATGGCCGTGTGATCCATGCAGTTCAAATATTCCAACTTTTTCCTGAACTTTCTGATTGATTCCAATTTAGTCTCAAATTGTTTCTAAAGTGTTTTAAGGTCTCAAAGGCTTGATTAAGGGGCGATTTGCATGTATATGAATGATTGATGATATGTTTATGTTGAGAGTTTGAAATGTATGTTTTAAAGTTACATTTTTACAGTAATGCTCTGTAACCCTATTTTGGTGACGGATATGCGTTAAGGGTGTTACATGGATCTTGTACAAATATTACTTGATTAGACAATTCAGTTGGCTCCTAATCAGGTCACATTACAAAACCCCGCTAGCACAGTGCTTAGGCAAATTGGTTGTACTATGCATACGATAGTAACTCTTACTAGGTTTACTCTTCATTTATCCTAATCTTTTCTTAAATAGTTGAATAACCATAGATAAACTCTTTAATGATTTCTATGGCAAATACTCTATGTGCCAATCATCAATTCTCCAAAAGCTTTATCAATTGGTGGATCAATCACCCAAGTGTGCCAAAATAGATAACATTCACCATTTTACGCCTTTCTCTCGGATCCGCCAGATTTGGGATGTGATAGAGATCTCCAAAAATGATCCAATTGACAACTCAAATCTGACAATTTACAAGGAAGAAAACGAGTGAGGTAAGCTTATAGAAAGCTTACTAAGTTTGTAACATTTAAACATCACATACCTATCTTTTAAAGCATACTCAATTTAACATATAGCAACAATCCTTGCCATATTTCACATTACCTACCATGCCAAATGATTATTAATATACATATAACATTGGCAAAATCACAAGATACATGTTTCATATACCATTTTACAACTAATAAATATTTAGCCATTCATGCCATGAATTCCATTTCTCAATAATTCATTAACTATTTTGCCCAAAGAAATGTAGTAAATTAACCTTGGATACACAAGAAATAATACTCACACAAGCTAAAAATCGAGACATTAACCATTTGTATCCTAGCTATTCACTAAGTTCACATAAGCCTTAACATGTATAAATTAATCTTTTCATGATTATAACCCATGATCAACTTGATCACAACATTCCATAAAATAACGGGTTTTTAGTTTAACAAGTACAATTGCCACGCTTAGCTATTCAAGCCTTTAATTCCATTTTCAAACTTACCTCAATTAACCATGCTTAATATACAAAAATACATATACACATGTATGATTCAAATTCAAAACATTAATAAACATAAAAAAAAGCTAATACGAAATTACCTAAATGAAAAACTACCAACACCTCAACGAGGACTACTCGACAACTTTTCCTTTCTCATGATTATCAATCGATTGATCCTTCTCTTGATCTATACATAATAATTTAGCTCAATTAACCTATAACACCCCTTACCCGAGTCCGACGTCGGGACAAGGTACGAGGCATTACTGGACCTAAACATAACTAACCATACAAAACCAGGCTATAAAATTTCATTCAATTCAAAACCTTTCATATATACTCATAACGTCCCTATAGCGGGCCTACGAGGCCTTAAACCTACATTGGAAGTGGTTAGGGACTAAACTGAGAACTTTCAAAAATGTTACAACACTTAGAAAATTTTCATGTTTTGGAGAGTCACACATCCGTGTGAGTAGGTCGTGTGGTCACACACGCCCGTGTGGCTCAGGACACCCTGTGTCCTCAGCCCGTATAACTTTCTGTTTATGATGTCATCAATAATTTAAGGTCACACGGCCAAGTCACACGCCCGTGTGCTAGGCTGTATGGTGAATTTACTTTCGTATTTAAGGTGCAGACTTCACACGACCTGGGCACACGCCCATGTCTTACACACAGCCGTGTCTCTCCCCGTGTGTTCCATACTGAGCATTTTATTTCTCCAAAACTACGTTGCAAAGGACACACAATCGATCAACACGCCCATAGGGCAGACCATATGTCACACACGGCCTAGACACACACCCGTGTGTCTACCTGTGTGGACAATATATAGGCTATTTACCAAGCCATTTGCCACCCCGAAAACACAAAAACACATATACCCATTCAACCACACTTATCATGACATAATTAAGCAACCAAACCTCCAGAATGAGGCATTCATTCATCATTCCCATACCACAATCACCATGCATAAAAATTACACAATTATCAATGTAATCATGCAAACTACCACATTCATGAAAGACATCAATACATGATTATACCAGTAACCAACATTGGCCAGTTTCAAATGGCCTTATACAAAATGAACCTTCAACTAACTTAGGCCAACATTTTTGGCCAAATAAAATATGACACTTAACAAAATGACCAAGTCCCTATACATGTCATACTTTCAAAAATATCACAAATATCAAATACCCAAAATGATGTTTCTGATAGTGTGATGCGAGCCTCCGACAAGTCCTGGTTTCGAGCTAGCTTGGTGACACTACAAAGGAAAGTAAAAGGAGTAAGCTAAAAAGCTCAGTAAGTTTATATGCAAATAAATAACACCATAACCACCTAATAACCATGCAATTTCATATAATGAAAAATAATACATTTATCATTGAAATCTCATAAGCTTACTTACTCAAGTACAATCTTACCATACGATCATCATTTATAGAATTTATACTTATGAATTTCACGTACACACCTGTACCACATTGTCATACAAACACATATTTTCACATCTTTATCATTCTTGTTGAACACTCAGAATATTAATGGATACACAAAAGGTTTGCACGTAAGGGTCACATATGTAGCCAAGGTACCTCATATCACATTTCACATATATGCTTGTTCTCGAGCTAGTCACGGGTCTACTCACACAAGCTGAAAGTCTGGACATAATTACTCAGTGTTGCTCACATAAGCTGAGAGGTATCTGCAACATATGTGGGATTACCTTGCCATTGGTAGACGTACAGACCAGCACCCAGAATCATATAAGCACATAATCACACATAGGTTCTGATCTCGTGATTATGATGAAGTAATAAAATCGATTGTACTTGGAAACTAACTAATATCACGATAAAAGGTAAGCGCACCTATCGAATAGTAGTATAGCTAGTGGCAAGACCGAAATATTGAATCTAGGGAACTAAAAGTACTAGTAATGACTTCCTTCCTATTATCTAGCCTAAGAAATAAAATGGGTTTGGTTGAAACTATTCTAAACTCTAAACTAAAGAAACAACAAAGAGTAAATTAGGAAATTACTTTTGGAAAAACTAATTGATTAGGGTAATACCTAAGGAAGAATCCACCTAGACTTCACTAGTTATCTAACTCTGAACCAGATGATTTCTTCATTTGATTTGATTCGTAGAGATCCCTAAATTATGTTAATACTTCCGTCGAGGATAAGAACAACTAATCCTAGATTGATTAATTGAAATCTCTTTCTAATTGAAACCCCTAGTCTTGCATTAGCTCGATCTATGGCTCCCCATATTAGATTTGACTCTAATCCGGTAGATTTTCATCGTCCTATGTCTAGGATTGCGATCAACTCCGCTTAATTGTGTTGGATCTACTCCTATGCAGGTATTTTTGCTCCTCTACATAAGCACATTCGACTTAAATCAATATCTCAGAAATATCAATTTAAGAATTAAAAATACAATTAAGAACAAATCAAATATTTATCACACAGTTCAGATAATAATAACAAGATCTGTCTTAGCTTTCATCCCCCTTAGATATTTGGGGTTTTAGTTCATAATTGTAAAAAGAAACATCTCAAAATATATAAAATAGCAAAACATAAGAAAACCCAAAAACCCCTGAAAGGATGGAAGGGAAATCCTCTGTCTTGATGTAGATCCTGGCTTCTAAGATGGATCAATCAGCTTTCCTTCGAGTAATTCCCTGCCTTTAACTCCCTGTCTTGGCGGGAATAATGTGTGTTCTTGTAGTTGCCTCCTAAGGTCTTTATATAGAGTTTAAAATGTCTTTCTTAGCCCCTAAGTAGCCTTTTCCAAGTGAAATTGAACTTCCTCATGATAGGGACACGCCCGTGTGCCACGCCCATGTGAGTCGATGTGGAGGCCGTGTTTGAGCCTGTTAAAGTGGCACGGCCGTGTGACACGCCCGTGTGACGAACTTTCAGGCCGTATTGATTATTGATTTGGGCATAATTTGCCCATTTTTGGCCCGTTCCTTGCTCTTTTCTCTTCCTTATGCTCACCTAAGTATAAAACATGAAATAAAAGGATTAGGAGCACCAAATTCCACAAATTCAATGATAATTCATCCAAAAATTAGGCTAAGCATAAGCTAAAAATATGTATAATTTATGGTTTATCAGGTTCCTAGTGACATGTCACTCGAATCATATTCTATTCTAAGGTTCAACCGGGATTTTCCTCACTTATCGAAGCTTTGTCAATTATGTCACATGTCGAAACCATTTTATTTTGAAAAATGGGAGTCGACTTTAAAAAGACGAAAACAGAGTCGCCACCAATCTTTTTACGAGGTGTGATCGGGTCGCCTTGAGATTCATCATTTTAATAAAACATTTTGATTTATGAAAATAATTATTTTGGTCTACAAAATTCGAGAAAACAGGTCCGAGAATCGGTTACGCTCGAGGAAGGATTAGCACCCTCAGAACACCCAAAATTGGTACCTAATTGATCAATTAATGTCTTAATGTCAAAGTTTTGAAAAGATTTTAAAATACGATCCTTTTTATTTAAAAATGTTTGAGTAAATCAAAATAGATGTTAAGACCCTCTTGTCCCGAAGTAATAAAATATCACATCCAGTATGTTAGGATACGACATTTTAAACCCTCGAAACTAAGCTTGTCTTTTTCAAAACTCATGGATTTAAATTTTAAAAGGATATTCGATTATTTGGGTTAAAAGAGTAATTGTAACCCAGTAAGTTAGGGCACAATTTCTCAAAATTTCAAATACGGAATATTACCTTTATTTTTAGAAACTATTATGTTTTGATTTCAAAAGGGTACTCGATTATTTAGATTTGACGAGAAAAATTGAAACCCGATAAGTTAGGGCACAATTCTCTTGAAGCTCCAAAATACCGAGTATTGAAATTTAGTGAAATAAATCATTACGCTAATAAATTACAAAACACAAATACTAAAGAACAATTCACGAAAATTACACGATGGACTAATTTTAAAGCTAATATAGGCAATGAAAAGACAGAATAATAGTAGAACATAGTTAATAGCACAAAATAATACAATATCGATGCTAAGGCTAACATGAAAATAATAATAATAATAAGGTAACAAAATCTAAATTTTGAGGAAGTGGACAAATAAATACAAAAAATATAAAGCAAATAATGACAATTTAGAAAATACACATATAGAAAAAAAAGACTAAGAAATTAAATAAAACTTTATAAAATTTTATATAAAAGAAATCGAATATAAAAATATATAAATAATAAATGATATATATAAAAAATAACAAAACAAATTATGGCAAATTTTAAATAAAAATAAAAGACACAACAAATTTTAAAATTACATTTAAAAGAAGTTAAAACTAAATAATATATAAAAGATAATCTATATAATAAGTAAAAAATATATAATAAAATAACCTAATGTAAATAATAAATAAAACAAAATGATTTAATATAAAATATTAAAATAAACAACAAAATAAACAAGGTTAAAATTTGACAAAACAGGGACTAAATCAAAACAAAAATAAAATCAGACGTGAAAAAAAACAAATAAATAAGTACAAATGGACCAAATCAAAATGCGTGCCATATCATAGGGACCAACTAGACAATTATGCCTTATCACCAAAATGGCGTCGTTCCAATATCTGCAGTTAAATGGCCCAAGGACCAAATCAAAACCAAAGCAAAATTCTAGGGCCAAATTTAAAAATAAAAGAAAAATAGAAATTTGACAAAATTGCATAGAAATAATAATGCAGAAGGACCACGGGAGCAAATAGCCCCTTAATTAAAAATGTAACACCCCAAACCCGACCTAGACGATATGGTCGAATCTGGCATGTCACGTCGAAGTATTTTTCAAAAATCATGTTCTTATTGAAAACCCTTCTTACTATTCAAAACTTCTAGCCATTCAGAATGGGTATAAAACCTACGTTAGTGTATTTTCAAAACGTGGTTCATTGAAAAGTATTTCCTTCATTAAAACATTGTTATTTATATTTCTAAAACATTGTTTGTTGCGGGAGCTTAATTTTAAAATAGTCAATTTACGAAAACACGATGTTTAGAAATTAAGTCGCAAAATTATTCCAAATATGTTGCGAAAACGTAGTGGTTTGAAAATAGATTTCTTTTGAAAATCGTGTGCTACTTCTAGCGGATATAGTTCAAAATAAATCCTAAATCCCAAATTAAAATCAAGAAATTTAGAGAGGCCTTATTATAACCCATCCAAAAGAAAACACAATTAAAGCAATGTAATTAAAATTATGAGAATCAAATGTCCATAGTGTGGCCACCTCCGAGTTCTTCAATACGTCGAACCGCCCTTCACTGAAGATTACTTGAAAAATTAAAAGAGGGGTGAGTTTACAAAAAACTCAGTGTGCAATACCCCCAACAATCAAACAACATACATCACATCAATCTGGGCCTAACCCATTACGATAATAGTGGCAAATGGGCCTTAGCCCGCAATAGCCTCAGTTGGGCTTGAGCCTATAGCAAAATCAGAATCAATGTATGTAATGCTTATAAGCCCCAACCAACTCTGCACTCTGTGTCCCGTCCAACCCTACACTCCCAATGTAGCACTGGTTGCAGCACTAACCAATATCGCAGCAGGGCTGCCAAAACTATAAGCGGCTTTAAGCCATTGGTAGGTCCACAGTTGTCTCGGGTGACCCGTGCGACCAGGTCCACAGTTGTCTAGGGCTACCTATGCGACCCTAACAGAATAATCACTTCCTCCAACTACAAGATCCCATCCCCATGCAGCATAATATTACATGCATAAATGCAGACATACCATCAAATGGCATACAAAATCAGTCATATATCATATAGGGGAATTTCAGACATTTTCCCCGTTAGGGGCATAATGGTTATTTCGTAATTCGGGGTCTAAATACACATACCGACCCATCAGTAAGTTCATAGTCGTCTCGGGTGACCCGTGCAACCTTTAGCAAACAAATAGTACGATTGGGCCCAAAGCCCATTAAGCCAGCCCATGAGCCCACACGACCCAAAGACCCACCAATTCTAAATTCAACTTTGGCCAGATGAACGACATAGCCAGGTCCAATATTTCTACATATCCATGACAGAGAATCGTGTGTGGCCCACGAGCCCATTGGGCCCACATGGCCCGCTTTTGTAACATTTTGAAATAGGGACTAAACAGAATAGTGGTTGCGAAACCACAAATCTGAGATAGAAAAATTTATTTCGATAAATTTTTATGATTTGCCGAGTGATTAGATGCATGTGTTAAAGTATTGATAGAAAATTTCATGAACTGCATGTTTGATTTGCCTATTAGGGCTTAATTGCAAAAGTTGATAAATATGAGTTCTAGATAGGAAAGGATTAAATTGAAGAGCATAATTGAAGTAGAGGTCCTTAAATGGAAATTATACCGTTAGGTTTCTATAGACAAAAATGGACATACATAGGTAGAAATAACCAAAGTTTTAATTAAGGGCATTTCAGTCATTTGGTAATTAAAAGGAATTAAAAGGGAAAAAGATGGAAAAATTGCTATCATCTTCTCCATAGGGCCGAACCTATTGTGTCTCCATAGCTAGGGATTATTTCAAGCTTCCAAGCTCCACAGTAAGTGATTCCAAGCCCCGTTTTTAATGTTCTTTACGTTTTTAGGGTCTCGGTAACTTGATTTAGCTTATTCTAGCAATAATTTAACCTAAGGTTCATATTTGGAAAAATACCCATAGGTGAAATGTGTTTATTTTGATGTTTTATGATAGAGTATGAGGTTTTAAATTATGTTAAACAACTTGTGCTACTCGGTTTTAAGTAAAAACGAGTCAAATGACATAATCGGTAAAAATACCTAATGTTCATAAGTACATGTTAGAGTGAGAATTTGATGTTTCCATTAAGGGAAAATGATCAGCATGTCCTAAAACATAAGAATTAGGGATAAAGTTTAATTTCTGAGCTTTGGGGAAAAAGTATAAATATGCAAAAGTTTCAGGGCAAAATTATAATTTTGCCAAAGTTAGAGTTAAGGACTGTTTTGATAAATGTGGGTATTAAATAAACTAAATGCTAATTATAGATCAAGAAGAATGAAATTTGGGGATAGACCAAGGAAAGAAAAAGGTAGAAGATTAAGTTGTCAAGTTGATCGCATTTTGCACCAAGGTAAGTTTATGGTAAATAAACGCAATACTTCAATGTTTTATATTAATGTTGTTAATTTCCAGCATATATACATTTATTTTATGAGAATATTCCAAGTTGAATCAAAGATGAGATAACAGAGAAAAAGTATCAAAAAGCCCTAGTTGAACCTTAGGGATGTATGGTATTTTGGGTTGAGACAATTGAGGAACATCCCATGTAAGTCCATATTAGACATATGGCATTGGGAGGTTGAGACAGTTGAGGAACATCCCATGTAAGACCATGCCTAAAGCATGACATTGGCAGGTTATTATCAAGTAGGAATGTAACACCCCCAAGCCCGAGACCGTCGCCGGAGTTGAGCTTGAGGTGTTACCGAACATAATTTATCATTTAAACAACTTTACATCATTTATTTTGACTTTCGAAATAAGTAGTTTTTCTGCATCATGGTCGCTAAAAAAATCATATCTCGAGTTACAAAACTCGAAATCAAGATCCGTAAATTTTTCCTGAATCTAGACTCACATATCTATCTACTAATTTTTTTCTAAAATTTTTGGTTGGGCCAATTAGTACAGTTTATTAGTTAAAGTTACCCCTGTTTCAGGACTTGACTGCACTGACCTCTACTTACTACGAACAACTTTTCTCCATGTACAAAATTCATATAACTATACCGTTTATTTCTCTTAAAATTATATTCAATAAGGATTCTGATCATATAAATTACACCTCCTAATTATTTTTTTACAATTTATAGTGAATTTTCAAATTTGGAACAGGGGATCCAGAAATCGCTCTGGCCTTGTTTCACTAAAACTCAAATATCTTATAACATATAACTCCTTTACCTATTTCGCTTTTACCATTTGAAAGTAGACAAATAAGCTTCAATTTCATAGTTAATTATTCACCTAATTCGTTTTCTACTATTTTTGGTGATTTTTCAAACTCACGTCGTTGTTGCTATAGTGTTCTGTTTTATGGCAAGTTTCATCTTTTTATGAATTCTCATGAACTATATAACATATTAAACTCACAAGGCATCCAACATTATCTAGGCTAGCCATACCAATTACTAATCATTATCAAGCATTTTGTCAACCAAACCACAACTATATCACAAGATTATTTACACAAAACAAGTATATTGCTATACATGCCATACATCAAAACATACAAACCAATTTACCAATTCTTCCTCGGATAGTGTGAGCGTTTCTTCGACCTTCCCGATATCCAAGTTGGCTCGCTAAAAAACTACAATGAATGAAAAGGAGGGAGTAAGCATAAATGCTTAGTAAGTTCACATGCAAATAACAAGTAACATAACAAAGCAATTATATCAACAACAATAGCATGATATCACCAAGATACAAACCACATTTCTAGCTATCGTGTATCATCTTACCACCTTATTTCTGTTATATCAAGTTTCAACCCGACGGTTAAGTACATACCTGTCCAAATTGTCCATTTCACAACACTTACCAAAATATCATTTTCATCTTGAGTATTCTTCCATTCTGCTAGAATTTTCCCCGTTAAACACATCGGAATATAACTCGGATACACGGATCATTTGCACATAAGTGCCACATATGTAATCAATCAATCATGTAACCCGCCCATAAGCGAACTCGGACTCAACTCAACGAGCTCGGGCGTTCGCATCCATAAGTGAACTCGGACTCAACTCAACGAGCTCGGATGCCTAGTTACATCTCATGAACTCGGACTCAACTCAACGAATTCAGACATTTGCATCCATAAGTGAACTCGGACTCAACTCAACGAGCTCGGATGCCCAACCATCCTAGTGACATGTCACTTGTATCCTAATCCATTCCCAAGGTTCAAACGGGATTTTCCTCAATCACACATTTCCCCGTCGTTCTCCTCAGAATATCGGAACTAATACGTTGCTTGCATCTCATACTTATCAATTTAATCGCATACTTTTCATACCAATACATAATATTTCACAAAGCATAATATTCATAATAACAAGTATCATATCATATAAATAGCATTAAATCACTTAAAATAGCAATTATGTTACATTATTTACACATGAACTTACCTCGGTACAAAATATAGCAATTTTGCAATTTAGTCCAAAATCTTTTCTTTTCCTCGATCAAGGTTGATTCCACGTCTTTCTTGATCTAAAATAACACATTTAGCTTATTTAATACTCTCATTATCAAAATAGTCCTAAATTCAAATTTTGACAAAATTATAATTTTGCCCCTAAACTTTTGCATATTTACACTTTTGCCCCAAATTTCGGAAATTAAATTTTATCACAAATTCTTATGTTTTAGGACATGCTGACCATTTATTTACCATTAGCAAGCTCAAATTCCCACTAAAACACATACTTATGAACAATATGTACTTTTACCGATTAAGCCGTTTTACTCGTTTTTACTTAAAACCGAGTAGCACAAGTTGTTTAACATAATTTAAAACCTCATATTCTATCATAAAACATCAAAATACACAAATTTCACCTATGGGTATTTTTCCAAATATGAACCCTAACTTAAATTATTGCTAACATAAGCTTTATCGAGTTACCGGGACTACGAAAACGTAAAGAACATTAAAAACGGGGCTTGGGATCACTTACTATGAAGCTTGGAAGCTTGAAACAAACCCTAGCTATGGAGAACCCTTGAAATTTCGTGGTAATGAAGAAGATGACCAATTTTGTGTTATTTTTCCCTTTTTATTTCATGTTAATATCCAAAAGACCAAAATGCCCCTCCTTACTAAACTTTCAAAAATTCCATCCATGTCCAAATTTTGTCCATGAACTTAAAATTGGTCAAATTGCTATTTAAGACCTCCTAATTAATATTCCAAAGCAATTTCATACTAGAAACTTCTAGAATGCAAGTTTTGCAACTTATTCGATTTAGTCCCTAATTTCAAATTAAGCACTTTACGCTTAGAATTTCTTCACGAAATTTTCACACCATCATAAAATCATATCATAAACATCAAAATAATTATAAAATAATTATTTCTACCTCGGATTTGTGGTCACGAAACCACTATTCCGATTAGGCTCTAATTCGGGATATTACAAGGAAAACCCAAGTACCCTTAGTATTCCAAACGGTTCATCGGGCTAATATACAGGCTATGTTACAAGAAAGTCCAGGTAAAGGAATGATAAAAAGGAAAGTTAAAGAGTAAGTGGAGAAGTAAAATAAAAAGTTTGTTGCTGATGGTGTAATATGAGTATATTTATATTTGGTGAATGTTGTCATTTATTTATTTGTAAACTTACTAAGCATTGTAACTTACTTCTTTTCTTTTCTCTCTTTTATAGTGTATCCAAGCCAATTCAGGGATCAAAAGGACGTTGGAGTTCGTTTCACACTATCAAGGGCTATCTTGGTATTTTATAGTTTGTAATGTTTTGAGTTATGGCATGTATAAGGACTTGGCCATTTGGTGTGTATGTCTTTATGATATGATTTAAGTATGGTATGTGAATGCTTGATGATGATTAGCTATTAAAATGGCTAATTAAGAACATGTTTTGATGTTATGTGTGCCTAAATGATAGTTTATGCAAAGAGATGATGAAGGAGGAAAAGTTGGCCATGAAACAGTTTTGTAACAGCAGCAGTGACGTGAATTTGAAAAATCACTAAAACTTGTAGAAATGGAACTAAATGGTGAATAAGAGATAGAATTAAATCTTATTGAGTCCATTTTCATAGGAAAGAAACAGGACAAGCAAAGGAAGTCTATATTGTGAGATATTTAAATTCTTGTGAAGCTGGTTCAGAGGGATTTTGTGATCCCCTAGTCTGAATTTATAAATTCACTAAAAATTGTACAAAAATAATTATGAGTTATAATTTATATGTATAGATTCCTTAGTGAGTCTATTTTCATTAAAAATAAGTGGAATTACTATATGAAAACTGTACTAAGAGATAATTGATTTTTAGTGAGGAGAGGTTAGAGTCATTCAACTGCAAAATAGGGGAAATTTTAACTAATAAACTATATTAATTTCCCATACAAAAAATTTTGGAAAATTTATGGTAAGAAGATATATGAGTCTATTTTCAAGGAAAATTTAGGGATTTAAATTTTGTGTTTTGTAACTCGAGTTATGATTAATTTAGTGACCATTATGCAGGTGGACAGTTTTATTAAGAATAGTGCAAATGAATTGTTTTGATTTGCTTAAGTAATCGAAAAATTTTAATGTTCTCAGTTTGGTCCCGAACAGCTCCAATTGCATGTTTTGGGCCTCGAGGGCCCATTTAGGGATATATTGGATGAATGTGAATGAATTAATTTTAAAAGCAAATTTTTATGCCCCGAACTAGTAAGGTAAGTCTAGTAATGCCTCATGCTCGACTCCGGCGATGGTCTTGAGTGAGGGGTGTTACATTTATTAGATGAATGTGAATAAATTAATTTTAAAAACAAATTTTTATGCCCCGAACTAGTAAGGTAAGTCTGGTAACGCCTCATTCTCGTCTCCGGTGATGGTCTCGAGTGAGGGGTGTTACATTTATTGATATCAGAGCAAGAGTTTAGTCGATTCTTGGAATATGCAGTATGAGTCAGAGTCTAGCTATACATGCCATACTTATATATTGATAGTGTGACGACTCTTGACGATTTTAAAATGCTTTTCTTTTATAGTTATGGATCCCGAACGTGTTGTTGCAGATGATGTAGAATGTAATGCACCCACTCCCACAGAAGGGATGGTGCCACTAGATAGTAGTGAAAGGCCCGTTACAGTTAGTCAAGGAGGAGGGGCTCAAAAAGCCTTCTTTTAAGCTATGAATGATGGTTTGTCGAGTTCATTCGTACAAATCCGGCTATTAGACCTCCACCTCCTTATGATTCTCAGAATACCCATGTAGCTCCCCCAGTTACAGATACAGTCAGAAGAGAAAAGCCACCAGTTGATAAAATTAGAAAACAATGGGCCAAAGAGTTTCGAGCTACTAGAGATGATGATGCAGAGAAAGCTAAATTTTGGCTCGAGAATACTATCAGAGTTTTTGATGAGTTATCTTGCACACCAGAAGAGTGCATAAAGTGTGTGGTATCACTTCTTAGAGATTCAGCTTACCATTGGTGGAAGACACTTGTGTCAGTAGTACTGAAAGAAATAGTTACCTGGGATTTCTTTCAGGAAGAGTTCCATAAGAAGTACATCAGTCAGAGGTTCATCGACCAGAAAAAAACAGAATTTCTTGAACTAAAGAGGGGTAAGATGACAGTGACTGAATATGAACGTGAATTTGTTAGACTCAACAGTTATGCTAGAGAGTGTGTGTCAACCGAAGTTATTATATGCAAGAGATTTGAAGATAGGCTCAATGATAATATTCGACTGTCTGTTGGTGTTCTAGAGATAAAAGAGTTTGTTGTTTTAGTTGACAGAGGTTGTAAGGCAAAGGAGTTGCTGAAAGAAAAAGAAAAAGGCAAAGCTAAATTGAGATGCAAGATACAAAAAATAGACAGATAAGCAGATCATTTTAGTCTACATCCAAGAGGCCTAAAGAGATCTCTACTAGATCAAAATTTTCAACTGGGTATTCGAGCAGAAACAGAGATAACAGAAATATGGGTTCTAAAGCTCAGACTACCTCGACTGTGAGTGTAGACAGTGTCTAACCAGGTAGACCAGAGTGTCCATGGTGCAGTAGACGTCATTTTGGCCAGTGTCGAGTAGATGAGAGTGGTTGTTACAAGTGTGGTGCTCCAGATCATTTTATGCGAGAGTGTCCAAAAATGGTAAAAAAGGAAGAATTACAGAGTGCTAGGTTTGGGAATGTTCCAGTCCAAGGTAGACCATAGAGAAACCCGGGAATAGGGGCAGGTAGAGGTGCATCTAGAGATTCAGCAACGAGACCAGATGTTAAAGCACTTTCAAGGACCTATGCTATCCATGCTCGTGAAGAGGCATCCTCCCCCGACGTAATTACGGGTACATTTTCTCTTCATGATGTTAATGTTATTACTTTGATTGATCTGGGTTCGACCCATTCCTATGTTTGTATAAAATTGGTGCCTCGTATGAACATGCCCATGGAGTCTATGAGATTTGTGATTAAAGTATCGAATCCATTAGGTCAGTATGTATTAGTAGACAAAGTATGTAAAAATTGCCCTTTGATGATTAGAGGTTACTATTTTCCGGCCGATCTCATGCTATTTCCATTTGATGAGTTTGATGTGATTCTAGGTATGGATTGGTTGACTACACATGATGTGATAGTGAATTGTGGAAAGAAATTCATTGAATTGAAATGTGAAAATGGTGAAATTCTTTGGGTTAATCCAGATGAGTCAGATAGTTCATTTGCCATGATTTTTGTTATGTCTACTTAGAAATGTTTAAGGAAAGGATATGAA
Source organism: Gossypium stocksii (assembly GCA_020496765.1). Classification (NCBI taxonomy): domain Eukaryota; kingdom Viridiplantae; phylum Streptophyta; class Magnoliopsida; order Malvales; family Malvaceae; genus Gossypium; species Gossypium stocksii. The sequence continues at coordinate 35,483,181 of CM035623.1, read as the reverse complement.
GCTTATCTTGCTTTTATGTTGAATACTAAAGATCTAGAGTCGAAAATTGAATTAGTACCTATGGTATGTGAGTTTCTTGATGTGTTTTCGAAAGAACTACCAAGTTTGCCTCCTATCAGAAAAGTTGAGTTTGGTACTGAGCTGGTTTCGGGTATAACACCCATTTCTATTTCTCCTTATAGAATGGCTCCAATGGAATTGAAAGAATTGAAAGTTCAGTTGCAGGAATTAACAGATAAAGTCTTTGCAAGACCTAATTGTTCGCCATGGGGTGCACCAGTACCCTTTGTGAAAAAGAAAGATGGTTCGATGAGATTGTGCATAGATTATCGGTAGCTTAACAAGGTAACTATTAAGAACAAGTATCCACTGCCTAGAATTGATGATTTGTATGATCAGTTGAAGGGAGCTATTATGTTCTCCAAGATAGATTTGAGATCCAGATATTATCAGTTGCGAGTTAAAGAGTCAGATGCTCTAAAGACTGCTTTCAGGACTAGGTATGGCCATTATGAGTTCCTTGTGATGCCATTTGGCTTAACAAATTCTCCTGCCATTTTCATGGACTTAATAAACTAAATTTTCAGACCTTACTTGGAAAAATTTGTAGTTGTGTTCATTGATGATATCTTGATTTATTCTCATGATGAGACTAAGCATTCAGAGCATTTGAGAACAGTTTTATAGACTTTGAGAGATAATCAGCTTTATGCCAAGTTTAGCAAAAGTGAGTTGTAGTTACGGAAAGTCAGTTTTCTTAGACATATAGTCTCAGGTGAAGGTAGTAGAGTTGATTCGGGCAAGATTTCAGCCATTATTGATTGGAAGCCTTCCAGGAATGTATCAGAGGTCAGAAGTTTTCTTGGTCTCGTCAATTATTATAGACGATTTGTAGAGGGATTTTCCATGATAGCTACCCTATTGACAAGATTGCTACAAAAAGATATCAAGTTTGAATGGACTGAAAAGTGACAGCAGAGCTTTGACAAGTTAAAGTCATTGTTGACTGAAGCTCCTGTCTTAGTACAACCAGAATCGGGTAAAGAGTTTGTGATTTACAGTGATGCGTCCTTGAATGGACTAGGCTTTGTACTTATGTAGGAAGGAAAGTAATTGCTTATGCCTCTAGACAGCTAAAGCCACATGAGAAAAATTATTTGACACATGATTTAGAATTAGCTGCCATTGTATTTGCATTGAAAATCTGGAGACATCACTTGTATGGTGAGAAATGTCAACTATTTACTGATCACTAAAGTTTGAAATACCTAATGACTCAGAAAGATTTGAACTTGAGGTAAAGAAGATGGCTAAAGTTGATTAAAGATTATATCGATTATCACCCAAGTAAGGTAAACGTAGTTGCTGATGCTTTGAGTAGAAAATCTTTATTTGCATTAAGAGCTTTGAACACTAGTTTAACCTTATCAGATGATGGTTCTATCTTAGCCGAATTAAGAGCTAAGCCAATGTTTCTTGAAGAAATTTGTGAAGTTCAGAAAGATAACAGTGAGTTACAAGCCAAAAGAGCTCAATGTGAGTCTGATATAGACTTAGATTTTCAAATCAGTTCTGACGGTTGTTTAATGTTCAAAAATCAGATATGTGTACCAAAGAATGGTGAGCTTATTTGAAAGATCTTAGAGGAAGCGCATAGCAGTTCCTTGTCTATTCATCCAAGTAATATGAAGATGTATAACGATTTGAAGAAAATGTATTGGTGGGTAGGAATGAAGAGAGATATCACAGAGTTTGTTTCTAGATGCTTGATCTGTCAGTAGGTAAAAACCGAACATCAGGTACCTTCAGGTTTATTGCAGCCTATGTTAGTTCCTGAGTGGAAATGGGACTGAGTTGCTATGGATTTTGTGATAGGATTACCGTTGACACTGACAAAGAAAGATGCGGTATGGGTTGCGATTGACAAGCTAACGAAGTCGACTCATTTTATTCCAGTTCGTACGGATTATTCACTTGACAAGTTGGCTGAGTTGTATATTTCAAAGATAGTCAGACTACATGAAGTACCGTTATCGATTATCTCAGATAGAGATCTGAGATTCACTTCACTGTTTTGGAAGAAGTTACAGGAAGCTTTAGGCTCAAAGTTGAGTTTTAGTACAGCTTTCCATCCTCAGATCGATGGTCGGTCAGAGAGAGTTATTCAGGTACTTGAGGATATGCTTAGATGTTGTCTTAGAATTTCAAGGTAGCTGGGAAAAATATTTGCCGTTGGTAGAGTTTGCCTATAATAATAGTTATCAATCGAGTTTGAAGATGGCACCTTATGAAGCTTTGTATGGACATAAATGTCACACACCTTTGTATTGGACAGAGCTTAAAGAAAATTAGATTTTCGAGGTTGACTTAGTTAAAGAAACTGAAGAGAAAGTGAAAGTCATCAGAGATTACTTAAAAACAGCTTCAGATAGATAGAAGTCTTATGCAGATTTGAAAAGAAAAGAGATTGAGTATCAAGTTGGTGAAAAAGTGTTCTTGAAAGTATCCCCGTGGAAGAAAGTCTTTAGATTTGGCAAGAAAGGCAAACTAAGTCCACGTTTTATTGGACCGTTTGAGGTGACTGAAAGAGTTGGGCCATTAGCATACCGGTTGGCGTTACTGACAGAGTTAGAGAAGATCCATGATGTGTTCCATGTGTCCATGTTACATCGTTACCATTCTGATCTGTCACATGTGATTTCACAGACAGAGGTTGAGATTTAGCCAGATATAACGTACAATGAAGAACCGGTAAAGATTCTAACTCGTGAGGTCAGGCAACTAAGGAACAAAAGTATTGCACTTGTGAAAGTATTATGGAATAGGCATGGGGTAGATGAGGCTACATGGGAGTCTGAAGAGCCTATGCGAAAATAGTATCCAAATCGATTCACAGGTAAGATTTTCAGGGATGAAAATTCCTGAAGGTGGAGAAATGTAACATCCTGAAATAGGGCCTAAATAGAACAGTGGTTGCGAAACCACGAATCTAAGATAGAAAAATTTATTCTGATAAATTTTTATGATTTACCGAGTGATTAGATGCATGTGTTAAAGTATTGATAGAAAATTTCATGAATTGCATTTTAATTTGCCTATTAGGGATTAATTGCAAAAGTTGATAAATATGAGTTCTAGATAGGAAAGGATCAAATTGAAGAGCCTAATTGAAGTAGAGGTCCTTAAATGGTAATTATACCATTAGGTTTCCATGGACAAAAATGGACATACATAGGTAGAAATAACCAAAGTTTTAATCAAAGGCATTTTAGTCATTTGGTAATTAAAAGGAATTAAAAGGGAAAAAGATGGCAAATTGCTATGATCTTCTCCATAGGGCCAAACCTATTGTGTCTCCATAGCTAGGGTTTTTTTCAATCTTCCAAGCTCCATAGCAAGTGATTCCAAGCCCCGTTTTTAATGTTCATTACGTTTTTAGAGTCCCGGTAACTTGATTTAGCTTATTCTAGCAATAATTTAACCTAGGGTTCAAATTTGGAAAAATACCCATAGGTGAAATGTGTTTATTCTGATGTTTTATGATAGAATATGAGGTTTTAAATTATGTTAAACAACTTGTGCTACTCGGTTTTAAGTAAAAACGAGTAAAACACATAATAGATAAAAATACCTAATGTTCATAAGTACATGTTAGCGTGAGAATTTGATGTTGCCATTAAGGGAAAATGATTAGCATGTCCTAAAACATAAGAATTAGGGAAAAAGTTTAATTTTTGAGCTTTGAGGAAAAAAGTGTAAATATGCAAAAGTTTAGGGGTAAAATTATAATTTTTCTAAAGTTAGAGTTAAGGACTATTTTGATAAATGTGGGTATTAAATAAACTAAATTTTCTAATTATAGATCAGGAAGAATGAAATTTGGGGATAGACCGAGGAAAGAAAAAGGTAAAAGATTAGGTTGTCAAGTTGATCGCATTTTGCACCGAGGTAAGTTTACAGTAAATAAATGCAATACTTTAATGTTTTATGTTAATGTTGTTAATTTCCAGCAGGTATACATTTATTTTATGAGAATATTCCAAGTTGAATCAAAGATAGATAACAGAGAAAAAGTATCAGAAAGCCCCGGTTGAACCTTAGGGATGTATGGTATTTTGGGTTGAGATAGTTGAGGAACATCCCATGTAAGTCCATATTAGACATATGGAATTGGCATGTTGAGATAGTTGAGGAACATCCCATGTAAGTCCATATCAGATATATGGCCTTGGCAGGACAGGAAACATCCTATGTAAGACCATGGCTAGAGCATGGCATTGGCAGGTTATTATTAGGCAGGAAAACCCAAGTACCCTTAGTATTCCAAACGATTCATCGGGCTAATATACAGGCTATGTTACAAGAAAGTCCAGGTAAAGGAATGATAAACAGGAAAGTTAAAGAGTAAGTGGAGAAGTAAAATAAAAAGTTTGTTGCTGATGGTGTAATATGAGTATATTTATATTTGGTGAATGTTGTCATTTATTTATTTGTAAACTTACTAAGCATTGTAGCTTAATTCTTTTCTTTTCTCTCTTTTATAGTGTAGCCAATCCAATTCGGGGATCAAAAGGACGTCGGAGTTCGTTTCACACTATCGAGGGCTATCTTGGTATTTTATAGTTTGCAATGTTTTGAGTTATGGTATGTATAGGGACTTGGCCATTTGGTGTGTATGCCTTTATGATATGATTTAAGCATGGTATGTGAATGCTTGATGATGATTAGCTATTAAATTGGCTAATTAAGAACATGTTTTGATGTTATGTATGCCTAAATGATAGTTTATGCAAAGAGATGATGGAGGAGGAAAAGTTGGCCACGAAACAGTTTTATAACAGCAGTAGTGACGTGAATTTGAAAAATCACTAAAAATTGTAGAAATGGAATTAAATGGTCAAAGAGTTATATAAATAAATATTATTGAGTCTACTTTTATAGGAAAAAACAAGGCAAGCAAAGGAAGTCTGTATTGTGAGATATTTAAATTCTTGTGAGGCTGGTTCAGAGGGATTTCGTGATCCCCTGTTCTAATTTTAGAAATTCACTAAAAATTGCAAAAAAAGAATTATGAGTCATAATTTATATGTATAGATTCCTTAGTGAGCCTATTTTCATTAGAAATAAGTGGATTCACTATATGAAAACTGTACTAAGAGATAATTGATATTTAGTGAGGAGACATCAGAACCATTGGACTGTGAAACAATGGAACATTTAACTAATAAACTGTATTAATTTCCCACACCATAAATTCTGGAAAAATTATGGTAAGAAGATATATGAGTGTAGTTTCAGGGAAAATTTATGGATAATTAATTTACTGACCGTTACATAGGGGGACAGTTTTATTAATAATAGTGCAAATGAATTGTTTTGATTTGCGTAAGTAATCAGAAAATTTTAAATGTTCTCGGTTTGGTCTCGAACAGTTCCAATTGCATGTTTTGGGCCTTGAAGGCCCATTTAGGGATATATTGGATGAATGTGAATGAATTAATTTTAAAAGAAAATTTTTATGCCCTGAACTAGTAAGGTAAGTCTGGTAATGCCTCGTGCTCGACTCCGACAACAGTCTCGGGTAAGAGGTGTTACAGCTTTGTCCCAAAATCAGCCTAAGCCCATGAGATCGATCATGATGGCCTCTGTCCTTGTATCAACTTTTCCACTCTTGCATTTGCACGCTCGTGTGGCAGCCGTTGCCATATTTTTGGCTTTTCGGCATTTCGGCATTTGTCGATCTATAGTTTGAGTAGTGTGTGTACACACCTGATTTATGAAGTGTACTACGTATCCCTTAGCAATGAACCTATATTCAGTCAAGAGGTATAGTTAGCCTTTTCATCATTAAAGATCATAAAACACTTATTCCCACGTCATTTAACTATTACCCATCTTGACTAAATAACAAATGGCCTATCCTTTTCTTAGATCGCTTGGTTAAGAATCGTTTCCTCTCCTTGTGGCTTATCTGAATCGCAAACATAACCTATCAGTTAACAATATCTAATATCTAGAATTAATCATATGCTAATCCAATGAAAACACTTGCCCAAAGAAAGATCTAACATTCGGCCTTACCCAAGATTCCTTGACCGAGAACTTACCTTGATCGAAAACTTAAGTAGAAAGTCAGTTACTACCAATCACTCATCCTTTAATCACACCCCGAGGCACCTAAACGAACCAATCATCAGTCAAGATAAGAAAAGGGAGTTTTGGCAGAGAGAAGAGGAATACCATCAATACCGAAAACCATTAAAAGCAATCATCATCACTTACTATCACATTTGGCAAAGAGGAGAGATTCCTAACTCGAGTTCCCTCGCTAAACAGTCAAAGATTTAGGATTAAGAGGATTGGAGATGAACGATGAAGACAAAGAAAATAGATGAAGGAAAGTGTAGAAGTTGACTAGCGACTCCTAATAGACAAAGTGAAACTATTCAGCTTTATGAAAAAAATGAGAAACACTGAAGGAATTTAGAAAAGTAAGAAGAAAGGTTCAGTTTAGAGATGGAGCGCTCAGTTTAGAGATGAAAAGGTCAGAAAGAAGGAAGAAAGAAATCATAAAGAGAGGAAAAATGAGAAAGAAATTAGCCTAGGGTTGAACAAGTAGATTCAGCTAAATGATAATGCTATTTCGGCTAAAACAAAGTAAAACCGAAGGTAAAAAGTCTTGAGTTGAGTGGCCAAAAGGGACAAAACACTCCAAAACCCAAAACAAAATGACCAAAATCGAACTCTGTGCCTACCTATTGTCCATTTCGGCTCCTACTCCTCAACAAATCAAATCCCCTTGATTATCTCCCCTTATCACTCCATCATCCACTCCTTAAATCACTCATTTGACCAATTCAAACCATCTTCATCAGAGTTCAATTCCAACTCAACCACTAGCTATCCAAAGGTACAAAATAAATGCCCATAAAACAATCCAAGACTCGAACCTCAGACCTCCTTGCCACCCTTGTAATGCCACCTTGCCACTAGACTACATACTCTCTTTGTGTCACATTTCAGGCTTAATCATTTAAAAGACTTACTACCAAGCAACCAGGGTTTTACTCACTTAAAACTAAAAATTTTGCTAAAGCCCAAGATTCAACCTAGGACTTCTCCAACACTTCCCAAGGCCCTTAACCATTGAGACAAACCTTCATTTATGTCACTTCTTGCACATCAATTATTCACGTACTGACTTCCAAACGCTCCCCAAGCCCAAGGCCTATTTCTTCTAGGCCCAAAATTCAGGGCGTTACAAAAAACATACGGATCCTCCCTGGGTCAGGTCAATAGGCAGATTTGGCCTTAAAATGACCTTGTTTTGGCATAAAAATCCCTATGTGAAACGGTTCCGTTTTGATAAGCTATAAAAACCAAAATTATGACAAAAAAACCATTTAACCCATCATTTTAAAAAAAATTCTAAAAAAGCTTCAAATTCTCTCCAGCCCTCCCTTCTCCGGCCTGGGATTCCTGCTGCCAGACCGCCAGTCGTTGGCTAGCCACTGGTGACGATGCCACCATCCGTGGTGGCTGGAAAGACAAAAATTTCACCTCTCGACCCCTAGATTCTGAATCTGGGGTTAGTTTTCCCAGAAAATGAATGAAAGTCGGTCAAAATAGGGAAAGACTCTTTGGTATACAACTTCCCAATTATTAAAAAAGGTAAAAAGTTTTTTTGCATTATTTCTATTTATGCATATACATCTCCTATTTGAACAGATGATGTAAAAATATCGAATAATACCTTCAAGAAAATACTCTGTTTTCTTTTAGATTTTTGTATTATTCATGTTCATAAATGTTCTTACATCGATTACATTCAGTTTTTATAACCAAAAATAAATAAAAAAATAAATACAAGATTTTGATTGTTGCTGTTAATTTCCTTTTTTGTAGATGTGAATGGCGTCAATAGGGGCGTGATTCACGTACTGATAGCGACGTGCGGTGAAGGCTGGTATGGAGGCTATGGCGCCCTAGGGTTTTAGAAACCCCAGGGTTTCTGATTTGGTTAACATTTTGGGCCTTTTGGGCCTATTTCATTTTTGGGCTGTTATTTTGGGCTGTACTTTTGTATTTGGGTTTGGGTTAGAGTTTTGGGCCATGTTGGGCCTTTTAACTAGATTGTAAAGGGATTGTTAAATATTTCTATTGGTTTTAGTTTCTATCGGGCCGGGCAAAATGGGCCTATTACAGTTGCACTTATTTGCTTATTGTCGTATAACAGAAATAGAGCAAAGACTTTAAAAGAGCCAATTTTGCCCAGTCTTGCCAAATCTTGACTTCTTGGCATTTCTTTTCTTCAAGTATCCCATCCCACTGCATCTTCAGGGGTATAGGAGTTAGTACTTCGATCCACTCCAATGTAATTTCAGGGAGAAGAGATTTGTAGCTTCGATCTACTCCACTGGAACTTCAAGGATATAAGATTTGGTAATTTCAACCTGCTACACTGCAACTTCAGGGAGATAAGGTTTTTATTTATTTTCTTGCTCCACTGCAACTTTTGGGAGATAAGGCTAGTGGCTTCAATCTACTCCACTTCTACTTCAAGGAAATAAGACTCACTATCTTCGATCTACTCCACTTGCTACTTCAAGGAGATAAGATCTACAATCTTTAATCTGCTCCACTGCTACTTTAGGGAGATAAGGTTTGTATATCTTTATCCTGCTCTACTGCAACTTCAGAGAAATAAGGATTACGGCTTCAATCTGCTCCACTGTAACTTCAAGAAGATAAGATTCATCGTCTTTGATCTGCTCCACTGCTATTTCAGACAGATAAGATCCACGATCTTCAGTCTACTCCACTGCTACTTCAGAGAGATAAGGTTTGTATATCTTTATCCTGCTCTACTGCAACTTCAGAGAGAGAAGGATTATGGCTTCAATCTGCTCCACTACAACTTCAAGAAGATAAGATTCATTGTATTTGATCTTTTCCACTACTATTTCAGTGAGATAAGATCCACGATCTTCAGTCTACTCTACTGCTACTTTAGGGAGATAAGGCTGGTGATTTAAATCTACTCCACTGCTACTTCAGGGAGATAAGAGTTTTGAATTCACCAATATTGCTACACCATCCTTTAAGGGACATAACCTATAGAATAGGTTTCATGGACATATGCTTGTGCCTAATGATTAGGATGCTATGATCAGAATGAATCAAATGCACCTAACTAGATGTGTTATGATATATGAATGTAGAAATGTCATGGGAATGTTCCCTTTTTAATATTTAGGGTATCATCACTTGTTGTTCGTATTATGCTGCCATCTTGTTCAGCTGGCATTTTTTACAGAAAACTCGAAGAAACCATCACATTTTGCTCCACTGGTCTGCCCCACTATAACCTCAAGGTCCATTCTACTGTACCTCTTCAAACCATCCCACTGCGACTCAAGGGTATAGGATCTTGAATCTTTTTCCATCCATTTCCGCTACAATTCAAGGGTATAGGATTTGTATATTCTTACATCAATTTTAGTCTGTTACACCATTCCCTGGGTATCATGACTAGATGTGTATGCCCAATATTTACATAATATCATTTTTCTTTTTTTTCGAGAATGATCCCCTTTGATGCTTGGGTTGACATTACTCATTTTTCGTTGACATTGTATCACCTACGTAATATCTTTCCTTTTTGTTCAATCACTATTTTTAACAGAAAATCCGAAGAGATAGTCTCAATCAGACTCTTCCTTCTCAGATATTTCCAACCCTTAAGCTTGGTGAGTTCAAAACAATAGTCATTATTTCAATGCAAAATACTTGAAAAAGATCATAAAAATGGACAAGAATGGAATTGATTTGGAGCATAGCTTTAAATGAATAAATTATCAAAAATAGCAAAGATAAAAAGGAAATTAATTAGGAAATGCATCTTGAAGAGAATGAAGTATACAAAGATAACAAATTCAATATGAGTAGGAAGAACACTAGGTGACCCAGATATCGCAGCTTGAACTTCTCTATACGAACTCCTTAGAGATTGCTTTAAACTTGACATGTGTTTAGGAAATCTAGAGTACTTTGCTGATGCCCCAATATGCAACATACTTCCTCCTTGTTAATTCACTGCATGCCCCATCTTTGATCAAAATTTGAGCCGCCCTTTTCAGGTTTTCAACTCAAAACCCTTTTGGTCTCAAAGCGCCCTTTGCGGGTTTTCGCCTTGGCCTCTCCTTCTTTTTTTTTTTTGAAAGGGTCTCAAAGTACCCTTTGAGGTTTTTCACCTTGGCCTCTTCCCCTTTTTAGGTGAAGTACTTCTTGACTGAATCTGAATTTATAGGATTAGGTAAGTTTTTTCCATCCATTTTAGTCAAAACCAACGATCCTCCATAGAAAGCCTTCTTTACCACATAAAGTCCCTCCCAATTTGGCATCCATTTTCCTTTGAAATCCCTTTGTATGGGAAGGATCTTTTTTAATACCAGGTCCCCTTCGTGAAATTCTCTTAGGCGAACCTTTTTGTCATAAGCTCGCATCATTCATTTTTGGTACATCTGACCATGACAAATAGCCCTTAACCTCTTTTCTTCAATCAAGTTCAACTGATCATATTGAGACTGGATCCATTCTGCTTCATCTAACTTTAACTCGGACAAAACTTGCAGGGAAGGTATCTCTACTTCAATGGGTAAAATTGCTTCCATTCCATAGACTAATAAGAAAGGTGTTGCAACAGTGGAAGTTCTCATAGACGTTTGATAAGCATAGACAGCGAAAGGTAACTTCTCATGCCAATCTCTATAAGTCTCAATCATTTTCCCCACGATCTTCTTAATGTTTTTATTGGATGCTTCCACTACACCATTCATTTTTAGACGATATAGTGACGAATTATGGTGTTTGATCCTGAATTGACAGTAGACCTCTACTACCTTGCTGTTGCTCAAGTTTAGTGCATTGCCAGATATGATCCTCTCAAGCATTCCATATCAACATATGATTTCCTTTTTTAAGAATTTACTGACTGCCGACTTAATAACGCTAGCATATGAAGTAGCCTCTACCCACTTGGTGAAATAATTGATGACCACGATGATAAATCGATGCCCATTCGAAGCTTTCGGTGAGATCGACCTAATGACATCCATGCCCCACATGGAGAAAGGCCATGGGGAAGTCATAACATGCAAAGGCAAAGGAGGTACATGAATTTTGTCTCCATAAATTTGGCATTTATGACATCTATTGGCATAGTTGATACTATCTCCCTCCGTGGTGGATCAATAGTATTCGAATCTCATAATTTGTCTAGCCATCATAAAACTATTAGCATGTGTTCCACAAACGCCCTCATGGACTTCTTCCAAATATTTTTTAGCTTCGACAACATCCACACATCTTAATAGCACCTAATCCTTTCTTCTTTTGTATAGGATTTCCCCATCTAAGACATAGTCACAAGCTAGTCTTCTTAACGTCCTTTTGTCATTCTCGGTTGCTTGGTTAGGGTATTCACAATCTCTCACATATCGCAATATATCATGATACCATGGTGATCATCCCATTCCTCTTTTTACATGTTGTAACAATGAGCTGGAGTCTCGTAAATACTCATCTAAATGGGTTTTACATCTTCTTGTTTGTTTACTTTAATCATGGAAGCCAAAGTAGCCAAGGCGCCTACCATCTAGTTTTCGTCTCGCGGGAGGTAACTGAAAGTGATGTCATCAAACTCCTCAATTAACCCCAGAACTATCCTTCGATAATTGATCAATTTGGGGTCTTTTGTCTCTCGTTCACCTTTAAGCTGGTAGATCACTATGTGAAATCTCTATATACTTCTAGCGTGCTGATTTTGTGTTCTATGGTTGCACAGATTCCCATGGTACATGCTTCATACTCTGCCATATTATTTGTGCAATCAAAATCCAATTTGTATGTTAGTGGATAATGATCTCCATTTGGGGAAACCATGACTGCCACAATTCCGCTACCCACAGTGTTTGATGCACCGTCAAAGTTTAGTTTCCAAAGATGATCTTTTGTAGCATGTCCATCAGTAGTTGCCATATACATTAACTCTTCATTGGGGAAACCAAAGTTCAAAGGCTCATAATCTTCTAAAGCTCTGCTGGCTAGAAAATCTACTATTGTACTCCATTTTATAGCCTTTTAGTTTACATAGACTATGTTAAACTTAGAAAGTAGAATTTTCCATCTGGCCATCCTTCCATTCAAAGAAGTTGACTCCATTATATATTTTAAAGGGTCTAGTTTCGAGAGTAGCCAGGTCATATGATATAACATATATTGTCTTAATTTTTGAGTTATCCAAATCAGGGCACAACACAATTTCTCAATTGGCAAATATCTCATTTCACACTCAGTGAACTTCTTACTGAGGTAATATATCGCATTTTCTCTCCTTTCTGACTCATCGTGTTGACCAAGCACACTTCCCATGAAATTATTAAACACTGCCAAATACAATATTAATAGCCTATTTGGATTAGATGGAGACAGCACTAGGGCATTTGACAAATATTGTTTAACCTTGTCAAAAGCTTTCTGGCATTCATTATCTCATACGCCGTGGTTGTGTTTCTTAAGAAGACGAAATATAGGATCACATTTCTCAGTTAATTGTGAAATGAACCGAGCAATGTAATTTAGCCTTCCCAAAAAACCTCGAACTTCTTTTTGAGTGCATGGCAGAGACAACTCTTGTATAGCTCTGACTTTGTTTGAGTCAACTTCAATTTCGCTTTCACTGACTACGAAGGCCAGCAGTTTCCCTAACCTTGCTCCAAAGGTACATTTTGCTAGATTGAGCTTTAGTTTAAATTTTCTCAATCTCAAGAACAACTTCCTCAAAACCTGGACGTGTTCCTTTTCTGTTCAGGATTTGACGATCATATCATTGACATAAACTTTGATTTTGTTGTGCACCATATCATGGAACAAGGTCACCATGGCCCTTTGATATGCCACTCCTGCATTTATTAGCCCAAAGACATCACCTTATAACAAAATGTATCCTATAAGGTTATGAAAGTGGTTTTTTCCATGTCTTCAGGATTCATCTTTATCTGATTGTATCTAGAGAAACCATCCATGAAGGAAAACAGTGAGTAACCTGCCATATTATCTACTAAAGTGTCAATATAAGGCAAGGGGAAATTGTCCTTTGGGCTGGCCTTATTTAAGCCTCTATAATCTACACACACCCGTACCTTTCCATCTTTTTTAGGGACGGTGACAATATTGGCTACCCATTCTGAGTATTTAACCACCTGTAGGAAGCCGGCATTGAATTGCTTTTTGACTTCCTCTTTTATCTTTAGCACAATGTCAGGCCTTATCCCTCGGAGCTTCTGCTGAACTGGTTTGCATTCTTCTTTTATGGGAAGGCGGTGTACTACAATATCAGTGCTTAACCCGGGCATATCTTGGTATGACCATGCAAAGACTTCTTTAAATTCCTGAAGTAACTCAACGAGATCTCGTTTTGTTTCTTTGGTTATGTACGTTCCAATTTTTACTACCTTCCTTTCTTCCAAGGTCATAATCTCCACTGTCTCTTTATGAGGTAGAATTTGTTTCTCTTCTTGTTCTACCATCCTTAACAAGTCTGTAGAGAAGTCACAGTCTCTATCATCTTTAAAATCCTGAAATCCCTCTAAACACATGTCTCGCTCAAAAGGAGATTCTGAGTCCATAATAGCGTCACTCATGTCGTTAATATCCAAGGACCTGTTGTAGCCACAAGAGAGTATACAAAAAACAAATGAATTTAAGAATAACTATTCATATGATATGAATGAAATGAAAGAATGATTTGGAAGAAAATTCAAAGAACGAAAGAAAAATTGTTTGTATGAAAAGAATGAAAGAATATTTGCTCGAAATTATAGCAATGATGTATTTCATTGAAATAAAGATGTCTGAACATGAGCCTATTTCACAAATGAATTCTTATTGCTTCTAGGCTTAAAGCAACAAGTGTGTTCTGAACATTACTTTGAGTAAGCTCTAAAAACTACAGGAATCTCTTTCACAGTCTAGTTTTTTAGAACACTTCTTGGTTCATAAGGGCGGATGCCTGACAAGTTCCCTTCCACAGTCGCTTCTTCGGATATGGCATTGATGTATGCATTTCCCAACATTTCTTTAATGGTTTTTTTTCGCTCAGGATGAATAATCCCTTCTGACATGAAAGTTTTGGATATGTGGGGGAATATCATTGGTTCCCATTTGACTTCTTCCCCACTCAAGTGTGTCCTCCTTCTTTCTTGTCTCTTTTCTAGCTCCTTCTTCTTTTGTCTCACATCTGGCTTGAATCCTAAGCCAAAATGGTTACGCTTATCCTTTAGTATTAGAGCCTCAACTCCCAAGTCCCTTCCCTGGTAAGGCTTCTTTCCCTATCATCAACTGTAAGCCCATTCTTGTAATCCTGCATATTTTTTGCATTGGAATCCTGTTCCCTTTAGTGATGAATATTGCATTCACAAAATCCAAAGATTGAAAAGAACATTCAATTGCTTCATTATTTGTCTCTAAATATGACGCATCACTGGTTATGGTTGCAATAATATCTTCTTCGGCATTTATCGTCACTAGCCAACCTTCTGTTACTAGCTTCAACTTTTGATGTAGTGACGAGGGACTACCCCTGCAGAATGTATCCAAGGTCTCCCCAATAAGCAATTATAGGAAGGCTTGATATCCATCACTAGAAAGTCCACCTCATACGTAGTAGGGCCAATGAACAAAGGTATTTCGATTCTCCCCATGACTCTTCTTTTCGTGCCATCGAACGCCCTCACTATGTTCTAGCATGCCTTCATGTGAAAACTATCCACGGGCAACCTATTAAGTGTGGATAATGGCAATACATTTAGTGTCGTTCCATTGTCTATCAAAACACCTGGTAATGTGTACCCTTTACATCTGGTGGTGATGTGTAAAGCTTTAATGGATCCCATGCCTACTGCTGGTATTTTATCATCATTGAAGAAAATAAATTTGTCAGCACTTATGTTGTTAACCAACCGATCTAGCTTGTTGACTGAGATATCATTGGCTAGATAGGTTTCGTTCAGCACTTTCATCATTGCGCTTCGATGTACCTCTGAACTGAAGAGTAAAGCTAGTATAGATATGCGAGCTGGTTGTTTATGCAGCTGTTCTACCATACTATACTTGTTGTGCTTCAAGAACTTCAAGAATTCCTTAGCCTCTTCCTCTTTTACTGGCTCATTAATAGGCAGTTTAGGTCCAACTGCCTTTTCCTTCTTTTGTTCCACCGTCAAGGCCATTGCTTATGCATTTACCGAATCATAGCGTCTTCCACTACGCGTATAAGAACCCACATTGCTTTTTGGTATTGTCATATTACAGTCATAATTCTAGGGAACCCTTTTGCTATGTTGATAAGGGAAAACTGCAGGTTTCTGGATTATGATTTTGGTGTCATCTGTACTCCAACTTCATTGCTTTTTGGTCATGAAATGATGACCACCAGGTAATTGACTTTTGGGACCTTCATTGTTGATTCTCCTTCGGACGCGCATATGTTTCCTTCTTCTTTAACTTCTTCGTAAAATTCCATCTCTTTATTTTCCATCAAGCCTTACATTAAGGCTCTGAACTCAATGCATTTTTGGATCTAATGCCCCTCTTTATGATGGAACTCACAGTAGTTCCTCATCTTTTCACAGCTCCCATTTGAATCCGATATGATTAATCCCCTTTTTACCATCTCCTTCCAGACCCATCACAAAGGGGTTTCTATTTCTGCAACATCTGTCTTGATTCTTTTCCCCATATTCTCTCCTATCGCGTTTACCCCATTATCAATATGATTGGGTAACGGATTTTCTACACTATGTTTATCATCAAATTTTACAATGCCCATTTTAATTAGTCTCTCAACTAATTTCTTGAAGGCAGTGCAGTTTTCTATTGAATGCCCTGTGATCCCTGCATGGTACTCGCATTAAGCATTTGTATCATACCATATGGGGTATGGGGGTTGTAATAGTTTTAAGTAAAAAGGGATACCACGTGTGCGTCAAATAAACTTTGATACAACTCCCTATACGTCATTGGGATTGGCGTGAATTGGAGTTTCTCAGTGTTTTACTTTGTGCCAGATCCCTGCCTTAGCGAACCCTGATGACCAGTGGTTACTGCTCTTGGTTGACTAACAATAATTGGTTTTAAGCACCCTTTGTTATATGTGCTTGTACTGTTCACTTCGTTTTCCTTTTCCTTGGGGCTGACCTTTTAGTACTCTCTCCCACATCTATCTTTCCACTTCTCACTGCATTTTCAATCATATCGCCTGTCATCACTATGTCTGAAAAACTTTTTGTGGCACTTCCTAACATGTGAGTAATGAACAAGGCCTTTAAAGTGTTGATAAAGAGCATTGTGGTTTCTTTTTCTAAGAGCGGTGGCTGAACTTGTATGGCAACTTCCCTCCATCTTTGCGCATACTGCTTGAAACTTTCATTTGATTTCTTTTCCATGTTCTGCAAGGTAATTCTATCAGGAGTCATTTTTGTCACATGACTATACTGCTTCATAAATACTTGCGCTAGGTCTTTCCACGAACTAATCCTAGCACGGCTCAGTTGATTGTACCATTTGGATGCTGCCCCCATAAAACTGTCTTGGAAACTGTGGATTAGTAGTTGATCATTGTTAACATGCCCAGTCATCCGTCTACAGAACATGGTAATGTGAGCTTCAGGGCAGCTAGTCCCGTTATACTTCTCAAATTCTAGCATTTTGAACTTGTGGGGAAGCACCAAGTCTGGAACCAAACTCAGCTCCTTGGCATCAATTCCACCATGATTATTAGTATTTTTCATTGCTTTGAATTTTTCCTTCCAACCATTTACATTGGCCTTCTAACTGCTTTGGCAGTTCCATTCTTGCCCCTTCCCTTTCTACTATATCATCCAAATCAGGGATAACAAGATTAGTTGGGTTATCCCATGGGTTAGAACCTGAGCCAACTTGGAAGTTCATTGGTATTGAAGCACCAGCCTGAACCTGTTAAGGCCTACTCATGATAGGTGGTCTTCAAGGGTACACCTCAGGTTGTGTCTATGCATGTGTTGGGGTAAAACGTGGAGGATAGTCCTCATTATCCTCCCCAGTATTGGCCATGGGGCCTTTTCCTTTATCCAGCATCCCAGTCAGCAGTTGGGACATCTGAGACATCATATTTCTTTAGGATTCCAGCATTTGGTCCCTTATGTCTTGCTGGATCTTGGCCAGTTGCTCCTGCATTTGCATTTGTAGCTGGTCTTGCATCTCTCTTTGGAGTTGTTCGAGTCTTTTTAATCTTTGATTCATATCCTTTGTCTT
Organism: Gossypium stocksii; assembly: GCA_020496765.1. NCBI lineage: Eukaryota > Viridiplantae > Streptophyta > Magnoliopsida > Malvales > Malvaceae > Gossypium > Gossypium stocksii. The sequence continues at coordinate 35,465,832 of CM035623.1, read as the reverse complement.
AGCACGAGTACCATAGTGATGCTTAGTTTCCTGATTAACTCTAAAATAACTTCAACTAATTAGGGTCCTTCTGTGGATTTTAATGCATATCATGCGATGCAATGCAAATGCATGAATGCAAAAAGGTATCGATTCTGATTCAATTTCATTTAGAAAACTTTATTAGAAAACAAAATTCTTTATATAAAACAGATTATAAGTATGCTTTTGCCCTAATGCCCAAAGTTTTAACTTTTCTAAACAACGAAGCTAGCTCTTGACCCCGGTCTGATTCTAGCTTATATTTCACGCTTAGCATATCAGCCTGAACTGCCAAAGTCTGTAAATGATCTGCTACCTCCCGAATCTGAGCCACAGCTTCACCCAAAATGTAACCTCTACTTTTAACTTGTTTCTGAGAGTAATAAAGTTGTTCCTTCTGACGCTCTTCACTTGTTTTAAGAAGCTCAACCCGGAGTTCGCAGTTCTATAACACAGACTATAGTTCTTCTATCATTCCCTTCATTTCTTCAATCTTGTTTAGACTCGACTTTAGCTCAATCGTAGAATTACGACTTCTATACTGATAAAGTAACTTTTCAAGTTCTGCCACTCTAACCTTTAATTCTCATTTTTCACCTTGAGTTTTTGACAAACTGCTTTCTAGGGCCTCTTTCTGTACCTGAGCCTCTTGGAATTTTCATTCCCACTGATTGACTTTAGTTCTTTCCTCCTAAACCTTTTGTCACCATTGCTCTGATGTTTTTCCCAATCTGGTAGTTTTCATTGATATACGCAACTTCTTATAATCTGTATTCAAACTATCCAAGTCTTCCTCAACCTTATTTTTCCTTTTCCTTAATTTCTCAGCCTCAAGCTTTTGAACATCAACATCTAACCTCAAGTGCATTTTCTCTTCCCCTAATTGTTCTATCTTCTTTTCAAGCTTCGAATTCCTCCTTTCAAAATCTTGCTTTATGATCTCCAGTTCTGATGGGACCATTTGCAAATAGTCATCCATTGGTCGAGCACTTTCTAAACTCGGCTTAGGGATATTATCGTTAACTCTTTTACTCCACCATCCGTTGTACTCAGGGGTCGTCATTGGACCTAAAGCCAATCTTTTAATTCGACAAGTTTGATTCCAAGTATTAGAAATCTTCTTAACCCTTTTCTTGTAGTTATCTCCCTTGTACAAAAACTCACACTAAGCTAGCCCATGTGTTGCTTGTATGTAATGTGTTGACCTATATTGCCTCAATACAAGTAAGGCAGCATATTCGACGGCTCCCCAAATTTCCAGTAGAGGGACCCAGTCAAAACTTCTACACCGGTAGAGGATTTCATTAAGAACCATCCAAGGAGCTCTCCATTTGACATCTTCTTCTAGTAGATTTTGGAGTATTGCCATCCAGTTTTCCTCTGATATGTCATCCCTCCTTGGGGTAGTTGCTAATGCTTTTAATGGGGAATAATTCTCAGAGAAAACTCAATAAAAAACTTTATCCACCTTCCAAAAATAACTGTGGAACCAAGCTAACAATAACTATACACATCCAATAAATTTGCCCTCGCTTGCTCTTCTACATGCATTCAAATATCTAAATGTCTCGACCAAGATCACAGGAACAGGTGTGACCCACTTCTCAAGTCGATCAAAGAGATCTGAGACTACCTCATCTACATACCCTAATACCCTAGGGAAGATCATTAATCCATATATACTTAAAGCAAAAACATCAACTCTCTTTTTTGTATCAGGATGCGCTAGAATCAAATCCCTCAAAATTTTCCACAGAATGCACTTACACTTTCCATTTTACTTGATCCTGGCTATAATCCACTATTCACCCATCCCCATAATATTCACTAATATCTTCCAAAAGGTTGGGACACTAGTGGCTCTCGAATAAGCTTTATCAACTTGAATCTTCAGACAACGCAGTAGAGCTGTATATTCTTCCACCGTGGGAACCAAATGGACCCTCCCAAAGGTAAAGCAACTATATGTAGGATTCCAATATTGGGCGAGGGACCAGAATAAATGCTCATCTACCTTGGTGTCGAGTAAGTAAGGCAGATCCCCATAGCTACAGTAAAACAACTAATTAGTCTCTTCATTCCACTGGTCCCATATCTCCCTTAATTCCTAAAGATCATTTTGCGTCACGCTGATGCGAGTGTAGTCTCATAATTCTGACGTGAATCCCTCAGCTAGACTATCCCCTTTCTAATTGCGTTTACTCTGACCATATACGGACAGTCGCATTATATTCCACCTTATCAAGAAATTCATTCTCCATAACCAGCTCTCTAATTTAGTAATCGGACATGAATCAACACCTTTTAAATATGAAATGGCATGCAATCATAATAAAAAAAAAAAACACACAAGTTAGTATCATGTACCAAAAATAAAAATCGAAGCAGATAAAAAATAATCAAGCACCTATCTGGGTGACTGCTAGGGTTTAGCATAGGTCTACCTAGGGTGAGCTCTTAGGTTTTCTACATGTGATTTAGCTCTGAAGTTGAGGTACCCAAACCAGCAGATTCCTCGATCCTCACCCATTATAGGCTCATACGGACCGAGTTCAGTTCAGGGGAATACATTTCCCTATGGCTACACGGAGATGAAAATCTCACGAAGACATAGGTATAGATGTATCCCGAAAGTGATCCACTATCCTACAAAGAGGTGAAAACCTCACAAAGGAGTAGCTTCTCACTCCCACTTAAACGGGTGTGACCAAACAGTCATGAAATACAATGTACGGGGATAAAAACTCGAAAATAAAACAAAAATATGAAAAAAATGGATGAGATGTAGTGAAAGGATCGTATATTAAAACCTAATTTTCAACTTTTGATAAAAAGACAGAAAATGATCAATTTACAGCTTGACTCTCTTATTGTCCCCAGTGGAGTTGCCAAGCTGTCGAAACCATTTTATTTTGAAAAACGGGAGTCGACTTTAAAAAGACAAAAATGGAGTCGCCACCAATCCTTTTTCGAGGTGTGATCGGGTCACCTTGAGATTGATCATTTTAATAAAACATTTTGATTTATTAAAATAATTATTTTGGTCTACAAAATTCGAGAAAACATGTATGGGAATTGGATACACTCGAGGAAGGATTAGCACCCTCATAACGCTCAAAATTGGTACCTAATTGATCAATTAATGTCTTAATGTCGAAAATTTTAAAAGATTTTAAAATACGATTCTTTTTATTTAAAAATGTTTGAGTAAATCGAAATAGATGTCAAGACCTTCTTGTCCCGAAGTAATAAAATATCACATCCAGTATGTTAGGATACGACATTTTAAACCCTCGAAACTAACCTTGTCTTTTTCAAAACTCATGCATTTAAATTTTAAAAGGATATTCGATTATTTAGGTTAAAAGAGAAATCAGAACCCAGTAAGTTAGGGCACGATTTCTCAAAATTCCAAATACAGAATATTACCTTTTTTTTAGAAACTATTATGTTTTGATTTCAAAAGGGTACTCGGTTATTTAGATTCAACGAGAAAAATTGAAACCCGATAAGTTAGGGCACAATTTTCTCGAAGCTCCAAAATACCGAGTATTGCCTTATTTTGAAAACTTTAGAAAAAAACTGTAGCAATTAAGTGAAATAAATCATTACGCTAATAAATTACAAAACACAAATACTAAAGAACAATTCACGAAAATTACACGATGGACTAATTTTAAAGCTAATATAGGCAATCAAAACACAGGATAATAGTAGAACATAGTTAATAGCACAAATATACAATATTGATGCTAAGGCTAACATGAAATAACAAAATCTAAATTTTGAGGAAGTGGACAAATAAATACAAAAAATATAAAGCAAATAATAACAATGCAGAAAATATACATAAATAAAAAAATAAGACTAAGAAATTAAATAAAACTTTATAAAATTTTAAATAAGAAATAAAAGGCACAACAAATTTTAAAATTACATTTAAAAGAAGTTAAACTAAATAATATATAAAAGATAATGTATATAGTAAGCAAAAAAATATATAACAAAATAACCTAATGTAAATAATAAATAAAACAAAATGATTTAATATAAAATATTTAAATAAACAACAAAATAAACAAGGTTAAAATTTGAAAAAATAGGGACTAAATCAAAACAAAAATAAAATCAAAAGTAAAAAAATAAAGAAATAAGTACAGAAGGGCCAAATCAAATCGCGCGCCATATCGTAGGCACCAACTGGACAATTATGCCCTATCACCAAAACGGCACCATTCCAATATCCGCACTTAAATGGCCAAAGGACCAAATCAAAACAAAAGCAAAATTCCAGGGCCAAATTTAAAAATAAAAGAAGAATAGAAATTGGACAAAATTGCATAGAAATATAATGCAGAAGGACCAAGGGAGCAAATAGCCCCTCAATTAAAAATGCACAGATCCTCCTCGGGTCAAGTCAGTATGCGGATCTGGCCTTAAAACGACCTCGTTTTGGCATTAAAAACCCCTATGTGAAACGGTGCCGTTTTGATAAGCTATAAAAACCAAAATTATGACAAAAAACCCATTTGACCCATCATTTTAAAAAAAGAACTTTCTAAAAAAACTTCAATTTCTCTACGACCTTCCCTTTTCCGGCCACCAGATCGCCAGTCGTTGGCTGGCCACTGGTGGCGGCCCCACAGTTCGCGATGGCCGAAAAGACCAAAATTTCACCATTTTCTCCTCTCGACCCCTAGATTCAGGATCTGGGGTTAGTTTTCTCAGAAAATGAACGAAAGGCCGTCGAAATAGGGAAAGACTCTTCGATATACAGCTTCCCGATTGTTGAAAAAAAGGTAAAAAAAAATTATGCATTATTTATCTTTATGTACATACATCTCCTATTTGAACAGATGATGCGAAAATACCGAAGAAAACCTTTAAGAAAATACTTTGTTTTCTTTTAGATTTTTGTATTATTCGTGTTTGTAAGTGTTCTTACATCGATTACATTCAGTTCTTGTAACCGAAAATAAATAAAAAATAAATAAATACAAGATTAATATTGTTGCTGTTAATTGCCTTTTTTGCAGGTGTGAAAGGCGTCAATAGGGGAGCCTTCCAGCGCTGATGGCGGCATGATGTTCGGCGGTGAAGGCTGGTATGGAGGCTACGATGCCCTAGGGTTTCAAAAACCCTAGGGTTTCTGATTTGGTTAACATTTTGGGCGATTCGGGCCTGTTTCATTTTTGGGCTATTATTTTGGGTAGTACTTTTGTATTTGGGTTTGGGTTAGAGTTTTGGGCCATGTTGGACCTTGTAACTGGATTGTAAAGGGATTGTTAAATATTTCCATTAGTTTTAGTTTCTAATGGGTCAGACAAAATGGGCCTATTACATCACATAAATCATTCACACATGTTATACAACATTAAAGCATTAAAAACAAAATAAAATGATGCATCATTTACTTACAAACTTACCTCGGTACAAAATGACTATTTTTGTGATTTAGTCCACTACCTTGTCCTTCCCTCGGTCAAGGTTAATTCCTCGTCTTTCTTGATCTATAATAACACATTTAACTCATTTAATTATCACATTATTCAATTAGGCCCCAACAAATCATATTAAGGTAAAATTACATTTTTGCCCTAACTTTTCACTTATTTACACTTTAGTCCTTAGGCTCGTAAAATGAAAAGTATTTGTTTTCCTAAAAACCCAAATCTGGACAAATCTTATTCATGCTTATAGCAGCCCACATTTTGCATTTATTCACATATTTCTACACATATTTATCAACTTTTGCATTTAGGTCCTTTTTGACATTTTCACCAAAAATCACCTAGCAAAAGTCGTTTATCACACAATTAACATTCATATTCTACCATTAGACATCAAAATATATGCATGGCACACATGGGTAAATTTTTAAACATAAACCATACTTCAAGATAATGGTAGAAATAGGTAAATCAGGTGATAACGACTTCAAAAACATAAAGAGCATTAAAAATGGGGCTAGGATGCACTTATTATCAGGCTTGAAAGTTGAAGAAACCCTAGCTATGGAGAGCTCCAAAATTTCGACAAACTCTTGAAAAAGATGGACACATTTTTTGTTTTATTATCCCTTTTTATTCTTTTATTAACCAAATGAACAATATGCCCTTTTAGCCTTTCTTTAAAATTTTACCCTTCCATGTCTATTTTTGTCCATCATAATATATAAGTGTCTAATTACTAAATAAGGACATCTAATTTACAAATTCATTACAATTAAGCATCCAATGCTTCTAGAACACATATTTTGCACTTTTTGCAATTTAGTCTTACTAGTTTAATTGGGCCCTCTATCAATAAAATTTCTTAACAATATTTTCACACATGCATTCGATCATACTATAAACCTTAAAACTTTATCACAATAAATTTTTCTACTTTGGATTCGTGGTCCTAAAACCACTATTCTAACTTGGCCCTAACTCGGGCTGTTACAACTCTCCCCCTTTAGGGAATTTCATCCCCAAAAATCTTACTGGAAAAGAGGTTTGGGTACTGTTTTCTCATGGCTTCCTCATGTTCCCACGTAGCCTCTTCAACTCCATGTCTTTGCCATAATACTTTCACTAAGGCTATACTTTTATTCCTCAATTGTTTGACTTCCCGAGCCAAAATCTTAATTGGTTCTTCATCATATGTCATATCCAGTCGAATCTCAACTTCTGTCAGAGAAATCACATACGAAGGATCGAAACGATATCATCGCAACATCGACACATGAAACACATTATGAATTCTTTCCAACTCTGACGGTAAAGCCAACCAATAAGCCACTGGTCCTATTCTTTTAATAACCTCATATAAACCAATAAAGCACAGACTCAATTTGCCTTTACGGCCAAATCTCAGGATCTTTTTCCACTGAGACACTTTCAGAAATACTTTATCGCCCACCTAAAATTCAATCTCTTTTCTCTTCAAATCCGCGTATAACTTTTCTCTATCTGAAGCAACCTTTACACAGTCACGGATTACTTTCCACTTTTTCCTCAGTTTCTTTAACCATATCAACCCTGTGAATCTGTCTCTCACTGAGCGCCAACACAAAGGAGTTCGACATTTGCGGCCATACAAAGCCTCATATGGCGCCATTTTAGTGCACAACTGAAAGCTATTGTTGTAAGCAAATTTGACCAAAGGTAGATATTTCTACCAACTACCTTCGAATACCAAAACACAACATCGGAGCATATTTTCAAGAATCTGAATTACACTTTCAAACTGACTGTCAGTTTGTGGATGAAACGCGGTACTAATGTTCAACTTCGTGCCCAAAGCCTCTTGCAACTTTTTCCAAAATCTCGAAGTAAATCTCAGATCTCTATCCAAGATAATAGAAATAGGCACTCCGTGCAAACTTACAATCTCTGTTATGTACAATTCAACTAACTTATCAAGTGAATAGTCGATACATACCGGAATAAAATGAGTCAATTTCATCAATCGATCAACAACGACCTAAACGACATCTTTCTTTTTCAGGGTCAAAGGCAAACCCATTACGAAGTCTATTGTAATTCTATCCCATTTCCACTTAGGTGTCATCATTGGCTGAAGTAAACCCGAAGGCACTTGATGCTCAACCTTTACTTGTTGACAAATCAAACAATTTGATACGAACTTAGAAATATCTCTTTTCATACCAGGCCACCAATACAATTTCTTCAAATCATTGTACATTTCCATACTACCCGGATGAACTGACAGCCAACCACTGTGTGCCTCGTGCAAAATTTTTTGAATAAGCTCATCATTTTTTGGTACACATACCCTATCTCTAAACATCAAACAATCATCCAAATCGATCCATAAATCTGATTCACTACCCATTTCACACTGAGCTCTTTTAACTTGAAGTTCTTTGTCACTTTTCTGAGCCTCACAAATTTGCTGAAGAAACATCGGTCTAGCTTTCAGTTCAGCAAGAATTGAACCATCATCAGACAAAGCCAACCTCATGTTCATAGTTCTCAAGGTAAACAAGAATTTCCTACTCAAAGAATTGGGGACTACATTCGCCTTTCTTGGGTGATACTCGATTACCAACTCATAGTCTTTCATCAACTCGACCCATCTTCGTTGTCCTTAAATTCAAATCTTTTTGAGTCATAATGTACTTTAAACTCTTGTGATCAGTAAAAATACTACATCTTTCATCATACAAATGATGACACCAAATTTTCAAAGCAAAAACGATGGCAGCAAATTCTAAGTCGTGTGTCGGATAGTTTTTCTTATGCGCAACTGTCTCGACGCATAAGCTGTTACTTTTCCCTCTTGCATCAATACATAGGCAAGAACGTTCAAGGACACGGCACTATAAATTACAAATTCCTTTCCCGATTCAGGTTGTACCAAGACCGGTGCCTCAATCAATAGTGCTTTCAATTTCTCAAAACTTTGCTGACATTTGTCGGTCCATTTAAACTTAACATTTTTTTGCAACAACTTTGTCATACGAGTGGCAATCATAGAAAATCCCTTGAGAAAGCATCGATAATACCCGGCTAAGCCAAAAAGCTTCTAACCTCAGATACATTTCTCGACATTTTCCAATCAACAATTGCCAAAATCTTACTTGGATCAACCCGAATACCATCACCCGAAACTATATGGCCCAAAAATCTAACTTTTTGAAGCCAAAACTCACTTTTACTAAATTTAGCAAACAATTTTTTTCTCTCAAAATATGCAATCCAGTTCTCAAGTGTTCGGCATGCTTTGACTCATCTCGAGAATAAATCAAAATATCATATATAGACACCACAGCAAACTTATCTAAGTACGGTCAAAAGATCCGATTCATCAAGTTCATAAAAACGGCAAGAGCATTAGTAAGTCCAAAAGGTATAACAAGAAACTCATAATGTCTATACCTCGTTCTGAACGTGATTTTTGGCATATCTGACTCTTTAACTCTCAACTGATAGTAGCCGGATCTCAAGTCAATCTTTGAAAACACTGTTGCCCCTTTCAATTGATCAAACAAATCATCGATCCTCGGCAAGGATACTTATTCTTTATAGTTGTAACACCCTTAACCCGTATCCATCACTAGACTAAGGTTATGAGGCATTACCGATCAATATACGTTATCATACAATCATATCGGACTTGTAACTCAGTTCAAAATGGTATAATTTTAAAACTTTCATCAAATAACATCTCATTTCAGCATATTTCATTCATTCACATTCATATGATGCTTATTTCAAGCATACAATGTACATATCATGTAATTGGGGTTAAATTAATAACATTTGAAACCTTTACAAAGCATATAATTTTTTTTTCTTTTTAAAACAAGGTACACGCTTGTGTGGCTAGGCCATGTGTCTCACACGGTCGTGCTTCAGACCATCCTTAGCCTGTGTGCAACACTGATTTGTTCATACGGTCACTAGACACTCCCCTGTGTCCAGCCCGTGTGTCATCTGACTTGGCCACACGGTCACCAGAAACGACCGTGTCTCTAGCCGTGTGCTAAATTGACTTTATTAACTACAAAACAAGGGTCACACGGTCGAGACACACGCCCATGTACTCAGGCCATGTGGCACGAAATAAGCTCGGTTTAAGCCACATTTCACACCCAAATTGACATGTACCTTCAAGCATCAATTTGCATAACATAATAAGCATATATAGGCAACCAATTTAGCCAATTTTCCACTCAAAACATACATCATTCAATCCATAATATACTCAATCAATTCCAAACTCAATTTCCATGCCAAATCACAAGTCACATTCACATCAAAACACATACTTGATAACTAATCATAATCCATTTCAATTCATATCCAAACCTTACCAAATTCACCATTTTATTTATACCAAATTGACCATTTCTTCATAGGCTAAATATGCAATATAAAACATACCAAAAATGCAACACGTAGCATATACTAAATTCAAGAACAATCACATCCTTAGTTAGCCAAATCACTTGGCATAACATATATTCAACTCAAAATGTATTCAAAATACCCTTAGCCTATATATGCCATACTTAGCTATTTACAATCACAAAAGATACCAAGATATGCTTGGATAGTACGATGAAGATCCTCGACGATTCCTGAGCCTTTAGTAGCTTTGATAATCTATAAAATAGGAGTCAATGCACCAAGTAAGCATTATAGCTTAGTAAGTCACAAGTAAGTAATTCAACATATAATAAAAAATGTAATCCAACCATTTACACAGCTTATTATCAAGGATATACTACTACAAAACCTTTGTACATGTCTCATGACATGAATATTCAACTCAGAGAGCTTTTCTCAATGAATCTCATTATTTCATCTCAATAATTCTCGTATAGATATCGTACGTACCTGATCAATTCACACTAACGTCTTTTACTCAATTACAACCTTTGCTCGCTCGTTGAACCGTTCAAAGTAGGAATTGGATACATGATCATTTCCATCAATAAGTACCTATACCATGGCTCGTAGCCAACTCAAGGTCACTCCCACATAATACCTATACCATGGCCCATAGCCAAATCAAGGTATTAGTCACACCCATAGTGCTGATATCATGGCCCGAAGCCAAATCATAACCTAATGACATGTCACTAGCTTTTAGAAACTAGTCCTACGGTTCAACCGAGCTTCCTCACATTTCATTTCCTTCATTATTCACATTCATAACATTCCATTCACTATTTCTATCTCCTCCGAGATTTCATTCATTACAATTCGTACGATATCAATGAATTTAACATTCATTTATAGTAAATTATTACTTATGAACTTACCTCGAGTGTGATATGTCGAATTGAGTTAATTATTCGTCGACTTTTGATTTCCCGCAATCCAAATCTGGATTTCACTTTTCTTGATCTATATGAACTAAAATTAACTCATTCAATCTCATACTCATTCAAAACAATCCATAAACACATATTTAGGGTATTTTACAAATTAGCCCTCACATTTTCACATTTTGACATTTTAGTCCTTATTTCACAAAATCATCAAATACAAATAATTTCATAATACTCTTGCTAGGCCGAATCTTCCTCTGGCTCAATCAAGCCCACATATTTCATAAACTTCACATTTTAGTCCCTCAAAACATCACTTTCACAATTTAGCCTAAAATAACTTAATTCACCAATAATACGAATACAAAACATATCTATCAAACACATATCTTTTATTTATCACCAACTATCATCACAAAACTCACCATTTCATCAATGGCACATTTTGAAATCTTCCTCAATTTCTCAAATTAAAACATGGGCTTGATAATAGACTAAGCAACAATCTCAAAAACGTAAAAATCATCAAAAATCGAAACAAAAACATACCTTAATCAAGTAATTTGCTAGCTGAACCTTAGAATGACTTTCTTTCTTTTCTTTTCTTGTTATTTTCAGCCAAAGATGAACATAATGGCCTATTTTCATACCTTTATTTTATTAATTCAAGATTTTGTTATTTAATACTGTTTTTACCCTTAATGATTTCATTTAAAAAGCACTAACCTATGTCTAACTTTGTCCATTCAAGAATTCAATGGTCTATTTGTATTTTAAGGACCTCATAATTAATGAGGCATGTCAATTCAGCACTTTAATAAATAAAAAGGCTACTTTTACATTTTTTACAATTTAGTCCTGTTCTTAAATTAATTTCACAAATGACTAAATTTTTATACGAGACTTTCACACATGCTAATTCACATATTATAAGCACAGAAAATAATATTAAAATTTTTTTCAGATATATGGTATCGAAACCACTGTTCCAACTAGGGTATAAACTGGGCTATTACAACTCTCCCCCCTTAAGGATTTCATCCTTGAAAATCTTACCGTTGAATATATTTGGATACTGTTGTCTCATGACATTTTTAGGCTCCCACGTAGCCTCTTCAACCCCATGTTTGTGACACAATACTTTTACTAAAGAAATTTTCTTATTTCTTAAGTCTTTGGTCTCAGGAGCTAGAATTCAAATCGGCTCTTCTCTATACGAAATATCAGGCTGAATCTCGACTTCAGCAGGGGCAATCACATGCGAGGGATCTGATTGGTATCTCCAAAGCATTGAAACATGAAATACATTATGAGTATTTTCTAGCTCAGGTGGCAACAACAATCTATAAGCAACCGGCCCGATACGCTATGATCTCATACGGTCCGATGAACCTCGAACTCAATTTGCCTTTTCAACCAAACCGCAATACTTTCTTCCATGGAGATACTCTTAGAAATACTTTGTCACCGATTGCAAATTCAATGTCTTTTCGTTTTAAATATGTGTACGATTTCTAATGATCTGATGCTGCTTTCAAACTTTCTTGAATTACTGTCACTTTCTGTTCTGTCTCTTTGATCAAATCAACCCCGTGTATTTTATTTTCACTGAGCTCGGTCCAATACAATGGTGTTCTACATTTTCAACCATAAAGAGCCTTGTACGGTACCATTTTCAAACTCGATTGAAAACTGTTATCATATGAAAATTCAACCAATGGTAAATATCGCTCCCAGGCACCATCAAACTCAAGAATGCAACATCACAACATATCCTCGAGAGCCTGAATAATCTGTTCGGATTGACCATCTGTTTGTGGATGGAAGAAGTGCTAAAATGTAATTTCTTACCTAGTGCATCATGCAGTTTCTTCTAAAACCGCGATGTAAACCTCGAATCTCTATCTGAAATAATAGAAATAGGTACTCCATGCAGTCGCACAATCTGAGAAAGATATAGTTCAGCAAAATTATCAAGAGAGTAATCTGTGCGAATCAGAATTAAATGAGCTGATTAAGTTTATCTATCCACAACAACCCATATTGCATCTTTCTTGCTCGGTGGCAACGGCAAACCCAATACAAAATCCATCGTAACTCTCTCATATTTCCACTTAGGAATCATAATCAATTGAAGTAATCCAGACAAAACTTGATGCTCAGCTTTAACTTACTGACAAATTAAACATTTTGAAACAAATTCTGAGATGTCTCTTTTCATACCATGCCACCAATAAAATCGTTTTAGATCATTATACATTTTCGTGCTACCCAAGTGAATAGATTACCAGCTATTATGAGATTCATTCAAAATCATTTGAATCAACTCTGGATTCCTTGAAATACATATTCGGTCTCTAAATCTCAAGCAACCATCAGCATCAATTTAGAATTCTGAATCACCATTCAAATCACATTGAGCTCGCTTTTCTAACAAATCATTATCAACTCTCTGAGCTTCGTAAATTTGTTGAATGAATAATGGTCTCGCTTTCAACTCAGCTACAATCAAACCATCATCAGATATAGTCATATGCGCATTCATTGCTCGCAGAGCAAACAATGATCTTTGAGTTAAAGTGTCAACAACAACATTAGCCTTTCCCAGATGATAATCAATTACAAGCTCGTAACCCTTTAACAATTCTAACCAACGTTACTATCTCAAATTCAGATCTTTCTGAGTCATCAAATATTTTAAGCTTTTGTGATCAAAATAAACGTGACATTTCTCACCGAATATATAATGGCGCCAAATATTTAATGCAAACACAATAGCTGCCAATTCCAAATCATGAGCCGGATAGTTTTTTTCGTGAAGCTTTAACTGTCTCAAGGCATAAGCTATGAATTTGCCTTCCTGTATCAAAACACAACCCAATCCACTTAAAAATACATCACTATAAACAATAAATTCTTTACCTGATTCTGGCTAAACTAATGCAGGAGCTTCAGTCAACAAAGCTTTCAGCTGATCAAAACTTTCCTGACATCTGTCTGACCACTCAAACTTAACCTCTTTCTAAAGTAATCTCATCATTGGAGTCGCAATCATAGAGAAGCCTTTTACGAACCGTCTGTAATAACCAGTAAGCCCTAGAAAACTTCAGACTTCAGATACATTTCTCGGAGGCTTCCAATCTAGTATTGCCGAAACCTTACTCGGATCAACCCGAATACCCGATGCTGATACAACATGTCCTAGAAAACTGACTTCTCGTAACCAGAACTAACATTTACTAAAATTCGCATATAACTGCTTAGCGCGCAAAGTCTGCAACACTAATCTCAAATGTTCAGCATGCTTAGACTCATCACATGAATAGATCAATATGTTATCTATAAACACAACCATAAATCGAACCAAATACTGTCTAAAGATCTGATTCATTAAATCCATAAACACAGCAGGAGCATTCGTTAGTTTGAAACGCATAACTAAATACTTATAGTGTCCGTACCTCATTTGGAAAGTTATTTCAGCACATCAGAGTCTTTAACTCATAGCTGATAATAACCGGATCTCAAATCTATCTTTCAAAACACGACCCCTTTTAACTGATCAAATAAATCATCGATTCTGGGTAGAGGATACTTGTTTTCTTTATAGTAACTTTGTTCAACTGGCAGTAATCTATGCACATTTTCATCGTGCCATCTTTCTTTTTCACGAATAGAACCGAAGCACCCCAAGGTGAAAAACTCAGTCTCGCGGATCCCTATCTGTCAACTCTTGCAACTGAGACTTTAATTCTTTTAACTTTACCGATGCCATTCTATACGAAGCTATCAAAATCGGAGTAGTCCCTGGCACTAATTCAATACCAAACTCGACTTCTCGAACAGGAGGTAATCCGGGAAGTTATTCAGGAAACACATCAGGGAATTCACAGACAATAGGCACTGATTCAATTTTCTTATCAGTCACTTTTGAATCTATCACATAAGCAAAGTAAGCTTCACAACCCTTATTCACATGTTTCCGAGCTTTCATTGCATATATTATAGGAGGCAACCCATTCAAATTACTAGATTCAATCCGGACTATTTTATCATTCCTGCATCTCAAATAAATAACTTTCTATTTACAATTCACAACAGCATCGTGCAAAGTTAGACAATCCTTACCTAGAATTATATCAAACTCATCGAAAGGCAATAGCATTAAATTAGCTGGAAAACAGATATCTCGAATCATTAACGGGCAATTCTTACACACTTTATCAACCAGAACACATTTGCCTAAGGGGTTCAATACTCTAATTACGAATTTAGTAGACTCTACAAGCAAAGTCTTATTGTGCATTAAATTCACACATATATACGAGTGCGTTGATCCAGGATCTATCAATGCAATCACAGAAGTATCGTAAAGAGTGAATGTACCCGTAATAACATCAGGAGATGAAGCTTCCTGTCGAGCTCAGATAGCATAGGCTCTGGTAAGTGCTTTGGCCTCAGACCTCACAGTTGTATCTTTCGTAGCCCCTCGACTACCACTTACGTTCCTAGCAACCCTGGGTGGTCTCCCTCTTGCCACAGTGTTACTAGGCCTCTTATTCTGTATCGTTTCTTGTTCAGACAAATTAAGACAATCTCGCTTGAAATGATCTAATTATCCATATTTGTAACAAGCTTTATTACTTTTGTTCCAGCATTCACCAAAATGTCATCTCCCGCACTGTTGACATTTGGGTTTATTATCCCAAACACTACCAACACTCACCATTGAAGTAGCTTGAGTTTTAGAACCAGAATATTATTTTGCACGATCCCTATTTGAAAATCCCATCAAAGTACTCGAGCAAACATATAAATCTCTGAATTTCTTTGAGGAAGATTGATGCTGTTTACGCATCAATCTCTTTCTCGTGTCATTATCCTCTGAATTAGCTTTCTTTTTTTTCTGTACTAAGATCCTTCGCTTTACAAGCCCTCTCAACTAAAATAACGAATTCTTTCAGTTCAAGAATTCTAACCAAAATTTTTGTATCCTCCTTCAACCCATCGATAAACCGTTTACACATAATCTCTTCGGTAGCAATATATTCCCAAGCATACTTGCTCAATCGTACAAATTCTCTTTCGTACTTTGTCACCGTCATTCGACCCTGTTTTAGCTCCAGAAATTCTTTATGTATTTTATCGAGAAATCGCTGGCTGATATATTTCTTTCAAAATTAAAATTGAAAGAATTCCCAGGTGACTCGTTCCCTTAGAACCACGGATATCAAAGTTTTCCACCAATGGTATGCATTATCTCTGAGCAATGATACTACACATTTGATACATTTATCAGGTGTACAAGATAGTTCATCAAATACTCGCGTTGTGTTTTCGAGCCAAAATTCAGCTCTCTCTGCTTCATCATCAACAGTAGCCCGAAACTCTTCCGCCCTATATTTACGAATTTTATCTACTGGTGGCTTACTCAATCTCATCATATTGAAACTTGAGGAATAGTAGGGATTTGTTGAGTAATAGGTGGGGGTGGGGGTGGAGGTTGTTGGACAGTCGGAATTGTACGAACGAATTTCGTGAACCATTCATTCATCATCTAGAAGAAGGCTTGTTAGCCTCTCCCTCATGGCTACTCGTAGAACCTCTAGATTCAGGTGACACTGCCCCTTAAGCAGGAGTTGGTGCGTTACTTTCTACATCGTCAGCTACAGCTCCTTCGGGATCCATTTACTATACGAAAACATATTTCAATTGTCAGGATTCATCACACTATCTCAATTCATAAATATGGCATGTATAGCTAGACTTGAACATGCTACGTTAGTCCTAGAATTGACTAAATCGTAGCTCTAATACCAACCAAATGTAACACCCCTAACCCGTATTCATTGCTGGACCAGGGTTATGAGGCATTACCGATCAATATATGTTATCACACAATCATTCTGGACTAGTAACTCAGTTCAAAACGGTATAATTTTAAAACTTTCATCAAATAACATCTCATTTCAATATATTTCATTCATTCACATTCATATCATGCTTATTTCAAGCATACAGTGTACATATCGTGTAATCGGGGTTAAATTAATAACATTTGAAACCTTTACAAAGCATATAATTTTTTTTTCTTTTTAAAACAGGACAAACGCCCATGTGGCTCACACGACCATGTCTCAGACCACCCTTAGCCCGTGTACAAAATTGATTTACTCACACGATCACCAGACACGCCTGTTTGTCTAGCCCATGTGTCATCCTGACCTGGCCACACAGTGGCCAAACACGTCTGTGTGTCTAGCCCTTGTGCTATACTGACTTTACTCACTACAAAATAGGGGTCACACAGTCAAGACACACGCCCATGTGCTCAGGCCGTGTGGTACGAAATAGGCTGGGTTTAAGCCACATTTCACACCCAAATTGACATGTACCTACAAACATCAATTTGCATAACATAATAGGTATAAATAGGCAACCAATTCAATCAAGTTTCCACTCAAAACATACATCATTCTATCTATAATAAACTCATTCAATTCCAAACTCAATTTCCATGCCAAATCGCAAGTCACATTCACAACAATATACATACTTGATAACTAATCATAATTCATTTCAATTCATATCCAAACCTTACCAAATTCACTATTTTATTTATACCAAATTGAGCATTTCTCCATAGGCTAAATATGCACTATAAAACATACCAAAAATGCAACACATAGCATATACTAAATTCAAGCACAATCACATCCTTAGTTAGCCAAATCCCTAGGCATAACATATATTCAACTCAAAATGTATTCAACATGCCCCTGACCTATACATGCCATACTTAGCTATTCACAATCACAAAAGATACCAAGATATGTTTGGATAGTGCGATGAAGATCCTCGACGATTCCCGAGCCTTCAGTAGCTTCGATAATATATAAAATAGGAGTAAACACACCAAGTAAGCATTATAGCTTAATAAGTCACAAGTAAGTAATTCAACATATAATAAAAAATGTAATCCAACCATTTACATAGCTCATTATCAAGGATATACTACTACAAACCTTTGTAAATGTCTCATGACATGAATATTCAACTCAAAGAGCTTTTCTCAATGAATCTCATTATTTCATCTCAAGAATTCTCGTGTAAATATCGTATGTACCTGATCAATTAATACTAACCTCTTTTACTCAATTACAACCTTTACTCGCTGATTAAACCATTCAAAGTAAGAGTCGGATACATGATCGTTTCCATCGATAAGTACCTATACCATGGCCCATAGCCAAATTAAGGTAACTTATCCCGCAGCACCTATACCATGGTCGGTAGCCAACTCAAAGTCACTCCCACATAATACTTATACCAAGGCCCGTAGCCAAATCATGGTATTACTTGCACCCATAGTGCCGATATCATGGCCCGAAGCCAAATCATAACCTAATGATATGTCACTAGCATTCGAAACTAGTCCTACGGTTCAATCGAGCTTCCTCACATTTCATTTCCTTCATTATTCACATTCGTAACATTCCATTCACTATTTCCATCTCCTCTGAGATTTCATTCATTACAATTCGTACGATATCAATGAATTTAACATTCATTTATAGTAAATCATTTCTTATGAACTTACCTCGAGTGTGATACGTCGAATTGAGTTAATTATTCGTCGACTTCTGATTTCTCGTGATCCAAATCTGGATTTCGCTTTTCTTGATCTATATGAATTGAAATTAACTCATTCAATCTCATACTCATTCAAAACAATCCATAAACACATATTTAGGGCATTTTGCAAATTAGCCCTCACATTTTCACATTTTGACATTTAAGTCCTTATTTCACAAAATCATCAAATACACAGACTTTCATAATACTCTAGCTAGGTCGAGTCTTCCTCTAGCTCAATCAAACCCACATATTTCATAAATTTCACATTTTAGTCCCTCAAAATATCATTTTCACATTTTAGCCCTAAATAACTAAATTCACCAATAATCCAAATACAAAACATATCTATCAAACACATATCTTTTATTTATCACCAACTATCATCACAAAACTCACCATTTCATCAATGGCACATTTTGAAATCTTCCTCAATTTCTCAAATTAAAACATGGGCATGATAATAGACTAAGCAACAATCTCAAAAACGTAAAAATCATCAAAAATCGAAACAAAAACATACCTTAATCAAGTAATTTGCTAGTTGAACCTTAGAATGACTTTCTTTCTTTTCTTTTCTTATTATTTTCGGCCAAAGATGAACATAATGGCCTATCTTCATAACTTTATTTTACTAATTCAACATTTTGTTATTTAATACCATTTTTACCCTTAATGATTTCTTTTAAAAAGCACTAACCTATGTCTAACTTTGTCCATTAAAGAATTTAATGGTCAATTTGTATTTTAAGGACCTCATAATTAATGAGCCATGTCAATTCAGCACTTTAATAAATAAAAAGGCTACTTTTGCATTTTTTACAATTTAGTCCTTTTCTCAAATTAATTACACAAATGGCTAAATATTCATACGAGACTTTCACACATGCTAATTCACATATTATAAACAATGAAAATAATATTAAAATATTTTTTAACTTGGATATGTGGTCCCAAAACCACTGTTCCAACTATTGTCTAAATTGGGTTGTTACAATAGTCACTTTGTTGAGCTGTCGATAATCGATACAAAGTCTCATAGATTTATCTTTCTTCTTTACAAACAAAATGGGATCACCCTAGGGAGAAAAACTCAGCCTCGCAAACCCCTTATCTGTCAACTCTTGCAACTGAGTCTTTAGTTCATTTAATTCAGTTGGAGCCACCCTATATGGAGCAATCGATATCGGGGTAGTCCTAGGGAGTAAATCAATAGCAAACTCAATCTCTCGGATCGGAGGCAACCCAAGCAACTCTTCTAGAAACACATTAAAAATTTTACAGACTACCAATACTGATTCAATCTTCAATTCGGATACTTTTGTATTCAACGCATAAGCAAGAAATGCTTCACAACCCTTTCTTACATATCTCTGAGCCGACATAGATGAAATCACAATAGGCAGTTCACTCGATTCATCTATTTTAATCTGAAGGATCTCACCATTTTCACATTTCAATTCAATAATTTTTTGTCTACAATTTACCTTGGCATCATGCAATGTCAACCAATCCATACCCAAAATAGCATCAAACTTGTCAAATGGCAACAACATTAAGTCAGCCAGAAAATAGTGACCCCGAATCATCAAAGGGGAAATTCTTGCAAACTTTATCCATTAACACATATTTGTATAAAGGGTTTGACACTTTAATCACAAACTCAATAGACTCAATAGGCAAATTCATATTAGTTACCAAATTCATGTAAATATAAAAATGCGTCGATCCAGGATTGATTAGTGCAACTATATTAGTACCATAAAGAGAAAATGTACCTGTAATCACATCAGGGGATGATGCATCCTCTTGAGCACGAATGGCATAAGTTCTCGCAGGTGCTCTTGCTTCTGACCTCGCAGCTAAATCCTTGGACACACCTTTTCTACTAGTCACATTTCCCACATTTTTCACTAGCCTCCCTCTAGCCGCTATGTTACCTGATCTTGCATTCTGAAAGTTATCTTTTTCAATCATTTCAGGGCAATCCTTAATAAAATAATATTGGAGCCACATTTAAAATAAGCCCAGTTGATCATCTAACATTCACCAGGATGTCGCCTACTGCAATGTTAGCATTCTGACTTATCAAATCTCACATTCCCAATGCTCGCTATGGATGTAACACCCTTAACCCATATCCGTCGTTGGAATAGGGTTACGAGGCTTTACTAGACAAGACTCAACTTCTGAACAAATTTATATGCACATAGTAATAATCGTATAATTAGAATATATATATAAGGTTAATCATTAAACAAACACTGTAAATCATATCACAATTAAATTTCATATCTCAAAATTTCCTGTAATATACTTTTAAATACAAATGAAAATCATGTACTCAATGTCATAAGGAAATTCGAATTGTTATAAAATACTAACAATTTTTTTTATGCCACAATAGATATCATGCACATATTAAACCAAACATATCATATATCAAAATGTATTGACTAAAATCATTTGCGGCAATGATTAATGAAAACTTAGTCAAATATATTTCTAATACCATATAATTAAATAAACATAAAGCTACCAAAGTACGTTACACTTTAATATCCATCCTTACACCATCACATCGAATAAATGATTATAAGTCTATTACATTTTTGCCGAATATTAAATATATTTTTTGTTAACTATGCCTGAATGGATACTAAAACAAACCAAAACATTACATATTATTTAATAAAAAAATATACATAAAACTATGATGTCATTACCATTTGATCGAAAATAAGTTATTAACATATATATAAATAATTTCAATCATACAATAGATGTATGCCATTATGCCGTTTTATTTATTAAATATCTCATCTATCATTTATTTAATACTAAATAACCTATTATTCACCATTCAAAACCTAACATTATTCTTTCATTATAACTATTCACCAAATTAATCATGCCATGTTTATACATTTCCTTCTAATCAAACTTCTATTAATCTGACAGTTATCACATCTATTTTTGTATTCAATTCCAGCATTGATCAAATAACCATTATTAGCCAAATCCAATCAATAACCAAAATGCTATACATGCACATATACATGTATAAAAATTAACATCCAAATTTTTACAAGACAAACTTTCCTTAGTAAAATTACCATTTCAAATCAGTACAAAAATTCCTTTTCTTGTCTAATAATTTTTTTTTTCTTAATCTAACTTGGGTCACAAATGTATCCAATACTACAAATCCAATAAGAACACAAAAGTTAAATATTTGATGTCAAGATTTAAACATCATGTCCAAATTAAAAATAGTTTTAATTATCATCAATATTTCATTACAAAGCCGAATACTCAAATATCAAAGATGAAATGTTCAACTCCATTTATGATACAATTACACCTTTCTATATTAGGACATTAACTATTCACTACTTAGATACATTCATAACCACATAAATTAAACTTACCGAATCAATAGTCATAAACTTAACATGGCATTATTTCAACCATAAGTATTTTCTAAACACATCTTACGCATATAACAAGCATTTTATATCGAACACATCACTCATTTATATACAAATATTATTATCGAAACCCACTAAGCTTAAAATATCATTCTTAGCCATTTCATTATATATATACCAAATACTTCACAAACATATACTGTACATATTAGTTAACTAACACATCAATTTGTATAATTCAACTAATATCCAAACTTACTTTGTTACCAAAACACATGAAGTAACCTTATCAAATCATATCAAACATTATTCACGTATATATATAATAGTCCTAGCCAAATCACCAAAGCCAAATATATCTATCATTTGATCAAAAACATAAAACCAAGCTTATCGTAATTAAACAAGCCATTTTCGCATGGTTTATTTATACATATCTGAAAATCAAACATATCCGAATATAATCTAACCTATACATGCCATGAGTTTGAAATGCAACTTATAAAAGTACCAAAATCAGTCGATAGTGTGATATACTTCGCTGACAATTCCCGAACCCGTAACTAACCTCCAAAATCTATAAAACAGAGACAATCATATACACAGTAAGCTATCATAGCTTAGTAAGTCATAAGCAAATATATAAACCCACATATAACAACTCCATTAATCTAAATAAATTATACTAACATACTACAGTTAACCTCAAACTTATCAATTCCTCAAATAATATGTATAAAATTCATTTCACATAATTATCACTTTAACCGATTACTTACATGGTTAAATTAACATATAAAGTTTAAATTTTTCACAAGCCAAAATGTCCATATAAACCTATATATTTACACATCCATATATATATATATATATAACCTCATGGATCAGAATATAAATTCATTTGCATGTATTAATTATAAGATTGAATATACCAGATCAAACATAAATATATATTTAAGGAACACTCCAACAAGAATTATATTTCTTAGGCACAAGGCGAATATACTTGCCAGATACATATATGTTCCTGATTTGTATCACACATGTTTTATAACAAATATCGAAATAATCACTTACCCTATCTCAAGTAGGTATCAAGTTAACACATACCTGGTCCTTTGGTTAGTTTTAAATGTTTATTCACCACATATCGATGCCCGATGAACCATTCAGAATTGGATAGGACACTCGGATAGTCACACAAATATCGTACATGCCAACGTCCCAGACGTGGTCTTACATGTAGCCACATATCGATGCCACTGTCCCAACAGGGTCTTACTCGTAAACACATGTCGAAAATCACAAATCGATGCCATGGACTTACTCGCACACATATATCGGAATCCTATGTCATGACATATGTATCCAAGGTTCATACGGGACTTTCGGACGTCGCAACTCGGTTGAATCGAACTCGGAAGTGTACTAGCCACATTTAATCATATTCAACCATAATATATTTAGTTTCTAACATTTCCTAACAGCAAGTAAATATAACATTAAGATATCAATAAACATGTCTATTTGCTTATAAACTTACCTCGGACGATACAAAACGGAATCGGGCAGCTAGTCAACAATTTTCATTTTTTCCCGATCCAAATTCGATTTCTTTGGTTCTTGATCTAAACCTATTCAAATTAAGCTCATTCAAATATATTTTCATTCTATTTAGTCCAAAAACACATAAATAGGAAAATTACCATTTTACCCCTGACATTTATAATTTTTACCATTTAGTCCCTAATGCACAAAAACATAAAATTATGCAAAATTAATCACATCTAAGGTAGCCGAATACCCCTAGTGTCCAAATAAGCTCATATTTTCTATAAATTTTACATTTTAGCCCCCTACATTTTTATTTTTGCAATTAAGTCCTAATTAATCAAAATCATCAAAAATTCCTTTACAATATATATTAACCCAATCCATACCTTTCATAATTCATCATCAAATAGCAAAAATCACAAGCTCTCAACAATGGCACAATTCAAAATATTCATCAAAATTAAAAATTAAAGCTTGGATTTTGTAGTACTCGAAGCAACGATCTCAAAAACGTAAAAATTATCAAAAACCGACTAAGAACAAACCTTAAATGCTTAAAATGGATGGTCGAACCCTTGTTCTTTTATTTCTTTTCCTTTGTTTAGTTTTGGCAATGAAGAAAACAAATTATAAACTAAAGTTTTATGATATGCTTTTGTATTATAATAAGTTAAATTATTAGTTTCCTAAATTGCCCTTAATGAATTAATATAAAATCTTTATATTATAAGCCTAATACCGTCCTTTCAATAAACCAATGAACATAAAAAATGGCTTCCATTTCTCATGCATTATAATATATATACTTTATCTTATTATAAGATAAAGTTTAATTCACATATAGATATATATAACTTTAATAAAATAATATAAAAACTATATAATTGATGCTTACCACCGTCCCACTAATAAATAAAGGGGCTAGTTACAACTTAAGGGCTTTCGCTTATAAAGCCAATAACAATTCAGCCCCTTTTAGAAATAACCACTAAATTTTCACTTTACGCGATTAAGTCCTTTTATTTAATCGGACATCCAAACGACAAAATTGAATCATGAAAATTTTACAGATATAAATTCACACAAAATAAACACAAAAAATAATGTTTAAAATATTTTTCTGACTCGGGTTTGTGGTCCTGAAACCACCGTTCTAATTAGGGTCTAAATTGGGCTGTTACAATGGATGTAGTTTGGGCCTTAAAACTCGAATTTTGCTTCCCACGATCTCTGCTAGGATTCCCAATTGAAACATTCGAGCAAATATGCATATCCCTCAATTTTTTTGACGAGGACTGAAATGGCTTACTCATTTGTCTCTTTCTCGAGTCTCTAACATCGAGCTCAGCTTTTCTCTTTTCTTTACACAACTCTTTCGCCTTGCAAGCTTTTTTGACTAACATAACAAATTCTTTTAGTTCTACGATTCCAACAAACATTCTAATATTTTCATTCAATCCATCCTCAAGCCTCTTACACATGATAGCTTCTGTGGACACATATTCCCGAGCGTACTTACTAAGTCTAACAAACTCTCGCTCGTATTCAGATACAATTATTTGGCCTTGCTTTAACTCTAAGAACTCTTTGCATTTCATATCAATGAACCGCTAAATTACATACTCTTTCTAAATTCCTCTTGGAAGAAATCCCAAGTAACTCTTTCTTTGGGTACCACTAACACTAAAGTTTTCCACCAATGATAAGTTGAGTCCCTTAGAAGTGAAATAACATATTCTAGACACTCCTCTGGAGTACAAGAAAGCTCATCAAATACCCGAACAGTATTTTCAAGATAGAATTCTACCCTCTCAAGATCACCCTTTACATTAGCTCTGAATTCTTTAGCCTCGTACTTCCAAATCTTATCAAAAAGAGGCTACTCAGTCTTACCATTTCCACACCTTAAGGGACTACGGGAACCTGTTCAGGAATAGGAGGGGTGGAGGGAGTTGAGCATTCAGATTCCCCTGAATAAACTCCGTATACCACTCATCCATCATATGGAGAAAGGCTTCTTGAGCCTCTCCTCCGTGACTAGTTGTCACATGCCTACTGTTGGGCGGCGTGGTCCCTTGGACAGGAGTCGGCACATTACTTTCTACGTCATCAACTACGGCTCGATCAAGATCTATTGACTATATGAAAACACAATTTAAGTTGTCAAGAGTCGTCACACTATCACAATTTATATATGGCATGTATAGCTAGACTTGTACGCACGCTAGGTTAGTCCGAGAATCGACAAACTATTGCTCTGATACCACTAAATGTAACACCCCTTACCCGAGTCCGACATTGGGACAGGGTACGAGGCATTACCAGACTTAAACATAACTAATCATACAAAATTGGGCCATAAAATTTCATTCAATTCAAAAAATTTCATACATACTCATAATGTAACAGCCCGATTTAGGCCTAAACGGAATAGTGGTTTTGAAACCGCAAATTCAAAGTAGAAAAATTTATTACAATTAAGTTTTAATGTTTACTGTGTGATTGAATAACTATGTGAAATTTTCGTTGTGAAATTTTATTGTTTGTGTGTTCAATTTGATAATCAGGACTAAATTGCAATAGGTGAAAAATGTGTGTTCTAGTTCATAAAGGTACTTGTTTGTAATGGGTTTTTAAGTGGAGGTCCTTAGATAGTAATTAGACCATTATAGTTTAGTTTGGACAAAAATACCAAGGATGAATAAAATACCAAAGGTTTTTAATGAAGGGTATTTTGGTCATTTGTTTAATAAAAGAATAAAATGGGAAAACTAAGCCAAAATTGCGTTCATCTTTCTTCAACCTTGGCCGAACCTTCGAGAGAACACCATTGCTAGGGTTTTTCATTTTTCAAGCTCAATAGTAAGTACATCCTAGCCCCGTTTTTAATGTTCATTACATTTTTAAAATCCTCGTAGCCCGGTTTAGCTATTTCCACCATTATTTTGAGCTAGGGTTTGTGTTTAATAATTTACCCATGGATGACATGCATGTATTTTGATGTTTTATGGAAGAATATGAATGTTCAGAGTGTGATAAAAAAGCTTTTACTAAGTAATTTTTGATGAAATTGCATAAAAGGACTAGTTTGTAAAAAGTTGTAAAATGTGTGTAATTGTGTGATTTAGTGCAAATTTTGGACTGTTATAGTTATGAAAATGGTTCGGCTAGGTGTAAAATGCAAGGCAATTGAATAAAAATTATTTTTCGAGCTTAGGGGCAAAATCATAATTTTGTGAAACTGTAGGGGCAAAATTGTAATTTTTGCCATAGGATGTTTTTGGGCTGATTTGAATAATGTGAGCATTGAATAAGTCAAATGTGTTATTATAGATCAAGAAAGACATGAAATCGACCTTGATTGGGGAAAAAAAAGATTGTGGACTAAATTGCAAAATTACTATATTTTGCACCGAGGTAAGTTTGTATGTAAATAATATATCGTTTTACTTATGTTATAATATTTTGTTATTATATGAGATGTGGTTGCATATTGAATGCTCACTTAAGGTAAATTATGAATTGAAATTGAGTATGGAAGAATTGGTAAAATGTTGAAAAATGATGAATTTCCTAATTGGACCTTCGGAATAGAAAGGATACGAATGATCTATTGTGAGAACAAATGTGTAGTACTGCAGGCTACTATGTGTTTAAGATGGTTTTAGGTCACGTGTGTAGTACTAAGTGAAGGCTATTACGTGTACCAGATGTAGTACTAAGTGCAGGATACTATGTGTACCCGATAGCTTTAATCACATGTGTGGTACTAAGTGCAGGCCACTATGTGTAAGAGATGGTTTTGGTCACAAATGTAGTACTTAATGCAGGCTACTATGTGCACTAGATAGCTTCAGCTATAAGGGTGGTACTATGTGCAGGCAACTGTGTATCTGTTATTATTCCAATGAGTTTAACAGGAAATTAACTAGGTGAAAATACATGTGATCATGTAATGACTAGTGTAATTGAATATGAATATGTGATGGATAAGTGCAGGTATATGTGTGTGAAAATTTATGAGCAATGCGCTCGATAGTTTATCGAACTTTCGGTAACATGAAATGAAGTAAGTGAAATTATGTAAGAGTGAAATTTGTAATAAAACAGTTTTGGACAGCAGCAGTTATGTGATTTTGAAAAATCACCAAAAATGGTGTAAATTGAATTACAGGTTGAATAAGATGTGAAATTAAAGCTTATTGAGTCTATTTTCACATAAACAAAATAGAGTAGGTCAGAATGTTTTTGGAATCCCCTGTTTCTGACTTTGGAAAATCATTAAAAATTGTAAAAAAAAATAATTATGGGTTATAATTTATATGCTTAAAATCTTTAATGAGTCTATTTTCAAAAGAATCAAACGGGAATATTATCTGAATATTGTACGAAGAGATAATTAATTTTTAGTGCAGAGGGGTTGGAACTATCGGACAGCAAAATAGGGAAGAATTTAAAGAATAAACTGTACTTATTGGCTAAACCAAAAATTCTAAAAATTTTATGATATAAAGATATGTGAGTCTAGTTTCAGGGAAAATTAGTGGATCTTAATTTGGAGCTCCGTAACACCAGATATAAATAATTTAGTTACTATGACTCAATTAGATAGCTTGTTTTAATATGCAAACTTCACACGGCCTGGGCACATGCCCATGTCCTATGGCCGTGTCCTACACACGGCAGAGACACACGACCATCTCTCTACCCGTGTGTTCCATACTAAGCATTTTGTTTCTCCAAAACTACGTTG
This sequence comes from Gossypium stocksii, assembly GCA_020496765.1. Taxonomy (NCBI): domain Eukaryota; kingdom Viridiplantae; phylum Streptophyta; class Magnoliopsida; order Malvales; family Malvaceae; genus Gossypium; species Gossypium stocksii. The sequence goes on along the minus strand of CM035623.1, from coordinate 35,437,652 downwards.
CAGGGGTCACACGGCCTATCAACATGCCCATGGGGCAGACCGTGTTTCACACATGGCCTAGACACATGCCCGTGTGTCTACCCTTGTGGACAATATATAGGTTATTGACCAAGCCATTTGCCACCCTGGAAACACAAAAACACATATACCTATTCAACTACACTTATCATGGCATAATTAAGCAACTAAACCTCCACAACAAGGCATCCACTCATCATTCACATACCACAATCACCATGCATAAACATTACACAATTATCAATTTAATCATGAAAACAACCACATTCATAAAAGACATCAATACATGATTATACCAATAACCAACATTGGCCAGTAGGAGATGGCCTTATACAAAATGAACCTTCAACTAACTTAGGCCAACATTTTTGGCCAAATCAAATATGACACTTAACAAAATGACCAAGTCCCTATACATGCCATACTTTCAAAAATATCACAAATATCAAATACCCAAAATAATGTTTCTGATAGTGTGATGCAAGCCTTCGACAAGTCCTGGTTCCGAGCTAGCTTGGTGACACTGTAAGACAAGGGAAAGTAAAAGGAGTAAGCTAAAAAGCTTTGTAAGTTTATATGCAAATAAATAACACCATAACCACCTAATAACCATGCAATTTCATATAATGAAAAATAATACATTTATCATTGAAATCTCAAAAGCTTACTTACTCAAGTACAACCTTACCATACAGTCATCATTTATAGAATTTATACTTATGAATTTCACGTACACACCTGTACCACATTGTCATACAAACACATATTTTCACATCTTTATCATTCCTGTTGAACACTCAAAATATTAAAGGATATATGGAAGGTTTGCACATAAGAGTCACATATGTAGCCAAGCTACCTTATATCACATTTCACATATATGCTCGTTCTCGAGCTAGTCACGGGTTTGCTCACACAAGCTGACGGTCAGGATGTAGTTACTCAATGCTGCTCACACAAACTGACAGGTATTCGTAACATATACAGGATTACCTAGCCACTAGTAGACATACAAGACCAGCGCCCGGAATCACATAAGCACATAATCACACATAGGTTCCTGTGACATGTCAATCGTATCCTATTCTATTCCTAAGGTTCAACCGGGATTTTTCTCACTTATTGAAACTTTGTTGATTATGTCACATAAATCATTCACACATGTTATACAACATTAAAGCATTAAAAAAAATAAAATGATGCATTATTTACATACAAACTTACCTCGGTACAATATAACTATTTTTGCAATTTAGCCCACTACCTTGTCCTTCCCTCGGTCAAGGTTAATTCCTTGTCTTTCTTGATTTATAATAACACATTTAACTCATTTAATTATCATATTATTCAATTAGGCCCCAAAAAAACATATTAAGGTAAAATTATATTTTTGCCCCTAATTTTCACTTATTTACACTTTAGTCCCTAGGCTCGTAAAATGAAACGTATTCATTTTTCTCAAAACCCAAGCCTAGAAAAATCTTATTCATACTTATAGCATCCCACATTTTTCATTTATTCATATATTTCTACACACATTTCTCAACTTTTGCATTTAGGTCTTTTTTGACATTTTCACCAAAAAGCACCTAGCAAAAGTCATTTATCACACAATTAAAATTCATATTCTTCCATTAGACATCAAAATATATGCATGTCACACATGGTTAAATTTTTAAATATAAACCCTACTTCAAAATAATGGTAGAAATAGGTAAAACGGGTGATAACGACTTCAAAAACGTAGGGAGCATTAAAAACGGGGCTAGGATGCACTTACTATCAAGCTTGAGAGTTGAAGAAACCCTAACTATGGAGAGCTCTAAAATTTCGGCTAAGGCTTGAAGAAGATGGACAAATTTTTTCTTTATTTTCCCTTTTTATTCTTTTATTAACCAAATGACCAAAATGCCTTTTTAGCCTTTCTTTGACATTTTACCCTTCCATGTCTATTTTTGTCCATCATAATATATAATGGTCTAATCACTAAATAAGGATCTCTAATTTACAAATTCATTACAATTAAGCACTCAATGCTTCTAGAACACATATTTTGCACTTTTTACAATTTAGTCCTACTAGTCTAATTGGGCCCTCTATCGATAAAATTTCTTAACAATATTTTCACACATGCATTCGATCATACTATAAACCTTAAAAATTTATCACAATAAAATTTTCTACTTCGGATTCATGGTCCCAAAACCACGGTTCTGACTTGGCCCTAAATCGGGCTGTTACATAACCATTTCAAATACCTTAAAATATTTAAATTCATGTATTTGACCCTTTATAAACATTTTATGTTTTTACCTTGGACTTTTACCTTTTATTCAATTTAGTCCCTAAACCTGAAACTTATATAATTATTACAATTATGCCCAAAACCAAGCTAGCTGAATTTTTACCTATACATATAAAGTCCATAATTATCGAAATTTCGCAAGGATTTCATGATAATTTAACTATTTTATCATTTTAGTCCCTAAATTTAAAACTAACCAATTTTTTTTTTTACAAATTAGTCTTATTTAACAACCAAGCTTAAAACCCTATCATTCAACTTTAAGAACATCAAAAATCATCAATGGAAATTTTCCAAACATTTCAAAGTTTTGCAAAATAGTCTTCGAGTTATCTAGATTAAGCTACAACAATCTCAAAAACATAAAAATTACTAAAACTAGACCTAGAATCGACTCATATGCAAGATGGATGCTTGACCGAACCTCCAGGCCCTTCAAAAATGGTGTTTTTGTGGTGGGAGAAGAATACGAACAAAGAAGATGATGTTTTCTTTATGTTTTGGTAATATTACTATTATTATGTTAACATTATAATAATTTAACATATAATTCATTTATTTTCTAAACATAAATTGTCCACCATTGTAACGCCCCAAATTTTAGGCCTGGAAGAAATGGGCTTCGTGTGTCGAAGATTAAATGATATGCTACGTTCTTACTAGGCTTTATAAGTTTATTAGTTCTTGTGGATTGTTTTGTAGATTGTTGTTGCTGACACTTTGGACGAATCAAACCTTCAGCTCACACTATCCATCAACTTTGGTAGTTTTTCTATCTCCTAAGGTAGTGGCATGTATAAACTTTCATAGTTGAATTTGAGGTTAGAATGTATTTAGGATGTTATAAGATAGTGTTTAATGAATGTGTACATAATAACCAAATGTGTTTGTGTTTTGATGTCATGTATGGATAATAAGTTATTTTGGCATACGTAAGTTGTTTTGGTACCATTTGATGTTGGTTAGTTTGTGTCATTTTGGTACTTATGATGCATGAAAGGTATGGCTCAAATGGTAAGTTATGTTAAAGTGTTAATGATCATATTTGAGGTATGATTTGGTAAAAGTTGAATTATGTTTGATAATAGAAATGTGATCAATATTATGCATGTTTTCGTAAGTTTGCATGTTTACAATTGAGGTGCCTTGTATGGCATATTGGTTGAATGGTTTTGAACTTTTGAATTGGTCATTTCATGTTGGTTTTGGTCATATTTTGATGCTTTGATTAGGTGTTTTAAAGGCCTTTAGATGGTTGCTTGAATTGGTGATGGAAATGGCTTGTTTTTAGGCAAATTCATGTCCACACAGTTTGAGACACGGGTGTGTGACATACGGCCAGGTGACACGGTAGTGTGTCCCTTTTAGGTTTTAATGCATGCAAGTCAGGCTGTTACACGGCCTAACACGCGGCCTGGCATATTGGCGTGTGGCTTGGCCATGTGACCCAACTCAGAGAGTTACATGGGTGAGGACACGGGCTACAACACGGCCGTGTGTCCCTATTTCAATTGTTACATGGCCTGAGACACGGGGGTGTGTCTAAACCATATGACGTTTGCAGTCCACTTTTTCTTGTACTTTCTGAATGTTTCTAATTTGGTCCCGAATTGTTTCTAAGGTATTTCTAGGGCTTCGCGGGCTCGATCAAGGGACGTTATGTATGTGATTGAATGTAGTTAGATTATGTATGCAATGAGATATGAAATGAATGTTTTATTGTTTCGTTTGTTCGGTAAGGCTCCGTAACCCTATTTCAGCGACGGATACGAGTTAGGGGTGTTATAATTCACCTTATAAATAAGTGACAATTTTTCACTATTTTCATTAAAAAGTTAATTTTAATTCCACATTGACTAAACAATGCTCTTATAACTCACTTCTTCACTTTATTAAAAAGTTAATTTTAATCCCACATTGACTAGAAAATACTCTCATAGTTCACTTCTTTAATATTTTACTAAAAATTAATTTTAATCCTTAAAATGTTAATTTTTATCCCACATTGGCTAGAGAACACTCCCATGCTCACACTTACCATATAAATAAGTGTAAATTTCTTCACTATTTTCATTAAAAAAAAGTTAATTTTACCGCCATATTGATTAGAGAATACTTTCATATCTCACATTTACCTTATAAATAAGTAACAAATACTTCACTATTTTCATTAAAAAGTTAATTTAATCCCACATTAACTAAAGAATACTCTTATGACTTACTTCTTCACTATTTATAAATATGAATCGTGGTGATTATAATACAATACTAATACTAAGATTTTTTAGAGGTACTTTTATTTTTTAAAATAAATGGTGGTAATTCCAATACAATGCATTTAAAGTCAACAAATAGTTATGTGTAAAAATTATATATATATATATATATATATATAAAATATAAATTAATTAAATGTATCATTTAATTTAAATACAATAAACTCGTATATCTATATAAAAGTTTTAATTCACACTATTATTAATTAAACGCGCATCGACTGTTTTATAATTATAACCAATATTACCATCCGCATATATTATATTATTTAATTTTACTTATTAAATAACTTATTATTAGATCCAAATTTTGATAGATTAGACTCAAATTTTGACAAATTTTCATAGTTTTTAAGATTATAACTTATTTACATACTATGTCAACTTATGCATCACACGGTTAAAAAATTAATATATATATTATACATAAATCGTAACTAGCCTTTTTATTGAAAGGTAAATCAAACTTATGTATATTTATTTATATTTTTCATACCATCAAAAGAAAAAAAAAAAGCATTTATCACTTTGCACTAAATAGGCTTATCAAGTTACTCCTTTATTAGTTTACAATTTTCCATATTTATCCATTAAAACTTAACAACTCTTATAATTATTAAAACTTAAACAAATCTTGTCACCGAAAAAAAGAAAAACCTTAAACAAATCTATGCCTAACAGTAATAAAGTATTAGAAGTCAAGAAGCAATATTAAAAGAAGGAAGCTTATTGGATGGTGAACTGATCTTTTATGAACTCTTAATTAAAAGTTATTTATCATAATTAAACCAATCAAATAATATGTTTTTCTCTTGCACTCAGATATTTTAATTCTTCCATTGTCATTAAATTTTTTAGCTTTGTAAACGTTTTTAGTGTTTTTTAGCCTTAGAACTGAAATTCTCTCGTGCATTTATTTAGGATCAAAATTGAAGAATCTCTTTAAATTTTTCTGGTATCATTGACAATCAAACTTCTAACCAATTTATATTATTCTAACTTTAAAAGCTGTATTACTAATTTGCATTTGACCTAATTTGGATTGTTGATTTGTTTGAACTTATTTTTTTTTTCTATATAATCAGCATGGTATAATCAATACTAGTTTATTAATAGATATTGACATAATTATATAAAGGATTTATTCATTTTCAAATGTGTATATTGCTTATAGAATAATGCTATCTATTCCAGATTCTTTTGCAATAGCTGAGGAAAGTTTTTCAAAATTAAAATTGATAAAATCATACTTAAGATCAATAATGTATTAATAAAGATTAAACAAATCATCTATTTTATCAATTGATAAACAAATGTTACAAAAAAAATTGATTATAATCATTTAATAGATAATTTTGCATCCCCAAAAGTTAAAAAAATAAAATTTAAATAAAAATTTGTAATTTTTTAATAGTTAATTAATTAAAAAAAAAGTCACATTTTATAATTTCAAGAGACACCACTAGTGATGATGTTCTGACATCAAATGCGAAAATGTTTCTTTCAAAGACGATTGATACACCTGGGATAGGACTAGCCATATGAAAGAATTGAGAATGTGGATGATGTTGATTTGCTTGAAACAGATGTGAAACTCCTCTATCAAATTGTGGACCGAAATAGTGCGGCTAAGACCACCACTAATATCAAGTTACTGTTGTATATTACATTATTACCTTATGTGACAATAATGAAAATTAAATCTTATTATATTATATAATGCCGTACCATTATATATAATATATAATATATAATAATAGTTTATATATATTAATGATTAAATATTATAATATAATGTAATATTATATTTTTATTATAATTTATGATAAAATAATAATTATATATATGTACTATAGAAGTGTTCATGGGCCGGGTCAGGCTGGGCTCAACCAAAAATCTAGGCCCATTTTTAGGCCCGGGCCCGGCCCGGCCCGAAATACGAGCCTGAAAAATTGTCCAAGCGCGGCCCGACATGAACTTGGTAAGCCCAAGCCCGGCCCGGCCCGACACATATTAATTATTTTGTTTATTTTATTAAATAATAAATAATAAATAATAAATTAAATACATTTAAAAATAAGAAAATATTGAAATTAAAAGTAAAAGGATTAAATTTTAAAAATCTAAACAATAAAGGGATTGGAGTTGAATTAGACCTTTTAAAATAACAATAGAACTAAAATTATTAAGTCTTAATAAGTTAAAATTTTATGAATTAAAAAAATTTAATATAATACTAAAATAATTCGGGCCAAAAAATTATACCCGAGGCCCGGCCCGTTTTTTAAACGGGCCTCGTTTTTGTCCAAGCCCATTTTTCGGGCCTATATTTTTACCCAAACCCTCCCATTTTTCAGGCGGGCCTTCGAGCCGGGTCTGGTAACCCGGCCCATGTACAGCTCTAATGTACGAATAGTTTTAGTAATAATTATAGAGTATGGAGAGAGTTTATTATTGATGTTTATTATGACTATTAAGTTATAAATTCGATTTTTTTCACGCTGAGTTGAATTTATCTCAAGCTCAAGCTAGATCGAACTCGGACTAAGACTTTTTCAAATTCAAGTTTTGTTGGACTCGGATTTTCTTAACATCAAACTTTCTCATATTCGAATTATTTCGAGCACGAGCTTTTCGAATTTAGATCTATTATAAATTCGGACTTTTTCAAACTCAAATACTTATAGATCTATTATATATTCAAGCTCGAATATATTTTGTGAATTTTAATTTTTCCAAGATAGGATAATGTTAAATACAATCGTCAAAAACTAATAACTAAACCTTCATTTAGTGCTAGACAGGTGCGGTTGTTTATGTTGGAATAACTCCAGCACATCATGCTTCCTTACAATTTTCTTAAAAGAAAAAAAGAGTCAACGAGTTCTATATTGTTAAACTAAATGAGAACTTTTTCTTTTTCTTTGCTTTTGGCCGTAGCTATTGCCAGTTTCATCAACATAAAATCTTTAAATCAGTATAAACTTAGAGAATACTCTCACAATAATCAAATCTTTAACTCTTGAAAGTGTGATTTGTGTCTGAATTATTTGCGTTTTAGAAAGAGACGAATATTTAGCACCTAATCATCCCACTTAAAAGTACAAGGGACAATGCACGTTTGATACCCATACTTTTTATAAAATGTTGAATATGGTATTTATTTTTTGACAATATTCAATATGATACCCAAACTATCAATTTGTATATTACCTAATATTTGTGATACATATACTTTAAAAATGTCTATTATGATACTTAGAGTTAACATGTCAGTGGATGTTAAACCACAAATTAAAATTTAATATATGAAAACTGTCATTTCCTATTTCTTCAATTTCACATGAATGATACATCATTACATGAAAAATTATATTAAACAAAAAAATTAAACTAAATTAAAATTAAAAAAATAACTAAACCTAAATTACATTTAATATAGATAATAAAAAAATGTAAATATTAAGCTTAAATAAGCAAAAACATCATACTCTCTGTTTAACAAAGTCATCTTCTGTAAAAAGCTTTAAACTTGAAATCAAATTCCTTCCGATGAAATCCTAATTGCAGAAATTTGATCTTCATTCTTTACATTTTCTTTCAAAAACTTCACCTTTTTAATTTAAAATGACTTTAAATAATTTAATGAAAACCGAAATCAAGCCATTATTCAAATTCAATAAATAAAGCGAGAGACGTAATATCTAAACAAAAAATTTGCTTGTATAAACTAAGAAACTTCTTTGAAAAATTTAAGGAGAAATAATTGAAAATTTTGGAGTTAAAACTTGTTAGCACAACCTATTACAACTTTGCTGTTTAAATCTCCTTTGAGAAAAATCAAATGCAAGTTGATATTTTTTTTCTAAAGTCAAACTTATATTGTTTAAGTTTGATTGTTTGTCTTCTACTCTAGTTTTATTTTATTTTATTTATATTTTTCACAATACCATGTGAAATTGTTCATTTATAAAAAATAAAAAAATATCAAATATTTATATATTGATTTAACTTCACTAATAAATTAACTTTAAAAATTATAGTAATTTAAATACCACATTAAACATTTTTAAAATATAAATACACGCCACACGCCACACAAATAGAATAACATTTTTAGAATACAAAAACAGCATTAAAATACAAAGTATCAAATCCCAAAGTATAATGTAATGCATTCAATACATACCCCCATAAGTCGGGCTCCACGCCTGATCCTATAAATCTAGATCGAATTTGGATTAGGAAATTTTTGTTTCGATCTGAGTTATTTATTAATTACAAAATTATTTAAATTTAATCATAAAAATATTTTTCTGAAATTGAATGAATAATAATTAATCAGAAACAATTTTAGAAAAGAAAACTTATCCGAGTTTAAATATAGTTGACCTTGCATAATTACGAATGAAGGATGAAATTCAGAAGCCGCAGCTAACTTTCATACCACACCTACATCCAAAGAAACATTGTGAGCCTCATAACACCAACCCGATCAGCCTGCCCACCCGTCAGCCAAACACCCTATGACTTGGGCTTTTGGAGAGTCCTACCATGTGATTGTGATCGTGCATGTTAACTCCTTCACAATTTATGGCTGCCCTTCTCCGCCCCTAGGAGCTGTCTTCATTTTATGTTTTTGAGCTGTCCCTACATCCTTATAAATTTTAAGGAAATCTCAAATGTGGCTAATATTATTCCTCTAGAAATGGGGGTAGGGCATATTAATATTTTCAATGATTTATGATTAGTTTAGTTGTACCTAAAAAAATAAAGCATCTAAGCTCTGTTTACAAAAAATTCAATTAATAATACATTTATGATTATCGCTTATATCATAATTATAAATCTTTTTTATTTACAAATTTGAAATAGAAATAAAAATGATTTCAAACTATTAATCAATCGAATAATACAATAAATATGTTGAACATTTGGCAAAAAAACATGAAAGAAATAGGAATTAAATTAAAATAAAAAAGGAAATAAAATCATAGCAAAAAGATGTGGTATTGGGTCATTTGTCCTATATATGCAAATCAAAATCGGGCGGATCTTTACTCAGAGTAGAGCATAAACTTAAAAATTTTGAGTAAAAAATTGATGAAACCCACTCAGGAACAAGAAAATGACATCGTGATTCGGATTAAATCCCAATGAAAAAAAAATAGATAAATGAAAAATTGGTGCCATAAGTTTAGCGAATTTTTTCTATATTATAGATTATAGGAAAACAAGTCAAAACTTAGCTAATCAATCATATCCTGTTGCACTGGAAATAATATTCTATATTTTATTTCTTATTATTTTTGCTGTCAAATCGCCGATTATACTTTTACATACGTAGTTACCGGATATTCACAGAGGGCCATTACAGTACTTGAATGCTTCTAGCCGGAATTTTATTAAAAATGGGAGCATATGAATTAGTTCGGATCAATATGGAATTATTACCCTATGCGCATTCCATATTTTCTCCCTAGTTGATAGTGGATACAATACAAATAATTTATGTTGCTTCAACATCTCTTGGTCAACGGAATTTAAAAAAAAAAAGAATAGTCTATTCTTCCGTATCTCATATGAGTTTTATAATTATAGGAATTGATTCGATAATTGATTTGAGGTTCAAGAAAACTATTTTACAAATAATATCTCATGGCTTTATTGGTGCTGCACTTTTTTCTTGGCAGGAACGAATTATGATAGAATGGCTTCTCTTACATTACCGGGCATGAGTGGTTTTGTTGATCTTGAAAAAGAAAATATAATTTTGACAGGGGTCTTGTTCTTGGCATTCAAGTTAATCCTCCAAGTTCTATTGATGCCTTCTCTTCAGAGTTCACGCTGATCGAATCATAAGAGTTGGGCGGGTCCTGAAATGTGAGAAATGTGATTGGAATTAAAAAAAATGAAAAATTCATTATCAAATCTCGCACCAACGACTATATCTTGCATAAAAAGCAGGGAAGAAGACAATGACGAATACCGAAAACAAAGAAATAATGATAAGGCAGGAAAAAAAATTCAAGTAGAAATATAAAAGATGGGGAGCACATTTAAATCATGGCAGTTCTAATCCAAGACCAAGTTGAGACTAAAGATTGAGAAAATAAAAGCACGCCAAAGAAACTCTAGTTTTGACACAAAGGCTAACTTCCATTCAAATTCAAAACATGCAAACTTCAGTCTCACCAACCAGCCGTCTCATCTTCCCTTCCATTCAATCTGAAGCTCAAGCAAAGTTTTCAACCACTTCATAGGTTGAGGACAATATTATTACACTTTAAGAATTATAATAATTCTCATATCTATTAGGCTTTTTAAGAACACGCAGACATGAAAGTAGCCAATAAAACGCATGTGTTACGACCTTCCAACTTAAGCCAAATCAGATTTGTTTTTACAACAGATTTGGAGCATACAGGATACAAGGAACATCTGCAAGGAGTTTAGGAGGAACAACTGATTGTTTCTCTCGGAACAGGGGCAAGGATTGAGATTTCTTGTTTTTCTGAGGCTTACAGGAGAAGATTAGATTTGACTTTCGTTTTTGAAATATTTTATGGGGCTTGCAACAACTATAGGTAAGTATCAGCTAGGTAGAACTATTGGAGAAGGTACCTTTGCCAAGGTCAAGCTGGCTGTGGATACCACCAACGGTAATCATGTTGCCATCAAGATTATCGATAAGGCCATGGTGCTGGAAAGCAATCTCAAGTATCAGGCGAGTATCCAACCCTTGCTTTGTTATATGTCTTCTTGTCCTCCATTTCCGACTCCAACCTGACAAATATACCAAAAGAAGAATATATATATATATATATATATATATATTGCAGCTAACAAATCAATACTCAAATTTCAGGTACAAAGCGAGATACGGACCATGAAGCTTCTACATCACCCCAATGTTGTAAGAATACATGAGGTATGTTTTTGTTTTCTGGATTGATCGACTGGTACCAATTCTTGCACCCTAATCTATCATTAGAGGTGAATCCTGGTTGCAGGTTATTGGCTCCAAGACGAAGATATACATAATAATGGAGTACATATCAGGAGGGCAACTTTCAGACAAATTGGTAAGACTTATCAGACTGCACCAGGGATCCAATAAAGTTTTGGTGTAAAGCTTTTCAATTTTCAATTTTAATCCTTTTTCCCTTACTATACAGTCTTATGCTAAAAAATTGAGTGAACCAGAGGGAAGAAAAATTTTCCAGCAACTAATAGATGCAGTGGACCATTGCCATGGAAAAGGAGTCTACCACAGAGATCTAAAGGTATGTCTAACATACAGTTTTCCTATCTTCACAAATGAGCAAAGAAAGGTCACTTAAACCAATTAACATTTAGAATCAATCTTTTCTATACAGCCAGAGAATTTGCTTTTGGACAGTAAGGGAAACCTTAAAGTAACTGATTTTGGACTGAGTGCTTTGAGGAAGGTAGCCACAGCCTTTCTATTTACTTACATAAATTTTCATCAGTTCTGATTAATTCCAAACCATTATTGTGGAAATTTGGCTAAAAGTTCACATGAAGTGCAGCCTGGAGATATGCTAACTACAGCGTGTGGCTCGCCATGCTACGTAGCACCGGAGGTAAGACATATCACTTCCTGTTCATTTGTTCTAAACTGTTTAAATTAACAAGAGAACAAAAGTACGTAGAGAATTATACACCAACAGCTAACCGGTCTTTAACAAGCAATCTTACCAGATTAGGCTGATGATTCATTGTTTGGTGATAGCTACTTGCAAATAAGGGCTATGATGGAGCAGCTGCTGATATTTGGTCTTGTGGTGTCATCCTTTTCGAACTACTTGCTGGCTACTTACCATTTGATGATCGTAATCTTGTTGTTTTATACAAGAAGGTTTGCATCTGCATAAAGAAAAATAACCTTAATCAGGTACAATAAGGTACCTTTCACTGATGTTTCTACTTCTGTGAAGATATCTGGAGCACAATACACGTGTCCGCCATGGTTTACAGGACCTCAGAGGAAGCTGATTGCCCGAATACTTGATCCGAATCCAAAAAGGGTATTAACTCCAAGACAATCTATGAGATAAGATTTCCAAATTAAAAACAAAACAATAATTTCTCTTTATATTATACAGAGGATAACAATTCCAGAAATCATTGAAGATGCATGGTTTCAAACAGATTATACGCCTTCGTGCGGCTATGAATATGAAGGGAAAATAGACCTGGATGATGTTAGTGTCACCTTCGATACAGTTGAGGTAAAGTCTGAAATTGGTATCAACATAAAGAGTTTCAAGCTTCATCTAAACATCTAAAATACCATACAGGAACAAAACGCAGAGATGAAGACCCACAAATTCTCAAATTTCATAAATGCATTTCAATTGATAGCAATGTCACATGATCTGGATTTATCAGGTCTCTTTGAAGGACAGGCAAGTCTGTTAAATCAAAATCAACATTCACATCAGACAAGCATTCTTAGTTCATTCCTACATTAAGTAAACTACTGTTTTCTTACACAGGATGGCAAAAGGCAGAGAACCACAATTGGATCCAAGCATACAGTTAATGAAACCATAAAGAAAATAGAAGCCGCTGCAATGGATGTGAGTCTGTCGGTTGAAAGGATGAATAGTTTCAAGGTACAAACTGCGCTTGTCTCTAATTCTTTGACAAGTGACTAGTTTTTTATATAACTCATTGTTTATCACCTCAGATGAAAATTCATCCAAAACAGAAGATGACTAGATGTTGTAGATCATCGTGTGACCTATCAGCTGAGGTAGTTAACTGTAATATGCTCTTTCTACAAGACAATACATCAACAAATCTCATCCCTTTACATTTCAAAATGTCAGGTAATTGTGGTTGCTCCAACAAATTGTGTTGTAGAAATATCAAAATCGGCAGGAGAATTAGCAGTTTACAAAGAGGTAGGACATTCAGTTCATTAAGTTTGATTACCTTAGCTGGGTGAAAATTATTTTCTAAGCCGACATGTGATGATAACCAGTTCTGCAAGAGTTTGTCAAGTCTGCTGATAGAGAAATCAGGTGCCTCATCACAAAGTCAAGGGTCCAAGACAGTCACCAACTGCACTAGTATCCTAATGAATGAATGGTAAACTTAACATAGATTGCCAGTGTAATATTGTGTAGATTGAAGCAGCAGGCTCACTCCTATTTTTCAATCATGCAGCTCCAAAAAAGAAAAAGACAGAACAAAAGACCAGCGAGGATATTTCTCCTCATGAAGATGGGGTTAATTAATTTAGTTTCAACTTCCATCCTTTCAGTATCCTGAGTAAATTCCCCAGGATTAATAGAGACTCGTGAACACAATCTGTCTCAACAGCAGGAACTATGAAAACTCAAATTTACTGCTCTTAGGCATCATTCTTCACCCAATACAAAGTTCAAACAACGTCATTTGCACAGCTATGTTCATGTTTTATGTGAAGTTTTTGTCCTTTTACTTTCTCTTCTCTTAAATTAGACACTGCACCATATGCTTCCAAGATGTATATTAGAGATTACCATCTTTTCTCAATTTTGTTTTTCGTAAAAAGTGAATAATGCATAAAGGAGTTCCTCAACTGCTCCATTTTCCCTAATAAGATCCCACTTAATCATTTACAACCATGGATAGTATTCAAGCAGAATACAAGTGTAATATCAGCCCATTCATATTAACCTCTTGGTTCAGTAGCCTATACCTATTTCTAGAAAGGAGTTGTTCTCATAAAGTACACACAAAAATGTAAGATAATATCTCTGCTAGAAACGCTATTTCCATATCATATTTCTAAACCGGCTAACTTTTATTCCCCTAACATGATGATATAACATAATGATGAAATTAGAGATGAATACTCTAATGTATTGAGGAAAAAAACTCTCTCAAAGTATATATTTCTTAGAAATATATATTTCTTAGAAATATGTACAACTATATATACATGTAAGATTTAATAATTAAGGAAATAATATCTCTTAATTAGAATATCTAAAAATATCAGCTGTAATCTCTAAAAATATTTTTAATAATATTAAATACTCAAAGATTCTCAATACTCCCCCTCAAATTGGTGCATAGATGTTTCACATGCCTAACTTACAAAGAAGATTATGGTAAGTCTTACAATTGAGCCCTTCAATAAAAACATTAGCCAACTGTTTTTCGGATGCTAGATAAGATAGACTTAAAGCACCACTAGCTACTTTTTCATTGATAAAATGACGATCTATTTCGAAGTCTATCGTGTTGTACTGGATTTTGTGCTATGATGATGGCTGCCTTGTTGTCACAATACAAGGTTAATCTCTTTTTGCTCAACAACTTTAGCTCTTTTAATACTTTTCGTAGCCATAAAAGCTCACAAACTCCTTGAGTCATGGCCCTATACTCAGCCTCTACACTTGATCGAGCCACAACACTTTGTTTCTTACTCTCCAATTGACTGAGTTTCCTTCCACAAAAGTATAATAACCCGTTGTAGACCTTTTGTCATCAAAAGAGCCAGCCCAATCTGCATCTGTAAATACTTCTATCTTGATATGACTATTTTTTTAAAACAGAATACCTTTGTCTGGTGCAAACTTCAAATAGCACAAAACTCTTAATACTGCCTACATATGAGCTTTGCAAGGATCATGCATAAATTAGCTTACCAAACTAACAACATAGACTATATTAGGTCGAGTATAAGCGAGATAAATTAAACGTCTGACAAGTCTTTGGCATCTCCCTTTATCCATCATTTCACCAATCCCTGCTTATAACCTAACATGTTAGTCTCTATCAGAAGATCTAAGACACACTTCTTTTAGGAAATAAAAATTCATTATTTCAATCTAGCCACTTCTATTCCGAGGAAATATTATAACTTTCCCAAGTCTTTGATTTCAAATTCTTGAGCCAATTGCTTCTTAAGTTGGTCATTTTTTCCTTTTCATCTCCTGTCATAATTATGGCATCAACATAAACTATTAGGAGAGTAAGATCGACACCATAGCCTTACTAAATATGTCAAACCAGGCTCTAGGAGATTGCTTTAGACCACATAGAGCCTTTTTCAGTTTGCATACCTTCCTTTAAGTATCTTTCTCGTTGAATCCTAAAGGAACTTTCATATACACTTCTTCTTCCTGTTCTCCATGTAAGAAGGTATTCTTTACACCAAACTGGTGTAAGTCTCAATCGAGATTTGCTGCACATGATAAAAGGATCCTAATTGTGTTCAATTTAGCAATTGGAGCAAATGTTTCTTGATAATCCACTCCATATGTCTGAGTGAATCATTGCACTACTAATTTGACTTTGAGTCTTTCAATTGAACTATAAGCCTTATACTTAATAGTGAACACCCATTTGCAGCCAACCAATTTCTGCCTCTCAGAAGGATTAACCAGCTCCTATGTCTTATTTTTTTCTAAAGCCCTCATTTCTTCAATTATAGCCTTTTTTTATCTTGGATCAGTGATAGTCTCTCTCCAATCCTATGGAACAGACATAGAGAACAAAGACAAAGCAAAAGCTCTATAGGATAAGGATAAGGAATCATAAGAGACAAAGTTAGAGATAGGATGTAAAGTGCAAGTTCTAACACCTTTTCGTTGGGCTATTGGTAATTCCAAATCAGTATAGTATGTGGTAAAGAAGACTCACCTGACAGCGAAAAGTCAGGGTATAAAGTAGATTATATGATGGCATCTTTTTTCTTTTTTTTTTTTCTAGTGTATGACCGTAAATCAAGCTTATCCAACAATCGTCCACTATCTTCTTTTGAACCAAAGTCTCTGTTGAAACTAAGTTCTTTATTGAAAAAGTAACAGAACAAGGTGTCATTTCTTCATTTTCAACAACCTCCCCCTAAAGAGATGGTTGTGATCAAGAAAATTAGGGTCCATCCTCATAAATTGTTACATCCATACTTACATAATACTTTTTAGATGGCGGATGATAACATTTGTAACCCTTCTGTATGGGAGAGTGTCCAATGAAAACAAATTTGGTTGCATAAGGATCCAATTTGCTGCCATGTTGAAGATGAACGAAGCAAACATAACCAAATACCTTTGGTGAAACTGGGTAATCCGTCTTGCACTGTAAGATTTCTATGGGGCTTTTAAAATTAATGACCCAAAGAGGCATCCGATTAATGAGATAAACCACAACCAAAATCGCATCCCCCCAATAAGGCTTTGGGAGATTCATAGTGAACATAAATGATCTAGCAACCTCCAAAAGATGCCAATTTTTTCTTTCGGCAACACCATTTTGAGCACTTGTACATAGATAACTGGTCTAATGCAAAATCTCATATGATTCCAAATAATCATTAAAGTTATACTTGATTCCATTATTAGTTCACAAAAATTTAACCTTAGCATCAAACTGAGTAGCAGTAAATTTATGAAAAGAATGAAAACACGAGAAAACATCACTTTTGGATTTTAATAAAAATACCCATGTCATCCAAGTGCAATAGTTAATAAAATAACAAACAAACAATTACCAGATAAAGAAGTAAGGCGAGTAGGGCCCTAAACACCCCAATAAATAATCTCAAAAGGAACAATACTTCTATTATTAAGCAAAGGATAATTGTTTCTTATATGCTTAGCAAACTCACAAGCATCACAAACTAAAGATTCTAACTGAGTTCTTGAAAACAAATGAGGAAACATCTTGGCAAGAACAATAAATGATGGATGCTCTAACCGCCTATGCCATTGAATTATCTCTGGGTTGACATCTTTATTGTCTCTAAATAATGATTGAAACATACTGGACGATTGATCCAGAAGATATAAACCATCACACAATGTACCATTGTCAATCGTCTTCTCTATTTGGAGGTCTTGAAAGACACGGTGATCTGGAAAGAATTTAATTTAAGGCTTTAATGATAGTACTAACAGATAAAAGGTTAACTAGGAATTCAGGGACATAGAGGACAAAAGATAAAGTGATATTGGGAGTACAAACAATAGAACCTGTGTAACAGCCTAAATTAGACCCTAATCGAAATAGTGGTTTCGGGACCACGAATCAGAGTCAGAAAAATATTT
The DNA here is from genome assembly GCA_020496765.1 of Gossypium stocksii. Classification (NCBI taxonomy): domain Eukaryota; kingdom Viridiplantae; phylum Streptophyta; class Magnoliopsida; order Malvales; family Malvaceae; genus Gossypium; species Gossypium stocksii. The sequence continues at coordinate 35,419,980 of CM035623.1, read as the reverse complement.
TTTTTTATTTTCCATGTTTATTATGTGTGAATTTATATCTGTGAAATTTTCATGATTTAATTTTGTTGTTTGAGTGTCTGATTAAATAAAAGGACTCAATCGCATAAAAGTAAAATTTGGTAGTTTAAAGTGTAAAGGGACGAGTTGCTATTGGCTTTATAAATGAAAGCCTTTAAGTGGTAAATAACCCACTCATAAATTAGTGGGACGGTAGTGGGCTTATATTGTATAGTTTTTTATTTTATTTTATTTTATTAAATTTATATATATAATAAACTTTATGTTAATTATAAGATATAATATATATTATAAAGTATAAAAGTGAAAGCCATTTTTATTCTTTGACTTAGTAAATGGAAGATAAAGGGATTATAGTATACGGCCTTGTTATAGATTTAATAAGGTTAATTTGGGAAAATAATAAAATATGCTAATATATTATAAAATATATCATAACCTTAGTGCTCATGTTTTTATTACCACCATTGCCGAACTAGAACAAATAAGAAGAAAGGAAGAAGACAACCTAGTTCGGCCACTCTCTAGCTAAATCCAAGGTTCATTTTTAGTCGGTTTTTGATAATTTCTACGTTTTTGAGATCGTTGCTTAGTAACCTTCAAGACCCTTGCTTTAATTTTTAATTTTGATGAATATTTTGAGTTATGCCATTGATGAGAGGTTGTGGTTTTTATCGTTTGATGATGAATTGTAAAAGATATGGATTGGGCTAACATATTTTGTAAAGGGATTTTTGATGATTTTGAGTAATTAGGATTTAATTGCAAAAATAAAAATGCGGGGAGACTAAAATGTGAAATTGATGAGAAATATGGGCTTATTTGGACAATAGGAATATTCAGCCTATCTTGGATGTAATTAATTTTGCATATTTTGTGTTTTATGCATTAGGGACTAAATTTTAAAAATTGTAAATGTCAGGGGAAAAATAGTAATTTGCTCATTTATGTGTTTTTTGACTAAATTGAATGAAAATATGTTTGAATGAGCTTAATTTGAATATGTTTAGATCAAGAATTAAAGAAATCGGAATTGGATCAGGGAAAAGCTAAAGTTGTCGGCTAGCCGTCCCGTTCTGTTTTTCATCGTCCGAGGTAAGTTTATAAGCAAATAGACGTGTTTAATTGTAGTTAAATGCTAGACATATCTAATGTTATGAAATGTATAAATTTATATTGTTATGGCCGAGTATGAAAAGGCGTAACAACTACATTTCTGAATTCGTTTCGACTGAGCTACGACGTCCGAAAGCCTCGTATGAACCTTAGGAATAGTTAGGATACATATGTCATGACATAAGAATCTAATTTATGTGTGCGAGTAAAACCATGACACCGATATGTGATTCTGATATATGTGTGCGAGTAAGACCCTGTATGGGACAATGGCATCAATTTGTGGCTACATGTAAGACCACGTCTGGAACGTTGGCATTGTACGATATGTGTGATTATCTGAGTGTCCTATCCAATTCCGAATGGATCATCGGGTAAAGATAAGTTGTGTTCAAATGTGTTTGATGGGATAAATGTCAGGTACGAATTGGCTTGTTACTTACTTAAATAAGGTAAGTATATTCGGCCTTGAGATTTTTACTGAAACAGAATTTAGTTAAATGCATGCATGAATATATGTATTCGGCCGTATGTTTAATATATGAATGTAAAAATATGCTGTAGCACATGAGTTTCTATGATTATGGATATATGAAATAGGCTACAGTGACTATTTGGTTGTGAAAGTTAAATGATAATAATGATAATTATGTTACATGAACATTCGGCTAAGGTAATTATTTGAGAATGAATTTATATACGTAAGTATATGTGTATAACCTAAATTCTATCCATTGGGGCTAATGTGTTATGATATTATAATTTAGTTGGGTTTAATTAAGTTGATAAAATTAATGGAACGTTTATTTGTTTATGACTTACTAAGCTCTAGGAAGCTTACTCCATATTTGTATGTGTGTTTTTGTTTTATAGATTTTGGATTTTTGAGTTACAAGCTCAGGGATCGTTAGCAAAGTCTATCACACTATCAATTACCTTCAGTATTTTAAAAGTTTCCTTTTGGAAATATGGCATGTATAAGCTGAAATGTGTTTTGAAATAACGAATTTGGTTATGTATAAAAGCCATGCGAATATGGCTTATCCTCTATGGTTGAATTCGATTTTAATTTCATTTGTGTCTTAAGTTTATTTGGTTACTATACCGTTTGCTAAGTATGGTTATTAATCTTATTGGGTGCTGATATGTTATAGTTGAGTATTGAATTTGGACATGGGACGAATAAATTTGGTTATATGCAATTGCATAATGCTTGTGATGCTGTTGTAGGTTCGGCCATGTGATATCTAATAAGCCTTAATTGTATTAACGCATTTATGCATGCATATATTTGGTGTTATGTTTAAACAAGGGATTAAAGAATAGTCGGTGCTAAAAGATATTCAGTTATAATTGAATGTGAGACAAGCATATTTAACACATGGTTATTTGGTGCATAAAGGTCACGTTTGAATAGGTTTAGAAGTATATAGTGGATTATTTTTGTGAAATATACTTTACAGCATGAGTTGGTTTGACAATTGTTTCAATAATGTATTGGTATGACCGACTATAAGATGAACTGGAATGAAATGATTACAGTCAACTTGAGATTTGGTATATGTTTATAAGGTTAGTAACATGTAAGATAAATTACCTTGGATTATGAGATGGTATTTATTCACGTTATTATATTAGTTTATAAGGTGATATTAATATATGCATATTCGCATTCCCATGAAGTAGGTATGAATATATATTGTGTTTATCAAAAGTACACGGTTGCTTGGGTAGATTATGCTAGCCGAATAAAAAAAACATAAAGAGGGGATTTTGAAATGCTTATTTGTAATGATAAATTATTTAACATTTCGATTGCTTTACTGAATGTTTGTTTGCTTCGGTGGGTGAATTAATTATAAATAGTTACTCATGAATTACGAATGTTAGAAATAGGCGAATAAATGTTATTATGAATATTTAATTATATGATAAAATGATATTTTTGATATTTTTGTTTATGAACAATGTGAGTGCAAATATGTTCATTATACGATATGATATGACTTGTAATAAAATTGCAGTAGTTTATGATTAAAATATGGTTGGTTAAAGAGTTTGAACAAATGTATATCTATGATTGTTCGGTTGGTGTGCTTTGTCTGGTAATGCCTCGTAACCCCACTTCAGCGACGAATACGAGTTAAGGGTGTTACATTTTATTGGTCTAGAGATAGAGGTAAGGGAGCCATCATGTAACGGCCCAATTTCAGTGATATCAGAACAGTGGTTTTGGAACCACAAATCTGATGTAAGACCCTAAACCCAGCCTAGACGTTACGGCTGAATCTGGCGATGTCACATGGAATGGATTTTGAAAACGAGATGTCGAGTTTAAAAACCAATCTAGTTACTTAGCTCTTATCTTAACTTGGAGTAAAACACATGTTCATTAATATGTCAAAAATCATTTCTTTTTAAAAAAATTTCGTTTCCATTTGATGGAGTCTTAGTTTTATCTTGAAAACCGTATTTAGTTGTAAAACCATAAAAGCAATTAAAATCCCAAAGTTTAAAACAAACAGTCCATAAAGTCCATATTACATAAAAATACCCAAATAAATAATAAATTTGAAAATTTCCATAAAATAGTCTCTAATTTATGTGTGGCCACCGTCGAGTCCTCTGCTGCACCAATCCGTCAAGTCTAGGGATTACCTATACAGATTAAACAGAAAAGGGTGAGTTTTCGCAAACTCAATGTGTAATCCCCACTGAAAACAAGCACAAATTACAATATCAGAATCAATCATATACAGTCTGGGGCCTGAGTCCATCATAGAATCAATTCGGGCCCTTAGCCCATATAGAAGCAGACTCAGATATACATTAGGGCCTTGGCCCATCTCAGATATAACATGCAGTAACAGAATCAGAGTTCTACCCACCAGCCCTCACACCATCTCTGACCATCCCTACACACCTATGTGGGGTTTAAAATACCCACACATCCTTGCACACCATATGGGGTTTAGAACACCTATCCATCCCTACACACTGTGCTGTACTGAAATATGGCACATAACTAGAATGTATGCAGCTGAGCTGCCAAATAACAGGCTTTAAAGCCTTTCAGATACTTCCTTCGAACTTTATCAACCCACCTCAATGCAAAGCATCATACCATACATGTTAATAGACCATACATACAAATCATTGTTCATGCTCAGTACAGAAATCAATCAGATAAATCATGCATATATGGGTCTAAGTAACTCTTACCGGCCTTACGATAGGTCCACAGTTGACTTGGGCGACCCGTGCAACCTTAACAAGCAATTCAGTGAAAATGGGCTCACACGCCTATGTGGCCTGCCCGTGTGGGCCCACATGCCTGTGTGGCCCACACTGCCTAAATTGGCCTTGGCCGTGTGGATCACACGACCTGGCCCAGAATCCCACACGCCCGTTTAGATTACCCGTGTGGACCCACATGCCCATGTGGTCCACACGACCCAATACAATTTAGCCTGTGTGTCGCACACGGCCTATCTGGCCATCACACGATCGTGCCCTTTGCGCACGGCCTAGCCTCGTCGATCACATGGCCATGTCCCCTTACACGGCCTACCATATGGGCGACCACACGCCCGTGTGGCGTCGACAGTAAACTTTTTTGGCCTTTTACCAAATCTCGTTTTCTGCGTTTCGGGTACACACCTGGTATGATTTCGATGTAGAAACACTTTCAAGATAACCAACACCTATAATTGACCAGTAATTTACCAATTTAGTCACTTGAAATGATTAACACGAGGCTAAAGAATCGATAGCTATTCAATACATACGATCAGTCACTTACCTAACTTCCCGACTATTTACCAATTATGACTCTGCAGGAGCGGAACCCTGTCCTTCGCAATCTCTTGCTGCCAAAACATGAATTCCATTATCAACAGAAATGACAACAACGCTACAATCAATTTTTAAGTCAAATCCCCTACAAGACAATGGTGCTAACACTACTTACCAAAACACATGGAAACGACAGATTAAAACTCCGTATTTTGAAAGGATGCAAGAGAGTATTAAACAAAAAGAGAAAAGAACAGTATAGAAGAGAAAAGAGAGGAAATGGAAGAGACGTCAGAAACTTTTGGAAGAAACCAAAATTTTAGGGAAAAATGAAAAAGAAAAATCTAAAGAAGAGATAACCACCCCTTATTTTTCTCTTACAAACTCACTAAGCTACAACCACTCTAGAGTCCCCACTCTGCCGAAATTCTTGCCCATCACCAAGCAAAAATAAGACTCCCTTGCCCACGTAAAGACTCAAACACAAGACCTTCGTCACACTAACACTCCACTTAATCACCAGACCAGCAAACACATTTTCATAAAATTCTACCAACATTTAATTAAAAGCCTACTAACTAGAGATAGGGCTTTATTCATAAGAATACCAAAACTTTCCCAAGTTAAGGCTTGAACTTGGGACCTCCCAGGCATACCCAGAACACTTAACCACTGAAGCAGACAGATATTTGCGTCACAAAATTACAAAAGCCGGTATAAGAAAATTAAGGCGTTACATCCGAGCTAAAAAGAAAATTTATTTTAATATTATTGCTTAGTCTATAATATGATAGGAAAATTACATGAAAATTTTGATAAAAAAATTTTGTTGATTATGTGATTAATTAGAGAAAGGACTAAATTGCATAGAATGTAGAAGTTAAATTCTAGTAGCTAAAAGGATTAAATAGCTATGGAATTCAAAATGAGAGGTCCTTATATGGTAATTAGACCATTAAGAAAAGGCAGTAGATATTTATGGATGAATCATCCATGGAAATTGAGAAAATGAAAAGGACTAAATTAGAAATTGTGGAAATTAAAAGATGATAATTAGATTGAAATGAAAACATCATCATTTTATCATCTTCTTCCCCAAATTTTCTATAGAAACCCTAGGAGAGAGGAAATAAACTTTTTTTTGCTTAATTAGGTGAGTAATCAAGTCTCGTTTTTAGTAATTTTATATTTTTGATATTAGGATAGTGTAAACTATCTAATTTAGGGGTTAATTTGAAAAGATATCAAAGAATAAAGTTTATGCTATGGATGAATATGCTGAAAATTGGAAATTTATGGTAGAAAATGAAAGGTTGTTAGTAGATAAACAACTTTTACAAAGTAAATTTTTATGAAATTGAGATTTAAGGACTAAATTATAAACTTGTAAAATTCATGGAAAAATTCTAAAATTTATGAAACATAATTGCTGTAAATGATACATAGAAATTTTGATTAGGCTTGGAATAAGGATTGAATTGTGAGAATTTCATTTTCCGAGCCTAGGGATATAATTGTCATTAATAAAAAGTTAAGGGGAAAAATGGTAATTTTGCCTAGATTATAAATTGAATACAATTGAATATAAATTGAATGAAATTGATGATTAAACTTATTTATATAGATCCGGACAACTCAAATTTGAAGCTAGACCGAGGAAAGGAAAAAGTCTCGGATTAGTAGATTTCGTTAACGAACAAGCATCGAGGTAAGTTCATATAACTCAATTGTATAATAATATGATTCAACTTATTTGAATGAGTTGCATGTGAATTGAGTTGGCCAAAAGCATGTAAATTGAATATATTTTGTAAATATTGGATAAGTGAATAAGTTAGATAAAAGAATGAAACTCGGATGGATACAGAGTTCTGTTACCTGAAATGATAGTGTCTTACATGTGTTGCGGACATTTGTAGCTCGAAAGAGTATAAGCCCTCTCAAGCTTACTGATATGGTGTTCTTACGAGCTTACTGTTTATACTCTACGAAGTATTTTTTTCATGTTCTTCGGAACATTTTGATTTGGTCGTGATCTGCATTTGTTGTAGACACACCCACGCTCTATGAGTGTTCTGTTTATAAGTTCTTCGTGAACTTTCTATTAAAAGCTCTCTATAGCTTACTAATAGTGCTCGCTTGAACTTACTGTTATCAAGTTGTCCGAAGCTTTATGTTATATGCTATCCGATGTTTTCTGTAAAGTGCTTTTCAGAGCCACTTGATTTAAGTTCTTTGTGAACTTTCTGTTATCAAACCCGAATAAGCATTCTATTACATGACTTTCCCAATATAAGTTCTTTATGAACTTTCTATTGTCAAGCTTAGATATGCTTTCTGTTTCATGCTCACCCGAGCATTTTGTTAAAGTGCTTGAGAGTAAGCTTTCTGTTTACTGCTAATAGAAGCACTTCTAATTAAGAGTTGACGGAATGATAGTATAGTACACCACAAGTGTACCACCCTTGGATCCATCGAGATTTCGAATGATGAAAAGAAGGCAATCATGATATGAAGTGAAGTAAATAAATCAAAGTAAGAGCACTATGTGGTAGTACATGGAATATATGGGATTTCAAGAATTGATGAGCTTATCCATATCATTGATAATTATATGAAATAAAGGACTAACATTTTGGTGAGGTTGTTTATGTTTAGGTTATGGCTAACTTGAGTTGCATGTGTATGTTTATTTGATGAATAAATATGTGGTAAGTTAGTTTCAGTTATATGAGCTTACTAAGCACTATGTGCTTACTTAGTTTTGTTTTCTCTATTTTATAGTGCTTGGAAGCTCGTGAAGCTTAGACGAGGGTCAGAGCATCATCATACTATCAATCAGCTCATTTTGGGTTTAGTTAGAAATTTTACTATAATATAATGGCATGTATGAGCTACTAAGACCAGTATTGATGTTAAATAGGATGGATGTATGCTAGCCATTGGACTGTCTAGTGTTGATGTGATTTTGTTATGTATATAAAGTTTAGATATGGTTACGCAAATATGCTGGTAAGGTTGATTCATGCATAAGTATAATAGTTGAATTAGTTGATTGATACTTGCAAGCAATGATGCAGGAAATGGATGAAATTGGGTGAGAAATAAAGCCTGGAAATAGCCTTATTTTGTCCACATGGGTTGACACACGGGCGTATGTCTTGACCATGTATGACACACAGTCTGGTACATGGGTGTGTAGCCTAGCCGTGTGTCCCCTGCATCCTAAAAATTGAGAAATAGAATGCTCAAAATTGAGCACACGGGCAAAGACATGGGTGTGTGTCTCAGCCATTGTGAGGTATTTGGCCTAGAACACGAGTGTGTCACTTGGCCATGTGAAACTTGCACTTAATTTTCAAAAATTAAATTAACACCACGGCCTAATCCATAGGCGTGTGACTTCAATTTTTACATGAGGTACAAGTCAGAAAGTTACACAGGTTGGGCCTATTTCACACGGCCTGACCACACAGGCGTGTCCCTTACCACACAGGTGTGTGACTCCTTTATGTAAAGAAAATTTTGTAATTTTGTAAAAAATTTCCTGAGATTTCAATTTAGTCCTGAATCGGTTTTGATGCATGTTTTGGGCCTCGAGGGTCCATATAAGGGATGTTATGACAAGTCTTGGGAAATGAATAGTAGTTAACTCGAATTATCTATAACTATTCTGTAAACCCTAGTAATGCCTCGTAACCCTATTCTGGTGACAGAAACGGGTTAGGGGTGTTATATTTGTTGATATTAGAGCCAATTTTAGCCAATTCTTAGACTAACGTAGCAAGTACGGGATTAGCTATACATGCCACTATATAATTTGTAATAGTGTGATATCTCCTGACTATTTTAAATGTGTTTCTCTTATAGTAATGTCGTCCAACCAAGATAGAGCTGAATCCGAGGAAACTGAGAGCCATGCTCTGGCTTCAGTCCAAAGAGAAGCATCAAGTAGTAGTAGAAGGCTCGTATATGAGGGCCTAGGTGAGGAGGCAAAAGAAGCCTTCTTCCAAATGATGACAGAATGGTTCACTGAATTTGTAAGAACAAATCCAGCTGTACAACAGTAACCTCCCCACCCTCTTCTCAATCGATTCCTGAAATGCCACAAGGTACTAAATCTTTTAGAACTGGTAAGCCTCTGGCAGATAAAATTAGAAAATATGGGGCAGAAGAATTCAGGGCCACTGCCGAAGATGATCCATAATGGGTTGAATTGTGATTAGAGAATACTATCAGGGTATCAGATGAATTGTCATGTACCCCAGCTGAACGCCTGAAACGTGTAACACCCTTTACCTATATTCAGCACCGGAATAGGATACGAGGCGTTACCTAACTTAAACTTGAACAACCATTTAAAAATCGAGACACAAATTTTTGCTCAAATTTAAAAATTTACAACTTCCTCTTAAAGTCCCGAATATGGGCCTACGAGGCTCAAAGCATACTTTAGAAATGGTTCAGCACTAAGCCAGGCACTTAGAAAACCTTGGAAATTTTCATTAAAAACAGGGGCACACGCCCGTGTGGCAAAGAACACACCCGTGTAGGAAGGCCGTGTGGTCACACACATACCATGTCCCTAGCTCGTACGGATTTATTTTTCATTTTGAACCTACAAGGGTTTTCACAGGGCCTGGCACATGCCCGTGTCCATGGCTCATGTCTTCTACATGGTTGAGGCACACTGCCGTGTCTCGGCCCGTGTGGTTATTACTGGGCATTCTATTTTGGCAACTTAGGGTGCAAGGGACACACAGCCGGACTACACGCCCATGGGGCAGACCGTGTGTCACACATGGCCTAGACACATGCCCTAGACACATGCCCGTGTGTCTACCCATGTGGACAAAAACAAGGATATTTACCAAGCCTTTTTGCCACCCTTACTTGTACCAACCTAAGCTACACCAAACAACACCAATCCACACATAAACTATGACAGCCCGATTTAGGGCCTAAACAGAATAGTGTTTCAAAACCACAATTCTGAAGTAGAAAAATTTATTCCGATTAATTTTTATAATTTATCAAGTGATTAAATGTATGTGTTAGAATATCGATAGAAAATTTCATGAATTGCATGTCTAATTTGCCTATTAGGACTTAATTGCAAAAGTTTATAAATATGAGTTTTAGATGTTAAAGGATTAAATTGAAGAGTATAATTGAAGTAGAGGTCCTTAAATGGTAATCATACCATTAGGTTTTCATGGACAAAAATGGACATACATAGGTAGAAATAACCAAAGTTTTTAATGAAGGGTATTTTAGTTATTTGGTAATTAAAAGATTAAAAAGGGGAAAAAGATGGTAAAATATGTCCATCTTCTTCATTAGGACGAAATTTCAAGGGTTCTCCATAGCTAGGGCTTGTGTCAAGCTTCCAAGCTCCATAGTAAGTGATTCCAAGCCCCGTCTTTAATGTTCTTTACGTTTTCAGAGTCACGGTAACTTGATATAGCTTATTCTTGCAATAATTTAACCTAGGGTTCATATTTGGAAAAATACCCATAGGTGAAAAGTGTTTATTTTGATTTTTTATGATAGAATATGAGATTTTAAATTATGTTAAACAACTTGTGCTACTCGATTTTAAGTAAAAACGAGTAAAATGGCATAATCGATAAAAAATTCCTAATGTTCATAAGTATATGTTAGAGTGGGAATTTGATGTTGCTGTTGGTAAATAAATGATCACCATGTCCTAAAACATAAGAATTATGGAAAAAGTTTAATTTCTGAGCTTTGGGGAAAAAGTGTAAATATGTAAAAGTTTAGGGGCAAAATCATAATTTTGCCAAAGTTAGAGTTAAGGACTATTTTGATAAATGTGAGTATTAAATAAGCTAAATGTGTTATTTTAGATAAAGAAAGACGTGTAATCAACCTTGATCGGGGGAAGGAAAAGATTATGGACTAAATTGCAAAATTTCTATATTTTGCACCGAGGTAAGTCTATATGTAAATAGTATATCGTTTTTACTTATGTTATAATATTTTGTTATTAAATGAATCGTGGTTGCATATTGAATGCTCACTTGAGGTAAATTATGAATTGAAATTGAGTATGGATGAATTGGTAAAATGTTGAAAAGTGAAGAATTTCCCGGTTGAACCTTCGGAATAGAAAAGATATGAATAATCCATTGTGAGAACACATGTGTAGTACTATGTGCAGGCTACTATGTATTCAAGATGGTTTAGGTCACGTGTGTAGTACTAAATGCAGGCTACTACGTGTACCAAATGGTTGGGTCGTATGTGTAGTACTATGTGCAAGCTACTATGCGTGCTCGATTATTTCGATCACATGTGTGGTAGTAAATGCATGCCACTATGTGTAAGAAATGGTTTTGGTCACATGTGTAGTAGTAAGTGCAGGCTACTATGTGCACCAATTAGCTTCGGCTACAAGGGTGGTACTATGTGTAGGCCACCGAATATCTGTTACTATTCGGATGTGTTCAACGGGAAAACCTATTAATTGCAAATTCATATGAAAATATGGTGTTAAGTATAGGGATATGAATATATGTGTTGTGAGAAATGTGCTCGATAAGTAATCAAACTTTGGTAAGTTTGAGATAGTTAAGTGTTACTATGAAAAATTGATACAAGGAAATTTATGAAAAAGTGAAACTTGAAATATAATAGTTTTTGGATGCAGCAGTTAGGTAACTTTGAAAAATCACCAAAAATGATAGAAATTTAATTAGAGGTTGAATAAGATATTGAATTAAAGCTTATTTAGTCTATTGTCATATAAAAGAAACAGAGAAAGCAAAGAAATTTTTTATTTTGAGATATTCATATTTTTGTAAGACTGGTTTAGATTGATATTGTGATCCCTTGTTCTAATTTGTAAAAATGATTAAAAATTGTACAAAAATATTTATGGAACATAATTTATATCGATGGATTCCTTATTGAGTATATTTTTAGTAGAAACAAACATGAACATCTTTAGAATTCTATATAAAGAGAAATTGAAATTTTAGTGAAGAGTGGTCAAGATTGTTGAGTAGCGAAACAGAGGAAGCTTTAATGAATAAAATGTATTAATTGGCCCAACCAAAAATTCTGAAATTTTTATGGTAAGAATACATATGAGTTTAATTTTTGGAAAAATTATCAGATCTTAATTTCGAACTCTATAACTCTAGTTAAAAATAATTTAGTGACTGGGACTCAAATGGATAGCTTGTACTAAACTTAAGTAAATGATAAATGCATATGAGAATAAGGTTGTGAATTGTGGATACATATTTTGGGATCTATAAATGCCATTATCAGTTTGTTATTTTTCTTAGTATTTACATATTACTTACTAAGCTACAAGCTTACTTTGCATCCTCTTTCTTTCTTGTCTTTTTTATAGTGTAATCGAGTTTGTTCGTGATTCAGGGAAAAATTGTCGGAGGCTCACCAACATTATCCATCCTTCTTTTTGGTATTTTGTAAACATATTTTGGATATATGGCATGTATAGAAGACTTGAGTATTTCGTTGTAAATTTTAGTAATATTACTTGAAAAGTTGATTTTTAATATTGCGTATATCACTTGTATTATGTTATCGATATAATTTAATATTAGTTAAATTACAAATTTAAGATATATGTGAATTTAATGTTTAAAAGATGTGTGAATAATTGACAGGTTTTAATTTAGATAATCATTTTATGCCTCGATTTGATATGATTGCATGTATGTTATTATGGTAATACTCGTATCCTGTTCTGGTATTGAACACGGGTATAGGGTGTTACATAAACACATGACCAAATCAATCACAACCACGACATCCACACATCAAGGCCACTATACATCATTCACATGCAAAACTTATCACATGATTGATCAATCCAATCATGCAACTTATTCATTCATGCATTAACACACCTTATACTCGACCATGCAAATTTGCACATTAATGAAAAACATCATCATTTGCATATATCAATAGCAAGTATTAGCCATCATCCATTGCCTTATACAAAATGAAGCAATCTCCAAGACAAGCCAACACATTTGGCCAAAATAATATGACACTTGACAAAAAGATCAAGTCCCTATACATGCCATACTCAAAATGATAAGTCTAACTATACCAAAATTTTCGATTGATAGTGTGATCAAGCCTCCGACGTCCTTTGATCCCTGAGCTAGCTTGGCGATACTATAAGAAAATGGAAAGAAAAGGGAGTAAGCATAAAGCTTAGTAAGTTTGCATGAAAATAATTAATAACATCAATCATGCATTGTCATACTCACAATACATTATAAACTTACACCAAATTCTCATATGATCATAAGCATAACTTACGTGTTTGCGTCCTTACTATTCATTTAACTTAAACCAAGCTCATTCCTTATGAGATTCGTGTAGGTACCTGTACCACTTACAACACAATCATAACTTCTCTCATTTTGATATAAAATTGAAATTACCTGTTAAAACATTTGGAATACTTAAAGGTACTCGGTAAGCCTATAGCACCCCAAACCCAGCCTAGACGATAGGGCCGAATCTGATGTGTCACATTGAAGTGCTTTTCAAAAACCATGTTTTCATTGAAAACTCTTCTTATTATTTAAAAGATTTTGTCATTTGAAACTTGTAAAAACCCCAGTTTTCATTAGTTATTTTCAAACGCGGTTCATTGTAAAGTTAATCCCTTAATAAAAATGTTGCTATCTTTGAAAACCAAAGTTGTGGAAGCTTTTGTGAGGTTTTGTGAAATCATGGTATTTTGAAAATAGTTAGCATTTTTGGAAAACCGTGTTCTACTTCTAACAGATACAGTTCAACACAAACCATAAATCCAAATTTAAAAAAGTTTGGAAATTAAGAGAGGCCTTGTTACAACCCAAATCAAAAATCAAAGTGTTTAAAAGTAACTAAACGTTAATGGAAGCAAAATCAGTTGTGTGGCCTTCTCCAAGTCCCTCGCAGCACCGATCCACCTAATGCTAGGGATTACCTGAAAAGGTTAAAAACGGGGTGAGTTTATGAAAACTCAGTGTGTAATCGCCTTACTAAAGTAAAAGTCACTGAACAAAATCAGAGACAGACTGGGCCTGAGCCTGATAAAATAACAGTACAATTTAGATCAGAGTATAGGTGGCCAAGGCCCAATACAAATCATTTGGGTCTCAGCCCAAGACAGAACCAATTGGGCCTAGCCTACATCTATAACAACAACAAAATCAGATCATATGTGGCTCTAATCCCAATAGTATAACGGAATCAAGATATAATATGTATAATGTATGAATGATGCATGAAAACCCATCCAACCCTGCACTTGCCTCTATCCAACCCTGCACTTACTGTGGAGATAAAATCAACCCACCCATCCAACATACCAAGCTTAGCATCGGTTGCAACACAAAGTTAACAGAACGACTCAAAGCTGTAAATAGAACAATACAGAGCCATAATCAGAATGGTTATAAACCATCAACAGGATGACACAGAGCCATAATAATATGCGTGGCACAAAGTCATCGATAGAATGGATAGCACTAAGCCATCAGTCACGGTAACATATTCGGCATAAAGCCATCAATCACGGTAACATATTCGGCACAAAGCCATCAATCACGGTAACATATTCGGCACAAAGCCATCAATGGGCACAAAGCCTTAATTAGGTTGGCACAGAGCCATAAGCAGATTAAGTGGCTTAAAGCTATCGGTAAGTCCATAGTCGTCTCGGGTGACCCGTGCGACTTTAACAGATCAATACAAATATACGGCTTTAAGCCTTCAGTGGGTTCACAGTCGTCTCGCGCGACCCGTGCGACCCTATCAGATCAGATCTTCCTCCGTACAATATCCCAACCCATGTAACATGTATGCAGTATGTCATGCCTATAACCAGTCATACAATCACATTCTAAACATTCATTTCATAATCATACAATTATAATCAAATTACACTACAAGGGTATTTCGGTAATTTTACACTACAGGGGTATTTCGGTAATTTTACACTACATGGGTATTTTGGTAATTTTTTAACCTCCAAGGAGGCCTACAGTTGCCTCGAACGACTTCAGTAGCATAATTGGTCATAACAGTATAAATGGGCCCAAGGCCCATTGTCGTCCCAAGTAGGCCCGCACACTCGTGTGGCCCAATTAGCCCTAATTTAGCCACGGCTATGCACACAACACAACCCAATCCAAAACTTACCACATAACAAGGATTTCGTCCGTATGGGCCCACGAGCCCATTGAGCCCACACGATCCATTTCGGCCCCACCAGGCCCAGAACGGCCTGTGCCATGTACGCGACATAACAAGCCCCACTATATTCCACCTAACAGTTAAATTTACATAAACGAGCCCATGGGCCCATCGAGTCTATTTGGCCCACCTCGGCCCAAGTGTCCCATAACGGCCCGAACCCATAAAAACGTTCATGAAGGCCTCTACAGTCTAACACCCATACTTATAGGCTAGATTCACCACATGTGCAATTACACGCTCATGTGACACCAAATGCCGAAGTTTTGGCTTTTCGGCATTTTATCGGTCTACAGTCATAGCAGTGAAAACAACACATACTTTCGGCTTTTAACTGATTATCGAATACTCCAAGCAAATACACACCTGACTTCGAGATCACACGAATAATCCAAGAACACCGTAACCTTAATTGATTGAGGATAACCTAGTCCTCTAAGATCATTAATCCTAGTTGATCCCCCGCCTTGACAAAAATCTGTATCACACACATTTAGATTTATTAACCAATATTAATCCTCTATGTGGTCTAATTCCACAACTATCCCTTTCCAGGACATAATAATATTCGGCCTACCTCAAAAGGTTAAGTATCACTCTTACCTTAATCAAATAATGGAAGAAAAAGGGCTTCAGTTGCCTTCAAGAGACGAGTATTCCCTCACTCTACTGAGACACCTAACATCTAAGGCCCATCAATACAGCGTGCTCCAATCAAAAGCATATGAAAGGGACATTCGATTTTTAGAAACAAAGGGTACGGAAGAATGGTTAACAACCATTAAGGAACATAAACCTGCTAGCAACCCCAAATAAGGCAGTAAGAAAAGACAGCACCAAACGGCTAAAACACTTCGCTCGAGTGAAAATGGTAGAAAGGATATTCGGCCACACACCACAGGGTAGAGGGGGGAATGTTGAAAGCAAAAGAGAAACTAGCACGAAAAGGTTTGAGAAATCAGTAATAAATAGTAAAGCAGAGAGAAGAGTTGTCACTTTCTGTTTAGAGGAGAAAATAAGAAGAGCAGAGAGAATAAAAAGAGATGAGCAAGAAAAGAAACTGCACGAGAGGTCACTTTCTCAAACAAGTTTGGCAACACTAATGCTTCCCGAATGGTCCCTTTTTAGAGTATGTATGGCAGTACAAGGAAAAATGGGAAAAAGCCGAAATAGCAGAGAGGAAAATCAGATCTTATCCCCTCACAAAATGCCGAAAGTGCTTATGACTCACCCCTTAGCCGAATTTGCCTAACCAAATTCCCCAATTTTACACTCTTCTCCCCACACTCAAACTCCTTGAAAATCTCCCCAAATCACTCCCCTTATCCCTCCTTGATTTCCTCCACAACCAATTCACCAGACCAATTCAAACTTTCCAACACTAGAGTTCAAATCCAACACTAACTCTTGACGCCCCCTGAACAAAATAAATATTCCCTTTTGCATGCAGTGAGATTTGAACTCCAAGCCCCTAGCAGAAGCAGCATGCCACCTTGCCACTAGACCACCCACTCTCTTTGTGACAAATTTTATCCACAATTAACTATTAAGTCTATAGGCCAGAGTCCAAGTTAATTTAAAAGAAAAACCAAAATGAACTTGCAAGAGCAGAGCCTTAAACCTAGGCTCCCTTGTAGCCATAAAGACGCCACAACCACTAAGCCACAAGGCTTTTTGTGTCACAATTTAACCTTAATTATTCTTAAAGCCTACATACTAACGTCCAGGGTTTTATTCACCTAAAACCAAAATTTTTACTAGAGCTCAGGTTTGAACCCAAGACTTCTCCAACACTTCTCAGGACCCTTAACCACTGTAGCAGACATTTAATTGCGTTATTCACTTGCACAACTAAATTCTGATTCCTCCAATATGCGAGCCCATTTCTTTTAGGCCCAAAATTCGGAACGTTACAAAGCCTCACACAAAAGGGTAAGCTAGCAAAGTCATATCCCAGATATGGTCTTACATGGGATCATACATCGATGTCGATAGCCCAGATATGGTCTTACGCGATGTCTCATACTGATGCCATGTCTTAGACATGGTCTTACATGAAAATGCTTGCCGATGCCATGTCCCAGACATGGTCTTACACTGGCTCACATATCGGTGCCAATGCCATGTCCTAGATATGGTCTTACACTGGCTCACATAATAATGCCGATGCCATGTCCCAGACATGGTCTTACACTGGCTCACATATACCCCAATGTCATGACCTCGAAATCCTAACTATCCCTAAGGTTCAACCGGGAATTTTATCACATCAATTTCATCAAACATATACATAATAATTAACACTTCATGCAAAGTAAATCATTAATTGCATAATAACATTAAGTTAGTTCATTTACATGCGAACTTACTTCGATATACAAAATATGAGTGACTAATCCAATTAGCCTGAAAGCTTGGTTTCCCCCCAGTCTAGGTCCAAATTCTGTATTTCTTAATCTATAATGACAAATTTTATTTATTTAATCACCACATTAATCAAGGCGATCCATAATTCATACTTTGAAAAAATTATAGTTTTGCCCCTAAACTTTCACATATTTACAAATTAGTCCCTAGGCTCATAAAATTATTTTCATTGAATTTCTTCATTATCCAAGCCTAGCTGAATCTTTATTAAGCTTATGACAACTCACAATTTCAAATATTTCAAACATTTACTACCTATTTTACAACATTACAAAAAGGTCCATTTTTAGGTGTTTTCATGAAAATCACTTAACAAAAGTTGTTTATTTAACAACCAAGATTTATTTTCTTCCATAAAAATGTAGCAAGCAACATAAATGCTTTCATGGTAAAACCTAGACTTTCAACCATAGTGCAAAATAGTCCCCTCTTTAGCTAAATTAAGCTACAAGGGTTCCAAAAGTATAAAAATAATAAAGAAAGACCATCAAAATCACTTACTTGTAAGAGGACTAAGTGGCTAAAAGTTTGAGCTCTCAAAACCCTTAAGTTTGCTAAAACTTTCGGTGGAGAGGAGGAAGATGAACACTAGCCTTTTATTTTTTTATTCATTAGTCAAATAAGCCACCAAATTTCACCTACCCTTTGCTATTCCATGATTTTGTCTCCATTTAAAAAATCCATGTCCACCCACAATAAATTTGTGGTGTATTTACTCAATAAAGGCCTCTAACTTAATGTTCCATATCAAATTAACACATCTAGCTATTAAACAAAACTTTCACACTTTATGCAATTTAGTCCTTTCTCGAAATTAAGCAAGTAATCGCTAAAATTAATTTACCAAAATTTTCAACACTAATATAATCATACCCTGACACATAAAATAATATTAAAAATAAATTCTCTGACCTCGAATTTGTGGTTCTAAAACCACTATTCTGGCTAGGCCTAAAATTGGGATATTACAAAATATGCTGTGTCACTTATAAAAGATACAGCTTACCAATGGTGGAATACATTCATTTCTGTTGGGCCAAAGGAATAGATTACATGGGAATTTTTCTAAACTGAATTTAAAAAGAAATACATCAGTCAGAGATTTTTGGATCAGAAATGAAAAGAATTTTTTGAGCTCAAATAGGGAAACATGATAGTATCTGAGTATAAGCAGAAATTTGTTCGGCTAAGCAAATATGCAGAGAATAGGTTCCAACTAAGGCAGATATGTGTAAACATTTTGAAGAAGGATTAAATGAAGATATCAAGTTATTGATTGGAATCCTCGAGTTACGAGAATTTGTTGTACTGGCGAATTGAATAAAGAAAAGAACCAAGTAGATAGAGAAGCCTATATGTCAGGTAAAAGATTTATGGGAAAGTCACAAATATCCGTTTCAAAGAAATCAAAAAAGTATCATGATCGTGCTATCACAGTCACGGGGTATTCTGGTATAGGGTGAGGCTCCTAACGTTTTAACCCGAGATCTTCTTTTCCATCTATAACAAGTGTGGGAAGTATCGAAAATCCCAAACCAAGATGTAAACTTTGTAATAAATTTCATTTTGGTGAGTGCCGTGTAAGAAGCGAAGCATGTTTCAGATGTGGTTCCTTTAACCACTATTAAGGATTGCCCAAAAAATCTTGGAACAGACATTAATCAAACCTCTAGACCGAGTAATCCAGCTTCGAGAGGTAGACCACCCCGTCATCTTGGTAATGTCAGTGGTAGCCAAAGAGCTACTAAAGATTCAACAGTTAAATCTGAAGCTAGAGCACTGACAAGAACATATGCCATTCGTGCCAGAGAAGATACTTTTGCACCAGATGTTATTACTGGTACATTTTCTTTACTTGACACTAATATTATTGCTTTGATTGATCCTGGTTCTACACATTCATACATACATATGCTCAATGTTAGTTTCTGTTAAAAATTTACCTATTGAATTCACTGAACTTGTGATCAAAGTTTCAAATCCCTTGGGCTAGTGTCTTATAGTGGAAAAAATTTGTAAAGACTGTCCACTGATGGTTAAGGGTTATTGTTTTCTGGTTGATTTGATGCTACTACCTTTTGATGAATTTGATGTAATTTTGGGAATATATTGGCTAACCCAACATGATGCAGTGGTAAATTGTAAGCAGAAATACACTATGTTAAAATGTTAGAATGGTGAATTGCTCTGTATTGAATATGAAAACTAAATGGGTTGTCTAATGTGATCTTAGTTATGTCAGCACTGAGGTATGTTACAAAAGGATGTAATGCTTACCTTGCATATGTGTTGGACACTAAACTATCTGAGTCAAAGATTCAATCAGTACAGGTTTTTTGTGAGTTTTCTAATGTATTTCCAGAGGAATTACCTGGATTGCCACCGGAAAGAGAGGTATAATTTTTAATAGATCTAGTTTTGAGAACAACTCCGATATCTATAGCACTATATAGAATGGATCTTACTAAATTGAAAGAATTAAAAGCATAGTTACAAGAACTTACGGATCGAGGTTTTGTTCGACCTAGTCATTCACCTTAGGGTGTACGAATTCTATTTGTGAAAAAGAAAGATGGATCCTTGATATTGTGTATCAACTACCGGCAGCTCAACAAAGTTATAGTAAAGAATAAGTACCTATTGCCTCGGATTAAGGACTTGTTTGATAAGTTGAAAGGTGCCACTGTATTTTCAAAAATTGATCTTCGTTCAGGTTATTATTAGTTACGGTAAAAGAATCAGATGTTCTAAAGATAGCTTTCAGAACTAGATATGGACATTATGAGTTTCTTGTGATGCCAATTGGGCTAACTAATGCACCTACAGTATTTATGGATCTGATTAATAGAATTTTTAAACCGTATTTGGATAGATTTGTAGTGGTGTTTATTGATGATATTTTGGTATATTCTCAAGTTAAAAATGAGCATGTTGATCATTTGAGAGTTGTATTGCAAACTTTGCGTTAAAAGCAATTGTATGCTAAATTTAGCAAGTGCGAGTTCTGGCTTCGAGAAGTGGGTTTTTTTAAACATATTGTATCTACTGAAGGTATCAAAGTAGATCCGAGTAAAATTTTAGCTATTCTCAATTGGAGTCCACCGAAAAATGTATCAGAAGTCAGAAGTTTTTTGGGATTAGCCAAGAACTATCGAAGATTTGTACAAGGATTTTCAATGATAGCTTCCCCAATGACTCGTCCATTACAGAAAGATGTAAAATTTGAGTGGACTGCTATGTGTCAACAGAGTTTTGACAAATTGAAAGACTTATTGATGAGAGCACCTATGCTAAATTGAGTAAGGAATTTGTGATTTATAGTAATGCATCGTTAAATGGTTTAGGTTGTGTTTTGATGCAAGAAGGTAAAGTAATAACCTATGCTTCAAGGCAGCTAAAACCACATGAGAAGAACTACCCGATACATGATCTTGAATTGGCAGCCATAGTATTTGCATTGAAAATATGGCGACATTATCTGTTTGGTGAAAAACGTCATATTTTTACTGAGCACAAAAGTTTGAAATATTTGATGACACAAAAGGATCTTAATTTGAGACAGTGCAAGTGGCTTGAACTATTAAAATATTATGATCTTGTTATTGATTATCATACAGGTAATGCAAATGTAGTTGTGGGTGCTTTGAGCAGAAAGTCTTTGTTTGCTTTACGAGCAATGAATACCCAGTTGTTAGTATCTAAAGATGGGTCGATTATAGCTGAGCTGAGAGCTAAACTGACATTTCTACAACAAATCTATGAAGCTCAAAAGAATGATGATGAATTGCAAACTAAACGAGTACAGTCAGAATCGGGTTCTGATTCAGAATTTTAGATTAGATCTGATGGTTGTTTGTTATTCAAAGGTAGAGTTTGTGTACCAAAGAATTCAAAGCTTGTACAAAAGATTTTACAAGAAGCTTATAACAGTATGATGTCTGTACATCTAGGGAGTAATAAAATGTATAATGATTTGAAGAAGATGTATTAGTGGCCAGGAATAAAACATGACATTTCCAAGTTTGTATTGAGATGTTCAATATATATTGAGGCTTACCACAATAGTTACACGTCAAGTGATCTTTGGTAGACTGACCACCTAATGGACCATTCTGGTTAGTAATAAAGCCAGCTTTCTCTAAAGGTGGATTATAGAACATAACACCATGATGACTCTCTTTCTGTTGTACATAGGAGTATGCCATATGAGGAGAAGGGAATGAAATCTTGCCAAGAACTTGAACCCAAATCTGATCAAACTTAGTATTCAACCTAGTCAAGAAATCAAACTGACGCTTCTTTTTCACCATCTTTTGAAATTTTTCAGCATCCTGCGCACAATTCACTTGAAAATCTTGATAATAATCAAATCCCTACCACAACTACTTAATTTAACAAAATATTAAGAAATTGTTAGCTCCCATTATTTTGTACCATGGACCTTATTACGAATCTAAAAAATTTAAGCATCATTCCCAACATGGGAGTAGGTGAGAGCAGCAACATTTCAAATCTTTTCCCCAGTATCAAACAGTAAATAAGTTTTGAAAATATGAGGTTGCATAGAGTTGATAAGCCATGCCATAATAAGAAAGTTTGTTGAATCCCACTGACTAAAGGTTGAATCGGTGAGTTTAGATTTCGACAATTTATCGGTGAGGTACCCCTCCAAGCCACGAGCCTTGATAAACAACAAATAGGACCTTGACTAAGTAAGGTAATTATGTCCATCAAGCTTCACAGGGCTAATTTGAAACAAGGGATCATTGGTTGGAAGCAGAGGTTCTCGCCTTTAGACATAATGCTGGAAAAAAGAAAACCTAAACCCCCCCAAAATCTACTTGCACAGTTAGATCAAAAATACCCCAAAAACAAACACCAAATATATCCCAAACAAAAAAACTTAACCAAAAACACACCACTCAGAGGAGAATGACCGGAAGAGAGCAGAGGAGCACGAGGACGGCGTCAGAAAACACACGAAGATAACAGGTGGAGTCCACGCGTGGCATGTCAAACGAAGCATTAAAAACTTACAATAGCGCATAGGTCCTATACGTAGGTCTTTTTGTAACAACCCAAATTTTAGTGAGATCGAAATAGTGATTTCGAGACCACAGATCTGACCTGAAAATAATATTAGGTTAGAAATGTCATGTGAAATTTCTGGTAAGAAAATTTTACCGATTTCGTGTTTAATTACAAGAAGGACCAAATTGCATAAAATATGAAAGTATAATTCTAGTAGCTATAAGGATTAAATAGCTATGGAATTCAAAACTAGAGATCTTTATATAGAATTAGACTATCAATCAAAAGATGGAAAATATCTTTGTTGAATCATCCATGGAAATTTAGGAAAATGGCAAGGACTAAATTGGAAATTGAAATAATTAATTAATTAAAAAGATGATAAAAGAAATATCATCTTCTTTTTATCATCTTCAACCCCAAAATTATATGCAAACCCTAAGAGAGAGAGAAGAAACTTTCAAGGCCTAATTGGGTAAGTTTCCTAGTGCCATTTTTAGTAATTTTGATATTTTTGAAACTGGGATAGCTTAATCTATCTATTTGGGGATTAATATGAAAAGTTATCAAAATATGGAAAATGGGTCAGGGATGTATATGCTGAAAATTAGAAATTTATGGTAGAAAATGAAAGGTTGTTGATAGATAAACAACTTTTACAAAGTGATTTTTGGTGAAAACAGGATTTAGGGACTAAAACATAAAGTTGTGAAAATTGACGAAAAATTTTGAAATTTATAGAAAATATGTGCTGTAAATTCTACTTTTGAAATTTCGGATAGGCTTGGAATAGAGCGTAAATTTCACAAGTTTCATTTTCCAAGCCTAGGAATGAAATTGAAAATTATGGAAAAGTTAGGGGCAAAATGGTAATTTTTCCTAGGACGTAGATTAAGTCCTAATAAGTATGAAATGTGTGAAATTGATGATTAAAGTTATTTATATAGATCTAGACAACTCAAATTTGAGGATAGATCGAGAAAAGAAAATGTTTCGAGTTAATAGATTTTATACGCGAACAAGTGCCGAGGTAAGTTCGTGCAACTTAATAGAGCATGTAATTATATTAAAATAAATGCTGTGATTATTTGAAATGTGATTATTGTTTATGTGAATTACATGGATGTTACAATATGAGAAATTAATGCATGCTTGAAAATGGTGAAAAAGAGTTAAGTCCCGATTGAATATTGAATTGTGATGAATATATGTGCTTTTACGATTAAATGTGGTTCTGCGTATTTTGCGAACGGGATTTGGCTCGAACGAGTAGTCCTATTAATCTCATTGTAGAAAGGATTTACCTGGACAGGTAATCTTGATATAACACCTCACGAGTATAATATATGATTAGGATTTAGCCTGGACTGGTAATCTTGTTATATGATATGTGGCTCGAGATTGTGTTCCTTGATTAAATGCCCGAACAAGTACTCTTGAATAAGAAATTGATGGGTTAATGAATCATACGCCTCGAGTGTAGTACTTGAGCATCCATCGGAATTTCAATGATTCAACCGACATAAAATTCTTAACATGGCATGAGAATTATGAGATGAAGTGATAATTACTTGAAAAAGTATTGCATGATGAGCTCATCTATGTTTGTTTTATTGATATAGAGATTTTAGTGACTAACATGTTTGATTGAATGCATGTGTTTATGAAGTTTTAATAATGGATGGAAAACATGATATTGTATGCTTAGATTTAATAAACAGGATTGGTAAGTTTAGTTTTCTATTATACGAACTTACTAAGAATGTAATGCTTACTCCATTTTATTTTCCCTATTTCATAGTGCTCGAAAGCTCGTGAAGGTTGGAAGATCATTGGAGCATCATCACACTATCAACTAGCTTATTTTAGGTATATATAGTTGAATCCTTTTGGTATAATGGCATGTATAGGACAATTTGACCATTAGTGGCTTGATAATGATGTTTGTAATCTAGCCATTGGAATTGCTAGAAATGGTTGTTTTGATATACTTGTTATGTCATGCTATGGTGGTTAAATATATGTTAAGTAGGTTATTATGATATATTCACATGTGAAATGTTAAGTATATGAGATCAATTGTTATTAATACCTAAGTTAAATCAAGGTAAGTTATAAACACACATGCATGTAATGGTATGCCATGATGAATGATGGAATTTACTTAATTTGAATGCTTGAAATGGTTGGTATTGGATGTGTGCTTCAAGTGCAGGACTTGGATGTGATTTTGGGTGAGAAATTAAGCTAGAAATGGCTTTATTTTGTCCACACGGGCATGTGTCTATACTGTATGTGACACACAGCCTGGTAACATGGGTATGCGGTTATGCCGTGTGTCCCCTGCACCTTAATTTTGAGAAATAGAATGCTCAGAATTGTGCACACGGGCAGAGACACTAGCATGTGTCTCAGTCATGTGAGGTACACGGCCCAGAACACAGGCGTGTCTCTTGGCCATGTGAATCCTACACCTATTTTTTGAAAATTCGAGTTAACCACACAGCCTAGCACACGGGCGTGTGACTTGGCTATGTGACATTAATTTGTTCATAAGTTGCAAGTCAGAGAGTTACACTAGTTTGGGACACGGGCGTGTGGCTTTATACGGCCTAACCACACGGGCTTGTCCCATACCACACGGGCGTGTGGCTTTAATTAATGAGAAAAATTTTGGGATTTTGCGAAAAATCCCCATATATCCCGATTTGGTCTCGAATCGATTCTAATGCATGTTTTGGGCCTCGAGGGCCCTACTAAGGGACTTTATAACTAATCTTAGAAAATGATTATTGTTCAACTCGATTTATTTGAAAGTGTTCTGTAATCTCCGGTAATGCCTCGAAATTCTATTCTATCGAGAGTGCAATGACTCAATGGGCAAAGGTGTCTCACCTCTCTTTTCATCTGACATCTCACAAACTAAATGGCAAGAATTATCTCAAATGGTTACAGCTGTAAAGTTAGCAATTGATAGGAGTGACAAGCTAGGTCATTTAACTGGAGAAGTCAAGCAACCCACAAGTAGGCAATCCAAAGATGAGCAAATAAAGGTCACAAAATTCTATGATAATTGTGTGGCTTATTAATTCCATGGAAGCATCCATCGGTAAACCTTTTCTTTTTCTCCCTACTATTAAAGATGTTTGTAAAGGCCCAAAACTGGGCCTAGTTGGAATAGTGATTTTGAAATCACTTCCCAAGGTTTAAGAAAATTATTTTAGTGTTATCTTATGGGTTGTAGTATTCTTATAAAAGTGCATGGAAATTTTGCTCAATAAATTTTAGCGATTATAGCCCGATTGTGAAAAATGACTAAATCGCATGAAGGGTAAAAGTTGTGATTTGTTAGAAGAATTGAATTAAATGGCTAGAGAACTAAATTTTAGGGATTTAACGGGCAATTAGGCCCATAAAAGAGAGCATGGCCGGCCAAGGGATGGAGTAAGAGACAAAACTTAAAGAAAAGTCAAAGGCTTAGTTGGAGTAGGTGACTAAAATGATAAAAATAGTACCTAGTTGCCTAGCTTTCTTTTCTTCCTCATTTTGAGTCTCCTTCTTACCGAAATTATCAACCATACTTGGGGGTTTTAGGAGCTTAAATTTGCAGCAACTTTGGGCACACATTAGTAAGTAATTTCTAAGGTTTTTCTTGAATGTTTTTGCATTTTTGGAACCCTTGTAGCATGAGCTACATTTTGAGGGGTATATCTTGCATTTTAGTTGAATGTTTAGGATTTTGCCATGAATGAGTAAGTGCTGATTTCTGAAAAGTTTGGAAAGAAAATGAGCTATTGTGGTTAAATAAACAACTTGTGAAAGAGTTTGCATGAAAACACATGGAAAAGGGGCTTGTTTGTAAAGAGAACAAGTTACTTTGTTAAATGCATGAATATTGGATATTTGAAGTTGTCTATTGGATAAAAGGACTTAGATAGGCATGGTTGATAAGGAAATTTGATAAAAATCAATTCCGGGCCTAGGGGTAAAATAGTCTTTTTGCCATAGTCTAAGGGCAAAATAGTTATTTTTCCAATTTGTGAATTTTAGATTATTTAGATTAAATTGGTGATTAAATTAGTGAAATTTTATTATTATAGATCAAGAGTTGCCAAATCCAATCCTAGACCGAGGGAAAGCCAAGCAAGTTGAGTAAACCAAATGTCGTTTTCATTTTGTATACCGAGGTAAGTTTAGGTAAATAATACAACATTTTTTATTTTTATTTTATGTTAAAAATTGCTACATTGTAGTGTAATTCTAGAATTGTGATATGAGCGACGTGTATAATAGATAATCGAGCATAAATTGTGAAATTTATGATTTGCATTTATAAAGCAATGAGAACATGCATAATAGAGCCCGTTTGAACACTTAGGATAGAATTGGATATTCATGCCGAGACGTTGGGTAACGTGTGCGCTAGTGTAAGAGATGCTTGGGATATGCATCGGCCACACTACGAGAGCCAGTATAAGACATGTCGGGGACATACATCGGCCTTGAAATTTATAAGCTAGTATAAGACACGTATGGGACGTGCATCAGCTTGAGACAAGTGCTAGTGTAAGTCATGTCTGGGACATGCATCAGCCTCGAGACATACAAGCTAGTGTAAGACCTATCAGGGACATGGCGTCAGCTTGTTGCGAGTCAGTGTAAGACTTGTTTGAGACATGGCATCGGCTCGATACCTACGTAAATGCCCATTGAATATCCTTTCATATTGTAAATAGTTCAACGGGAAAGTTTCAATTAATATTAAGTTTGAGAGATGATACGATGGTTTTATGAGTGGTGCAGGTGCCCAAATGATTGTATGTATTATGAGCTCACTAGCATGTTGTATGATTAGCAAAGGATGGAATCGAGTAAGTTATGTTGTAGTTATTCTTGATCTATGCATGATTGAAATACAAATGGAAGCTCATCATGACTTGGTATATAGTTGTTACTTATTTACTTATGACTTATGAAGCTTTATGCTTACCTCTTTCCTTTCCATTTTCCTTTTAGTGCCGCCCAATTAACTCGAGGATCCAAGGACGTTGAAGGCAACATGCACACTATCAACTCTAGTACTCGGTAAAGTCATGTCTTATGTTTTGAGTAATGGCATGTATAGGTCATACGGTCATTTTGTGTATGATACTCTAATTTGTCGATTGTGTTGGCCATTTGTCTTATAAAGATCATTTTGTAAATGGCCATTGGAATTGGCCTAAAATAATTCTATTTTCTTAATGGAATGAAATGAATTTACAATGAAATTGTGCAAAGTTGCTTAGTAGTTTAAGCATGCATTTTAGTTAGGAGTTAGACGATGTGTGAACACCTATTTAGGGGCATTTAGATGAGTATGTGTAACACCCCTAACCCGTATCCGTAGCCGAAATGGGTCACGAGGCATTACAAAACCAAACTCAACATTTGAACTGTACACATGCACATGAACATATCCCTAATATGAGTTTATATTAAAACTAACTCAAACCAAAAATTCATTATTTAGAAACTAGCATATGCGTACTAATGGTCAAATAAATCATAAACCAATTTTAGCATTATAAGGGTTTTACTATTCATTTGGTCAAATGACATTTCTTTAACCGAATACACGCAAGCATATGACCGATTCACTTTTAATTTGGAAGCCATCATCTAAACCAATATGCTATCTCAAAAGGGAACATACAAATACTTACTATAATTCGCATTAACTCTTCAACTAATACAATTGATTAAGTTCCGACATATAATCCAATCATCCAATATTAGCATTAATATAAGATATAAGCACCTACTCGTAACAAGTACAATTGTTTATGTCATTTAGTAATTACTTCATATAAGCATCAACCTAGTTACTAATATTATCAAATAGACTTACAAAGCATATCATTCATACCATATAGATACTAACCATGATCGAATCATTCAAGGTTAAAGACATCCACATTTCAATTCATATAATAAGTAACCATACTAAATCAACATCTCATAAATATTTCGAATTCACACAACTAGATAATAAGCCATTTTCGCATGGCACATTTTATATGATCATTCAAAATATAACATTACAGCATTTTCTAACCTATACATGCCATAGATCAAGTTTAAGTAGATACTACCGAAACAAAAGATAGTGTGATGAGATTTCTGTTGATCCCCGAGCTTGTAGCTAGCTTCAAAAGTCTATAAAACATAGAAACGTAACATTCAAAGTAAGTTTATATAACTTAATAAGTCATTAGCTAAATAAACAAAATAATAATAGCATAATTTGAGTAGTAAAGTAACCAAATTAAACTATATCCTACTCAAATATCATTAAGCCGAATACTTGATCTATATTTTTACATCTTATAAACCGTCTCCAATAAAAGCTATCATGTACACATAATTTCAATTAAATTATGAAGTAAATTTCCATATTCACATAGCATTGTTTTAAAATGTAGTTATATGAATTACCAAAACGATTACATTAAATCAAAACACATATGCTTATGACAATCTCATCTAAGCACATTTTTAGCATTTATCGACCCATTACAAACTTATAACATATTTGGCAAATTAACTACTCAACATTGGATGCCAAAAAACATTCATACATACCTTCATAGCATAATGTTTCAATATTCAAATGACCTTACACATATACATACCTATATGGCCGAATATAATATAAGGTTCCTTAGCTCTAATTCACTTGTACATTTCTCCCATTTCACTTGGATCCTTGTAAGTATAACTTGAAAATTAAATCACCGATAATAAGCTTGCTAGGCATAAGCCTGAATTAAACACCGGTACAAAGCCTGCTAGACACAAAGTCTGATAGTTATTCACCGGTACTTAGCCTACTAGGCGTAAAGCCCGATTATGTTCACCGGCACTAAGCCTGCTAGGCGTAAAGCCTAATTATGTTCACCGGCACTAAGCCTGCTAGGCATAAAGCCCGATTATATTCCAACTTAAAAAAAATTCCTACTCTCACATTTTAAAATCATTAGCATTTATACTTTTCTTTGCTAAATGTACGATATTCATATGCCAAATACTAATAAACACCATTACTATGACAACTCTCCAAAGAAATTCTTCATCGGCAAATATAAACATACCTTTGCCAATTCAATTCATTCCTCCACATCACAATCAATAATTTCTATTTCACATAGCTAAAGCAATTCAACTACTCCATTCACATTCGGCAATCATCTTTAAAATATAGCAAATATTGTTCACCAAGGTAATCCACATTCGGCAATAGTATAAACAAATTCTAAAAATTCATTTTAGCACTTAATTATAATCAATATTAAAATTTAGCACATATAAAAGCTTAATGACTTACCTCGGATATTATCGTACGTAAAATAGACTACTCAGCTGTCTTGGCCTTTCCCCTATCCGAACCCGATTGCTTTAATTCTTGAGCTTCAAATTTCAAAATAAGATTTATTCAAACTCAATTTATTCAAAATAATCCACAATTACATATTTGAGCAATTACCCTTTTTCCCCACTATTTCACATTTTTGCACTATAGTCCAAATTTCAAAACATACAAAATAAACAAATTCCTCCTAAACCACCTTTAGGTCGTATGTTCTCTAAGTACACAAAGGTCCTCATTTTTCATTTATTTATCAATTAAATCCTTTCCTCATAAATTCAAATTCGTCAAAATTTCTACTATAAAATTATAAATTCAACACAACTTTTACTTAACTACTTAAATCATGAATTTCTTCAAGCTCTCAACCATGGCAAGATTCGACATACACCATAATAGCAAAAATTCGAACATGGGTCTCACAGTATACGAAGCAACGATCTCAAAAAAAACGTAAAAATTATCAAAAATCGAAAACAAAACATACCTCAATTAAGCTTAACAAAGGCTGAACCTCCAACTTCTTTTTCTTTTTCCCTTTTATTTGAGTATTCAGTTCTTTATGAACCAAAATGCATGTCTTTTATTTTATTATAAGTTACTTAATAATTGTTTTACCATAATAACCTTAAAAATAAAATATACAAACATTATAAGCGAAGGTTTCAACCGTCCACATATTCCATTATGGCATATTCACAACATAAATACCTCATTTTAATAGAGCATTATCAATTCGGCCCTTGTCACTTAAACCACCAATTTTTGTATTCTTGCAATCAAGTCCTTTTTAATAATTCAAATATCCAAATAACGAAATTCAAACACAATATTTTCACACATGTAAATTCACCAAAATTAAACACATAAAATAATACATATATATTTTTCTGACTCAGATTCGTGGTCTCGAAACCACCGTTTCGATTAGGGCCAAAATCAAACTGTCACAGTATGTGTGCCAAGTTATATTGTATTAAGATTGGAGTCTTGTTTGTATGTGTTTCAAGGTGGCTAAGGGCTTGGTAAATAGTCTTATATTGCCCACACGGGTAGACACATGAGCGTGTGTCTAGGCCGTGTGAGACACACAAGCCGCACACGGGCGTGTGGCTCGACCGTGTGTCTCCTGCACCTTGCATGAATAGCATTAAATGCCATCAGGCTCTCCCATGAGCATGAGACATGACCGTGTGAGTGATGACATCAAAAACAGAATGTCAAGGTTCTTGCACACGGGCCACGACACGGGCGTGTCAAAGCCATGTGTGGGAAATGGGCTGGGCACACGGGCGTGCGCCAGGCCGTGTGAAAAGCCCTGTAGGTTGATGTTAAAAATTAAATCCACACATGTATTGGACACAGGCATGTCCCTAGCATACTTAGGCCGTGTGAGGCACACATACCATTAGTACGGCCCTGTTTATAGGTCACACGGACGTGTTGCCCTCACATATGGGCGTGTGCCCTATTTTTGCTAGCTTTTGAAGAAATTTTCTTAAGTGCACAAAATGGTCCCAGGTTATTTTTGAACCATGATTTAGGCCTCGTAGGCCCATATGAATGTTCATAGAACTATGTTTTGAAAAGTTTTAACTGGGATACATTTTCATAAGTTTAAGTAAAAAGTTTACATGAGTTTAGTACGGTAATACCTCATACCCTATTTCGCTATCAATTACGGGTAAGGGGTGTTTCAATGTTTGAGACGCTATGAAAGACACCTTTTCAAATTTAGAAAACGCTTCACAGATCTTCGAGTTAAAAATAAAACTCTAGAAAGCTAGACAAGGGAAAAGGAAGTTACTTTTTATTATAACGAGATGATGTCTCTTTGGTAAGAACTAGATCAGTGTTATAATGATGAATGGGAGTGTCCTAGAGATGTTGTAAAAGCTACGAAAAAGAAAAAATGAACAAGCTTATTTATTTCTGTTTGGTTTAAATAAAGAATTTGATGAAGTGAGATCTCGTATCTTAGGGAAAAAACTACTTCCAAGACTCTGTGAGATTTTTCTAAAGTTAAAAAAAGATGAGACAAGGAGAAAAATAATGTTAAGGCCAGGATTTGAAACTAATGATGATAATTTAGCTCTTGTAACTATTAAAAATAATGATAATAGTGAAAAAATTGGTGCGATCACTGCAAAAAAATTGGCACACTGAGAAACGTGTTGAAAGCTACATAAAAACTGTCAAACGGAAAAAAAAAAAGTAGCAATGGTCGTGGTTCACAATCAGGAGATAGCAGAACGTTCCAAATGACTAATGAAAATTATAATGGCCAAAGTTCTCCTGAAGGGTCTCTATTCAGTAAGGAACAATTAGAACATCTACACAAGCTTTTTCAATCACCACAATTTCAGATGAATTCTTCTATTCCTAACTCATCCAATAATCCTTCTTCATCCTTTGCCCAATCAAGTACTAATTTTTCTATTTTTTCAGTGTCAAGCCCCAAAAACAAACACGTGGATCATTGATTCTAGAGTTAGTGATCACATGACTAGTAGTCATTTTCTTTTCTCAACTTATACACCTTTTGTAAGAAACAAAAAGATTAGAGTAGTAGATGGGTCATTCTCGGCATAGCCGGGAGAGGCACTGTTAAAATTTTGCCTTCATTAGTTTTACATGATGTTTTACATGTGTCAAATCTAGCTTGTAATCTCATATCTGTTAGTAAATTATCCTAGTCCTCAAATTGTCATGTTATTTGAATCTTCTATGTATAAATTTCAGGTCATGGTCTCAGGGAAGATATTTGGTAATGCTAAAGAATCTGGTGAAATTTACTTTCTTGACGACGACCATCTAAGACAACTAACAACTACTTAAACTTTAAATTTTGTTTCTAGTTTTGATAAGGTTATGATTTGGCATTATAGGCTTGGACATCGTAATTTTGATTATTTAAGATATTTGTTACCTGATCTATTTAAAAAAAAAAGTCCTTCATATACTGTGAATTTTGTGAATTGGATAAACATCATCGATCATTCTTTTCACCTAAAAAATATAAAGCTTCCAAGCCTTTTTTTT
Source organism: Gossypium stocksii (assembly GCA_020496765.1). Classification (NCBI taxonomy): domain Eukaryota; kingdom Viridiplantae; phylum Streptophyta; class Magnoliopsida; order Malvales; family Malvaceae; genus Gossypium; species Gossypium stocksii. The sequence continues at coordinate 35,386,883 of CM035623.1, read as the reverse complement.
TTTAAATTCATAGTGATGTTTGGAGACCTTCAAAAGTCTCAACTTTTTCAAGAAAATGTTGATTTGTCACATTTATTGATGATCATACTTGCATTTGTTGGGTGTTTTTATTAAAAGATAAGTCTGAAGTTTAAAATGTGTTTCAGTTTTTTTATGCTATGTTAAAAACACAATTTGGTGTGTAAATAGAAGTATTTCTAGGTGACAATGGTGGGAAATTTTTTAATGACCAATTAGGTGTTTTCTTAACCAAACATGGAATAACCCACTAAAGCTCTTGTATAAATACACCATAACAGAATGACATTGCAAAAAGGAAAATTGGCATCTTTTGAAAGTAACTAGAGCATTAATGTTCACTAGTCAAGTACCACATTATCTTTGGGGTGAAGCCTTGTTAGCAGCTACATATCTTATTAATAGAATGCCTAGTAAAACTCTAAATTATAAAATTCCTTTCAATCTCTTTAAAGATAACTTTCCTAACTCTAAATTAATCGCGGATTTGTACCTCCGAGTTTTTGGGTGTAGTGTTTTTGTTCATCTTCACAACCAAGGTAAAGTAGATCCTAGAGCAAAAAAATGTGTCTTTGTTGGCTATGCTTGTACTAAAAAGGGTTACAAATGTTATGATTGGTGTATCATTGAAAGCACAAAAAATAACCTATCCTTAAAAAATAACAAAAAAATAGTATGAGGGAAGTAAGGTCAAATCCTTAGGGACTGAATCGCTATAGTTTCTTATTCCTCGAAATTCAAGGCGCAGTCATGCGCAAGAAACACGTCTAACCTGGGGAAAAAAATAAAAATAGAATTAAAAATATTGACACGTTAAAATTGAGTAAATTGAAATTGCAATTGTAAAAAGAAAGAGAGTTAAGAGAAGGGGTTTTTTGATTCGATGGATTTCAACCTCTGGCTATCTCGATCCTCCTTTAGTTCAATCATAAGCTTTTAGGTGATCCTTCTCATGAACAAATAAGACAGTTATAGTAGAAGAGGATGCCTACAACCATCAGCTCCATTTAGTTTATAGCCTTATGATCTAAAAAACCCTAACACCAGGCAACAGTCACTTTCGTGGGACCATCTTACACTGGATCATCATTTTCCAATGGCGAATGCCATGCCATTTCATCTTTTAGGCTTAACAATCTCTGACGCAGTAAGTTAGCAAACCGACTATGCAACCTTCCCAAAGCATACAAAATGAAAAGATTATTTTTGGAAGGATATGGACGAAAACGTCAGTCTTGTAATGCGGAGAAATGATGAATACTCGTTGAGAAGGGTTAAGTGTGAGTTCTAAGCCTCATGAACTCTTTTTTAAGAAATCTTGATAACCTTTGACTAGATGAGTTTAATTTCTCATGCTTTTTGGGAATAAAAACACAAGTTTAATAAAATGAAAGTTTAAGGGGAATGAGTTTTTCACAGAAGTGATGAGTAAGTATTCATGTTACTCCATCCCTTATTTATAGTACATAAAAAACCTAGTTTGTTCTTATTTAAACTCTAGATGATAATGTTTAAAATATATAATTTGAAATTAAATCTAAACAATATAATAATCCTAACATAAAATTTAAATTTAAACAAAGCCTTCTGTTCATAAATTTCTTCTTTGAATTTTTGCCTCAACTTTTCCACACTTTGTATTCTCGGCACCACTTCTTCCCTATTTCGCATGTTGACCCGTTTTATCTTTAAATTTCCACTTTTTTCCCCTAAATTTCCTTTTGCCTTCAATTTAATCCCTACAAGATGAAAAAACAATAAATAACCCAAATTAGTATGATTGTACTCAAAATATATATGCAATTAGCACTTAAAAGTATGTTATTTTAGAGTATTATCAATAATCCAATTAATATGAAGATTATTGTTACCATGGATATCACATTTGTTGGCACGCAATCTTACTTTGATTCTAATCTTCAAGGGGGAATTATAGTAAGGAAGATCCTATAATTGATCAAGAAAAGACTAGGAATATACAATATAAGGGTTCTAATAATGGGGAAGGTGAATTTACGAACATAGAAATTAATGATGTTAATGTTGTTAATAAAAAGGAGTATGAAGGTGTAGAGTTTGATCACGAGAATAACGAACAAACAAAGGATTTAATTATTTACTCAAGAAGAAATCAAAATCAAGAAAGTGGAATCTACCAGATTCATCACCAAGAATCCAACCCGTAAGATCTTGTCAAAAGTCCAGATAAAACTCATAATCAAACAAATGAATTTTCTTATCTAGATATTTCAATTGCTAAAAGAAAGTGTTAGGAATGTTGTTAAATATCCCATGTCTAACTTTGTGTCCTATAAAGCCTTGTCTTCAACATTCTCAACCTTTGTTTCGTGTCTCAATACTGTGAAAATACCCAAAAATGTGAAAAATGCTTTACAAGTTCCTGAGTGGAAGGAGACTATTTTAGAGGAGATGCGTGCTCTTGAAAAAATAGTTACATAAGAAATAGTGGAATTACCTATCAAGAAAAAATAATAGGTTGTAAATGGGTATTCACAACCAAATTCAAACCAGATAGATCTTTAGATAAATACAAAGCCCAACTGGTGACTAAAGGGTACACTCAAACATACAGGATAGATTATCTTGAAACATTTCCTCCAATAGCCAACTTAAATTATGTTAAAGTTCTTTTATCAATTATTGTTAATCTTGATTGATCTTTGTAGTAGCTAGATGTGAAGAACGCTTTCCTAAATGGGAACTAGATGAAGAAGAAGTTTACATGGATCCTCCTCTAGGTTTTGAAGAAAAATTTGAAACTCGAATATGTAAGCTCAGAAAATTTTCATATGGTCTAAAGTAGTCTCCTCGAGCTTGATTTTAACGGTTCACTTAAGTTGTTAAAAAACAAGGTTACTCACAAGGGCAAGCTAATCACACAATGTTCTATCGACACTCACAAAGAGGTAGAATAGCAGTTATTATAGATTATGTCGATGATATCATTCTTACAGAAAATGATGTGGAGGAAATAAAGCGTCTCAAGGAGAATTTAGCATTGGAGTTTGAGATTAAAGACTTATGTCATTTGAAATACTTTCTTGGAATGAAAGTTGCTTAATCAAAGAAGGGTCTTGTGGTCTCTCAGAAAAATATATGATTGATCTTTTAAAAGAGGCTGGGATGAGTGGTTGCCACCCAGCTGACACACCAATTGATCCAAATGTAAAATTCGAAAATAAAGGACGATTAGTTTATAAAAGGCAGTGCCAAAAATTAGTTGATAAGTTAATTTACTTATCACATACAAGACCAGACATAGCTTTGCCAATGAGCTTAGTGAGTCAATTTATGCACTCCCCAATAGAGAAACATAAGTAGTATTTTAAATTTTGATATGCTTAAAGAGTCCACTCAGAAAGGGCTTACTCTTAAGATGTAATAGCCCGAATTAAGGCCTAGTAAAAAATAATGGTTTCGAGACCACAAATTTGAGGTAGATTTAAATATTTCATGATTACTTTTAAGTTTATGATATGATTGCATGATAGTGAGAAAATTTCATGAAGGAATTTTTATAAGATAGTGATTAATTTGTCCTTTAGGACTAAATTGCAACAGTTGCAAAATATGAGTTTCTAGAAGATTTAAGGATGAAATAGCAATAGAAAAATTATTAGAGGTCCTTATTTAGCAATTAGACCATTTTATGACATGATGGACAAAAATACCCATGGAAGGGAAAATTTTCAAAGAAGACCATTAAGGGCATTTTGGTCATTAGGTAATTTAATGAAATAAAAAGGGAAAAAGAAGCAAAAATGTGTCCATCTTCTTCCTCCTTGTGTCGAAAATTGAAGAGTCTCCATAGCTAGGGTTTTGACATTTTCAAGCTCACTAGTAAGTGCAATTTAGCCCTGTTTTTAATTCTCTTCGTATTTTTGAAATCCTCGTAGCTTAATTTAGTTATTTCTACCACTAATTTAAGTTAGGGTTTAAATTCAAAAATATACTCATGTATGACATGCAAGTATTTTGACGCATAGTGATAGAATATGAAAGTTTAAAGTATAGTAAACATCTTTTACTAGGTGATTTTTCATGAAAATCCCTAATAAGGACTAAATTGTAAAGGTAGGAAAATGTGTAGTAAAAGTGTGAATTGATAAGAAATAGGGGCTGTTATGAAAACAAATAAGTTTCGGCTAGGCTTGGGTAACCAAGAAAATAAGTGCATTTCATTATACGAGCCTAGGGACCATATTGTAAATATGTAAAAGTTTAGGAGAAAAATTATAAATTTTACCAAAGTGTTAATTATGGGCTATTTAGCCAATGTGAATATTAAAAAAGCTTAATTTGTCATTTTAGATCAAGAAACACGAAGCCCGAATCAAAACCGGGAAAAAAGTAAGGTGGTGGATTAAATCGAACATTCACCCATATTTTAGATCCGAGGTAAGTTGTATGCAATAAATTAGCATTATGCATTATGAAAATTATTGTGGTGATATTCTATAAAATTTGTGATATTTCCATGAGAATTATTGATATAATTTTTATAAAGAAGTGATGAAGTTGTATTAGAGAAATCTCGGTTAAATTTTAAAGAATACGAAGGGTACCGTAGTCATGACATAAAAATTTTTAGGTCCCGTGTAAGACCATGTCTGGGACATGGCATCGGCACCGAACCGAGATCCCATGTAAGACCATGTCTGGGTGTAATAGCCCGATTTTGGGTCTAGTCGGAACAGTGGTTTCGAGACCACTATTCCGAGGCCGGAGAAAATTATTTTGATATTATTCTCTGTGATATAGCATATTTTTTTTAAAGGTGCATGAAAATTTTGATAAGTTAATTTTAGAGATTTCTAGCTTAATTTCGAAAAAGGGCTAAATCGCATAAAGTGTAAAAGTTGTGTATTAATGCATAAAGGTGTTAAATTGATTTAGAATTAAAATTGGGGGTCTTTAAAAGGCAATTAGGCCCTTTAAAAATGAATGGCCGGCCAAGAGAATAGAAGAGTAGAAAAGTCAAAAATGTTGGGTAAGATATTTTGTAATAAAATAAGAAAAAGGAATAAAATGTTATATCTCTTTCATTTCTTCTTCTTCTCCACGAAATGGGCAGCAAGAATAAGGGTTTAGAAGCTGGAAAAATTTCAGCAACTCATCTCCCTTGATAGTAAGTGATTTTAATGTCTTTTCTTGATGATTTTTACATTTTTGGAACCCCTAAAGCATGAGCTTTCAAAAGAGTGGACTATTTTGCAAATTGATAAAGAGTTTAGGCTTTTGCCATGAACATATATGTGTTGTTTGCTGAGTTTTTATGGAAGAATTTGAGTTGTATTTGTCTAATAAACACCTTTGTGAAAGAAATTTGCATGAAAATGCCTTAAAGGGGGTTATTATGCAAAGTTGTAAAATAAGTGCTAATGTGTGTGAAAATGATATTTATGAGTTTCTATGGTTTTGTAATGGTTTATTTAGGCTTAAGAAGTGAAGAAATTGAATAAAAATCAATTTTCGAGCATAGGGGCAAAATGGTCATTTTGCAAAAGTCTAGGGGCAAAATGGTCATTTTGCTAAAATTGTGAAATTTGGATTGTTTTAATTAATTTAGTGATTAAATGAGTGAATTTTATCATGTTAGATCAAGAAAAGCGAGATTTGGGCTTAAATCAGAAAGTATGAGATTATGGACTAAAATGGAGTAATTAACCGGAATTGCCTTCGAGGTAAGTTCGTATGATTAAATAAGCATGATATTCATGTTATTACTAATATTTTTGGAAATTATCTTGCTATGTTGGTATTGGATTTTCTTTATTGGAAATATTGTATATGGAATGTGATGCCAAGTGTTGAAAACAATTATGTGATGATGGAATGCATTGGGAATTTGATGGAATATGATATTCCATTGGAACAAGTAAGTTTTGAGTAATTGAATTTGGTATTTAATTTTAAATGCCATGATATACTTGTATGATAAATGAATGATGTCCCATTGTTCTTATCATAATAAGGTTATTGAGAAAGAAACCTATTACATGTTTGTTATGTAGCCGAATGGTTATTAGAGAATTAAACAAAGAAAGAGATTGGGGACATATGCTTATGTATGTGTTTGCTTATTGAGCTAAAAGTTTAGTAAAAGAAGAATATATGTATTAGACTTGAATGATGTTTACGACACAAAGTCATTGAGTATGTTATATGTCTATATGCGAATGAGTGGACTTGAATTACAAATGTGATTTTGCTATGTGAAATGTGGTAACATGTGAATACATAAGACTCTGTGATGTGAATCCGGGATTAAAAACCCGAAGGCTATACGCGGAGATTATGTCCGGGTTAAGACCCGAAGGCTATACGCGGAGATTATGTCCGGGTTAAGACCCGAAGGCTATATGCGGAGATTATGTCCGGGCTAGAGACCCGATGGCTATGTATGGAGTTTACCCGAGCTAAAGGTCTCGATGACGAGGCGAGTAAAGTTTCGGACTAAAAGACTTCATGGTAACGATTGCTAATGGATATGAATTATATGTTAAATTCTTATATAGGATCATACATGGAGTCATATGGACTAACATGTGTGAACTTATAAAATAAGATACAAGAGCATATGAATAGAATTGGCTTTATTGTACATCTATGGATTATCTTAATGAATTGGAATGAGTCTTTTATTCTTGATGATATTGAGATTTTGTTGTAAACATTGATAAAGCTTGTTAATAAGTTGCTTATTGTTTTCATATGAACTTACTAAGCGTAAAGCTTACTCCCCTTTTCTTTCCCATATTCCCTAGGGTTGCCAGGTTTGCTCGGGTTAGAGGCCGTCAGAGATATTATCACACTGTCAAGTTAATGCTATCGTCGTAAGTAAATCCTAGTGTACCGAGTCTATGGCATGTATAGGGTTGTAATGTGGAGTACGTAATATTATGATTTAGCCAAAGGTATTGGCTTGAGATTAAGGTAGTATGTATTCTTGTAAATTGGCCTACGTCGGCTGATCATGTTAGGGATCTATATGATTATTCTTATGCTTGTGTGTTATTATCTATTGTGATGTGGCTCATAGTATGTATGCTTGAGTGATAACTATGACATGGAATTAAGGAAAAATGTGAAAGTAGCTTAAAAATAGAACTTCATAACAGCAGTAACGTGAGTTTGAAAATTCACTAAAAATCATAGAAATCGAATTTGATGATGGATTAGTTATGAAATTGAAGCTTATTATGTCTACTTTCAAATGGAAGAAGCGAAATAGGTGAAGGGATTATATGTTATGAGATATCTGAGTTTGAGTAAAACAGGGCCGGAGCAATTTCTGGATCCCCTGTTCCAACTTTGAAAATTCGCCATAAATTGTAAAAAAATTATTAGGAGGATTAATTTTTATGTCTAGATTCCTTATTGAGTCTAGTTTTAAGAGAAATAAACTTCATAGTCATATGAAATTTGTACAGGGAGAAAAGTGGTTCGTAATGAGTAGAGGTCAGTGCAGTCGAGTTCTGCAAAAGGGGAAACTTTAACTAATAAACTGTACTAAATGGCCCAGCCAAAAATTCTAGAAAAAAAATTAGTAGATAGATATATGAGTCTAGATTCGGGAAAAATTTACGGATCTTGATTTCGAGTTTCGTAACTCGAGATATGATTTTTTGAGCGACTATGACGCAGAAAACAGTTTATTCCAAAAATGAAAATGAATTTTGTAAAGTTGTTTAAATTGGTAAATTATGTTTAGTAACACCTCAAGCTCGACTCCGGTGACGGTTTCGGGCGTGGGGGCGTTACACTGGGACATGACATTGGCATTGGCATCGGCATCGACATGTGATCCCGTATAAGATTATATCTGGGACATGACGTCGGTACCGAGATGAGATTTAAATCCCCTATAAGACCATGTCTGGGACATGGCGTTGGCATCTAAAAGTTATCCCGTATAAGACTATGTCTAGGACATGACATTGGCATCAATTTATGATCTCGTGTAAGACCATGTCTGGCACATGGCATCGACATCGATATGAGATCCCGTGTAAGACCATATCCGGGATATGGCTTTGGCATCAACTTGAGATCTCATGTAAGCCCATATCTGGGATATAGCTTTGGCATCTTATCATGAGAATGACATTTCGGGTATCCTTCGGTATTCTAAGTAATTTTAACGGGGAAAAGTATTCAAGTTGATGAATTTAACAAGAAAGACTAAAGTTTTGTGATGAGTGATACAGGTGTATATAACTAAGTTACGAGAAAATGAACACATAATGATATGAGTATGACGATAAGAAAAGCATGAGTAAGAATACGAAATGATATGAATATGTCGATAAGAGAGAGCATGAATAAGCCATGTTATTGTGTAAAGAATTTATATGACATTTCATGATACCTTATTTAAATGTTTATTCCATGATTTATGTTGCTATTTTATTTCATGCAACTTACTAAGCTATTATGCTTACTCCTTTTCTTTTCTCTTTTCCTTATAGTCTTGCCAAACTAGCTCGGGGATCATTAAAAGTTGGAGCTCCAAGTCACACTATCAAGCATCCTATTTTGGTATAGTAAATTTAGTTATTTTTTAGTATGGCGTGTATAAAAAATTTTGTCATTTTGATATGTGTCATTTTGGGTAGCCAAATGTGTTGGCTATTGATTTCAATCAAGTCATGCTGTAATAGCCTTTGGAAATGGGCTAATATTGTTTAAGTTAAAATTTATGAAATGTTGATGAAGTTGATGAAATTGCAAGTTTGCATGTTTAGAGTAGTGATTGTTGAGAATACAATGTGTGGTGTCACGTGAATGCCTTAATTGTGGGTATTCAAAAGTGTATTTATGCCATGATATGTGATATTGAAATTGGTCTTGTGGTTGGTTAAGTTTCAGGGTGGCAAAGGGTTTAGAGAATAGCTTCTAATTGTCCACACAGGTGGGCACACGGATATGTGCCTAGGCCATGTGTGACACACGGTTAGCCCCATAGGTGTGTTGATAGGTCATGTGTCCCCTGCATCTAAATTATACAAAACAGAATGCCCAGCAGTAAACACACGAGCAGAGACACGGCCGTGTGTCTCAACCATATAAAGGGCACGGCCTAGCACACGGGTGTGTGGCTTGGCTGTGTGCCCAAAATTGCATGCTGACGTCATAAACAGAATGTCCAGGTTTTCGCACACGAGCTAAGGTACGGGCATGTCATGGCCGTGTGAAGGACATGGGCTATGGACACAAGCGTGTGCCAAGCCATGTGAAAATCCCTGTAGGTTCGAAATGAAAAATAAATTCCACACGGGCTAAGGACATAGGCGTGTGTAACCACACGGCCTGCCCACACGGGTGTGTCCCACTTCACACGGGCGTGTGGCCCTATTATGAGTAAAAATTTTCTAAGTGCCCGAAAGTTTTTGGATTAGTTTCAAACCACTCTAGATGTATGTTTTGGGCCTCGTAAGCCCATGATAAGGATTTTAAGATGATGTATAAAAAGTTTTTACATAAAAATGAAATTTTATGGTTCGACTTTTCACATTCTAGTAAGTTAAGTACGGTAATGCCTCGTACCCCATCTCGACATCGAACACAGGTAAGAGATGTTACATAAGAAATCCAAACAAAGAAGAATTGAAGCTTATACAGATACAGACTGCGCATACTCAATAATAGATAGAAGATCTACATCATGATATTGTACATTTATTTAGGGAAACCTTGTGACTTGGCGAAGCAAAGAACAAAATGTTGTAATAGTGCAAAGGCTGAGTTTAAATAAATGGATCAAGGAATTTATGAAATGATATGGTTAAAAAGAATTATGAAAGAGCTAAGAAAATCAATAACTTCACTAATGAAGTTGTACTTTGATAGCAACGCTGCCATTAGTATTGCTCACAACTCAGTCCAGCATGACAGAACTAAACATGTTGAGATTGATAAACGCTTTATCAATGAGAAAATTGAAGAAGGCCAAGTGTGCACGCGATTTGTTCCTTCAAAATAACAGATTGCTGACATACTCACCAAAAGGTTCTCTAAGACAGGTTTTGATTTTCTTGAAAGCAAGTTGGGCATGATTGATATATATGCACCAACTTGAAGGAGGGTGTTGAAATACTTAAAACCATATATTTTAGGGATATATTTTAAATTTATTTAGGTAGATAAATCTTAGAATAAATCATTTGAGATATTCTAGAAATATTTTATTTTATCTTTTAGTAGTTTATTAGAATAATGGAATTATTTTCGCAATTAGGTTATAACTCTTTTCTCTATTTAAATTTAATTATTCAGTTAATAAAATACAAAACAGTTTTATTTAATATTCTCTTGAAAACTTTCAAAAAAAACTCTCTCAAAGTATACGTTTCTTAAAAATATGTACAATTATATATACATGTATGATTTAACTAAGGAAATAATATCTTTTAATTAGAATATCTAAAAATATCAGCTGTAATCTCTAAAGATACTATTTAATAATATCAAATAATTAAAGGATCTCAAACACATAATCTTCTTTCACTCTTCTATCTAAATTCCTAAGGGTAGAACTAAAATTTTTTTCTCATTTGATCATTACTTGAACTAACAAGAGTCCTGAACCATGTTTCTAACTCTCCAACCTCTTAGATTCGCCATTCCTCTCCAACTTTCCTTTCCTTTCTCAAAAATATATTTTCTCTCTGAATCACTAATTTATATCTCCTAGTATAGACTCAGTTCAATAATAATGATTGACTAGGCTCTTTGACATATCAAATTGAATGTCAATTACTAAGTACATTCAAACAACAGCTGAGTTGCCTGCAGCATGAAGCCTATGGTACGATGAATGTCTGCAAAACCCGTGAGAGCTGACGTGAAGAAAAGAAATTCAATAAAGCTGATCTAATGCAACCATAACAAAAACGATTCAGTCTCCACTATGGCTGGAGTTATTTCATCAATGCTTTTTCTTGTTGAACTTTGGCCTACAATGCAATAGGAGACCAGTAATAACTCAGCATGTAGACTAGCATTAAGCTGGACCAAGAGCAGCAGCAACATTTTGTTTTCTTTGGTTCAATTGTAACTTGTTTTAGTTGTTATGCAATTTGTATTTAAGGTTAGTAGGATTAGTTGCTAATTTGTGTTTGATGTAATAGCTGAGATGTTAGCTACATTTTGTGTGTAATTCAAGTTTTGTCTTAGTCATGTATTAGTGGGAGCAGCTAAGTCATTAGGTAACTATCCAATTAACTTGTAATCTATATATATTTTCAAGTTTTAATGAAATTAATAGAATTATTCAGTTATCTTTTGATTCAAACTTTCTTTCATCCATTTTTGCTTCAATTTCCTTTGATCTTACATGCCAAAAAAATCCCAATAAATGGTAATCAGAACCTGTCATCTTTAAGGGCCTCTGTTGTTGGTTGTTTTATTTTTATGAACAAAGCTTGAGAAGAAATTGAAGCTGTCGATTCTGTAGCTACAAAATGAGTTTCACACCACATCCTCCACCTGTGTTTACTGGTGAGAATTACCACATTTGGATGGTAAAGATGGAAACTTACCTTCAAGCACACGATTTATGGAATGTGGTCGAGAATGACATTGAACCACCTCCATTGAGAGCCAATCCCACCATTGCACAAATCAGGCAACACAATGAAGAGTGTGCCAAGAAGCACAAAGCAATAACATGCTTACAAAATAGAGTATCTGATGTGATTTTCACTCGAATAATGGCTTGTGACTCACCTAAGCAAGCATGGGAGAAGCTGAAGGAAGAGTTCATGGGATCAAACAAGACAATGCAGCAACAACTTATCAACCTTAGGAGAGATCTTGAGAACTTGAAGATGAGAGAGTCAAAAACTATCAAGCAGTACTCAGACAAGAGAATGGCCACTGTCAACAGCATTAGGCTCCTTAGAGAAGAGTTCAGTGATAGCAGAGTTGTTGAAAAGGTCATTATTACACTCTCTGAGAAGTTTGAGTAAAAGATTTCATCACTTGAGGACTCGAGGGATTTGTCAGCCATCTCTTTGTTTGAGCTGATAAACTCTTTGTATGCACTTGAGAAAAGAAGGGCCAATAGGTAAGAAGAGCATCCTAAAGGAGCTTTCCAAGCAAAAGCCAAAGAAAGCTCAGGTTCCAACTATAAAGGGAAGAAACCCTGGCTCAATAAAAAGGAGAAGCCAATGAGGGATGCAGGAAAGAAGAAATCTCCACCATGCATTCACTGTAAGAAATCCACACATTTAGAGAAGTACTGTTGGTACAAGCCAGACATCCAGTGCAAGAGCTCTAAGCAATTTGGCCATATTGAGAAGATGAGTAAGAGCAAAAGGAAGGCACAAGCTCAGCAGCAAATTCAAGCTCAGGCTGCTGAGGATTTTCAAGCTCAAAAGGAGCATGTCTTTACTGCCTCCTACTTTGAACCTTAAGCAAAGTCAAAAAAAGACTGGCTATTGGATAGTGGCTGCACACACCATATGGCAGCTGATGAAGGGTTATTCAAGGACCTCGATAGAAGCTTTGCCTCCAAAATCAGAATTGGCAATAGAAACTTGATTGAAGCTAGAGGTAGGGGCAATGTGGTGATCAACACACATTCAGGTAACAAAGTAATCTTTGATGTGCTTTTTATGCTTGATATAGATTAAAATTTACTTAGTGTTGGTCAGCTAATAGAAAAAAGGTACTCACTTGCTTTTAAGAATGACTCATGTATTATTGAAGATCCACAGGTCAAGAATTAGTCACAGTAGCAATGGTTGATAGGTGCTTTATGCTTGATGTGAATCAACTTGAAAAGAAGGCCTACAATAGTCTTGCTGATAATGCTGGCCTATGGCACAAAAGGCTAGGCCATGTTAACTTTAAATCACTTGATTTGCTGCACAAGTTAACTTGGTTGAAAACATGTCCAAAGTAGAGGTTAAAGACAGTGTTTGTGAAGTTTGCCACCTTGGTAAGCAAGCCAGATTGCCTTTTCCATTTAACAAGGCATGGAGGGCTCGAGACAAGCTTGAGTCAGTCGATACTGATGTTTGTGGACCAATGAAGACTCATTCCTTGAATGACAGCAGATATTTTGTTTTATTCATAGATGATCTCACTAGGTTCTGTTGGGTTTATTTTTTTGAAACAAAAGTCTGAAATGTTTAAAGCATTCTACAAGTTTAAAGCCTTAGCTGAGAATCAGTCTGGCTGCAAAATTAAAGCTTTAAGATCAGACAATGGGATTGAGTACCTGTTAAAGAAGTTTTAGAAGTTGTGTGAGCAAACTGGAATTCATCATCAGCTAACAATAATTTATACTCCCCAACAAAATAGAGTTTGTGAGAGAAAGAATAGAAAAGTGCTTGACATGGCCAGATGTTTACTATTTGAAAGCAAGTTACCAAGCAAATTTTGGGCTGAGGCTGTGAACACCTTAGTATACCTGCTCAACAAGCCGCCAACTATGCTGTGAAGGAAAAGACTCATTTTGAAGCTTGACATGAACTCAAGCCAATAGTTTCACACCTAAAGGTGTTTGGTTGTGTCTGCTATGCCTTTATTTTAGCTGATAAAAGAACTAAACTTGAAAGAAGGGTTGTTTCAGGGATCTTTGTTGAGTACAGCAGCACCAAGAGGGGCTATAGTATGTTTGATCGCTCAACAAAAAAGATTTTGGTGAGTAGGGATGTGAAATTTGAGGAAAAGAAGGTTTGGAGTTGGAATGGTGAAGATGCAAGTTTAATTGAAGAGGATCAGCAAGATGGTAGCTTGCAACCAGCTGAAACAAAGCCAAGTAATGAAGATTTTGATGATATTCCTGTAAGAGGCACAAAAACTATTACTGACATCTATCAAGATGTGATGTTGCAATAGTTGAGCCTTCAAATTTTGAGGAGGTTGTTAGAGACAAGTGTTGGAAGAAAGCCATAGAAGCTAAAATTGAGATGATTCACAAGAATGACACTTGAGAATTGGTTGATAGACCAGATCAAAAGAAGGTTATTGGTGTCAAATGGGTGTTTAGAGCCAAGTACAATGCTGATGGCTCACTAAACAAACACAAGGTAAGGCTTGTGGTGAAAGGTTACAACCATCAGTATGGTCTTGATTTCATAGAGACATTTGCTCTAGTAGCAAGGCTAGACACAATAAATCTTTTGTTTGCCTTAGCTGCTCAGAAGCAATGGAAGATTCACCAGCTATAAGTCAGCATTCCTTAATGGCTTCCTTAAAGAAGAGATTTCCATTGAGCAACCAGATGGATTTAAGCTCTCAAGTGAAGGAGACAAGGTCTACAGGCTGAAAAAGGCCTTGTATGGTTTGAAATAGGCACCAAGGGCCTGGTATGACAGGGTTGACACATACCTGTCTAAGCTCTGGTTTGAGAAAAGTGTTAATGAAGCTACACTTTATGTGAAAAGGTCAAAAAGTGAGACCTTGCTGATTGTATCACTCTATGTGGATGATTTGCTTGTGACTAGAAGCAAAAATGAGTTGATTAATAAGTTCAAAGTGCAAATGCAAGAAGTCTTTGAAATGACAAATTTGGGAGTTATGACATACTTCATTGGCATGGAAGTGAATCAATCGGATCAAGACATCTTCATAAGCCAGTATGCCTTTACTTTGAAGATTCTCAAAAGATTTTGCATGACAAAATGCACAACAGTTAGCACACCAGTAGCTCAAGGTGAAAAGCTAACAAGTAATTAGAATCAAGAGAGAGTTAATGAAAAGGAGTATTGAAGCTTAGTAAGATGTCTTCTCTACTTGATAGCTAGCAGACTAGATATCATGTATGCTGTTAGTCTATTGTCCAAATTCATGCATTGTTGTGATGTTGTTCATTTCAAAGCAGTTAAGAGAGTTCTCAAATATGTATAGGGAACTTTGAATTATGGAGTGAAGTTTGAAAAGGCAAAGGAGCTCAAGTTAGTGGGGTACTCTGACAATGACTGGGTAGGTTCTATCGAAGATATGAAGAGCACTTCTGACTACTTCTTTACACTTGGCTCAAATGTTTTCTGCTGGAGCTCAAAGAAGCAATAAACTATTGCTCACTCAACAACTGAAGCAGAGTACATTGCAGCTGCTGCAACTGTTAATCAAACCATTTGGCTTAGGAATCTGCTAAGTGATCTGAATGAAGAACAGGTTAAAGCTACTGAAATCAAAGTTGATAATCAGTTAGCAGTAGCCAAAGCCAAAAATCCAATTTTTCATGGCAAAACCAAACATTTCAATATCAAGTTTCATTTTGTGCAAGAAGCTAAACAATCAAAGGGAGTGAGCTTAGTTCATTGTAGCTTAAAAAATCAGCTTGCTGACATTTTAACTAAGTCACTTGGTGCTACAAGATTTGAAGTCTTAAGAAGAAAGATTGGTGTTTGTTGCATACAGTCCAAGGAGGAGTGTTGAACTTTGGCCTGCATGCAACAGGAGACCAACAGTAACTCAACAAGCAGACCAACATTAAGCTAGACCAAGAGCAGCAGCAACATTTTGTTTTCTTTGGTTCAATTGTAACTTGTTTTGGTTGTTATACAATTTGTATTTAAGGTAAGTAGGATTAGTTACTGATTTGTGTTTGATGTAATAGCTGAGATGTCTGCTACATTTTGTGTGTAATTCAAGTTTTTGTCTTAGTCATGTATTAGTGGGAGCAGTTAAGTCATTAGGTAACTGTCCAATTAACTTGTAACCAACATACATTTTCAAGTATTAATGAAATCAATAGAATTATTCAGTTATCTTTTTATTCAAACTTTCTTTCATCTGTTTTTGCTTCAATTTCCTTAGATCTTACATGCCAAAAAACCCCAACATATCTGAACTTGCAAAATTCGGGCCTGCAGCCACTTGTTCAATTGACAGGTAAAACATGATCAGTTTGATGGGGCCTAGCTAGGTACGAGGTGTCTTAAATACTACACCTAGTCATATGCAAGCAACTTGTGCATACTGCAATGCAGTACAAATTAAATAGCCAATATTTTATGCAAAAAGGAGCTTGTCAGAAAACAGCTAAACTACCAAAAAACTTATAAACAAAAATAAAGGTGATGTGATTAATTTGTCTTTAACTTCTTCCTTCTAGAACTAATATCACCTGATACATATATTTTAAACAGCATCACGAATGCTCTACTAAGAAGCTATTTAAATTTAAATCCCAGATTTGATAGGAATGCTCAATTTTGATCTATAGTATGGCATAAAATTAAAACGTATTGCTGACATCTTATCTTGTACCTTAGCTCTTAACAGACGCTATTTGGTGCAACAGAAAAAAGGCATTCCCCATTGAAACCTTCCAGAACCTTACTAAGTATCCTACTTTCCAGCAAGTTCGGGCATCTGATTGGTAAAATTTAAGCATTCTTAGTGGTATAACATAGGAGTCTGCAGTCATAAAGAAAAATAGTCTATAGACAACTGAAAGGAATGTTTCAATAATTCTGTCATACGATGACATGCAATTACTTATGTCTGACCAGCTTAAAGGATACAGTTAATTGGGTTAAGGTCAGAAATGACAAACTGATTATTCAGGTTAATTGCAAACATTTTTCCTTCGTCTGTCATAGGACAGAATAATAAATAAAGTATCAGTCCTGGACAACTGTAGCTCAGAGGGAGTAAAAACAAAATAAATTTGATCACTAACATTAACAAGTTCACAAGAACATATACACAGAACTGAACATCCAAAAATAAAATAGAAGATAAGAAAAAATAGGCAGACAGGTCATGACAACCGGGAAAACCACAAAGAGATCACAACTTTCGATAAACAAAGAGAAGACAAGCTGCTAGAGCTTTCCTTGAAAGGTTGAATCCTCTATAATCTCATCAAGTTATAAACAATGTCCTTGGTTTTGGCTACCATATATCTCTTTCACCAAAAACTTTAGATCACAGAAGTTTCTTAGATCAGTGTTAAGGTTATAATATCCTTCAACAAAGTGGATCGTCAATAGAGTTGCAACTTACTTCTCAAGGATTTGTTCCAGGAGATACCTCACTGTCATTGGAACTACCAGTTCTGTGTCTATCTATCAACCAGGATAAAGCTCATTCCTAACCTATGCAGCTTGCTACCCTTTCCATTCTTCTGATCTCAGAGAAAAGCTGTCCTAGTTAACTACCTTTTGCGAAAGCAACTGCCATGTTGGGCATGTATACTGTGCACTAGTTCAATATGGATATTAAAATTGCAAAAGCTAAAGTACTTTCGAAGAAACTATCTGCAAGAAAAACTGAGAAGAAAGATGTTCTTAGAAATCAAGCACCCCAAATCCTCCTGTGTTCATTAGCTCTTTATAGGCACAAAGTGATAAGTATAAACAAGTTTAGATAGACTAAAACTAGAAGATATTAAGATAAATACATAATAAATTAGAATAATAAAAAATACAATGATTTAA
Source organism: Gossypium stocksii (assembly GCA_020496765.1). Lineage (NCBI taxonomy): Eukaryota > Viridiplantae > Streptophyta > Magnoliopsida > Malvales > Malvaceae > Gossypium > Gossypium stocksii. The sequence continues at coordinate 35,369,439 of CM035623.1, read as the reverse complement.
TCTAATCAACTGAATTATCATTTTCAACACTCCCCCTGAAGCTAGTCTAAGAACATCTTCCATTGTCAGCTTGCTAATCAACATCTCAAATTGTTTCTTATGTAGTCCCTTTGTAAGTAAGCCGACAACTTGATCAATTGTTGAAATGTCAGGCATAGAAATCAGTCATTTGTCTAGCTTCTATTTGATAAAGTGTTTGTCAACTTCAACATGCTTTATCATGAAGAATTAGATTAAGAGCAACAGAAATGGCTACTTTCTTATCACACTATAACTTCATAGGCAATTAAATAGAGATCTTTAAATCTTCTAAGAGTCTCAATCCATAATACCACACATTCCATGAGGAGGAATTAATCTAAAATTTGTTTCTGCACTATTTCTTGCCACCACATTTTGCTTTTTATTACGCCAAGTAACCAAGTTGCCTCCATCAGAAGTGTAATAGCTTGATGTTGATCTATTATCTATTCTGCTCCCAGCCCAATCAGCATCAATGAGTACTTCAACTTTTAGCTGTGCTCATGATTATCTCTGAATTCTATCACCAACATCAAAGTGTTCGGGTCCTGATGAATGCATAAATTGACATATCATACTAACTGCAAAGGCTATATATCTGGGCATGTCTGTGATAAATAAATCAGCCTATCAACCAGCCTCTGAAAGTGATCCCTGTTCACAACTACATTATAGGTTTGGCAGGTTGCAACCTCAAGTTAGGTTCAATGGGAGTCTTGGCAACCTTACGCCCAAGCAAACCAGTTTCATTAAGTAAATATATTTACATTGGGGCACAAATAACATTCCAAGGAAATACTAACTTGGTTTTTTCACAAATATCGTTCATAGATCTAGTGAACTCCATTCCAAGGAAATACTTTAATGCACCAAAATCATTGATATCAAGTTCATAAACAATCACTGTTTTAAGTTTCTCAAGTTCTAAAGAACTATATACAATCAAAATAATACCATCCACATAAACAATCAAAATAGCAAATTTTCCATCATCAGCATGCTAAAAATATCATCCTATTGATTAATTACTATGCTATTAAAATAGCTTCTCCATAAATATTTTGGAACATTTATTGAAAACATTATAGTTCGACCTAGCAAATGATTATTTTTATTCTTTCAACAATACCATTTTGTTGAGGTGTATCACGACATGTGGATTGATGTTGAATGCGTTTCGATTAAAAAATTGCCTAAATATTGGTTGAAATGTAATGCGCCATTTTCAGAATGTATGCTAGTTTTTGTTCAAAACTGACTTCAACCATATCGTAGAAATTCTTGAATAATTTTTCTACTTCGACTTTTCACTCATCGAGTAAGGTCATTTATGAAAGTCACAAACCATTATTTTCTAGATAAAGTAGTAACTCTTAATGGTTCCCCAAAATCAATACTAATCAAATAACAAGGTTTGAAGAACGATAGGGCTTTGAAACATAAGAATCTCGATAGTCCTTTGATAAATGACAACTTTCCCACTACAAAGAAAAACAACTCTTTTTTTTAAATAGAGCAGGAAATAAATGTTTTAGATAATGAAAACTAAGGTGTCCTAATCTATGATGGCAAAGCATAATCTGTTCATTAATAGAAGTGAACTGATACCACTATTCAATTGTTGAGCTTCTTGATTAAAAACCCTCTATCATTCTAACAATACCAATAATCTTCCCCAAGCTCCATCCTGTAATACAGAATGGGAATCAGAAAAAGTAACAAGGGAGTTAGAATCTTTGGGTAGTTTACTCACTGACAAAAGATTATAAGACAGATTAGAAACATGAAGAATGAATCTCAAATCAATTTTTCAGAGGTTTTTATCAAACCTTCTCTAATAATATGTGATAAACTGCTGTCTACAATCCTAATTTCTAAATTTCCACGACAAGGCGGATAATGTTTTGTTAAATCAGAGAAAATGAGCAGCAAAAGAGTTGGAGAAAAATTACTTCATTTCTCATACATCAATTGTTAAAAAATACAAAGAATTTATACACATAAACTAAGAAGAGAAAAGGAAACTAATAATTCTATGATTCCTAAAAATCAGTAATTAGAATCATAATTTCTAAGAATCTGTCAATACTCCCCTCAAGTTGGTGCATAGATATTACACATGCCCAACTTGCACAACAAATTAGGATACATTTTGTTGTTAAGTCCTTTGATGAAGACATCAGTTAACTGTCTATCAGATGTCACATGGATTAGTTGCTAAGCTCCAGTAGTCAATTTTTTCTTTGATAAAGTGTCTATCAATATCGATGTCTTTTGCTCGATCATGTTGAACCAGAATTTGAGCAGATTTTGAGCAATACTGATGGCAGCTTTATTATCACAATACAAGGATAATTTGTTTTCTTCTAATAGCTTTAATTCCTCCAGTAATTTCCTTAACCACAAAAGCTCACAAACACCCTGAGTCATGGCTCTATATTCTGCCTCTGCACTCAATTGAGCAACCATACTTTGCTTCTTGCCCCTCCAAGTGAATAGGTTTCCCCCAACAAGGGTGCAATAACTAGACGTAGACCTCCTATCATATAGAGAACCTGCCCAATTTGCATTTGTAAAGGCTTCTATCCGAAGGTGATCATGTTTAGAGAAAATGAGACATTTCCCTGGTGAAAACTTTAGATAGCGCAAAATGCCAAAAACACGTTGCATATGGGATTCTTGAAGACCATGCATGAACTGGCTTAACAAACTAATTGCATAAGTTATACCTGGTCTAGTGTGTGAGAGATATTAGCCTTCCAACCAGTCTATGATATCTCTCCTTATCCACCTACTCTCCAAACCCTACTTGCAACTTATGATTGCTCTTCATAGGTGACTACTAGTTTACATCCCATCATACCAGTTTCCAACAAGAGATTCAGAATATACTTCCTTTGAGAAATGACGATACCATTTTTTATTCTGGCAACTCAACTCCCAGAGAAAGTATTTCAACTTTTCAAGATCTTTTTATTTCAAACTCCTAAGCCAACAATTTCTTAAGTCGAGTCAAGCCATTTCTTCTCTATCATCAGCAGTCATTACAATGCCATCAACATAAACTATAAGAGAGTGATTTTACCCTTGTAATGATCAACATTGCTTTGTTGATAGCCAAAAGAGATCATGACTTTGTTGAACCTATCAAACCACGATTTAGGAGACTGTTTCAAACTGTACAAGGCTTTCTTTAATTTACTAACTCTTCCATGTGTTTTATTATCCTCAAATTCAGAAGGAATATCCATGTATACTTCTAAGTCCTCATGTCAAAAAGCATTTCTAACATCAAATTATTAGAGATCCCGATAAAGGTCGGCATCTCCGTGTATATTTCTTCTAAGTCTCCATGTAAAAAAGCATTTTTTAACATCAAATTGTTAGAGATCCCAGTCATGGTTGGCTGCACAAGATAACAGAATTATGATAGCATTCATTTTAGCAACAGGGGAAAATGTCTCTTGATAGTCCACTCCGTAAGTCTGGGTGAACCCTTTGGCTTTGAACCTTTCAATTGAACCATCAGTCTTGTGTTTCACAGTGAACACCCATTTGCATCCAACCAGCTTCTTTCCTAGTGGTGGTATGACTAATTCCTACATTTCATTTTTGTCAAAGCCTTCATCTCTCAGTCATGGCTTCCTTCCACCTTGGATCATTCAAAGCTTCTTGCCTGTCCTGTGGAATAGGCACAGAGGACAAAGACAAGGCAACAACTCTAAAGGCAGGAGACAATGAGTCATAGGATGTTTAGTACAAGACCTGGCTCCTTTCTTTTGAGCTATAGGTAAATCTAAATCACCAGTAGAATTGGAATTTATAGATTGCTCACTGAGAGAGGAAGACGAGAAAGATTTTGCTGTTGAGTAAGATGCATGATGACTACTACTACTTTATTCTTCCTTGAGTAAGTTTCCAAATGTGGCCTATCCAAAAGCCTCATAGTCTTCCCCTAAACAAGTTCTTCCCTTTGAAAGAAATCTTCTAAATTAACAAAACTAGGCAAAACCATCATCTCTTCTTTTCCATTCTCCCCCTGAAGAGGTGATTGTTTTATGCCAACATAAGATTCATCTTCTCGGAAAGTAATGTCCATGGTGACGAAATGCCTTCGGGATGAAGAATGATAGCACTTATTGCCTTTCTGTGTAGAAGAATATCCAACAAATACACATTTAAAAGCTCGTGATCCAACTTTCCAACATTTCGAGTGTGAACAAATCAAACATATCCAAACACCTTCGAAGGAAAAAACTTCTAAGAGACTCTTAAAATCAAGCGTTTTTAACGGCATTCTATTGATCAGATACGTAGCTGCTAGAATTGCATCTCCCCAATAAAGTTTTGGAACATTCATGGTGAACATCAATAACCGTGCAACTTCCAGTAGATGTTGATTCTTCCTTCTAGCCACACCATTCTGCTGTAGCCGGTAGGACAAGGGGTTTGGGTGGCAGGACAAAGTGTTTTGGGCGGCTAATTTCATAGGACTGCAAATAAGCATCAAAGTTGTATTCTGTGCCATTATCAGGCCTCAAAATTTCACCTTAGCATCAAAATGAATACTGATCATCTTATGAAAAGATTGAAAACAAGAGAAAACATTACTTCTTTATTTTAGTAGATACACCAATGTCATCCTAGTGCAGAATCAATAAAATTGACAAACCATTGATTACCCGTTAATAAGACAATATGGCTAGGTCCCCAAACATCAGATTGAATTGTTATAAAAGAAAGTTTACTTCCATTTTTCCTTAAAGGGTAAGAGTTTCTGATGTGCTTAGCATACTCACGCATCACAGACCAATAAATCAAATTGAATCTTGGAAAATAAACTAGGAAAGAGTTTTTCTAGAACATAAAAAGATGAATGCCCTAACCATCTATGCCACAGTACTATTTCATGTTTGACATCCTTATTCCTATTAAAAAGAGCTTGACATTGACTAGGGTCTTAGTTTTCCTCCAACATGTATAAGCCGTTATGCACTCTACCACTGTCAATCCTCTTTCCGTTTAAAGGTCCTGAAAAACAGAATGGTCAGGGAAGAATTCAACTTTACAATTTAGAGCTTTAGTAATGGTGCTAATGGATAAAAGGTTGACAGAAAATTTAGAAACATAAAGAACGGAAGATAGTAAAATATCGGAGGTACAATTAACAGAACCTAATCCAGATATGGACGTAAAAGAATCATCTGCTAATCGAATACTATCTTTTGTATGGCATGGGAGTAGTTAAAGAGATTTTGCAAAGACCCTGTCATGTGTCTATTCGCTCCAGAATCAATAATACAATATTTAGTATTAAAATAAGCATCAAAGGCGGTACTTGACTTTACAAAATTAGATGTATTGAGGAAGAGCCAAGTTGGGACAAGAGACACCTAAGATGCTATACTTCATTTGAAGAAAATGTTTCAGTGGAAGTAATATCTTTGGATGATTCTGTAGTCTCGGACAAATTTGCTTGAGCACGAATTGGATTAGCTCGTTTTCCTCCCCTTCCCCTTGTGGGTCGGCCATGAAGTTTCCAACAAGTTTCTTTTGTATTCTTCAGTTTTCCACGATACTCACACTGCATGTGGTCTTTGTAAGGATTCTTAGCTTTTGGGAGCTATCAACAATCAATCTCGCATTTTCAATAGGTGTTGAGTAGAGCATAGCACTCCTATAGCCCTCTTCCCACAAAACATGAGAAAAGGTCTCCTCAAGTGAGGGAAATGGCGTCTTGCCAAGTACCTAAACCCTTATCTGATCATACTCATTATTCAGTCCAGCAAGAAAATCATAAGCTTGTTCCTTTGCAATCGATTTTTTTGAATTTGACTACATCTCCAGTACAATCCGCCTGAAAGTCTTGATATTAATCGAATTCTCGCCACAAAGCACTCAATTCAAAAAAGTATTGAGAAATGGTCATCTCACCTTGCTTGGTATTGAGAACCTTATTCCCTATTTCAAAGACCTGAGCATAATTCCCAACCTTCGAGTAAGAGCAAGTGCCTCCCATATCTTTGTTGCAGTGTCAAGCAGTAGGTACTAGGTAGGTCTTTTGAAATATGTGGCTGCATGGCATTAATAAACCAAGACCAAACAAGTGAATTCTCCGAGTCCCACCAGTCAAAGGCGAAATCACTTTCTGTGGGTTTCTTAGCCGTTCCAATAACATATCCCTGCAAGCTTCTAGCTTTGATGAAAGCCAAACATGAGCTTGACCATGCAAGATAATTATTAGCATCAAGCTTTATGAGACTAATCTGAAGAAAGATTATCTGAACTAGCAGCCTTATTGCCTCCCAATTAAGAATAGCAAGGAAAAAAAACAAAACAATACAGCAACAACGAAGAGGCAAAACTCCAATGGGGTATGCATCGCACGCAGGCTTATGAGGAAAACTCCCAAAACTGTTGAGGGTGCATGAATCACCGAAGTTGGAGGTTATGCCGACGAAGACGTGGCTATCCTTCTGGTATGGGTGGTGAGAAAAAAAATGGGCTTAAGGGAGTGAGTACCAAAAGAAATTTCCAGAGTTTCGGGATTTCGAAAAAAATTGAGAAAAAATTCCTCTCAAATCTAGAATTTTAGCTTGGCACCATGTTAAATCAAAGAAAATGAGCAACAAAAGAATGGGCGAAGAATTTCTTATTTTCTCATATATTAATTGTGAAAAAATACAAAGAATTTATGCACATAAACTAAGAAAAGGAAACTAATAATTCTGTGATCCCTAAAAAACAGTAATTACATAATTTCTAAGAATCTGCCGTACACTATTAATTAGAATCAGTCAATCAACATGTGTAAATAGATGCAAAAGACTAGTCAAATGATCAGATGCACCAGAACCAATAACCCCTGGTGTAGAAGATAGACAGCTAGGAAAAGCGCTGAAAATTCTACCTCATTAGCTAGGGAACTACCAGGATCACTAGATACAGAATTGGACTTTAGCAATTCGAGAAGATGATCCACCTGCTCCTTACTAACTGGGATTGTCTTGACCTCATTAGCAAAGGTTCAAGTTTGTGGGTTTTCCACGAATTTTCAAAGAGGTTCACAAGTTTGACGCTGTATGTTACAATTATCACACCAGACCCAAGATTTTCCTTTCATCCTCCGTTGGCTGGCAGTAGTATCAAAAGAGACGAGAGCTGAATTCTCAAAGAAACTGGTGGAATCTTTTTTACCCAACATAAGAACTATTGACTTTCCTTTTCCTAACTTCAGAGAACAATAACTGAGGGAAGTGGTTGTCGGTCGATTATCCTTCCTCTCAAATTTATATTAAGGCCAGCAAGGAACTTGAAGATCTGATCGCTCATCACGGTTCTCTTGTAATAAATACAGCAATCAGGGCTCTTATCATAATCATTACACATATCTAAACCCCCTTCCAGGATATGAAAATACTTACTAATATTGTTTTCTCCCTAATTAACCTCACTATATTGCAATCGTAATTCATAAACTTGAGATTGGTTGCCAAGATCAGAGTACATTAGACTTAAATTGTCCCGGGTAGTATACACTGGATCTTCCTTTCCTCCAGGAAAAAATATCCTATCTTTCCACTGCCCCAAAAATACATCAAACAGATAGTGACCAATGTAAAACTTTTCTCCATTTTTAAATGAACATTAATATTCGGATCAGATGAGAATCAAAATGGTAAACTTGATTTTACTGTGATTTGGGATTCAATTGAAATATCGAACATGATTCACGGGAAGATGAAATAATCATGGATAAATATTTCTGATAGTCAAAGGTTGACAATGATTAGATAGAATCAAGGAACAAGACCAAGAAAAACTGCAGCAATAAAGGCTTGCAATGAGTACACTGTTTTGACTTGAAAAAAGAACAAAGTAAAATGAGATTCTAATAAAACTCAACCTAGTTCTGATGCCATAAAAGAAAAAGTAATAAGAATGATGTTCTTAGAAATCAAGCACACTGAATCCTCCAATATTCATTAGCCATATATAGGTACGAAGTGATAAGTATATCCGAGTTTAGATAGACTAAAACTAGAAGATAATTACAGGATAAATATTTAGATAGGTTAAAACAAGATAATAAGATGATATACGTGATAAATACAAAGTAAATTAAAATTAAAAAAATGATAAAAATTCAATCTAATCAATTAAACTATCTTGGGCTTTGTGGCCTTAGCTAAGCAACAATTTACACATAATTACTACTACATGAAAGAACTCTTCCCTTCTTTCACAATCAAGTTCTCATTAATTACTCAAGATACATACACAAAACAAAGCAAGAAAAAGAAAATTAAAAACCAAAACTTCAATACATTACTTCTAATTGCTATCGGAAAAGAGGCTGCATATAAAATATTAGGGCTGAGAAAAAGTTGGTTGAAACCAACTTAATCCCTTTTCTTTTTAGACGGAGACTTAACCAATTTAATCAACAGTATGTGGCCGAATCGATTTGGTCAAGCCGGTTAGGTAGGTAAAATCAATTTTACGGTTGGATGTAGTAGACTGAGTCGATCAGTTATCAATTAACAAAAATACATAACCAAACCAACCGAGTTATAATAAATATAAAAATAATTAGCCCATTCCAAAACCAAGCCAACTTATCTATCCATTACACAAACCAACCCAACAGATTTTTTTTTTTCAGCTTAACTGACTGAACCTACGACTTTAAGGAGGTTCAGTTAGGTCAATTATAACCATAGTCGTTAGCTAGTCAGTTTTCAGTTTTTCTTTAACTAAACCGACTGACTGCTCTCCCTTATAAAATATGACAAAAATTATGAGAAGTAAACATGTTCATAGAACTCCAAATCTAACATACGAGAAACAAATTTTTGTTACAAGTTGAGAGGAGATGAAAATAGAGAACAAACTAACTGCAAAGAGAAACAGGACAGGCAAAAAAAAGAACTAAGGATTTCTTACCTTGCCGAAGTTTTGGGTTTAAGAATTTCTTACCTTGCTGAAGTTGAGGTTTGTCATGTAACCTTGATGGGAAAAGAAAACCCACCTCAAAAACTTGTAGAAACTGTTGTTAGATGAATTACAAAACTTCCATATATAGAGAAAGATCATTAAGAACCCACTAAGACAAGAAACACATCCTTAACTAAAGGTTTAGCTGAATAATGTCACTCATAACATAGTTTGTATGAAAACTGACATCTTAACTTTTTACTGGGACAATCGTTTACATAAGTACCACTTCATTTTCAAGGTGATCATTTTGTTATGAAAAGATGGACTTTCTTATCTTATGTGACAAGTAGCTTCATGGTTGCATATTAATGCTTGGAGAACCTATAAAAAATGTAAAAAAGTATACGACAGAATTGTTTTATTAAACATCCCAATATTTCATTTCATGATTTCCACCTTCAAGATTACCAATATAAGCGGTGGGAGGGATGGGGGGTATTTATTTTTTAACCAACCAGAAAATATTGAACAATATATCACAATGACATACCAAGTAGAAGCAAAATGCAAGAGAACCTGGAACATTTCAAAAGTCTAATACCAAAACAATAAGTTCAAACAAAGACAAAATCAAGGAAATACATGACATAATCATTTCATTTAGCATCCACACATTGAAACGTGAGACCGCTACCCATTTCTCAAATCACCTCATTGAGGCGAACTCATAACTCAAATGCTCAATCCAATTTGATCAAAATGAGTTCTCCTTTTTCATCTTTTAGGAAGCTACTCTCCTAGCTTCTTAATGAAATTTATAAGAACTTGTGGAAACCTATTTCTAGTCAATGAAGAGAAAAGAAATCGACAGATTCAATATATTTACTGCATCAAGAAAGATGGTCAATACCATGCAAGGGCCATAGATTTCAAAACGTAACAAATTATCTAATTTTAAAACTATGTAGACATGCAGTCTGAAACAATAAGCATCATCTGGTGGAATTCTCAAGCCCCTAATACTTTTTCCATACACAAATCTTATAGCTTTGCAAAACTTATGGATAAAATGCTTTTTTATAAACAGTCATTTGCACGGGCTTGAAGATATGACAATCTGGTCTGAAATGAATTTTGAAAGTCTTGTGCCATACTTCAAACAAGTCATAATCTGTGCCTCAACATATAGTAGTGCATACTATATATCACAAATTAACATCAAAAAACCACATGTTGTCAAACAGAAAAATTAGCTAATAAATGATAAAGTTATGAATATAAATCAATACGCAATTGTAAGTACTGAATAAAATGCGTACATAAAAGCACTAGCAAGAACAGTCTGCAATTGGGCACTCTCAATTCCTTGTGCAGAAATGAATCATTCTAACTCAAAAAGCAACGGCAAAGCAGTCAAAGTACATCTATCATGTGAACAATGACATATTTAGAAGGGAAACAATTTTCATTTCTAAATAGAAAGTATACTAGAAGTATCATAACAAAAGTAAGATAGTTTATATATCTGTTTATATATGAGATATATGAATAAGTAAACCTCTTTTGACTAGGTCATAACAATTTTAAAATATCCTTAACATTTCCATATTAACATAAAAAATACACCGAATATTCTCATTTTGGACAATGTGCATATTACATCAAAAAATAAGTGACCTAACCGATTGTTGAATCACCAATAGATGGACACCAAACTTTTCCAGGACTAGAGAAGGAAATTGTCGATCATGTGGAAAACTACATCTGTTCCATCAGAGTTCAACCAGTAGCTCTTTACCTAAAGAAGGTAAAAAAAAATACAAACAAAACGATAGAAGTACAGTGAAGAGAAAATATTGTCAGTGCATGGTAACTAGCAAGAGAACATAATTCTATACACAACAAGCTTCCAAAAAAGATAAGAAAGAAATCTAGTAGTATTACTTACCAAAGACGGACCCAACACATGACCATCAAGCAACTAATTTTCATAATATAATTGTTTTTCAAATTAAAAACTTGAGCCTTAAACATGTCTAGACCATGTTCTGTCAGTCCCTATCCTTTTTTTTTTTTTTTTTTTGACATGTCCGCATGTACTTGATGCGTATGGCTCACGTTGGAAACTAATAAAGGGCATTTCCAGGAAAGAAGAGCTCTACCACACCATGCCACTAAAGAAAAATAAGAGCACTAAAATTGTCTCTTCATATTGGTAGATTAGAGAAACGAGATTCTTGAATAAGTGTAAATGATTATAATAAAATTTTGTATACTCAGAGGCAGTAAGGGACTGACTAGATTTAATCACACCATTATTTTTTCAAAAGACTGGACCGTTGAGACATGGCCTCCTTAAAAAGTGGAGGTCAGATGTATAGATTTATCCTTCCAAGGCCCCATGATGCCTTTGTGCATTTGGATACCTTGTAGTGGATTATCAGCACACGAGGGAGATATATGGGCCATATGGCCTACTTGAAACAATGTGTCACAACTTAAGCATAGAGAATGCTACAATTTTCAATTTTGTATCAAAGAAATGAAACACTCGAAGTGAAAAAAATCCATTACACTATTGAACTTGCCTGAATTGTATTATGAGCAACATATCTCTGTTTACTTTTTTGAAAGCTTACATCAACGCGTTCCCAAGATACTTGATTGAGACCTTGAATCATCTCCTCTACAAATTAATAGGAAATACTAAAAGTAAGAAGTTTAAACACGTTACAAATCCAATAATCACATACTGTAATTTTAGAACAATTAGAAAAAGAAGAACAAACTGAGGAGACCTAGGTAACAATTACAGCTATCCATTTAATGAAAAATCTGCCAGAGATCCTACTTGTATGCTAGATTGACAATTACAACAGCAGTTCAACAATGTGTAGCAGATTTCTACATTTCTTCCAATCTGCTCTAGGACATGCTATACAATAGCAATCTTTCAAGAATAACATAACCAAATAAAATGAACCAAAAAAGAAAATGTAAGAACTAGTCATTCAGGAAAGCTAGCAAAAAAGAAAAAAGGATAATTACAAGAGATATGGAGGATAAGCTTTCTTATATATTGACTGCTTATACAGGACCTTCCAAAGTGAGACTATCACTCAGTAGTTAACAGTTCCATTGGTTGCAGTGATTTTCAATGGTTAACAAGATAAGCAGCAAATTTATTCACATAGACGCTGAGTGAAAACAATTTTACCGAGGAGCTTTTACAATTGTATTATTTTGTTATTTTAGTCTTATTTAGTAATTATTAGACATATAAATCTAGGGCTAGGCTTATTAGTAATTTCTAGGGGTTGAATATGGGGCTAAGAATAAAATTATACTTGCAAAAAAAGTCTAGTATAAATAAGCTGTAAATTTTTACAGCCACAACATTATTATTGCTGAAATATAGCTTGTACATAGAAATCTTAGGAATCAACAAAATGATTTGTAGAACTAATTGTAGGGATTAGATATTATTTTCTTTTCATTTTCTAGCTACTCTAACATGAATAACTATCTTACCTTTGAGTGGAATAATATACAATTCTTCCATGTGGCTATTCGTATCTACATTTTTCTTTATTTTTGTTTACATGGTATCATAGCCTTTCACCTCGCTTTTTTGAATTTTGTGTTTTCATTGTTTCAATAGTGAAACAGTTTGGTATTTTCGTGGGTCACTTTTAAAGTAATCTTCAGCATGCACTAGTGGTAGAGGAGGAACGCCACCCTTCTTTGGCTGATCTGCTATTTCCGACGACCTGGAGGTCTGCGCATGAGGGTCACGCATCAGCCAAAGTTCAATGCTCTTTATTCACGTACCAGCATGTGGAGATGCATGCAACATCATCTAGCCACCATTTTTCTCCTCCAACATCTACTCCTAATTTCAACCCAATTCTAGTGATTAGATGTTTGATTGGAGGTGGTGCCAAGAGGTCTTGCAACGTATTTCGAACTTCATCACTGTTCCTTCACTGTTCTTTGTAGCGTTTATTTTTGGTGGTGACAACATGGTTATTTGTGTATTTTTCGGTATCAGATTTCGTAAAATTCCAATAAAATACTGCAAGGTTTACCAAGAACTAATTATGTAAAGAGAATTTAATACCAGACTTTCAAGTGAAATTTGGAGTGTTACAAAGTTAGACATGCTTTCTACAGTTATAAGGTGCTTTGTAGAAGCTATTGTTTCTAAAGGTTCCAAAGCTTCAAAAAACTTGAACAATCTTAGAACTAATTCTTTCTTAGAAGATACAACTCTAAAATATGAAACTGCTGACATTAAATCAGTGGATTTAAATTCAATTAGTCCAAAATATGCAGATACCTAACCCTTGTCATTCCTAAAGCAATAGAGATAATTCCACAGTCAACTTGATCAAAGATCGTGCAATGCTTACCTTTCAAACTAACAAAATAGTTCTTCTCAAGAAGCTGACCAATACTTAGCAAGTTTTGATTAATCTCAAGGACTAACAAAACATCAATAACAACATGTTGGTACCTGATGGAGTGATCATTGTCAGATCTCATTTTCCCTTTGCATTAATGTAACTGCCATTCTTACATTTTAAGCAGAAATTTTGTCAATCACCTTGAACATGCCTTCATCTACAACCATGTGGTTTGTGCAAACACTATCTATTATCTAGTTCACTCTGGTTTCATTAGAGGTTGAATAACAAGATGCAACAAATAGCTACTCTTCATGCTATTGGCTCTCATCAACAACTTGAACCTATGTGTTCTGTTGTTGACCTTTGTTCTTGCAAGTTCCATAAGTCCCATTAGTTTGCAAGCTTGGCATTTGATGTCTAGTCTAAAACAACAATACTTCTCCAAGTGAGTTGCCTTTTGACAGTGTGAACAAGGTGGATATTTTCTCTTTCCACCATCTTTTGCAATATCCTTGTCTCTTGTTTCTCTCTCTTATCACAAATTCTTTCTTTTCTTGGATGAACATTCATCCCTGCCTAAAAGGCCCCTTCAGCATGCTCCTCTTGTCTATTTGCTCTTCTTTGTTATAAAGCATAAAATGCACTGGTTAACTCTAACAATGAGATGTCAATTATGTCTCTTGAGCCTTCATGAGATCAAATCTTCAACTAATACCTCCCAGTGGAGTCATAGTAACCTTCTCCACAATCTTTTTTTATCACTGAACTCATCTCCAAGCAATCTAATATTGTTGACAATAACATAATTCTATGTGAATACTGCTTGATAGTTTAATGTTTTTCATCTTTAGGTTCTCAAAATCTCTTCCCAAGTTAATGAATTGCTACTTATTGGCTTTTTCTAAACCTAGAAAGGCCCTCGTTAGCTTATCCCAAGCTTGTTTTGATGTCTCAAAAGACATGGATTTGTGAAATAACATAAAGAACTCCTTTTTGCAGACATGACATTGCCTTTTATTTGTTGGCACACTTCTCACTATGCTACTTGATCTAAGCTATAGGTGGATTGGCCATCAATGGTGGTAGATCTCTACCTATTTCCATTACTCCCAAAAGTTAATGTGTTTGCAAATGTCTTCATTTTTGCTGCCAAAATGTGATAATCTTCACTACCAAAAACAAGAACTGGATGTGGAGAAAAACTGTTTGAGCTCATGGTTCTAGGATCTAACAGTTTAGAATTGTGTGCTAACAAAAACAACTTTGTTCTTTCAAGAACTCTCACAAAAAATGTATCAAAGTGCTCAAGTCCCCTAAAATAAAAGCTCCGATGCCAATTGTTGGGGTTCAGAGGAAAAACCCAAAGAAAATGGAGGGAGAAAACTAAAGAACAAAACTTGATTTCAAAACAAACAAAATTTTCACTTGGATGTCTTTTAGCCAAATCTTCACACATTTATAGGCAACTTGTAAGCCACATTTCAATAAGAATTGTATCTAAAATCTCACCAAAGCATATCCTATGCACATGATAATAGTTGGATGTTTCACCATATTTGGGAAGAAACAAGAGATGCACTCAAGATCAGTTGTTGCATCTTCACAATCAAACTAGGAAGAAGATGAGGCTAGAAAATTTTGAAAAGAGAGGGTAGAAATCAATCAAAATGCTAGAAGTGAAAGAAATCTGAGAGACCTTATCTATTTAGAATAATGCTTGATGTTTACGACCACTAAACAATAGAATACACAATCAGACTTTTCAAAGTTATTCACTAATATCAGAGAATATTTGAGTTTATTAAGAACAAGCTATCTAAACTTTTATGCAAATGTCAATCATGAGTGCGTATCTCTATGTATGTGTATGCGCATATAAATATGAAGTGGCTTGTTTCATTGGAGCAAGCACAATTTTGGCCATGCACTTCCAATAATACAAGGATCCTAGTGCTTGTAAGGGCACCTTTCCCCTTAGACTAGACTATACTTGGTTTGATTTTAATCTTATGTCTATTAGTAAATTAGTTTACTCTCTCTGCAATGCACAAGTTTATTGTATTTAATAATTAAAATATATTAAATTACTTCATAGTGTTCTTTTTAGAAGTAAAAGGATTTACAAATAATATAAGTATAAAAAATTAAAAACAATATATCGAAAAATAATAATTAAAATAATTCAAAAAAATAATGTCTAACTAAAATATTGTAATAAATAGAGTTTTTATTTTAAAAGAATAAACTTGAAGATCAGTTCACCAAATTCTTTGGAAGTAACCAAGCTAATATTTTATTTGTTAGAGCCTATAAGAATATGATATACACACACACATATCATATTCATATATAAGTACAAATGTTCACTCTACCTTGAGAGGAAGCTATGAAAAGCATTGCATTGTTATGTGTGTGTATATAAATATCCTCATACATGAGGCATTTTAAATTTGATGCAAAGCATTGGTAGGGAAAGGGAAAAATAAAGAAAGATATCCAGAGGAGGGAAATAATGGTAATTCCTCAAGGGAGAGAATAGAGAGAAAAACACAAATCTCTACCATACAAAATCTAAATCTACAAGAAACTGAAATTACTTAGATAATCATAAGCTACACCCTAAATGCTAATAGTACCAAGACATGCCATAAATAACTAATGCTAAAAGTCATAACTATATCTAGTTCCCTCTCCCTTTCTCCTCCCTCTAATCTACCCCTTACCAAAACATAACATAGAGAATAACAAGCTACACCTTTACCCTAATATTAAAGTGAAATACAAAATACAACCTTAAAATGCCATATCAATTCCCTAAATCAAAGAAATTCTAATGATTTCTCTACTTCTCACTCCTCCCAACTTTCCAAATATAAACCCTAAATGCCATAAAATCCCCAACAACTATAAAAAAACCAATTGTTGTACCAAAATGGAAACAAGAATCCAAAAGCAAAAAAGCTCAACAAACCTTCAACATCACTTGTACTTGTTTGGGACCAAGCAATAGAGGAAGCTTTATTTTGGATCTTGCTTGTAGTTTCCCTCTCAATGTATACAACATGTGGATATTTCTCATCTAAAACAAGAAGATTTGACTAGAAATAAAGATGAAAATTGTTAAAAAAACTAAGCAGTTGGGACACAAAGTTGAATAACATAAGAAAGCAAATCCTGGATAAGAAAACTAACCTTTGGAAGTTCATTTTGACGCCGGATTGATGATGTTCTCCAGCCAACCATATCTCAAATAGAAGTCAAGATAAAACATAATTTTTGCACCAAAAAAACAAACACAGGCATATGTATAAAGTAGATGCAGTTTGACCTCAAAAAGGATACGATCATAATTTGCATTTGCATATGCCACACGTCGCTTGAATGCATGTAGAGCAGATCTATATAGATTGATTAATAGGACATTATCAAATGTGTAAATATTAAGGATAAGTGTTAAGACAATTGTAGAGAATCAGAAAATTAATACTAACATGAATTTCAAGTCATCACCATCATCAACCATTCTAAGGAGAAGTGGGGGTTTTCCCTCATCATTGTCAGTGAGAAACAGATGCTTTCCTGATCTTCCAACAACAAAGTGTGCAGTCTGAGATGCTCTTTTCTCAAGAAAAGGAAGACCACAAAGAAGTGGGAGCTGCAAAACACAGACAACAAATGTCATCTATGCTAGGCACAACTCAATTTACATGTACATCAAATAGATTTTAAATAAAGAACAGGAAGGCAACAAAAACCAGTAGAAAGAAGTCTCTAAATGAGAGAAACATGGCAAACAATTTAGGATGTCTAAGGTCAGCTTTCAGGCACGTGCTGCATCATTTATGAGTTATCATGTCCAGACTCCAAACATTTCCAATTATGCAAAGCTAACTTCAAACTATGGTCTGTCGTTATTAGAAAACCATACTCCGTAAAGAAAAATTATATCATACCCACCACCTTTTATCCCATAGTAACTGTTTAGCATTCTTCCCAATGTATTTCATGTTATGATTGGAAGTTTCGGATTGAGTCATGAACAATGGACAAAAGTATCACTCAAGCTCATCAAGTTTGAAACCTTAGGTATTCTTAGAGAGAGATCTAAATCTCTTTAGGGTTTTGATAAAAATGTTATTTAGGTTTTATTATTCCTTTCATCCTATAAATAAGGATCAATCTTATTACATAAATAGAAAAACCTATAATTTAGGCTCCTCGCAAACGGAAATAAACAACTAATGTTCTAGAAAGGAAAGAAATCAACTAAAATAAAATCGCAATCAAGAAACCTAAGGAAAAAATCAGAAAGCATCATTACCTTAAACTATTAAAGGAATATGTGGCAAGGATAAATTTCAAGGATTAAAAAGGGAAATTTCAGTTTGGGAACATCCTGGGGAAGAATTTTGACCAGTGTTGTTAAGGAGCTCGCCAAGGTGCTAAGGCGCAGTAAAAAATGAACATTAAGCCTTTAATATTCTCAGGCAAAGCAATTTTACCGAGTGCTCGCCTTAATGCGCTTTTACTACACTTTGAGCTTCTAAGCTACGCGACAAAAAGCTAACTTGAGTGAAGCGATGAGCAAATTTTATTTCTTTTAGTTTTTTGTTTAAACTCAAATACCCCACTTAGTGGAGAGGCAACCTTTAATTTTTCTTTGAACTCAAAAGACCCACTCAATAGAAAAAACTTTTTAAGGGGAAAACCCAGATACCCATTGAAGCCGACTTTAAATTTTTAAGCTTCTTTTTTTTATTTTTCTATTTTTTAAAGAAAAACTGAATTATTAATTTCTAAGCTGACTCTTAAGTTCTCTTTTGTATTTTAAAACTGAATTCTCTTTATTTTATTAACTATAAACCTACTATTCCTCAACCTTATTAGTTAAAACCAGATACCCTACCAAGCAAAAGGTAAATATGTTTTTTATTCTCTATCTATTCTATTATTGCTTAATCTTTAATTCTTTTTTTCCTCTATTTTATTTTTCTATTGCAATTTTTATTTGGGTAATATGCATTTGGAGCAAAGATTGATATTTCTTTTTTTGTTTACCGTTATTATAATGGTGAAGACATGAAAATAATGTAATTTTCTTTTAACCAACAGATCAACCATAATGTAATGTAATATTTATCTATATGTATATGTATGTGCCTTATTTTACTCAGGCAAGCACTTTTTTCGCTCTTTGCACCTCAGGCTGTATAAAGGACTTTGTGCCTTGAGTGCGCCTAGCGCCCTTAACAACACTAATTTTGACAATTGACAACTTCCAAAAATAGTAAACTTTTCTTCCAAATAGATGCTGAGTGTGCAAATAAACATCTTGTGCTAATCTACACTAAGTTATTAACATTTGATCCTAGGCTTGTTATATGCTTGGCATCTCTTTGACTGTAACGGATTTACCTGATTGGGTTATGTGGACTCGGAAGGCCCATATTCTTAGATGGAAGGTTCTTCAAGTGAATAAGTGACCCTCATCATGTACTTGTTTTTTAACAATTAGTCTTTGTTCAATATTGAAAATATTGCAAGTCAATAACAAGTAAAACAGCATGCACATATAAAATTGAATCCAGATAACATGTAAAAGTATGCTATTTACCTGCTTATGTCCCCTTGAACCAAGATGTGGTGTTGCAAATGTTATAAAATTCATTGGTTCCAATCCAGCAATTCTATCTTCAGAATGCTGCTCAAGATCTTGCATTGAAGAATTTGTGTGCTCTCCAGTTAAAGTGCTCAAAAAAGGACCTGATTGACCTAACTTTGTAGAATTCTCATAGAGCCTCCCTATCGCATATCTTGCAACAAGACCACCTAAAGAGTGAGCCACAAAAGAAATCTTCCGTACCTCAGGCCTACGTTTGACAACATCCAATACCTACATCACATATTAGTCCAAAAATGAATTTATTTATGATATTCTCTCCCAAAAAGTTCCCACAACTACAATTTTCAGAACAAAATTCATCGAAGTGTTACATCGATCAACACACCATAAAATAAGATGAAACTTTCGTTACCAAATTACCTCTTGAGCTAGCCTTTCACCCATCATATCAACACCATCAAATGTCAATTTTGAGTAGTTGCATTCACTGCCTGTACACAAACATCAAGTCAAAACCTATTACATACACACATATGCAAGGTAGAATATCCCACATAGATGCAATACATGCAAAGATATGTTAGTATCAAAATTCAGAAGGGCTTCCTTAATAATAATTTCGCTTTAACTGTGACAGAAATACGACTTAGGAAAACAGCTGGTCTGACATATTGAGCAAAGAGAATACCGTCTAATAAAACAACTGGTTTGAGCAAAGAGAATACGGTATAATTTTCTAAGGAACAAGCAAAAATTATTTCGCCAAACTTGTTTGATTTATTGAACTTGTGCAAACTTCAGACAGGCACTATCACTGTATTATTATCACTTTTGCTTAAATTTATCCATTTTCCTTGTATTAGTCTCATCTTTTCAATCAAACAGATAATATTTGAAAAGAAGGGAGAAGAGACAAGAAAAATGCACAAAAGAAACTTACGGTGCACTATTACTTTGTCAGGTAGTTTCGCCACAAACTTTTCTGCAGCAAATCTCCAATCTGCAGCACTGCAAACAAGGATAAAATTATTATGACTATTTTATCACTTCCTTGAGTGAAGAATGCATAAATTGAATAGAAGGGAAACAATTTATTCTAGATCACAAGCTAGGGTTGTGGTTAAACAAATAATCATTAACCAAGAAAATGCCAGTAAAGTTCAAAGACTTCACAAAATTCTTGTAAGGAACAGCTCCAGCACAATATCTTAATATCTTTACCAACGAGCTGTTAAGAGTCTTGAGTTCAAATCCCAGTCATACTCATACCCCAAAAGGACCACAAATATATTTAACATTTTTTGTACATTATTGCTTTGTAATACTTAAATAAATGAAGATCATAAAAAGAATAACCAACCCCTTTGTGGAATTTCTAATATCCCCCAACAGTGCATTAAATAATGATCCTTAAATAAACGTCTTTCTACCCCTTCTTATGGATTTGGAGGAGCAGGTTCAATGAAGGACAGATACTTATAAGACACATCTGTCCACAACCATATCAACTTTTACGAAAAAATGAAATATGACAAGGATATGATAACAAAACAACACATTTTGCTTTCTTCTTTTTTTATTTTGGCTCAGCCAAAAGAAATTTTTTATTTGAATAAAGAAGAGTACAGTCCCAGAATTCTCTCCAACTGAGATTCCATTAACATGCAAATATGACTCCAAAACAGATAGAGACACAGCAACTTTCTAAACACCTGTTTCAAACTATCATCACACATATTAGTCCTATCATTCCTTCAAACACCCATACACAATTCAAATATGGGCTTGTGATTCACCGCCCCTAACACCAAAGAGCCAGGTGCTCCATATAGCAATCAAAGCAGCATCTCAATAAGAAAATAACATTCCATACAACAAACATGAGAGATAACAACCAATATGAGAAAATCCCAAACCATGAAACTCTATCCAACCCATGAAAACAACAGAGAGATTTTCTGCTTTAGTCATACAAAGTTTCACCGTGCTAGAAAATCTTTGGAACCATGAACCTCGTGAAAAGGATGAAGGACAAGCTATATCAAAACAGTGCACCAAATTCTAACATAATGACCAAAATTGTCAATAGCCTGTTTCTTTCCTAAGAAGGGGAAAACATATATACAACTAAAATTATTCCAAAAAATTCATAAGAAGACCTAAAGTATTGTTGAAACATAAAATACCTAGGATTTTATTGACATATTTGACAAAGAGAATCTACAGCCAAATCATATATAAAGAAGCATATTAATACAAATGATTTTCCTAAAAATCGTTTATTGATCATTAAGTACATAAAATAGTTTGAAGCCTAATTATTACATATCAAAGCAAATCCAAAATCGAAGTCCTCAAGTGGAGCTACCCTAATCTGCCTAGTATAAAATACGCCCCCATATAAAATAGTTTTTTCTTTTAAGTGTTTCAATGCCAAATGGATGAAGAACTCAAGAAACTGGTATGGACAGAAGTCTTTCACTTCTCTTGTTTCTATATTTGTGTTCCACCACTTTCACATAAACACTAGGATCTAGCACAATCTTCAAACTCTAAACCACGATGAACATCATGGAGGAGCAAAGTACTACTATTGTAGACACCAACTCCACAACATCAATCAAGGTGCTTCGACATGTTGGGTGCTTTGATCATTCCCTATCTTATTCTCACCGTTCTATGTCTCTAATGACAATAGATTTTACCTTTCACACTTCTTTTATCTTCATGCGTCGTGGGTTTTCTGTCCTCCTGTATTTCGCCTAAATGGACAGTAATAAGATAAACAAATTCTTTTCATTTTATCTCATGTTCCCGAGGGTCTCTAGAGGTTTATCCCTTTTAGAAGTGATAACTCCCGAGTATAAACGGAACATGTTGTGCACAGAAATAAGGATGCAAAGGGCGTTTAGGAGCAAAAGTAAGAAACCTGTATAAGGGTATACATAGAAAACCTATATACGCTTATAAATATAGTTTCAATTTAATTACTAAAAATGCCTCCTTGGTAAGATTAAAACAGTAGAAATAGCAATGGACAGACGCGATATAGATTCTGAGCAGGGTCTGTAGGGTTTAAATTTTACGCAAAGGGAGCAGCCGAGATTTGAGGCAGCTGCCCTCTCCAGAATCTTTAAACCTTAAATCATTTGAGAATCAACGTTTTGAATTTTTTTTTTAAAAAAAGAAGCTTGATTTAAAATTCAAATAAATATTCTTAGAAATATTTACGTTTAGTTCAAATCAACTGGAATTGCAAGAGGTTCCATCCAATCCAAGATTTCAAAATTATTTTTGAGGTTTTTATCTGTCAAATTCTGCGCGGCTTTAGTCAGAATACAACAAAAGGGTTTCAGATTTATGAGCTTCAATAAATCAAAAGTTCTAAATCCAGATCCACATTTACATTATATTTGGTAGGAATGAAGGAAAATGCAAGAGAGATTCAAAAAAAAAAAAAAAAAAAAAAAATCAAAACTTAAAACATTCACAAACTAAAACTAACATCCAAACCTCTACCATGTTACTGCAATCATTTGAATCTTCAAGCATATTTTTTCATCTATTTGGATCCTCAAACATCTATTAACACTCAAATGAGCCTTCACTAGTACTGACATCGATTATGGCTTTTAACGTCAAAGACTTAATTTAACTAAAGAAGATGCTTGAGATATCAGTTGATGGCAATAACAAATGGACTTGGGATAATTATTTAATATTAGTTTTTTTTATATTTAAACCAATTTAAAAAAATTAAAAGGAATAAAATTAATTTATGTGAGCTGGGTTGAGTGGAAAAATATAATGATTAAAAAAAGAGCGAAGAAGTAAAGTGAAATAAATTATAAATATATAATTAATAAGAACGAAAAATGAAAAGAAAACAAAAATGTTTATTTTTATGTAATATACAAAGGAAAATTATTAGGTGCACCGTCAATGGATTAAAAACTCCACAAATAGAAGTGTAATGTTGAGAGAATATTTAAAAAATTATTAGTATTTGGTAAATTAATAGTATATTTTATTTTATTCAACACTTATCAATCATTGATTTTATTTATAAAGTTTAAAAATTTTTTTATAATCTACTAAATAATTTTTCCTAAAAACATTAAAGATAAATTAAAATAAACAGGAATTATGGACTAAAAAATTTCATTAATAATTGACAGAAGACTAACCCATATACAAAAGCAAATCATTTCAAATTTTTACGCTAAATATACGAAATGAGAGATAAAAGCGCTTCTTCTTTTTTTTTTTTTTTTTACTTAGTGGGAGATAGAAGTTAAACATGCATATTTATAGGATTATGTATCTTTCGAAAGTTATTTTTCTCTTATATCATTTTTCAATTTGACCAGTTAATGAATGAAAAAGAATTCATGTTTCCATCATTCTTATTAAACACATGACAAAAATATAAATTATCAACTTTTACGTTTTTTGTCTTTCAATTTTTCATTTTTTCGAGCAACGCTTTAGTACAAGAGAGAGAAATTAAATAAAGTCGCAAATAAAATGATTTGTTTTCCTACCACATCTAAAAGGACCAAAGAAAGAAAAGAAAAGGTGCAGAACTAATCCATTTTCATTCATTTCTCTAGCTCTCTTGTTTCACTCCTGCGAAAGTAAGTTTGAAAAGAAAACAAGGTTACTTTCGGTTTCGACTTCAGGAAATAGAAATTATTTTCGTTTTCATTTGGTTAAAATTTTTAAAAACGACTTTTGAAAAATAAAAATATGTAAATATTTTTCTTATTTTCACTAAAAATATTTGTAAAAAATGAAAATGACGAAAATGAAAAGTTAAAAATCATATTTTTATTTTACTTCTGTTAAAAAATTTAATTAAAAATAGAACGAAGGGTAGCCTAATTTTCCTTTCATACCTTTTTCTTGCTTGGGTTCGTTGAAACAGGTTTCTCCGTCCAAAATTTGCTCTTGGACCCAACTAAAAAATGCGGCTGTGCGTTTGCGGTGTACAGTGTTTCCTTAAAATCGAATCTCTCTCATACTTTATTATTATTTATATATTTCAATTACATTCGCTTTTAAAATAACACCAAACATTTCAGAGTTTTTAAGTTTACTTTTTTTTAACCACGTTTTTTTTTGGTAAGAGGAGAAAGACTGAAGTTTTTGGCTAAAATTTCTTCACCAATTTTTCCAATTGTAACAACAAAATACCAAACTCAATATTTGTGAACTACATTGAATAATTCACTTTTGACCCAACAAATTTCAAAATACGCTTATGATTGAGGCAATTACAAGTTCAAAATTTTGGTTACTTGATAATGATTTTACACATTGATCCCTAAAAGCTTGCAGTCAAAAATATATTTTATATTTATCTTTGACAATTAAATTATGCATAAACTAATTAATGGCCTGAATTAGGATATGATGCCAACAAAAAACTATTTTGGAAAAACAAATGTTTATTATTATTATTTAAGGCAAATCTAGCTTCAATATTACTAATCATCACTACCTTCCTTCGAAAAATGAATCATATTACCTCTCAAATTACAAAAATTACTAGTATGAGTTTAACTTTTTTTTAACAAAGTATTAGTTTAATTGAATTATTATTCTACTTAAAATTTTAATATCATATGAAATTCCTATAAAATGAAAGGTACCTTCCAATCAGGCCATTGACCATGATGACAAGATGCTCAGGCGAAACCTTGGAGGCCATGGCATCGGGATCGAAAAAGTCTTGGCCGCCACTGTCTTCTTCGACCTTGATCCGGTGTTCAGGCAGCGGCTCCTTACTCTTGAAGCAACCACCGGCCATACTCCGGACCCACGCCATCTGCATCTGCTGCACCCGCTCATACGATAGCCAGTTCAGTTTCGGCTTCCACAGCAGGAACCCTAAGTTACTGAAGCGAATGGAGTGGCGGTTCGAGTTGGGGATTCGGATCCTTCCAGGGCCTAGCGTGGCGGTTGGAGGTGGTGGAGATATGGCGGCAATCATGTGGAGGAAAGAAGCATGGAAAATAATGAAAAGGAAGAACGAACTGAAGTTATTTTAGTTTTTAGGATACAAATCTTTTTAATGTTATGTATTATTTTGCACAAATAAATTCAAAAGGAGAAAGATGGAGAAATTTGCGATTTTGTTCTTTCACGGAAGATATTTTTTGTAAGGAAAGACAAGGCTAGGGAAACGGGTTGAGATTATTGGGGGTTGGGGGAGATTCAATTAAACAGTTATATAATAATAGTAATAACTAGTATGTTTTACTAACCTTTTGTGTTGGGTTTGTTATTTCACTATATTAAAATATAGAATAAATTTTAGAAATTTAAATATATCAGGATAAATCATTTAATTGGTCAGGTTACTAGGTATGATTTAATTGAATAAATCACTAAAAAAGAAAAAATTATTTAAAAAATAAAAAAATTTGTTCGATTTTTTTAACTTAATTTAATCGGTTCATACTTATTTTTAAGTGAACTGATCTGATGCCTTTTTTAAACTAGTATCCCGACTAGTTCAAACAACCATGACTCTATGCTTGATTCACTAGAATAGAATAGAATAGAGCAAAATTTGAATAGGACTCGTTAGGAATTGATAGATAGATAATAGGTATTATGTAATTTAGTTAGTTGAATAGAGTAAACAAGTAATAGTATTATATTATTTGGTTGAATTACATGTTGATAAAGAATAAGTAAGTAATAAGTGTGAAAATAACATTACTACCCTTAAATAAATAATATTTTATTTTATGTTAATTTTTATAAAAATTTGATTTAATTATATTTTTTGGTAATAATTTATATTAATGGCTAGCTTAGCATTATTTTTAAGGAGCACTTTTGGGACAAAAAACATTTTTGAGATAAACAAGATGTTTTTAAACTTTTCAAAAGTTCTTTTAGGATAAAATATTATTTGTAAAAGCACTTTTTTAGTCAAAAATAAATGTAGAAAATTTTAGCTTTTACTTAAAAGTATTTTTTTTGTCCAAAAACATTTTTAAGAAGCAATGCTAAATTAAGCCTAAATAAATAGAAAACCATGGTTTCATTATATATTGAAACATTTTATAAGAAAATAATAGTAAATTTTAATAATCTAACTCAAATTAATTAACCAAAATAATTTGGAGGAGAATTGGTAAATGATTTATATGCAATAAGACTTAGACTTAACATTCAAGATTCCAATACCAATTTTTGCCTGGCACAATCAAAGTTTGAATGGCGAATCTTTAAGAATACATGAGAAGATTTATCTTTCTTTGTATATATCAATTCTGTTTAGTCTATTTGTATGAAAAATTATAAGTTGATGTAATTTGTAATTCTTTATAGTAATATTTTATAGTAATTGTTTAAGATGGATTTTAGTAATACAATTTTAGTTTATTCGCAAACTATAACCTAAATTATATCTTATTTTCAAATTAGTATTTAAAGTATTTTTTCAATTACAAATTATACTTAAACTATAAGTTTTGTCATACTTTATTTTCTATATATATTTTCTAGGTAAAATAAATCATCTTTTATTCTCTTGAGCAACTAATTATACTTTTTTCTCATAAATACCCTCTAATAACTTACCCAACAACTAAAGCTTTTGCAGTGATAGCATTAAAAGAAATTAATATGTACAAAGAAAATTTGTAACCTAAAAAAAAAAAGAATTTAAAGACAAAAAGTAAAAAAACTAAGCAAAACTAACTAATTATAAATTAAAAATCACCTAATTGGATATGGACAACATTTTAAAGTTAAATTAAATTGTAAATTTAACTATTAAAAATTAAAACATAACTAACAAACACCACCCTATTTATCCCAAATAACCGAAGAGGACATGATAAATATAAGCAATAAAAATATTATTTTATTCATTATCCCATTGACAATATATTTATGCAACACCTCACATAAATAGATCAAAATACAACATCAAGAAACATAATTTTAATAACACGAGCTTCCATATCTTAACTCAGTTCCTTGTTACATTTTGTCACCAATCTAAAGAATATCAATGTACAATCTTTCATCCATGCGCATTCACTTATACTAAAAGATAATGAAAATCATAGTTAGCATTCTTTATGAAAAATTACAAAAAAAAAAAAAAAAACCACTAAAAAGCAAACTTGAATTAAAGAAATTAACAAGTACCAAACAATTTTGTAAACTAACCGACTCTAATGGTTCAACTTTGGGCATAATGAATCAGTGCCCTTCAACTATGTTGATTCCTTACTCACTTACCATTTTCCTCTCAAAACTTTGAACCAAAGTGTCAAATGTCGACTTCAACTCGTTGAGGTAACATCATTTCAATGCAAACTTCTCCTTAATCCAAATTAGGATGCTTATATATGTAAAAAAATATTGTCACATCTATAAAAATTAATAGCAAAAATTAAAAAAAAAATTAACAATAGAAAAAATTAAACGACAAATTAAAGTATTTATCCAGCATATAAAAAAATGTAACTGTTTGTTCTTTTTTTATACTAAAAAATGTAACTGTTAAAAAGTAATAAAAAGGATATTGAAATATTTATTAATTGATTAAAATGTAACAATGGAAAAGGAAAAAATAAAAACTTTGAATCAATGATAAAAATATAAAAATAAATTATATGTTTATAATTAACAAATTAATCAAATCATATCTACTTATTAAAAGAATGAATAAAATATATATAATTCTTTACTTGGACAATTTTAAAATTATGTTATTATATCTTTGTCGTCATTTATGATTTAGAATATAAAATTATTATTCTAAACTATTCAACATATAATAATTTAAAAAAAACTTATAAGAAGTTAATTAATTTTCTTGAGATATAAAAAAAGTTCATGTTAGTACTTACAAAATATTAAAATAAAAAATTACATGCTTGTTATAAGGTAATTAAGTGTCACATCCCTAAAATCGGCGAATCCAAAAATATAAGTAAAGTATGTATATCAACTGTTTGGTGCACTGTGCAACATAATCTGCCACCTTGTTGACCTAATGGGGAGTTAGAGTATTGACACATACTAGCGTTAAAGCATCCACCCATTGGCAATATCTAAAGAATTAATTGTAGGATGTTTTCAAGTGAAGAAAGATTACATCTAAGAAAGTGCACGCCTGAGAAGAGTACGCCCCAAAGTTTTGTTTGAGCACTAAGAGCCTGTCAAGTGTATGAGGAAGCTGTAAGAGACTTAATTGTCTTTAAGACCACAACGAACATGAAACACCGCCAAGACATAATACGCTTGATTTGCATGAATACTATTCAAGTGGATATTGTACTGGGTCTAGTTGGGAGTTGTTGGGATTCTGCAGCAACAAAAGTAGAGATCAGAGTAAGGAGCAGAGTAGCAAGATATACGAAAGATTGTTTGTATACTAAAACAAGCCAACTAAAGAAATCATTACAACAACATAGTTGGCCACTTCTCAACAAGAGTCAATTGGATTGATTTAACCTTTCCCATGACTAGTCAATAGTAAGTTAGACTTTCACCAGATTTTCTTTTACCTGCCCTAGATTTGGTAGGAAAATCAAAGGGACTGAGAGTATATTTATGGGAAGAGGACATTTCAAATGTTTTTTTCCTATCTACTTAATGTTCAGGTTCTTCTTTCTAACATCAACATTATCTTCTTCTTCTTCCTCTTCGTTAAGATTGAACTAAAATCTCGTTTAATGAGTAGATGATTCAACCTTCTAGTAAGTCTTACAACTTTACACGTTACGATTATAGAAAGGAAAGGTGTTACAAGAAGGGTCTGCTTGGGGGTTGCATGTAGTTGAAATGTTAGTAAACTGCTTGTAATGGGGATTCTAATGGAAATCTTATGATCTTTTAAGCAGTTGTTGCTACTAAATTGGGAAAGGCAATCGAAACAGAAACTCCAAGTCAAAGTAAAGGTAGGTATCTGGTGAGTTTCTAAACTCGACTTCTGCACACTACATTATAATGATTCCTTGTAGGGTCGATGCGCATATCTTCTTGAGAAGCTGTTGTTTGTATGTATGGTTATATATGTAACACCCCTATGCCGAACCCGATCGTATGGACTCGGTATAAAACTATTACATTTGGTGCCAAAACGGTTTTGGCTAGATACTATTTAATTTAAACATTTATACATAGTATTTTAACTTATTTAACCAAAAAATTATTAATATAAACATGTAAGGTTATTATTGGATGTTAGATTATGTTTGGAAATGATTTTAACATTATTTTTACTCAAAACAGGGGAAAGGTATCAATATTAAAACAAAATGTATCGATACTAAAACAAAATGTATTGTACTAAAACAAAATGTATCGATACCTTTTAAAATGGTATCTATACCATTACACAAAATCAATACCAAAATAGCATCCTGGAACACCGAAAATTCAAATTTTGATGAAGGTATCGATACCTTAGGCTTAGGTATCGATACTGTAATGGCCTAAATTCAAGGTTATTGGAATAGTGGTTTCGTAACCACAAATCCGATTTAAAGAGAAATTTATTTTAATATTTTTGCATAAATATTGATATGATAGGAAAATCGTGTGAAAATATCGATAGAAAAATTTTACCGATTTAGTAGTTAGTTAAAAAAAAGAAGTTATTGAAGAAATTAGGTAAAAACAAGTTATCGAGACCTCGATCTCATAAAATTGAGTCAAAAATATTTTTATAAATATTTATGAAATGTTAGTAATATGGTATTAAAATTTCGTTAGAAAATTTTAACGTTTGGGCAATCAATTAATTGAAAAGGACTAAATTGGAAAATGTGTAAAAGTGGTTGGGATGATTAAATAGCTTAAGTGTTTAATGAGCAAGGATTTAAAAGGCAAATAGACCCAAAATTTATTTGGGCTAGACGGCAAGGGCATAAAATCAGCAAGAAAATGGGTGATTTAAGGGCAAAATTGGAATATTGCATTATTAACTAAATAAAACTAGGACCAATATGGAAATATCTAGATTTCTTGAGATTTCTCTTCATTCTCATCAACCAAAATGCCATAGGAGGGGTTCTTTAAGCTGGCATTTCATAATTTTTGCACCATATCCTGAAGACTCAAATACGGAGCTAGATCGAGGAAAGGAAAAAGTTCGGGATTAGTAGATTTTAGTATACGAACAAGTATCGAGGTAAGTTCGTGTAACTTGAATTATATTCTTAAATACTTGAAATGTATGTTATTGATGTGAATATGAATTAAATGTTCATTATATGAAAATTGATGAAACATTGATATATTTGATAAAAAGGGGAAGAAATCCCGATTGAATGAAAGGAAAATTCGATGGATCTCTGAAAAGGAATTGACAGTAAAAAGGATCTAGCCCGGACAGGTGATCCTACCCTGATATAGCCATCCCGAAGAATATGTGGAAAATGGATTTAGCCGGGACGGGTAATCCAAATTAGGGTTTGAATTTAGCCTGAACTGGTAATTCAGATCCAAGCTCATTAGAGTAATTGTTGTTGCAGGGGATTTAGCCTGGACTGGTAATCCCGACAATACTCTATGAGTTTATATTACAGGGGATTTAGCCTGGACTGGTAATCCCACTGTAAGGATGAGGTTCGCGGGAGTGTGCTCTCTGAAATGAAAATGTGCGCACATGAATATGAATTGACAGACTCGAATTTGTACACTAAAGTGTACCCCTGAAAATCCATCGAAATTTCAAGGAATTAAATGGGATAAATATGGGAAAATAATAATGGAATGGAAATCATGGTATTGATGAGCTCATCAATCATGGTATATATTATTGATACATTGAAATTATTGGACTAACTTGAATGTTGAGCTTGTGCATGTTAGGATAACAATGCATTGAATGGATGTATAAATGTTTATTGTATTGTATTGAAAATATTAGGTAAGTATAATTCTTGTTACATGAGCTTACTAAGCACAATGTGCTTACCCTGTTTTCGTTTTCCCTGTTTCATAGTATTAAGAGCTCGGAGGTCAGATTCGGTCAAAGACACATCACACTATCAACCTCAACATTTTGGTATATCCAGAAACTTTATTTTGGAAATCAGTGGCATGTATAAGTTAATAAAGTAAATGTTAATGTGAAATGAATGTAAAGTTAGCCATTGGTGTGGCTAACAAACCTTGGTTTGGTATGTGATGAGATTATCTTATGAATATGCATGAATCTATTTTGAAAATATGTTGATTTGGATTGGTCTCGATTTAAATTTTGCAGGGAAGATTAGATGTCTGTAAATGGGTTATATTGAATTAAAAAAAATTGGTAAATTTCGGTAATACCTCGTACCTTATTCTGGCGACGAATACGGATAGGAGATGTTATAGATACCTAGCCTCTGATATCGATACAATGACAAAAGTGATACCAAAATCACATTCTATTTTGGCAATTTTGTATTTCAAAGCCTAGGTTTCGATTGGGTAAATTTTGGCAAAAATCAGTTTAAAAGTTCACTAAACCCCTTGCAATATATATTAGATTCTTCTCAACATATAACACCAATTCAAGATGTATTAAAACTACTTAAAACAACTCCAAATCGATCACAATTATCACATTAACAAACCATATTTGCAAACATACCTATAACCTCAATAATTCATTTCATATAGAACCAAAATACTTCATGTAAAACCAAAATAGATAGAGTTTCAAGAGTTTGCATTTTAGTTCCTATCACATAAGAACACATTTGGTCTACTTATGTAACACCCCAAACCTGGCCTAGAAGTTAGGCCCGAATCTGGCGTGGCACATTGAAGTGTTTTTGTGAAAAACCTTGTTTTTCATTGAAAACCCTTCTTATAGAAATTTGAGTAAAATTCCAATTTAAAGTTGTTTTTCAAACGGCTTGTATTTAAAAATCAATCAGTCTTTCTATAAGTTAAAAATTATTTTTTTAACTTTTTAGGAAAAATATTTTTAAGTGCGGAAGCTTAATTTTGAATAAATCCATTGTTTCAAAATAAGACGTGAGATAACTTAGAGGAAACAAAGTAAAGAGTTCAATGTAACAAATAGCAGAGGTAAAGCCTTATCACAATCCAAAATCAAAATACTTAGGAACTATAAAGAAAACAAATAAAATAAAGCGTCTCGCTAGCTGGCCACCTCCGAGTCCTTCCGTTCATCGAACCACCTACTAAGGGTTTCCTGAGAAAATAAAAGAGGGAGTGAGTTTCGAAACTCAGTGTGTACAACCCTCAGCAATCATTAACATGCAAGCAAGCAATTGGGCCTAAGCCCTAATCACAGTATCATAGTAATATATCACATATGCAATGCAATAAAAACCCTCCCCAATAATCCATCCGCTACACAACATTTCCCGGCCAACCTTATACACCTGTAGGGATTTCTAAATCGACCCACCCATCCGCTACACAGCAATGGTAGCCCGGTTGCTGTACTACCTAACGTTGCAGCAAAGCTGCTAATCACATATTGGGCTTTAAAAGCCAACGGTGGATCCAGGGTCGTCAAGCAACCATGTGATCCTTAAATTCTTCCTCCGTACCATAATTCCCACCCATATGCAACCTAAACAGAGTATCATATGAATGCTGCAATCATACATGTAACATAAATCCTACATTTAACACATAGGGGTATTTTAGTCATTTTTGCTCTTAGGGCATTTCGATCATTCTTAAGTTTTATCGATTCAGTACCTACCTGGCCCGTTAACAAGTCTCCGTTGGCCAAAGTGAACAAGCACTATGCACCAGGTAGGATTCCAAAGAAGAGGAGGTGGGTCATTGAGACCGCTTAAGTACCAAGCTCTTCCTAGATCCAATCCTAGACATGCATATACCCATTACCACACTTCAACCTTATGACTTGTCCACGGTTGCATTTGTGTTTTTAAGTTTTATGAATGTTTGGCAGTTAACAGATACTAAGCCTAAACCCATATACAAAGCCCATTCTCAACCATATGGCTCATTAGGCTCGAATCACAATCGTATGGCCCATTAGGCCCCAATCCAATTCAAATCATGTAATATGCATGACTAACTCAATTTATATAACCAAATCAATAAATTTCACAAAACTTAGCCTCAGGGCCCACCAGGCCCATTTAGCCACTTTCAGTATTTCGGCTTTTCGGTATTGCCAATATCGTGTGTGTAGTGTTTGTACACACCTGACTGATGACCCGCACTACACTATTCTCAGCCTTAACCTACAATCAAAACCACTTTCGAATTAATTCCAAACCCTACTATAACTTTATCAAATCCCAAAGCCTTACCGTAGCCTTACCATGTACCTTTGACTTTTCTAGCTTTTCCCTTAGCAATTAATCCCGAATATTCTTAGATCTGAATCAACACACATATTCTATCAACATCAGATGACTCGTCTTCCACACGAGTCACCCTTATAGGCTACATATATATTCGGCCACCCCTTTAAGAAACCGAAATTGAGAATGAGACACTTACTGAAACTTACCTTGAATCTTGCGGCCTAAATATCCACTGAATATGCAATCGACTCCTAACCCCCTTGATTGAGGGTAGCAAAATAGATTGTAATGGAGAACAAGAGAATTCAGTAAAGGGTATGGTTCTTCGGCTTTTAAAAGAGAAAAGAATAATGGGACCACTAGGGGTTTCGGCAAAACAATGGATGGCTTAATTGGCAAGGGAAAGATTCGGCTATGGATGAAACAAAAGGGAGAGGAAGAATTCAGCAAGAAAAAGAAGAAAGAAGAGAAGAAGAAAGAAAAAAATACAAATTGGCACTTGAGGAAAAGATGAGAAATTTGGCATTAGCCTAGGATCCCAAATTCGACACATATTTATAGCCCATAGCCTCAATTCCCAATTCAGTTCCATCACTTCCCCCTTCTCATCTCCTTATTTTTCTCCCTGATAACTCTCCAATCTTTTTCCTAAATTTTCTCTTCTGATTACCTCTCTGAGAGTCCAGCTTCACGCCACTACCAATCTTTTAGAAGCCTAAAATTAAACTCCAAAATAAATTTAATATTTTCCCTTTTAAACTTGGACCCAAACTCTACTATGGGCCTTCTAACACCCAAATAATATTTGCTTAAGACTACTAAGCACATATTCACATAAAAAACCACACAAAAAGAAGTTTGGGATTTTTGGGGCGTTACAACTTATATACATGCCATTTTAACTCAAAACATAGTACCTACTCTTTTAGCTCTTGAGGATGTGATGAGATGAGAGATCTCCTAGCCTGACTCTATCTCTTCGAGTCTAACTATACCTACGCGTTAAAATAAACGTGTTAAGCCGGTGAAGGCTTAGTAAGCACTACAAGAATAAATAGGTAAATGAATCATAACATGTTGTTTTAAAATTATTCAATTTAACACATGCTTACACACGTACTAACTTCATACAACTATACATTGCTTTAACAAAATTTAACTTACCTTTGAAAGTTACTAAACTTACTTTAACACTTTGATAATTCACCTTTGTTTACATTTCATGTCTTTAGCCCATAGTAGACATTTATAGAACATATCGGATATACGAAACAAATATAGAGGTGCATTATTATGCACTATTGAACAGAGAGCACAAATGTGTTAAACAGAAAACACTAATGTGTTAATAATCAGAGAGCGTGTTAAGGTCTCTTAGTGGCATGCCACTAATATCCAAGTAGTTCTAAATTCCGTCTACTTGGGCATTAAAACTGAATTTTATACATTTAAATACTTTAGATAAGCATTTCGGAAAAGATTTCTCATTTTTTCATATCTACAATTTAGTCCCCATTTCACAAATCACAAATATCACACCTTTTTCACACATATGCTTTTACCACAACATCATTACTTAGTGTTCAAACAAATATACCATTTCATATTCTCCACCTATAATTTTCTTTACAAATTTCATAATTTCATAATTTAATCCCTTTTTATTATCAATTTACAAATATAAATATATATTTAGTATTTCTATTCTAAGTAATTACATATTACAATATAAGCATTTAAATAAAAATAATGTAAAATCTTGTAGTACTTACAACAAAAAAAGGTTGAAGATGTATTTTCTTCTTCCTTCACTCATTGGCCTTCCTTTTTCTGTTTTCTTCAATTTTATCCTCTCTCTTCTTTTCTTTTTCTTCAATTTCATATGAAACATATATCATTTATAAGTTAAAACTAAAATCATATAACTTTTCTATACTAGTTAATAAAAATAAACATGTATGACATGATAATTTCATCATCTCTTACCTTAGCTCTTTGAAAACCCAAAACCCTAACTCATGCTTTTCTCTCTTTTAACGTATATATGAAAGTTTTCTCCTGAAATAAAGTTGTTCACTAGCCTTCTCTTTAGTTTTTGTAAAGAAATTTCAAAGAAAAAGGAAGGTTTGAAGCTTGAATGGTTCAACAATAGAGGAAGGACATGAAAGAAAATAAAAGAAATGTTGGATGGAAGTTGGGGGAAAAGAAATGACGATTTGGGGTGAAAAAGATGATAAATTTTCATCTTTCCTCCCACTTTCTACACCATTCTACTAAAAATATTCTCACCTTTTTTTTATTAAAATGGTCAAATTGCTAATAAGTCTTTAAGCCATCCATCTTTACACTTTTACCCATCATCATTACACCTAATAAATGTCTACTTGACTAATTACCACTTTTTCCTTCCTCATCTTTCATATTTCCTATGATAACTCATACAACACTTTGGTTATATTTCTTCTTGATCTTTCCTTCCTTTCTACTACTACTATGTATCTCCTAACTTATTTTTTTTCCTACTTTGGCCACAACAAATCCTTTATTCTTTCAATTAAGTCAATGTATCTATTTAAAATTTTCCTACCTAAGTAGTATTTTTTAATTTCTTATTGGATCTAAATACTTCCTATTTTAATACAAAAAAATCCTATTTATTATATTTCAAAAATTTTGCATAATTCTTGACCCTATCCATCACTATACCTAACACCGAGTTAAAACGTAAATGTTATAATATGTTTTCTATGAAGCATTTGTATGTATGATGTGAAGTGTATGATGCGCTACATGACTATGACAATGTGTGGTAAGCATGGATGATAAGTTATATGTTAGGAAGTATGACTTTGTAACAGCCCAATTTTAGTGAAATCGGAACAGTGGTTTCAGGATCACAAATCTGAGTCAGAAAGGGAATTTATTTTAATATTATTGCATGGTTCGTATTATGATAGAAATGTTATATGAAAATACTGATAAGAAAATTTTACCGATTATGTATTTAATTATGGAAAGGACCAAATTGCATAAAATGCAAAAGTTGAATTCTAGAAGCTATAGTATCAAATAGCTATGGAATTCGAAATTGGATGTCCTTATATGGTAATTAGACCATTAAGGGAAAGATAGTAGATATTTATGGATGGTTCATCTATGGAAAATTAGAAAAAGGAAAGGACTAAATTGGAAACTAAAATAATTAAAGGATGATAAAGAAATTAAAGAGAAAATATCATCATATTATTTTCATCTTCATCCCCAAAATACATGGAAACCCTAAGTGAGAGAAAGAAAACTTTCTTGGCTTAATTGGGTAAGTATTCTTGCCTTGTTTTTAGTAATTTTTATATTTTTGAGATCAGGATAGCCTAATCTATCTATTTTGGGGATTAATTTGAAAAGTTATCAAAGTATAGAAGTTGTGCCATGGATGAATATGCTGAAAATTTGAAACTTATAATAGAAAATAAAAGATTGTTGATAGATAAACAACTTTTACAAAGTGAACTTTGATGAAATTGTGATTTAGGGACTAAATTGTAAAGTTACAAAAATCTATGGAAAAATTCTAATTTTTGTAAAATTTTATGGACTGTTATTGTTATATATGAAACTCAGCTAAGCTTGGAATAAGGAACAAATTGCATAAAACTCATTTTTCAAGCCTAGGAACGAAATTGGAATTTATGAAAAGTTTAAAAGAAAAATGGTAATTTTGCCTAGAGTATAAATTGAATCCAATTGAATGTGAAATATGATAAATTGATGATTAAATTCATTTATATAGAATCAGACAACAATTTCGAAATTGGATCGAGGAAATGAGAAAGTTTTGGATTAGTAGATTTCGTATATGAACAAGCATTGAGGTAAGTTCGTGTAACTAAATTTATATATTTACATGCTTGAATTGAATGTTATTTATGTGAAATATGTAATGGCTATGTATATAGAAATTGATTACATATCAAGAAAATACCCGATAAATATTAAGTTCCGTTTGAATAAATGAAATTCGATTAGATACAGGGTTCTGTTTCCCGAAATGGTAGTGATCTGCATATGTTGCAGACATACCGTAACTCGAAAGAGCATCCCGATATAAGCCCTCTTAAGCTTCCCGTTATAGTGTTCTTGTGAGCTTCCCCCGTTTATACTCTTCAAAACATTCTGATTTGGTCGTGATCTGCATTTGTTGTAGACACACCCATGCTCTTACGAGCATTCTGTTTATAAGTTCTTTGTAAATTTTCTATTAAAGGCTCTCCGGAGCTTCCCGTTAGTACTCGCTTGAACTTTCTGTTATTTAGCTATCTGGTGCTTTCTGGTAAAGTACTCTTTGGAGCTACCCGTTACAAGCTTATATAAGCTTTCTGATTGTGGCTCTTATGAGCTTCCTATTACCAAGCCCGGATAAGTTTCCCGTTACATGCTCACATGAGCATTCTGTTATATGGCTTAAAGTGTGCTTTCTGATTTAGTACTCTAATAAATACTCCTGGACATGAATTGACAGATTACTGATTTGTAAACTTTATGTATACTACTCTCGCATCCATCGAGATTTTAAATGATTCAACGGGTAAAATCTTGACATGAGAATATGTGAAATCAAAATGAAGCTGTATTCGGTATATACATGAAATATATAAAATTCTGGTATTTGATGAGCTTATCCCTGTTATTGTTATTTACATGTGATATATATGATTAAGCTAATATGTTGGTTGAAGTGTTGTATGCTTAGGCTATGGCCAAGTTGCTTGGATTGTATGTGTATGTTTATTTAATATACAAGTGTATGGTAAGTTTATTTTCTGTTATACGAACTTACTAAGTACTAAGTGCTTATTCTGTTTCATTTTTTCTGTTTTATAGTACTCGAAAGCTTGTGAAGGTTAGAGATTGGTCGGACCATCATCACACATCCTTCATCCCTTTTTGATATAAATAGCATACTTATTTTGGTATAATGGTATGTATAGACTAAAATAATTAAAATGATAAGTTATTTTGGTTGTAATTAGCCATTGGAATGGCTAATGTTTCAAATACTTTGATGTATTTATATAAAGGCTTATCATGTTTAATATGTATTGAGAATAGATGACAATGAAAGGTAAGTTTGGAAAATACATGAATGTATATGATAAATTATCAAACAAATTCTTAAATTAGGCTTGGTTAAGATGATTTGAAATGGTTGGTATAAGTATGTAAGAGTTAGTGCAAGTACAAGGTGAAAAGGGTAAGAAATAAGGTTTGAAAAATGGCCTTGTCTACACGGGTAGACACATGGGCATTTGTCTTAACCCATGGCCGGACACATGGGCATTTGGTTTGGCTGTGTGTCCCCTACATCTTAAAATTGAGAAACAAAATGCTTAGAAATGGGTACATGGGCAGATACACGGGTATGTGTCTTAGCCATGTGAAACACATGGCCTAAAACACAGTCGTGTATCTTGGCCATGTGAAACCTGCACTTAATTTTCAAAAATTAAATTGTCTATATGGCATAGCACATGGGTGTGTGACTTGGCCGTGTAACCCATGTATTTAGTTAAATTACAAGTCAGAGAGTTACACGGGTTAGGGACACGAGTGTGTGCCCTATCTTATATGCCACACGGCCTGAGACATGGGCATGTCACCTGGCTGTGTGAGCCACACGGCCTGACCACATGGGCGTGTGACCTCTTAACCTAAGAAAAATTTTGAAATTTTGCGAAAAAATTTTTCTGAGTTTCCGATTTACTCCCGGCTTACTTCTAATGCTTAAATTGGGTCTCAATGGTCCAATCAAGGGATGATACGCTTAGTTTCAGATATGAATAGTAAATGACATGAATTAATTGAATTTGTTCTATAAACTCTAGTAATGCTTCATAACCTTGTTCTGGTACAGATACGGGCTAGGGGTGTTACAGACTTTGTTAAGATTATGAACGAAGTCTGTGTAAATGTGTCTATTATGTTATTTGAGTGATGCATGGCATTATATGTTGGCGTTAAGAAGGTTCGAGCGGAGTGTCTAGAAAATATGTGATACAATGACTAACCTCACATTGGTCATTTGATGACATTCATCGGGATAGTAAACACCAGAAAAAAGGACAATATGGTAATCATTGTGAAAGGACCACGGCCATAACATATTCTGTGAAGCTGTTATGGCGAACTCTCTATGAAGCCTTTGTGGCAAACTCTCTGTAAAACCATATTGACGTATTATTCGGAAAGCCTCAGTAGCGGAGAAATATGGGAAATGCTTCTGGCAAGTTTTCTGGAAGGTCTGTATTGTGAATTTTGCAATGCCTAAAAAAGGAGTTGGCAATCCACCCTTGTGGCAAAACTTGGGCATGTCTATGAGGCATTATTTGAAAGAGTTTTCGATAGTGTACCCGTTTAAGGATTCTACCATAGTGATTCGCTATGTCAGGTAACTTGTGTATTTGAAATGTTAGTGGTGCAAGTGTCCGCGAAACATGGAATTTCTCAAGTTTTATTTTGAAGTCATCTGAGATCCTATTGCTTAAGTTAAAATGTTATATTCTTCTAAGCAAGTCTAGTTGTCTGGACTGATTTCAAAATACGTATAACTGGTGTTTTGATAATTGCTAGATCCTATAAAGGAATCCTTCAATGATAACATCTGTTGGGTATCATTTTGAAAAGTGCATTCAACTACTATCTGCAAAGAGATTGTGTAATGGAATTCAAAATATGAGGTGAAGTGTGACAGCCCTATTTTGGCCCTAATCGAGAAAGTGGCTTCAGAACCACTAAACCGAGTCAAAAAATTATTAAAATATTATTTTCTATGTTTTTATTTTGTGAATTATCATGTGTGAAAATTTGGTGCTTTAATTTTGCCAATTGAATGTTGAATTATTAGTTAAGGGCCTAATTGCATAAAAGAGAAATTAGTAGGACTTTGAGTAAGTGCCGAATTGTGGTTGAAACTTATTGTTGGAGGACTTGCATGTCAAATAGACCATTTTTAATATAGTGGACGGCAATGATGAAGGATGATTGGCATTATATGTATTTTATATTAGTGAAATAAAAATTTAATGGTTTTATAATAAAAGAAATGGGGTGATAAAAACAAAGTCATGCATGTAATAGTAAAAGGAGAAAATCATGCCCATTTCTCTTGTTCTTCTTGCCGAATTCATCAAAGAAAAGAATCAAAAAGAACATGAAGCATTCGGCTGTTTATGGGTCCAATTAAGGTAAGATTTCAAGTGATTTTCTTTAAATTTTGTGAATTTAAGTTGATTGTTGAATTCTTATCATAACCCATGAAAGTATTTTTGAGTTTGTGGTTAATAAGCATTCGGTCATGGTAGAAAAACTATGAAATTTGGAATTTGATGCTAGAAATTGATAAATGTGTGTTAGATGGACCCTTTGATGTTAGAATTTATGGGTTATGAGTTTGAAAGTCTAACTTGTGAAATTAGTGCTTGTATGGTTTAATTGTTTAAAAAGGGGCATTCGACTATGATATGTAGGCATGAAAAAAATTTATGTTGAATGTTTTTCATTGGAAGATGGTTATAAGTGAGTTTAAAGCTTAATAAAAATTGAAATGTAAATTTTTAAGCTTCATGGCATACGGTCATGGGAAAATTGGACATTTAAGGCCTAAAAGAATTATTTGACAATCGGCTATTTTGAGGAAATGTAAGATGAATGCTTACTTGTTTTTATATATGTTGCCGAATGTGAATCAAAGAGAGGATTGAAGTAATTGTAGTGTATTAAGTTAGTAAAGAGTGAAAATTTGGCCGAAAGTGTGTCATTAGAAATGGAAGTTGTATTTATTTGAATGAATCATGTTATTTCTAAATTGAGCTTTGAATGAGAAAAAAAAAATAAAATGAAAGATAGATGATATTCGGCTAGGTTGTAATTTAAGACATCTTAAGCTAAATGTTATAAGGTGTTGTTAGATAATAGATTGAATTTAGCAAATTGCCGAATGTGTTCTTAATGAATGACTTGAACCATTTGTGATATTTTGAGATGTGAATATGTGAGTATGACGTATGCTATGTCTTTGATGATCTTATATAGCATTCGGCTATGGTTGTTATGCATTAATGGGATAATCGGCTATGGTTTAAAAGACCATTGACAATGGCCATTTTAGTGAAATATGAGATTAATGCTTGATAATAGAAATGAATGCTTAATTGTTATATATATGTTTGTCAAATGTGGACCTAAATAAGAATAGGAGTATTTGTTGTGCATTGGGTTGTTTTAAAAGGGATGCCATATGTGTGTATGTTATTCGGAAAAGAAAAAGTGAGAAATGAAAATATGAGAGATGGTTGAAGAATATATACATAAATATCCGGTCATATAGGATGTTAAATTAGAGTTGGCTGTGGTTTTAGTCCAATAGGGAAATGGATAAACCTATGATTATAAGGTGAATGCCGAATATAATTTAATGTAAGATGTGATATTTTTGATGTGTAATGAGTTTACCAAATGTGGACTAGTGAATTAAATTAATGGTTGAATACATGATTTAGTTGAAGGTGGCCAAAATGTTTGAGTTGAAATAGTTATAAGGTTACATTGTGCCGAAAGTTTTCATGAATGAATGAGTTATGCTCGTGTTGTTTAAACGAAAGAAATGAATAGGTTAATGTATAATTAAGTGTTCGAATGTGACTTATAAGTACTTGATTTTTTTTAAATGTATATGGTTACCGAATGTATTGCAAGTAATAGTTGTGTTTCTTGATGTGAACAAAATATAGTATAACCGAATTACATGCATGATTAATGGATTAGTGATAAATTGAATTTGTTTAATTTAGCTCAAGAGCAAAGAGAGCCAATTTCGGATAAGGGAAAAAGCTAAATTAACTGAATAGCCGATCTGTAGTTGTTCGACGATAATTAAGGTAAGTTTTAAGTAATTTAACATGCTTTGTATCTTGAGCAATTGATGCTATTTGTGTGAATATTCATAACCGAATATTAAATTTGAGATGACAGAGATTTAAATAGAAATGTTTTATAATCTATTAGTATGCATAAGGTAAAAGCTTAATAAGTGCTAATATGTGCTAATGCCGAATGGCTAAATTGTGTGACAAATATGAGACTATGATATGTGCTAATGTCGAATGGCTAAATTGTGTGACAAATATGAGACTATGATATGTACTGATGCCGAATGACTAAATTGTGTGACAAATATAAGACTATGATATGTGCTAAAGTCGAATGGCTAAATGTGAAATGTAATTGGTTGATCGCTATGTGAAATGTTCAAATGATGCAATAATTTTTATGATATGTTTATATCATGTGGGAATTAGAAGTATATGCTCTAAGGTATATGAAAATTAATGTATTAGCTATTGTGCTGTGACATTCAGGTCTATGACCTAGCAAGCTATAAGCTGGT
This sequence comes from Gossypium stocksii, assembly GCA_020496765.1. Lineage (NCBI taxonomy): Eukaryota > Viridiplantae > Streptophyta > Magnoliopsida > Malvales > Malvaceae > Gossypium > Gossypium stocksii. The sequence continues at coordinate 35,326,716 of CM035623.1, read as the reverse complement.
GTTTACTATCGGGCTTTTAGCCTAGCAAGAGTAAATGCCGGTGAATGAGTATCAAACCTAAAGGTCTAGCAGGTGTAAAGCCGCTAAGTGATTATCAGACTTAATAGTCTAGTAAGCGTAATGCCGGAAAAATGATATCGGACCTTGAGCCTAGTAGGCGAACTGCCGGTGAAGTAAATTCGGACTTAAAAAGTCTAGCAGGCTTGTGCCAGTGATGAACTCAGGTTTATACCTAGCAGGCTAAATTGCCGGTGAATTTATAAGTGTATAAAATAACGAGGTTCTGTGCCATAATGACAAGTGAATTCATATAATGCATTAAGTGGCCCAGGTATGTACTACTTACTTCCTAATATGTTAGAATGATCTCAATAGAATTTTGGGTGTGGAATTGGGAAGTATTTGTGAGATTATATATATATATATATGTGTACATACATATATTCGACCATTGTGAAATTTTAATACATGAAAGTACATGTTACATATGTGATTATGAGCATTGAAAATTATAAGTGGATATGGTTTCTCGAATTAACTTTGTTAAATTAAATCAAGGAATGACATTGTGCTAATTAAATTTTGTGATTTTGGTGAATTCGAAATTTTAAGGAAATGAATGTCAATGCAAATGTGTACAGTTGTGACTATGCATATTTGGCTAAATTATAATACATTTAGATTATGTTATATGTGAATAATGTGCTCGATTTAGTTAAGTTGTTTATATTACTTAAGACTTACTAAGCTAATTATCTTACCTCGAGTGTCTTTGTTACTCTGCTTTATAGATCTTGTTTGAAAGCTGCGAGCTCAGGGATTCAAGTTCAAAGTCATCCACACTATCGTCACTATTTTGGTACTTTTAAAAGTCGATATTTTTGAAAGATGGCGTGTATAGGCTTAGCTCTCTCTTTTGTAAGAAGTTCATTTTTGGGCTATGTAAATGTTTTTAAGCCATACGAATATGGCATCTATTGAATTTTTTTTTTTTAAGTTTTCAATTTTGATATTTGGTTGTGTTTAGTATGTATATAAATGTTAATGATCTTAAGTCTATGTGAATGTACAATTGTGGTGCCTTAGTTTGGTAATGCTCCATAACCCACTCCGGCGACAGATACGGGTTATAGTGGTGTTACATTTTATTGGTATCAGAGCTACAGTTTAGTCGATTCTAGGACTAACGTAGTGTGTGTGAGTCTAGCTATACATGCCATAAAGTGTTAATACGATAGTGTGATGACTTCTGACAATTGAAATGTGTTTTTCGTATAGTAAATGAATCTCGATCCCGATAGAGCCATAGCCGACGATGTTGAGAGCGTAGCGCCTACTCCCGCTCAAGGGACAGCGCCGAATGACTCTCAGCCAAATGCGAGTAATCGTGAAAAGGAGGCGAAACAAGCCTTCTATGCTATGATGAGTGATTGGTTCACTCAATTTATTCAAACTAATCCGGCTGTTCCACAACCCCCACCCCCGAATACTCCGTTTCCGACACCTATAGTGCCTCCTGTGACCGATCCGTTGAGAACGAGTAAGCCCCCGGTTGATAAAATTAGAAAATACGGGGCTGAAGAGTTTAGAGCCACAGTTACTGATGATGCTGAGAGAGTGGAATTTTGGCTTGATAATACTATTCGTGTTTTTGATGAATTATCGTGTACCCCAGACGAGTGTTTAAAATGTGCTGTGTCTTTACTTCGTGATGCTGCCTATCATTGGTGGAATACCTTAGTTTCGGTTGTTCCGAGAGAGCGGGTTACTTGGGAATTCTTTCTGACAGAATTCTGTAAAAAGTATATCAGCCAGAGATTCATCGATCAAAAACGTAAATAGTTTTTTGAGCTTAGACAGGGCCGAATGACCGTTACAGAATATGAATAAGAATTTGTGAGGCTCAGCAGATATGCTCGTGAGTGTATCTCTTCCAAAGCTATCATGTGTAAACGATTCGAGGATGGAATGAATGAAGATATCAAAGTGTTAGTAGGCATTTTGGAAGTTAAAGAGTTCGTAGTACTTGTTGAGTGAGCTTGTAAAGCCGAAGAGCTCGGAATTGAGAAAAGAAAAGTTGAAGCTAGAGCTAGAGAGTTCCGTAAAAGATCTTCGGGAAAAACATCTCAACAGTTATCAAAGAAATTTTGAGATGACTCGGGCTGATCCAAGAATACTTCGGGTTTTTCCAGACGAGATCGCGATCAACCCCCTGTGAGTACACGAGCTACCTCTGTTGCTAGTGTGGCAATGATCGTCAAAACAGATCTGAGTGCAAGCATTGTGGTAAATGGCATTCTGGGAGCTGCAGATTGCATGATCGCTCCTGTTTTAAGTGTAGGTCAGCTGATCATTTTATCCGAGACTGTCCGAAATTAGCGGAGCAGAATACTAATCTAGTTTGGTGCCTTAGTTTGGTAATGCTCCATAACCCACTCCGACGACGGATACGGGTTATAGGGGTGTTACATGAAGTTTGTGATCCACCAATTCGGTGAAATGTGTAAAAGATGGTTAAGTGTAAAGATTGACGCATGGTTATCCGCCAACTAGAAATCAGAAATGTATCTGCCAAGGTCTGAAAGGAAATCCAGAATCTTGAAGTCAAGGATTTCAACAATAAAAAGGTAATGTTGGTTGAGTCTCATTAGGTTCAATTGAACTTATGGGTGTTTATTTGCAATGCAAATTATTAGGTTTGAACCAGTTCGCTAGAGGGGATCAAGCTAGGAATGCACCAATGTGGATGGTTGTAGAGTGATATTATGTATACAAAGGAACACTTTTGAACATATGTTTTCAAATGGCAAATAGAATTACACGTCATGATTGAGTCCTATTTTAATAAAGTTTTAAGTGATATTGTCTTATTCCATCATTGAAAATCAATTGTAATCAAACCAATGTTTACCTTCAGAATCTTTGACTTTGAATAAAAATAAATAGGTAAAAAACATGTTTAGTAAAGTCTTCGCCCATTTTAAAATTTTTGTTACGTGTTTAAGTTTGGTGGCATTCTATATTCGAATTCGGTAACTCATGTCGGATATAGGGTGTTACATTAAGGATATAATGATATTATTCTACAAAAAGGTATATTGATATAAAGTAAAAATAATTTCATTTTGCTTAGTTATTTAATAATAATTTTAAAAAATAATTATAATTCTAATAAAATAATTATTATATTTACAGACCTATTTTACCCTTATTTATTTCATAGAGTCCCTAAGAGGTGGTTTTATATAATAAGTGGAAATTATTATTTTTTAAAGAAAAATGAAAAGTCTAACATGATATTATATAAAAATAATTACATTTTGGTATTATATAAAAATAATTATAATTCTAATGAAAAACTTATTATATAAAAGTGAAAGATTCATTTTTACTCTTAAATTTAAGTTTACTCCATAAAATTACTTTAAGAGGTGGTTTTATATAATATATAAATATTATTATTTTTTAAAGAAAAAGAAAAGGTCTAGCATTATATTATATAAAAGTAATTTCATTTTGATTAGCGAGTTAATAATAATTTAAAAGATTATTATATTTAAATTCTCAAAATGCCCTCCTTATTCATAACAAATAAGTGTTGAAAATTTATCTATTTTGCCCCTATTAATTCTTAATGACTTCAAATTACTGCAATACCCCGATTTACTTCTAATGACTCCCTCAAAAGCTCGTTTTATAATATATATATAAAGTTAAGTAATAAAAATATCCAATTTACCTTTAAGTTAAATAACAATATTTTAATTATAGAAATTTGATTTTTTAATTAATACAAAATATTTAAATATTAGTTTTAGAAAATAATATTAAAACATTATTTAATGACTATAACATGATACTAAAAATACTATATATTTGATTATATAAGATGATACTTTAATATATTTTATAAATAAAATTTAATATTATATGATGTATTTATAACTGTTTAATTATAAAAACATAAATCTATTTTTATTTTTATATTTATAAATAAAATATTTACTTTTATTATTATTATTTTTATATTTGTCACTCTTTTTTTTTAATGTTCTTCATCAAATTATAGAAAAACCCAGAAACATCCCCATAAGCCCTGTTACTGATCGCCGGCCTCTGCGGCTATCGTCGTGTTCCGCCTACTGTTGTTAGCTCAAACCCAGATATCATCACCTGAGCTTTCTCTCATTCTCCTCTTCTCATATTTTTCTCTTTTTAAAAAAAAAAAAAACCGAAATTTTGCAAATTCTGTAAAATATCTCATAATTTCAAACTCTTTTTTCTGCTACCCAAACGTCTGTATTTTCTTATATGTTGTTCGGCATGGTTATCTCAACCACCACTGTAAATTGGAAACACAACTATTTGGTCAGAAATCTTAGAGAAGGATTTTCTCTTTTGAATTTTGTTAGCAAAATTATTTCTCTCTTTTCATTTGTTTCAACAATTCTTTTATTTATGGATATTCTTGGGGAAAACAGAAGAGTTGGTTCTATTCGGCTTTTCAGACCCCCCACCAATGCGTATTACTGTGTTCTATGGAATAAGGTTTAAATGCCGAACTGTCGTGTTCTTTATTCAGTGAAGCAAACAGTGAAATGATTGTCGTGCATGGAATAAACACGCAATGGAATTGCGATTCCGCATAATCAAATATAGTTAAATGTAATGGAATAGGATTATAATTAAATAAAATAAAATTATAATTAGTAATTTTATTATTTAATTGAATAGAGTTTAGTTAAATGGAATAGATATTTTAATAGTATAAAAAAAAAAGCTTAAAGGATTAAAATATTCTTAACAGAATTTTTTTAAGTAAACGATTATCGTTATTGTTATTAAATTTTAATAAAATTATTGTTAAATATATTTTATTAAAAAATAATTTAATTATATTTTAACACAATTATTATTAAATATAATTTAATAAAATAATATATAATTTAATAACATTCTTAATATACTTATTATTATATGAATTAAAATAATCATAATATATAATGTTATAAAAATAACATATAACATACTTTATCATTTTTAAACTATAAAACATATTTAATGTGTTAAAATATCATTAGTGAAACAAATAATTTAATTATTCTACAATTAAAAAACAAAATATTAGAAGTAATAAATAGTTTGAGAATTATATTTCACTTCCAAACATAATATTCATATATTAACAAAAAAGTTACATGATTTCATTAGCTTATATGTCATAATCCATATGTTAACTTTTACAATATCAACAAGTTACAATATTGTAATGACATTCTATAATGTGAATATACCTTCCAAATATTACAAGCACAAAAAATTACCAAATATCATCAACACAACCATGATTTTTAATGGTCAGCAAGAAATCTTCTAACCCATTCTAATCACACATAAGAAGGTAAACTAAAGAAAATGACCATTTGCGTTGGATGGTCTGGAATTTTGCTCAACACGCAATAGCGCTCATCCTCAATTAAACCTTCTGCTTCACATAATATTGGATATAATTTTAGAGCACTTTCTTGAATGGTCATTTCTGACTTTCGTTGAATTTGCACTTTAGATGCAATAGTCCTACTGATTTCAAGGCCAACGGTCCGTATGTTTTTCACCAATAAAGTGGCAGCATCAGTAAATGAAGTAGAAGAAATATGATCACCTGCATCAAAAATCTTTTTTTCTTCTTTGAAAATGTGGAATCACCTTGGTTTCTAGGTGATTGCAGTTGTGCAGCTGAAAGATCCATGTCATCAAAAGAAACATTAGCTTCGCATCTACGGAAATCGTTTCTTTCTTCATGAGTATTTATAGTAGCTACATCCTCAGCATCTATTTCTTCAATAATATCAGCGATTGTTTGAGCATCTTTCCCAGTGGCTCGATCTTTTGCGTAGATGGCAGTAAGTTGGTCATAATAAGGGAAACTATGATGTTTGAATTGACCGGCTTTTTTATGACTCTATAAAAAACTAGGAATCCATATTAGATATAAGTTTGGTCAAAATAAGAAAATAAAGACTTGAAATAATTCTTACATTTATATATGAGTTCCATACAACATCTTCAGTAACAACAAGTTGTCTATGCTCGTCCCAACTAAAGCTACTATTTTTCTCCCACTAAGTATGTCATAAACGATTGCCTAATTCCTTTTTAATGTCCTTAATCCTCGATTCAAGATTAGGTTTAGCCTTCAACATAGCATGGGTAAAAATTTTTTAACAATTTTTCCAGCTCATTTAAATAACCGACTTTGAATCCCGTATCTGCATTAGAGGTTCTAACATTGTGCAAGTCGACCATACAGGCAACCAAAGCAGCATCTTCTTCTATAACCCATTTCTTTTTGGTTCCTCGAGAATTTTGGGAAGAAACACTTGATTGTGAAAAACTTGACATAACTATTTTAAGAAAAACACAAATTAAAATTAAGTTCAATATTATGAATCAAAAGGTCAACATTTTGTAAAATTATAAGACGTGATAAATCAAAAGAAAATAAATTATAATTCAACAAGTGTAGTACAATACAAAAAACAATTTAAACACCACCAAAGTTTCATAAACTAGATATATGAAATAACATAAACAAATTAACGTTTACTATTTTTACGCTAAACCTAACTAATTTCTAGATGCCAATCATCAAACATTTGATTAGCTAGTTCCATCCTCCAAGTAGCCCATGCATCGGATGGATGAATATTTGTGATATTCGGTTCATCGTCATCTATCATATTACTAGGTAATCCTTCTCCTAACTCTGCTTCAATAGGATCAAGACTCATATAAGTTCGAATAAAATTATGGAGCAAACAACATGTAATAATGATTCTATTGTGCACTCTCACATGATAGAATGATGGACTCCTAAGTATTCCCCATCTAAGTTTTAATAACCCAAAGCATCTTTCAATAACATTACGCGCTGAAGCATGTTTCATATTGAAAAATTCTTCCGGGGTACTTGGCCGGTATCCCTGACGCCACTCATTTAAATGATATATTTATCCTCTAAAAGGCTAAGAAATCCTTTACAGTTTGTGTATCCAACATCAACTAAATAATAACAACCTATAAAAAAAAACTATTTATCATGGTTAATTTCTAAAAAAAAAGTATGATCTTAAAAATTAATTCAAATTCCTCTAATTTTGCACTTTACCATGAAGAACTTTTAGTCCATGTCTCCTACTAATGACATCTCGAAAAACTCGTCCATTAGTAACAAAATTTTCCCAATTAGGAATAACATAAACAAAATGCATATCAGGTGTACAAACACCTAACATATTTGTTGCCATGTCTCCTTTTCACGTTCGATATCTAGGTTTATCAACTGTTGGAACCCTAATCTTGATGTGGGTTCCATCTAAAGCACCTAAGTAATTCTACATCAGATGTATAAAACCTCGGGTTAGGATACTATATCTAAATCAACTAAATTATGTATGAGCTATATATGGAACTCACTCCAATACCTTGAACTGTTTCCACCTTGGGTCTATAGAATTAGCTGTAATTGGCTCTGCCTTTTTAAATAACACATCTTCTAAGCTTATGACAACATTTAAAACATTGTGAAATGAACTGCTAACGGTTTTCTCGAACCTATTAAAGTGATGCTTGGTAACTTAATTTTTAAGGTGATGAGAAATGATATGTAAAAACATTGCCACTTGCTCATCAACAATCATGTTCCTTGACAAATTCAATCCCCCTAAAGTTTGTAACATCTCACATAGTTTAAAAAAGGTAATTCTATTCATCCTAACTTGTTCAATACAGGTCTCGTCACTAACAACAAGTCTTTTCACATAATTTCGTTTTGCATAAAAATCTAAAATATATGATCTAATCCTTGGTTTATAAGTATATAGGCTATGGATGGACCAATGTAACTAAGAACCAACTCGCAACTATACACATTTGCAACCGTATTGTCAATGCAAGACCAATTCTTTTACGCCTCTCACTTTGTACTATTAAAGGCAGACGAGCTATGTAACGCCCCGAATTTTGGGCCTAGAAGTTTTGGGTTTTGTGTGTAGGGCTAGTGAGGAGGCTACACATATGTGTTTAATTGTATAATCTAGTGACAGAATGGGCCTGCTGGTCTGGTGGTTGAGTGATTGTTAGTGAATTTCAAGGTTCTGGGTACGAGTCTTTATGTGTGCAATATAGTGAGACTTTTTATATTTTGATAAATATTAAGTAAATATTTTATAGTTAATTATGTTGTTTTGGTTATTTATTGTTTTATTTATTATTTTTATTTGGCTTTTTTTTCACGTTTTCTTACTCTCCCTCTTGTTGTTCTTTTTTTTAACGAGTTTGGCTTGTGAATTCGGGAAGTTCGCTCCTCTGTCGTCTTCTTCATCATCGAATCAAGTATGAGATTCAAATATTTTCTACACTATTTTTGCTAATCGATTGTTTGCACACTTTGTGATTCGGTAGTTCTGGATTGTGTGTTAACCCGAAGGTTTTGGGTTTCTAGTCAATGGAAGTGAAGGTAATGCTTTAGGTTTTGATATACTTTGATGTGGATAGGGTTAGGGACTATTATGGTGGCTTTAATGACGGTTTTAGGGCTATTTTAGGGTGGTTTCGTGACCTTCCTGGTGGCCACACGGGCGTGTGTCGCGTCACACAGCCGTGTAACATTGGGAATTAGGGTTTTCGGCTGAATTTGGGAGCCACACGGCTTGGCCATACAGCAGTGTGGCCAATTTGGGGATTTTATCAATTTTCACACGGCTGTGTCCTTTGGTCACACGGGCATGTGTAATAGGGAATTGAGATTTAGGGATTTGATGCTACACGGTCTGGCCACACGGCCGTGTGACTAATTTAGGGAATTACAGATTCCACACGGGCGTGTATTTCGAGACACACAGCCATGTCTGGTAGGCACATGGGCATGTGAGACCCTCACACGCCCGTGTCCACCTTGCACCTGATTTTAGCAAAATTGGACAGTGAGTTTCATGGCCATGTCCCTGCACCACACGGGCGTGAGCCTCTGTAATAGCCCGATTTTGGGCCTAGTCAGAACAATGATTTTGGGACCACAAATGCAATGAGGAAAAATTTATTTTTATTATATTTTTATGGTCTACAATTTCATGAAATAATTTCGTAAAAATCTCGTTCGAAAATTTTGACGTTTGGGCACTCAATTTAGTTAAAAGGACTAAATTGTAAAAAGTGCAAAACTTGAGTTCTAGAAGATAGAGGTGTCTAATTGCTGTGAACTTTGAAATTGGAGGTCCTTAGATGGTAATTGGACCATTGATTAAATTGTTGGACAAAAATGAACATGAAATAGGTGAAATAGAATATTTTTAGGTTAGGGACATTTTGGTCATCTAGTAATTAAAAGAATTAAAAAGCCAAAATTGCCAATTTTTGTCTATCTTCAAGCTGTGGCCGAAATTAACATGAATAAACCATGGCTAGGGTTTTTCAAGCTTCCAAGCTCCATAGTAAGTTCGTTTTAGCCCCGTTTTTAATGATTTTTACGTTTTTGAAGTCGTTATCACTTGATCTATCTATTTCTACCATTTATTTGAGATATGATGAAGGTATAAGGTTTGAACCATGTTATAAATTTGTGTATTTTGATGATTAATGTGGATTATGCATGTTTATGGTTAGAGAAACAACTTTTACGAAGTGATTTTCGATGAAAATGTCAAAAAGGACTAGTTTGTAAAAGTTATAAAATATGTAGTAAAAGAATGTGTTTTAATGGAAATTTTGGGCTGTTATAATTATGAAAATGGTTTGGGTAGGCTTGTATGTTAAAGAAATTGAATAAATTTCATTTTTCGAGCTTAGGGGCAAAAATGTAAATATGTCAAACTTTAGGGGCAAAAACATAATTTTTCCATAATATGATATTTGGGTCACATTGAATAATGTGACTAATAAATAAGCTAAATGTGATATTATAGATCAAGGAAAATGAGGTTCGAAACTAGAACGAGAGAAAAATAAGTATTTGATGGTTAGGTCCTTTTTCACCATTTTTGGTATCGTGGTAAGTTCGTGTGTAAATAATGCAACATTACATTATTATGTATTTAATGCTTTAATATTGCATGAATTGTATAATTGTCTTTGTGGATTTGATTAATGATGACTCGATGACGATTCGATGAAGATTTGATACTCGAAAATCTCGGTTGAACCTTAGGAACAGATAGGACAAAAATGTCATGACATTAAGGTTATTGAGATCCTGTATAAGACCATATCTAGGATATGGCATCGGCATGTGATTTTGTGTAAGACCACGTCTGAGACATGGCTTCGAAATGGTACTTCGTATAAGACCATATTTGGGATATGGCATCGATATGAAACATCGTGTAGACCATAGCTGGGCTATTGGCATCGATATATGATCCTATGGAAGACCATATCTAGGATATGACATTGGCATCTTACAATGTGTATGATATTTCTCCGAGTATCCTTTAGTATTCCAAGTGGTTCAACGGGTAATTCAAGATTATGTCAAAAATGTGAAAAGATATGACTGGGTTATGAGTTCGTACAAGTATGTACATAAAGTTTATAAGCATTAGCTTCATAATATTATGAGTTCATGATCACTATGAAAGTGACCTTAAGTTAACCTTGTGAATAAGTATTTATGTTGATGATGGGTAAATTCATGGTAACTTTAGTTGAGAATCATGTATTAGGCTTTTGAGCAATATCAAATTGAGAGATAATATGTTTATTTCACTTGATTTGTGATTCATAGGATATGTGTGAAAAATGAAAGATTTGCACAATTGCCTATTAAAATGGTTATGAAAGTAGGTAAAGTTAAGAGTTTAAATCATTGAAAGATGTTAAGTGTTGGGCTTTAAAATATGAATACGCATAATTAATATGCATGTTACTATGAGGCTTAAAATGATTTGTTAATGATTATTATCGTATGTTATATTGGAAAGATTACAATCATTTGGCAAATGTTAAGATGTATTAAATTATGTTTATAAATTGAAGGGGGTAAGCATTGTGATTGAGTAAGTTATGCCTTTGAAGATTAATGACATTTATGCTATGTTATGTTATGTTTATTGTATGACAAATGTATGACTATTGTTGCTTATTATTTTCATACGAATTTACTAAGCTTTGTAGCTTACTCCCCTTCCTTTCCTACATCTTATAGGGTTGTATGCTAGCTCGAATTGGAGATCGCCGGAGATGTTATCACACTATTAAGCTATCATCGTGGGGTAAAAGTGAATACAAACCTCTTAAGTTTATGGCATGTATAGGGACTTGGTCTTTTTGTAATATGTCATATTGGTTTAGCCAAATGTGTTGGCTTATGATGATAATTAATTCATTTTGTATAAGGCCATGAGATGTGGCTCATATTGATTATTAGGTTGTAAACCTATTCATATATGCATGAGTGTGCCAATGCCATTATGATATGGCCTATGATTATTGATGGTCAATTGATGATATGTTGCTTGTAACTCACTAAACTTGAGTTAGATGAAGGATGATAGATTTATGTGTGTACATGTTGGTAGGAAAATGCATGCAAGCAAGTGAATGAAGTTTAATTATAGGTGAGGTGGTGTAATTGGTCTTGATAAAGTATGAAGTCTTATGCATGTATAAGTAGAGATGAAATGATCATGATCATGTCTTGTTTGTGTATGTTAAGTGTTCAATCATGCTTTGTTAGGTGTCATTGAAAGTGTACATGTGAGTGATGAATTGAGGGTGGCCAATGGCTTAGAAAATAGCCTCAAAATGGTCCATATGGGTAGACACATAGGCATGTGTCTAGGCCGTGTGTGATACACTGCCAGCCCCACGGGCGTATGAATAGGTTGTGTGTCTCCTGCAACTTAATTTCGAGAAATAGAATGCTCAGTATAGAGCACACGGGCGGAGACACGGCTGTGTGTCTCAACTGTGTGAAGGATACGGTCATAGGACATGGGCGTGTGCCCAGGCTGTGTGAAGTCTGCACCTTAAATACGAAAATTAAATTTGCCACATGGCCTAGTACACGGGTGTGTGACTTAGCTATGTGACTCTATTTTGTTGATAACATCATAAATAGAGAGTTACATGGGTTGAGGACACCTACGTGTCCTGAGCAACACGGGCGTGTGTGACCACACGGCCTACCCACACGGGCGTGTGACTCTCTAAAACATGAAAATTTTTCTAAGTGTTCCAAAGTTTCGTATTTAGTCCCGAACCACCTCCAATATATGTTTAGGGCCTCGTAGGTCTGTATAAGGGACGACTTGCATGTGTATGAATGTTTTTGAATTGAATGAAATTTTGTGGCCTGGTTTTGTACGATTGGTTATGTTTAAGTCCGGTAGTGCCTCGTACCCTGTCCCAACATCGGACTTGGGTAAGGGGTGTTACAGCATCTGCCACACGACCATGTGCCACCCTCTACACAGGCGTTTGGACCCCTACACGGCCTAGATTACTCCACACAGTCGAAGCACACGGGTGTATGGCCCTATTTTGCTAGTTTTTTTTGTTTAGGACGAATTAGAGCCTAATTGTGACTTCGTGTGTTCCAACCCTTATTTAGGCTTTAGTGAGGGTGACACCTCCGTAACTATACCTATGTGGTCCCTGTGTGCATGAACTGTGATTGGTTTGTGATTAGTAGTGTGATGTGTGCAAACTATGACTGTGTGAGTAACTCTGTAATCGACTGACTAGATGTGAATGCCTGACTCTAAATGACTATCTGTAATATGTATTTTGATACGGCTTGTTTGTCTGCACTCATACATATGCGTAAAATAATTTTTGGGTGGGATTTTGAATAGAAGAAAGACTGTAACTGAGCTGAATTGGTAGTTTTACTGCAACTGGACTGTACAACGAATTACCGTACTGCACCGTACAACATGTACGTTAGCCATGCTACGTACCATTGACTGATCTAGCAACTCAGCTACAATTTACCAGCATAGCGGTTTACCGTATTGCACTGTACTGCATGTACGTTAGCTATGCTACGTACCCTTATCTGTTCTGGCAGTTCAACTGCACGTCTGTACTGCGATTTTTGGCATGGCACTGTACAGCTTATACGTCAGCATTGCTGCGTATTATTACTGACTGATCTGGCAGTTTATCTACTTACTGTTAGCCCCAATACCTAGAGGGTCGTGGGCAATCCCAATACCTTGAGGGCCGTTGACTTACTAATGGCCATCGTTGCCGGGCAACCCGGGATGACATCACTTGAAAGTGTAGGGCTGGGTGGGTGTTTTAAACCCCATAAAAAGTGTAGGGATGACCAAAGATAGTGTGTTGGCTGGATGGGTCAGTTTTATAATTTAACTGCATTCATGCTCATCTATAGACTATTTTGTGTATTTGTTCTGTTCGATTGAAAATTGCTTGTGATTAAGTGAATACTGTATACTCTAATTATAACTGTCTGACTGATTAAGAATTATTGCTACTATGATTGAATGGAACTTACAACTGTGTGCCTGAGTGTGTTTCTATTATGTTCTAAATACTGATATCTGCCGATACGTCCAATTTGAATGTACCAACTAGTACTGTACAACTATGTAAGTATGTTCTATTTTCAAACTATTGTTTGGCATACTGTTTCTGACCCTGTAGTTAATTGGTTTTGATCTCACATTGAGCTCGTATAGGTTACCTCCTCTTCTATTTCCCCTTTCAGGTACATCTTCGAATTCTAACGCTGGACTTGGTACGCAGAGGTCTCAGACAGTCGCGATGGAAGTAAATCATTAGATTGTAGCATCCTGAAACTTATCTGTAATTTTTAGTAATTGATATTTAAGTAATTAAATATTTGGTTTGCTGTGATAACTTTTTTTGTAAAATTTTCCTACAATCATTTCGGTGATCAATATAGTATCTTGAATTCGGTCTAAACTTTTAGGCCAGGTTTAGGGCGTTACATTTAGTCGTATCAGAGCTAGGTTTGCAAAAACTCAGCTTGTGTTTTTACGTGAACGTGTTCACGAGTAAGTATTTTTGAAAAATATTTGAAGAATTGTACCACAGAAAGTTGAAATAGTTTGTGTTTCAAAAATGGTTTACAAAAACGAAATGTCTGAGACTCTGATGCTGGTCCAAGAAAAATTTAGAGTTGTAAGATTAGAAATATAGATTCTAGTATTTCAATTGTGTCTATGTTTTAAAAGTGTAGGCATTTTAAAGTTAGCCATATGACAAATATAGATTTCGAAGGTGAACATGATTGCAAGAAGTAATCTACTTCTCCGGAACGTGAGACTGTTCAGGAGTTGGAGGGTAATGCGAGTCTGCCAACTTTGGGTAGCAATAACCCGAAGCTTGGTAATGAGGCACTGACTTTGGTAATGTGAGAGGTGCTAGATAGAGTGTTTGAGGCTAGGATAAGAGAGGTTAGTGAGACACTTCAACCTAGGTGCATGGATTGTGGGAAGAAGAGAAACCCCATTTCTCTCAGGTTGGAGCCTCGTTCTGTGAAGTGTGTTAGAACGGATCTGAGTGACAGTAAAGGTAGTGCCGATAGTAGTACGAACGTACCATCTTTTGTAAGAGGCGTCATCTGGGCGATTATTGGAAGAAGTCAGGAGCGTCTCTCAGGTACGGGTCTAAGGAGCATCGGATTCGAGCGTGCCTCGAAATTTTAAGTCGGGTATGCTAGTAAATGTTTTGATCGGAGTGTAATAATTGTGCGTAAAAAATATCTATCTACTTCAATAGTTAAGTATTCTGGGCACGTGTGAGAGGTTCCAAGTTCAAATTAAGTGTAGTAGTGTTCTGAGACTAGAGTGCGCAGCGGGAACGTAGTGGTTTAGTCTTTGTTATGCGATTGTTCTGTTAGTTGAAAATTTCAGGGACAAAATTTCTTTAAAGAGGGGTGAATTGTAACGCCCCAAATTTTGGGCCTAGAAGTTTTGGGTTTTGTGTGTAGAGCTAGTGAGGAGGTTGCACATATGTGTTTAGTTGTGCAATCTAGTGACAGAATGGGCCTGCTGGTCTGGTGGTTGAGTGATTTTTAGTGAATTTCAAGGTTTTGGGCTCGAGTCTTGATGTGTGCAATATAGTGAGACTTTTTATATTTTGATAAATATTAAGTAAATATTTTGTAGTTACTTATGTTATTTTGGTTATTTATTGTTTTATTTATTATTTTTATTTGGCTTTTGTTTTTCACATTTTCTTCCTCTCCCTCTTGTTGTTCTTTTTTTTTTTTGAACAGGTTTGGCTTGTGAATTCGGGAAGTTCTCTCCTCTATCGTCTTCTTCGTTGTCGAATCAGGTGTGGGATTCAAACATTTTCTACACTATTTTTACTAATCGATTGTTTGTACACTTTGTGATTTGGTAGTTTTGGATTATGTGTTAACCCGAAGGTTTTGGGTTTCTAGTCAATGGAAGTGAGGGTAATGCTCCAGGTTTTGATATACTTTGATGTGGCAAGGGTTAGGACTATTATGGTGGCTTTAATAGCGGTTTCAGGGCTATTTTGGGGGTGGTTTCGTGACCTCCCAACGGCCACATGGGCACGTTTTGCGTCACACAGCCGTGTGACATTGGGAATTAGGGTTTTGGTTAAATTTAAGAGCTACACGACCTGGCCACACGGCCGTGTGACTGATTTGGGGATTTTATCGATTTTCACATGGCTGTGTCATCTGGTCACACGGGCGTGTGTAATCAGGAATTAGGGATTTAGGGATTTGGTGCCACACAGCCGTGTGACTAATTTAGGGAATTAAGGATTCCACACGGGCGTGTGTTTTGGGACACACAACCGTGTATGTTGGACACACGGGTGTGTGAGACCCTTACACGGCCGTGTCTACCCTGCACCTGATTTTAGCAAAATTGGATAGTGAGTTACACGGCCTGACAACATGGCTGTGTCCCTACACTATACGGGCATGTGCCTCTGCCACATGGCTGTGTGCCACTCTCCACACATGCGTTTGGACCCTCACACGACCTAGATTGCTCCACACGGCCGGAACACATGGGCGTGTGGCCCTATTTTTCCAGTTTTTGGTTTAGGATGAATTAAAGCCTAATTGTGACTTCGTGTGTTCCAACCCTTAGCTAGGCTTTAGTGAGGGTGACTAGACCTCCGTAACTATACCTATGTGCTCCGCGTGTGCATGAACTTTGATTGTTTTGTGATTGAACGTGTGATGTATGCAAACTATGACTATGCGAGTAACTTTGTAACCGACTGACTGGATGTAAATGCCTGACTCTGAATGACTGTCTGTAATTTGTATTCTGGTACTGGTTATTTGTCTGCCCGCATACATATGCATAAAATAATTTTTGGGTGGGATTTTGAAGAGAAAGAAGACTATAACTGAGCTAAATTGACAGTTTTACTGCAACTGGACTGTACAGCGGATTACCGTACTGCACAATATAGCATGTACGTTAGCTATGCGACGTACTATTGACTGATCTAACAGCTCAGCTGAAATTTGCCAGTATAGCGGTTTACCGCATTGTACTGTACCGCTTGTATGTTAGCTATGCTACGTACCCTTATCTGTTTTGGCAATTCAACTGCATGTCTGTACCGTGGTTTACCGCATGGTACTGTACAGCTTATACATCGGCATTGTTGTGTATTATTACTGACTGATCTAGCAGTTTGTCTACTTATTGTTAGTTCCAATACCCAGAGGGTCGTCGACTTACTGATGGCTATCGTTGCCGGGCAACCGGGATGACATCACTTGAAAGTATAGGGCTGGGTGGGTGTTTTAAAACCCACAGAAAGTATAGGGATGGTCGGAGATGGTGTGTTGGCTGGAGGGGTAGGTTTTATAACTACGTACATGCGCATCTATAGACTGTTTTGTGTGTTTGTTCTGTTTGATTGAAAATTACTTGTGACTAAGTGAATTCTATAGACTTTGATTGTAATTGTCTGACTGATTAAGAATTATTGCTACTGTGACTGAATGGAACTTACAACTCTGTGCTTGAGTGCGTTTCTATTATGCTCTAAATACTGATATCTGCCGGTACGTCTGATTCGAATGTACCAACTAGTACTGTACAACTCAGTAAGTATGTTACGTTTTCGAACTACTATTCAGTATACTATTTCTGACCCTATAGTTAATTAGTTTTGATCTCACACTGACCTTGTATAGCTCACCCCCTCTTCTGTTTCCCCTTTCAGGTACATCTCTGAATTCTGATGTTGGACTCGATACGCGGAGGTCTCAGACAGTCTCGATAGAAGTAAACATTAGATTGTATTTTCAGTTTTATTCACTATACGGTATTTGGAACTTTAAGGCTTTGAATAATTGTGGTACAATTTCCATTTTAAAATTTCACTCGTTTATTTGATTTCGACTATTTTTTAAACTTATCTGTAATTTTTAGTAATTGATATTTAAGCAATTAAATATTCGGTTTGTAGTGATGACTTGTTTTGTAAAATTTTCCCACGATCACTTTGGTGATCAATGTAGCATCCTGAATTCGGTCTAAACTTCTAGGTTGGGTTTAGGGCGTTACAAGCCATTACTGCAAGATATTAAAGTGTTACATATCTTCAAATCATAGTAAAACAAAATCAAAGAATTTAATTACCAAAGAACTTACAGTGATTCAGTGAATAGAAGACGCTCAACTGTGGTGGAAGAAGCAATAAAAAAAAATGAACAATACATATTAAGAACATTTGCAAAACACAAAATAGAAATTACAACTATCTTTGTAAGTAAAAAACTTGAAATTCATTTCTTTATCAATCACCCAAAAAAGAAAAAGAAAGAAAGAAAAGAAAAGAACGTGTTTTTATGGATTTGATTAATTGATGACTGATGTTTAAGAAATTTTTTAAAAAAAAATTAATATTTAATACATCCTCATCCAAATTATATAATTTTCAGTTTTACATAAATATACATATATTATATGAAATTTTTTAAAAATTCGTTCTTTAGTTTACCTTTTAAAAAGATTGTATTCATCCTCATATTGTAATTAACTAATGTTGTATTTGAATTAATAATTGTGAATAGAAAAAGATATATTATTTTTTTTGAATAGTTAAAATTAATAAAGGAAAAAAATAATATAAATTTAATAATTTTTGTGGGAGAGGAAAAGATTGAATATATTAATTTTTATAAGGTATTGAAAAGTTAAATAAAAAAGGGTTCAACTTCCTTAACATAAATTTCACTTAAACTAAAAATGGTATTTAAAGAAGGTCTTATTTTCTTTTATTTTGTATTAACTCAATTCAATTATAGGTATACAATATGTTAAATATCTTAAAAATTATGTATTTTAAAATATTCAATTACTATTTTTATTTAAATAAAATCTAAAACTCCATATACATTACATTCTTACCATAACATGATTTGTTTGTAGCATTTTATATTTTTTTGTTTCGTTTGTTGAGATAATTTTTATATTTGAACAAAAAAAGTTCAGCTTTCCTATTAAAAGTAATGAGTTCGTATGCAGTTTTGGTATTATTATTATTAATTTTAAAAATTTAGTTTAAAAATATACTAAATTAAATACACCAGATTAACAATTGTAGACAAAGTTTTTTTGAAATAAAATATGTCCGTAATGTTAATTATAATTGTAACATCCCTAACCTGTATCCGTCACCGGAACAGAGTTGTGGAGCATTACCGGAGTTTTCAAATCAAACGAATAAAAAATTTCAAACATTTCAAATCATATGAATAATCATATTAAAACCAATCTAAATAATACATGTTGTCCCTTATACGAGCCATCGAGGCCCTAAAAACACATTAGGAACAAGTCGGGACTAAATCAGAAACTCAGAGAATTTTTCAGAGAATAGCGAAAATTTTCAACATTGCAGGGGTCATACGGCCGTGTGACTCACACGGCCAGTATGGGCATTTGAAGTAGGGACACACGACCGTATCTCAGCCCGTATCCGTGCTCGTGTAACTCACTGACTTGGGTCACACGGCCAAGCCACACGCCCGTGTGCCAGGCCGTGTACCCTTCGAAATAACCTCACACGCCGTGTGCCAAGCCGTGTGCTAGTCCGTATAACAACTTGACTTGCAACCCTTTGAAAGCTACAGTGGACACACGGTTGTGTTGCCTGGCCATGTGTCACACACGACTGAGACACATGTCTGTGGACGAAAATAGGCTATTTTACAAGCCATTTTTCTCACCTATTTTGGCATGTTCCTACACCCAAAATTTCACATATATATATACACAAGTTATAACAAGGCACCAAAATCATGTAAAATCAAGCTATATGCATATGTTATATTAACATACAAACAATATGCCCGTAGGCACCTTAAGTGTCAACATATAAATATGCAACCATGTACTCAATTTAGCCAAATAATATTCACTATCTTTTAAACTAAATTTGTTTCGACATATGCCATTAAAATTTACCTAGCAACCAAACACCAAGAAGATACCATTTGTATCATTCCACTACTATCACCGATAGACTTATATGCCATTGAAAACAAAGATACCAAATCCATATTTAGAACATATCACATAAC
Organism: Gossypium stocksii; assembly: GCA_020496765.1. Taxonomy (NCBI): domain Eukaryota; kingdom Viridiplantae; phylum Streptophyta; class Magnoliopsida; order Malvales; family Malvaceae; genus Gossypium; species Gossypium stocksii. Next base: position 35,307,134 of record CM035623.1, on the reverse strand, counting down.
CTATATAACATGCCTTTTCAAACTAGCCTTTCATCTTTAATTATTCAAACACTTAACCAAATACAAATACTAGCATAACAACTAAAATTCATCAACAAGAAACCATTCATAAGTGATTGCATTCATACTAGTTTATAAAGTTAAAAGATATATATGTACAACATAGAAAACAAAGTATCCAAACATACAACTTAGTAATTCACTTTTATACCTAAATTAACTAGACACAAATACATATATACTTATAGCTACATACACATGCCACAATCCCAAAAGAGTTCAAAAGCTACTAACGATGATGGAAAGTGTAAGCCGAAGTTTCGATCTGTCGCAAGTCAGCAAAAGTAATCTACAAAATGACTCATAAACTCATATAAGCTTATAAAACTTAGTAAGTACATAGCAATTTATTTAACTTGACATTAAATGAATAAACTTCTATTTTACTTAATAAATGTTGCTGAAATGTAATCTCAGCACGTAAGTGCGATTAGAGGTATCGAAGTACAATAGGGGCACCTAAGTGCGATCAGGGGTACCGATGTACAACAGGGGCATGTAAGTGCGATCAAGGGTACCGAAGTACAACAGGGGCACGTATGTGCGATTAGGGGTACTGAAGTACAACATGGGCTTGTATGTGCGATCAGGGGTACACTTATATATATATATATATATATATATAATAATTAACTACTTGATTATAAAATACAAATACATAAGGAAATCAAATGATATAATTTAATTACTATGAACTGACATCGACAACTATCGTGTAGGAGTATGATTGGTTAACCCGAGATTTTCGCCTTTCCTTGATTTAGATCCGGTTGAGATTTATCTTGATCTAAATAAATAAATTCAACGAATTTAATAACTATTCTATTCAATTCAATTCAATCTAATTTCACATCTTTGCAAAATTACTCTTTTGACCCTAAACTTTTGATTTCTTTTCAATATAGTATCTAGCTCATAAAAATGAAAATTTATGAAATTCAACCACAACCCATCATAGTTGAATATCAATTAGGTCCATAACAAGCCCTATGTTTCATTTATTTCACCATTTCACCATGTATAGTTTTCTATTTTTCAATTGAATTCCTATTTGTCAATTTCATAAAAAATCATAACAAAAGTATTTTATTTATCAAAAACTAACCATTTTCTTTCATAAAAGATAAAAAATCTTACACATTCATCAATGGAAAAACCCTAATAGTTTGACATTTCACAAATTAGTCCCCGAGCTAGCTAGATTAAGCTACAATGATCCTGAAAACATAAAAATCATTAAAAAGGGGACCAAGTACATACCAATCTAGCAAGGAAGCTCAAGCTCAACAATGGCTTCCAGAAGCCCTAATTTCTGGTTCGTAATTGAAGAAATAAAGATAATACTTGATTTGTTTTATTTAATTATCATTTATTTACCATGTACCTTTATAACCTTTTAATTTATTACAAATTTCAAGAATACCAAGCCATCATATTCCACTATCAATATTTATGGTCTAATTACCACTTATGGACTTATATTTTTAAGGTTCTATAGCTATTTGATACCTTTAGCCACTAGAACTCAACTTTTGTACTTTACATGATTTAGTCATTTTTATCAAATTGAACCCATAAATGATAAAATTTCTTAGCGAAATTTTTATACGACGCTACTATCATGCTGTAATTTTTTAAATATTAATAAAATAAATATTTCTACATCGGATTTGTGGTTCCAAAATTACTGTTCCGATTTCACTAAAAACGGCTGTTAGAATAATTTTTAATCAAACAATATAAGTAATATAAAACATTGTTTAAAGACCAAAAATAAATATAACATAAATTAAACATATCAAAAATAAAAATAGTTTTAAAATATAATAAAAGATTAAAATAGTTTTAAATGAAACATATCAAAGATTAAATATAACCAAAATGTTCTTATTTAAAGTAAAAAGATTAAATCCGAATTGTAAATGTAGTTTAACATGTATATATTCCCTTTCTCGATTAATAGAAAAGAGTAATGGTATATTCATTTTGATGGAGATATTTGTTTATGTCACTTTTCCTTGTTCATTTTTTTCTATTGTTGTTGTCTCTTGGCATTTGGCAGCCTACGAGGGTGTGCTGCTCTTTACCTTAGTAGCCTCCTTTTCCATTAATAAATTTCATCTTTCCAAAGTTGAACACATAACCAACTTACAACAAAGACATTGGGAGGGGATTGTTACCTTAGCAAACCCTTGAGCAATATCTTTCCCTTTCTTGTTGCTACCTTCAACCATTCCTTTAGCTAAAACACAAAAATCATTCCATTATTTCAAGAGGATATACATTTAACACATAATGGTTCCAAATAAAAAAAACTTAACAAAAAACCAAATGCAAGATGCATTAGTTAATGAACAAAAATTGAAAAAAAAGTCTAAATTGCTATTGCTCTTACTGCTCCTTCAACCTTTTATCGTTTATCATAAAAATGAATGGAAAACATGAAACCAATAAAACTAAAAATGAACATATAATGTTACTTAAGGTTGAACAAGTAAAGCATACTCATCTAGCATATGACTAAACTAAAATGACTCAAACAAGTAGTGCAATCATGCAACAACGATAAAACATGAAAAAAAAAAAAGACAATTTAAGAAATGGTTTAAGGTATATCACACTAGAAATGCAAGTTTTGTAAGATTACATGGTCAAAAAATAAAAAACAATGGCATTAAACAGCATCAACCCTTACTGTCTGTTCATTTTCCTTGGACTACTCTTATTCAATGCCATGTTCGACAAACCATCTAAATGCTAACATAGACTTTTGAAATTTGACAAAACATGTCCTTTAATCAGTTCTATTTACAAGTTTATATTGTCTTAGAAGTTCAGGTCCGCATTTAAACTGTTCTTTGTGAAAGCAGTTTATCAATTTTACTTGTTTGCACCAACATTTCTGTATAAGGATTAAATTACTTTATTATATTATCATTCAAACACATGAAAAAAATTGAGCATACCCATGTTGAATAATGTCGATATCTGACACTTACCCTCATGTTTTTTTGACTATGTAACATTTTATGAAATACTTCCCGTTTTCTGGATAACAATTTGGATCAACATTCTTTAATCTAACATTAGATCAAGCATTTTGTCATTTTGTCATTTTGATTGTATATTATGGATAATTAGGGTGCTTATTGGATAAAAGACCAAACTGGTAAAAACCAAAGTTGAGGAACCATGTAAAGCCTTATATCGAGCTTGTGTTCTCAATAAGAATAGCTAGCCATTGACAACAGGTTCTTTTTTCTCCCTACTATGTTTGATTTCATGATTCTTTTGTCATCAATATTTTGGTTTAGAAAATCCGATCTTTCATGCTACAATCTTATGTCCTTCACTCATTATTATCATGTATTTGGTTCATCTTGCATTTTGCTTTCTAATAGAAATTATCTCGATTATTATCGTTGATGTTTTTAGGCTTTAAAAACAGGATTAGCTAGTGACATACATAATTTAAGATATGTTTAAAAATAAAAAAAAAAAGAATTGAAAAAGAAATGTAACATGTGAAAGTCTTTTAATCTTGTTTGTGAGTTAACTTCAATCTTAATGTACCAATTATGATTTTTTTTAATGATGTTTTCTTGAATCTTCTTCTCACTACAATTCGTAATGAAGGGAGAAGCAGTTAAGTAATTTTATATTTTGACATGCTTTTGTGACTTTTGAAAATAAATAATATTTCATAATTTTTTGAAAGTACACATACTTAAATACTTTTTGGAAGTATTTTGAAAATTTTGATTGATCTTTTAAATTTTATATTGATGTTAAAGTGTATATAATTTCTATTACATCAATAAGAAATTAGATTGGATCTAGAAATTCAAAATATTTTTACTTCAATATCAAAATCAAAGGGATTTGTGAGTAAAAATCATTTAAAGGTTTGTTTAAATAGAAGGTAATATAGTTTAAGGTTTTTTATAAGTACATTAGCCAAAATGAATCTAGATTTCAATTTTTCATATTTTTCTACATGCTAATGAGAAAAAGGCTTCATTTCAAGTGTTAGAAAAAGTAAAAGCCAACTTGACTAATGACTCTCATTTCTAAGCCAACTAGTCATAATAAATATAAATTCTTATCACTGGTTATCAAAGAAACTTAAAACTAGACAATAAAAGAAAGATGTGATAGGAAACAATGATCTCCATAAGCCATTCACCATAAAACATTGTGTAAATGATTAGAACTAGATTATTGTCACCAAAGAGCAGGACTTGCATAGATGGCTAGTCTAGAGTACACTGCTTGAAAAATAAAAGAAGAAAAGTAGTTAAAAGCTTCAAGTTTTATTAAATTCATGTTTTTAGTCTCAAATTCACGTGGTTTGATTTTCTCTTCTCAAGTAGTGTTGTCTAAGTTCTTCATTAAATTCTATAAAGAGTCGAGTTGTTTAGGTGGTGATTGTATAACTCTTTGTAGAATTAGGGTTAGAACCACTCTAACCAATTAAATATTATACCAAACATCTTTTTGGAAAAATGCCAATAAAATAATGTAGAAAGAGTTAAGAAAAAGTTGCAACCTTTCTTAAGTAAGTTTGTGACCATTTTCCCTATAAACAGAATCAATAACATTCTCAGGAACTCTAATATCTACAGTTGTATTTGTCACAACGGCAGATTTGTTTCCACTGCAAACATGAGAAGAAAGAGACATTAATTACGAGAAACTATCTGAAAGCCTTACTTCTCATTCCCCACTCCCAATTATATTTGGCCCCATATAAAACCATTAAAGTTTAGCAATATAAAACCAATATCAATCTTCAAAGCTGAAAACAAAACCTATTATTTCTACTAATTTACTGAAAAAAATCAGAAAAAAAGGAAATCAAAATGGGAGAAGAGATAATTACAAGCAGATGAATCGACTGCAAATATGGGGAAATTTTTGGCATATTAGAGATTCAGATGGAGACGTAGATAACCCTTTTGGAAAAACATAGATTTGCCATTTCCATTTTGAAGATTTTGAACTAGTCTTGTTAGGTTTACTAAAAGAGGCAGAGAGGAAATTGAAGGGAATATCGAAAGAGATAAAGGTTTACTTGAGAGAGACAGAGATGAAGGAAACAAGGGAGGTCAGGACTGAGATCAGGCTGAGTGAGAGCTTTTTTGAGGTGAGAAATGGGAGGGTAAAATGGAAACGAGACCTCACATCAAACCATTATCTGGTTGTTTCTCTTTTCAGGTTTCCACCTCAATCAAAAGTAAGAGAAGGCCTTGCTAAGGGCATTTGGAGTTAGAAAAACGGTTCTGAGATTGAAGGCCTTATTAGGGTTTGTCAAAGAGAGATAGGGTTAAAAGGAAATGGGATTAAAAAATATAAATTGATAAGTTGGGAATTTGTTAATGATTGCAGTGGAAGGAAGAAGCATGAAAAAGAGGGACAATGTTTTAGATGTGAGAAAGAAATAATAATAGTGAGGGTAAAATTGAATGCTTGACCTAATTTGTTACCCACCCATTCCTGAATCATCATTTCGTGGGGAGAACATTGAATGGTAAACAACATTTTTGCCCTAAATAAGCCTATACGGAATAGGGTTGTAATAGCTTATTACAGCCAACCAAATAATGGCTTAGTGATAGGCTCACTGAATTGAGTTGTAATATATTGGTATTATAGCCAACCAAACATGCCCTGAATCATTATTCCGTGGGGAGACCACCGAATAGTAAACAACATTTTTTCCGTGAATAAGCCCGTAAGGAATGGGGTTGTAATAGCTCATTACAATCAACCAAATAATGGCTTAGTGATGGTCCCACTGAATTGAGCTATAATGTATTGGTATTACAGGCAACCAAACATACCCTAAGTATCTATATCTTCTAGATTTAAAATTTAGTTATCTTATTTTTTAAAAGAATTTTAATTTTCTATTTTTTGGATTTATAAATTTACTTTTAAATTATATATAATCATATAACATTTTAATAAAAAAATTAACGATTTGAATTATTTAAACTAATTATTTATATTATAAAATATTAAATTAATTATAACGTTACAAAAATATAAAAACCAATTTATGTTAGAAATTAAAATATAAAAAATTAAATTTAAATTTAAACATGTTAGAAGGATCAAAATTAAAAATTAATTACTTTCATAAAATATATAAAAAAAGGCAATATGATGAATGTGTGCCATGTGTTAGCGTAAGAAAGATCCTCTAAATTTTACTTTAATAATAATAATAATAATAATAATAATAATAATAATAATAATAAACAATGGCAGAGTTAGGAAATTTTTTTAGGGGGCTGGTATATATTTACGATAGTAAAAATGTAATTTTGCCATTTTAATAGTTTATATCTTTATAATTTTTAAAGAATTAAATCAAATCTTTATTATTTTTGGAAGGCGTAAGTGTTATAAATCTCAAATGACGAGTAAATGGTTAAGAGAGGATATGGAGTATGAAAGGCGAGTTGGTATGGAGATTGATGGGGAAAAGCGGGGAAGGGAGTTTGGTGCAGAAATCACTAATAGGAGGGTTTATTTTGGGAAGTCACAAACGTTGAGTCGATTTGATGAACAGACAAATACGCATCTGAATATGGGGGAAAACGCTAATTTAGAGAATTGGCGGGAACATGAGGCAAAAGAGATGGAAGATTTACCGATGGAGATTGTCGACGGGAAAAAAGGCAGAGATACAGTTCAGAGCCGGGTAATTTGGGGGGCAGTGGGTATCAGTCAGAGGGGTTGAAGGTAGGGAGCCATGAAAATACTAAGTTGGAATGTTCGTGGTTTGGGGCAACCACGAACGGTTTGTCGTCTCAAAAATAAATTGAAACATATTCAGCCCCAAGTTTTGTTTCTTATTGAGACAAAAATTTCAAGCAGAAGGATGGAAGTAATAAGGAGGAGATGTGGTTTTATGCATGGTATTGACGTAGAACCAGATGGAACGAAAGGAGGATTATCACTAGTATGGAGGGAGGATATGACCATCTCATTAAAGAGTTTTTCAAAGTCTCATATTGATGTGGAGGTGGTGGATGATGAGAAGCTAATTACTTGGAGATTAACAGGGTTTTATGGAGCATCTGTGGTGCAAGAAAGAAGAGAGTCATGTGAGCTGTTACGTCTTTTAAAACGTGGGAATGATAAGCCATGGATGATTATTGGGGATTTTAATGAAATACTTTTCTCCTTTGAAAAGAGGGGGGAAGAATTCGTGAGGAAAGATAAATGGCTATTTTCAGAGAAACATTAGAGGTTTGCGAATTGTACGATTTGGGTTATACTGGTAAATGGTACACTTGGGAGATGGGTTGATTGGTGGAGAACAATATTAGAGAGAGGTTGGACAAAAGTGTGGTGACTCAAGACTGGTGGGATCTTTTCTCAGATTATAAAGTAAGCCATATTCAACACAGTTTCTCAGATTATTGCCCGATATTGGTGGATACTTTAGGGGAAAGTGGGTTGCGTAGGAAGGGACAGCACTGGCAGTTTCGGTTCAATGCTGACTGGATGTTAAATTCTAGGTTAGAGGATCGTATAAAATGGGTATGGAACTCAAATCAGCAGGATGTGTTGGTTAAAATTCAGAATTTGGGAGATAATTTAATTAGTTGGGTAAAACGAGAGAAAAGCCTAAAGATGCACCGAGCAATGGAGCTAAATGATAGATTGGTGGAATTGAGGAATAGCGAGGTTACAGAGGCAATACTAGAGGAAATCATCGATGTCAAAATGGAGTTGAATTTAGAAGCAGACAGGGAGGAGATCTTTTGGGAGCAGAGGGCTAGAACGAACTGGCTTCAAATGGGGGATAGAAACACGGCTTACTTCCATAGATGTGCTACTTATCGAAGAAAGAAAAATAAGATAAAGGGATTGGAAAGTGAAGACGGGAATTTAATCACTGATGATAAGGAGATTTCCAAGATGGCTACGGAATATTTCAGAGAATTATTTTCATCTCAAGGAGTGAGTAATTGTGATAGCATAATCGATTCATTTCCCAAATGTATTTCTGAGGAGCATAACAATGCACTAATGGCAATGTTCAAAGAAGAGGAAATAATTGATGCAGTTAAGTCTATAGCACCACTTAAGGCGCTTGGTCAAGATGGCTTTCCTGTGATCTTTTGTCAGAAATTTTGGCATGTTGTCGGGGCGGATGTTTCACGATTTTGTTGGGATGTTTTGGATGGGAGAAGAAGTATGGAAGAAGTGAACAAGACGAGTATCGTCCTTATTCCAAAAGTGAAGTCACCGAAGGCTATGAGTTAATTTCGACCCATCAGTCTTTGCAATGTTATCTACAAAATTATCTCCAAAGTTCTAGTTAATCGCTTTCGTAAGGTGCTAAATTGTTGCATTGAAGACACACAAAGGGCTTTTGTTCCTGGGAGACAAATATCAGATAATATTTTCGTGGCGTATGAAATTTTGCATTCGTTTAAGAAAAGAAGAAGTGGATCGAGGAGGGGTTTTGTGTTAAAACTAGACATGAGCGACGCATATGATAGAGTTGAATGGTGTTTTTGGAAAAAATGATGCGTAGCTTGGGCTTTTGTAAGGCATGGATTCAGCTTGTTATGAGATGCGTTACTAGTATTGTTTATTCAGTGGTGACTAATGGTAGGAGTGGAGAAGATTTCCAACCACAGAGAGGTCTCAGACAAGGGGATCCGTTAAGTCTATACTTGTTTCTCATTTGTGCTGAGGAATTCTCAAGGCTAATCAATATTACCAAAAGAGAGGGAAGGCTTATGGGGGCAAGGATCGGCCGAAGTAATATCTTGGTTACACACCTCTTCTTTGCGGATGACAACATACTTTTTGGGGAGGCATCATGGGATGGAGCCAATAACATGAAAGCTATGATAAAAGAGTATGAAAGGATCTCGGGCCAGTTGGTTAATTTTGATAAGTCATTAATCTACTTCAGTGGAAATGTCGATACAGAGACACAAGCTCAGGTGGGAGAGTTATTTGGGGTTCGAATTTCGAATAATCTTGAAAAATATTTAGGATTACCAACAATGGTGGGACGCCGTAAGAAACACGCTTTTGTGAACATTAAAGAATGGTGTATGAAACTGGTAAATAACTGGAGTTCAAGATTGTTATCGATCGGGGGTAAAGAAGTCTTTATAAAGTCGATCTTGCAGGCGATACCGATCTATGCCATGCAATACTTTAAACTTCCAATTTCGTTTTGTTAAGAAATCGAGAGCATAATGAGCAGATATTGGTGGCGTAACTCCAAAACCAACAAAGGAATACATTGGTGCACGTGGAGAGATATGTGTGTTCCCAAAGTGAAACGCGGTCTTGGGTTTAAAGATTTATCTTTGTTCAATGTGGCGTTGTTAGCAAAACAGGGGTGGAAGTTAATTTTATAGCCTGATTGCTTTTTTGCGCGTGTCATAAAAGCTAAGTATTTTCCTAAAGGAGAATTTTTTAGTGTTGAATTAGGCTCTTACCCATCATATACCTGGCGTAGCATTTGGGGAGCCAAATACCTCCTGGAGGAAGGGATGTGGTGGCGAATTGTTGATGGCAAGTCAGTTAACATTTGGAACAATAGATGGATTCTAGGACCTGGAAGTGGCAGGATTAGATGTCAGCAAATGGATATTAGGTATACATAGTTATCTGATTTAATTGACGACGAGTCACATACCTGGAAACAGTCTATTATTCAAGAATTATTTGAGGAGGAGCAGGCAAAGTGTATCCTTTCAATTCCATTGGCAAGCAGTAGACCAAAGGATATCGCAGTTTGGCGAGGGGACAACACGGGCATGTACACAGTAAAGAGCGGATATAGATGGCTTCTTACAGAAGGAGATAATCAAATACATGATGAGGATATTTCTAATCTCTATACAAAAATATGGAAGCTTACATTGCCTAGCAAAATTCGAATTCTAATTTAGAAGATTGTGAAGGGTTTTCTGCCAACTAGGCTTAATCTTAAATTGCGTCATCTGGCTATTAATTCTATATGCCCGGTATGCCATGCAGAAGAGGAGTCGATGGAACATCTATTCAGAGATTGCTCGTTCACGCAACAGGTGTTGGAGGGGGTGGGAGCTCCAAATTCCACATGCAATAGAGAGCCAAATTGGGGAAAATGGTTAGAAACAGAGTTTAACAGACAGACCACAGAAGTATGCAAAATGAGATCGGTTGCTTATAGGGCTATTTGGCATAATCATAACAAGCTCTTTCATGATGGAATTACAGTACCAGTACTGGAAGTAGTGAATTTTGTTAAGGCTTTCTATGCAGAAATTAATATATTACAACAAAAACTTACTAATATGCAGGAAGTCTCGTCCGTAGAATGGAAACCGCCAGATGATGGATGTATTAAAATTACTTTTGATGCGTCATTTAGCCAAAGTACAAGAAGATCGGTGTCAGGGATTATAGCGCGTAATAGGGAAGGTCTAATAATGGCGGCATGTACCTTTCTGTGGGAAAAATGTCCCGGACCCAACTACGGCGGAGGCGAAGGCTTGTCTTCAAGCTGTCACCGTGGCTGAGGAAATGGGTTTCTGGGATATCTGCGTTGAGGGAGACGCACTATCCATCATCCGCAAACTGAACTCGGAGGAGGAGGAGGACAGATCGATTGTTAGTAGTCTGATTCAAGAAATTAATGGGAGAAGATTCAGATTCAGAAGCTTGAGGTTCCAGTACATACCAAGAAAAACCAACTCTACTGCTCCTGAAATGGTGAAAGAAGGGTGCCGATATGTAATCCCTTATTACTGGATAGAAGAGGTTTCGGAAGTGGTAGAAGGAATAGTGAATCGAGAAAGAAGACTTGACCATAAGGAGGGATAGTAGAAGCGTTAGAGTCCGGGTGTCGTGATTTGTTTGCCCGAGGAACTCGAAATCAGAAGGGAGGCTACAGATAGAAATGTTCATTATTGGAAGATGGATGTCTCCTTAGTGACTGATACATGGAATGTTAGATCGGGTTCACAGAAAGAGGGTTTCAGGCTGTTTTGCTAAGTTTTCTTAGCGTTGTCGTTTCCATTTGCTTGTGTCTTTCCAATTACAGCTGTTTGGCATTTGTTTATTTAGGGGTTCTGAGACACCATTTTGGGTAACCAATTAGGAGTAGGCATTGTTTTGTTTCATTTTTTTTCTAAGGCCTGTAGCTGTCTCACTTTTATGTTTTAATTAATGCTAGTATCAGTCTCATTTATTTCAAAAAAAATTATAAAGGGCCTCTGCCAACTCCCTTGGCTCCGCCACAGAGGATAACTACTTATATAGTCACTCAAGTTTATGCGCGTTCTTATTTTGGTCACTTATTTTAAAAAAATTATTATTTTAGTCACTTTTATTAGATAAGTTGTAAGTTTTAGTCACTCTACCATTAAAATACCTTTGTTCACCCGTTGAAATGTTGATGTGCCTATATTTTAATTGGTGAAATAACAAATTTAATCCTTAACATTTCACATATTCTATTAATTTAATTCTAATTCTAAAAAAAATCAACAAAATTTACCCACAACGTTTGCACATTTTATCAACATAATCTTGATTTAAAAAATTTAAAATTATAAATTTGAAACTTCAAAAAATTTAAAATTATTATAAAAATATATAAAATTAAAATTCATAAAATTTGACACGTGAAACCAAAATATGAAAATGATAAACGTATAAAATTTAAATTAGAAATTAAAAAACATGTAAATTTTGAATTAAAAAACATAAAAAAAATCAGAGAAAATGAAAATGAGTTAATAATTTTCGAGCTAAAAGAAATCCCAAAACATATTAAAAATCATGGTTCTCTTTGTCATCTGGGAATGGGATTTAGGCAGAGGAGTTTGTTAGGTTTTGGGGTTTTTAGCATAAATGACAAAACAGATTGAAGGAAAGCTGGGTGGTAAGAAGTAAGACTTGATTTCAGGTGCAGGATTTTGTAGTGTTATAATTTACAAGAAAGTTTATGTATTGATGCTATATATATTATAAAAATAAAGGATAATTTAAATTTAGCCCCTAGACTTAGTAATTAGGTCTATTTTGGTATATGTATTTTTTTGGATACTTTGGTTCTTGAACTTGGAAACTAGATTCATTTTAGTCACTAAACTTGAATTTTGTCAAGATTTAATGATGTTACCAGTGGTATAAGAGTATGACCAAATTGGACGGGCCAAGAATACATCGATATAATGGTCCGAACAAAGGGATTAAATTGATTGACTTGAAAATTGCTTAAAATTGGTAAAAATAGAAGATCGGGACAAAAATTGATAGTTGAGCAAATTTATTTTTTCCAATTTTTTTATATTTTTATGAAATTTTAATTGGTTATTTAGTTATTGTTGGTCTAGAGGTCGAACTGATTAAATTGAGAACCAATGGTCCGACCTATTCGACCATCGACCCTATTAGTAAAATACTGAATGTAACACTCTAAGATTGTACCACATTATCGTTTGAAATTTTCTATATATTTATTAAAAAAAATAGAGAAGTTCAAGTGATGATGCAACATAATTTCAAAGTGCCGCATCTGTCGAAACCATTTTTTTTTGAAAAACGGGGGTCAACTTTTAAAACATAAATGGGAGTCGCCACCAATCTCTTTCTTGAGGTGTGATTGGATCACCTTGAAATTGATCATTTTAATAAATAAATATTTTGATTTATTAAAATAATGATTTTGGTCTACGAAATTCGTGAAATTGAGTTCGGGAGTCGATTACGCACGAGGAAGGGTTAGCACCCTCGTAATGCCCAAAAAATGGTACCTAATTGGTTATATAATGTTCTAATGTCGAAGATTTGAAAAAAGTTTCAAAATATGATCCTCTTTTTGAATAAATCAAACTTGAAGGCTAAGGTTCACTTATTTCAAAGAAATAAAACATCACAACCAGTGAGTTAGGACGCAATATTTCAAGATCTCGAAAATAAGTTCGCCTTTATTTAGTAGAAAATCCTTGCCTCGAAACAACAAAGTGTTATATCCAGTAAGTTAGGACGCAACGTCTTGAGCTCCCGAGAATAGGCTTTTATTTTAAAATTTGAAAATGTTAAAAGGGATACTTGGATATTCGAACTCAACGAGAAAAATCGAAACCCAGTAAGTTATAGCACAATTTTTCTCGAAGCTCCCAAATGTCAAGCATTGCCTTCTTTTTTAAAGAAAACTTTGGATAAAACTTGGAAATTTAGCAAAATATTTTTGTTTAAAAATGATGATTCAAGTAAACATATTGCACCAATATAAAACATGTATACCAAAAGCAATTTTTCAAAAGTTACATGATATATCAATATTTCATACTAATATAGGCAATTAAAAGGAGAACAACGTAACATAACAAATGTAATAAATGACTATATTAAAGTAATAATAATCAAATAAAAGAACACAAATAAACAAGTACAAGACATAAAATAAGCCATAACAAAAAACTATATGAAAGATAAAATTAAGAAGTGAATATGAAAGTAAATAAATGAATGATACATTTAAAACACCGAATCGATATCGCAATGAAAAGAATTTTAAAAATGTAATAATTTCTAGGATAACATATTTTAAATAAATGATATAAAAATTTTAAACTATATAAAAAGAAATAAAGGATGATTTATAATAAATATAATAATAATTTAATATAAATAATATTTATACACATATTTAGAATAAACAATACATGAAAATTTTATAATAAAATAATTAAAATTGTACATAATATGCAACCTTTAAATTAATACGTAATATATAATAAAAATAATATAGAATTTTTAAAAAAAAGTGATTTAATCTATAATATTAAAAAGAAATAATAATATAAAAGAAAAGAAATAGGGCTAAATTGAATTAAAAATAAAATTCGAAGTATAATTTAAAAGGACATGATTAGAACACGCGTCATATAATAGAGACCTATTGGGCAATTGTGCCATATCTCCTAAACGGCGCTGTTTCAGCCTCTGCCTTGAAATGGCCTTATGGATTAAATTGAAACAAATGGTAAAATGCAGGGGCAATTTGAAAATAAAGAAAGATGCGATTGGACATAATCACAAATAGGCAAAAATGCGAAAGGGCCTATAGGGCAATTAACCCTTTTAACAACAAACACGTGGATCCTCCCCGGGTAATCGGGTCAATGCGCGGATCCTGGCCGTTAAACGACGTCATTTTGGTGCGTATTGAATTAAGCTAAATGGCGTCATTTTTATATTACTATATAAGTCATCTTTCATAATAAAAAAAATCATTCTGAGCCCGTTTTTTAAAAAAAAATTCAAAAATCCTCCCAATTCCCCTTTCATCAACCTGGTGTCCGGTCATCGGACTTACGGGCCTCTCCACCGCACGCGCAATCGTTGGCGCCACTATGCACGGCGGCCGGATGGCTAAAACTCCTTTTCAGGTCGGCCGAAAGGTAATTTTTCTTCTTTTATTTTTAAAATAGTATTTTTTTATAAGAACTCTAAAACAAATAAAAAACTTAACTAAGATTCGATTTTTTGACTTTGAAAATCTGTTGATCTTGTTGTGGTGGGTTTATTTGTATGTATCAAAAAGAAAACAGAATATATAAAAAAACTAAACAAAATATAGTAGTAAAAAAATCACCTTCTGTTTCTTTTTTTATTCGAAAAATCCTCCATCGTACACTATTTTTTACATCCATTTATACTGTTTGAAAATGAATCTAAAAATTAAATCCCGATTCTGATTCTGATTATGTGGCTGATTGCTAGCAATCTTTCCTTTTCTTACAGGTTAATAACGAGAAACCAGTCGGTGGGGGAGCGTCGTCCTCTCGTTGATTGCGGTGCGTCCAAAGGCCTATGCTGGGTTGCGGCACGAGACCCTTGCTAGGGTTTCCAGCCGCTGAAAGCACCTTGGGCCAATTGGGCCACTTTAGATTTTGGGCCGAATTGGGTTTAGGGTAATGTTTGGGTTTGATTTGGGGTATGGTTATTTTTGTTTGGGCTGCGGTTTAGTGTTTGTAATTGGGCTTCAGATAAGTTTTGTAGTATTGGGCCACGGGTGTAAAAGGGGTATTGGGTAGTTTAATTGGACCTGTAAATTTGGACTGAAAATGGACTAAAATTTATTTTTGGTTTTATATTTATTTATTTTATTTGAATGGTTTGTGGGCCCGGGCAAATTGGGCTTATTACAACATCATTCAAATTTTATATTTTTCAAGTTTAGGAACCAAAATGGACCTAGCTATCAAGTTCAAGTGCCAAAGCGGACAAAAAAGAGTAAATGAATCAAAGTGAACCTAATTACCAAGTTCAATGGCTAAAATATATTATCCCAAAAGATAATATACTTATTTATAAAATAAAAATATTATAATTTTTTTCATAACTTATTTATAAAAAAATAACTTTTTAAAGTTTTGAAAAAATATTATTTATAAAAAGTATTATAAAAGATATTGCACAGTTTATAATTTTTTTATAAAGGTCATACATTATAAATTTTATATTATTTTTAACATAGTTTATGTAATTCAGTTGCCCTTTAACTCTTGCATGGTTGATATGTCTAAAATATATAGGTTTTTCAAGCACCTTTTTAATTATAATCTATGCAAATTTCAAGTGTATGGACAACTAATTGAGCCATTTTATTTCATATTTAGACATTGGGCATAAATTTACTGAAGTGTGTAATTTTATGAAATTTAGTATTAATTTTACATAATTTTACTATTTTATGCTATATGTTAATTTTTACTCAATTTACTACAGTTGGACCACCAAATTAATTAATGTTGAAGTCAATAAAAACACATATGCATGTAATGCAAAAAACCACTTCATATGGACGGCTAGAGGATGAAGTAGGCTAAGAAATATTGCCTCCACCCAGCTTTAAGATGGTTGCTAATGAGAATTAAGTTGCTTCTTAATTGGGTCACCAAAACCGTACAACAAGGGGAACAGAAGCCCAAATTCGGAAAGCCATCAAGAGCAACCCAATTAGCTTTGGGATAATTAAATTGAAGGCCCTCACACTTGGGAAAAAAATCACAAATTAGCCCCCAACTTGAGCCTTGATTGCTGTCCAACCCATGCCATGAATCAAATCAAATAACCACCAACTTCCCGTTCCACAATTCATGGTCGGCCAAGTAAGGAAGCGACCTAAGAGATCCCTAAGCAATTTTTAGCAAACTCTCATGCCACTCCTTTACTAGAAATACCACCCTTCATCTCCTATTTCATTCATCCCTCAATTCACATTTCTGTCATCTTCCTCTCATCCTTCTTTCCTCTCTTCCATGCATGAGCCATCCATTTCCCCACTTCCATTTAGCTAACATTTCCCTTGAGAAAAACTCTCTTGATCAGCCACTTTGAGGAGCAGTTTGTGAAGGAGCAATTACGAGAATAGGAGGAAGTCACAATGATAGGTCTTTGGAGAATCGCTGAATTTATCAAGAGTTCCTTCTTCCTTATTCTTTATTTTTGTTTTTAGTTGTTCAATGATGATTGCAATTTGTTTAATTTTTTTCCATTAACAATGATAACTTAATTGTTTTTTAGCTGGAATGATTACAATAATTTGATAAAATTCATTTGATTCATGTTTATGATGTTCTGTGCCTCAGTTGTTCATGCTTCCAATTAAAATCATTTATATATTTCATGCATTAAAACATTTTTGACTAAGGTTCGTAATAACTTGGGAGAGCTCTATTACCTTACATAAGTTTAGGTTTGTGTGATTAAATTGTTTCAAACCTGATTCATTCCTGTTACTTCACATAAATTCTAAGGAATCATTAGTTAAATATGAACATAGAAATATACATGTTTTACTAAGTATAAAATTTCAAAAGAACTTATATTAGGTTCAAAGTTAATGAATGATCGAGTTGCCATGGAATTTTTTTAAGAATATTGTTAAACATGATGAGAATAAATTGAGTCAAATTTTGTAATTATTCTAGCTTATTTATGTTATTTTTGTTAAACTTGTGAAATTGTTGCTAAACCATCATCTTGCATTTTATTTCATCTTATTTGCATTTAGGTTAATTTTTATCTAGTTAATTAATTTAATTTTAACATCTATCATCCCAAATTATTGTGTTTTCTTTACTAGTTTTTAAATTCATAATTTTGCAATTATTTGATTAACAGATACAGTCCCTTTAGACACAATAACTCTTTTTTCTTACTTGGTACTTGATAACTACTATGTATACTTGCACTTTCCATCGCTAACTAATGGTTTTTTAAGAAACGTGTTTCGATTATAAACATTTAATAATTACAAATTTATACATCATACAAATCACTATCATTATCAATCATCGATGGCATGTAACACTTCTTACCCAACCTGACGTACAATATGAATGGAAGGTGCTACTGAAGCACGTACTTATCGAAAATCTTAGATTATTTACATTTTCAATCTTTAAAATATTTTTAGAAAATCATTAAATAAATTTTTGAGATGATTTGGGAACTTTAGAAATAATTTAAAATAATTTAGAAAAGGTTTAGAAGTGATTAGGGTGTTTGAGGCTAAAACGAGCACTTTGAAGTCCAAATAGCCCAAAATAGTGCAGTAAAACAACTTGCCATAGTTGTATCAGTACCACTAGGGAGTTGTAATGATACATCTCCTTGGAATTACTCACTATCTTAGTTGTTCCAAAACAACTGAACAATGTACCAATACCCTTATGTATGTATATATTGCAATTATGTCTAACAGTATCGTTCTGATAATTCACAATTACTTAATCATGGAGTCAGTCCACAAGAAGTACCATGATTAAAAACTCCTTATTGTATACTCTTTATGAAAGCAATTCATCCAACTTCTTTGTCCAATGACCTCGTCATGTGTGTATTACTCTCATTTGATATCCTTGATTCCTTTAAGTTAAATCCCTTCACTCATACAATCTTATTTTATCTCGAATGATTAGTATGATCACTGTCAACAAATGACTATGATAAATTGCTCGTTCGAGAACAAGTAACCTATGGCCACGTTCCATATTTATCAATCCACATAATATCAATGAGAGGATATCTTCGACTCTTTAATTGAGTTATGAATTCCACTATTACTAGTAAAGCCATGTCATACACAAGTCATGTACCCAACATATTGGCTATCGGCTTGAGCACCTTTAGAGCATAAGCCTGCACTTATATCAAAGCACATGAGTTACATATGCATGGTCAGTGACTAACTCAAGATTTAGGTAAATCACACCATGAATGTCACAAGTGAAATAATTCACAAACGAATTCAGTCTACTCCAATGTATCATTTTACCAATGAATACGTCTATATCTCTACCCGTGGAGTCAACTGCTCCAATAGTCAATATTAGCCATCTCCTCAATTGGAATTGTAAACGATATAATAATTTTTCTCAATATTTCAATCAAATGCTCACTTTGATTTTTTTACAGGATTACAAACTCATTTAGATTATGTACTAAAGTAAGTTGTGTAACATCCCGAAATAGGGCCTAAACGGAACAGTGGTTTCGTGACCACAAATCTGAGATAGAAATAATTATTTTATAATTATTTTGATGTTTATGATATGATTTCATGATGGTGTGAAGATTTCGTGAAGAAATTCTATGCATAAAATGCTTAATTTGAAATTAGGGACTAAATCGAATAAGTTACAAAACTTGCATTCTAGAAGCTTTTAGTATGAAATTGCTTTGGAATATTAATTAGGAGGTCTTAAATAGCAATTTGACCAATTTCTAAAATTTTGGACGAAAATGGGCTTGTACATGAAAAATTTTCAAAGAAATGCATGAAGGGTATTTTAGTCATTTGGTAATTAAAAGATTAAAAAAGGGAAAAAGATGGCAAAATATGTTCATCTTCTTCATTAGCACAAAATTTCAAGGGTTCTCGATAGCTAGGGTTTGTTTCAAGCTTCCAAGCTCCATAGTAAGTGATTCCAAGCCCTGTTTTTAATGTTCTTTACGTTTTTGGAATCCCGGTAGCTCGATAAAGCTTATGCTAGCTATAATTTAAGCTAGGGTTCATATTTGGAAAAATACCCATAGGTGAAAAGTGTTTATTTTGATGTTTTATGATAGAATATGATGTTTTAAATTATGCTAGACAACTTGGGCTACTCGGTTTTAGGTAAAAACAAGTAAAATGGCTTAATCGGTAAAAATACCTATTGTTCATAAGTACATGTTATAGTAGGAATTTGAGGTTGTTGTTGGTAAATAAATGATCAGCATGTCTTAAAACATAAGAATTTGTGATAAAGTTTGATTTCCGAGCCTTGAGGCAAAAGTTTAAATATGCAAAAGTTTAGGGGCAAAAATATAATTTTGCCAAAATTGGAGTCAGGGACTATTTTGATAAATGTGAGTATTAAATAAGCTAAATTTGCTATTATAGATCAAGAAGAATGAAATTCGGGAGTAGATCGGGGAAAAGAGAAAGTAAATGACTAAATTGTTAAGTTTAGTCATATTTTGTATTCAGGTAAGTTTACAGTAAATAAATGCAATATTTCATTATTTTACATTAATGTTGTTAATTTCCAGCATCTATACATTTATTTTACGAAAATATTCAAAGTCGAATCATAGATGAGATGACAGAGAAAGAGTATCGAAAGGTCCCGTTGAACTTTAGAAATATAGGGATACAAATGTCATGACATTTGGGGTTGACAGGACAGGACAGGAATGAGCCATGTAAGCCCATATCAGATATATGGCTTTGGAGACAGGAATAATCCATGTAAGTCCATATCAAATATATGGCTTTGGAAAGACAGGAACATTTCATGTAAGTCCATGTCAAGGACATGGCAATGGCAGATTATTATCAGACAGGACAACCCGAATATCCCTAGTATTTCAAGTGGTTCAACGGGCTATTGTACAAGTTAAATTATGGAAATTTTATCAGAAAGGGAAAGGTAAGTTATATTCATGAGTACTGAAAAGATCAGGTAAGAAAGAAGACAAGTGAATAAGGAAGACTGTAGGAAATGAGGTGTAAAGAAAGCTTATGATGCTAGGTGATATATTGAATAATTATCGTTTATGATGAATGTTGTAATTTATTTGCTTGTAAACTTACTAAGCCTAGTGCTTACTCTCTTTATTTTCCTTCTTTTTATAGTTATTGTGAAGCTCACTCAGGAATCGAAAGGAACGTCGGAGATCCAGTCACACTATCGAAAGAATCATTTTGGTACAGTTAGATGTCTCATTTCGTGTATGGCATGTATAGGGACTTGGCTTCTTTTGATATGATAAGTTCAATGAATGGTGTATAAATACTTGTTAGTGAATAGCTAATGGAATGGCTAAACATATACATGTTTAATAGTATGTATGCTTGAATGGTAACTATTACAAGGAAACTATGAAAAAGGTGAAAGTAATTTAAAAACAGATTCAAACAGCAGCAATGACATGAGTTTTAAAAATCACTAAAAATAGTAGAAATGGAATTAAAAGGTGAATGAGGCATGAAATTAAATCTTAATGAGTCTATTTTCATGTAGAAGAAACAGAGTAAGCAAAAGAGTAGTATATTATGAGTTATTTGAACTTGAGTGAGACTACTCTAGACTAACTCTGTGATCCCCTGTTCTGACTTTAAAAATTCACCATAAATTGTACATAAATAATTAGGTGTTATAATTTATATTCCTAGATTTATTATTGAGTATAGTTTTTAATGAAACAAACTTCATGCCTATTTGAGTTTTGTACAAAGAGAAACTTTATTTGTAGTGAACAGAGGCCAGAGTAGTCGGACTGTGCAACAGGGGAGACTTTAACTAATAAACTGTACTAATTGGCTGAACCAAAAATTCTAGAAAACAATTAGTAAATATATATATGAGTCTAGATTTAGGAAAAATTCACGGATCTTAATTTCGAGTTTCGTAACTCGAGATATGATTTTTTTTGTAACCGTGATACAGTTGGACAGTTTTATAAGGAATAGAGAAATATTCATCATTTAAGTAATCGGTAATATTTTATTGATCCCGGTTTGGTCCCGAACTATTTCAATACCATGATTTAGGGTTTCTATGACCCCTTTTTAGGGACGTATTGAACAAATATAAATAAATTAATTTTAAAAAGCAAATTTTTATGCTCGTTTGAGTAAGTAAAGTCTGGTAGCGCCTCGTGCTCGACTCCGGCGACGGTCTCGGGTAAGGGGTGTTAAAAGTTGTCTTTCTCGCAATGTAAACATTCTTATAGTGCCACTTATCATTAGTTTGAACTTAGACAATCAATGAGCTAATATTTGCTTGTCACAATTATGTTATGCATGCAAAATATGAAAGAAATAAATATAAAAGATATAACAATGAAATGTGAAACTTATTTATTCATCGTTCAAATACATAGAAAACAATTACATGTTTACTACAATATGGGCATATTTCCCAACAATCTTCCACTTGCCCTAGTGAAGTAAATGTGTCATGTTTGCATTCCCATATCATTGACGTGTTTGTTAAAACTCCTAGTTACAAGAGTCTTAGTAAATACATCCGCAAGGTTATCTTTAGAAGCTACTTTTACCACATCTATAATCCTTTCGGCCATTTATTCTCGTATCAAGTAATACTTCTGATCAATGTGTTTTGTCCTCTTATGACTTCTCATTTCCTTGGTATTAGCTATTGCCACATTATTATCACAATACAATATTAGAGCTTTTTCCATACTAGGAATGACTTCAAGATTGGTTAAGAACTTTCAAAACCATATTGCTTTTTTCGTTGTCTCAGAAGTAGCCACATACTCAGTTTTCATACTAGAGTCAGCAATACAAGTTTGTTTTACACTTCTCCACACTATAGAACCACAACCTAGGAGAAATACATTTCCTGATGTCGATTTCTTTGAATCTTTATAGGTTTGGAAGTCTGAGTCTGTGTATCCAATAAGAGTAATGTTCTCCCCAAAATACATAAGAATATAATCCTTGGTTCTTTTAATATACCTTAATATATGATTTACAGCTTGTCAATGCCTGAGACCAGTATTTTTTTTTATATTGACTAACCATTCCTACTATGAAATAGATATCTAGATGTCTGCAAAGCATCGTATACGTAAGGCTTCCAATTGCCGAAGCATATGGAACCTTACTAATATACTTTCTTTCTTCTACTATCTTAGGACAATCATCTAAAGAAAGATAAAAACTTGATGCTTATAAATAAGGAAGACCACCTTTTTGTCATTTATATGCTTACAAACACAAGGTTATGCTTATAAACATAATGTTCATAAGTGTTTTGCTTAAACCCAAAAGTCTTCATTGTTTGATCAAATCTTTTATTCTATGAGTGAGACACGTACTTAAGTTCATAAATGGATCTTAGCAGTTGCAAAATTTCTCCTCCTTTCCTTTGACAATGGAGCTAGTGGGTTGAACCATATAAATGGTCTCATTAAGATAACCGTTCAAGAATTTTGTTTTGACATCCATTTTCTAGATCTCGTAACCGAGAGCAGAGACAATGGATAATAGTATGCAAATAGACTTGAGCATGGCCATTGGAGAAAAGGTCTCATCGTAATAGATGCTTTCTTTCTATGTGTAACATTTTCTTACAAGTCTAGTTTTATGTGTTTCAACTTTCCTTTCCGCATTTCTCTTTTTCTTATAGATCCACTTATACATGATGAGTTTAATCCCAACCGGTAAGTTTATAAGTTCCCACATCGTATTGGATTTCATAGAATTCAGTTCAAAGTCTATGGCCTGTTTCTAGAACTTGGAATCAACGTCTTGCATAGCCTCCTCGTAAGTGAGTGGATCATCATCCTCGTGATTGGCTTCTGTATTATAAATAGTACCATCATAGATGAATAATTCTGATTTCTCAGAAAATCTTCCACTATAACGGATTCCCTTATGCTATTGATTGTTTGTATGTCTTTCTACAACTTTCTCGAGAATTGCACATGGTGATTGTTCTACAACTCCCCAAAGTTCCTTAAATACCACTTTACTTCGAGGCTTAAAGTTATCCTTGTAGCTTTTCACGAGAAAAGTAGCATGAGTAGAAAATTTGATCGTATTATCTTTCGGATTGTAGAATAATCCACTATTTGTTCCTTTCAAATATCTTACAAACATGCACAATTCTGTTCGTACATCCAACTTCTTTGCATCATTATCCAAAATGTTTGCTGGACAACCCCATATTCTAAAATGATTTAGAGTGGGTTTCTTTCCATGCTATAGTTCATAAGGTGTCTTACAAGAAGACTTGGTTGACACATCATTCAGAATATAGCAAGCCATTTGTATGACATATCCCAGAAGGAAGTATGGAGTTGTGAATAGCTTAACATTGAATGAACCATGTCAAGCAAGGTTTTATTCATTCTCTCAGCTATGCCATTTTACTATGGAGGGCCTAACGCAATCAACTGAGATACATTCCCATTTTCTATGAGGTATCCTAAGAACTCATCGGACAAGTGTTCCTCACCCAATGAGAGGTTTATGTGCAAACCTAAGCCCCAATCGATGAAAGCTGTGAAGGAAGAAAATGACGATGATAGATTCGAACGAATCTTAAAAAAGCTTAAACATTTGGAAACACCCATCAAGCTGACAAGGGCAATGGCATAATTAGAGAACCAACCAAAGGAGGCGAGCTATGTCAATAATAGGGATCGATATCCCTATTCAAATACTTATAATCTTCGTTAGAGAGATCATCTAAACCTTAAGTGGGTAGGTAACCAAGGAGGCATAAACCAAGCCCAAACTTGATCAAATCTTCCTTATCAACCTCTACCATTGCAACAATGAGTTGTGGGTAATGACCCTATTGCATGTGGTCAAATATTCGACTGACTGAAGAGGGAGATACAAATAATGAAGACGAATATTTGACAAGTTCAATCTACATGTGAACGACTCGAATCCTAAATGGGTAGTCTCTATGACCAAATGAGCCAGCTAATGATAATAATTTAAAAGTAGTGATATTAGACAAGGTAGCAGGATACATTAGTCAAGGATTGGGATTCATAATCCCCTTCAATTTTTTAGTTCTTGATTGTAAGAAAGATCGAGAAGTCCCTATTCTGTTGGGTAGGCCATTTCTAACCATTTCTAAATTGACTATTGATCTTGAATTAAATGAGCTAATTATAAAGATCGATGACGAAATAGAAGTGTTCAAATGTGGCCATGATTCCCACATTGAGGGATTAGCTACGAAGGAATGTTACATGCTATTTAATTTAAACCCTAATGATCTCGATCGAAGGCATTTCCCGAGTTATGCAAGTGTAGGTACTCACAAGATAAGAGAAAGGGATAAATGGCAAGACTTTGGTAGAAGAAGGAGTGATTACAAGAGCCAAGATGGGCAAGATAGATAGTTGAAGTCGATTGTAAAGTTCAAGGAATTTCCGGACAAATCCGGTAGCACAACATAAATTTTAACCATCGAACTTAACCAATTTGTAAATATTGTAGACTAAGTTGTTTTTAATTTGTTTGATTAGGAATTAGATTAGTTAATCTACATTAGAATTAGAAGGAAACATTTTTCTGAAGGTAATGAGAAAGCTAGATGCTGGAAGGGTGCATGTACGAGCAACTAATGACTCTCTACAAGTCCCAGTGAGGCCAAATTGAAGTTGTGTCATCACATAACAATCCCATGACGCGACACAACCCTTGTGAAACCAAGAATTCCAAAATTCTTTATCGTGTTATGCCAAATCCTATCTATGGCGTGACATATCTTTGAATTCAATACAATAGGGGAAATATTGTTAAGTCGAGCTATGCACCCCTTGTGGCACAACACAAAAGCCATTTTTGAAAACTTTCCATCCTTGATTTAATGTATTCTTCAGAGATTTTCACCAATATTGGATGGCAAGAAAAGCCTTATATGACTCTTATATATTGCCCTTACTAGCTACCACACCCTTCAAGCTGTCACAACCACCTAAAGCAATATTTGCCACTCTTTTCCTTAGGATTCTATAAATCTTCTACTTCTTTTGTGTTTTTTAACCCCAAAACCATGACCACCAATCGATACAACGAAGAATCAGTTGTTGACAATTTTGAAGGTCTTCGAAAAATGTAGAATGAGTAACACTTGAGAGAGATTCAGTGGAAAGATCCACTTCAAAAGAGAGGTTTTGAGCCTTTAGCATCTTCCAACAGTAAGATCGACTTCATGGTTGGGAAAAAATTTGTACTCTCCTAAAGGAACCAATATGCATCCCAATTGCCCAAGAATTTTATGTCATTCTTAAAGAAGTCGCGACAAATCAAGAATGAGAAATACCATGGTGTCGATTAATTGTTTTAGAGAAAAGAAGTTTCGGTATCACCTTTGAAAATATCGAGGTATTATGCCACCCCTATATCCCTTTATGGTTTTGTACAATGAATAGATATCATGCAATTTCTAAGAGAGAAAAAGAAGGCATAATCAATCTACTAACAAATGGACGAGGTGCGTGGGAACTACATCCCTAAACAAAGTTCCCAACATCAATCCCGCAAGAACAACTACTCCGACAGCAAGAATGTGGCTACAGTTTATCAGCACTCGAGTTTTTCCAGCTTTTGATATGTCCAACGTAAATACATTACAAGCTACTATGTTGTATGCCATAATACAAAAAAAAAAAAGAATTTGTGTTGGTACATAGATATACCGAAGCATGTTGTTTTGTGTCAGGAAAAATAAGGTCAAATTGCTTTTCTTGAATTGAGTAACGGCCTTGTGTAAACAAGCATGAGTACTAATGGGAAAATCAGAATGTTACTTAAAATAAAGAACCATTAAGTCAAAACCCCATTTGATTCATAAATGTAGAACTCTGTTGTACTGGCCAGACTTTAGTGAAAGAAAGATTAAAGGGACTGATCTGATTCATGAGACAGATGATAAAATAAAGGTTATACGAGACTGCTTGAAGCTATCTCAGATTGAAAAAAATTGTATGCTGATTTGAAAAGAAAATATATCGAGTTACATTTTGGTAATAAAGTGTTTCTGGAAGTTTCACACTGGAAGAAATTTCTACATTTTGATAGAAAAGAGAAACTCAATCCGAGATTTATAGGGTCATATAAGATTCTTAAAAGGATTGGTTCAATAGCTTACAGTCTAGCTTTGCCTTTAAAACATGAAAAGATTCACATGTCAATATTATTTCATTATCGTTCTGACCCTTCTCATGTGTTATCTTCCGATGAAATAGAATTATAGCCTAATTTGATGTATAGTAAAGAACCAATTAGAATTTTTATTTAGGAAGCTAAAATCTGCGAAACAAACGAGTATCGTTAGTAAATGTGTTATGGCAACGTCATGGTATGGAAGAGACTATGTGGAAACCGAAAAATAACCATAAAATTGTTAGAGTATGCCCAAAGACCAACTATGAGATGATTGTAATCATATACTCATTTTACCTTGTTTGTTAATATAAGGCATTGCTATTGTTATGTTAATTTCTTTTTTTGTGTGTACAAATAAACTGGTTTAATAAAGTCCTGAGAATAATATGATTATTCTTAAAAAGCCCTTTGTCAAGTATTATTATGGGCTTGGGAAATGATAATGCATTGAGACTAATGTGTAGTTGATTGATGACAAAATGTTGTCATTGACATAGAGATGTCAAAATTGATACATGAGTATGTGTTAGAGAACAACATACTGGACTAACCTGCTATGAGTATGGTTATTGGATTATTATGTAATAGTCACAGCATTACTCATAGTGATAACTATGTATATGATCCTCAGACTTGAGATAATCATTGTCCTAACATAGTGAGTTGTATATTTTGACACAACCAAATGTCTGCCACAACAAGTTATACTATAAAGGCTGATGTTGGGTATGTTGCAATCTATGTAAAGGGATATTGTGACGGCCTTAAAACGACCCTAGTCGGAATGTGGTCTCAGGACCACCAAACCGAGGCATGAAATATATTTAATGTTCATTTTGATGCCTATTATATGTGTTAATTCATGTGTGACATGTTTGGTGTGTCAATTTAGAGTTATAAATTTGAATTTCACTTAAAAGGACTTAGTTGTGAACTTTGAAAGTAAACTAGCTAGATGTGTGATGACTAATAAATGCATGCATGCAAAATAAGGGACTTGCATGTCAAATTGCCCATTTTGTGATAGTGGATGGTAATGATGAAGTTTTGGCATCTTGTGACTTGTAATTTAGTCATAATAATAATAGAAATAAAAGAAATTAGTAATTTGGTAGCACAAAATTGATAAAATAGAATTAATTAAATTAAGGAAATTGGGTGACAAAAACAATGTTTTTGTTCATTCTTTCTCTTTCATTGCCGTGGCTAGTTAAAGAAGAAGAAAAATTTCTTTTAAGGGTTGAGCCATGAGTGAAGCTAATCTAAGGTATGTTTGATGCATCAATTGAAACTATCCTATGCTTTGAGTTGTTTAGAAAGCCTTTTCCTTGGTTCATGTTAAAATTTTTGACTTGGTGAAGGAAGAAGCATTCGGCCATGGAAGAAACTCATGAGATTTTTGGAATGCTTTAGGTGTTAAGAATTTCTTTGATGGCCGAGTGAACTTTAGGCAATGTAGGTATGATATAATAGCATGCTTGGATATTGTTGTTTGTGTGTGTGGTGCCGAATGTGAGTTGAAGGTATGTGGTATGAAATTTGTCCAATTTGCTTGTGAGTTTAGCATGGTTCATGCATTTCTAAGTTAACCCATGGCCAAAGATTTTAAATTATGAAACATACATGAATTCGGCAAATTGGAATTAAGTTGTAAAATGTTGATATACATTGGAAAATGATGCCTTGATGTGGAATTGAAATTAGGATGGCCGAATGAACTTGTCATTAGTGAATGGTTAAATTTGGACCATTTGAGTTAAATGAAATTAGGGGTGCTTAATGGATTGTGTGATGCCTATATGCATGTGAAGTTGAATGGGTAAGTTAAGTCGTGAAAACTGAATTTTTGTGTGACCTAAACCTACTTGTAAATCGAAAATTTTGGAGCATGTTGGTTCGGCTAGTTAGTAATGTGATAGGGGAAACTATGCTTTGATGTTGTGATTGGGTTTTTGATGAATGAATAAACTTGTTTTGGCCGAATGGCCTTAATGTGTGTGCATTAGAAATGGTAGTAGACTAATTGATCAATTTGTGCTTGCGAGAGCTTCTTGGTTAAAGAAATAACCTATTCGGTCATGTGTATGAATCCTTTGGTTAAAATGAATGTGAATTATGTACATATATGTTAAGATTGATGACTACTCTAAATGGTGCCTTAGGAAATGCTATGTTTTAAATAAGTGAATAAGAACATTAAAGAGTGGATTTTGTATAAAAATCTGCTTGGTACAGCAGCAGTAACGTGTCTTGGAAAAATCACCATAAATTGTGGGAGATGAATTAGAGGCTGAATAAATTGTGTAATTGAAGCTTAGTGAGTCTAGTTTCTTATAAAAGAAACCTTGCAAGCAAAGGGATTTCCGATAAATAGATTTTTAGAGTAGAGTGAGACAGTGTCAGTTTGACTTCGAAGTCCCCTGCTCTGTTTTTGGAAAATCACTATAAATTGTATAAAAATTGTTATAAGACCCCATTTATATGCTTAGACTCCTTAATGAGTCTAGTTTCGAATGAAATAAGTGAGGACATATTTGGAACTCTGTGCAAGGAGAAATTCGGTTCGTAGTATAGAGCGGTCGGTTTAATCAAACAGTGAATTAGGGGAACTTTAAGAAAATTCTGGTATTGATTGACCAAACCAAAAATTATGAAAATTTTATGGATTAAAGATAAATGAGTCTATTTTCATGCAAAATTTACGGCACTACATTTGGAGTTTCGTAGCTCCAGTTATGAGTAAATTATTGAATGCTGCTCAGAAAATTAGCTTGTTGTGACTTATGATATGTATGTGAAATGCTCCAATGTGCATGTGTGTTTGCAATGAGAAGAATATGCATGTATGATTTGACTATGACTGAAAATGATTCATTGAGGTGCTTGAATAAGAATTAATAGAATTAAATGTTTTATTTAGCTCAAGAGCATAGAGGGACGAGTTCGGATAAAGGGAAGGCTAAAGTGGTCGAATAGCCAACTCGTAATTCCTCGTGAAAGTTCAAGGTAAGTTTTGAGTAATCGAAATTGGTAATTAAGTTAAAATGCCATGACATACATGCTGATATTCGGACGATGTCCCATTGAGAAAGACACCTTATTCATGTTTGATCATTTGGCCGAAAGTCTAGGAAAGAAAAGTATACGTGTATGAATTTTGAATTATATGTACAGTTACGATATAAAGTCGAGAAGCATGTTATATGTTTGTATGCATATGAATTGATTGAATTGTAAGTGAAATCTTGCTATGTGAAACTTGACTACATGTGAATATATATATATATATATATATGAGAATATTTGTGATGCGAATCCGGGATTTAAGTCCCGCTGACTATATGTGGAGACTATGTCCGGGTTAAGACCCGAAGGCTATATGCAGAGATGATGTCCGGGTTAAGACCCGAAGGCTATATGCGGAGATTATGTCCGGGCTATAGACCCGATGGCTATGTATAGAGTTTACCCGAGCTAAAGACCTCGATGATGATGAGAATAAAGCCTAAGACTAATGGTCTTCAAGGTAACGATCGCTAATGAATTGCGCTGAAAGTGTTAAACTATACAGGTATGTACCCTTGGCTTATATACAAGAGGGATTTTGGACCGAATACTAAAGTCATTATGTGATTTCATATGTGTACTTGAAATGAGATTATTAAAATGATCAAAGTACAATTGGCCTATGTGAAATGTTATGTGACTTCTTGTGACATGTATATGTTATGTGAACTTACTATGAGTGGAAGCTATCCATTTTCGTATGTGATGTGAATGTATATGTTTGGAAAAAGGGTGACATACCCAAAAAGGAGAGGGAAACAAAGATATGATCAATTATGCTATAATTTGATGATCTATTTAATGTCATTGCTTAAAACTTACTAAGCATTGTAATGCTTACTCCGTTTCCCTTGTTTCCTCTGTTTTATAGATCTCTTTTTGGAAGCTACGGACTCGGGGATTGAAGCCTTAATCACCTACACTATCGCTGTTATTTTGGTACATTTGATGGTTATTTTTGGGTCAATGGCATGTATAGGCTATTTTCCTTCGGTTGAATCAAACTTCATTTTGAGTTGTAAATATTTCTAGCCATGCGAAAATGGCTTGCTTAGTCTTCGAGTTTGCTTATATGGGTTGGAGTGATTCTCATACTATTCGATGTTGTGGCATGGAATTTAGTTAGTACTTAATATGCAATGATTTTTCTAATATGATGTTTGGTTATCGAATTTGTTCGTTTTAGCCAATTCGTTAGTATGCTTATAGAACATTTAATAAGATACGATGTCCTGACCGAATCGACCTAAGTGTTATATTCAACTATTGAACTCAATGAATTCACGTCTAGCTTTGTATCTATGAACCTCGGTAGTTGTATTTTGATTTTGTAATACTCTAAACCCTAATCCGGTGATGGACAGGGGCGTAGGGTGTTACAGATATGGTTGATCAAGATAGGATTTATCCCTCCTACATAATGGGGGCAATATCTTAAGCCTCTTGATGGAGTGAGATTAGAAATACATGGCCATGCTTTAATAAGTTGATATGAGATATCACACTTATTTTTTTTTATTGTAGTCTACTCAGAATATCAAGAAATATGAGATTAGACTATACAAGTGTGACTATTCCATGACTTGTGTCCAATTTAGATATTAAAGATAAAATGATATCATGCCTGAAAAAGCTAATCACAAAAGGTTATGTCGAATCACGACTTATTGTAACTTAGGTAGCAATGATGCATTGCTAGATGCCACTTATTACTTGTAATATTAGAAACATTATAGTATTACTACTAACGTTACAATAGCCTATAAGGTCACACCCTATAGTTGAAGCGAACAGAACTCAAATACATTTGTTATTGTATTTAACCGTCACATGAAGTAAATTAATTATTGAATTAATTTAATTTGATAGTTAAATATTGAACACATTATATGTAAAAGTTTGTTGTACACATATAGAGAACATAGATAAAATTAATATATGAATTTGATTCATACAAAATATTAATTGAATATATTTAATCAAAATTATTAATATAAACAGTTATAATAATTTCAGTCAAAATATAAAAGGACATGGAAATCGATATTCTTTAGGAAAGAATATAATTTTTATTTTGACTTTCCATTTATTTCTCTAAAAATAAAGGAATAATCCCGTTTTTCCCTGATATGTGATATCAAATAAAAATAATAGGAATAATCCCTGACGTGTTAGAGTTACTAAAAAACACAAACACACAACTAAAAAGGTATAATAGTCGTTCTTGAAAATTCTCTCTAAAAAGTTCAAGACAATTTTGATGTTTGTTCTTTGACTAAGTGGATTATGTAAAGGCCGAGATGTTATTATTGAGGCTTGGAATCGACATTTCCGAAAGGGATCCTATCAATAACCTTATTGTTTTTTAGTTTCGAAAGGTATATTTTTTAGCCTTGTTTCAACCCGACTCGTTCCTCGTACATGGATCCATGACTGATGATCGTCGAAATATTTTTTCCTGTTGCATCATAGGGTGTACCAGCGATTCAACAAAAATCAGAATACACTAATCTATTACCTGGTAAAAATTGAGGACGAAATTTCTTAATGGGAGAGAGTTATAACAACCCGAAAGCCAATGGTGTCAGAAAATACGATTTCAGAACCCCATTTCTGATGTTTGAGTTTGTAAATATTATTATTTAATTTTACAAGGTTAGTATAAAAATATATTAAGGTTTGGTCCTTAATTTTATCGAATTGATAGTTAATCAAGGTATAATGACTAAATTGTAAAAGGTCGCAACTATAGATTTATAATTGGCCAAAGGCTTATGGACTTATTTCGTGATTAAACTAAGGTTTAAAATGGTAAATATACCATTTTAGAATATTAGTGGAGGGTTAGGTATGATTTCAATTTATAAATTATTCCATGCATTGAACAACCATTGTTAAGAAGAAAGGAATTCAACTTTGAGCCTTCAATTGATTAGTCCAATTTAGTCATTTTCTTATAATTTTTATGTTTTTGAGGTCCTGGGAGCTTGATTTAGCTAACCCGTGTACTGATTTGCAAAACTGTTAAAGTTTCTAAAAGTTACCATTGATGAGTTCTTGATGAAATTGGAGTTAAATGGTTATTTTTTAAGCTTGGATATGAAAAATGACTAATTTGTAAAGAGAAAATTATTTTTTTCACAGAAAATAAAATTATTTTTTTCACAGAAAATGGGCTCAGAAGCCACTACTTCAATTAACTCAAATCATAAATTACATAGGCGTGGATTTCACTTGGGTAATCCATTTCAAAATGCAAATTACAATTTTTAGCCAATGGTAATTTACAAAGATGATTGCCACTTTGTTCTTGGATCGCCCAATCCACTTAACTTCAAACTCAGAAAAGAAGTCAAGCAAGTTGATGGCCTCCTTAACATCGTGACCAATAATGGTGATATCCTCCTTACTCTTTCGCACCCGATTAATAATGCTTGCACTATCGAATTTGAAAATGACTCTCAAGATTTTTTGTTCGGGCCAATTTAATACCCTTCATCAATGTGCAAATTTCAACCCACTCCACCTTAATGTGCTCCATCTTATATACCGCCATACCACCAAAATGTAAAAAGAAAATTGTTAGTTTTTAATGTAAGGGCTAAAATGTAAATAATTCAAGATTGGTATGAAATTTCTTGAATTTATGAACAATAGAGGGTCTTAGAAGGATGTAATTAAGATCGATTTAGAAATCAAATCACAAATTTGAAAGTTATGGCAATTTCAGTTTTAGGGACTAAATTTAATAAAATGCAAAACTTTAGGGGGCAATGAATAATAAAATTGAGTTGATATATGCTTATAATAGGATAAAATAAGAGGGTTGGAATTGATAAATTGAATTGAATTATTGTATAGATCGAGAAGTGAACCAAACTAGGGATAATTATGAAAAAGGCGAAATTGTTTATTAGTCCTTGAAGATTTGGTTGTTTTGTAACACCCCATACCCGTGTTAACACCGAAATAGGATACGAGGTATTACCAGAATAGTCCACATGTAATCATAATAAACTGAGTCATAAAATGATTATCTAAATTAAAACCCTTCAACAATTCATTCATCCTTTAGACATTGAATTTATATATATATCATAAACTTGTAGCTTAACTAATATTAAACCATCTTGATAGCATAATACGTGTGATGTATCAAATATTAGAGATCAATATTTTAAGTAATATTACTACAATATACAACAAAATACTCAAGCCTTCTATACATGCCATAGATCCAAAGTATGTTTACAAAATACCAAAAGGAAGGATGGATAGTGTTGGTGAGCCTCCGACAAAATTTTCCCAAGTCACGAACAAACTCGATTACACTATAAAATAAGACAATAAAGAAAAAGAAAGCAAAGTAAGCTTATAGCTTAGTAAACAATATGTAAATAATAAAAATAATAAACTATTAATTGCATTTATAAATCCCAAAATATGTTTCCAAAATTATACAACCTTTATCTCACATGAATTTACCATTTACTTAAATTCAGTACAAGCTGTCCATTTGAGTCCCAGTCACTAAATTATTTTTTTCTAGAGCTACGGAGCTCAAAATTAAGATCTGTAAATTTTCCCAAAAACTAGAATCATATGTATTCTTACCATAAAAATTTCAGAATTTTTGGTTTGGCCAATTAATACAGTTTATTCATTAAAGCCTCTCTCATTTCGCTACCCGACAATCCTAACCACTCTTCACTACCATTTCAATTTCTCTTTATACCAAATCAAAAGATGTTCAAATTTGTTTCTTCTAAAAAATATACTCAATAAGGAATCTAACCATATAAATTATGTTCCATAATTATTTTTTTACAAATTTTAATGATTTTTCCAAATCAAAACAGGGGATCATGAAATCATTCTGAACCAGTCTCACAAGAATTTAAATATCTCAGAATATAGAAAGCTTTTACTGCCTCTATTTCTTTTACATAAAAGTAGACTCAATAGGATTTAATTCCATATCTTATTCAACCTCTAATTCAATGTATATTATTTTTGGTGATTTTTCAAATTCAACCCATTGATGCTATCGTAAACCGTTTTATTTCTGATTTCACCTTTTCCATAATTTCCTCATATAAATTTTCCAATAACACTTGTCCACATCAAATTTACCGAAGTTCGATCATTTATTGAACACATTACTCACATACTTATATACACATATATCTGCGCTTAGTCTTTACACAATCGCACTCATTTTCACTTGGTTACTTTCTCATTGAACACATCGGAATAGAATAATAATAAATATTCGGTGACCTGCACAAAGTATTACCTTTGAATTTGAAGTTAATTGGTGCACATAGTAGCCTTCACTTAGTACTACACATGTGACCATAATCATCCCTTAGACATATTGACTTGCACTTAATACCACACATGTGATTGACATTATCAGGTACGCATAGTAGCCTACACATAGTACTGCACATGCGACCCCAACCATATGGTACACGTAGTAGCCTGCACTTAGTACTACTCACGTGATCTAAACCTTCTTGAACACATAGTAGTTTGCACATAGTACTACACATGTGTTTTCACCCCGAATCATTCATATCTTTTCTATTCTGAAAGTTCAATAGAGAATTACTCATTTTATCAATTCGTTCTTATTCAATTACAATTCATAATTTACATCGAATAATTATTCCATGTCCAATCCCATCTCATAAAATATGATAAAATATTATAACATAAATAAATAAAAATAATGCTTTATTCACATGTTAACTTACCTCGATGCAAAATGTGACGAGTTTATACTCTAATTCACCACTTTTTCTTTTCCCCGATCCAAGTCGATTCCACGTCTTTCTTAATCTAATAATAACACATTTAGCTCATTTAATACTCATAGTATTCAATTGGATCCAAAAATCGCATTATGGAAAAATTACATTTTTGCCCCCTAAATTTCACAAATAACGATTTTGCCCCCACGCTCATAAAATAATTTTTATTAAATTTTCTTGCATTTTAAGCCTAGCTGAACCTTTTCCCTCTAATAGCAGCCCATAATTCTCACTAAATCATACATTTACACATATTTCACAACTTGTTACAAACTAGTCCTTGTACGCAATTTCGTCGAAAATCGCTTGGTAAAAGACGTTTATCACACTCCAAACATTCATATTCTTTCATAAAACATCAAAATAGATGCATATCATTCATGGGTAAATTTTTGAACATAAACCCTAACTCAAAATCATGATAGAAATAGGTAAACCGAGCTACAATGATTTCAAAAATACGAAGAACATTAAAAACGGGGCTAAGATGCACTTGCAATCAAGCTTGAAAGATGAAAAAACCCTAGCTATGGAGAACTATCAATATTCGGCCAAGAGGTAGGAGATTATGAACAAATTTTGGCTTATTGTCCCTTTTTATTCTTTTATTTACAAAATGACTAAAATGCCCTTACTAAAAAAATCCTAACTCACCTATTCCATGTCCATTTTTGTCCAACAATATAACAAATGAACTAATTACCATATAAGGACCTCTACTTTAAAAACCCATTACTCACAAGTACCTTTATGAACTAGAACACACATTTTTCTCCTATTTCAATTTAGTCCTAAATATCAAATTGAGCACCCAAGCGATAAAATTTCGCAACGAGATTTTCACACAGTCATTCAACCACACAATAAATATTAAAAATTAATCGCAATAAATTTTTCTACTTCAGATTTCTGGTTTCAAAACCACTATTCTGTTTAGGCCCTAAATTGGGCTTTCACATGTTTTCTATTTTGAATAGGTAAATTCATATGGTATAATTGTATTTAAGTTATTATATACTTGAATTATGAATTTTTATATGTTTGATAGTAATTTAAATTATTTGCAATTTGGTACAAAAGGTGAGGTATGGACTAAATCGTAAGGAAATGATAAATTGAGTTATTTAATGAATTGATAGTTGATTATGATTGATCGAATCATATTAGTATGTTTGTGAATAATTATCGAGAAAGAGGACTAAACTGAATAAAATGATAAATAGTGTAAACTGATAAAAATGTGAAATTGAATTGGAATTGGAGTGATTCATTAGATATAAATGAAATGATTATTTGATTGATGAATTAAAAGTGATAAATTGTGAATTGACTATAATTAAAATTTAATGGTTATTACCCTATTAACTATTCGAGCAAAGTCGGATATAATTGGCATGCCATAGGATAGATCGAGTATAGGTTGGTGAGTGTTGGGCACAACTTTACTTTGGTTATACTGATGAGCGTAGGGCGTAACTTATTTACTTTGGAATTGTTCGATGAGGCATTGGGTGCCAAATTTGTGTGTTGGTTGGATTTGCATATCTGTTCGAGCCAGGTTAATAGGGGTATAAAATGAAGATGGGATAAATGATATACGAATTAAGTTGATAATATGATTTGATGATACAAATAAATATTGTGATTTATGAATATTAGCAACATATGAAAGATCATGTGAACTTATTATACAAGCCTGGAGGGTCGATATGAAAATGTGACGAATTAATGATGTTGATTTGAAATTCGAAAAATGAAACGAAATAGTGAATGACATTATATTGAAATTGGATGTATTGTTGATAATAGATGGAAAATTATATGAAATTGATATTGAGTTGAATGAATGGTGATTGAGAATGCTATATGCTCGAATTACTATACGATGCGATATATGTTGATACTCATCTTGTTGATATATGGTTGCCATGTTTAGGCAAACTCATAAATCTAGTATATTTTCGAATTTAGTTGTAAATTTAGGTGAATTGTCGTTTAAATGCTTATGAACTTATTAAGCATTTCTAATGCTTACCTTGTTGTTTCCCTTTCCCTATAGATTGCCAACTTGTAGAACGTGTCGATTGGATTACCTCGAAGCTCACACTATCCTGCTATCACTCGGTTGTCTTTTGATCGTTTTTAGACTCGGTTATGTGACATGCACATAGGTTTCTTAAAAATGTTGGTTTGAATTTGGTTAATGCTTGATTTGGTGCAATCTAATGTCAATTTGTATATGTTTGAAGTGGTATGTGTTGCAATATTTTGAATGGCTAGTTGATGGAATGGTATGTTTTGAATTATATGATTAAGATATTTATATGGTTCGTAATTGGTATGTTTGAGGTGTTGAAGTGGGAAGAAAAATGTATGTCATTTGGCAATGGTTTGGCCTTGTATGCTAAGGTGATAGAATGATGTACTTAATGGTTGATTAAGTAATGTAAATTTGATAGAAAGTTGAATGTGGTTAGTTACACTTGTGTAGGTATGATTTGGATTGGTTTTATATAAATTGAAGTATGTATATAAGTATCATTTGAGTGAATTGTTTGGTTGACTTGGAGTAGGTACCAAAATGCAGAGTTTTGAACCTTTATCTCTGAGGTATCAATACCTAAGCAATTGTCGATACTTTGGCAATTTTTCTTAATTTTAAAAACATCGAATCTTGAAATAGGATCGATACAAGAGGTAGGGTATCGATACCTTGAAAGAAGTATTGATACTTTATGGCTGGTATCGATACCTCTGTTTTAATTTGATTTTTATGAAATATCAAAGCTCAATTTGGTATCGGTACCAAATGAGGGTATCAATATTTTGATTTGGAAATTTTGAAAATTTTACAAATTGGTCCTATTTCATGCTCGGGTCAACAAAAGAGATTTTGTAAGCTTGATTAAGGCTCGAATTTGATTGTATGGTTGTAACAGTCCGTTTTCAGTAAAATCAGAACATTAGTTTCGGGACCACAAATCCGAGGTCAAAAAATTTATTTTATTATTATTTTAATGTCTATAGCACGATAGTGGAGTCGTATAAAAAATTTGTTAAGAAATTTTTTCGTTTGCATGCTTAATTTGTGAAAAAGGACTAAATTACGTAAAATGTAAAACTTGAGTTGTATAAGATAAATGTGTCAATTTGCTATGAAATTAAATGGTTGGAGGGTTTATGTTGTAATTAAGTCATTGACATGTTTAGTGAACATTTTTGGACATGTATTAAGTGATTTTAATGTTAATTAATAAGGTTAATATGGTAATTACTTAAATAACTTAAAAATAAAATGAATAAAAGAAAGATATCATCTTTCTTCTTCTTCCCCAACCAAAAATTAGAAATAAAAGGAAGCCATTAAAGAATTTTAAAGGTACGACCATAGATTTTTGTCCTGTTTTTAATGATTTCTATGTTTTTAGAGTCGTTGTAGCTCAATCTAGCTAGCCCAAGGACTAATGTGTGAAACTTTTAAAGTATTAGGATGTTACCATTGATGAATATATGTGAGTTTTTAAGTATCATGATAGAATATGAATGGTTATTGTGAATTAAACAACTTTTGTTAAGTGAGTTTTGTTGAAATTGTCAATCAGGGGATTAATTTGTAAAATGTGAAAATTATGTGGTAAATGTGTGAAATAATGAAATTTATGGGCTGCTATGGCTCTATATAGAATTTAGCTAGCATGGGTGTAGATTAAATTTCATGAATTTGTATTTTTATGAGCTAGGGACTAAATTGTAAAGAAGTTAAAAGTTTAGGGGCAAAATGGTAATTTTGATATAATATGAATTTGGGTTGAATTGAGTAAAATGTGAATTAAATTTGTTAAATTTGATTATATAGATCAAGAAAAGTCACGTTCGGAATTAGATCGGGGGAAAAATAAAGTAGTGGATTGATCGGTTGATTTTTCCATACTAATTTGAGGTAAGTTCGTATGTTAATAAGCTTTTAATTATATATGTGTTTTAATGCTTAATTAATATAATTATGATGATACGACGCTATGAAAATTCTCGATGAGATATCAACAATTTACGGATCCTAATTGAACCTTAGGAATAGATAAGATACAAATGACATGTCATTAGGGGTTACCGTGTTTGGGTGCTGGTCCCGTACATTCTATCGGTGGCTGAGTTTTTCGGCATGTGTTATGGTTACTCGTTAGCTTGTGTGAGCAGCACCGTGTAGCTACATCTTGACTGTCAGCTTGTGTGAGTAGACCTAGTGATGGCTTGAGAGTGAGCATCTATATGTGATATGAGATAGAGATGGTTTCGACCATGTATTGGCACTTAATGTGCAAGATACCCGAGTATCCAATATTATTCCAAATGGTTCAACGGACACAGTGATGTTACGAGAGTGTATAAGTTCGATATGAACCAATACAGGTATGTACGTAAATCATGTGAGAATTGAATCTATGAGATTTGGGATTTCATGTCTAACTTTGTGGATGTATATGTGTTAGGCTTATGGATCAAATTGAGTTGCATTATACTATGTTTAATTACTTAAATTGTGATTAAATGGTAAGCTGAGTTTTAGGTTATATGAACTTACTAAGCTTAATTGCTTACTCTATTTAATTTTCTGTGTTTTATAGTGATTCGGAAGCTCGCTTGGTTTGGAAGTTGTGGGAAATTGCATTGCACTATTAAACTCTCATTTTGGTACTTTTGAACTTTATGTATTTTGGTTATATGGCATGTATAAGTCATTTGGCTAATGAAAGCCTATATGTTTTGTATGTTTATAGCCAATTGATTTGGCTTGATTTGGTATAAGATGTTATGTGTATATATATGTAGCAAGCCTCATTTTGTGGCATGTAGGATTGCCATGGGAGTGCCTTGATTATGGTTTGGTAATCTAAGTACCATATTGTTGAGATTGAGAAATGGCATATAGGTTATGTGTTAGGCACAAGAGTGCTTATATGTAATGGGCCAATTAGGTAGACTTTGGAAGTATATTTGGTATGCTTTAAAGTGGTCAAATGAATGTGCTTATGGATATCATGTTGTATGTGTGGATATTGATTGTTATAGACTTGGTATTGGTTAGTTTTGAATACTTATTTATGCCATGGTTGTATATGCATTATTGAGCTTAGGTTGGTACCTATTTGGGTGAGAAATATGGCTTAGAAAATAACCTATTTTCGTCTACACTGGTAGAGGCACGGACATGTGCCTCAGCCATGTGTGACCCGCGGTCATAAGACACGGCCGTGTGTCCCTTCAGATTTCTAATGAAAACAAGTCAAGGAGTTACATGGGCTAGTCACACGGGCGTGTGGTTGGCCATGTGACCCAAGTCAGTGAGTTACACGGGGTCAGACACGGGCTGAGACATGGCCATGTGATCCTATTCCGAATGCCCACACGGCTTGAGACATGGGCGTGTCTCTTGGCCATGTAAGACACACGGCCCAGTCACACGGGCGTGTGTCCCCTGCACTTTGAAAATTTTTAATGTTTTCCCAAAATATCCTTGAGTTATCAATTTAGTCCTGAATTATTTTTAATACTTGTTTTGGGCCTCGATGTAACACCCCTTACCCGAGACCGTCGCCAGAGTCGAGCACGAGGCATTACTGGACTTGTCTTATTAATTCGAGGCATAAAAAATTGCTTTTTTTAAAATTAATTCGCTCACATTCACCCAATATCCCTAAAGAGGGACCTCGAGGCCCTAAATCATCAATTGAAACGGTTCGGGACCAAACCGAGAACACTAAATTTTCCGATTACTTATGCAAATCAAAACAATTCATTTGCACTATTTATAATAAAACTGTCTACCTGCATAATAGTCACTAAATTAATTATAAATCGAGTTACGAAACTAAAAATTTAAATTCGTAAATTTTCCCTGAAACTAGACTCATATATCTTCTTATCGTAATTTTTTCCAGAATTTTTGGTGTGGTCAATTAGTACAGTTTATTAGTTAAAGTCTCCCTTGTTTCACAGTCCAATGGTTCTGACCTATCCTCACTAAAAATCAGTTATCTCTTACAATTTTCATATAGTGTTTCTGCTTGTTTCTAATGAAAATAGACTCACTAAGGAATCTATACATATAAATTATGACTCATAGTTCTTTTTATAGAATTTTTAGTGAATTTCTAAAATCAGAACAAGGGATCACAAAATCCCTTTGAACCAGTCTCACAATAATTTAAATATCTCACAATACAGGCTTCTTTTGCTTGCCCTGTTTCTTTCCTATAAAAATAGACTCAATAAGCTTTAATTATATGTCTTATTCACCATTTAATTCCATTTCTACAATTTTTAGTAATTTTTCAAATTCACGTCACTGCTGCTGTTACAAAACTATTTCATGGCCAACTTTTCCTCCTTCATCATCTCTTTGCATAAACTATCATTCAGACATACATAACATCAAAACATGTTCTTAATTAGCCATTTTAATAGCTAATCATCATCAAGCATTCACATACCATACTTAAATCATATCATAAAGACATACACACCAAATGTCCAAGTCCCTATACATGCCATAACTTAAAACATTGCAAACTATAAAATACCGAGTAGCCCTTGATAGTGTGAAACGAACTCTGATGTCCTTTTGATCCCCGAATTGGCTTGGCTACACTATAAAAGAGAGAAAAGAAAAGAAGTGAGCTACAATGCTTAGTAAGTTTACAAATAAATAAATGACAACATTCACCAAATATAAATATACTCATTACACTATCAACTAACAAAATCTTTATTTCACTTCTCCACTTACTCTTTAACTTTCCTGTTTATCATTCCTTTACCTGAAATTTCTTGTAACATAGCTTGTATATTAGCCTGATGAACAGATTGGAATCATAAGGGTACTTGGGTTTTCCTGCCTGATAATAGCCTGCCAATGCCATGCTCTAGACATGGTCTTACATGGGATGTTCCCTGTCCTGCCAAAGCCATATATCTGATATGGACTTACATGAGATGTTCCTTGTCCTGCCAAAGCCATATATCTGTTATGGACTTACATGGGATGTTCCTCAACTATCTCAACCTGCCAATGCCATATGTTTGATATGGACTTACATGGGATGTTCCTCAACTGTCTCAACCCAAAATGTCATGACATTCCGTATCCCATACATCCCTAAGGTTCAAACGGGCTTTCTGATACTTTTTCTCTGTTACCTCATCTTTGATTCAACTTGGAATATTCTCATAAAATAAATGTATAAATGCTGGAAATTAACAAAATTAATATAAAATATCAAAATATTGCATTTATTTATCGTAAACTTACCTCGGTGCAAAATACGATCAACTTGACAACTTAATCTTCTACCTTTTTCTTTCCTTGGTCTATCCCTAAATTTCGTTCTTCTTGATCTATAATTAGCAAATTTAGCTTATTTAATACCCACATTTATCAAAACAGTCCTTAACTCTAACTTTGGTAAAATTATAATTTTGCCCTTAAACTTTTGCATATTTATACTTTTGCACCAAAGCTCGGAAATTAAACTTTTTCCCTAATTCTTATGTTTTAGGACATGCTGATCATTTTCCCTTAATGGAAACATCAAATTCTCACTCAAACATATACTTATGAACATTAGGTATTTTTACTGATTATGCCATTTTAATCGTTTTTACTTAAAATCGAGTAGCACAAGTTGTTTAACATAATTTGAAACCTCGTATTCTATCATAAATCATCAAAATAAACATATTTCACCTATGGTTATTTTTCCAAATATGAACCCTAGGTTAAATTATTGCTAGAATAAGCTAAATCAAGTTATTGGGACTCCAAAAACATAAAGAACATTAAAAATGGGGCTTGGAAGCTTGAAACAAACCCTAGCTATGGAGACACAATAGATTCGGCCCTATGGAGAAGATGATAGCAATTTTACCATCTTTCTCCATTTTAATTCCTTTTAATTACCAAATGACTAAAATGCCCTTCATTAAAACTTTGGTTATTTCTACCTATGTATGTCCATTTTTGTCCATGGAAACCTAATGGTATAATTACCATTTAAGGATCTCTACTTCAATTATGCTCTTCAATTTAATCCTTTCCTATCTAAAACTCATATTTATTAACTTTTGCAATTAAACCGTAATAGGCAAATTAAACATGCAATTCATGAAATTTTCTATCAATACTTTAACACATACATCTAATCACTCGGTAAATCATAAAAAATTATCGGAATAAATTTTTCTATCTCGGATTCGTGGTTTTGCAACCACTGTTCCGTTTAGGCCCTATTTCGAGATGTTACACTCGAGGGCTCGTATTAGGGACTATATGATTGAATTTGAATGACTAATGCTTGAATATGAGAAATGAATATGAAAATGTATCATTGTTTATGTGATAAGTCTGGTATGATTGTTTATGTGATAAGTCCTCCGTAACCCTATTCTGACGACGGATACGGGTTAGGGGTGTTACAATGGCATATTATAAATGTGTTTAACATGTAAATGTATGTTTGGATAATCATTTTACTATTTTTTTAGATGTAGTTGC
Organism: Gossypium stocksii; assembly: GCA_020496765.1. Taxonomy (NCBI): domain Eukaryota; kingdom Viridiplantae; phylum Streptophyta; class Magnoliopsida; order Malvales; family Malvaceae; genus Gossypium; species Gossypium stocksii. The sequence continues at coordinate 35,263,438 of CM035623.1, read as the reverse complement.
TTTGGCAACGAATGTGACATTTCGTTGTTTGGACTTGTTGATCGGGTCGGACAAAAGGTGTTACACATCAATATTTATCTTATATATTTCAAATTTATTTATTTGAATACGTTCCTAAATAATTGAATTCATTTAAATTAATTTCAAACTTAGCCCATATAATATTTAAATTTAAAATTTCAAACTCATCAAACCAAATCAAATTAAATACATGTGATTAATATCTTAACCATATATCACGATATTATTTTTGAAACTTGTTCTTAACCCAACCATCTTCTTCACTCAACCATATAGAATCTAGGCTGTTTTAGCATGATTTTGGGTCTAGTCGAAACAGTGGTTTGGGGACCACAAATCCGTCAAAAATAATTTTTTTAATATATTTTTATGGTCTACAATTTTATGGAATGATTTTGTGAAAATTTTGTTAGAAAATTTTGAAGTTTGGGCACTCAATTTAGTCAAAAGGACTAAATCGTAATAAGTGCAAAATGTGAGTTCTATAGGTTAGAGGTGTCTAATTGTTATGAAATTTTACATTGGAGGTCCTTAGTAATTAGACCATTGGTTAAGTTGATGGACAAAAATGGACATGGTTAGGTATGCTTTTAAAGTTTTTCATTAAGGGCATTTTAGTAATTTGACAATTAAATGAATTAAAAAGCCAAATTAAAAGCCAATTTTTGTCCATCTTCCACCCATGGCCGAATTTCATAAGGAGAAACCATGGATAGAGATTTTCAAGCTTCCAAGCTCGATTGTAAGTCTGTTTTAGCCCCGTTTCTAATGATTTTTATGTTTTTGAGATCTTTTTAACCTAATCTAGCTTTTCCAAGGACTATTTTGAAGTATTATCAAAGTTTAAAATTTTACCCATGTTAGATATTTGTGTATTTTGATGCCTAATGGTAGAAAATGAATGTTAGTTGTAAGATAAACGACTTTTGCTAAGTGATTTTCAGTGAAAATGTCAAAAAGTACCTATTTGTAAAAAGTTGTAAAATGGGTGTTAAAATGTGAATAAATAAAAACGTAGGCTGCTATAAGCATGTATAAGGTTTGGCTAGGCTTGGGTATTGATGAAATTGAGTACATTTCATTTTACGAGCATAGGGACTAAATTGTAAAAATGTGAACTTTAAGGGCAAAAATGTAATTTCTGCCATAATGTGATTTTGGACTGATTTGAATAGTTTAATGATTCAATAAGTTAAAATTGATATTATAGATAGAGAAAAACGATGTCCGGAATTAGAACGGGGAAAAACAAGTATTTGACGGTTAGATCATTTTTGCCACTTTTATGCCGAGGTAAGTTTGTATGTAAATAATGCATTTTTCCATTGTGTTTAAATATTTTAATATTGCATGAATTATGTGATTGGCTCTTTAGACATATTCGGCTAAGTTACGACAAGCGAGAAATCCCGGTTGAACCTTGGGAATAGAATATGATACAAGTGACATGTCACTAGGAACCCACGAGCATATATGTTTATGTAATTCTGGGTGTTGGTCTTGTAAGTCCTACCAGTGGCTGGGTACTCCGACATATGTTGCAGATACCTGACAGCTTGTGTGAGCAACATTGTGTAGCTATGCTTTAACCGACAGCTTGTGTGAGCAGATTCGTGAATAGCTCGAGAGCGAACCTAGGTATGTTATGTGATACGAGGTAGCTTTGGCTACAAATGTGGCACTTATGTGCAAAGTTTCAAGTATCCGTTAATATTCCGAGTGTTCAACGGGAATAACAAAGATTTGAAAGGATGTGGTTATGTTACTATTTAGTATAGGTATGTACATAAAGCTTATGAGCATTGACTAAATGATATTGTGAGTTCATGGTTTTCATAAGAATGTTTTTGTGAAGGCCTTGAGATTATTGGTTCATGCTTGTGATGTATGAAATACTTGGTAAATTCAGTTAGCGATCGTGTAATTGGGTTTCGAGCCAAGTTGAGTTATGATATAGCATGTCTTATTCGCACAAATTGTGATTTATCGGATATAAGAAAAAGGAAGGATTGGCAAAATAGCCTATCAAAATGATTATGGGAAAATATGCGCTTTAAACAATTGAAAGATGTTAAAATATATGCTTAAAAAGTGAATACTCATAATTAATGTGCATACTTATTATGAGGTTGGGAATGATTGGATAATTGTGGTAACCTATTAAAATAGAGAGATTTTGGTTGTTGGACTAATGTCCAAAACATGTTAAATTATGTTTGCAAATTGATAGAGCAAATAATGTGTCTGAATAAGTTATCACTGTGAGCTTTATAGCAATATATTTTATCTTGTGTTTATATTGTTGGTCTTGGTAAATGATTCGTAATAAAACATATAAGTGATAAATTCGATAAGCAATAAACTCTTGGTAAGATGATGATTGAGTAAGTTATGCCTATGGGATTTTATTGATAATTATGTTAACTCTTTTATATGAATTGCATGATAACTGTGTGGTTAAGATGCTTATTATTTGCATATAAACTTACTAAGCTATATAGCTTACTCCCCTTCCTTTCCCATGTTTTATAGTGTTGTCAAGTTTGCTCGGGTTGGAGATCGCCGGAGATCCTATCACACTATCAAGCTATCATTTTGGGTATCGTCGAATTCTAGTATTTAGCGTTTATGGCATGTATAGGGACTCGGTCTTGTGACCATATGTGTTGATCTATAATGTTTTGTGGTTCATTTTGTATATAGCCTTGGAAGTTGACTAATGTTGATTATGAGTATATTTATATTAATGTCAATTGTGAATGTGGAAATTTCATAAATTGATGTGGAAAGGTTGATGTTCTAAGCATGATTGTATGAGAATGACATGTTATCATTTTGGTTGTGATTGTTTGGTTGCTTTTACATGCTTGAATTTATGTCATGTGATGTTGTGTAAATGTGGGCAAGTGAGGGTGGCAAAATAGCTTGGTAAATAGTCTTGTTTTTTCCTATACGAGTAGACACACTGGCATGTGTCTAGGCCGTGTTTGACACACGGTCAGCCCCACGGGCATGTGTTTAGGCCGTGTGTCCCTTGCATTTTAATTTTGAGAAACAGAATGCTCAGGATTGAGCATACGGGCAGAGACACGGGCGTGTGTCTTAGCTATGTGGACGGCACGGCCTCAAACACGGGCGTGTGCCCTGGCCATGTGAAGTCTGGACCTAATTTATGAAAAATTAATTTTCCACACGACCTAGCACACGGGCGTATGACTTGGCCGTGTGAACTCAATTTGGTCATGAGTTACAAGTCAGTGAGTTACACGGGGTCGAGACACGGGCGTGTGTGACCACACAAGCGTGCCTCATAACCACACGGGCGTGTGACCCCTGTTTAGTGGAAAAATTTTCTAAATGTTGTAAAAATTTCTAAAGTTCTCCGTTTAGTCCCGAACCACTTCCAATGCATGTTTTGGGCCTCGTAGGCTCGTGTTAGGGACATTGAGTGATTGTTAAAAATTTCAATTTGGACGCAAATTTATGACCCGAATTTATATGTTCGTTTGTGTGATAAATCCGGTAATGCCTCGTACCCTGTTCCAGCGTCGAATATGGGTAAGGGGTGTTACATGAACAAAGAAGTTAGATTGGGTAAAAAATTACGGTAAAATTGTTGTGAAAATTTATTATTGTGTATTGGATTTTATAAAAAAAATGTTATAAAAAGTTTAAAAATTTTAAACAAATGTATATGAAAATTAATTAATTAATAAATTATTTGCGATACTATTCGCATGTTTTAATCAGTAACTGTTAGTATTCAATAATAAAAAAACAAATATTTAAAAAATAAATTTAAAGTGGATACAAAATGATTACGTTAAAAAAAATTAAATTAAAACATAATCATTTAGGTTTCATTAAATTTCAAATTTAAGGTTTTTTTTATAATAAATTTAAAAATTTTAAACATAATCATATTTATTGCAATTTTTGTCACAGCCATAATGGAGTCACAACCATATTTTATTAATTTAGTGACAAAAATTAGCAACGAATATTTTATTAACATACCTACATTGCATAGATTCATTTAATATTTTTTTTTGGAATCACAACCATATTTTATTTTAATTATTTAGTAATACGTCTCATTATAGGTATTCATTTAATATTTTATACTCTTTTTAATATTTAAAATATTTATTAAAATTAGTTTTATTTTCAGTTTATCATACATATAAATTTATAATATATTTTGATTAATAAATATTAGATAAAAATGTATGAGAATGCACAAGATATTAAAAGTATTTAAATTCATATTTAATAAAAACTATTAGATAAAATAAAAATAAATGCAACAAATGAGGGAGTATATAACCTATGTTTGTTATATTATATAATGCATATATGATATGAAAGAGAATTAATTTTATATGAGAGAAAAAAATCAAATTTCATTTTAAAATGCTATAAAATTAGACATAAGATTTCGTGTCATCAAATTTCAAATCTGAAAGTTCTAGAGGCAAAATTTTTGGACAAGAATATATATGAAAACCGAATTTGTGGAGTGAATGTCCGGTTGGTAACTCGTGTCAACAAAAATTCTCGCCGTTAATGTAGAATAACATTGTCCCATAATACAAACAACAAAAGTTCACGGGCACAACTTTTCCTTTGCTCACGAGACAAACTTCAACCGTAAATTATTGCATGCCAATCACTGCCACCAATCACATTTTATTGCATTGCTTGTCCAATTCAACAATAAAATGTAAATATATAGTTTTATATATTATTATTATTATATTTATGGCACCCTTTATTTTCGAATTAATCTAATATCAATTTATTGGAGCTTGTGATCTGCAGAATATTTATGCAATTTGTTTTGTTCTTCTTTCTAAAATCTAACAAAAAATAGGACAACCCCATCTAAGAATTCATATAAAAGGAATATACTGATCCTCGAAAATCAGAGCCAAACCACAAGACTGACTAAGATTTCAACTCTCTCACTCTCCTGTTTTGCTGCCTTTACCAAGAGAGAATGAAACCAAAATTTCTGTTTCTCTTCCTTGTATTATGCAGTCTCACTATAGACAACATTTTAGCAACCTCTCTTGGAACTCATGGCAAAATACCCGACAATGAAACAATATACCGAGTCTCCAAGCAACAGTGTTGGGGTTGTATTGGAGAGTCACTAGAGTTCCTATTCACTCACAATTTGGTGAGGGCAACCAAATGGGAGCCACTCTTGTTTTGGGATTTCCAGCTTGAGAAATATGCCCGATGGTGGGCACTTCAAAGGAAAGCAGACTGCAAGCTACAGCATTCGTTTCCAGAGGGAGATTTCAAGCTGGGAGAGAACATATACTGGGGCAGTGGCTCGGCGTGGAGGCCCAGTGATGCAGTGAGTGCCTGGTCCGAGGAAGAAAAATATTACGACTATGCAACCAACTCGTGCCAGGAGGGACAGATGTGCGGCCACTACACCCAAATTGTTTGGAAGAATACCCGAAGAATTGGCTGCGCTCGAGTGGTTTGCGACACTGGAGATGTGTTCATGACTTGCAATTATGATCCGCCAGGTAATTATATCGGCGAAAGGCCATATTGATATGGTTCAATATTCCAATTCTAAGGGGTACCTTAACTATACTTGTTCAACTTCCAATATTTTCGAAAAATTGTTCTCACGATGCTATCTCACTATTTCATTGAAGCTAACAAGTTTTCCGAAAACTAGTGAACAAGTATATTAAGGTACTCAATAGAAATATATATACGAGTTTGATGTGAACATTATAGTAATGTACTTAATATATATGACTTAATATATATGCCATTTGAGTGTCGACATAGTTGTATCATATAGGAGGTAAGGAGTGCAGGCTAAATTCTGAACTTGTCATCTTTATCCATGAGACGTGATGTAATGGTTACTTATTTCGTCCCTAAATCACGAGATCGAGAATTCGATCATTGCTTACGAGAATGAAAAATATTTCGTGATCATCCGTTTATCTTTTTAAAGAGTACTTGAGCAAAAGGATTAATCACTTCTATTAATCGTGGATATCTTGATTTTGACATAAAAAACATATGATCCCTATTATATTTTTCTCTCTATATATATTGAGAAAGGATTATATGAAATTGTGATTTCATGTCATCTCTATCCTTTTCTAATAGGAGAATGACAAATCAAAATTTTCCTCTTGATTTTTAATATTTTTAGTTAGATTTGAATTTTTTCAAGAGGAAAAAGCTGAAAATTAGAAAGAAAAATCTAATTTGTCATTATTTTATTAAAAAAATAAAAATAATGGGAAATTATAATTTCATATAATTCTTGTACGGGCCTAAATTTGCCCGGGGCCCGAATAAAATTAAACAAAACACAAAAATAAACATAAAGTCCAAATCATAAAAGTCCCATTTACAAATGGACCCATTTAAACCCAATTACACACCTTAACCCATAAACTCAATACCTACTACCCAAACTAGTTACAAAACCCAACAATTACCCAAACCCGAATGGCCCAAACGGCCCAAAACATTAAGCAAAGTTTTGGAACCCTAGGGTTCTCCTCCTCTATACGCGCCGCGCCCCTAGATCAGCCACTCCGTGTGCCTCGAGCGCACCGCCCGCGGCCTAGCACCAGGCGCCCCGTCCCATCAATCGCGCCTACAAGCACCTGCACACACGCAAAAAAGGACAACAGCAGACCAAGCAACAGAAGTAGAGATAGCAAACAGTAGCATAAAGATTGTATCAAATCAGCTATAAAGCCGAAGCAAAGACAATGTATTAAAGGGGGTTTTTGTAAAAAAGGAAAGCAGATTAATCAAAAAACACAAAACTTTACCTGCTAATGTTTCTTCTTCTTTCGAATATTGAACAGAAAAAAGGGGGATTTTTGATTCAACAATCAATGAACAGAAAAAAATAAAAAAAAAGAACAAGAATTGGATATTAGAGAGCGTTACTCTAAAGCGAAAGATCGAAGGTGCTTATTTCATTTTTTTATTTTCATTTTATTTCAAACATAAAAAACAGTAGAGAGATAGTACCGTAGTATTCCCCGGCCGTAATCCAGAGCCTCCAGTGACTGATACGTCGTGAAACCCCTTTGGGTTCTGACTCGGGTAGGAGTGCGTTGAAAGATTCGGCTCCCTTCTTCATTTCCCTCATTTTCTTGTATTTTGGGTTTGCTTTTAAGCACGGTAGAGGCCTGATTTTGAGGGAAGGAAGAACAGAATGAAACTTCGGCAGTTGGGTCCTTAAACGGGCAGTAGAGTCCCCTTCTCTCGCGACCATGACCACCATTCACGGTGGTGCCACAACAATGGCGGTAGAGGGGTTTAAAACCCTAGCCTAGCAAGCAAAAAATAAAAAGAGAAGGGGGTTTCTTTTGTTCCATCGGGCTGAAATGAAATAAGGAAATGGCGTTTTAAACACCCAGTGAAACGGTGTCGTTTGGTTCAAGGGTGACCAGCACATTTTCCCTAAAAAGGGAGATTTCCACAAATGGTCCCCCTCTCTTGCGGCGCAAGTCAATCAGACCCTGTTTTCTGCTTTGTTTCATTGTTTCAATTTGGCCCCGAACTTTTATTTCGTTTTCATTTTGGTCTTCCCCTGCACTGTGTGTTTCGGATGGGAGGGAATATTTCGCTTTTAGTCCCCTCGTGTTGTGTGCGCTTTCGAATAGGCCCTCCGTCCTCCTCTTTATTTTCAAATTTGCATAATGTTTTGGATTTTAGTTCAATTTAGCCCTTTTTCAATTATTTTGTTATTTTATTATTATTATTATATCTATTATTAATGTTGTTATTATCATTAGTATTAGTATTAGTTTTAATCAACATTTTTATATGTACATATATATATTTTTAGTAGTATAAATAATTATTTTCAATACTATTCTTTAAATTAACTTCTATTATTTTATTGCTATTACTATCATTTTTATATATTACTATTATGGTATATTTAGCTTTATTCCTTTTTTTCACGTTTTACTGTACATATATTATTATTATTATTATTATTATTATTATTATTGTCATTTGTATTATTTTCTTTTCATTATTTAAGATTTTATATACATATTATTGTTGTTTCTTATCATTGTTGCTATTATTATTATTGTTTTTATTATTATGTTTTTTTTATGCTTATTATTATTACTAATATATGTTGTATATATTTTATATATTATATATATTTTTTTAGTATATTCCGAGTATATATATTTATATATATTTTTCCATATTATAGTCATATATATATATATATATTCTTTTATGTTATTTTATGTATGTATTTTATATTATATATATTTTGTATATTACATCTATATCTTTTAAATTTATATTTTGTATATGTTATATTATTACTACATTATATATGTATTTTTTCCTTCTAATAGTTACATACATTTTCATACCACTTCATGTGTATACTTTAATACTATATTAAATATTTTCGTATATTATATAAATTTATATTTATGTAAATATTTTTATATGCTATATTTTGTATTTGTTATTCTTTCATATACTTTTATTTTTCATTTATAAATTATTTATATTAAATTTCTATTTCATATGTACATAGATCAATATATATTATTTTGTATATTACTTACCTTGATTTTCTCTAAATATAAAATTTATTTTAAGATCTATTTATATTATTATTTCATAAATTAGTTATTTTAGCTTCATTTTAAGATTTGTTTTAAACTTTTGGGTATACTACCAATTTTCGAACTTTTGTACATAGTTCTATCAATTTTCATTGCATATTGCTTTTGTTTCAAATTGTATCACATAATATCCTTTTTATGAATAATGTTTATTTTAAAATTTATATAAGTATATGTATATATGTATTTAATATAACTTATTTTTGTAACTGTTATACTTGTTTCTAATTTGTATTTTATATATTTTATTGATCGTATATTGGCAATTTCACATTCTTCTCATTTTATTATATCGTATCTATGAAAGTTTGTTTAGTATTAGTTTTTAATTTGTTAATATTGGTATTCATGTAGTGTTAATGTAAAATGCTTATACATTCATATACGATTATTGTTATTGTATATTTTATTCCCTACTTATTTGTTATATCTTCGATCATTGCTATGGCTTCATGGTTTCAACTCAAACATTTGTCCAATTTCAAACTAAATGTATTAAATCATTTTTTAAATTTGGCAATTTAAATATTTTTTAAATAAGACAATATTCGGTATTTGGAAATTTGAGAACTCGTGCCCTAACTTATTGGGTCTCGATTTTTTCTCGCTTAACTCAAATAATCGAATATCCTTTTTGAGGTTTAAATTTATAATTTCTTTTTATAAAAAGCACACGCGCTCTCAAAGGTCTTAAATGTCGTATCTTAATTTACTGAACTCGACGTTTTATTGCTTCAAGACGAGAACGGTTTCTAACATTTCGTTTCATTTTATTCAAGCCTTTCAAATAAGGAGGGATTGTATTTCAAACTCTTCCACATTTTTAAATATCCGACACTAAGACACTAATTAATCAATTAGGTACCAATTTTGGGCGTGACGAGGGTGCTAATCATTTTTCGTACGTAACCGACTCCCGAACTCGATTTTTGAAATTTCGTAGACCAAAACTATCGTTTTAGTGAGTCAAAACATTTTATCAAAACGACTTAATTTCATGAGGTGATTCGATAACACCTCGAAATAAAAATCAGTGGCGACTTCCGTTTTAATTTTATTTTCAAAACCCAAAGTCGATCCCCGTTTTTAAAAAAATGGTTTCGACAATCCTTTTTGGTATATATTATATTTGATGTTACTCTTACAGTTTAAGCAACAAATTTATAAGGTTGGATGCACGACGGTTAACTAATTCAGCCTCATGCCCATAAATTTGGGCATCATTGACTGATTGCTCATCTATATCTCTGTAATTTGCTGAAAGGCTAACATAAATTTGGGCCAGATACGCTGAAAATATGCACCTGAACTTAGATTTAGAGGTGTGCATGGGCCGGACTACCCGACCCGGCCTGAAGGCCCACCTGAAATTTGGGAGCGTTTGAATAAAAATATAGGCCCGAAATATGGGTTTGGGCAAAAAGCAAGGCCCTTTTAGAAAATGGGCCGGGCCTCAGTAAACTTTTTTTGGCCCGGGCCCGGCTCGGCCCGGCCCGAATTATATACTAAATATATATTTTTTTATTTTTAATCATATTTACATTTTATTTTCAATTTTAATATAACTACTTTTTATTATATTTTAAATTTGTGTATTGCTTTAAGAATTGTTTTAGTCTCATTATTTATTTGTTTATTTATTGTTTTAATATTTATTTTTATGCTTTTAAATATATTTGATTTATTATATTTTAAAATTTTTTATTTAATGAAATAAGCTAAAAAAATTTAATATGGGCCAGGCCGGGCTGGGCTGGGCTCGGGCTTAACAATTTTATTTCGGGCTAGACTTGGACAAACTTTTAGGCCCATATATCGGGCCGAGCGGGACTCGAACCTAGAAAACGGGCCTAAAATTTTGTTTGAGCCCAACCTGAAGCTGGCCCGGCCCTGCCCGTGTACACCTCTACTTAGATTTCACTCAAATTTATCTACTTCTAGTTGTTTTCTTTTTTGAACACCAACTAATCATATGTGTCATATAGTCCAAAAAGTAGTTGATAATACAATAACTAATAAAAATAACAAAAAAAATAAACATCATAAGTAATTTTATCTAATTGTTCTAGTGCATATGTGTTGGGTTACTCCCTCTTTAATAATTAACATATGCTCTTTATTGTCATCTATTGGTCCTTGATTGAGTTCATCAATATCTAAATTTGAATTCGCATAATTAAGATTATCAAGACCTTTTTTTTCCATGTACTCCTTGAAATATGGATTATTTCAATTCCACTTATAATTGAAGTTATGAAATATGAAACATGAAATATGCTAGTACAAGCTGACTCTATTTTTTTATGTTATACTAAGGCGATGTTAATATGAGAATTTTTAAAAAATATTACTAACTTGCCATTATACCTAAGACTGTAATAGGCAACATAACTTGCCATTTTTTGTATTGGTGATCTTTTGGAATAAAGTTATTACTATTGTTGGGGATAAACCCAATTTAAACAACGAACAAGTAAAATAACAAAGAGATTGAAAAGATCGAACATAAATATTTTATGTGGAAAAACCACTCTGAAGAGGTTAAAAAATCATGGGCGCAGATAATTCCACTAAAACAAAAAAATGAAGAGTACAAAAGATGAAGATAAAACTAATTCCCGAAACCTAAAATAAGAACCCACAAAATGTAAACACAAAATTCTCTGAAAGCTTGTAAAAGCTAATACCAAAATGTGTAATGAATTATTTTTTCTAGGGTGGAAAAGAGCCTATTTATAGGCTAAATTCGTAGGTCAAATAATATTAAAATAACCTACACTAATAAGAGTTTAAGTGTGAAACTAAAAATAGATTTTAAGTAAGAAACTAAAAACTGAGTTTAACTAGGAGAAGAAAAGCTAAAAATATGAGGCATGACTCCACAATTTTCCACATTGACTCGTATTTCCACAATGCCTTCTTTACTAAAGCCTGCCACGGGCTTATCTTGAACTATGCATGATATTAACTAAGTCGAAGTTGTGTTTAGAAGCTTGAAGTCTTCTAGTCTTCCACTTGTGCACTGTCAAATAAAAAATAACACGGGTCTGATTTCCATGAATGAAATGCTCCATATTTTTAAAACCTACATCCAAAAGAGAACATCTCTTATACAAAACGGTCATGCATTTTTCCTTCCTATGACCAAGTTGTCTCCGCCTCAAACAAGCCGAATTCAACTTCTTAATGGACGAGGGACGTCTTGTTTCATCGGTCACCTTGATCTTCTAGAGCATAAAGACTGTCAATCTTTTTACCTTTAATCAAAACGAGAGCCCCACGGGATACCTTAATTCCACTTGACTCGATGTTAATTTTATAACCCTTCGAATCCAAACTTCCTAAGAAGATGAGATTTTTCTTTCAATCAGGCGCATACCTGATATCTGACAGTGTCCTGATTGTCTTTTCGTGCATCTTGATCTAAATAGTACCAATACTGGTTACCTTACTGAGTGAACCATTCCTCATGCACACAACTCTACCTTCAATTGAACTATATATGGATAACCAATTCCTGTTGGGACACATGTGGAAATAACACCCTGAATCTAGGATCCACTCAGACGTAAGCTCAGAGTTTTCACTTGTTGACACCAACAAGAAGTCATCACTCTTGTCATTGGCCAAATTAGCACCAGCTAAATCTTCCTCATTGCTATCGGTAGCCCTTTTATTTCGCAGTTTGTAAAAATCTACCTTGATGTGACCTAACTTCTTAAAATAGCGACATCTCTTGTCTCGCTTTCTTGATGCTACCAAAACTAAGACTTGCCTATCTAACTTGCTATTCGAACCAAACTCATTGTTGAGTTTATCTGTCCTTAATAGATGGCTTTTCACATCCTCAAATGAGAGATTATCTCAGCCATAAATCAGAGTTTCCCTGAAAGACTTGCATTAAGGGGGTAAAGAGCATAATAACAACATAGCCTGATCTTCATCATTAATCTGAGCTTGAATATTCTTTAAATCATTCAAGAGAGTAATAAATTGACTAATGTGACCTTTAATGTGCTCACTTTCATTCATACGGAACGTGTACAACTGCTGTTTCAACACTAATCAGTTAGTTAGAGACTTTATCGTGTAAAGGGTTTTTAACTTTTTCCATAAGGTGAATTTCGTTTCCATCAAAACCTCCCGTAACATATTATTTTTTAGACATAATTGAATTGTGGATAAATCCTTTTATCTAACCTATCCCATTCTGATTTACCCATGTCTGTAGGCTTCTTCTCTATAAGGACCTTCTCAAGATTGCCTTAAATCAAAATTGTAGTCATCCAAACTTGCCAGTGACTAAAATTTGTGATGCCATCGAACTTATCAATATCAAACCTTGTTGCTACCATCTCTGAATGAGTTGATTGTGGAAATGGAACTAAATCTAATACCAATTTGTTGGGGATAAACTCAGTTTAAGCAATGAACAATTAAAATAACAAAGATATTGAAAATATCGAACATAAATATTTTATGTGGAAAAATCCCTCCAAAGAGGATAAAAAACCACGGGTAAAGATAATTTCACTAAAATAAAAAAAATCGAAGAGTACAAAAGATGGAGATAAAATTAAACCCTCAAACCCAAAATAAGAACCCACAAAACATAAACACAAAATTCTTAGAAAACTTGTAAAAGCAAATACCTAAATGTGTAATGGGTTATTTTTCTAGGTTGGAAAATGACCTATTTATAGGCTAAATTCGTAGGTCAAATAATATTAAAATAACCTACACTAATCAGAGTTTAAGTGTGAAACTAAAAACAGAGTTTAAGTGGAAATCTTACTAATATTATGGAAAATGATAGTTCATATATGTAGAAAAATTCATTGAAGCAATATATCTTGATGATTGGATCAGATCATATCAAGTAATCAGATCCCTTGAAATAAATAGATTGGATTAAGTCTAAATTGAAGACTTATCTCCAACATTCCTACTTATCCAAGACTTTATTAATATATCATGAATGCTATTTGATCTGTAACTATTTAGGGGGAATTTATTCTATTTAATCTAATATGTTAGCAAGTTTCGAAACCTTATATAATAGGAGACTTGTTAATGGGTGTTAAAACCAACAAAAAAATAATTTCTACTCAATAATATAAATATTTATAGATAGCAATGAGAAAGGTTGAACCCATATAGACTAGTGATAATTTTATTTCTTTAGTAAAAACAAGTAAGATAAAAAATTAGAGGATTTTGAAATTAAGAACTAAAATTAAAACTATGTAAAAAGAAATCACAAAATAAAGTAAAAGAAATTCAATGTAATGAGAACTTAGTTAAAGTGAAATCTCATTTTTTTTGATTCATGGGTTTGATCATCGATATAAAGATAAATTTTAATATTCTATGATAAATTAGTTATAGTTATAAATCACTAGCAACCAATCACCAAGTTCTTATGATTCAATTTATGAATCACATTATGAACTAGAGAGCTTAATGCTTACCAACAAACACACACAAGTGGATTCATTTATATTACATCACATAACCACATAACAATGAATTTCATACTTCAGCATGCGCAACCATGCTGTAACACCTCAAACCCGGCCTGGACGTTATGACTAGATCTGGTGTGTCACATGAGCCTATAACTAAGTTTACGACCTTTTGCTTGTTGAGACTTAGGTGATATTAAAATAGCAAGTTTGTGAAAAGTCATTTTGATAAGCCTTTAGATTATCCAGTCATTGAACTTGTTGAGTTTTGAAAACGTTCTTAAGAATTTGAAAATCCGCGCAGCCTATAACTAGCAGTTTCGATAAAATATGAATTAAACCATTACTAAAAACAAAACCAATAAAGAAATTTAAATAGCGGCCTTATTACAATTAAAACCCCATAAATAGCATAATAAAATACTTAAAATAAAAAGAAAACCGAATTTGTAGATGCTGTGGCCACTCCGAATCTCTCACAGCTCCAAGCCCACTATGGTTGAGGGTTACCTGCAAAGATGAAATTAAAGGGGGTGACTTTGATAACTCAGTGTGCAACATAATCTCAACCATAGGCCAAACAGATCAAGCCTCAGAATCAGATTAATCGGGCTTTGGCCCATTATAGAAATCAGGTTAAGCCCAAAGGCCCATAACAGATACAGATCAGATATGATATGCAAACAGAAAACCCAACCCAGATCCATCCATAACACCCCCGTACCAGCCTTACACCATGTGGGGAGACTACTCGACCCACCCAACCGCTACACACCACAGAAATTTGCAGCGAGGCTACTAGATATTGTGACGAGGTCACCAGATACAGATATTGTGGTGAGGCCACCAGAACAGATATATATGTGGCGAGGCCACCAGAACAGATATATATGTGGTGAGGCCACCAGAACAGATATATATGTGGCGAGGCCACCAGAACAGATATATATGTGGCGAGGCCACCAGATTGCAGCGAGGTTGCCAGAACGCTTCCTCCATCATAAACCCAAACCCCATGCAACAGATATCATGATATGACATATAACATACAGAATCTCATGCATCAGATATACATATGTATTATGAGATATGACATACAGAAATAGAAAATCATACGTTTCATACAGAATTTACCCTAGGGGTATAAAGGTCATTTTGCACCTAGGGGTAAAATGGTAATTTTCCATACTTAGGGGTATTTTAGTCTTTTTACTAATTTTCAGGGTTTTTATGCAAGTCCAAATAATTACTAGTCCATTAGTGTTTACAGAAGTCCTTTTAACCTTAGTTTCCAATTTTTGCCCTTTTTAGCCCCAAAATCCCTAATGGGCCTTACTAAATCCACTATCGTCTTAAGCCCGTTAAAACCAAATTTTAATGTTCAGATTGTTAATTTAACCGGTTTATTCTCAACATACCACCAGAATGCTTTTAATGACAATTTTACTGACATGGGCTCGAAAGCCCATTGGGCCCACATTTGGCCCACTCAAGCCCAACTTATCGAAATGCTCAGAATCGTACCTTCTACAATTCTGTCACCATCGAATCTAAAGTTAACCCTAACAGCATAAACGATTACACAGAGATTCCACAAGACTGAGTTTTTGGTCATTACGGATGAAATGACGACGAGATCCATGTACGAAAGCCTACAGTTAATCACTAGAGTGTTAGCCTAATAATCGATAATCATTAAACCATAAGTCCTTTACCAAAATTGGCCAACATGGCCTGAGTCCCTAAAGTCCCTACCTTCTGCCGAATATGGACTAGATCCCGCTGTCCACTTGTGTTAGTCTTCAAACTCCTTCGCTGCACGGCCCCCCTTGATTACCTTATCGTACCTACCGACACAAGAAAGAGACCAATAGGTCTTTTTAATCACTAACGACAACACCCCTAAGGGTTTCGGCTTCTTGCCATAATATCAGGAAACTAACAAAATAAAGTCACGAAATACCTACCGATCTAGCCCCAGCCCACAACAGTTCCACTTGCAACCACGAGAAGGGAAGAGTCTGACAATGGTGGTTCGGCTTTGGAGAAATAAATGGAGAAAAGAAGTGATGAAAGAAAAGAGTGTGGGAGAGGTATTCGGTCACAAAGTATTCGGTTGGCCTAGCTTCTAAGACTATCGGCAAGGGAAATGGAAAAGGAAGAGTAACAGAAGAAGATGGATTCGGCTAGAAAAGGCTTGATGATATGCAACCGGTCGTGGTGTGAGAAGAGGAGAGGGAGAGAATGAGTAGAAAGGAAGAAATAAAATGATCAATCGGCAAAACAGGTTTAGGGTAATATGGGTCGGCTACTTGGATAGAAAAATGAAGAAGAGAGTGGTAGAATGAAACCTAACATGCTATGTAAAATCGGCAAAAGGAAGAGAGTTTACTCACCTAGGGAAATCGGCACAAAACACAAAAGAACCTAAGGGAATTCGGCACAACTAGCACCTAATTGCCGAAAATGCACTACAAGGAATCCATTGGCTGGCCACTTCTTTTCAAAATTCAAAAACACCTAAATCTCTCCTCAACAAGCTCCCCTTATCACTCCACAATTCCTTTTCATGACCGATTCAAACACTCCTCAATAGAGTTCAACTCTGCTTCAAACTCTTACCTGTTCAAGCACAAAAAATTAAACGCCACACATGCTCACTCTGGGACTTGAACCTTGGCCCTCCTTCAAGCTCCACACGCCACATTTTTAGGAGACTAGTGGCGTCACTTAGCCACTCTACCAAGGCACCTTTTGTGTCATAAACCACACATAATTCCTTAAAACACTTACTTCCCAAGGCCCCATATCTCCTAAGTCAAAAATACAAAATTTTACCCAAGTCTTAAACAACACCTGGGCCCTCCATAGGCCCATTAATACTCCCCAAACAAGCATTACACACCTAAATGCCAGAGTTTAAACATTTTATCAGATGAACAACAATCTAAGAGAAACCCGAAAATTAGGGCGTTACACATGCTATTTGTCACAAGTAAAAGAACAACTAAACAATTATGGATTTAAAAATTGACAAAGAAAATATTCCAAAAAATGGAATACAATCCTTATATTCAACAAATCTAAATATTTATAATCAAAATAGAAGATATGTAAATACCAAAAAATAAGGAAAATATTAGGAACAAATTAGATCTCACAAACTTGGAGAACCAAAAATTTGAAATCCTTTTGTAACGCCCAAAATTCTTATTTTTGTTTTTGCAAAGAATGTGACACAAATATTTGTTTGCTTTAGTGGTTAAGTGTTCTGGATGTGTGTGAGAGGTTTCAAGTTCAAGCCTCGTCTTGAGAAAATTTTGGTATTTTTTTTTGAGTAAAGCCTTATCTTTGGTCAACATGCTTTTAATTAATTGTTGGAAAGTACTTATCAAAATAGGCCTACTAGTCTGGTGGTTAAATGGTGTGTTATTATGCCGGAGGTGCAACAGCCTGATTTTGGGCCTAGTCGGAATAGTAGTTTCGGGACCACAAATCTGAAGTAGTAAAGTTTATTTTTATTATATTTTTATAGTATACAATTTCACAGAATAATTTTGTGAAAATTTTGTTCGAAAATTTTGACGTTTGGGCACTCAATTTAGTCAAAAGGACTAAATTGTAAAAAGTGCAAAAGTTGAGTTCTACATGTTAGTGTCCAATTGTTATGAAATTTCAAATTGGAGGTCCTTAAATGGTAATTAGACCATTAGTTAATTTTTTGGACAAAAAATGGACATTAAATAGGTGAAATAGAATATTTTTAAGTTAATGGCATTTTGATCATTTGGTAATTAAAAGAATAAAAAGGAAAAATAAAAGCCAAATTCATGCTTATCTTCAACCCTTGGCTGAAAATTCCATGTAATCCATGGCTAGGGTTTTGTTCAAGCTTTCCAAGCTCCATAGTAAGCCCGTTCTAGCTTCATTTTTAATGATTTTCACGTTTTTGAGATCATTGTAACATGATCTACCTATTTCTACCATTTATTTGAGATATGATGAAGGTATAGGGTTTGAACCATGTTAGAAATTTGTTTATTTTCATGCTAAATGGTAGATTATGCATGTTTATGGTTAGAGAAACAACTTTTACTAAGTGATTTTCGATGAAAATGCCTAAAAGGACTAAATTGTGAAAGTTATGAAAAATGTATTAAAAATCTATTTTAATGGAAAATATAGGCTGCTGTAAGCATGAAAATGATTTGAATAGACTTGGTTTACAAAGAAATTGAATAGATTTCATTTTTCGAGCCTAGGGGCAAAATTATAAATATGCAAAACTTTAGGGGAAAAAACATAATTTTGCCATAGTATGATTTTTGGATCACATTGAATAATGTGAATAATAAATAAGATAAATGTGTCATTATAGATCAAGATAAACAATGTTTGGAACTAGAACGAGGGAAAAATGAGAAATTAACGGTTAAGCCACTTTTCACCATTTTTCTGACGAGGTAAGTTCGTATGCTAATAAATGTTATTAAATTACATAAATAATGCATTATTATAATATATTTGATTGAATTGCATAACTTGAATTAAATATTCGAAATGAGTAAAAATGCAAGATCGATTACGATCGGTTCATAGTGAAATATGAATTGACAGTAAAAGACCATGGTTGGACCATGGCAATATGAGATATGTGATTCCAGTGTAAGATCATATCTGGGATATGGCATCGGCATCGATATGAGATCCCGTATAAGACCATATCTAGTGTAGCGACGAAAAATTTAAGCTTAGGTCGCTAATTGTGGCGATTTAAAGTCTTGAAAACGAATTTTGATTAAAGCAAAGGAGTCGCCACCGATCCTTTTTCTTAGGTGTGATCGGACACCTATTAAAACCTCTTTCTAGCAGAAAATTCGTTTTTTAAGTAAAAGGAAGGCTTGGTTGAGGTCCACGTTAAAGTTTAGAGAAAAAGAGGGTTCGGGAGTCGGTTACGCGCGGGGAAGGTATCAGCACCCCCGCGACGCCCAAAATTGGTATCTTTCAAATGTACGTTGTCTTAGTTTTCAAAAGTACAAGTTCAATTTAAAATTTAGTCATGATCCGATCGAGGTACGAACGTTTTTAGAATTTTGGTTTCTTTTGAAAAGGATATCCCGTTTTAACACGAGCCAATCGTGATTCACCCAACAATAGCAATGAGATCACCGGCTTAATGCTAAAATCGGTATATTGCCTTGTTTATTGAAACATGAAAAGATTATAAATGAGTAATATCGATGAAGAAATTAAAATGTAAGATGAAGAAATTAAAATGTAAATTAATATGCTATATTAAAAACACATAACGATAGGGTGAAAACAAACGGGATGAGGAATATAATATATAACAATGCATATATGAAAGTAGTAGTGATAATGCAAATAAAAGGAGCAGGAAACATGTATAAAACATACGCAAAAATATATAATAGTATTTAGACATATACGCGTGATAAATACATCCGGAATACCGAAGTTATAGGAATATGAGATAACGACACTATACGAATAACGTGATGTTATGAATAGATAAGTAATATAAGGTGCATGTTTTGGGAAAATATAATGTTAAAAGCGTATATACATGAAGTAAAACGCAATTACTAAAACATATGCTCAAGATAATATATATACATATATACACGGACATGTAGGTAAATAATAATAATAATAATAATAATAATAATAATAATAATAAATACTTAATAAAAAAACCATAAATACGACGCATTATTAAGATTTACACGCAATATATATGTACGAATATAGTACTAAAATATGAATACGTAATATATATTAAAATATTGAACACAGTTTTTTATTACGCAAAATACTTACATAAAATATTAATATGTAAAGATATACGTAAATTTAAACATGATGGTATTAAAAACACAGTATATATATAAATATTAAAATAGTTTATAAATACTAATAATAATAATAAACAATGAATTTAATAATGATGAAGATAATAAGATATAATACTAATAACATAAAATCAAAGAATAATAGTAAATATAATATGTAATACTAAATGTAATATAATAATGAACATAGAACAAATAAAACTTTAAAGCAAATACAAATAATGCTATATACAATATTATAATACCTGTATGTGCATGAATATAATAATATTAACACTAACAATTATATAATGATAACAATGATAATAATATAAAATACATATTTAATTAATATAGGAATAACAAATATATAATGATAGTAATAATGACAGTAAAAATACATATATAATTAATATGTGAATAATAATTATATAATAATAATAATAGTAATTAACATAATAAAGACATATATATAATAATAATACTAATAATAAATAATAATAGAAAAAGAATGACAAAAATTAATTAACTATAATGAATTAGGGTTTAATTTGAAACAGAATAAAATCTCGGGCTAAATTTTAAAATAAAAACACGCGAATGGGATTAATTTGAACACGGGTTAAGCCTAAAGGGACAAAAACAGCAATTTTCCTGGGAATCCCAAAACGCTGCGCAGCACGGAGGACCAAATTGCAAACAAAAACAAAGCCACGGGCCAAATTGAAATTGGTAAAACCTGATTGTAATTTGAATAAAAAGCGGAAGGACTGGGGTTGAAAATAACCCCAGTGACGTCACAACACGCGGATCCTAACCGGTTTGGGTCGGGTCGACCCGACCCAGGTCGGTTAGTATAAAAGGTGAGTTTTTTTGTTTTTGGGTCATTTGGTGCCCGGGGAAGAAAAAAAAGGAGAAGGGGAGAGAGGAGAAAGGGAAGGGAAGGAGAGAGGGGGGATCCGGGGAAGGTCCGGTCACCGGACCGGTCGCCGGCCGTTCACCGGCCGATCACCGGCCGATCACCGGCCGATCGTCGGCCACCGTTCGCGTCGTCGTTCCGGCCACCATTCCGGTGGCCGGAAAAAGGTAAAATCTTCTAATTTTTTATTATTTTTTATTTTACACTTTAAAATCTATATGGATATGTACTAAGAGATCAGGAAATAATTTTAAAAGGAAAGAATTTAGAAACGAAACAGAAACTACCTACTGTTTCCTTGATCTTCTTTGTTCTTTGTTATTCTGCTTTGAATATATTCTTTGTGATTGGGGGGTATTCCCTTCGTTGCTATTGATATTCCGATACTATTGCCTTTGTATTCTGCCTTTGAAATATTTTCTGTTTTTATTGCTGTTTTGGGGTTCCAAAAATCCGACCCCTCTTACAATATTTTGGTTCGGCTTTTATAGCCTTCACACACTATTTTTCTATTCTTTTCTGTCTATTCCTGTTTAAATACCTTGCAGGTACTGTGGCAAGTGGAGGGCGGTGGATCGATGTGACCAGGGCGGTGGGTGGTCAGATGGCAGAGGCGACAGCGCAGATGCAAGTGGGAGTTGAAGAATAGGGTTAGGGTGGCACGAGTGGGGCTAGAGTTTCTGTTTAGTTAGGGTTAAGTTTTTGGTATTGGGTCATGTACTGGGTTACAGGTTTGGTAAACGGGTCTGGTAAACGGGTCTGGGGTTATTGGGCTTGTAACAGGTTAATGGGGTTAATTTGTAAACGGGTAGTGGCAATTGGATTTTAATGTTAGGTTTTAATTGTAACAAAGGACATTTATTTTGGTTTAATGTATACGGGCCCAAAATTGGCCATTACAGCTGCCCCTCTTTGCTCATTGTCGTGTAACGGGAATAGAGCAAAGACATAAAGAAAGGCCAATTTTGCCTAGCCTTGCCAAATATTGACTTCTTTGGTGCTCTTCTTGTTCGAGTAATCCTGTTCCAACCCACCGCCTCTTGTAGCTTTAGGTTCAATCCATCGCGACTTCTGAGATCTGCCTTGTAGCCTCGATCTATCTTCTCTTCATCGTGATCTGCTCTTCTTAGAACTTTAGAGATGAGATCTTGTATCTTCAATCTTCTTTACTACCACTTCAGGCAGGTGAAACTTGTGACTTCAATCTGCGCCTCTGCGACTTTACTGGGGGATGCAAGGTCTATATATTTGGTCGGGTCCCTTGTGACTTCCAAGGGGCAAAATCTGGTATCTCCAATTAGCTCCATTGCAGCTTTAAAGAGGCAAAATCTGATGCCTTCAATCAGCTCCAATCTCCATCCTTTATTGAAATCAAAAATTGCTCGACCTGCGCATTCTCGCAATATGGGTTAAATTTTGAAACATAAACTGCGAGTATCTCAGTGTGTGAACTGAGGCTCAACTCACTTCTCGCAATAGGAGTTGATTTTAGAAAAAACAGAAATTAAAAAACAGAAATTGAAAAAGCTCAACTCATCTCTTGCAATATGAGTTGAATAAACAGAAATTAAAAAGCAGGAATTGAAAAAGATCAACTCACCTCTCGCAATATGAGTTGAATAAACAGAAATTAAAATACAGAAATTGAAAAAGATCAACTCACCTCTCGCAATATGAGTTGAATAAACAGAAATTAAAATACAGAAATTGAAAAAGATCAACTCACCTCTCGCGATATGAGCTGACTTTGAGAATCATAAATTAAAATAGAAATTAAACGAGCTCAACTCACCTCTCGCAATATGAGTTGATTTTGAAAAAGAAAAAGTACCTCAACGTGTCTTGAGGCTCCGCTCACCTCTCGCAATATGAGCTGATTTTTGAAACATAAATTAAAAGTACCTCAACGTGTCTTGAGGCTTAGCTCACCTCTCGCAATATGAGCTGATTTTTGAAACATAAAGGCAGATGTTGAAAACATCTGGTCATGACTTGCGATTTGACTCACCTCTCGCAATATGAGTCAATAACAGAAATTAAAAATACCTCAACGTGACTTGAGGCTCAGCCCACCTCTCGCAATATGGGCTGATTTTAAAACATAAATTAAATGTACCTCAACGCGTCTTGAGGCTCAGCTCACCTCTCGCAATATGAGCTGATTTTGGAACATAAATTAAAATCACCCAGAATTTCACACATGGTGGAGTTCAAGTATCTTTTCTTTGATTTGGATAGCTTTCCCAAAACCTTTTGCTCTGTTTGGAATACCTGTATATGTTATGCGTGATGTTATCGTGATATGCACCTATTTGCCTTAAATGCATTCATGCCTACATGAACATGTTATGTGCCTTGCATTCGTTTGTCGCGATCTCTTTTCATCACGGCCCTCGCAGTGATCTTGCCCCATCTGAGCTTTTGTTCTTGCTTTCGAGCTCCTATTTTGCTTATCATGATGATCTGCTTTCAACGCTAGGATTCTTAAGTTTCTCTTCAGGCTTTATATCCATCTTTCAAGCTTTACAAGTAAACTGCGTTTCTCAGATATCACTTGTTTGGTATATGTTGAACTTTTGTTCCTGCTTTGAAATCCTTGCGTCTGTCTAGTTTTCTATCCGAGTAATACTCAACATTTCTTTTGTACAGAACATGTCATATTACTATTTATCGATTAAATAAACATAATAAGATGCATGCAAATGGTCAGGTAGGTACAAGAAAGAGACTTTATAATAATTTCAAAGGTAACAAACAAAGTTAACCAAGGATAATTGAAAGTGCCATAGAAGAAAAGGACCCATATTAGTGGATACAAATGTTCTAGATATTCAATGTATGAACTCTGCCATGTTTCTGAATCAAGAATCTTTCTGAGCAAGACTTCTTGTGTAGAAGATCTCGAGTATTTCAGAAATGCTTCATACTATAGCCTGGTCACTCGGCCCACTGTTCAAAATTGCTTCTGCCCCTTGGGCCCAGATTTGCTTTATTAGGACGCCCTTTTGGGTTTTCATCCTAATGTTCTGTGTTTGACCAAGGCGCCCTTTTCGGGTTTTCACCTTGATCTCCCCATTTTCATTTTCATTTTTTTTTCATTCATTTTTTTTTAAGTGTAGTATTTCTTCACAACATCGGAGTTTACTGGATTTGGTAACTCCTTCCCGTCCATTTCTGTAAGGATCAAAGCCCCGCCAGAGAATGCTTTCTTCACGACGTATGGTCCTTCCCAATTAGGTGCCCATTTCCCTCGCAAATCTTTTTGTATTGGGAGGATCTTTCTCAAAACGAGTTCTCCTTCGTGGAATTCTCTTGGCCGTACCTTCTTGTTATGGGCCGCAATCATTCTCTTTTGGTACATCTGTCCATGACAGATTGCCTTTAGGCGTTTTTCTTCGATGAGATTCAACTGATCATATCGAGCTTGGACCCATTCGGCCTCTTCGAGTTTCGATTCCATTAAGACTCGTAGGGACGGTATCTCAACTTCAATAGGTAGCACGGCTTCCATCCCATAGACTAAAGAGAAAGGAGTTGCCCCTGTGGACGTCCTCACAGATGTGCGGTATGCGAACAGAGCGAATGGCAGCTTTTCGTGCCAGTCCTTGTAGGTCTCTGTCATTTTGCCGATAATCCTCTTTATGTTCTTGTTAGCTGCTTCAACAGCTCCGTTCATCTTCGGGCGATAAGGCGAGGAATTATGATGCTTTATGTGAAATTGCTTGCACACCTCTGTCATCATTTTATTGTTCAAATTCAAGGCGTTATCTGAGATGATTCTTTCAGGCGAACCATATCGACAAATGATTTCCTTTTTCAAGAATCTACAGACAGCGGCCCTTGTCACATTAGCAAATGAGGCAGCTTCTACCCATTTTGTGAAATAGTCGATGACCACGAAAATGAACCGGTGCCCATTAGAAGCTTTGGGAGAAATCGGCCCTATAACGTCCATGCCCCACATTGAAAAGGGCTATAGAGACGTCATAACATGAAGGGGAGAAGGAGCTACATGAATTTTGTCGCCATAAACTTGACATTTGTGGCACTTTCTTGCGTAGCTAATGCAATCCCTTTCCATCGTTGACCAGTAATACCCGAGTCTCATGATTTTTCTGGACATAGTGAAGCCGTTGGAGTGGGTCCCACATATTCCTTCGTGAACTTCTTCGAGTATTTTCTTGGCTTCAGCGGTGTCAACGCATCTCATAAGCACCTGATCTTTGCCTCTCTTGTATAAGGTGCCTCCATCAAGAACAAATCCCACTGACATTCTTCTGATTGTTCTTTTGTCATTCTCGTTGGCCTGTTCAGGATACGTTTGATTCTTGATGTACTCTAAGATATCATGGTACCATGGTCGTCCATCAGCCTCCTTCTCGATGCTATAACAATGTGCAGGGACCTCGTATATGCTCATCTTGAGGGGCATTATTTCTGCTTCTTTATTTGCTTTGAACATTGAAGCCAGAGTGGCCAAGGCATCAGCCAATTGATTATCTTCGCGTGGGAAGTAATTAAATGTTATTTCTTTGAAGTCTTTGATCAATTCAGCTACCAGATGGCTGTACTTAATCAACTTTTGATCTCTCACTTCCCATTCTCCGCGGATTTGGTAGATCACTAGAGCTGAATCCCCGTATACCTCTAAGACATCGATATTTCGTTCAATAGCTGCCCGAAGTCCCATGATACAAGCCTCGTATTCTGCTATGTTGTTAGTGCAGAAAAAATTGAGTCTAGCAGTGAAAGGATAATGATCTCCTTCCGGTGATACTAAGACTGCTCCAATTCCATGCCCCAGAGCATTCGATGCACCATCAAAGCTCATCATCCAAGGCGTTCCTTTTGATGACTCACATTCTTTCTCTGTGATGCACATTAAGTCCTCATCCGGGAAATCAAATCTCAGGGGCTCATATTCTTCTGTTGTTCGAGCCGCCAAGAAATCAGCTATTGCGCTCCCTTTCACCGATTTTTGGTTCACATAGCTGATATCATATTCTGATAACAGGATCTGCCATCGGGCCATCCTCCCCGAGAGTGCGGGTGATTCCATCATATATTTTATCGGGTCTAGCTTTGAGATTAACCATGTCGTATGATACAACATGTATTGCCTGAGCCTCCTGGCTGCCCAAACCAAAGCACAACAGGATCTTTCGATCGACGAATACCTTGCCTCGTATTCTGTGAACTTTTTGCTGAGGTAGTATATCGCCTTTTCTTTCTTTCCCGACTCATCATGTTGCCCGAGTACACAACCCATCGAGTTTTCAAACACCGTTAAATACAAAATCAAAGGCCTTCCTGGAGTCGGTGGCACTAGCACTGGGGGGTTAGACAAATATTGTTTTATTTTGTCAAAGGCCTCCTGGCATTCTTCGTCCCATGCCCCAGGGTTGTGCTTTCGAAGGAGTCGAAAGATGGGGTCACACTGATTGGTGAGTTGAGCAATGAATCGAGAAATGTAGTTTAGCCTTCCCAAGAATCCTCTAACCTCTTTCTGTGTACGCGGAGGTGGTAATTCTTGAATGGCTTTTATCTTTTCTGGATCTACCTCTATGCCTTTTTTACTGACGATGAAGCCCAGTAATTTTCCCGAGGTAACCCCAAATGTACATTTGACTGGATTAAGTCTTAGTTGAAACTTTCTCAGTCTTTCAAATAACTTTTTGAGGTTCACAATATGTTCCTCTTCTCCTCGGGATTTAGCAATCATGTCGTCAACATAGACTTCTATCTCCTTGTGCATCATATCATGGAACAATGTCACCATGGCCCTCTGATACGTGGCCCCGGCATTCTTGAGCCCGAATGGCATTACCTTGTAACAGAACGTTCCCCACATCGTTATAAAGGTGGTTTTCTCCATATCCTCGGGAGCCATTTTGATCTGATTATACCCCGAAAATCCATCCATGAAAGAAAATAATGAATGCTTCGCCGTATTGTCCACCAATGTGTCGATATGTGGTAAGGGAAAATTATCCTTAGGGCTTGCGCGGTTCAGGTCACGATAATCCACGCACATTCGCACTTTACCATCCTTCTTTGGCACTGGGACAATATTAGCCACCCATTCTGGATATCTGGAAGCTTGTAGGAAGCCTGCATTAAATTGCCTCTTGACTTCCTCTTTTATCTTCAGCAGCATTTCGGGCCTCATCCGCCTTAATTTTTGTTGGATGGGTTTACATTCGGGTCTCAGTGGGAGCTTATGAACCATTATGTCCCCGTCCAATCCCGGCATATCCTGATAGGACCATGCAAACACGTCTTTGTATTCATGAAGCAAATCAATCAAACGATGCCTGGTGTCCTCTGAGAGTGAGGTCCCAATCTTCACTTCTTGCTTATTTTCATTAGTGCCCAGGTTTATTGTTTCAACAGATTCTTAATGAGGTAGAATCTGTTTGTCCTCTTGGTCCACCAACCTTAGCAAGTCAGGAGACGAGACATAGTCTTCGGCATTTCCCTCATCCTGGAATTCTCCTAAACAAACGGTCATTTCAAAATCGATTTCAAGATTGGTAACGGGTTCGTTCATGTCATTGGCATCTGAACACCTGAAAATTGAATGGGAAAGAGAACACTATAGAGGGACATCCAAGTTTTGGCAACAACAAACAAAACATTATGGCATGGTATGAGGTGAGTGCAAGAACATGCCATGAAATGAAAGAATAATTATGGAGTAGATGCAAATGCAAAAGGTTATGACAAAATGCTTCTTCATTAATATTCATTTAATAGATAAAGAGCAGACGACAGCTCTTACAAAAGAATCCTATTATATTTAGGGACACAAAAAGTAAATATCGGATATTACTCTGAGGAAGACTTGTAAACCACAAGGAGATCTTCAGCGGTCCAATTGTTCAACATGTAACCCGGGGGACAAGGGCGTATCTTTGAAACGTTCTTACTTGTGCCAGCTTCTTCATCAATGACATTTATGCAAACGTTCTGGAAAGCCTTCTCAATGAGTAACAATGGGCTGTGCACATTTTCTTGCCCAGGATATATTATTCCAGCAGATGTAAACGTCATTGACAGATGGGGGTACTCAATGGGTTCCCATTCCAGCTCTCGCCCCAGAGTCCTCGCAACCCTTCTTTCTTGCTCCTTCTTCCACTGTTTCTTCAAGTGATGTGCATTCGGTCGGAATCCTAGACCAAATCGTGCCTTATGAGGTACTGGCTTTAAGGCCCTGACTATCCCTTGATGATGTCTTCCCAAACCTTTCCTGGCTCGGGCCCCTCTCCCTACCGTCAGCTTGATTCCCATTTTAGTATTCTTCAATAGCCTAGGCACAGGAATTCTGTTTCCTTCAGCCAAAAATGTGGCATTGACGAACTCAAAGGATCTAAAGGAGCATTCCACGGCGTCTTTGTTCGTTTCGAGGTAAGGTGTGTCTGCAGAGATAGACGCAACAATATCCTCTTCACCCTCAACGGTAACCAAACAGCCATCCATGATAAACTTTATTTTCTGATGAAGGGATGATGGAACTGCCCCAGCCAAATGGATCCATGGCCTCCCCAGGAGGCAATTATATGAAGGGGTGATGTCCATAACTTGGAACTCGACGTCATAAACATAAGGACCCACTTCTAGAGGGATCTCAATTTTTCCTACAACTTCTCGCCTCGTTCCATCAAATGCTCTCACCGCGGAATGACACGGCCTCAAATAGGACAAATCTATCAGAATTCTGGAAAGTGTGGCCAGGGGCATAACATTAAGTGCTGATCCATTATCAATAAGCACGTTTGGTATTATATATCCCTTACAGCGGGTTGTTATGTGCAGTGCCTTCACAGAGCCTCTACCGTTCGGTGGTATTTCATCATCACTGAAGGAGATGAAATTATCAGCGTTCAAGTTATTGATCCACCTATCAAGCTTTTCGACCGATATATTGTTTGCTACGTAGGCTTGATTCAATACCTTTAACAAGGCGTTTCGATGTGGCTCTGAGTTCAATAATAAGGATAATACCGAAATACGTGCAGGTTGCTTACTTAATTGTTCGACCACGCTGTACTCACTGTGTTTAATGAATTTCAAGAATTCCTGTGCCTCTTCTTCATTTACAGGTCTTTTAGTCTCTTGTCGTTCGGGCGGACTTTCCGATTCAACTTCAGCCTCAAACATGGGTGCCTTTCCCTTTTGTTTGGAATCATTATTCCTCTTTGCTGGCTCAACTTCTTTGGAATAGCATCTTCCACTCCGGGTAAAGTGACCAACTTCTCCGATATTTTTAGCCGCGCCTTGGGATTTTTCATTTTCAGGAGTGACGATATTAACATCGTACTTCCAAGGTATTGCCTTACTATCCTGATACGGAAAAGGCGATGGCGCCTCAATTACCATGTTTGGTTTTACTGGTTCTCTCCTCGCATCATAATATATTATCAATGGTCGCTCAGCAGTGTAAGGGAGATCCGATGATTGACCATCAGAGGCACATATTTCTCCTTCATCGGCCTCTCTTCTTCCGTTGAAGATTTCAATCTCTTTGCTATCCATCATGCCTTGGAGTAGTTCTTTAAATTGCTCACAAGATTGGATATTGTGTTCTATGACTTCATGAAAGTCACAAAAATTTTGACTTTTCATATTTCTTTTCTCGATTACTCCTCTAAGACGACAGAGTAACCCTTTTTCGAGCAACACCTCCCAGATTCTCTGCAAAGGTGTGCTTATTTCTGAAACGACTCTTCTGGTTTGCAATTCACTTATTTCT
Organism: Gossypium stocksii; assembly: GCA_020496765.1. Classification (NCBI taxonomy): domain Eukaryota; kingdom Viridiplantae; phylum Streptophyta; class Magnoliopsida; order Malvales; family Malvaceae; genus Gossypium; species Gossypium stocksii. The sequence continues at coordinate 35,233,760 of CM035623.1, read as the reverse complement.
TCCACCGCACTTACATTTCTTTCAGCATGATTTGGGAACGGGTCACCGGTCGCACCACTAGTACCGTCGAAGCGTAAGACACCCGCATCGATTAGTCCTTGGACTCTTCGTTTAAAGGCAATGCAGTTTTCCGTAGAGTGCCCCTGGTTCCCCGCGTGGTATGCACAGCTAGCATTAGGGTCGTACCACTTTGGGTACGGGGGTTTCAACGGTGCCATGTAATGAGGAGATATTAACTGTTTTTCCAAAAGCTTAGGGTACAGTTCCCCGTAAGATACAGGAATAGGAGTGAATTGGGGTCTCTCGGGGTTAGGCCTCGCTGGCCTTGGTTCTCCTCTAGGTTGGCCTTGGGTAGAGCCGGCATTTTGAGGAAACGTGGTGGCTGGCCTCGGGTTGTTGGTTGCATAGACAGGGTAAGAAGGATAGGGAGGTGGTGGTTGGTAATAGGGGGCTTGTGGTTGATAGAAGTTTGGTGGCGGGTAATTTCGAGGTCGAAATTGATTAGGATATGGACTAGGAGCATAACGGTTTCTGGTTCCCACCATGTGGGCTTCCGGCTCTTTTTTTCTCATAGGCACTGCCTTCTTCGAACCTTCTCCTTCCATTCTTCCACTTTTAACCGCATTTTCTATTAGTTCACCGGATATGACAATATCTGAGAAGTCCTTTGTGGCGCTTCCTACTAATTTATCATAGAATGGCGCCTTCAGGGTATTGATGAACAGGACTGCTATCTCGGTCTTGGTCAATGGAGGTTCCACCTGAGCCGAGATGTCTCTCCACCTCTGCGCATATTGTCTAAAAGTTTCTGATGGCTTTTTCTCCATCATTTGTAGTGTCATGCGGTCGGGTATCATATCGGAGACGTGTTTGTACTGCTCGCAAAATGCCATGGCTAGATCCTTCCAGGTTCGGATCTTTTCTCTACTGAGTTGGTTGTACCAGCGGAGAGCTGATCCGGTCAAACTGTCCTGAAAACAATGTATAAGCAGCTTGTCTTCATTGACATAACCAGTCATTTTTCGGCAGAACATAACGAGATGTGCCTTCGGGCACCTCGAGCCATCATACTTTTCAAAATCCGGTGCTTTGAATTTTGGAGGGAGGACCAAATCAGGTACCAGACTAAGTTCTTTAGCGTTTAGCGCCGAGAAGACTTCAATGCCTTCTATCGCTCTAAGTCTTTCCTCCAGACTTCTATATTTTTCTTGGACTTCATGATCCTCTATCCTTAGCCTAGCGATTTCTGCCGGATCGTCTAGGTCTGGGACAGGTGGATCCATTTGAGCAGTTCCTGGGTTTGCCCCGAATACCCCCTGTCCTACAGGAGGAGGTATTATCGGCCGTTGTTCCAGGCCCGCGGGTCCCCCTTGCGTGTATCCCCTATGTATCGCGTGAGGCGGAGTAAACCCAGGAGGGTAGGGCAGATCCTGATCAAGATTCACAACCTCAGGGTTTTGTATAGGTCCATTTCCTTTGACTAGAGCCGACATCATTTCCATCATCTTGGCCAATTGGTCCTTCTGTTCAGTGGATTCCTCCCGAGACCTTATCATCAACTCTCTCGTCTCCTGTTGCGACCTGGCTAACTGTTCCTGTAATTCTTTCTGAATTCTCTCCATCCTTTCAATTCTTTCGTTAAACTCAGCCTCCATTGCTCTAGCTTGTCGACGTGTTCTATACGTATGGTGTGATTCCAGGTTTACAACGTTGCAACTATGCATTATATGATTCTACTCTTTAGCAAACGATCGTGGGATATGCAGTGAATGAATGAATGAATGAATGAATGAATGTTAATTATGAATGCACGTCAAATGTTAGTTATGAATACATATGCAAAAATCGGTGTTGATTCCAGACAGCCCCTATCTAGGCATTTCATTAATCAAAAGAGTCTATTTACAAAAAATGTTTTTTCATCATTTGATTCAGCTTTCATACAAACTTCCTTGCTACATTGCCGTAATTCTTCACCCGTTCCAAAAATTCTGATATGCTCGATCTCTGTCTAGGCGGGAACTGGCAGCTAAGAGTCTCCGCTTCATCCGCTATTTGCATTATGTGCATGGCTGCCGCACGAATCTCGTTGATCAAATATTTAAGATTTTCATCCTTTTCGCAGAGGGCTCTTTCGTAAGCGTGGGTATCTCTATCATACTGACCCTTCTTTTCTTCCAAAGCTTCCAAGAGAGTATCCAGTTGTTGTTGTCGGGCTTGTAGTGTGTCTTCTAAATCTCGTATCGTTTCTTTCAATTCTTGACGCTTAGCTCGACTAGTCATCAGCTCAACAGATGTAGCTTCATTCTCAGCAGACTTCTTTCTTAACTCTATTACAGCCCTTGCAGCCTTTCCTTCTTCTTTCTTTGCTTTTCCTTTCCAAAATTCCATCCCACCTTTGACATTACTCAATTCCTCTTTCCATTCCGCTGACGACTTGCCCAGCCCGCTGTTCTTTATGGTGCCTCTTAACTTTTTATTTTCCAGATGAAGATCTCTTAAGTCGTTTCTTACGACCTCGGCTTCTTTTTGCACCTTCTCGGCCCTGGATCTTTCAATTTGAACATCGATCTTCAGCTGATAATTTTCTTCTTGAAGGGCACTAAGGTCTCGTAACATTTTTGTCTTTTCGCGTTCGAATTCTTGTCTCGCCGTCTCTAGCTCAGATGGAATTTCATTCGAAAAAGGATTCTGAAAGGCGTAATCTGCCGATGAGACTTGCAAACTACTCATCCGTTGCTTTCTCCATGCATCGTAGTCCTGGGTGATAGTGTCAGCATATAAAGCCAACTTCATCAGATGAATTCTTTTCCAAGCCTTTGCAGTGCCTCGGACTTTCTTCATATAACCTTCGCCCGTAAAAACAAACTCTGACTGAGCCAGACCACTGGTGGCGGGTATAAACTGTCATGAAGAGAACTGTCTTTGAACCAAAAGAGGAGCGTAACCAATCCCTCCCCACAATCCAAGTAGTGGTACCCAGTCTTGGTTTCCGACTTTATATAACAAAAGCGAAGGGCGCATCCACGGCGCTCTCCATACTATGTCCTCGGCACGCAAGTTCTGAAACACTGAGACCCAATGCTGCTCAGTAACCTCCTTCGGCCACTCTTTCTTAAGGTGAGCTTCCAACGGAGCAAATGTCTTCGAAAACATGTGGAACGGTGTGCGCTCTACCTTCCAAAAGTGACTCAAAATCCAAACGTTAAGTAGCTGCGCGCATCCGATGAATCGTCCTTCCCCTCTTTTCCTGCAACTGCTCAAAGATCTGAAGGTCTCTGCTAGGATGGTTGGGGCAGGGTTGATACCTTGCTTCAACTTTTCAAAGAAATCCACTACCGCTACTTCTATATGTCCGAGAATCTTCGGAAAGACAACTAAACCATAGATAGCCAAAGCAAACAAATTTATCCGTTTCAACATGTCAGGATGGTTTAAAACCAGGTCTCGTAGGGAAAACCATGGGACGCAGCTGATTTCATTCTTTTTCTTTATTTGCTTTTCAGCCCATGCATCGGTCATATCCGTCAGCCTTACTAACTTTTTCCTGAATGTCATCGGCTTGGGCTCTTTGACATATATTTTGTAGGTTTGCATGTTTTCGACACGCAGCAGAGCAGCATACTCCTCTATCGTAGGGGTCATATCCTCTTGGTTGAATGTGAAACACTGATAACCTGGATCCCAAAATCTGATCATAGCTTGAATCAATCTTTCGTCTACTTTGACAGCAATCAGATGGGCTATGTCCCCGTACCTTTCGGTGAAAATGCCCCTAGTATCTGAATCCCACTGATTCCAGATCCCAACCAAGTCTTCGAGGTTATTTTGACGGACATTCACAGTCACCCGCTCGGGTAGATTGACAATGCATCCTTCTACCAGGCTGTCTCTCTTTTCTCTTTGAGTTCTCAAAGACCAGTCCCGAACCACGGTGTTTGTCTCGGTCGTTTGTACAATTGACTCTTCCATTTGAAACCCGTTTTTGGCAACTAATCTTTAGTCAACACCGTCCTATTATGATGCCTATGATGCACGATGAGGAATAAAACAAAGACAATCAAACTTGGTTAGTGATCAGATATAAATGAAAATAAATTAAAGCAATTTTAAACTACCCGATTCAATTTAACAGATAAATCCCTTCCCCTTATATACAAAGCGAAAGTACAAAAGGTAAGAGGCGTTTCTCCCGTGTGCCTATTTCAGTATCTACTAAACGGACAGAGGTTCGGCATGGCTCTAATTGGGTGGCTCGTACAGTTCATTATATGCGGTTTTAGGTTCTAGAAAGGTACTCGAATTGTCTGTACTGTCATCTACTAAGATTAGTACAGAACCTCGGTCATGGCCCATCACAGGCTTACGAGATCAATTCGAGGGATTGCATTTACTTATGCCTATGCGGAGGGACGAGTTATCTCACGAAGGCATAAGTCATATGTAACCCGAAAGTATTCACTAGCCTGTGCGGAGGGACGAGTTAACTCACGAAGGCGTAGCGTTTACTTTTACTTAAGAGGGACGGAGCCCGGGTATGGCGCTCATGTTATGCAACAATGCACGTGAACAGTGTGTGGGGAGAAACTCACAAACCTTTCGTTTTATTTAAAAACTAGACTTAGAGAACCGAAGATTAGAAATTTAGGGCTTCAAAACAGGTAGACAGAACAAGTTAGAAAATATTCACAACGAGATGCGAGTACATGATTTTTTTGCAAAAATTTTGAGGATCACGACTAAATATTAATTTGAAAAAAGCATTTCGAAAACTTTGACAACGCATTTGATTCGATTCGACTCTCGAAAGCTGTGTCCCCAGCGGAGTCGCCAGCTGTAGCGACGAAAAATTTAAGCTTAGGTCGCTAATTGTGGCGATTTAAAGTCTTGAAAACGAATTTTGATTAAAGCAAAGGAGTCGCCACCGATCCTTTTTCTTAGGTGTGATCGGACACCTATTAAAACCTCTTTCTAGCAGAAAATTCGTTTTTTAAGTAAAAGGAAGGCTTGGTTGAGGTCCACGTTAAAGTTCAGAGAAAAAGAGGGTTCGGGAGTCGGTTACGCGCGGGGAAGGTATCAGCACCCCCGCGACGCCCAAAATTGGTATCTTTCAAATGTACGTTGTCTTAGTTTTCAAAAGTACAAGTTCAATTTAAAATTTAGTCATGATCAGATCGAGGTACGAGCGTTTTTAGAATTTTGGTTTCTTTTGAAAAGGATATCCCGTTTTAACACGAGCCAATCGTGATTCACCCAACAATAGCAATGAGATCACCGGCTTAATGCTAAAATCGGTATATTGCCTTGTTTATTGAAACATGAAAAGATTATAAATGAGTAATATCGATGAAGAAATTAAAATGTAAATTAATATGCTATATTAAAAACACATAACGATAGGGTGAAAACAAACGGGATGAGGAATATAATATATAACAATGCATATATGAAAGTAGTAGTGATAATGCAAATAAAAGGAGCAGGAAACATGTATAAAACATACGCAAAAATATATAATAGTATTTAGACATATACGCGTGATAAATACATCAGGAATACCGAAGTTATAGGAATATGAGATAACGACACTATACGAATAACGTGATGTTATGAATAGATAAGTAATATAAGGTGCATGTTTTGGGAAAATATAATGTTAAAAGCGTATATACATGAAGTAAAACGCAATTACTAAAACATATGCTCAAGATAATATATATACATATATACACGGACATGTAGGTAAATAATAATAATAATAATAATAATAAATACTTAATAAAAAACCATAAATACGACGCATTATTAAGATTTACACGCAATATATATGTACGAATATAGTACTAAAATATGAATACGTAATATATATTAAAATATTGAACACAGTTTTTTATTACGCAAAATACTTACATAAAATATTAATATGTAAAGATATATGTAAATTTAAACATGATGGTATTAAAAACACAGTATATATATAAATATTAAAATAGTTTATAAATACTAATAATAATAATAAACAATGAATTTAATAATGATGAAGATAATAAGATATAATACTAATAACATAAAATCAAAGAATAATAGTAAATATAATATGTAATACTAAATGTAATATAATAATGAGCATAGAACAAATAAAACTTTAAAGCAAATACAAATAATGCTATATACAATATTATAATACCTGTATGTGCATGAATATAATAATATTAACACTAACAATTATATAATGATAACAATGATAATAATATAAAATACATATTTAATTAATATAGGAATAACAAATATATAATGATAGTAATAATGACCGTAAAAATACATATATAATTAATATGTGAATAATAATTATATAATAATAATAATAGTAATTAACATAATAAAGACATATATATAATAATACTAATAATAAATAATAATAGAAAAAGAATGACAAAAATTAATTAACTATAATGAATTAGGGTTTAATTTGAAACAGAATAAAATCTCGGGCTAAATTTTAAAATAAAAACACGCGAATGGGATTAATTTGAACACGGGTTAAGCCTAAAGGGACAAAAACAACAATTTTCCTGGGAATCCCAAAACGCTGCGCAGCACGGAGGACCAAATTGCAAACAAAAACAAAGCCACGGGCCAAATTGAAATTGGTAAAACCTGATTGTAATTTGAATAAAAAGCGGAAGGACTGGGGTTGAAAATAACCCCAGTGACGTCACAACACGCGGATCCTAACCGGTTTGGGTCGGGTCGACCCGACCCAGGTCGGTTAGTATAAAAGGTGAGTTTTTTTGTTTTTGGGTCATTTGGTGCCCGGGGAAGAAAAAAAAGGAGAAGGGGAGAGAGGAGAAAGGGAAGGGAAGGAGAGAGGGGGGATCCGGGGAAGGTCCGGTCACCGGACCGATCGCCGGCCGTTCACCGGCCGGTCACCGGCCGATCACCGGCCGATCGTCGGCCACCGTTCGCGTCGTCGTTCCGGCCACCGTTCCGGTGGCCGGAAAAAGGTAAAATCTTCTAATTTTTTATTATTTTTTATTTTACACTTTAAAATCTATATGGATATGTACTAAGAGATCAGGAAATAATTTTAAAAGGAAAGAATTTAGAAACGAAACGGAAACTACCTACTGTTTCCTTGATCTTCTTTGTTCTTTGTTATTCTGCTCTGAATATATTCTTTGTGATTGGGGGGTATTCCCTTCGTTGCTATTGATATTCCGATACTATTGCCTTTTTATTCTGCCTTTGAAATATTTTCTGTTTTTATTGCTGTTTTGGGGTTCCAAAAATCCGACCCCTCTTACAATATTTTGGTTCGGCTTTTATAGCCTTCACACACTATTTTTCTATTCTTTTCTGTCTATTCCTGTTTAAATACCTTGCAGGTACTGTGGCAAGTGAAGGGCGGTGGATCGATGTGACCAGGGCGGTGGGTGGTCAGATGGCAGAGGCGACAGCAGCAGATGCAAGTGGGAGTTGAAGAATAGGGTTAGGGTGGCACGAGTGGGGCTAGAGTTTCTGTTTAGTTAGGGTTAAGTTTTTGGTATTGGGTCATGTACTGGGTTACGGGTTTGGTAAACGGGTCTGGTAACCGGGTCTGGGGTTATTGGGCTTGTAACAGGTTAATGGGGTTAATTTGTAAACGGGTAGTGGCAATTGGATTTTAATGTTGGGTTTTAATTGTAACAAAGGACATTTATTTTGGTTTAATGTATACGGGCCCAAAATTGGCCATTACAGCTAGGATATGACATTGGTATCAAATGAGATCCCGTATAAGACCATATCTGGGATATGGCATCGGCATCGATATGAGATCCCGTATAAGACCATATCTGGGATATGGCATCAGCATCGATATGAGATCCCGTATAAGACCATATCTGGGATATGGCATCAGTATCGATATGAGATCCCGTATAAGACCATATCTGGGATATGGCATCGGCATCGATATGTGATCTCATGTAAGACCATATCTGGGATATGGCATTGGTATCCTACCATGTGTATAAGATTTCTCGGGCATCCTAGTATTCCAAGTGGTTCGATGAGCAATTCAAAGATTATATCAAAGAGATGACAAGGTATGATCATGTTGGAAGGGTATAGGTATGTACGTGAAATTTACAAGTATGAACCTTATTGTGATAAGCTATTGGTAAGATCGTGATAGAGTACGTTATGACTACGAATATGTCTTTACAGAAGTCTTGTGGATAATGACCTATACTTGTGATATACGAAATATATGGTAATTTTGAATGATGATTGTACAATTGGTTCTCGGGCCAAATTAAGTTAAGATATAGCATAATCGTTCGCATACAATTGTGATTTGTCAAAAATGAGAGAAAAGGAAAGATTGGTGTAATTGCCTATTAAAATGTTTATGGGCTAATATGAGTTTTAAATGAATGGAAGATATCAAAATATATATGTTGAAAGGTGAATACTCATGAATTATGTGCATGTTTACTATGATGAGTTTAGATACGAATAGAAGGTTATGGTTGTTAGGCTAATGGCAAAACATGTTAAGTTATATTTTCAAACTCGATAAGGCAAACAATGTGGTTAGATAAGATATAATTGTGGGTTTTAGGGCAATTTGTTTTGTATCTATAATGATGACCTTAGTAACAAACTCAATAAGTGACGGACTCTCGTAAAAAGGGTATGATTAAACAAGTTATGATTATGAAAGTCTTAATGTGGACTCTCGCAAGTTGTGTTTAAGATGCTTATTATTTGTATATGAACTTACTAATCTTTGTAGCTTACTCCCTTTCTTTTTCCATATATTTAAGGTTGTACGCTAGCTCGGGTTAGAGATCACTGGAGATGCTATCACACTATCAAGATACTATGTTGGGTAATCGAATATAAATCTTTGAGTCTATCGCACGTATATGTATTTAGTCGTTTCGTGGATATGCCATTATGATATGGCCAAATGAATTGGCTTGTAATTATTAAGGATTTGATTTGGTATGTAGCCACATAAATTGGCTTGTATTGACTAATTGGGTTCTAAACCTATTTATATGTGCATGCATGAGATAATGTGTTTTTGATGTTATGGGAATTTCATGTTCAAGTCATGTTTATGGATGTTTGGTTGCCAATTGATGCCTTGATAAATTCTATTGAGATGTATAAGTATGTGTGTGAAATTAAGGGTGGCAAATGGTTTGGAAAATAGCCCGAAAGTTGTCCAGACAGGTAGACACACGGGCGTGTGTTTAGGTCGTGTGTGACACACAGTCAGCCCCATGGGCATGTTGATAGGCCGTGTGTCCCCTGCACCCTAGTTTTAAGAAATAGAATGTCCAGTAGTAAACACATGGGCAGAGACACGACCGTGTGTCTTAGCCATGTGAAGGACACGGCCTTTGGACTTTGGTGTGTGCTCAGGCCGTATGACGTTTGCACCTTAAATGTGAAAATTAAATTCACCATACGGCCTAATGCACACGAATGTGACTTGGCCGTGTGACCCTAAATTGTTGATGATGTCATAAATAGAGAGTTACATAGGTTGGGGACACACGTGTGTCCTGAGCCACATGGACGTGTGTGACCACATGGCCTACCTACACGGGATTGTAACACCCCAAACCTGGCCCGGATGTTATGGCCAGATCTGGTGTGTCACATGGAAGTTACGATCGAAATCAGACTCATTGCTAAAAAGTTTTTCTATTTTAAAATCCCTATTTAGATTTTGGATGTAGAAAAAAATCCGGTTAAAAACCATTTTCATAAGTTGAAAATGTACTAGTAGAAATGGTTGCCATATTTGTTGCATTCAATTATTTGAAGTTATGAAAGCTCTTAATTTTTGAAAACATTACTTGTGAATTTCTCGAAACCGTTTGTTATTAGTTTTGAAAACCTGATTAACTACTCTAACAATTTGAAATAATAAAATAGCTCAAATAACGAAAGTTAAAACCAAAACCCTGTAATGGCCTTATTACATAAAAGATACCCAAAATAAAAATTACTTTAAACTAAAACAAATCTAGAAGCAGAAAGCATGTGGCCACCCCGAGTCCCTCACAGCTCCAAATCGCCTATGGCTGGGGGTTACCTGCACATTTAAAACAGAAGGTGAGTTTGCAAAAACTCATTGTGTAACTTTCCCAACCAATAGCAGTGAACAGACATGCAGAACAGACTGGGCCAAAGCCCTATTCAGAACCAGGTCAATCTGGTCCTTAGCCCTATACAGAACAGTACGGGCCCAAGCCCATTACAGAATCAAATCAGTATATGCATGAATGACCTAATCCAGTCCAACCATCGTACCACCCGTACCATCACACCATGTGGGGAATAACTTGACCCACCCAGCCCACACACCAATACATAGCCGTGCTGCTATTAACAGATATCGTGGCTGAGCCACCAGAATAAGAGTACGTGGCGAAGCCACTGGTAACATAATTACGTGGTAGAGCCACTATTACAGAACTACCTCCAATGTCATACCCAACCCCATGCAGATTATCATGTCATAACTACATATATCATGCATGCAGATTAACAGTCATAGTTACAATTATATATATATATATATCAAACAACCTTTCTTTCGAGGTACAAGGGTCGTTTTAGCAGTCAGGGGTAAAATGATAATTTTAACCCCTTAAGGGTATTTAGGCCATTTTACTAAGTTTCAGAATCTCGGTACCTAATACGACCTCCTAAAAGGTCTAACGTCGCTTCAAGCAACTCAGATAGTCCATATGGTCAATCAGTGTTTATGGGCCCAAAACTCCTATTGGGCCTAGGTGGGCCCACACGCTCGTGTGCCAGTTTTACATACGGCATTACGAGCCTTACCATCCAATTTACCAATGACGACTTATCGAGTATTTTACCCATATGGGCCCGTTGGCCCATCGGTCCCATTTCGGCCTATCAAGGCCCATAACGGCCCAAGTGCACGAAATCGCGCGTAAAAGCCTCAACAGATTATAACCTACCATTTGTGATCTTGGTTCAGCCCACAAGTGTTCGCATGTTCACAAGGCCTTGAATGCCGACGTTTCAGCATTTCAGCTTTTCGGCTTTTGCCGATTTACACTATAGTAGAGTGTGGTTACACACCTTTTGTTCCGCGATACTAGATAATCCTTAAACCGTTGGTTAGAAACAGCCGCCTGCCCTCTGACGATTATCTAAACCACATAAATGAATATTATAACCAAGAATCCAACTTGTTAATCTTACTACAAAACCCCTACCACAATCGGCCAATACCAATAAGAAATCTACACTACTTACCCTTGCTGAAGATTAACCAATAGGCCTAGATTGCTTCAGCAACACTAGCAACCCCCCACTTCTTGCGAAAATGACTACTAGGGTACTTAAGAGATCCAAGCAGAGCGGTCAAGAAAGAAAGAAGTTCAAAGTTGATCATAAATGGAAAAGAAATAACCCAAGGCCAATTTAATATGTAAGAGGGAAGAAATCTGGCTTACTCACGAAAACTCAAACAGAAAACAATCGAAACATTTACCCAAGACTAGCCGATAGAGATAGTAAATTGAAGTAACAAACGCTCAATTCCCATAGTCCAAGCACCCAAACCAAAACAAAAGTGATGGGGAGAGGAGTATTTGGCTACTGGACAATAAAGAGATGATGAGGGAAACAGAAGAGGGTAGAGTCACAGATTCGACCATTGAAGAATTCGATCAAGAGAGAAATGGGTAGAGAGTTGTTAGATTCAGCCTTGTGAAGCTTGTGAGAAGAACAAGAAAATGGCTATTCAGAAGAGAGAAGAAAAGAGGAAGAAGTGATTGGCAGAGGATTTGATGGAAGAGGCTTAAGAAATAGATATGGTGATGATAGAATGGCAATGAAGGTTCGATTAGAAAATGATCAAATTCGGCCAAAGCAGGATATAATGAAAAGAAGAGAAAATGGAAGAACTAGATTCGACAATGGTTTGGGAAAAGTAGAAGTATGACTTGGCAATAATTATAATTAAGAGAAAAGGGTTGAGAAGGAAAATTTGGCTTTGGAAAGAAAACACATAAGAAATGCCCAACCAAAAAGTCATCCAGCCAAGCACAAAATGAGAGATAGAAAAGAAAGGAAATTTGGCACTATGTGCTTGAGTTCCGGCAAGGACTCAAATGAACCAAATTGGTAAAAGAAAGAAATAAAACCAAAATGCACAAAGCAAACGACAAGCTCTACTGGAACAAAATGGCAAAAAGAGAAAACACTCTATTTCTACACCAATTCGGCACTCAAAACCAAATATGCACCCCTAAAGACTCCAAATTCGGCCAACTCTCTCCAAGCTCTCTACTTCCTTAATTTGCTCCTAAATTTTTTATAATACCCCTATCTCGTAACCGTCGTTGGAATAGGAAGGGGCGTTACTGGAGATTCAGAACAGATCAAAACAGAATATTCAGAGATCATAACAAAATTCAAACATAAAGTCCCTTTTTGAAAGTCCACTAGACCTCAAACATGTATTGAGACAGGGTTGGGACTAAACTGAATGCAACCGTAAACTTCAGAACACATATAAAATTTTCCAACTTAAGAAAGTCACACGTCCGTGTGACCAGGCCGTGTGCCTCACACGAGACTCAGGCACGCCCGTGCACCCAAGCCGTGCCAAAACAGAGCAGGCATACTATCTTTTTGCCACGGCCACGAGACACGCCAGTGGGTCTTGGCCATGTGAATGTTTGAGTCAATAATGGAAAATCAACATGGCCATAAGGCACACCCGTGTGCCCTGGCCGTGTGGCACTAAGCAAACTTGGTTCAAGTCAAGCTTTCCACCCACTAAGGGTCATACCTACAAGCCAAATTCATGCCACAAATTTACCACAATTTCAACTATATTCAATACCTAAAACTTACCTCAACATGGTCAAACCATTCACATACATACTTAATTTCAGATCTCATACAAAGCAATTCCATAACTTAACCAAAGTTCAAGACTAAACATGATGCACCTAGCTCATTCATACCATATCCAATTCTTACCATTCATCACATTAACATGATTCATGAAAATCAAAACATACAAATTCATATAGCCATTATAAGTTACTCAAATTGGCATCACAAGTCATATAACAAAAACAAACACAACATATCATTTAATAGCCAACTCTCATGGCCTTACAAATAAACATATCCCAGCTTAATACATAGACACTCTAGCCTATACATGCCATATTTAAAAACTTTGTACATTCAAAAAGGTACCAAAAACAAGCTCGATAGTGTGGTGATGATCCTTGACTATCCCCGAGCCTATAGTAGCTACGATATCTGTAAAACAGTTGAAAGAATAACGGAGTAAGCTACAATGAACTTAGTAAGTCAAATACAAAATTATACAATCCATAATCAGAATATGATAACCATTTCCCACAGATATTTTACCATTCAGATTCATTCATTTTACTCATACTTCTAGTTCGCACAATTTGCATACCTTTCATACTCGAAAATTCAGTACAAAACAGACGTACCTGAGTTAGACACATGAGGTATGCATTTATTGATTTATCAAAATTTCTCCTCAAATCATGCAGAAACGTTACAAAATTCAGATAGGCCTTATACAATGCCGACATCCCTGACGTGGTCTTACATGTTATTCAATATCGTTGCCACTGTCCCAGACAGGGTCTTACCAAAAACATATATGATGCCAGTGGCTCAGACACGGTCTTACACATAATTCTCAAATCAATGCCTACGTCCCAGATGAGGTCTTGTATGATATCATTTTACCATTACTCAATCGACAGCGATTCAGAATTACTATATCAGGCTCTCATGGCTGTCCAATACAGTTTATAATTCAAGCATTTATATCAAACATTAATATAACGCATATTTGTATATTCACTTACCTCATACGTATTTAAACAGATTCGAGCTGACTATTCAACGATTTTGGACTTCCCTCGATATCCTCCCTAATCCTCTCCTTATTCAAATCAGTTATCCACCAAGACTGATTCAAATCTCCACCTCTTACCAAGTCGACAACCACCTTTCAGTGTTTGAAACCAATTGAACCACTCGCCGCCCTTAAGTAGCAAAAAGATTGCATTTTGCTTGCAAGGGGAGTTGAACTCTCATCTCTCCCCCTTGCTTATAACGCCACAAGACACTCCACCACAGACACTCTTGTGTTATGAAACAACCACAATTAGTTATAAACCTTACATGCCAATGTCTAGAATTACTTAGGACAAAAATTAAAAATTTTTCCAAGGTCCTAGCTCGACCCTAGGCCTCTCTAATACCCCTAAATACACCCAAATCATCAAGCTAACATGGCTGACATGCAATTTAACAAAACATGCAAAAATTACTACCCCTATATTTTGCGACGTTTCAGGACGTGTGACTCTCCAAAATAAGAAAATTTTCTAAGTGTTGTGAAAAGTTCGAAAGTTCTCGGTTTAGTCCTGAACTACTTCCAAAGTATGTTTTAGGCCTTATAGGCCCGTGATAGGGATATTATTAATACGTATGAAAAGTTTTAAATTCGGCTAGAAATTCATGTTTTGGTTTTGTATGATTGATTGAGTTTATGTTTGGTAACTCCTCGTACCCTGTCCTGGCATCGAATATGGGTAAGGACTGTTATAGGAGGTCTTGTTATCAAATCTCTGCATGAGCATGTGTGACATTTTTGCTCTAAGTTTTGGCTAGGAATTGTGCTGTGGTGGGATTTTGAGTAGTGGGAATGCAGTGGAATTGTTGGGGAGTGAAATTAGGGATTGGGGAGTTATCAGAAATCTATTTTGATTTCTCTTTTGCAATTTCGATTCATTTTTTTCCAAAATTTTTTTGGATGGTAGCTTTTCCTCTCCCCTCCCTATCTTTGCCGAAATTTTTGTTTCCTTGCTTCTCCCTCTTTATTCGATTTCCCATTAGTCTCTTTTCTGATCAGCGATCAAACGCACACATTCGGTAAGTCTGTTTGCCTCTATCTTTATCGTTTTGTGGTTAATTTCCAAAGGGATGGTCTTGGTTCTTTTGGTTTAGGCAAAAATCAAGAACCAATTGGTGCTCCACAAGCGATTTAGCGTTCATTCGTGTTGCTTAATTTGAACTTGATAATGTCAATTATAGGTACTGGGGACCTCAGGATTGTGTAATCAGCGAATTCGAACTAGGTGTGTACCCAAAAACATTGAAAATGGGGTTTCAGCGAATGCCGAAAACCCTACTGTCGACGCCACATGGGCGTGTGGTCGCCCGTGTGGTAGGCCGTGTGCTAGGACACGGGCGTGTGATTGACAAGGCCAGGCCATGCATGCAAGACACGGCCGTGTGATGGCCAGGTAGGCCATGTGCGACAGATGAGCTAGACTAAATTGGGCCGTGTAGGCTAGACAAGCGTGTGGCTCCATACGAGCGTGTGAGATTCTAGATCACACGGCCAAGGCCAAATTGGGCCGTGTGGGCCCATAGGTGTGTGATCCCATTTAATTGAAATCTTTCTAAGGTTGCACGGGTCACCCAATTTGACTATGACCCTACTGTAGGGTCGGTAAGCATTACTTAGACCCTTAAATGTGTGAACTGAATGTATGATACATATACTGAGCATGATGATTATATGCATGTATACTGAACTGTATGTGTAATTGGTAACCATGTGATAGCATGTCATTTATTGTATGTTTGCATTGCATTAGGTTAGGATGATGATTATTGGAGGAAATGTACTGAAAGGCTTTTTAAGCCTATTGACTGGCAGCTCAGCTGCAATATATACTGAAAGGCTCTTAAGCCTATTTGACTGGCAGCTCAGCTGTATTATACTGATATGTGCCGCATTCGGTACAACTTGGAGTGTAGTGCTGGGTGGGTGTTTTAAACCCCACAGGGAGTGTAGGGATGGACAGAGATGGTGTATTAGAGGCTGGTGGGTAAGATTCTATTTTCTGATCACTACATGCATAACTGTTACTGTGATGGGTTAAGGCCCTAATGCATATTTGATACCATAACTGAAATGGGCTAAGGCCCGAACTGCTATTGAAATTGTAGTGGGCTTAGGCCCCAGACTGCATTTGACTGTTTACTACTGTGATTGACTATATGTTTGTTTTCTGTAGGGATTACACACTGAGTTTACATAAACTCACCCCTTCTGTTTAATGTGTATAGGTAATCCCCAGACATAGACAGATCGGTGCAACGAAGGACTCAACAGTGACCACTATCATTTGCTTTATTTCTGCCTTTGATTTGGTTTATTATCTTTCTATTATTTATGGGGTATTTTGATGTAAATTGGGACTTTTGGACTGTTGGCTTTTAATTTGGGTTTTTAGTTGTTTTACAGATTTTTAGATTGCAAAACTCAAACGAAAACTTGGTTAAACCAAAGATAATCTTTTCCTAAACGTGAAAGGTTTTTCTTAAACATCACAGTTTTCTTAAAATAGTTTTCAAAAGCTTTCGCAACAAACTAAGTTTTAAAGCACACGATTACATGAGTAAGTGATTATGGAATAAATAAAAGCTAAAGAAAAGTAATTAAACAGAAATAGTTTTATCGTGACAACTTTGTTTTCAAACACCCTATCATGTAACATCTCCAGATTCGGCCATAATGTCTAGGCCAGGTTTTGGGTGTTACACCTTTTTCCTAGAAAATAAGAGTTTAGAAACTCGTAGAGAAAAAAAAAAGTAAAAATAAAATAATACTAATGATACATGTACGAATGAGGTGAAACTTATTAAAATAAATTCTCTGAAGATGCCAATTTTCATTTCTGAAAAATTAGCTAAATTACGATGCATTTTTAGATGGGATCTAAACATTTTTGGGTCAAGATGTCTTCGGATTGATGAAAGAGCTATCTCTTAGCTTCAAAATGTACTTTGAATCACCTGGTTTCGAGTTCATGAGCTTAATTTATGGTCATTTTAGTGAATACTGCCGAGTGAAATTTCTGCACGAGATTATTATGAGAATTACAAGTTTTGGACCTTAATTCATGTGTAACTCATATTGGATTTTAAGGCTTCATTTTTATTATATATAAGCACAATATTAAATTATTAAGTTTTATATTTTTGGTATTGATTTATTTTTAATTTTAGGTTATTTTTATGTATTTTAAGTTGTTTAGAAGTTTTATGTTTCTTAGTTGGCTAAAAATATTTTGTAACACCCTGAATTTGATCCTAGAAGAATTGGGCTTGAAGTCTGGGTTCGGATAGAAGATGACCTGAATAATTTAGAAGTTTTAAATATTATTATTAGAAAAATATTATTGTAATTAAAATTGGTGTTTAGTTTAGTAATTAAATAAGTTAAGAGGGATTTATAGTGTGGGAAAAGTCCTGGGCTCGGCCCAGGGCTCTAGCAAAAAAAATTAATTTTTGCTTCTTTAGGGGAATCTGGGCAATAGGGCTTATATTTAAGCTGGGCTAAGATTAGGCACAAGGAAGTGCGTGGCCCAGTGGCTAAGCATGCTAGGTAGCAGGAAAGGGAGCTGGGATTCGACTCCTAGCATACGCAAATGTGGGTTTTTTTTTCTAAACCCAGGGACCGTCGCAAGGAGGACTTATAATTAGGTGGGTTAAAATGGGACACAAGAGAGAGCCTGGCCCAGTGGCACGGTGCGGGTTCAAGGCACGGTGCGCGCAAAATGTTTGTATTTTTTTTAGTAAAGGGGTTGTGATGAAATAGGGCTTAAAAGAAGTTGCGACCGAAGTATGCCATAAGAGTGCCTGTGGCGCAGTGGCAGCAGCCGCGCGAAGGGGGTCTCAGTGGGTGCGAGTTTGAGCCCTGGGGTATGTGAAATTTTAGTTTTATTTTAAGCAACCCGTGACTGAAGCAGGTAAGGATGTAATTAAATGCGACCGTATTATATTGAAAGCAAAGACGCGTCGCAGTGGCTAGCAGCATGTGTGGGTGCCTGGACGTTTGGGGTTCGAGCTGCTGTGCCCACGAAGAGCTGTGTTTTTGTTGCACGTGTGGGGAGAGTGTTTCAAGTGGACCAAAACTCTCCCTAGCAACAGTAGGAGTCGGCCAAGCGGTGGACTGCTGCTAATCGGTGGGGAGTTTGAATGAAATTCAAACATTGTGTTTGACAAAGAATCAAGAAGAATTTGAATTTAGGAAGAATTTTTATGACGAAATACACTCATTCGGCTATAGGGAATTAAATGCCGAATTTGTTTTAAAATTTTAGCCTTTATGAAGGGTACTGTTTTTAGTTTTTTTTTTTTTAGTATTAGCCGACTTGATTGGGGGGCCATCCACCTCCGTTGCTATTTTGAAATCAATTTCCATTCTTTTTGTTCTTCTTGTTTTCACCCTTGCAAAACTGAAACCTCAAGCCTCTCTTTTGTCGACCACCTTCATTTCTTTTTTACACAATTTCTTTTTCTTCTTTCATCTCTTCTTTCAAAAACTGAAACCTCACTCTTTCCTCAATCTATTAGCCGAATCTCACAACTCCTAAAACTCTTATCGAAACCCTCTCCTTTTATACAACTTCCATCTTCTTCTTCATCATACTAGAAGCCGAACCTCCATAGCCATACCGATTCGGGAATGGAAACCTTCAAATCATTTAGATTAGCTCTCTGCTTGTGTTAGCAGTTGGATCTGCATCAGATCTAAGATAGAAAAGTGTGGAAGCGTCCTCTGTCAGGTAAATCTTGGGTGGACTAAAGGCTGTTGATCTAAGAGCAGTGGAAGCAAGGGCTTTGGAGCGACTGGTAGATCTAGATCTAGTAGTTAAGATCGACAAGGGTAAGTGGTTAAAGATACCCTGTTATGGCCAAATGTGGTAAGAGGTGTTTAGGTTGGTTATTTTTGATTTGTAATCTTATAATGTAGTGACCGATTGTAGGATATCGTGGGAGATCTCGTTAGTAGTTGTTGCAAATCAGGTGTGTATCGAACACCCTTCTGTATCTAAATCGACAAAAGCCGAAAAGCCAAAATGTCGAAATTCTGGCATTTCATGGGCTTGCAAGCGTGCGAGCGCTCATAAGTCGGTTGGAAATCATGAGATTTGTAATCGCAAGTGGAAAGATGAATGGGTGCGCAATTTCGTGCACTTCGGTAAGTTTGGGCCTTGATGGGCTGAATGTGGGCCAACGGGCTTATGGGCCCATATGGGTAAAATAAGCGATAAACATGTTCTGATAGACTGTAGGTCCAAAACTGCTAAAACTGGTAAGTCAATCGTAAAACTTGGACTAATTGGGCTTAAGTAGCTAATAGACACTGTAGGGCCCATTACGGGTTTTAGAGTCCAATGACTGTAATATACTAAAATGGGCTGAATAAGCTACTGAGATAAAAGTTAGACTATTACTGATTAAAACGTGCACAAAACCCTAAAAACTGGTATAATTACTGAAATACCCCTTAAGGGTGAGAAATTACAGTTTTACCCCTAGGTGCAAAATGACTGTTATACCCCTAGGGCTAAATTTGACTGAAATGCATGATTTACTGTTTCTATTTACTGTATGCCATATCATGATTATCTGTTGCATGGGATTTGGGATTATTGATGGACGAAGTGCAAGTGGCATTGCCACGATTACTGAAAGAGGCTTTGCCTTGTACTGATTACTGAAAGGGGCTCTGCCCCATACTGTTTACTGAAAGAGGCTTTGCCTCGTATTACTGTTAGTGGCCACATTATCTGAGCAGCGATGCTGCAACTGTGGAGTGTAGCGGCTGGGTGGGTTGAGTTGTTTCCCCACATGGAGTGTAGGGCTGGTACGGGTGGAGTGTAGCGGATGGACATAGGCTGGGTTTTGGGTTTGCATTCATACATGCATATTTATTGATCTGTTACTAAAATGGGCCTATAGGCCGTACATTTGAATGAGAAGGGTTAAGGCCCAGTCTACTGTATCTAAATAGGGCTTCGGCCCAGTTATTATTGAGCCTGGATAGGGCTTAGGCTTAGTGGTCTTGAGCTGATTTGGGCTCTGGATGGGCTTCTATACACACTGAGTTTCCAAACTCACCCCTTTCTCTCTATCCATGCAGGTGAGCCCTAGATTGGTGGACTTGGAGCTGGGAGGGATTCAAAGTGGCCACGAGGACTGTGTTTGATGGTTTAATCAAGTCTTTTATTTCTTTATTTATTTTTAATTATTATTATTATTATGATTTTGGGTTGTAATAAGGCCACTCTAATTATTTAATTTGTCTTAACTTAAGTATGATATTGTTTAAATCGTTTCGAAATCGGATAGGTCTAAGGCTTGCTTTTATAAAAGTTACTTGTTTTCAAAATATCACGATAACAAAGCAAAGCTTCTGCAACGTAAATGTTTTCATAAATAAATATTTTAAATAGACTTAAACCTAATTTTTGGTTCGTGGACAAGTCATAAGGTTAAAGTGTGGCAATGGGTGCGTGCATGTCTAGGATTGGATCTAAGAAGAGCTTCGTACTTAAGCAGTCTAATTGAGTCACCTCTTCTTTTCTGGAATCCTACGTGGTGCATAGTATCCATTCACTTTAAGCCATAACGAAGAAGGTCTGATTTTTTGATACTTAAACTGTTTTAAAAATAACATGTTTTCCGCAACCTGCAAAGGTTTATAAGCTTTCACAATTTTCCATAAAATTTTACAGAGTTATTAACAATGTTTGAAAAGGGAATGATTATTTTAATGAACCACGTTTTTAAAAATAAACAAACACAAGCTGAGGTTTTATACAAGTTTAACGGTAGAAGTTTCTAAACACTAAGAAGGGTTTTCAATGAAAATATGTATTCGAAAAACACTTCAATGTGACATACCAGACTTGGTCGTAACGTCTGGGCCGGGTTTGGGGTGTTACATGTTTAGTTGGCCAAATTAGAAGTTTAACTAAATTAGGAGTTATTATTATTATTTAAATTTGTAGCCTATATAAATGAACTTTCATTATTCATTAGGAGACGACTTTGATTATTTAGATTAATAAAAGCACTCTTTGGAGTATTTAATTTTGCAAGATTCAATTCTTATTTTTATTTAGAATGTTCTTTTTGCATAATCTTGTTTAAGATTTTGGAGGAAGTTCTTCAAACTCTGGATTACCAATAACTTGTTCTTAGAGGGTCGATTAGACCCATTGATTGAGTTAGTAGGGAAATTCTTTCTAAATGGATAAATTAGACATTTATCCATCTACCCATCTCTATTGGTTTGTCTATTTCTTATTCCACCTTTAATTTCAATTTTTAATTTTTGGTTTACTTAATTTCATTGTTGTTTACCCATTTCTTAAGATTCAAGAAAAGAAATTCTAGTCAGTTACACACCCTTGAAACATCCAAATCATCAAGTCATCTCCTTGTAACACCTCTCACTCATTTCAGACAACCAGTAGGGATGGTAGATGCCACCGAAGCATGTATGAGTAAGACATCTTAGATTTATTTAAGGATTGAAAGTTTAAGGCAATTTTTATAAAATAATTATGATATGTTTTAAACAAGATTCAAAGTTTTAAAATCATTTAGGATTTATTTGGGGTTAATCGAAGGTGATTGAAACAAAAAAGGAGTTTTAAAAGGTCAAAACAACTTAAAATAGGGCAGTGTTGGAATTAGGCACAACATCATGATATAGGGACTTTTGATGTTGTGACAAGACTTGCTGAGTAGTGATGTCACGACATCAAAATTCCATGGTCGTAATGTGACTTGCAAATTATGTGCTTGAAACACTTTAAAATGTTTTTAGGTCCCTTTATTCATGATATATCTAACACGTGCTTCAAAAATCTCTCAAATATGTATGAAAGCCATTATTAAACACTTTAAATTCACAAATTGATAATCCTAAAAGGTGAGTAATCATGCATATTATTTATTTATCAAAAGAAGGATAAGATGATGAAATAACAAGTGAACCTTGCAAGCTCAAATTTAAACAACATTCAACATAATAGTCAAGTAATATGAAATTAACATATTTAATTATGTAGAAACCTAGTACATGCTAGAACTAAAAATATGCCACTTTCATAATCTTGTAGGCCTCATTTATAATGTGATTTGTCGAATTGAGCTAGGCTTCAAATCTCTACAAATCAACAATCTATGCGCAAAAACAACACATAAGCAAATAATGCTTAGTAAGTTCAAATGGAATTTACTATAGTTACCTTAATGGAGGTGAGCATACCAAATGCCATAAGAACATAAATATTTACTATAACATTCTCAACCACACCACATAAGTCAAGTATAAGAATCTATAATTATGGCAATCAACATAATTAGTATAGAACATATAATATGGTAAATATGTATTCTTATCATCTCATGGAACACAAGTAAATATCATGGAAACACATTTAAGGACTTTAGCTTTTCTTTAAATTTCATAGCACAATTGTCTCATATTCATTTGGCATAATCAAGTACCTATTCGTATAAAGCCTTTCGCCAAATGTAACCTTAGTAAAATGGACTTGGACACAAAAGAATCCACCATCACACCAAGAATCTTCATAAGAGCGTATAACTACACCACACCAAGGCAGATAAATGCAAAGCCCTAAGACATCATGTACATCCCTCCATAACACCAAGATAGTGTTTGAAGAGACATCGTACATTCGATGATCCACAACAAATGCTAAACAATCAAATGACACAATATAGCTCCAACTCTATAATAACCTGTACATAAATGAACATATGATCGTAACTGGCATGCCAATCGTATCCTAACCTTTCTACCAACTTTACATGGGCACAAGA
Source organism: Gossypium stocksii (assembly GCA_020496765.1). NCBI lineage: Eukaryota > Viridiplantae > Streptophyta > Magnoliopsida > Malvales > Malvaceae > Gossypium > Gossypium stocksii. The sequence goes on along the minus strand of CM035623.1, from coordinate 35,210,984 downwards.
ACCAAGTGAGCATTTACCATTATGTCCCATTGTGCATAATTATAACATTCATAAATACTCATGTTTCCACTTTACGAAAGTCATTTGAATGTTTTATACTTATAACACATAACATTATAAATCTAATATACATTCATGTTTTTATGCTACCTTGCCTATCATTTCAATATTATTGATGCTACCTTGCCTATCATATCAATATTATTGATTTTTTTATTATATTTCTACATTCAAATAACACATTTAGTAATTTGAATAACTAGCATACACAACAACATGAAAATATAGTAAGTTTCATGAGAACATACCTTTCCCAAAAGAAATAAAAATAGATGGAGGCTTCTTCAAGGCCTTCAATCCACCACATTATCTTTCCCTTTGCTAGAATCACCTTTAGCAACTTCATTCTCTTTAATTTCATACAAAACAAAAATTTTCCCCAATTGTCAAAAGGTTACAATATCTTTAAATAACCATTTTAATGGTTCACCAACTCATTTTAAAACTTCTAAACATGTAATAAGATGATAAAGTGCTAAGAAATAATGAATCCTCACCAAAGCACTTATTTCTCTCAAGCTCAACCTTCCATGCTAAAACCCAAACCCTAGATGTGTGGGTGATAAGGCTAGTGGAGAATCTTGCCTCTATTATGTTTTTTAAAGGATGATTTAGTAAGAAAACAAAAAAATATTGGTAGAAGATTAAAGTAAAAATGAGTTGAGATTGAGAAATTTTGGATAAGAAAGTCTCCTATTCTTTTTTGTTACGGTCGGCTCCTTTTTGTGTTTTAGAATATTGAAAATACAAGGCTTGGTTAAATGGTCAAAGACTAGTAAATAAGAAGTGGTAAAAATACAATTTAAGGCTCATTCCATGGTCAATTGTTCCAAAAATCATCTCATCACCACACATCAATATAAATTTTAATATTTAATCATATTTTGATCTAGAATAACCGAATTGCCCTTAAAAGCAAAATTACTATTTTTCCCCACAATTTATATTTTTACCCAATTAGGCTTGAAACTTTAAAATGGTCTCAATATGCATTCAAATGACCTTCCAAAACCTAAAAATATTTAAATATATTAAAACTGAATTCCTATCATCGAATATTTAGATAAAATTATTGAAATAGTTCTGTACAGAACACCAAAAAAGTTTAGGGTGTTACACTCCTACTTGAATAAGGAAATTTCTTCACTTGGATTTGTTTTCTTCTATATGTTTTTCTTTCCTTCCTCAATAAAAACCAATTTCTCACTTTCTTTTCCAATTATTTCAATTTCCAAGAGTTCTTGCTTGCTGCCTAAGCCTAGGTTCGATTTAATGTCTCTCAAGTAAAAAATGGGGCTTTTAAAACTCAAAACAAATTTAAATTTACCTAGGATTTTGTGGAAAATGCCCTCATATAAACTAAGGTAGATATATCTAATGGTGTAACACCTCTCACCTTCTCTGAGGCATGGTACAAATGGGAGGTGCTACTGGAGCACTGACTTATAAAAAAATTCTCAATGTTATTTAAATTTTCAAACCTTAAATAGTTTTATAAAATAATTGAACCATGTTTAGGGTGATAGGGAGGCCCTTGAAACATGTTGAAAGCATTTTGAATGTAACACCCCAAACTCGATCCAATGGATCCAATCTGAATCTTAGGTGTTACCACTCTAATATAGGTGTAACTTAACTCTTTATAAACAAATTACAATCGATTTAGGTTAAAATGCATAGGGAATTTGATTACAAGTATTATAGAATTGATATCCTGGTCTAATGAAGTTATGTCGATTGAAAGGTTTCTATGTACCAAACAGACTCGATCATGTCATCAATGCTTCCTCTGTATACATAATAATTTGATATGCTGTTCCTTGGGCATAACCCTGGCATCATTTTCCCCCAGGCGTAGCCTCACATTCGACCTGAAATAGAGAACACAATCCATGTAATTTCATGAGAACTTAATGAGACAAGTACCTATTTGCCTAAATAATTTTTATATTTCACATCTAGTAATTCAATTTGCCATCTTATTGTTCTTTGTCCTTCAACTTATCTTTGGCGAGTACCTTCTCAAAATGTCATTCTTCATAGCATAGGTGTCACCTCTAACTCTGAAGTCATGCCTTACTTTCAACATCTTTGATACGTTACTTACATTTTTCACTCTGTACTTTTGTGATTACTTAACCATACCCTTTTAGACAAGCTATTGTTTCTTTGAAATCCATGAATGATTTTGTACTTCGATAGAAGATACATTCTTTAATTACATGATTTGACACCTTTTCTTCTAATAATTTTAGACATATAACCTTCTTCAATTTGCCAGACATAGCACTTACTAAGATTTGTTCTTCAAGTCCAATTAACCCATACTTTAAATTCATCACATGCTCTGGTGCATTCTAGTTTCTTTGTTCTTGTCTTAAGACCATGCAAGACACGCCATAATATTTCATACAAAACTCACCACAAATGAAGCTCATTAGAATATCTTACCGAAAGTGTAACATGATACGCCATGGGGTTTTTTCCTTCTAAGATCATTACAACAATTGTTTCTTCAAAGCTCGCCTAGAATACCATTTCTTTCTCTCAAGGTCCACTACAGAGGTGTTACATTCGGATGGTTTCCACAAGGGTAATTCTTTAAAGGGTGCCATAGACATTTCTTTATGATAGATCGCCAGCTTCCTTTTTCATAGATTACCACAAAGGCTTCATTTTTTATAAATGGCCACAAATGCTTCATTTTTATGGCATGTTCATTATAGGGATTCGCCTAGACTCACATTTTGTAAGGTTTGCCCCTCATCGTCCTAGGTCACGTAGAGAACCCCTTTTGGGTAATCACCTTTCTTTAGTTCTTTTCCATATGATGCCATAGCCCAAGTATGGTCTTACACAATATGGTGCCATGGCCATGGACTTTTCCTTTCAGAGATCATGTTTTTAGTCATGATGGACCCCTTTAGACTCCACCGCAATGAACACACATAGACTCGCTTGATAGAATTTTCTTGCATTGACACCCTTTTTGACTCATTACTTTGATATATCATCATAAACTGACCAACATACACATCTTAGCACATGTTTCTAGACATACTCATACAAACATACTATAACTTTAGGGTTCATATCACTTACTGAAACGCATCAGATTTCACACTAACTATTCATGCAAACTCATCAAACACTCATATCACATCATTATCATCATACCATACTTTTCTAGTTTCAGATTTGTAGTTTGATCACTTTTTACAGAGACATCTCAAATGCACAATACAAGATTCAGCTTAGAGACTCACCTAACAACCACATATAACAGCTAGAACCTTAGATCCAACATCAAAAAAGGGATTGCAACAACCACCGCCTTTTGAAATAGAAAATTACCATTTAAAATCATTTCAAACAACCTTGTCATCATCTCTAACCCAACTAACCCACATAAAAAGTCTTACTTCTTCATCTTACAGTTCATTCCTTCTTAAAGGCTTAATCTTTTATAACACATGATGTAACATCCCTTACCTGTATCCGATGCCGGGAAAGGGTACGAGGCGTTATCAGACTTACGCACTTGAACATGTAAAACTGAGTCATGAATTTTTGTTCAAATTTAAAACCTTTCAATTCCCATCTTGAAGTCCTTTATACGGGCCTACGAGGACCAAAACATACATTAGTAATGATTCGGGACAAATCTGAGAACTTTTGAAACTTTTGAAGCACAATTAAAATTTTTCACATTTTGGAGAGTCACACGCCCGTGCGGGCAGACCGTGTGGTCTCACACGCCCGTGTGGCTCAGGACACACCCTTGTCCTCCACCCGTGTAACTCTTTTTTTATGACATCAGCACACATTTAAGGTCACATGGCCAAGTCACACGCCTGTGTGCTAGGCCATGTCCTTCACACGGCTGAGACACATGGCCGTGTCTTTGCCCGTGTGGCCAACACTCAAGCTATTTTCCAAGCCTCTTCGTACTCTTAACTCTTCACACTTATATACAATTCATAAACATACATCACCTCATTGATTATTTTGGATTTAACCATCACACATTTGTAATATGCCTAACTACATTAAGGCATTTCCATACACGTATAAACTAGGCTTACATACCTATAACTGTTATAAGCCACATCTCATGGTTGTATACAATAAAGTATCATCAGCTAATGCATTTAGAAAATTTAGAATAATACATACTACCAATAATTAAATCTCTATACATGCCACTCACTTGTATACTAATAAGAATTTCCATTGCTTTAACTTGACAAATGGATAGTGTGATGCTGCCTCCGACGATCTCCAACCTCAAGCCAACCTGAAGACACTAAGAGAAAAAGGAAAGAAGGTTGTAAGCTTTACAGCTTAGTAAGTTTTCATAAAACAATAAGCAAATTTAATTAACGATACATTTCTCATGATTTCGCTTCTTACTCACGTACGACCTAAGTTGTCTTCTTGAGTCACAGTCACTAAATTAATTATATCTGGAGTTATGGAACTCCAAATTTAGATCCTGTAATTTTCCTTGAAACTAGACTCACATACATTCTTACCATAAAGTTTCTAGAATTTTTGGTTTAGCCAATCAATACAGTTTATTCATTAAAGATTCCCCTGTTTCTCTATTTGATAGCTCTAACTCTTCTTCACTAACAATCAAATTTCTCATTATACAGAGTTTGGATAACCTTCCTGTTTGTTTCTCTTGAAAATAGACTCATAAAGGATTCTATGAATTTAAATTAAACATCATAAACATTTTTATAAAATTTTTAGTGATTTTTCAAATTTGGAATAGGGAATTTTTGAAAGCATTCAGACCCTATCTCACTAAAATTTAAATATCTCATAATATAAAATTCATTTACTCACACCGTTTCTTTTATGTGAAAATATGCTCAATGAGATTTTATTTCATGTCTCATTCAGCACCTAACTCAATTTCCACTATTTATGGTAATTTTTCAAAATCACGTAACTGCTGCTATCCAATCTGTTTTATTTTTAAGTTACAATCTTTCATGTGTTGATTGTAGTAATTTTAGTGGTAGCACTTACCTCTTACAATCCTTACCAAAATTCAATCATTTATCGAGCACATTGCTCATAAACTCATACGTACGTACACATTTGGTCACACACCCTTGCTCACATATACATTTGCTCAAATATATACACGTGCACTTATACATCACATAATCACACAGACATCATTTAGTAAACTTTCCCATTGAACCCTTCGGAATAACATCCGATTCTCAGTGGTTTCAACACATAGCTCCACCAACACATAATTTGGCTCTCGTGTACACATGGTGAACTCTCAATATCACCCATGTGACCTAGCCATTAAACCCCGTAGCTTTCGTGTCTACATGGTGACCAACACTCGGAAACACACATGCGACCTAGCTACACATAACATAGCTTTCGTATAATAGCCCGATTTTGACCCTAATCGAAATGGTGGTTTCGGGAGCACGAATCCGAGTAAAAAAATATTTAATTATTAGTTAATTGTGTTCTGACTGTGTGAATTTGGTTGGTGTGAAATTTCCATTTAAAAATTTTATAATTTGAATGCCGATTTAATAAATAGGGCTTAATAACATAAAATGAAAACTTACTGATTTATTATGTGATAGCCGAATTGTAATGATTATTATTTTTGGAAGGATTAAATATGAAATTATACCATTTCAGTTGTAGTGGACGGCATTGGCTTTATGATATGTTATTATAAGTGTTTATATTAAGTAAATAATATTATTATATGGAATGAAATAAAACAAATAAGTAAAATGAATAAAATAAGGGATTCATTGTACTTTGTTATTGCCGAAATAAAAGAAGAAATAAAAGAGAAAAGAACCAAGCTATTCAGCCATTGTTGATTCAATTTAAGGTATGTACTTAGTTTGATTGTTGAAAATCTTTGTATTTTTAAGGTTTTAGTTAACTTTATTATCTAGCCCATGAATTACTTTTGCCGATTGATGAATATATTGTGTTCAGTCATGAGGGAGAGTTGAAGAACTTTAAGTTGAAGTAGGAAAATTAAAATGTGAGTTTGATTAGCAAATTTTGTATTTGAAAATGTTATGAAATTGAATTGTTCGGGCAAAAATATGAAATTTGTATTTTTAAGATCTAGTTTGAGAAATAATTAAAAAGGAAGGACTTATTTGAGACTAGGGAGCATTCGACCAAATAGATTAGGTTGAATTTTGATTGAATTGTGTTTAATTGATATTGAATCAAATTATAAAAATGTGAAATGTAGAGGGCACATTAGTAGATTGTTAACTTATGAGGGTTTGATTAAATTGAATGAAATTTTCTTTGAATAAGCTTAATTTGATTTTGAATAGATCAATAATATAAAGGATCAGGTTCGGATCGAGGAAAAGCAAAAATAGTCGAATAGTCAAGCTTTATTGTCTGTTAATACTCGAGGTAAGTTTTTAAGCAATTAGATCGATTTGAATTTAATTGTAATGATGTTTATAAATTTATTGGAAATATGTATATAAACTATTATTATAGCCGAAGGTGATATTTATGTGAGTGTGATATGACCGAATGTGATAGATATATGAGTTGATATAGTTGAGTATGAAATATATATATGTGTGTTTGATATACCAAATGTGATAGGTATATATATATATATATGTGTTTGATGTAACCGAATGGGATATACATATGTGTATATAATTAAATGAGTAACAAGTTTGAGAAGTGCATTAAGGGTGCGAATTACATTGGATACCGAGCACTAAGTGTGCGAAATCAGTCCTTAAGCACTAAGTGTGCGAATTGCATTTGATACCGAGCACTAAGTGTGCGAATTGGTTATTGAGCATTGAGGGTGCGAATCGAATTTCCGAGCACAAAGTGTGCGAGATCGGTCATTGAGCACTAAGTGTGCGAATAAATCTTTAAAGCTCAAGGATTGAGTTCGATAAGTCTCGATACTATGATATATTATTATATGAAATTAAGTAAATGTGGTTAATTACAGATTATATGAAATGCCATTTGGAGGTATAATTTGAGTTGAATGAATTGATCTAGGAAGATGTTTACAAAAATCATATTGATTGTTAGATGAATGGTAAAAAAATTGAATCGGCTATGTGGATTTGGCATAAGATGTACGTTTTAATAGCTTTGTGCTGGAATATTTGGATAGTACATGAGAATGGAAATTTTTGAATTAGATTCGGCTATGAATTTAAATTGCAAGAAGTGTTTTTATGATTTTTGTATGTGGGTTGGTATTTAATGAAACCTTACCTATATTATTTGGAATAATTATTAAAAGTATAAATGATAGATTTAATGAATTGCTTATAACTTACTAAGCTATTAAAGCTTACTTGGTGTTTTTGATTACTCTTGTGATTTAGATTCGTGGTGATCATTACGTGCTCTGGGATCGTCAGCGAAGTTTGTCACACTATCATCGATATTTTGGTACTTTCGAAAGTTTTAGTTTGACTATATGGCATGTATAGACTAAATTATATTAAGTTGAATTTGGGGTTATGTATATAATGAGCCATGCGAAAATGGCCAACTTTGACTTATATGTGGTGTTATTTTGTGAAATGTTTATATAAGTGCTATGATTAAATTATAGGTGATGATCGTGCTTGTGGTTTGAACATGTTTTGAAGTTAAGGATTTAACATTTGGTTTATAATAGTTCGGCTTTAGTTTTTATTTAATGATATGTAAATCTTATGATCTTGAGTAATTGGTATTCGGCAATTTAGTAAAAATGAGGTATGAAATTGTTAAACTAATTTTGATTATAAGTGAATTCATGTACATATATAGATATTAATCAAGTTAGTTAATTGGTCCATAAGAGTTCTAGCCGAATGTACTTTGTGTATGTGTTTAGTCAAAAAGGTGATTTATGAATGGCGTAAATGAATGATGTAGCTGTGTATTTGGTTGAGGTTATAAATTTATATAGGTTTTCATGGTGTCTTAGTTTAATTTATATTTCCTATCATGTTTGACATGTCTCTTTTGGTAACAGTTATTTCGTAAACTATGAAATGAATTAAAAGTGAGGGATTGGACGTGATTATACATTCGGTTTTTAGTAGATGAAATTTTATGACCTTATAAACGTTAAAGCTTGAAGTTGATTATTGGTCAGTAATACCTCATGACCCCATTCTGGCGACGGATACGGGTTAGGGGTATTACATTTCGTGTCTACATGGTGTCCACCACTCGGATCACACATACGACCTAGCTATTTTAATTCGTAGCTCTCGTGTCTACATGGTATACACACAGTATTACGCATGTGATCTAGCTACATGTAAGAATATCCCCTAGCTTTCTTGTATACATGGTATACATCTTGTATTACACATGTGACCTAGCAACCACATAGCATCCCTAGCTCTCTTGTATACATGGTGTCCTATCCTCAAAAACACACATGTGACCTAGCTACTGATTATCAGTACCTTTCGTTTTTCCGAAGGTTCAATCGGGAACTCCCAATTTCCACAATTCTCAATATCATAAAAATCATCCAATATTATCCATAATACACATTAAATTATTATTATGGAATTAAAAATCGATGTATTACTTACAATTTCACATTATCACCATAGTCATAGAAAACACTTGTAAACACAACATTTCAATTTATTTCTATGTCACCTATGTCACCTTGTATCATAGACATATTTTTAAAATCAATTCACTAACATAATATACTAAACATGTAATTCAAAAAAAGTCAATTTAATACACAATTTAGGTTTCAAACATGCATTACAACATTATTGCATTATTATTATTATACCAACTTACCTCGGACGTGAAAGTGACCAATTTTTCTAACTTGGTCCACAACCTCGTTCTTCCCCGATCTATGCCCGAATCTCGTTTTTCGTGATCTATAATATCATAATTAGCTTATATATTAGTTACCTTATTCAATGTGACCCAAAAATCACATTATGGAAAATTTACATTTTTGCCCCTAAACTTTCACGTATTTGCACTTTTGCCCCTAGGCTCGTAAATTAATTTTTATTCAATTTCTTTGCATTTTAGGCTTAACCGAAGCATTTCATAAATATGGCAGCCCATAGTTCTCATTAAAACACACACTTATGACCAATTTTATAACTTTTACGGTTTAGTCCTTTCGGACGTTTTTATCTAAAATCACTTGGTAAAAACCTTTTCTCTAACCTTAAACATGCATAATCTACCATAATCCATAAAAATGCACAATTATTTAACATGGATCATTTTTTAAACATAAACCTTAGCTCAAAATAATGATAGAAATAGGTAGATAATGATGCAAGGATATCAAAAATACAAAAAAATTAAAAACTGGGCTCGGAATCACTTACTATTGAGCTTGAAAAGCTTGAAACCCTAGCCATGGCTACTCCCATAGTGTATTCGACCATTGAAGAAGAAAATGAGTAGGTTTTTTTTTGTTTTTATTTTGTCTTTTTGTTCATTAAATGGCCAAATAACCAAAATGCCCTTAAAGGCTTCTCTTTCAAAATTGTCCTATTCATGCCCATTTTTGTCCAAACAAAATATAATGGTCTAATTGCCATTTAAGGACCTCCACTTTAAAACCCCATTTCAATCAAGTACCTTTATGAACAAGAACTCACATTTTTCACTTTTTACAATTTAGTCTTAAATACCAAATTGGACATCCAATCGATAAAATTTGCAACAAATTTTTCACACAAGTATACAATCACATTATAAACCTTAAAACTTAATTGCAATAAAATTTTCTACTTTGGATTCGTGGTTTTCGAAACCACTATTCCGTTTAGGCCCTAATTCGGGCTGTTACACATGAAGCCATAAAACTTACTTTGACATGGAGAATCATCCGTATAATCCAAAACTTTATCTTCAACTCAAAGAAATACCCTTTTACTTTCAAAGCCTCAAATAACAATACTCTAGAAGAAGAAAGAAGAGAACTCCTTTATCCAATTCTTGAATATCCATTAATATAATCTAAGTCCCTATTAGAACTTGACAAGTGTCACCTTTTACTGTATTACTTTATCTAAAAGTCCACAACTTTTGAGAAACCTACTTGAGTACCCCTTCATCTTTAACTATTTTAGTTTACATTCAGTTGGTTCCTAACCAGCTTACTTTGCAACATAGCTTGCACAATACCACGATTAAAGGTGCACTATCCTTCTAACATGAACTCATACTCTCAGCACCATTCTAGTTGGTCACTATCATATTCCAATTGACATAGCAGTTTGACATGGCATTTTCATTAACTAAAACACATAACTATATCCGCCTACTCTATACGCCCAAAATGCACTTGGGCGAATACCAATCTACCAATCTTAATACCTTAACGCTATTCGCCAAGCCTCGTACCTGTTAGGACTGGGCGTTACAACTCTCTTCCCCTTAACAAAATTTTGTCCACAAAATTTTTCATCCCTATAAGAGCTTCGAACATGGGAATAAAATTGGCTATACATACGAAACAAAATTTAGTGATGATACAAATTCCCTTACACATGCTTCAGTGTTTCCTCTCATTGGCTTACCCCTCAAAGTCTTACTAGGAAGATGTCATCAAACTGCTTCTCTGGACAACACCAAAATTTTGGAGGTTAAACGCTCGAACTCGTATGTGGTACTCATAACCTTTTGACAGATGTCAAGCTTGCATTGAAAAATTCAATCAGTCTTCAAAGTAACTCCTTGAGCACGTTCATCTCTATAAAATAGTGGCTTTAGCCTTTCTTTAAACACTTTTATTAAGCTCTTAAGATTTCCTAACTTTTCTGTTTCCTCTTTCTGCCATTATCTTCTCTAATTCCAAACTTCTTCAAGGTAATCCTATCTCCTTTTCTTTTCCATACTTGCCTTACTTTCATACAAGAATGTCGAGAATGAATGCTCGTGGAAGATGACGTAATCAAATTAGTCAACCTTAAAAAAATTCACCATTTTCCGTGTAGTGTCCCAAACTCATCCCCTGTGTAAGGTCTAGGATTTGCGCGTTACAACCAAAAGAAAATCTTTTCTTTTCAAAGATACATTTAGTAGAGACTCAAGTTTTAACTATCAACTAGGTATACATAAGGTAATAATATTAAACACTCACATTCAGTGGGCCAAAACATATCATATTATAAAAGTTTTTTTCCAAAAACTAAAGAACACTACGATTGAGTGCATATAAGAGTTCAGTTACAAAATAATAGATCTTTGAAAATAATAAATTGGTGAACTCATTCCCCTTCGTGTCTATCATGGATAGTACCAAACATTAGAATTCTTACAGGAAATGATGTTCTTTGATGGAGTCCTTAAAGTCTTCCTACTTTTTGGGTGGTCTTGAGAAGGAAAGGTAAACAGAGTAAGTTAATAAAACTTAGTGAGTTCTAGAGCAGACACTAGGATAACTATATGTTAGGCAAGTGAATAAACCTTTCCTCCTCAGCAATAAACATAGTTCACCCACTGGTGAAGACCAAACTTGTACAAATTCATGATAGATTAAGCTTTTTGGCATATACACTATTTATTCATACAGACAACATTCTTTGTGTTAGCCGAAACTGTGGTTCATGTTCAAAGATTAATTATTTCTTTTGTTTCATTTACCATGCTCGCTATTCTGGTTTGCAATATACCTGCTTACTAGATGCTACATAACCATTATTCATGTACCATAATCTGCCAATTCAATTCACTTTGCATCGAAGGGAATGCCATGAATTCATCACAGAGTCACGTTTCATGTACCGTGATTTGCCAATTCGATGGATATTTCATCAAAGGAACTACTATGAATCCTTTTCTTTATTTTGACCATATGGTTCCTTTTCTAGAGTGAAAGGGGTAATGACACAAAACAAATTAAGGTTCTTCATCATTTTCACAGACATGCAAGACTATACTTTTCATTGGATAGGTGAGCTTACCTTAAACTAGACATGAACAGAGGCACAATACACACATATGGGGTATAAAGGAACACACAAAAAAAATACAACAAGACTTAGACCATAGGTCCTTTGCCTTTTTCTCGAGAGCTTTTGGAAATTTCTTGAGCTATGACATAAATAATTAACTTATCAAATTACGTCTTTCAAAAAAGCTAAGTAAGTTTTTAAGAATACTAAGTCATGAAACCTAGAATTTGGAAGTTTCCTCCCCTATTTCCTTGTAAACTGATCCTAGAGCATGAAACCCTAAAGCCCCATAAATAACCATGATAATAGCTTAAGGTTCACCGATATTCACTAGGTATCAAACATTGATGGAGTTTGCTGAATACAACGAATCCAAAACCTTCAAGCTAGCCTTAGCTTTAGAGCTTTCTAGGATGTTGCAGAGAGACTTTAGAGAAAAAATAAGGTTTGCCAAAGAAAGCACAAAGCTTGGTCAAGAAGCCAATATTGGCTTTATGCATGCATGCACGAGAGGAAAACTTAGTGGGCAAGTTCATTCTCCTCACTACCCCTCATTTGACAACCGTGACTAGTAACTTTGTCTCTCTTCTTAAATGCTTGTCCTTTCAATATTAGATATCTCGTCTCATTCTATATTAAGGTGTGGGATCTAATTCATGTTTTAAGTGAAGTTTAATATTACTATTTAATTAAAATTTTATTTAATTAATTAATGTGTGAGTACCTTAAGTACTCGTGTGGAGTTGAAAAAGTCAATCGAAGAGGAAATGAAGTAAGTGACCTAAACTATTAAATGCTGTGAAAAATCCATGATTTATGATATGTGATGCGTGAAATGTTGATCTCAATTCTATGTTATGTGATTTATGGCTAGATTAATATGCGATGATCTAAAACGTGATATTTGTATGTATATAATAAGATCAATATGTTAACATAGATTATGTATGTTAAAGCATGCTAAAGTGAAACTATGTGATATGTGAAAATATGAGCATGATACATGCATATGTGAAAATTGAGATACATGAGTTATGAGCATGAAAATGTGAAAAATGTGATAAGTGATAAATATGTGTTAAAATGGCCATATCACATGCATGAGGTGGGTTTGTGAAAGGAGGAAGCTATGTGGCAGTTTAACTATAATTATGTGGCCATTATCGACAATTATGTGGTGGCTTGTCCACAAATTGGTTTATTATTGGATGGATGAGTTCTGGGGAACTTGATATTGGTGTGTAGTGGAAATGGGTAGGAAATCCTAGGGGTGTGCAAATTTCGGGTAAAACCGAATTAATTTAGTTAACTGATCGAATTCGGTTAATCGGTCGGTTAACCGAATTAATTCGGTCAGAGGTTGGTTAATAATTTTTTGGAAGTTTGGTTAACGGTTAATTCAGTTCGAAATTGGTTGGTTAACTGAATTAGCGGATTTTAATAAATAATATAATAATATATAATTATTCGTTCAGTTTAGTTAATTTTTTGGATATATAAATTAATCGGTCGGTTAAGTCAGTTAAATTTTTATATGTTTTATACTTGTTTTAACCAAAAATTAAAAAAATATAAATTTTAAGTAATACGGTTAACCGACATAATTAACTGAAAAAGTTTACTTCAGTTAAATTTTTTTGAAAAAATTTCGGTTCCGTTAATGGTTAAGAGTTAAAAGGGTCGGTTAATTTGGTTAATGGAAGTTTTGGTCGGTTAACCGATTGAACACCCCTAGGAAATCCTATAATTGTTCACTGCTCATAAGCATGCCATGTTTTGATTCAATAAATGCAATAATATGTGAATTCTGTGAAAGATGCTTTATGATATTTTGATGTGTTATGCTAAGTGTTAAAATAAGTGTTTGTATTGATCTCACACTAAGTCTTTTAAAGCTCACCCATGATTTTCGTGTGTTTTGGTAACACCCCGTATCCATATTCACGCCGGAAGAGGGTACGAGGTATTACCAGACTTAACCAAAAGCACTCATACAATTTCGAGTCATAAGTTTCCACTCAAATTAAAAACCTTACATACATACTCATTATGTCCCTAACATGGGCCTACGAGGCCTTAAATATACATTGGAAGTGGATCGGGACTTAACCTAGAACTTTGGAGCACTTGGAAAATTTTTCATCAAAATAGTGTCCCAGGCCCTGTGACTTGGGACACACCCGTGTGGGCAGGCCGTGTTGTAACAGCCTGAATTAGGGCCTAGTCAGAATAGTAGTTTCGAGACCACAAATTTGAAGTAGAAAAGTATAATTTATGATTATTTTTAAGTTTATGACATGATTGCATGATAGTGATAAAATGACATAAAGAAATTTTTATGAAAAAATGGTCAATTTGTCCTTTAGGACTAAATTGCAAAAGTTGCAAAATATGAGTTTCTAGAAGGTTTAAGTATGAAATAGCATTAGAAAAATTATTAGAGGTCTTTATTTAGCAATTAAACCATTTATTAACATGATGGACAAAAATGCCTATGGAAGGAAAATTTTCTAAAGAAAGGGCTTAAGGGCATTTTGGTCATTTGGTTTATTAATGAAATAAAAAGGGAAAAAGAAAGAAAAAAGTGTCCATCTTCTTCTTCTTATGTACTGAAATTTCCAAGCCCTCCATAGCTAGGGTTTCTTTCATTTTCAAGCTCCAAGTAAGTGACTCCAGGCCCCGTTTTTAATTTTCTTCGTATTTTTGAAATCCTCGTAGCTTAATCTAACTAATTATACCACTAATTTGAGCTAGGGTTTATATTAAAAAATATACCCATGCATGACATGCAAGTATTTTGATGTTTAGTGGTAGAATATGAAAGTTTGAAGTGTAATAAACATCTTTCTTTAGGTGATTTTTCATGAAAATCCCTAATAGGGACTAAATCGTACGTTCACCTACATTTTGGACCCGAAGTAAGTTGTATGTAATAATCTAGCGTTTTGCATGATGAAAATTATTATGATGATATTTAATGAATTCTATGTATTTCTATGAAATTTATTGTTATGAAAATTTACAAAGAAATGATGATGAAATAAATGAGAAAGCTCGGTTAAAAGTTAAAGAATATGAAAGGTACCGTAGTCATGACATGAGATATGTAGGTCCCGTGTAAGACCATGTCTGGGACATGGCTTCGGAACCGAATTGAGATCCCATATAAGACCATGTCTGGGACATGGCATTGGCATCAGCATGAGGTCCCGTTTAAGACCATGTCTGGGACATGGCATCGGCATCGAGATGAGATATAGATCCCCCGTAAGACCATGTCTGGGACATGGCATGGGCATCTAAGAGAGATCTCGTACAAGACCATGTCTAGGACATGGTATTGGCATTAGTTTACAATCTCGTGTAAAACCATGTCTAGGACATGGCATCGACATCGGTATGAGATCCCGTGTAATCCATATCTGGGATATGTCTTCGGCATCGACTTGATATCCCATATAAGACCATATCTGGGATATGGCTTTGGCATCTTTCCATGAGAATGACATTACGGGTACCCTTCGATATTCAAAGTATATTAATAGAGAAAATATTCAAGTTGATTAGTTAATGAGAAGGACTAAAGTTTCATGATTAGTGTTATAGGTACATTTAAGTAAGTTATGAGAAAATGAAAAGTAAGTCATGAGAAAGAGTTAGTCATGAAAATGAGTAAATCATGAGAATGAGTAAGTTATGAGAATGAGTAAGAAAGCATATAACTATTTATGATACTCTTTTTGAGTGATGCTTTATGATCTATGTTGCTATTTTATTTCATGCAACTTACTAAGCATTCTAAATGCTTTCCCCTTTTATTTTCCCTTCTTCCTTGTAGATTTGTCGAATTAGCTCGGGGATTGACCAAAGTCAGAGCTCGAAATTACACTATCAAGCCATTCATTTTGGTATAGGAAAGTTAGTTGTTTTGATGTATGGCATGTATAGGAAGTTTGGTTATTTTGATATAGGTTATTTTGAGTAGCCAAATATTTTGGCTATTGTTATCACTTAATTCAAGTTGTAATGGCCTTTGAAATTGGCCAATATTGTGAAAGTTATATTTTATGAAATGATGAGAAAATTTATGATTGTGCAAGTCGCATGTTTAAGTAGAGTAATGATGGATAAGAATGACATGCATGGTGGCATTTATGTTTATAATGTATATTATGTTTGGTTTTATGAGGTTGAATTTAGTATGAGTTTGATTGTGTTTCAAGGTAGCAAAAAGGGCTTGGAAAATAGTCTATATTGTCCACACGAGTTAGGCACACGGGCATCTATCTAGGCCGTGTGTGATACATGGTTTGCACCAAGGGCGTGTGGCTCGACCGTGTGTCCCTTGCATCTTAAGTAGTTAAGTTAGTATTGCACACTGGCTGAGCATATGGGCGAGTGTCTTGGCCATGTGAAATCAAGTAATTCATAGTGTTCTAACAGATTGGTCCACGATTTATTGACACGGGCGTGTCTAGGTCGTGTGAGTGACATGGGCCATAGATATGGGCGTGTGACCAAACCGTGTTAAAACCTGTAGGATTAAAATGAGAAATAAATTTAGTAGGGGTGAGGGACATGGACGTGTGTGACCACACGGCCAGCCCATACGGGCGTGTCCCACCTTACACGGGCGTGTGGCCCTATTTCATGCAAAAGTTTTCATAGAGCTTGAAAGTTCTTGGATTGGTTCCAAACCATTTCCAGTGTATGTTTTGCACCTCGTAGGCCTATGGTAAGAATATTAAGAGCATGTTTGAAAAAAATTTAAATTGGAGCAAGAATCAAGGCTTGTCTTGGTAAGTTTGAGCAAGATTAAGTACGATAATGCCTCGTATCCCGTCTCGGTGTCAGACGCGGGTAAAGGGTGTTACACGTATGGTCACACACGCCGGTGTCCCAACCTGTGTGAAAAACATTGAGCATTCTATTTATGACGTCATCAACCATTTAGGTTCACACAGCCAAGTCACATGCCCGTGTGCTAGGCCGTGTGGTGAATTTAATTTTCGCATTTAACGTACAGACTTCACACAGCCTGAGCACACGCCTATGCCCTGAGGCTGTGTCCTTCACACGGCTAAGACACAAGCTCGTGTCTCGCTCGTGTGCTCTATACTGGGCATTCTGTTTCTCAAAATTAAGGTGCAAGGGACACACGACCTATTCACACACCCATGGGGTAGACCATGTCACACACGGTCTAGACACATGCCCGTGTGTCTACCCTTGTGGACAACTTTAGGGCTATTTTCCAAGCCATTTGCCACCCTGAAACACAATCACACTTGCACCAATTCAACATCACATAACTTGACAGAATTAAATCATACATCCACAGCTAAGACATCAACACACCATTCACATACTACATCTATCATACTTGAACATCACATACTTATTCACTCAAACCATGCAAGCTTACACAATCAAGAAAGGCATCAACACATGCTCGTAAATATAACCAAGGTTAGCCAACTTAAATGGCCAAATATACTAAACTTTACAAGCCATTTCAAGGCCAAACACATTACTAAAATAATCCAAAACACTTGGCTAGTCCTATCAAACTCATTTAGGCTTTAATAACCAAAAAGACTTATACTCTTCCTAACCAACTAGCCTATACATGCCATATAACCCTTTCATAAGTCTTTTAGTATCGATATGATAGTTGGATAGTATGACGAGATCTCCGACAGCTTCCAACCCGAGCGAGTCTTTGAAATCCTATAAGCATAGGAGAAATAACACAAGTAATCTATAAAGCTTAGTATGCTCATATGAAAATAAATACAACTTATCGAGTAAGCACTTATTAAGAAATTTCATTACTATGGTGTAAACTCCTTTGATTTCATCTTTAAACCATAATTCCAATCACGTAATTTACCAAAGGTTTCATGAGCTTATTCAATTCCATGTTCGTATGGATCAAATACCTTGTATCAATTTGTCCATATTTATACATACATAATCGAATGTTAATATAATTTCATTCAATACAATATCCATCACAAATACTTTAGCCAAGATAAACCATGTAAAATCTCATCATATAATCGTACTTTGCACACTATGTGCCATACTTGCATATAATTAAAAACAATTATAACTTATATCTCATATATCGTTCGATTCATATTTCAATATAACCAAATAGACACATTATGGCATGAAGCGTACTCAGACACAAATCTTTTTCTCATTTCATGTACACGATACACTATAAGTTCACTATTTTACCTTCTTTCGATTTTCACATAAATTTGATACGTACCTGGTTTACTTAATTCAGTCTCACTTACATTCTTGTCTTGTCTTTACCCGTTGGACATTTGGAATACTAATGTATATTCGGAATCTTGCACATAAGTGCCACACTTATCTGTAACTGAAGCTACCACTTATCACTTATCACTTAAGAGCTCACTCTCGAGCTAATCATGGGTCTGCTCACACAAGCTGACGATCAGGACGTAACTACCCAGTGTTGCTCACACAAGTTGTCAGGCATCTGCAACATATGCTGAAGTACCCAGCCACTGGTAGAATGTACAAGACCAACACCCGGATCGCATACACATAGTACGATGCCATATCTTAGATATGGTCTTACATGTATTCACTTACCGATTCCATAGCCTAGCGATGGTCTTACACAGAAATCACATATCTAACCGATACCATATCCCAGGTATGGTCTTACACAAAAATCACCTATCTCATCTTGCATGGTCCAACCATGGTCTTTTACCGTCAATTCATATTTCATAGGAAACGATCGTGATTGATCCTTCATTTTTACTCATTTTGAAGAATTAATTTAAATTTTGAAATTTGATCGAATACATGACACTAAGGCATAATTAACACAATTCAAAATGTTTATTAACATACAAACTTGCCTCGGCACGGAAATTGGTAAAAAGGACCAAATCATCGAATACTTGTTTTTCCCTTATTCTAGTTTCGAACCTCGTTTTTCATGATCTATAATATCACATTTAGCTCCCTTATTAGTCACATTATTCAATGTGACCCAAAAGTCATATTATGGCAGAATTATGTTTTTGCCTCTAAAATTTGACATATTTACACTTTTTCCCCTAGGCTCGTAAAATGAAATTTATTCAATTTCTTTAACATACAAACCTAACCAAACCATTTTCATAACTATAACAGCCCACAATTTCCACTAAATCACACTTTTATGACATATTTTATAACTTCTACAAATAGGTCCTTTTGGACGTTTTCGCCGAAAATCACTTAGTAAAAGTCATTTATTACACAACTAACATTCATTTTCTACCGTTAGACATCAAAATACATGCATGTAATACATGGGTAAATTTTTAAACATGAACCCTAGCTCAAATTAATGGTAGAAATAGGTAAATCGGGTGATAACGACTTCAAAAACGTAAAGAGCATTAAAAACGGGGCTAGGATGCAGTTATAATCAAGCTTGGAAGTGACCAAAACCCTAACCATGGAGTCCCTTGTGACATTCGGCCATAGGAAGAAGAAGATGGACAAGATTTTGGCTTATTTTGGCTTTTTAATTCATTTAATTACCAAATGACTAAAAGGCCCTTAATGACAAACTTTGAAATTTTATCCTACCATGTCCATTTTTTTTCCATCTAAGTATATGGTTTAATTGCCATTTAAGGACCTCTAATTTAAAAAATTATTTCAATTAAACACTCTTAGCTTCTAGAATGCACATTTTCACCTTTTGCAATTTAGTTCTGCTAATCAAATTAAACACTTTATCGATAAAATTTCTTAACGAAATTTTCACACAATTATTCAATCATATAGTAGGCCTCAAAATATTATCGCAATAAATATTTCTATTTTGATTTTGTGGTTCTGAAACCACTATTTCGTTTAGGCCCTAAATCGGGCTGTTACATTTTCAGGTAATCCTCATACTTAAGGCTCGGATTTGGATCTTCGGAGAGGATCTCTTTCGTGGTTATGGATTTTGGAAATGGTTTGGTCCTTTTATGGACTTTTTGAACTTGTAGTATGGAATTTAAATTGGGTTTGTATAAATGGTTTTGGGACTTTAAATTTTATACTTTGAACTGTGGTATGGGGTATTATTTTGATATAATAAGGTTTTATAATGAACTATTTTTATGTGATTTCTAAACTATCAAAGAAATTTTTAGTAATTATTATCAGCTGCAATGTGTTTTAAAACTAAGTTACATTTCAAATGATTTTTAAATATAAAGAAACACATAACTCTATAATGAGAAGTACAAGATGTTTTTCAAAATCAAATGTTTTCAAAAGGTAAGTGAATTTTCTTTAAAAAAATCATTTTGGCCATCTTCAAGGCCCATGTAATTAATTAGATTGGGCCATAGCGTCTTGGCCCCATTTTAGGTCTTACATACCCCTTTCCCAAAATTAAAGATGTATTTGATCAATTAAATAGTGATGTGGTGTTCTCCAAGATTGACTTGAGGCTTGAATACTATTAGATAAAAATTGGGAAAGATGACATACTTTAGAGGACATTTAGATCAAGATTTAGGGACTATGAGTCTTTAGTAATGCCATTTGGATTAACCAACATGCTTGCAGTGTTAATGGATATAATGAACAAAGTATTTCAGGCATACTTGGACTAGTTCATAGTGGTCTTCATCGATGTTATATTGGTCTATTCTAAGAACAAGTCGAATCATGAAGAACACTTAAGAATTATATTAAGGACATTATGCGAGCATCAGTTGTATGCCAAGTTTAGTAAGTATGAGTTTTGGTTAAAAGAAGTGCACTTCCTAGGTCACATGATTTTGGTGAAAGGTATCAAGGTGGACCTCGCCAAGGTAAAGGCGATCCTTGAATGTAACTTGTATAGGATGTTATGGAGGTTCATAGTTTCCTAAGATTCGCTGGGTACTACAGGAGATTTGCGAAAGGATTCTTTGTTAAATGCTCACCCCTCACCAAACTATTGAAGAAAAAAGATAATTTTTTTGGACTGATAAGTGTTAGCAAAGCTTTGAAAAGTCAAAGGTGGTCCTAATTGACACTCTAGTGCTGGCTTAGCCCGAGCCTGGCGTCGAGTATACAATATATACAAAAGCATCCTTAAATGGGTTAGGATGTGTCCTTATGCAACATGGAAGGGTTATAGCATATGCTTCGTGCCAATTAAAAGCACATGAAAGGAACTACCTTATGCATGATCTGGAGTTGATAGCTGTAGTTTTTGCACTAAACCTCTAGAGACATTATCTTTATGGAGAAAGATGCCACATGTTTTCTGATCAGAAAAGGCTCAAGTACCTAATGACCCAGATGGAATTGAATCTATGCCAAAGGAGATGGCTAGAACTATTAAAAGATTATGCCTTGATCATCGAGTATCACACAAGAAAGGCGAATATGGTGGAAGATGCCTTGAGCAAGAAAACTATGGCAGCCTTGTTATCTCTACAAGCTAAAGTGACAATGGTTGATAATGAAACATTAATGGTGGAGTTGGTGGTGAAGCCAACGCATCTCTAGCAAATACTGAAGGAAAAAAGAAATGATGTTCAATGTGAAAGATACAAGAAAAAGATGTGATCTAGCAATGCAACTCACTTCAGTGTGGCTAAAGATGGTGAACTCAAATTCAGGAAATGAGTATTTGTATTGACAGAAAATGGTTTGAGAAAGGAATTATCGAGGGAAGCTCACCAATGGCCTTTTTTGATTCACCCTGGTGGCGTTAAAATATATAGAGATTTGAAAGACTCTTCTTGGTGGTCTGGTATGAAGAAAGAAATCTCAGAATATGTTTCTACACGTCTGACATGACAAAGAGTAAAGGCGGAGCATCAAGTCCCTCTAGGTAAGTTGTACCTTTTGGAAATCCCTGAGTGGAAATGAGATAGGATCACTATGGACTTTGTTTCTAGATTATCTCTGAGTCCCACCAAGAAGAATTCTGTTTGGGTGGTAGTAGATCGGCTCACAAAGTTATCACAGTTCCTGCCTATGAATACTACATATTCTTTATAAAAGCTGGCTGAATTATATATCGTTGAAGTGGTACACCTCTATGGAGTGCCATCAATCTTTGTGTCTGATAGAGATCCAAGGTTTATGTTGAGATTCTAACAACAATTACATCAATCATTAGGGACCAAACCAAGATTCAACGCTGTACTCCATCTCAGATAGACGGCCAATCAGAAAGAGTGATTCAAGTAGTAGAATACATGATGCGCTATTGTGTAATCGATTTCAGGACAAACTGGGAAAAGTATGTTCGCTTGATTGAATTCACCTACAATAATAGATACCATGCCTATTTAACGATGTCTCCCTTCTAAGCCTTATATGGTAGAAGGTGTAGAACACCTAGTTGTTGGGCAAAACTAAGTGAAGGAAAATTTGTGGGACCATACTTAGTGCGTGAAATAAAAGAAAAGGTTATCGTCTTTCACAATCACTTGAAGGTTTCTCAGGATAGGCCAAATACCTATATGACTTAAAGAGGAAAGAACTCTCCTTTGAGGTAGAAGATAAAGTATTCCTGAAGGTCTCCCCTTGGAAGAGGATTATACGCTTTGGTCAAAAAGGGAAGCTAAGCCTCTAATTTATAGGACCATATGAGATTCTGGGGAAGGTCGATCCAGTGGCGTATAAGTTGGCATTGCCTCCTGAGTTATCAAATATTCATGATGTGTTCGATGTAGTGATGCTGCATAGGTATAGATCCAACCTTGAACATGTGGTACAAATCGAAGATCTTGAACTTGAACCAAATTTATCTTACAACGAAGAGCCAATCTGTACTTTGGCTAATTACTGGAGGACTATATGTATGCCCACATGTGAAGTCTGTCTTAAGGTGAGCCTGGCGGTTGGAGAAGCTCTTTTATAGAGTGTATGCTACACTAGTTGATAAACGTTAGTGCTTATTTCTTAGTATTATTAGCCTTATTATTTTGGTTGAAGTAGAGAGTTGGCCTAGAAAGGGTAAGTTAGAATGAGATAAGATATCTAATATTGATAGGACAAGCATTTAAGAAGAGAGAGAAAGTTATTAGTCATGGTAGTCAAAGGAGGGATAGTGGAGAGAATGAACTTAGAAAGTTATTAGTCACGGTAGTCAAAAGAGGGATAGTGGGGAGAATAAACTTGCCCACTAAGTTTTCTCCCATGCATGCTTGTATAAATGTAACCCTTCACTGAGCCGAGGCATTATGGCCCAATCCATGTGATTACACAGGCCATAGAAATGGTGAAAACCTTGATTTGAAAAAAATGAATCTAATCTTTGAAAATACACTTTAATATTTTTTTTTTATACGTTGTAGTAAAAAGATTACTTTGAAGGAAGACTTACTTATCATTGTAAAACATTATTTTGACCATAAAAAATATTCGATTAATTGAGTTTTCGGAAAGAAGACTTTATTAAGAAAACCATTAAAATGTTTAATCCATATAAAAAATCCATACAAACACATTCAATGTCCATAGTATTAAAAACAAAATATCTTATGCCACAGTTTAATAATTTTCCACAAAATAAAATTCAAAATATAATCATAAAGTCCATAAAAGTCCCAAATGGTCTTAAAAATTCATAACAAAAAAGCCATTATTCCGAGAGCCTCTCTGATAAATGATTCTGAGTCCTAGTTATGAGGATTACCTGAGACAGACGAGTAATATGGGTGAGCTTTAAAAGGCTTAGTGTGAGATCAATACAAAATATATACAGATCTAGTATGACATACACAGATGAGTAATATGGGTGAGCTTTAAAAGGCTTAGTGTGAGATCGATACAAAATATATACACATCCAGTATGACATAGACAGACGAGTAATATGGGTGAGCTTTAAAAGGCTTAGTGTGAGATCGATATAAAATATATACACATCCAGTATGACATACATTTCAGCACATCGAATAACACATCCAAAAAAATATATATACAATTTTTACAGAAATCAATATTGAGACATGCTTTTGTAACAATGCATAATTTGAAGAATCTCTGCTACACACCAATATCGAGTTCCTAGAACTCGTCCATCCATTAACACACTATTTGTGGACAAGCCACCACGTAAATGCCGACAATGGCCAGATAGCACATTGTGGACAAGCCACCACATAATTGCCGATAAACGACAACACTATTGTAGATAAATTGCCACATATCTTCCTCCTTTCACAGATCCCACCCCATGTATATGATATGGTCATTCTCTCATTTTAATCAATTCACGTTAGCATGTTGTAAACCTGCTTTACAACTAGGATCACATATCCCATGGTTATATTCATATTTTCATATTCGCATAATGGAATCATAATGACAACACACAAGCTATACATCATATGTCATGAGAATGAGATCTACATATATATATATCAATATCAAATAGATGAAATTTGCACAAACATCATAATCACATAATATCATCACATCACACAATATACTTTTCAAGAACAACAGATAGGGTCACTTGGGTTTCTCATCGATGGGTTTTGAACCCTTTTTATGAGTACTTAGCGTACCTGTGTATAAATAGTTATTAATATACTAATATAATAAAAATAAACACTCATCACATGACATAAGTTAAAAATCCCACACCTTATTGTAGATCTAAATTGTACGCTCCCTTTGTAGAGGTATCGCTTGGATCTAGTCCCAATAACAAATCTAATAACATGACTATCTCTTTTTAGTCATGATCTAATGAGAAACAAGTCCTTTAATATAAGATCTAATGCAGGAAGTCTCACTAATAATTTCCCTTAAATCGAACACTCAGATCTGTTACTCTTACGATGCCAGACTATCTGTTTCCTAGAGGGTTGTTGTTTGGTCATTCATAACACATGGAGATTGAAAGTTAATCTCAAGAAAGCAATTATAGTTGAGTCATTATTTGAGAAAGAAGGAAAAAACAAGTAAAGATGATGATTCCATCACTTTGCATAACTTAAACTACTAAATAGCATAATGAAGTTGGAAATGAATCCCGGAGAAAAGTTTAGAGGTTTAACAATCTACAAAGAATTATGTGATTGGTGAGATTCGTACACGAGTGGAGTGAAAAAAAAATTAAATAACGAGTCAATTGGGAAATAAGGTGAAAGAAATTGAAAAGGAGAGAGGAAAAGAGGATAAAAACCCAAATCTCGATGACAATTTGCATTGGCGGCAATGGCGGTGGTCTAGCAGTAATTCATAGCGGCAAAAATGGTTGGTGATTAGAGGAGAAGGAAGAGAGAAGCGGGGTGTAGACAGTGGTGAGGTGGTGGTGCAACTAAGGCTCATAGTGGAGGAATGGTAGCGAAGATGAAGAGAAATGGTGGTGGTTACCAAAAAGAGAGAAAATGGTGGAAGAAAAGAGAGGAAAAGAGAA
Organism: Gossypium stocksii; assembly: GCA_020496765.1. Taxonomy (NCBI): domain Eukaryota; kingdom Viridiplantae; phylum Streptophyta; class Magnoliopsida; order Malvales; family Malvaceae; genus Gossypium; species Gossypium stocksii. The sequence goes on along the minus strand of CM035623.1, from coordinate 35,185,546 downwards.
GATGGGAGGAAATGATGGTGGTGGATGGTTTGGGAGGCTTTTGGGGTGTTCAACACCTTTTTTTGGCAAGAAAATAGTGTAGGGAAAAAGAAGGAACAACGGAGCAAAAAGGGGGATGTGTCTCACAACTTACGGCAAGTTTGGCTTATTAAAGGAGGAAATGAATCCTCCACACAAGGCAACAAGGGGGTGGACAGTTGGCATCTATTGTGCACATAGGAAATTTTCCAAAAATAGAAAAATAAAACAAGAGAGTAAGGGGATTGAAACTAGGGACCTCTAGGACATTTAAGGAGCTTCCTACCACTGAGCCACAACAGTTCCTTGTTTTCACTATTGCGCAATTAATTTAAAACATAGGAGATGACAATATCACTCTTGTGTAATTTATTGAAAAGTGGGATGTGATAATAAAGCTAGTATTGGCTTCTTGACCAAGCTTTCTGATTTCTTTGACAAACTGTATTTTCTCACTAAATTTTTTCTGCAACACTCGAGAAAGCCTTAGAACTAAGGCTAGCTTGGAGGTTTTGGGTTTGTTGTATTCAACAAACTCCATTAATGTTTGATACCTAATAAATATTGAGGAAACTTAAACCATTATCATGGTTATTTATGAGGGCCTTAGGGTTTCAAGCTCTAGGATCAGTTTAGAAGGAAAGAGAGGAGGAAACTTCCAGATTCTGGGTTTCCTGATTTAGTATTCTTGAAAACTTACTTAGCTTTTCTAAAAGATGTAATCCAATAAGTTAATTATTTATGTCATAGCTTAAGAAACTCATAATAAGCACTCGAGACAAAGGCAAGGGAACTGCAGTTTAAGCCCTGCTATATTTTCTGGTGTATTCCTTTACTTTGTATGTATCTTGCTTCTATTCATGTCTGGTTCAAGGTAAGCTCACTTGTCATGTAAAAAGTCTAATATTGCATGTTTGTGAAACTGATGGAGAACCTTAGATTGTTTTGATTCATTACCCCTTTCACTCTGGAAAAGGAACCATATGATCAAAATAAAGAAAAGGGTTCATCACATTGCCTTCGTCGAAATATCCATCAAATTGGTATACCATGGTACATGAAATGTGACTCTGTGATGAATTCACAGTGTTGCCTTTGAGGCAAAGTGCGTTGAATTGGAAGATCGTGGTACATGAATAATGGTTATGTAGCCTTTGGTAAGGTATGTACATTGTAAACCAGATTGGCAAGCATGACAAAGGAAATGAAAGGAATGACTGAAGTCTAAACACGGACTAGGGTTTTGGTTGACACAAAGAAGGTTGTCTGCTTGAATGTTTGGGCATAGTGTTTATGCTAAAAAGATTAGTCTGACATGAATCTGTGCAAATTTGATCTTCACCAATGGGCAAACTGTGGTTACCACTGAGGAAGAGTCTATTTGTTTTCTTAACATATAGTTATCTTAGTGTCTACCTTGGAACTCACTAAGTTCTGTGAACTTACTCTATTTATCTTTCCTTCTCAAGACCACCTAAGAAGTAGGAAGATTCTAATGACACCGCTAGAGAACATCATTTGCTGTGAGAATTCTAATGTTTGGTACTATGCATGTTAGATATGAAGAGGGATTAGTTCATCGATTTATTGTTTTCAAGGAATTGTTATTTTGTAATTAAACTCTTATATTATCTCAATCATAGTGTTCCTTAGTTTTTATTTTTGGAAAAACTTTTATGATCCAAAATATTTTGGCCCACTAAATGTGAGTGTTTAATATTATTGCCTTATGCATATCTAGTTGAATAAATGAAACTCAAGTATTCACCTAATGAATTTTTTAAAAGAATAGATTTTCTTTTGGTCATAACGTGCCAATCCTAGACCCTCCATAGGGGACAGGTCTGGGCCGCTACAGCTCAGATCCATATATGAACTTAGGCAAGCATCCTACTCATGGACTTAAAGATTTTATCAAGTGATCAAGACTTTTTTAGTTTGAGGAAAACATAAATGAACCTTGTGCTTACAGATGTATTGGGGCATTCTACTCGTTAAGAATGATGTAAGGGCAATGTCATTGGTTAATCTATGGTTAACCAATAGTTTAGCACGAAGGACTTGGGAGAAGCTAATTGTGTTCTATGTATTTTAATCCTACAGGATTAGAACAACAAAGTGATAGCACTATCACAAGCTCCATACATAGACAAGATTTTGGAATGTTATACAATAATCGATTCATAGAAGGGAAATCAACCCTCTATATCGGTATTTCATTTCTCTTTGCATGATTTTCCTCAAACAGCAGAAGAAAGAGAGCATACGATAAAGGTTCATTATGCTTCGATAGTAGGAAGTCTCATGTATGCTATGTTATGCACATGTCCAAATATCTGATTCACAGTGGGGTTGGTGAGTCAATATCAAACAAATTTGAAACCAAGACAGCAGTCAAGCATAAACTCAAGTATTTACAGAGAATGAGGGATTATATGCTTGTGTATTTTGGATTAGATCTTACTCCTATCGGATATACTGATGTTAACTTTCAAATATGTTGGGAATCTAGGAAATTGACATCGAGCTATGTTTTGCCCTAAGTGGCGGGTTTGTTGTGTGGAAAAGTGTAAAATAGAGCTGTACTGTTGACTCCACTATAGAGGTTAGATATGTGGCTACTTCTGATGTAACACCCCTTACCCGTATCCGTTTCTGGAATAGGGTTACGGAGCATTACCAGAACTTACATAATGAATATAGACATTTAGTATTATTTTATCATACACATAAGAAATTTATCATAAAGTCCCTTTTTAGGGCTCTCGAGGCCAAAAACATACATTGGAAACAAGTTGATACTAAATTGGGAACTCAGTGAATTTTTCATGAAATTTCAAATTTTTTCTTAAGTATAGGGGTCACAAACCCATGTGGTCAGGCCGTGTGGCTCACATGGCCAAATGACATGCCCATGTCTCAAGTCGTGTGGCATATGAGGTAGGGCACATGCTCGTGTCCCTAACCCATGTAACTCACCGACTTTCAACTTAATTAAGTGCAGGAATCACATGGCCAAGTCACACGCCCGTGTGCCAGGCCATGTGGCTAATTTTGAGCATTCTATTTCTCAATTTTAAGATGCAGAGGACACACGGCCAGGTCACACGCCTATGTTCTAGGCCGTGTGTCACACACAGTTGAGACACACGCTCGTCTCTCTACCCATGTGGACAAAATAGGCTATTTTCCAAGCCATATTTCTCACCCAAATTTACATCCACCTACACCAATACTTTACCTATTCATAACCATTTCAAGAACAATTAATTCAAGTCTAAACTGAGACTCATGCATGACATATCACTACATACAACCAATGTACCCGTAGGCATTTTAGATGACAGTTTATTACCATGTCAATCTTATACATATACTTATCTAGGTATCAAATTCACATTTATGCATATTTTATCATATATGCTAGTTTAAAAGAATCATTTAAACACATACCAAACATAACATAATTTCTTATATAAATAAAGGCATGTCTATCATAAGCCATACCAATGGCTATACATATTCAAATATTTACATGTCATCAATAGCTTTATTAACCTATACATGCCATTATAACCATAATTGATTTACTGTATATACCAAAATAGGCCAATGGATAGTGTGAGTGATCTCCGCTAAGCTTCCAATCCAACAAGCTTCCAGATTACTATAGAATAGGGGAAAATAAAACAGGGTAATCATAAAATGCTTAGTAAGTTCGTATAACATGGTAATTTTAACTTACCATTTATTCAAATTTAATATAAACATACAAGACACTTACAATCATCTTGGTCACAAGCCCTAACACATATCCTCATCAACCTTGTTAGTCATACAATTTGTATAAATATCAAGAAACATGTATCAGCTCAACAATAATTAGATTTCCATGTACATATATCATCATTTCATATTTCCATATATCATGTATCATCATTTTCATGTATTTCAGGCTGATACGTGTAATAACTCATTTCTTATTCCATATTTTCTCTAGTCAGGATTTTTCCCGTTGAATTTATCTGAATTATCGATGGTTACACAGGTAGTACACTTGAGGTGTACAAATCAGGATCCGTCATTTCACATTTAGGAGTACCCGTTAGGGCATAAAATCATAGAGTACACTCTCGAGCCACATATTAGGATGCTCAGATGAGCCATGTAACCATGTAACAGGACACTTATCTGGGTTAATCAGGAAACTGATAAGAGTTTTACTCAGGAAGCTCATAGAGCTTATCAAATATCTTCGAAGAGATAATATCAAGGAGCACCGGATAAGGTAATAGGGAGTTCAAGCGAGCCATGTCAGGAAGCTCATAAGAGCCTATATTAGGACGCTCACATAGAGCTGCATTTGTGTCTGCATTATATGCTGGATCACAACCAATCGAGTCATGTAACAGGACGCTCACACAAAGCTGTGGTAGTGCACAACACATGCTAAATCACTACCGATCTGAATGCTCGCAGGAACTATATAATAGGATGCTTGAGAGGGCTATCTCAGGATTACTTGTCTAAGCTAAATCCTGTCTGCAACATATGCAGATTCACATTTCATATGGGAAAATTACATGTATCCATCGAATTTCATTTATTCAAATGGGATTTGACATTTTTCAGGCATTATTAGGCATGTGATTATTTCATACATTTACCATATTTATATAATTCAAATAAACACATTCCACATTCATTTCAAGCATAAAAGTAACATTTTTATCATTTATCATTTATCGAGCATTATCATTTATCGGGCTTTGTCAGATATGTTTTCAATGTTATATATATAATATTTATACAATTTACATAAACAACATTTAATTCAAACATATAAATATACATAATTTAGTTACACAAATTTACCTCGACAAATGTTCGTGTACATAAAATCTACTAATCTAACATTTTTTCTCTTTTCCTTGTTCTAACTCCAAATTTGGTCTATCTGGATCTATACGAGTAAATGTAACATTAATTTAACTCAATTCAGTCTAATTCAGATCTTAGGAAAAATTAACATTTTTCCCCTAAACTTTTAATTAATGACGATTTCGTCCCTAGGCTCAGAAAATCAAATTCATGCAATTTAATCCTTGTTCCAAGCCTAATTATTTTCATACATATCAACAACAGCCATGGTTTCCATGAAATATTAGAATTTTCCATAAATTCAACACTTTTCAATTTAATCCATAAAACGTGTTTTCACCCAAAATCCTTTGATAAAATACTTTTAAACATCCATTAACATCTCAATTTTATCATCAAATAACTAAAATCATATGAACTTATCAATGGTAGCTTCTAAAAATTTTAGCAAAAACAAAAACTAATGAAATAGAAAGTTGGACCTAATTGTAAAAGTCCAAAAACGTAGAAATTTCAAGGAAAAAGCAAGAATTAAACTTACATGTAGCTTAAATATGAAGGACCAGCTTACAAATTTTCACTGGCTTTTTTTTAGCTGAAAATGATGAAGAATTGCCTAGAAACCCTTAAGTTTTCTTATTTCTAAGCCTAATTTCACTTTATTTACAATTTTGCCCTTAATCAAAAAAAAAATCTTTGATGTTTTTCAGGCTATGCCGCCTCATCCATTTTGTATGGTCTATTTGCCCTTTTAGTCCTCCTTTATTTACTGTTAGGCTATGTAATCACTTTAGCAAGTTTTACACATTTTTCAATTTAGTCCTTTTTAATTAATTGACTACTGAAACGTTAAAATTTTCTAGCAAAACTTTAATACTACCTTATTGACACTTCGTAAATATTTATAAAAATATTTACGACTTGGTTTATAACACCAAGGTCTTGATACCTCTTTTTCTCAATGACTAGACCTAAATAATCTTTATAAACACAAATTACTTATTAAAAAATCTTCTTAAAATCACATTTGACTCGTAAATATGAAATAATATAATTTACAAGCTCATTTTCTAGATTTAGTGGTCTCGAACCACTGTTTCCAATATCACTGAAATTTGGGCTATTACATCTGAGGCTACCAAAGAAGCAAAATAGCTTTGAAAGTTTCTTACGGATCTTGAAGTCATTCCTGGAATAGAAAAAGATACCACACTATATTGAGACAATAGTGCGACAGTAACTAATACCAAGGAGATGAGAAACCATAAGAGGACAAAATATATTGATCGAAAGTATCATATCATAAGTAAGGTAGTTGTAGACGAAATCGTAGATGTAGTCACGGTCGCATCGAGGACAACCTTGCTAACCACCTTCGGGTGCACTAATGTCCAGAGTGTGAATACTATAATTAAATATGTGAATTTGAGGTAGTGTTTGCAATTATACAAGCCATGTTGTAATATAGTTTTACGACGAAATAAGTGAGTATTCCGAGGATCGTACCCAATGGAGGTGAGTACTAAACTAAAGTTAACTTAAGTGAAAATAAAATTAATTAGTAGTTTAAATAAATTCTATTACAATAAAACATAAAGAGTGGATTTTTATGTTTTTATAAAAAAAGAAATTAAAAATTACATAAATAAAAAGAACTTTGAAAAACTAATTTCTAAACTTGATCAAATGTAGACATGGATGATTAGCTCACTTTGATGCTCATGACTAATTCCTATTTCGGGTATCAATTCAATCAACTAGTCGCTACCCTAGTAGGATCTCTCGATCTTTCACTAAACTAATGAATCCACAAGAACTACTTATCTCTCGACCTCACAATCTAAACCAGTTTGGGGCTAAGGTGTTCACAAATAGGCTATACCAATTTTTGGTTAATTCCCACATAAATGACTTCCTATAGTTGTTAAGCCTAGGGTTTATGTTTATTCTCTCCCAGATAGCTAATCCTCTAAGAAAACCCTACATAGCAATTAATCAATCACACCTCAACTCACTAATTCCCCCATAAGAGGATTAGTTCCTTATGGAATCTATAAACATCATAAACTCGATAATAAAGATATGCATAAAGAGTAAATCTAGAATAGAGTTTAAAGAATCCTATTTTATTTGATAGATGAAGTGCCAAAAATCCACTAGCATTTGATCGCATTTACAGATCACGTTCCCCAAAAGAACACAAAATATAAAAGAACTAAAAATAAACTTAAGGCCTGAGAAATAGGAAAACTTAGAATCTAAAAAAAATGTCCTTAAATAAGTGCTAAATGAGCCTATTTATAGAATTAGGGCAGCCGTCCTCCTCAACCCTAGCTTAGCTGACGTTCTCATGTTTAATTTCCAATTTGCGACCAAAACGCCCTCACTTGTAATTAATCTCATATAGGGTCGTGTCTATAACACCTTAGATTTTGGGCCTAAAAGAAATGGGCCTTCAGCTTGTGGATCGTTTGGAGATTGGCAAATGAATTTTTTCTGTGCAAGAAGTGGCATAAGAGAAAGCTTGTTTCAGTGGTTAAGGGTCTTGAGAAGTGTAGGAGAAGTCCTGGGTTCAAACCTGGGCTTTAGCATAATTTTTGGTTTCAAGTGAATAAAACCCTTAGAGCTTGGAAGTAGGCCTTATAATTAATTAAGGATAAAACTGGACACAAACAGAGATGTGGCCTAGTGGCAAAGTGGCGCCACAAGAGAGGCAGGGAAGTGGCGTCATAAGGGAAGCAAGGAGGTCCAAGGTTCAAGTGTTGACAAGGTATACTAATTGGTATTTATTTTGTATCTTTAGACAGCCAGTGGTTGAGTTGGAATTGAACTTTGGAGGAGGGAGTTTGAATTAGTCAAGTGAGGAAATCAAGGAGTGGATCATGGAGGAAATTAATGAGTGGATTATAGAGTGATAAGGGGAGAAACTTAAGGGAGGGTGAGGTGAGGTAGGGGGTGTGGCATTTTTGAATTGTATAACACTCAGGAAATTCAGTTTCTGAGTGTTTTTGGGGATATCGTTTTGGTATTTTTCTTTTTTGTATTAGTGTGCTTAAAAAAAATCCCCAAAGTGCCGAAATTGCCTTATTTTCTACTCTTTTATGCTTAGCCGGATTGCCTCTTCTCTCATTTGGAAGTTGCACTTCTTTTCTCCAAGATCAAAACATCACTTCTTTCTTTTCTTCAAACTTTCTGTACATCTTCTTCTTCTTTCTTGAAACCGAATATTCATTTACCCTTACATTGGTGCAATTGATCCATTCCTTCTCTTCTTTTTCTTCTCTTGTTTTCATTTCCAAAACTTCTGTCGAATTCATCTAAAGCCTTAACCAAATAGGCTTTTTCTTCCTCTGATTTTCAAACACTTGAAGCTGAATCCTTGGTTTTCTTTTCTTCTTCTCTTGATTACTTATAAGACGAACCTCTCCGTTGGGAAATCTAGATCGCGTGGTCAAGGTTAGATCTCAGTAGGTGCTTATCTTTCCCGTTTATCATTTTTGGGTAAAAGTTAAATGTGTTGATCATTCGAGTACTAACTGTGAATCTCTTCTTTTCGTGTTGGGTTTGAGGTACTTTCAGAGAAGCAAAGAAACACTTGCCTGTGGGAAGCAATCACAACCCAAAGTTTCTTTGCATAATAGGTAAGTGGTTACCTTCATTCCTTTGAGATTAGGCCGAATGTGCTATTTTTCCAAAATCATAGTTTATGTGGTTTTAAATCATATTGGTAAATGGTTAACCTTGTGAGATCTGTTACATTACAGATTTGTGTTAAGGCCTTGAACCGATTATGGTCAGTGATCTTGGAGGGATCAAGATCGTTCATGCAGATAAGGTAGAGAGTATGTAGGACTATGTGATTAAGTGATTAACCCTTTTTGGATAAGTGAACTAACGGTTATTCTGATTGGATTATAGGTTCAGTACAAGTGGGTTAATCGTACGTTCCACAATCGAGTGTGTACACACACACTGCACACACTATAGATCGGCAAAAGCTGAAATGCTGAAAAGTCAAAATATCAAAAAGCCGAAAGGTTGAAAGGTTGGAAACGGCAACCACACGAGTGCGTAAATGCTCATGCAGAGAGATCGATACGATGGTAGAGGCCCCATGAGCAATCTCATGGACTTGGGCCACTTTTTGGCCAACTGGGCCAAAATGGGCCAAATAGGCTCGATAGGCCCATGGCCCCTACACAAGAAAAATTGATGGATAGGTAAGAATTGACGAGCCAGGCATGTTGACTACATGGCTAATGGCAGATTTGGGCTTAATGGGCCACATGAGAGTGTCAGCCCCACTTGGGCTACATATTGAGCTTATGGGCCCTAGTGTATTTGTAATTGCTAAAAGTGACATAAGTCGCGCTGAATGATTGTGGGCTTAGTAATGGGTTGGTTTGTGTGTACTTAGGGCCATAGTGATAAATGACCGTCATGCCCCTAGAGGGCAAATCGACTAAAATGCCCCTATATGCTATATGACTGATTTTGTATGCCACGTTATTATATGTTTGCATTCATATGTTATTTTGCTACATGAGGGAAGGGATTCTGATCGAATAGAGTATTTTATCTGTTAGGGTCGCACGGGTCGCCTGAGACGACTGTGGACCTACCGACTACTTTAAGCCATTATGTGATTGACAGCTCTGCTGTAAAATTTGTTAGTGCTACAACCAGTGCTACATTGGGGGTGCAGGGATGGGTGGTTCGATTAAATCCCCACAGGAGTGTAGGGTTGGAAGGGAAATGGAGTGTAGCGTTGGATGGGGTAATTAAGCATTGCATATATGATATTGTGTGTGATATGGGCTCAGGCCCAACTAAGGCCATTATGGGCTTAGGCCCAAAGGCCACCGTTATTGTGATATGGTCTCAGGCCCAAGTAAGGTGATTTGGGCTAAGACCCAAATGCCACCATTAATGAAATGGGCTTAGGCCCAAATTGATTGATACTTGTTTTATAATCGTTGAGGGTTATACACACTGAGTTTGCGAAAACTCACCCCCTCTTTTAATTTTTTTAGGTAATCCTCAGTAAGGCGGTTCGATGTATGGGTGGACTCAGAGGTGGCCACACTGCGAGCAGCTTGAAACATTAGTATTTTATTTTACATATTTTTATTTACTTTCTTACGGGTTTTTATGGTAATAAGGCCATTCTCCAGTTTTGATTTTGTTTTTGGATTTTATTACGTTAGTTGTTTAACTTCCAAAGTTAAGACTTGTTTTTCTAAAAAGAAATAACATTTTTTTAAATAAACTAAAAAGATAAATTTTTTTCAAAGATAGAGCTTCCGCTTAAACTGAGTAATAAAGATAAGACCGAGGTTTCCAAATAATAACTTAAAGTTCTAATCAATCCTTAATTTATAACTTTTCATCGGTAATCGTTTTAAGCTAAAGTACTTCTAGTACGAGGATGATTTTGAAATATAGAGATGCATCATGTAAACACTATTTTAAACCGCGAACAGTTAAATGTTTTCAAGGCTTTTCAACGACATCGGATTTTTGACTCGCCCTTCAATGTGACACCGCCAGATTCGTCCATAACGTCTGGGCCGGGTTTAGGGTGTTACAGTGTCGCGACATTGAAGGCAGTATGCATAGTTCAAGGATAACTTTATGGTTGTGTCGTGACATCCCATGCTTGTGTCGTGATACAAAGGCAGACTTGAAGTTCTTGTATTCTGTTCCTTATGTTGCGACAAAAAATTCCCCGTGTTGCAACACAGTGAACAACTTTGAGTTCCTGTACTTTGAATGGTCTTTTGCACACTTACTAAGTACGTTAGCTTGCCTTTAGGCCTCATTTGGCCCCTAAGGTTAATAAAAGACTCAAAATACATTTTTTTTTGAACTTAAACTAAGCTAAGAACTTAAATTGCTCGTATTCAAGATCATTAAGTACGAAAACTAGTTTAATATGCTACACCAAATTATGACAGATCACTTGTGGCCACGTTTACCAATACTCAACTAGCTAGGAATTTTGAGAAACATGTGGAAAGCATGGAAATGTAGAATATGACTCATCTACTTCACCAGGGCTATTTAGAGACTGTTGGATCTGGTGCTCTAAGTGTAGTATATTCGTTTATAAGCTTGTAGATATTTTGAATGGATTGGTTAATAAAAATATTTCATGGATTGCATAAATATACTTTTTATAATCATCCTCATATGGTTTTTGTATGCAAAGTAAAAATAGAAACAAATATTGTAAAACTGGTTGCCTAATGTATAAACTAATACTATGCGGTATTACGTGGTCCAATCATAATATGAAAAAACAACTTAAATTAGTAAAAGAACCTAAACATGTCCTTAGTCTAATCAGAAATAAGAAAACCGATTGAAAGACTAATATGTCATTTATCAAGTCCAATTGGGGAGAGCCTTGTTTAATAGTACATCGGGCGTCCTAAGAAGAATAGATCTTGAATTTGTTTACGGATTTATTCACTTGTGACGTTCATAGTGTGGCATACCTTAATCCTGAGTAGATGAAGAACTATGTATGCATGACTCATATACTTTTTAAAAGCTATAGTTCAAATAGATAAGAGTCACGTATGAACATGATATGCAAATTATGAAAGTATACACGTTGGATCAAGTAATAAAGTGATAAGTGAGATCGTCTCTACAGGGATTGAATAGGTATAACATGGTTAGGTTATTATAGTAAAATAAGATTAATGCTAAGGAAAAAATAGTAATAATAATGCAGTGGCAATTAGGAGAATAATGTTGTAAAAAATGTGCAAAACAAACAAGTAAACAATTAAGGATGTGAAAATAAATATGCTATAGAAAAGGATAAATGATATACAATGTTGATTTGTAGGTTGGGATTACAAAGAATTTACCCTCATTAACCAATAATGTCTCAGCAAAATCAATCTTATTCTACTACTTGGAATAGTTCTACTATGGTTTGCTTCATTTGAGAGCTAGACCTTAAGTTACCTTGCCTAAAGCGATATATGTCTCTAGGCCTTTAGCATGGTACCTAACACCCTTTTTTTTCCATATGGAACGTTGCTCCATGTCTAAAGATTGCTACAAGTATTTGGTCAAATACTTGCTCATATCATTCAATTTCGGTCTAACTAACGTAACCTTGTCAGTATTATATTAATTGCATAAACATGTTGCACATTCATATATCTCTAGAGATTATACATATGCAATTCAAAAATACCATCGACTAAAACAGTAAATTAAAACTAATTTAGGATTTTGTCATTAAAGGAAATAAATGTTTCAACAAGCAATCCCAACCTTATGAGATTAACTCATGGGCTGGCAAATCACATTCAAATTCTGAATAGCATTCAATGTCATTCTTCTCAATTCAATTCACAAAACAGTAAATAAAGAAGTAAAAGAAGAACTGGAGGAAGATGGCTTTCACCTGTTCAGCCCCACAACTTCAGTGCCGTAATCTAATGGTAGCCACGAGGAACTGCCTTCTTCTTCTCTATTACAATTCTGCCTTGTTCTTAACCATTATCCTTTACTCCCATCCAAGGATCTTTGTTTTCAATTGTCTTTTCCTCATTTGAGGTTAGACCCATCATCCTATGATATTTTTCCTCTTTTTAGGCTAATTTTTTGGTACACGTGCATCAAGGCTGATAACGGTTAAGTGTTCATTCGGTCTCTTTCTGGCATTGCTACGACATTCGTGTTGGCAAACTGTCCAACCTTTTGCCATGAAAAACCATAACTCCTTTACTTCTTTTCCTCATTCTGCACCTACCACTTAATAAACAAATCCTTCCCGTAAACAATTAGAAGTAACAGGTAATAACATTTAAGCATAGTCCAAGCCTTTTAATGCAATTTCCTAAAAACACTAATGGAAAATCCTAAAATGCAACTAAACGTACTTAAGTACAAGCAATATCTAACTCTAAAGGTGTAAAATATAACTCTTTTCAAGAGTTATAATAAGGAATTAAAAGCTGGTGTGTTGGGTATACGACTTCTGCAGTTTGTAGCATCATTCATAATAGTGGAGTTCATAGCCCATGCCATTGGTAAATGATACCATCGGCATTACATGGTTGATGAGAAGTAAACATGGCCACGGGTCATTCATATTTGTGATGAATGACTTTATTAATATTTTATAGTAATTGACTTTTCTTGAAAGAAGATATAATGCTTACCATGAGATAAAATAGAATAATATTAGGGGAACAGATTCATTCCAAAGAGATTAAGGGTATCTTATAAAGGTAACACACTTATGACAAGGTAATTAGATGAACACTGATTCAATTGATTTTGTAAGGGTATGTCATTAGGGAGAGCTCAATTATGATACTATAGTAGAATGACTTCATGACTAAATGGGTTTATAGTTAATAGGCGAAAAGCTAAACTTAATTATAAATCATTTTAGGCCTAATCACATATATTCAATCAATCCCTCGACTAGCTTGTTGAAACTAGAAATAAATTGCATGTTGAATCAAACAAACATAAATGGATAGAAATGGTAAAAATGGAGAAATGAGAAACATTTGGAAATGAATTTTTTTCTCCAAAATAAAAATGACCTGGAATAGAAATTTTGTTTTTGAATTAAATGAAGTTTGAAAATTGAAATAATGAAAATGGAAATAAATCATTTGGTCATAGTAAATTCGTTGAATGTAGAAATATTATATATATTTTCTCATAGATTCTTTTACGATAAAGTCATTATGATTTTAACAGAATTAGGATTAGGTTGGAAAATTAATTAATTTGATTTAATTCGAGATGTTTATATTGGGAAATAGAAAAACAAATATTGATTTGGAGCAGATTATAAGTATTGGGCTAAAGTCTAAGAAGTACTTATAATTTGACCTGATATGGGAGAGGCTCAAAAGCCATTCATGTTGAAAGAGATGGACGACAAACCTTAGTTTATTTAACTAGAGTTATTGCCCCCTATTCTTCTAGTTAGACTAGGAGTTCGTTTTTCTATTTGAAATAGATTTCTATAATTCAACAAGGGTTTTACCTCTTCTCCCTATAAAGTGATGGAAATAATAGGACTAAATAGAATACGACTTTAAGATATTGTTACTCTTCCCAAAAATAGCGAGAGTTTATTCTCTAAGTACTAAATTTAATTTTCGAAATAACAATTCTACCAGTTTCTATTCATAAGAGATTTTGCTTTTACATTAAAAGTAAAGAAAACTATTTCTGGTTTTGAGTTTGATTCAAATCATTCGAGCCCACACTCAAAGCATTTTATGATACGAGAATAATAGGGTAGGTCATTCGATTGAAATTCAGGAACGACAAGGACTTGTTTAGTCAAAAACACAAGTGCGATTTTGGTAAATTGTTTATTTCTATAAATATCACAAATTGGCTCAATTTTCAAAATTTTTATTTTCCATTGTACAAGAAAATCATTTTCAAATCAAATTTTTTCCAACATAACTATAGAGGTAAGATTATGACTTGTTCCATGAATTGATTTGTGTTGACAATATTAAATGATATTAAATATTGGGAATTTGGATTGAACTGAATATGGTGTAAAAGAGTGTGATATCATTGATGTATGATATGTAACACCTCTAACCCGAATCCGTCGCCAGAAAGGTTACGAGGCATTACCGAAAATATACACATATTTGTATCAATCATAAATAATCATTTTTCTTAAAACCCTTAAAACAAGCAAAGATCTCCCTAATGAATCTTATAAAAACATACATAATTGAATATGCATCATCTTTATCTAACCCTATTCGGCACATGAATAATATTAATTGAAATATCCCAAAACTTCAAAACAACAAACAACATATCAAGCATAGTCCAGACTTATAATATACTTTGGTTTATTCCTCAACTCGTATAACCATCATTTAATCAAAGTATTAAATAATTTTGACATAATAAACAAGCTATTTTCACATGGCTTATATACGTACAAATCGAATTGAATAGTTTCGTAACTATCCTATACATGCCACATTAACAAATCTCAAAACACTTATTTACCGAAATGAAAACTGGATAGTGTGAAGACGTCACCCTGACTTCCAACCAGGGCAAATCTCCAAAGCTTTAAAGACATAGGAAAAACACACAGAGTAAGCTTTAAAAGCTTAGTAAGTTATAAGCAAATAAATCATTTCAATGATAATTGCTTTTATAACACTAAACTTAATTTTTAAACTATCTCAATCAGTTGTACATCCATTGTACTCTTTAATTCATATAACCTCATTCAATAGCTTCACTTATTTTATTTATCAGCAATATGTAACTACACTTTTAGAATTCGAATAACAACCATTAGCTCAATCGTATAAATCAAATTTGCACATATTCATTACATAACCAACCAAACCATATCATTGCCTCACTAGTCGATTTATATTTAAAAACCATGCATCATAATATCACCGTCTTAATATCCATATCATATACATTTACAGATTAAAACAACATATCTCAAAACCATGTTTCTTATTTCATATTTCCCATGTTCGAATCATGGGACCACAAGGTCATTTTTTTTCAAGTACATATAACATATATTCATCTGTATACGTTTCTTTCATTCATGGTAACATGTTTCACATATCATCATTAGATACATAATCACCTTCCACTTCTGAGTTTCATATACAATTATCACTTATTTGGTCGAATACACAAAATATATATAGCATCACATATGTATATTACCTATATTGCCGAATATGTAAGGTCTCACATATGCACATAGTGAAGAATTATTTTACCGATATTCAAATCATTTAATCATAAAACTGAATACACATAATCATCTCACATATATTTTCATTTCTATTATACATGATTTATCACACGTATTCAAAGTACTTACTTACTTTATCTTCCATAGGCAACAAATTAGTCCATAACTGGCCATTTAGCCTAATCTTTTGGTCACTTATAACCTCATATATTTACTTACCTATAAGGTTAAATATATATAATATTCACTGTATACTATTATATCACAAATAGAATTATACATATAAGTTCGATATCTTCCCTCATGACATCCACAGTTTTTGTCCAATAGAACATTTCTTTTGGCCAAGCATGCAAAACTTCTTTATAATATCACATATATCCGGACATACCATTTCAATATAGGCTTGCTTTTAGTCCAAAAATACTAATTCATATTAACATGCACATAACCGAAAAATATAATTGAATATATCCTTTTTATATAAGCATGCGTATAGCCGAACCTTCCAATTCCATATAAGCATACATATACTTATCTGAATGGCTAAATTAAAAAACACTTGGGACACATTATTTGTTTAATTTCCACCTCAATAAGAAAACACATATAGATAGACTTAAATTAAATCACCGATATAAACTTGCTACGTAATAACCTGATAAAACTCACCGGTACAAGGCCTGCTAGGCTTATAGCCCGATATATCACAAATACACAGCTTGCGCTACCGATCATTAACAGAACTGTAACACCTTGATTTTCGGGATTTTCATGATTTTTTGAGAATTTTGTAAATTTTTTAAATTTTGGTATTTGGTTGTGCAATTCATAATTTTAGAGTGTAAATGGGCCAATGGAAGGCCCATGGTTGGTTAAAACCCGGTTGAAATTTTAATTTTTGTACTTAAAGAATAAGGGGCTTGAGTTGGAGGCTTTATAAGTAAATGTGGGTAAAATGTATCACAAGAGAGCTCCTGGCAAAGTGGCTAAGTGACGCCACTTAGTTGCTAAAAAAGTGGCATGTAAGTGGAAGGGAAGAGGCCAAGGCTCGACTCACTAAGCAGGTAATTATGTTGTTTATTTTTGTGTCTTAAGCAGGCTAGAGTTTGAGCTTGACAGGAACTCTGTTGAAAGAATTTGAATCGGTCAAAAGTGTGGATCAAGGAGAGATTTTAGGGGATTTTGAGTGGGAGATAGTGTTGGCTGGCCAAGGGGAGTGTGAGGTGCAAAATTCAGCTTTTGTGTGTAGTTTTGGTACTTTCGGCATTCTTTTCCCTTGTGACGTTTGACTTCAATAAAAACCCCTCTCTTTTTTTCTTTCATTCTTCCTTCCCACATTTTCTTTTTCTCTCATTCTTCCTGCTCTTCAATCCCTAGAAAGAGCCGAACCCTTCTCTCCCTTTGCTTAGCCGAATACTCCAAGTAAGCCAAATCCCAAAAATTGCCCTTGTGTCATTTTTTTCTAAGCCAAAACCCTTATGCCCTCTTCATCTCTTGTGGCCGATTCTTGCAACCTCTGAGCCCTAATCCCCTGTCAGAAATATTATTGCAAAACCACCACCTCAAATCACCTTCTTCTCCTTTGAATCAAAAGCCAAAAGCGCAGCACTTGTGGAGACTTTGTGGCCGAATCCTATAGACTCTAGGATTCGTTTCTGCTAGCGTTTTGGGGACAATATCTGTGTGGGATCTAAGTCAGTGAGAGTTGGAATCGTTGGTAGGAGAACTGCTGGTAAGTATTCGAAATCCTGGATCAATTCAGAGTTTTAAAAGTTAAGAAAAGCCGGAAACCCTTAAAGTTTAGGGAGGCTATCGATTTGAGGTATGGACCTTAGTGGGTCTTTTTATTCGATTTTTATTCTAAAAAATTTAATCTTCGTGGCCACTCTGAATCCCTCCCAGCTCCAAGTCCACCATCTAGGGCTCACCTGATGGATGGAAAGAAAGGGGGTGAGTTTGGAAAAATCAGTGTGTAAAGAATGCCCATCCAGAGCCCAAGTCAGCTCAAGCCCATTGGCCTAAGCCCTAATCAGTCTCAGTTTTAACTGGGCCGAAGCCCTATTCAGTTACAGTAAACTGGGCCTTAGCCCTTTTTAGATAATAGTATGGCCCATAGGCCCATTTCCAAACAGAGCAGATAATAACATGAATGCAAGCCCAAACCCAACCTAAATCCAGCCACTACACTCAACCCGTACTAGCCCTACACACCATGTAGGGATAACTAAACCCACCCAGCCCTACACTCCACAGTTGCAGCATGGCTACTAAGATAACAGTAAATTGAGGCAAAGCCTCCAGTACACGGTTAGGCTACTTTCAGTACTTCCTCCATCAATATCCCAGTCCCATGCAACAGATAATAATGACATGGCATACAGTATACAGTAACAGTATAATCATGCTTTTTACTCAAATTTAGCCTTAAGGGTATAATAGTCATTTTGCTCGTAGGGTAAAATAGTAATTTTCCACCTTTAAGGGTGTTTCAGTAATTCTATCAGTTTTTAGGGTTTTCATGCATATTACACTCACTAATAATCTATCCGTCATTGCAAAAGTCTATTTAACTTAGTTTATCAGTTTTAGCTATTGGGCCCTAAACCCCTAATAGGCCCTACAACGTCTATTAACAAATTAAGCCCATTTAGTTCAAATTTTATGATCAATTTATCAGTTTAAACGATTTTGAACCTATAGTCTATCAGTACACATTATTTACCTATTTTTACCCATACGGGCCCGTAAGCCCATTGGGCCCATTTTCAGCCCATCGAGGCCCAATTAGTGAAGTGCACGAAATTTCACACGCGACTAACTTACCACTTTGCAATTTCAGAGCTAACATTTCCTAAACGTCTTGTGAGCACTCGCACACTCACAAGCCTACGAAATGCCAGAATTTCGGCATTTTGGCTTTTACCGAATAGAACTAGAGAGGGTGTTCGATACACACCTGTTTCGCGATGACTGCTACTGAGATCCCCCACAATGTCCTACAATCGATTACCACAATTCTTAGATTGCAAATCTACAACAAACAATCACAATATTCACTTACCCATATTCAGCCAATGCCCCTAAAGCCTTCAAAATCTTACCTTTGCCGAAAACCGATGACTAGATCTAAGTCTAATTGTTCCAAAGATCCAAGCCTTCGATCAATCACCTCTAGTATACACTAATCACCAAAAGAAATCATTGGTTAATGACCCTTAAGGCCCTATGCCCTAATCGACAGCCTCCCTAGATTTTAGGGACTTTAGCTTTTTCTAAATTGTAAAATAACTTATAGATCTGGGTTAATAAGCACTTACCACTGATTTCCCTTATGTTTCTACTCAGATCTGATGTAGATCTAGCCCCTAAATGATAGTAGAACTCTAATCCACGAGATCTGAAGTTTCGGCTACAAGCTCCTAAATCTATGGTGGTTTCGGCTTTTGAGTGATGAAGAAGATGATGATTTGAGGCTATAACTTTAGAGTAGTGTTGCCAAAAGATACTAAGGAAGATGAAAATCGGTCAAAAGGAATGAAAAGAAAAGAAGGAATTGGCTTGGAGAAATTGGCACAAGAAGTAAGTTTTCGGGATTTCGACTTTTATGGCAATCGGCTATGGTGGTTTTATGAAGGATGAGATTGACAGATAAGGTGATAAAAAGGTTTCGGCTAGAAGAGAATGAGAAAAAGGAAGA
This sequence comes from Gossypium stocksii, assembly GCA_020496765.1. Classification (NCBI taxonomy): domain Eukaryota; kingdom Viridiplantae; phylum Streptophyta; class Magnoliopsida; order Malvales; family Malvaceae; genus Gossypium; species Gossypium stocksii. Next base: position 35,166,188 of record CM035623.1, on the reverse strand, counting down.
AAAGAATAGAGGAGAAGGAGAGGAAGAAGAAATCGGCACAAAGGAGAAGGAATTTGCGTTTTCGGCTTTTGTGAAAACTTAGAAAAGGATGAATGAAAGTGAAAGCTTTCAGGTGGCTAACCCTAATTCTCCAAGACAAAAAAAGAAAAGAACCTAACCCTAATATCAACTAAAAAAATCGGCCCAACCTCCCTAAGGCCCTTGTCGAAATTCATTTAAGTGATCACATGCCCGGGACATGCCTAAAAACTAAAAGCTAACAATACGCTTACCTTGCAACTTGAACCCTAGACCTTGAATTCCTTCCCAGGCACCACTTTTTCAGGAACTTAGTGGCGCCACCTTGCCACTTTGCCAAAGCTCTTCTTGTGTCATAATTTACAAAGTTTTTCTTAAAAGCCCACTTAACCAAGTCTCCTTTTCACTTAAAATCCAAACTTGATATTTTACCAGTTTTAAACTTAGGCTTGGGCCTTCTAGAGGCCCACTAACACATTTAAACTCAATTCCAATATCCAGAACACCAAAATTTTAAAAATTCACCAAAAATCACAGAAACCCAAAAAATCCCGAAAATCAGGGCGTTACAACTCTACCCCCTTAAAGAAATTTCGACCTCAAAATTTACCTGATCCAAATAATTGAGGGTATTGTTGATGCATAGTCTCTTCTGGCTCTCAAGTAGCCTCTTCCCTTCCATGATTGCGCCATAGTACTTTTACCAATGTAACCGACTTCCTTCTTAAAACTTTAACCTCTCGATCTAGAATTTGCACGGGTTCCTCCTCAAAGGTCAAATCAGTCTTTACTTCAATCTCCTCTACTGGCACAACATGTGAAGGATCCGATCGATACCGTCTCAACATGGACACATGGAAGACGTCATGGATTCTATCCAACTCTAGTGGTAACTCCAACTGATACGCTACTGGCCCTACCTGTTTGAGAACCCGATAAGGCCCTATAAACTGCGGACTTAGTTTGCCTTTCTTGCCAAACCTCAAAATCTTCTTCCAGGGTGAAACCTTCAAGAAAACCATATCCCCAACAGCGAACTCGATCTTCTTACACTTCAGATCTGCATACGACTTCTGTCTATCAGAGGCCTCCTTTAACCGACCCCTTATTAACTTAACTTTACATCTGCCACTAATTTCGATCCAAGAACTTGTCGCTCTCCCAACTCCGTCCAACACGTAGGCGTATGACATCTTCGCCCATAAAGTGCCTCATATAGAGTAATTTGAATACTCGCCAGATAACTGTTGTTGTACACGAACTCCACCAATGGTAAGTAGTCCTCCCAACTCCCTCAAAAGTTGATGACACAACCTCTTAACATATCCTCCAAAACCTGAATAACCCTTTCCGACTGTCCATCTATCTGGGGGTGAAAAGCAGTGCTGAAGTCTAATCGTGTACCTAATGCCTCATGCAACTTCTACCAGAATCGAGATGTGAACCTAGGGTCTCGATCAGAAATAATTAAAATTAGCACCCCATGCAGTCGCACTATCTCCGCCACATACAACTTGGCCAACTTCCTAAGGGAGTAATCGGTACGGACAGGTATGAAATGGGCAGATTTCATTAACCTATCCACAATCACCCACACAGAATCTTTCTTAGAGGGTGTCAAAGGTAGCCCACTCACGAAATCCATAGTTACTCCCTCTTACTTCCAGAGCGGAACTTTCACTGGTTGAAGTAACCCAGAAGGCAGTTGGTGCTCAGCCTTAACTTGCTGGCACGTCAGACATTTCCCAACAAATTTAGTCACTTCTCTCTTTAAACCAGGCCACAAATACACCTCTCGCAAATCTCTATACAACTTATTCCCTCTAGGATGCATGGTACAAGGACCACCATGAGCCTCTTTTAGAATTGACTGCCTTAATTCAGAATCCTTTGGAATACAAATCCTTCTACGAAAGCAGAGAACTCCATCAGTATTCAACCCAAAATTTGAATTCTCCCCATTCTCAGCTTGCTGAAATCGAGGAACCAACGAATTATCCTTTAACTGCTTCTTCTTAATCTGTTCAGTCCAAGTAGGTCTCACTTGCAACTCTGCCAACAAACTTCCATCATCGTACAAACTCAAACGAGCAAACATAGCACTTAAATCAGCAACAATCCTTCGACTCAATGCTTCAGCCACCATATTAGCCTTACTTGGGTGGTACTCAATCGAACAGTCGAATCCTTAAGCAACTCTATCCATCTTCGTTGCCTAAGGTTTAACTCCTTCTGAGTCAACAGATACTTTAGGCTTTTATGGTCTGTGTAGATAATACACCTTTCTCCATACAAATAGTGTCTCCAAATTTTCAACGCGAAGACCACTGCGGCCAACTCTAGATTATGTGTGGGGTAATTCGCTTCATGAGGCTTAAGCTGTCACGAAGCATAAGCGACCACCTTACCCTCTTGCATCAGTACACATCCTAATCCCATATGCGACGCATCGCTGTAAACAATGAAGTCCTTCCCAGACTCTGGTTGAATCAACACTACAACTTGTTAAAAGCTTCTTGCTGTTTCTTAGTCCAGACAAACGCTACTCCTTTCCTTAACAGTTTCATCAATGGTGCAACAATTAGAGAAAATCCCTCTACGAACCTTCTATAATAGCTTGCCAGACCCAAAAAAATCTGGATTTTCGATACTGTCCTCAGTGGCTTCCATTCCAAAACTGCCTCAATTTTTCATGGATCTACTCTAATTCCTTCAGCAGAAATAATATGCCCCAGAAAAGTCACTTCTCGCAACCAAAATTCACACTTACTAAACTTCACATAGAGTTTTTTCTCTCTCAGCACTTGTAGCACAATACAGAGATGCTCATCATGCTTCTCCTCAGTTTCTGAATATACCAGAATATCATCGATAAAGACGACCACGAATCAGTCCAAGTAAGGTTGGAACACTCGATTCATCAGATCCATAAAAGCTGCAGGTGCATTCGTCAACCCAAATGGCATAACCAGAAACTCGTAGTGACCATATCGAGTCCTGAATGCCGTCTTGTGAATATCCACCTCTTTTACCCTTAGTTGATGATATCCAGATCGAAGATCGATCTTGGAAAATACTGAAGCTCCCCTAAGTTGATCGAATAGGTCGTCGATCCTTGTCAGTGGGTACTTGTTCTTTATCGTCAATTTGTTCAACTGGCGATAATCAATGCACATATGCATCGTCCCATCTTTCTTCTTCACAAACAACACAGGTGCTCCCCACAGAGACACACTTGGTCTAATGAAGCCTCTATCCAACAACTCTTGGATTTGAGCTTTCAGTTCCACCAACTCCTTTGGTGCCATCCTATAGGGCGCGATGGACACTGGAGCTGTTCGAGGCAGCAAATCAATCCCAAACTCAACTTCTCGATTCAGAGGTAATCCAGGAAGCTCCTCTAGGAAAACGTCTTGAAATTCCCTAACAGTTCTGACTGTCTCCACAGTCACATTCTCAGTTTTAGTTTAGCTTACAAAAGCCAAATACGCCTTGTATCCCTTGCGAATTAGCTTTTCAGCACTTAAAGCTGAAACCACATTGGACAAGTAGTCCCTTCATTCTCTAATAACCATTACCTCCTCATCCTCTACAGTCTTTAGCACCATCCTTTTAGTTGTACAATCCAAAGTTGCCCTATGCTTAGTCAACCAATCCATTCCTAAGATCAGATCGAACTCACCGAATGGTAACTCCATCAAGTCTCCACAGAAGATCCTACCTTGAGTCTCTAAAGGCACCTCCCTAAAGAGTTTATCTACCCTAACCGAGTGACCTAGAGGACTTATCATAGTTACCCCACTTACAGTTTCCTCAGAGTGCACACCCAACGTCCCAGAAATGTCACATGCAACATACAAATGGGTTGATCCCACATCTATCAGAGCAGTATAAGGTACACTAGAGATAAAAAATGTACCAGTTATTACGTCAGGTGCATCACCCTCCTCTCGGCGACAAGCAGTATAAACTAGAGCTGGTTGACGAGCCTCCGCATTACCAGCACCCCTGCCAAGTGCTCCACATCCATGGCCATTTCCACCTCGACCTTGTCCACGCCCTCTCGGCAGCGGCGGTCCACCTCACACTGGTTGAATAGCCCCTTGCTCAGCAACTGGAGCCTGAGCTGGCCTCCGAGGACAATCCTTGATCCTATGTTCCTTTGACCTACAACGAAGACATGCCTTAGTACGTTTCCAGCATTCTTCCATATGCACTCTAGAACAATCTCCGCAAGGCTATGGTCTAACTGTGTTTACCAGAACTGCTCGAACCGACTCCTCTACCCTAGCTCTCTTAACATTTCGATTTGCAGCACCAGCTGGTCCAGCATCTCTTCTGAATAGGTTTCGATCCCTATCGCGATTTTTTCGTTCAGCCTGCTTCACCTCTTCAGCTATCTTAGCCTTCTCTACCAGTGCAGCAAAATTGGGCTCTCTCTGTGGAGCTATCAGCACCCTTAACTCATCCCTGAGGCCATCCTCAAAGTGAACACTGCGCTCATACTCAGTAGCAACAATTCAGCTGGCATACTGGCTCAACCTCAGAAACTCCGCCTCATACTCAGCAACTGACCTATTGCCCTGGGTCAGGTTTAGAAATTCATTCCTACGAGCATCCACATAGCTGGCTCCGATGTATTTTCCCTTGAAAACCATCTTAAACAATTCCCAGGTTACCCGCTCAGCTAGGGTACTCTCTCTCACAGTAATCCACCATTGGTATGCTTCGTCTCGCAGCAGAGACACTGCTCCCTTCAGCTTTTGCTCCACCGAGCAGTCCAGGTCGTCCATAATCCTTTCCGTAGCTTCCAGCCAATACTCAGCTACGTTCGGGGCTACTCCAGATACGCCCCTGAATACCTCTACTCCGTTAGCCCAGAGTCGCTCAGAAATGGACCCTCTATTAATAGGCCCGACATTAGCTCTTGCAACCCTTTCCAGAACCCTCAGCATAGCCTGGGACAGAGCGTCTTCCCCCGCGGCCCGATCGTGTGGCCCATTTTCAGCTACCGGTGGTGGTCGTGCCCCACCAGCTGGCATATGCTCTGAGGATGAAGACCCAGCTTGTGCACTGCCTCAGCCACGTCCTCGGCCTCGTCCACGAGCAGCTCTCGTACTCATATCGACTTATCTGATTTAGAATTTTATGACAGTAGGTTAATAGTTCAATTATTTATTACAAATGTCTTATGTAGAGATAGAGTTTCAGAGTTATTTTCACGAATACGTTACCTAGCTATAGTCTTAGTTTTTCTAGGGTTTAGTTTCCCTACAGTCTCAATCTCTACAGTTTACAGTTCTACCCTATCTACAGTATCATAGCAGGGTCTCAGTTCTATCTACAGTGGTATTACAGTACAGTACAGTATAAATAAGAGGTACTTACAGACTTGATGCCGGGGATTCAGTGTGCCACTTCTTTAGTTATCAGATTTCAAAACCCAGAAAACTCAAATTTTAAAATCCAACTTTAAAACATTCATTTTAAAGAAAACGGGATTGGAAGAGAAAAATTTTAAAGAAATTTCTAAGCCGTTGTGAGAATACCCTTCTTGGACCAAATTTTGAAAAAAATTTGTAAAGCTTTTTAGACCCGATCCATAGTCGAGTTGTTGCAAAAGGGCTCTGATACCACTAAATGTAACACCCCAAACCCGGCCCAGACGTTATGGCCAAATCTGGTGTGTCACATCACCTACATCTAACCATGTTACCTAGTTACTAAGATTAGGGTGAGCTTTGCCAAAACCGTGTTTGTTATTTTAAGAGAAATTCCCGATTTGCTTAAAAAAATGTCCTCTTTACTACTGATCGTGAAAGGTTTATTTAAAACGTGACTTTTAAAACTATTTGGGGAGTGCATTTGGTTTGGAAATCATTTGTTTATCGTGTGATTTTGAAAGCAAGTAAATCCGATTTCAAAAACAATTTAAATAATATTATTCTTAAGTTAAAACAAATTAAATAAGTAAAGAATTAAAACCCAAAATAAAATAAATAGAGCGGCCTTATTACAACCCAGAAACCAGAATAAAAATAATCTAAATAAATATTAAAATAAAATAATTGAAAACCAAAAATTTAATCTTCGTGGCCACTCTGAATCCATCCCAGCTCCAAGTCCACCATCTAGGGCTCACCTGCATGGATGGAAAGAAAGGGGGTGAGTTTGGAAAACTCAGTGTGTAAAGAATACCCATCCAGAGCCCAAGTCAGCTCAAGCCCATTGGCCTAAGCCCTAATCAGTCTCAGTTTTAACTGGGCCGAAGCCCTATTCAGTTACAGTAAACTGGGCATTAGCCCTTTCTAGATAACAGTATGGCCCATAGGCCCATTTCAAAACAGAACAGATAATAACATGAATGCAAGCCCAAACCCAACCTAAATCCAGCCGCCACACTTCACCCGTACCAGCCCTACACACCATGTGGGGATAACTCAACCCACCCAGCCCTACACTCCACAGTTGCAGCATGGCTGCTCAGATAACAGTAAATTGAGGCAAAGCCTCTAGTACGTGGTCAAGCCACTTTCAGTACTTCCCCCATCAATATCCCAGTCCCATGCAATAGATAATAGTGACATGGCATGCAGTATACAGTAACAGTATAATCATACTTTTTGCTCAAACTTAGCCCTAGGGGTATAATAGTCATTTTGCTTCTAGGGGTAAAATAGTAATTTTCCACCTCTAAGGGTATTTCAGTAATTCTATTAGTTTTTAGGGTTTTCATGTATATTACACTCACTAATAATCCATCCGTCATTGCAAAAGTCTATTTAACTTAGTTTATCAGTTTTAGCTATTGGGCCCTAAACCCCTAATAGGCCCTACAGCGTCTATTAACAAATTAAGCCCATTTAGTTCAAATTTTATGATCAATTTATCAGTTTAAACAATTTTGAACCTACAGTCTATCAGTACACATTATTTACCTATTTTCACCCATACGAGCCCGTAAGCCCATTGGGCCCATTTTTAGCCCATCGAGGCCCAATTACCAAAGTGCACGAAATTTCACACGTGACTAACTTACCACTTTGCAATTTCAGATCTAATGTTTCCTAAACATCTTGTGAGCACTCGCACACTCACAAGCCCATGAAATGCCGAAATTTCGGTATTTTGGCTTTTACCTAATGGAACTAGAAATGGTGTTCGATACACACCTGTTTCGCGACGACTGCTACTGAGATCCCTCACGATGTCCTACAATCGATTACCATAATTCTTAGATTGCAAATCTACAACAAACAATCCCAATATTCACTTACCCATATTCGGCCAATGCCCCTAAAACCTTCAAAATCTTACCTTTGCCAAAAACCGATGACTAGATCTAAGTCTAGTTGTTCCAAAGATCCAAGCCTTCGATCAATCACCTCTAGTATACACTAATCACCAAAATAAATCATTGGTTAATGACCTTTAAGGCCCTATGCCCCAATCGACAGCCTCCCTAAATTTTAGGGACTTCGGCTTTTTCTAAATTGTAAAATAACTTATAGATCTGGGTTAACGAGCACTTACCACTGATTTCCCTTCTATTTCTACTCAGATCTGATGTAGATCTAGCCCCTAAACGATAGTAGAACTCAAATCCAGGATATCTGAAGTTTCGGCTACAAGCTCCTAAATCTATGGTGGTTTCGGCTTTTGAGTGATGAAGAAGATGATGATTTGAGGCTATAACTTTGGAGTAGTGTTGCCGAAAGATACTAAGGGTTTAAAAAAGATGAAAATCGGTCAAAAGGAATGAAAAGAAAAGAAGGAATTGGCTTGGAGAAATCGACACAAGAAGTAAGTTTTTAGGATTTTGACTTTTATGGCAATCGACTATGATGGTTTTGTGGGGGATGAGATCGACAGAGATGGTGAGTAAGGTGATAAGAAGGCTTCGGCTAGAAGAGAAAGCAAAAAGGAAGAAAAGAATCGAGGAGAAGGGGAGGAAGAAGAAATCGGTACAAAGGAAAAGGAATTTGCGTTTTCGGCTTTTGTGAAAACTTAGAAAAGGATGAATGAAAGTGAAAGCTTTCAGGTGGCTAACCCTAATTCTCCAAGACAGAAAAAAAAAGAACCTAACCCTAATATCAACTAAAAAAATCGACCCAACCTCCCTAAGGCCCTTGCTGAAATTCATTTAAGTGATCACATGCCCAGTACATGCCTAAAAACTAAAAAGTAACAATACGCTTACCTTGCAACTTGAACCCTGGACCTTGAATTCCTTCCCAGGCGCCACTTTTTTAGGAACTTAGTGGCACCACCTTGCCACTTTGCCAAAGCTCTTCTTGTGTCATAATTTACGAAGTTTTTCTTAAAAGCCCACTTAACCAAGTCTCCTTTTCACTTGAAATCCAAACTTGATATTTTATCGATTTTTAACTTAGGCTTGGGACTTCTAAAGGCCCACTAACACATTTAAACTCAATTTCAATATCCACAACACCAAAATTTTAAAAAATTTACCAAAAATCACAGAAACCTGAAAAATCCCGAAAATCAGGACGTTATAAAAAAGACAAGGTATATTCATGTTGAAAGGGTGCAGGTATGTACACAAAGCTTATAACTATTGAGTTTATGAATCGATGAGATCTCGGTAAGAGGTGAAGGAATAAATCATAACAATGAGTTTTATGGTATACCATGAAATTGGCATGAGTAAAGATGTATCCATGATATTTAATGACATTTGTGAGAACTTATAAATATGTTATGTTTATGATATTGCATGATTAATGTTTTTATTTATTTACATGCAAACTTACTAAGCTTTATGCTTACTCCCCTTTCTTTTCCATTTTCTTATAGTATCACCAAGCTAGCTCGAAGATTGAAGGATGTCGGAGGCTCGATCATACTATCACTATCAATTGGAACATTTGGGTATGGCTAGCCTTTTATTTTGAGTATGTCATGTATAGGAACTTGGTCATTTTGCTATATGCCATAATTTATTTGGCCAAAATGTTGGCTTATTTTGATGAATGATCCTTTTGTATAAAGCCATATGAAATTGGCCAATATTTGTTATTGGTATATGCATAAGATGATGTTATTCATGAAAGTGATAGCTTGCATGTTTAAGTTGCTAAGTATGTGATGTATAGGCTTGATAAGGATGGCATGTGAAGGGTGTGTGGATGACTTAGTTTTGAGATATTTGACAACTTAAATATGTTATGTTATGTGCCTTTGAATTTGGTGTAAGTGTGCTTGTGTTTTAGGGTGGCAAAAGGCTTCGTAAATAACCTTATATTTGTCCACACGTGTAACGCCTCGAATTTTGGGCCTAGAAGTATTGGGCCTTGAGTTTTGGATCGGTTAAAAGGTGGCTTAAATAATTCAAATGTGTGATTTTAGAGTGTTTGGAGGGTACTATGAAGTCCCGGGTTCAAGTTTGGCCAAAGGAAAAATTTTGATTTTTAGCCTTAGTGGAACCCTGATCTCAAGTGGTATGACTTTTTAAATAAATCAAGGTAAATAAGGCACAAAAAGGAGTGTGGTGTAGTGGCAAAGTGGTGCCACTTAGGTGACAAGGAAGTGATGCCATAAAGGAAGCAATGGGGTCCAAGGTTCAAATCTTGGCTCTTGCAATCTATTTTGGTTTTTCTTTTAAATAAATCTGGAAGCGAGTAGGCCGGCTTTAAAGTTAAATGTGTTGGACTTTTGACATAAAGGAGCTTGTGTCCTAGTGGTGGTGGCGTCACATGGTTACTGAGAGGACTACGGTTCGAATCCCTTTGCACACAAAGGTTGATTATTTTGCTAATGCTTTAGTTTTGGGGGATTGATGGAGAATCCCACATCGGGAAGCTAACATGAGAATAGGTGAGGAGTTGGCTTTAAATAGAGCAAACCATGAGGAGAGTAGGCATACCTTTCTTGGGTCACGGTGGTGGTGACCATAGTTGATCGACACACCCCTTGGGAGTCAAGGGTGCGATTGTTGTTGGCTTCTGGGCATAATAGCATTCAGAGCGTGTATTAACTTCAAATACCTATCAAGTGTGTACTTCACCTTACTCCAGCTGTAGAACGGCAAATGTCAAAATGCCGAAGTGGGCCATGTGGGCCCAATTGGGCAAATTGTATGATTGTGTAGTAAATATTGGACTGGACTAGGTGAATCTCATATCTGTGGATAGTTTTGGGCTAAAGGGCCACACGAGCGTGTGGGCCGACCTGGGCCGAGAACGTGCCTTAGGCCTGTTCACAACGTTATCACCGTTTAGAAACTTGAGTCGCTCGAGGCGACTGTAGACTTTCTGAGGGATGGATAAAATTACTGAAATACCCTTATAGGGTAGAATTACTGTAATACCCTCGATTTGTAAAATTAAAGAAATACCCCTGATTCGCAAAATTACCGACTTACCCTCGATTTGTAAAATTACAGAAATACCCCTAGTTTGCAAAATTACAGAAATACCCCCGATTTGTAATTATACTATTTTACCCCTAATTTACAAAATTACCAAAATACCCTTGGTTTGTGAAATTACCGAAATACCCCTGTAGGGTAGAATTACCGAGATACCCCTGTGGGGTAAAATTACCATTTTGCACCTAGGGTGTTAAATGACTGTTTTGCCCTTGTGGGCAAGTGACTGACTTGGACTGTACGTCTGACAGATTTGACTGTGTTTGTATGACTGTGATTTGACTGACGTGACCGTGGTTGTGTGATTGATATGTTTTAATATGTATTTAAATGACTGATACTGAACATGGCCATTCTGCATACATGTGTGATGATTGAGCATAGCATACACGACATATTGGGTTAGGACATTGATATGAAGCAAGTTCTGTTCTGATAGGATTGCATGGGTCGCACGAGATGACTGTGGATCTAGTAATAATCTGATAAGGTCGCACGGGTCACATGAGACGACTGTGGACCGACTGAGGGCTTAATGCCAGTTATTCTGAGTATGGCTCTGTGCCAACCAACATATGGCTCTATGCTATCAGGATCATGGCTTTGTGCCGATTATATTTGCCTAAGGCTATGTGCCTATCTTATTTACTAATGACTGTGTGTCGATCGCATTTACCCATGGCTATGTGCCGGTTATATTACCCTAGTTGATGGCTATGTGCCAATCCTATTACAGTTACTGATGGCTTTGTGCCAATTATGATACTGCTACTAAAGGCTTAAAGCCGCATTTAAATTAGCAGCATGGCTGCGTCATTGGTGTGTAGGGCTGGGTAGGTCGAGTTATTCCCCACATGGTGTGTTGGGTTGGCACGGGTGGTGTGATGGCTGGACTGGGTTGGGATTGCATTCGCATGTTGTTCTGATTTTCCTATAGGCTTGGCCCACACTGTTCTGTATAGGGCTAGGCCCAGACTGATCTGTTCTGTATAGGGCTTCGGCCCAGTCTTTTCTGCATATCTATATTATACTGTTACTGATTTTTTTGGGCTTAGGCCCACTTGATTCTGATTCTGATTTTTATTCTAATCTGATAATGTTTCTGATTCTGTAATGGGCTAAGGCCCATCAGGTACTGTTTGTTATAGTGGGCTAAGGCCCAATTGATATTGGAATTGTAGCAGGGCTGGGGCCGAGACTTTTAATTCTTTTGTATGACTGATTGTTTGTTTTATATGGTAGGGGATTACACACTAAGTTTTCGTAAAATTCACCCTGTTTAATAATTATGTAGGTAATCTCTAGCTTTAGGAGGATTAGTGCTGCGAGGGACTCGGAGAAGGCCACACATTGCTTATGATTTGTCTTGATTTACTTTTAAGTACTTTTTTCCGGTTTGGGTTGTAATAAGGCCTTTTAAACTTTCTGGTTTTTAAATTTGAGATTTTATTTATTGTTTTATAATTGCTAGAAGTCAGACACGATTTTTTCGAAACAACAACTATTTTTCAAAATATCACGTTTCCGCAACTATTTTAAATTAAGCTTCCATAACAATTAAGGTTTTAAAGGTAATAACATTTTACAAGAGAACGTCTTTTAATAAACCACGTTTTAAAAGTATGCATACGAAATTCAAGATTTTACACAAGTTTTTAATGGCAACAAGTTTTAATAAAAAGGGTTTTCAATAGAAACAAGGTTTTCGAAAAATACCTCAATGTGACACGCCAGATTCGGGCCTAACTTCTAGGCTGGGTTTGGGGTGTTACATTTAGTGGTATCAGAGCCTTGGTTACAAAACTCGGCTGTGGATTAAGCTTTAAAATTAAATTTCTAAAAGAACTGTTTCAAAAGATTTGAAGTATTTAAAATGTTTTACTGACTGTTTTCTTGAAAGTGTGGTTCACCGAGTCTCCGGCACTGAATCCATAAGTTTTCTAAATACTTTTGTCTATTTGGAATTGAAATACTGTGGATTCTTTAGATATTGGACTGTATTAAGATTTGGTATTTATTCTGCGTGTTTGGAATTGTTTGGATGTGATGTTTTGGACATCGAAATTGTAATCTATCTGCTCTGATAGGCGGATATTTTGGATGTGTGACTAAGTTATTTGAATTAGAGTGTGCAGCAGAAGTGTAGTGGTGTGACTTGGGTAGTACAACTAATGGATAGTGGGAAATTTTGAGGATGAAATTTCTTTAAGGGGTGTAAAATTGTAACGCCCTAGATTTTGGGCCTAGAAGTATTGGGCCTTGAGTTTTGGATCGGTTAAAATGTGGCTTAAATAATTCAAATGTGTGATTTTGGAGTGTTTGGAGGGTACTATGAAGTCTCGGGTTCATGTTAGGCCATAAGAAAAATTTTGATTTTTAGCCTTAGTGGAACCCTGATCTTAAGTGGTATGACTTTTAAATAAATCAAGGTAAAATAAGGCACAAAAAGGAGTGTGGTGTAGTGGCAAAGTGGTGCCACTTACGTGACAAGGAAGTGACCCCATAAAGGAAGCAAGGGGGTCCAAGGTTCAAATCTTGGCTCTTGCAATTTATTTTGGTTTTCCTTTTAAATAAATTTGGAAGCGAGTAGGCGGGCTTTAAAGTTAAATGTGTTGTACTTTTGACACAAAGGAGCTTGTGTCCTAGTGGTGGTGGCGTGACATGGTTATTGAGAGGACTACAGTTTGAATCCCTTTACACGCAAAGGTTGATCATTTTGCTAATGTTATAGTTTTGGGGGATTGATGGAGAATCCCACATTGGGAAGCTAACATGAGAATAGGTGAAGAGTTGGCTTTAAATAGAGCAAACCATGAGGAGAGTAGGCATACCTTTCTTGGCTTATCCCTTTCACGTTGTGGCGTGTTCGTTTGGGTTAGGCATTGGATCATTCGTTGATCTGTATGCCGTTGGTTCACGGTGGTGGTGACCGTAGTTGATCGACACACCCCCTTGGGGAGTCAAGGGTGCGATTATTGTTGGCTTCTTGGCATAGCAGCATTCAAAGCGTGGAATAACTTTAGATACCTATCAGGTGTGTACTTCACCCTACTCTAGCTGTAGAACGGCAAATGCCGGAATACCGGAATGCCGAAATGGGCCATGTGGGTCTAATGGGCCCGTTGGCCCAATTGGGCAAATTGTATGATTGTGTAGTAAATATTGGACTAGACTAGGTGAATCTAATATCTGTGGCTAGTTTTAGGCTAAAGGGCCACACAAGCGTGTGGGCCCACCTGGGCTAAGAATGGGCCTTAGGCCCGTTTTGAAACGTTATCTCTGTTTAGAATACTTGAGTCGCTCGAGGCGACTATAGGCTTTCTGAGGGATTGATAAAATTACTGAAATACCCTTATAGGGTAGAATTACTGTAATACCCTCGATTTGCAAAATTACAGAAATAACCCTGATTTGCAAAATTACAGAAATAGCCCTGATTTGTAAAATTATAAAAGTACCCCTGATTTGTAAAATTATAGAAATACCCTCGATTTGTAAAAGTACTATTTTACCCCTAATTTGTAAAATTACCATTTTACCCCTGATATGTAAAGTCACTGTTTTACCTCTGATTAGTAAAGTTATCGTTTTACCCCTGATTTGTTAGAATTACCGTTTTACCCTCAGTTTACAAAATTACAGAAATACCTCAGTTTACAAATTACGGAAATACCTCGAATTTCAAAATTACCAAAATACCCCTGATTTACAAAATTACTAAAATACCCTTAGTTTGTGAAATTACCAAAATACCCATGTAGGGTAGAATTACCGAAATACCCCTGTAGGGTAGAATTACCGAGATACCCCTGTGGGTTAAAATTACCATTTTGTCCCTAGGGTGTTAAATGACTATTTTGCCATTGTGGGCAAGTGACTAACTTGGACTGTGTTTGTATGAAAGTGATTTGACTGACATTACCATGGTTGTGTGATTAATATGTTTTAATATGTGTTTAAATGACTAATACTGAACATGGCCATTTTGCATACATGTGTGATGATTGAGCATAGTATACATGACATATTGGGTTGGGACTTTGATACAGAGGAAGTTCTGTTCTGATAGGATCGCACGAGTCGCACGAGACGACTGTCGATCTAGTAATAATCTGATAAGGTCGCACGGGTCACACGAGACGACTGTGGGCCGACTAAGGGCTTAATGCCAGTTATTTTGAGTATGGCTCTGTGCCAACCAACATATGGCTCTGTGCTATCAGGATCATGGCTTTGCCGATTATATTTGCCTAAGGCTATGTGCCTATCTTATTTACTGATGACTATGTGTCAATCACATTTACCCATGGCTGTGTGCTGGTTATGTTACCCTAATTGATGGCTACGTGCTAATCCTATTACAGTTACTGATGGCTTTGTGCCAATTATTATACTGCTACTAGAGGCTTAAAGCCGCATTTAAATTAGCAGCATGGCTGCGTCATTGGTGTGTAGGGCTAGGTGGGTCGAGTTATTCCCCACATGGTGTGTTGGGTTGGTACGGGTGGTGTGATGGCTGGACTGGGTTAGGATTGCATTCGCATTACTATGGGCTTGGCCCACACTGTTCTGTATAGGGCTAAGGCCCAGATTGATCTGTTCTATATAGGGCTTTGGCCTAGTCTGTTCTGCTTATCTATATTATACTGTTACTGATTTCGTTTTGAGCTTAGGCTCACCTAATTCTGATTCTGATTTTGATTATAATCTGATAATGTTTCTGATTCTGTAATGGGCTAAAGCCCATCAGGTACTATTTGTTATAGTGGGCTAAGGCCCAATTGATATTGGAATTGTAGCAAGGCTAGGGCCCAGACTTTTAATTCTTTTGTATGACTGACTGTTCATTTTATATGGTAGGGGATTACACACTGAGTTTTCATAAAACTAACCCCGTTTAATAATTGTATAGGTAATCATTAACTTTAAGAGGATCGGTGCTGCAAGTGACTCGGAGAAGGCCGTACATTGCTTATGCTCTGTCTTGATTTACTTTTAAGTACTTTATTTCGGTTTGGGTTGTAATAAGGACTTTTAAACTTTCTGGTTTTTACATTTGGAATTTTTTTTATTGTTTTATAATTGCTAAATTTCGGACACGGTTTTTCTGAAACAACAACTATTTTTCAAAATATCACGTTTCCGCAACTATTTTAACTTAGGCTTCCGTAACAATTAAGGTTTTAAAGGTAATAAAATTTAACAAGAGAATGTCTTTTAATAAACCACATTTTAAAAATATGCATACGAAATTCAAGATTTTACACAAGTTTTAAATGGCAACAAGTTTTAATAAGAAGGGTTTTCAATGGAAACAAGGTTTTCGAAAAATACCTAAATGTGACACGCTAGATTCGGGCCTAACTTCTAGGCTATGTTTGGGGTGTTACAACACGGGTAGACACACGGGTGTGTGTCTAAGCCGTGTGTGACTCACGATCAGCCCCATGGGTGTGTGAATACGTCATGTATCCCCTGCACCCAAATTTTGGAAAAAAATATCCAGTAGTAAAAACACGGGCAGAGACATGACCGTGTGTCTCGACCGTGTGAAAGATACGGCCTAAGGACATGGGTGTGTGCCCTAGCCATATGAAGTCTGCACCTAATTTATGAGAATTTAATTCGTCACACGGCTTAGCCCACGGGCATGTGGCTTGGCCGTGTGGTTTCATTTAGTTGATGACATCATAAATAGAGAGTTACACAGGGTATGGACACGGGCGTGTATGACCACACGGCTTACCAACATGGGCGTGTCCTATATCCACACGGGCGTGTGACCCCTATTTTGATAAAAAATTTCTAAGTTTTCTAAAGTTTTTGATTTAGTCTCGAACCACTCTGAAAGTACATTTTGAGTCTCGTAGGCTCACTTAAGGGATGATGTGCATGTGTTTGAATTATTTTTAAAGATGAATGAAATTTTATGGCCCAATTTTGCATGGATGTTAAAGCTTAAGTTCGACAACGCCTCGAACTCTGTCCTGTCGTCGGATACGGGTAAAGGGTGTTACAAAATATCCTTGTATATATTTTTAGGATTTACTCTATGTACAAAGTTTGATCATCTTTACATTTTAAACAAAGCAACTATCATTTTCGCTTTACTGTTATTGTAACGCCCCAAAAAATTTTTTTTTGTTTTGTTAAAATATGACACAAATATCTGTTTGCTTTAGTGATTAAATGTTCTGGGTATGTTTGGGAGGTCCCAAGTTCAAGCCTTGTCTTGGGAAAATTTTTGTATTTTTCTTTCTTTCTGAATTAAGCCCTATCTCTAATCAGGAGGCTTCAGTTTAAATGGTGGTAAAATATATCAGAATGGGCTTGCTGGTCTAGTGGTTAAGTGAAGTGTTGGTGTGAGGGAGGTCCTGAGTTTGAGTCTTTGCATGGGCGATGTTTTTGCTTTTGGCGTCGAGTAGAAATTGGAAGTAACTAGGATTCTGAGTAGTGGATTGCTAATGGGATTAAGGGAGAAAAATAGGGGATTATGGATGTTGTGGGGATTCGTTTGTTTCCCCAAAATTCTTTCCTTAAGAAAAATTGACGTTCTCCTCTCCCATTTCTTCTTTTTCCTCTTTTTTTCTGTTCAAAGTATCATTGGTCTCTCCCTCTTTCTATTTGATTTATTTTCTAATCTACTATCCTTTTGTGCAACTTTTAAGTTCACCGTTCGGTACGTTTCTACTCCTTTCTTCTCATATAGTAGTATAATAATTAAATAGGAAATTGATTTTGGCGAATTGCTGTGTAGGAGAAGGTAATGAAATCGTGATTTTCGCTTCTGAGGATTAAATTCTGCGTCTAATGTAATTGTAGAGGTATATTTTTGAGCATTCCTCGATTTAGGATTTGTACGAATTTGTTGATTGATTGTTAAATCGATGTTGGGTTCACTGTTTTTAGGGGCATTGCTGGGGTAGCCCCTAATGTGGTTGAGTATTGGTTGGAAGCCACAGAACGAATCATGGATGACCTTGACTGCACACCTGAACAAAAGCTGAAAGGTGCAGTTTCTCTACTGCGAGATGAAGCCTACCAATGGTGGCTCATGGTGAAGGAAGGAGTTCATCCGGAGTAGTTGACATGGGAGTTTTTCAAGACTGGGTTTCAAGGGAAGTATGTGGGTACTGGTTATGTCGACGCTCATAGGAAGGAATTTCTGAACTTAGTGCAGGGAGATAAGTCAGTATCTGGGTATGAGGTAGAATTTCTACGACTCAGCTGTTATGCTCGTAGGATTGTGGCTACTGAGCATGAACGTTGTGTACTATTTGAGAACGGCCTTAAGGACAGCATTCGAGTACTGATAGCTCCACAGAGGGAGTGGAACTTTACCGTGTTAGTGAATAAAGCCAAGATAGCTGAGAAAGTGAAATGGACAGAACGTCAGAACCGCAACAAGGATAAAGGGAAAAACAAGAGGAGTGTGAAGCACTCTAATAATGTTCAGAGGCCTGTGAGGAGGGCCAAGTATGAGGGGTCAATCAGAGTTGGACCCCCCGCTGGTAACACTGGACTACAAGCATGTAATATTTGCGGGAGAAACCGTTATAGAGAGTGCTGGAAGAAGGCGGGAGCCTGCCTGAGATGTGGATCGATGGGACACCATATCAGAGATTACCCGCGTAGGCCAGAGCAGATGCAAGCAACTGGTATGGGTAATGTGCATCCATCAAGGGGTGGTCAACAGCTGCCTAGAGGTTGAGGTCAGGTCAGAGGCGGGAATGGTATGGGACGCGGTCGTGGGTTTCTGGGCAAAGGTGCTGCTACTACAAAGGCGAGGCAACCAACGTTAGTGTATGCTGAACGCTGTCGTGAAGACAGAGATGCACCAGATGTGATAACCGGTATGTTTCTCATTCATGGCTTACCTTATACTGCTTTGATTGATGTGGGGTCTACGCACTCATATATTGCATGTACTGTATCTAAGAAGTTGGGTGCGATGTGTGAAACTACTACTAGAGAGATTACTGTATTGAGCCCATTAGGACAGACAGTTAGGGTAAATAAGCTGTTTAAAGAGGTTCAGGGAGAAACCTTTCTAGCAGACTTAATGGAACTCCCCTTTGGTGAGTTTGATCTAATTTTAGGAATGGATTGGTTAGTAAAGCATCAGGCGACTTTAGATTGTTTGGCTAAGCGGGTGGTTTTAAAGACTTTCGAGGGCACTGAAGTAGTGGTCATTGGTGAACATCGTGACTATTTGTCCAACGTGATTTCTGCCTTGAGAGCTGAGAAATTGGTGCAAAAAGAGTGCGAAGCATATTTAGCGTATGTCAGTAATTTAGAGTCTAAGGATCTATCTATCAGGGAGTTAAGGGCAGTTAAAGATTTTCCTGATGTATTTCCTGATGAACTACTGGTCGAACCACGAAGTGGAATTCGAAATAGAGTTGTTGCCGAGTACAGCTCCGGTGTCTATTGCCTCATATAGAATGGCATCGAAGGAGCTGGATGAACTCAAGGCTCAAATGCAGGAGCTGTTGGCTAGAGGATTTATACGACCTAGTGTGTCTCCATTGAGAGCACCGATCTTGTTTGTCAAGAAAAAGGATAAAACTATGCGCATGTGTATAGATTACCGGCAATTGAACAAGTTAACCATCAAGGACAAGTAACCTCTACCAAGGATTAATGATCTATTTGATCAACTTCGAGGGGCTGCAGTATTCTCCAAAATAAATCTCCGATTGGGTTATCGTCAATTGAGGGTGAGGTAGATGTGTACAAAACATCATTTAGAACACGCTATGGCCATTATGAGTTCTTGGTTATGTCGTTTGGGCTGACAAATGCACCAGCAGCTTTCATGGACTTAATAAACCATGTCTTTCAACCTTACCTAGACTGGTTCGTGGTGGTTTTCATAGATGACATCTTGGTATACTCGAAAACTGAGGAAAAGCATGACGAGCATCTTTGGGTAGTTTTGCAGATATTGAGGGAAAAATAATTATATGCCAAATTCAGTAAGTGTGAGTTTTGGCTCTGGAAAGTCACATTTTTGTGTCATGTTGTATCTGCTGAAGGGATTAGAGTTGACTCACGAAAAATCTAGACTGTTCTAGACTGGAAGCAACCCAAAAATTATCTGAGATACGGAGTTTTCTGGGTTTGGCAGGGTATTATAGACATTTCGTGGAAGGGTTTTTGTTGATTGCAGCACCTTTAACCAAACTTTTGCATAAGGGAGTATCGTTTGTGTGGACAGAGAAGCAATACAAAAGTTTTGAGAAATTGAAGAAGATTCTAACTGAAGCCCCTGTTCTGATTCAGCCAGAGTCGGGGAAAGACTTCACTGTCTATAGTGATGCATCACACGTTGGGTTGGGTTGTGTGTTGATGCAAGAGGGGAAGGTAGTTGCATATGCATCTTGCCAGCTTAAAACCCATGAGGCGAACAACCCTACACATGATCTGGAATTGGCAGCGGTGGTGTTTGCACTTAAATTTTGGAGGCACTACTTATATGGTGAGAAGTGTACCATTTACACAGGTCACAAAAGCCTCAAATACCTTCTCACTCAGAAAGAGCTTAATCTGAGACAGCGAAGGTGGATAGAGTTACTGAATGACTATGATTGCTCAATCGAATACCACTGTGGCAAGGCTAACATAATAGCAGACGCACTGAGCCATAGGGCTATGTCTGAATTGAGAGCAATGTTTGCACGCCTAAGTTTGTTCAACGATGGTGGGATATTGGCAGAATTGCAAGTTAGACTGGTGTGGACTGAAAGGTTTAAAGATAAGCAACTGGTAGATGAGTCATTGATCCCTCGGTTCTGACAGATTGGAAGTAGGGAGAAGTCTGATTTTAAGCTAAATAAGGAAGGGGTGTTATGTTTTCGTGGCAGAATTTGTATTCCAAAGGACACAGAACTAAGGCAGTCTTTACTGCAAGAGGCGCATAGTAGTCTGTATGCTATGCATCCTGGTGAGAACAAGATGTATCAAGACTTACAGGAATTGTACTAGTGGCCAAGACTTAAGCGTGAAGTTACTGAGTTTGTAGGTAAGTGTCTGACTTGCCAGCAGGTTAAAGTTGAGCATCAACTGTCTTCGGGACTATTGCAACCGGTGAAGATTCCTTTCTGCAAGTGGGAAAAAGTGACCATGGACTTTGTTAGTGGGCTGCCTTTAACGGCTACTATGAAAGACTTGGTATGGGTGATAATGGATTGTCTGACTAAATCCGCTCATTTTGTACCAGTTAGAACGGACTACTCACTGAGAAATTGGCTAAGTTGTATGTGGCAGAAATTGTGAGGTTGCATGGGGTGCCGGTGTCTATCATATCTGACAGAGATCTGCATTTTACATCTAGATTTTGGAAGAAGTTGCATGAAGCTCTAGGTACAAGGTTGGATTTTAGTAATGCATTTCACCCTCAAACGGATGGACAGTCAAAGAGGGTAATTCAGATCTTGGAGGATATACTGAGGGGTTTTATTATTAACTTCCGGGGTAGCTGGGAAGACTACTTGCCATTGGCAGAGTTCGTATACAACAATAGTTATCAATCCAGCATTTAGATGGCACCGTACGAGGTGTTGTATGGTCGTAGGTGCCGTACTCTTACTACTAGACTGAACTTGGTGAGCGGCGAGTTTTAGGACCGGAATTGGTATTTAAAACTGAAGAGAAGGTGAAACTGATTCGAGACAGGTTAAAGGAAGCCTCTGACAGACAAAAATCTTATGCGGATCTTAAGCTTTGTGAGATTGAATATTCTATGGGGGACTTAGTCTTTCTTAAGGTCTCTCTATAAAAGAAGATATTAAGGTTTGGATGTAATGGTAAGCTAAGCGCAAGGTTTATTGGACCTTACCGGGTACTGAAACGCATTGGACCGGTTGCCTATCAACTGGAATTGCCTCCAGAGTTGGACAGAATCCATGATGTGTTCCACGTTTCTATGTTGAGATGTTATCGTTCTGATCCCAGTCATATTGTACCAGTTGAAGAAATCAAAGTTAGGCCTAATCTAACCTTTGAGAAGAAACTAATAAACGATAAATTATACATATTTTTACCTCATGTTTAGCCTAATTTCTGGATGAATTATCATTAAATTTGTGAGAATTGGTGCTCTTAATCCTTCTATTTCATGTTTTATACTTAGGAGAGCATAGGGAAGAGAAAAGAACGAAAAACGGGCTGAAAATGAAGAAAATGGGCCAAAGTGCAAAAACGAAACGGCTCAAGGATTCACCACACGGCCGTGGCACACGGTCATGGCATATGAGGTCCAACACGGTCGTGCCACCCTCGACAGGCCCACACACGGCCTCTTATCGATCTACACAGGCGTGGCACACGGGCGTGTCCCTTTCGTGAGGAAGTGCAATTTCACTCGGATTTGGATACTCAGAGGCTAAGAAAGGCATCCCAAAGCTCTATATAAAGACCCTAGGAGGCAACTCTAAGGGTGTACTCTTTCTCCCATAAAGGAGCGCCTTATTTCTGCCAACACAGAGAGTGGAAGCAAGGGATTACTCCAAGGGAAGCTAATTGATTCATCCCAGAAGCCAAATTCTACATCAAGACAGAGGATCTCCCTAAATTCCTTCAGGGGTTTTTGGGTTCTTTATGTTTTGTTACCTTATTTCTTCTGAGATGTATTCTTTATTAAATATGAACTAAATCCCCCAAATACTTGAGGGGGATGAAACCTAAGACAGATCTTGTTATTATTTTATCTTGAGTATGTGTTCTTAATTCTTGTTTTAATAATCCTAGGTATTAATTCAAGAAATTGATGTGCTTATGCAGATGAGCAAAAGTCCCTGTTTAAGAGTAGATTTAGCATAATTAAGCGGAGTTGCATGCAACCCTAGACATAGGGTGACATAAATCTGCCGGATTAGGGTCAAACCTAATAAGGGGATCCATAGATCGAGTTAATGTAAGACTAGGGGTTTTAACTAGAAAGAGATTTCAGTTAATCAACCTAGGATTAGTTGTTCTTATCCTCGACGGAGGTATCAACATAAGTTAGGGATTTCTATGGATCAAGTCAAGTGAATAAATCATCTAGCTCAAGAATTGATAACAAGTGAAGTCTAGGTGGATTCTCCCTTGAGTATTGCCCAATTCAATCAGTTTTTCCTAAAGAGTTTTTCCCCAATTTACCTTTTTGTGCATCCATAGTTTAGTTTTAGAATTAGTTTAGTTTTATAAAAACCTCTTTTATTTCTAGGTTAAATAATAGAAAAGAAGTTAGTACTAGTACTTTTGGTTCCCTTGGGTACGATATATCAGTCTTGCCACTAAGCTATACTACTGTTCGATAGGTGCGCTTGCCTTAAAATCGTGATATTAGTTAGTTTTTGGTACAATTATTATTATAAATTTTATTACTTCATACTCGCATATCAGGAACCAATCTAAATTTTAGACCGTGATATGAAAGTACTGAGAACGAAGTCGGTTCCACTAGTTAAGGTGCTGTGGCGTAATCACAATTTCGAGAAAGCCATGTGAGAGCTTGAGGAGGCGATACAGGGACAATACCCTCATCTCTTCTAGCAAGTAAATTTTGAGGCCGAAATTTCTTTAAGGAGGGTAGGGTTGTAACGCCTTAAAATTTTAGATTCTGTAATTCTGTTTGTCTTGCTTTGATTTCATGATTGGGGGTGTTAGTTAAGTGAGTTGGGAGTGGGTTGGAATGTTGGAAGGGTTCAGTGAATGAACCTGGGTTTTTGAGAAAATTTTTATTTTTGGCTTAAGTAAATCTAGGCTCATGGGTAGTAAGCATTTTTAAATAAAAACGGGTGCAGCAGGATATGAAAAGCACGCTGGTAGGTTGGTAAGAGAGCGTGTGTTATGCACCTGGGTCGAGGGTTCGAGTCTAGGTTTAGGGGGAAAAGTTTTTTTTAGGCTTAAAAGGATCTAGGGGCACGAGTTGTAACACCCCAAACCCGGTCTAGACGTTATGACCAGATCTGGTGTGTCACATGATCCTACAACTAAACTTATGATCTTTTTGCTTGTTGTGACTTAGATGCTATTTTACTAGAACAGCAAGATTATGAAAAATCATTTTGATAAGCCCTTAGGTTATCCCTATTTGAATTTGTTGAATTTTGAAAACCTTTTTAGTAGTTTGAAAAACCCGCGCAGCCTATAACTAGCAGTCTCGATAAAATATGAATTAAACCATAAAAGAATATAAAACCAATAAAGAAATTTAAATAGCGGTCTTATTACAAATTAAACCCAAAATAGCATAATGAAAATACTTAAAGTGAAACAAGAACTGAATTTGCAGATGTGGTGGCCACTCCGAATCTCTCGCAGCTCCAAGCCCACTATGGTTGAGGGTTACCTGCAGAGATGAAATAAAAGGGGGGTGAGTTTGACAACTCAGTGTGTAACATAATCTCAACCATAGGCCAAAACAGATCAAGCCTCAGAATCAGATTAGTTGGGCCTTGCCCATTACAGAAATCAGGTTAAGCCCATAGGCTCATAACAGATACAGATCAGAAATAATATGCAAACAGAAAACCCAACCCAGATCCATCCATAACACCCCCGTACCAGCCTTACACCATGTGGGGAGACTACTCGACCCACCCAACCGCTACACACCACAGATATTTGCAGCGAGGCTGCGAGATATAATTTACAGCGAGGCTGCCAGATATTGTGACGAGGTCACCAGATACAGATATTGTGGCGAGGCCACCAGAACAGATGTATATACGTGGCAAAGCCACCAGATTGTAGCGAGGCTGCCAGAACAGATATATATATGTGGCGAGGCCACCAGATTGCAGCGAGGCTGCCAGAACGCTTCCTCCATCATAAAACCCATACCCCATGCAACATATATATACATACTAGCATGCAAAATATAGCATCTCATGCATCAGATATGTTCATATTAAAGGGTAACTTATGCAGATACATAGAATTATACATTTCACACAGAATTGTCCCTAGGGGTATAATAGTCTTTTTACACCTAGGAGTATTTTGGTAATTTTGCACATTCAAGGGTATTTCAGTCCTTTAACATATTTTCCTTTAATTTTATGCAAGTTCAATAAATTGACAGTCCCTAAATAACCACAGAAGCCCATTTAGGCTAAGTTTCCAGTTCTACCTTTTTTAGCTTAAAACCCCTAATGGCCTTACTAAGTCCAATATCGTCTCAAGCCCGTTAAGTCTAGTTTTTAGGTCTAGTTTACCAACTTAACCATGTTACCATTAACCACGTCGCCAGAAAGCCTATAATAGACATTTTACCGATTTGGGCTCGGAAGCCCATTGGGCCCATCTTTGGCCCATTGAAGCCTAACTTACCAAAACATTCAGAATTGCACCTTCTGCAATTCTTCCGGCACTGAATTCATAGTTAAGCCCAATGGAGTAAATGGTTACTCTCAAATATCAAACGAATGCGTTTTCAGTCATTTACACCAGATGTCGGTAACGTTACGCCCTTTTCGGCTTTTACCACTTTAGTCTAACAGTTGGGATTAGTTACACACCTGTTAACTGTCGAAATTGTTGACGGAATCCACGAATGAAAACCTATCGTTAATCACCTTAATGTTAGACATATAATCGAAAATCGCTAAACCATAAATCCCTTACCAAAACCGGCCAACATGGCCTAAGTCATTAAATCTTACCCTTCTTTGCCGAAATATAGACTAGGTATTTGTGCTTTGCCGAACCAACCTTCAAATCCTCGCGAAGTGCCCCTTTGTTTACACTAACACAATAACATCAAAGCAAGAGACCACATCTGCCTTAGTCCCACGATAACCACCCTCATAAGGGCTTTAACTTAAACTTTAATTAGAGATTAATCAAAAACTAGATTGAGTACTTACCAGAGTGCTAATCGGTTCAAAGAGAGTCCTAGGTAGAAGTATAATCTCGCACCAAAATATTCCCTTCCACAGCCCCCTAAGCAAGATAGGTTTGGTCTAAAGATTCGGCATTGAACGCTACAAAATGTGAAGGTTCCGGCTTATTAAGGACAACTGAGATTCGGCCACAACAAGGATCTATTCGGTTGGTTTCTGAAGAGAAGAAGGGAGGGGATACAAGCAAAGTGGGTTCGGTTATGGAAGATAGCAATAGAAGAAGAATAAGGAGAAGAAAGGTATGATACTAACGAAAACCGACAAAGTGCATAGGGGTTTCGGTCAATAGGAGAATCGGCAATGGAGGATAGTCTTTCGATTTACAATGATGAAGAAATATGTGTGGGTTAAAAAGGAAGAGGTACGGTTGTCGAAAGAAAATAGAATAAGGGAAGGAAGATAAAAGATGAAGGTTAGAGAAGAAGAGTGACAATCGGCTTTGCAAGGTTGAGCTTCGGTCAAATAAGTGTGCGGCACTAGGGGTTTAGAAGTAATGGAATTCGGCTCCTAAGGCAGTAAATGAAAAAAACAGGGTGATAAAATAAGAAGCCTATTGCTAAGTACAAATCGACAAAAGAAGGGTGCCTTACCACCTAAAGAAATCGGTAAAAGTCACTCTAAAAGAACCTTAAGAGAATCGGCACACTCAGGAACCTAATTGTCAAAAATGCTACCTAAGCACAAAGCCGAATTTGCCTTCCCCAAGAGTCCTCTAGCCGGCCACCATCTTTCAAAATTCAAACTCCCTCAACCTTCTCCTAGATTTGCTCATTGACCGATTCAAACTCCTCCAAAAACAGAGTTTAAATCTGCTTCAAACTCCTACCTGCTCAAGCTCAAAAATAAAACGCCATCTTTGCCAACTCTGGAGCTTGAACCTTGGACCTTCAAGCTCATTTAGGCGCCACTTTTTAAGGAGCTTAGTGGCGCCTCCCTTGCCACTTTACCAGGACTTGTTTTGTGTCTTATTTCACAATTATTTTCTTATAACACCTATCTTCAAGAGACCCCTATCTCCTAAGTTAAAAATACAAAAGTCTGCCGAGCTTCCAACCAACACATGGGCCTTCCATAGGCCCATTAACACCGTCCAAACATGCATTACACATCCAAATACCAAAATTTAAACATTTTAACAGATGAACATTAACCTCTAGAAAGACCCGAAATTTAGGGCGTTACACGAGTCAGAAGGCATTCAAGTTGTTGCGTGGGGACCTTGACATGAAAGTCATGTTGGCCCAGTGGCAAGGTTAGTGGTAAGGGGCGTCTAGGGGGAGGTTGCAAGTTCGAGCTACCGGGTGCCATTCGGTGTTATTTTTGCTGCTCGCGCAAGGGAAGAATTTGAGGCTGAGTGAAACTACTATTAGATGAGGGTTGACTTGGTCAAGCGGTGGAAATATATGATTTGAAAATTGGATTGGATGGCTGGCTAAAATTGAGGAGCAGATAAAGGATATTGAATTAGGGATAGTGTTTGATCGATTTGGGGAGTTAGATGCATAGGAAAATCAGCTTTGGTTGCTTGTGGTGCCAAAATCCCTTTTTGCTTTCTGTTGAGGGGTCTTTTTGTAGGAGTGTCGAATTTTTGAGGGGGTGTTTGATTCTCATTTCTCTGAAATAATCGATTTTACCTTGGAACTTGACCTCTCGCGCATCTTTTCGACCATTTAGCATTGTCGAATATTTTTGCTTGAAGAGCCGATCTCACCATAGCCGTCTTTTCTTCTCTTTTCTTATAAAGCCGATTACACATCCCTTTTACTTACATTTTTGCACTTTCTTTTCTTTCTACTTTCATCGCATTGCCGAATCTTCAAGAAAAGCGTAGTCGACTTCTTACGCATCTTTTTCTTATTTTTGTTTTTACTAAAGTCGAATATTACCCTTGTGCTATCGTTTTGTGAATTTGAACTCCTTTGGCCAATTGCAACCTCACCTTTCGTTCTCTTCTTCCTTATTCTCTAAGTCAAACCTACTCTCCCTTTTCTTTCAACAATTTTGCTCTTCTCCTATTCATCCTTCCTTTGCCAAAGGTGTTTCCTTTCTTATTTTGCTTAATCATATTCAGAGCTGGGGCAGTGGTCGAAGGTAAGATTTCGGTACTCTAGTGCGATCGACCTCCTTTGAAGTGGTGTAAGGCTCGGTCAAATGCAGGGGTGGTGATAATCATTGAACTTTGGGAGTTAGGCATTTTTTTTAAGTGGGAGAGGTCCTGTATCGTGGGGTGATCTTTCATTCACAAGTTAGGTGTGCAAATCACATTATTAGATTTTGAAGGCGAGATACCGAAATGTTAAAAGCTAAAAAGCTGACGAATCAAATGTTTGGCCACATGGGCGTGCGAATGCCCATGTGATTGGCTGAGGCCATGGATTATGGCTCTACATCGTAAAACATCTATCACAAGGGGTTTCGTGAGTTGGGCCGATGGGCCGTGGGCCCGCTTGAGGGGCCCTAGGCCATAACAAGTTCTAGACTGTCTGGCCGCATGTGTCACTAGACGACCGTGGGCCATTGATAGGCTTGCGCATATTTAGGCCCACAGTGGTAAATGACCAAAATGCCCTTAAGGGGCAAAATGACCAAATTACCCTCCGGGGGTACAAAGACTGATTTGACCCTGTACACTCTTTGCATGATTATGTATATCATGAAATGCTATGTATGTGCTATGTGGGCTGTATTTGCATGTCATTAAGTATGTTGCATTACATGGGGTTGGGCTTATATGTAAGGAGGAATTGTAGTGTTCTGGCATCTTCGCTGCATCTGTTCTAACGGCTTATAGCCCGATATTTTGGTAGCACTGCTACAATTATTTGATAGTGCTGCATCAGTGCTACACTATGGAGTGTTGGGTTGGGTGGGTCGATTATATCCCCACGTGGAGTGATGGGCTGGACGGAGATGGAGTGTAGAGGTTGGATTGGGTAGGATTCTGGATTGTATGTTATACTGTTCTGAAACGGGCTCAGGCCCAGTTTGTTTCTGTAGCACTGTTATGCACGGGAATACGCATTGAGTATTCGTATACTCACCCATTTAATTTACTGTGCAGGTAATCCCGAGGCATAGATGGTTCGGTGCTGCGAGGGACTTGGAGGCGGCCACACTTCAATTCTCTATTGTTTTTGAGTTTTAAAATTTTCTTCATTTATTTATTATTTTATTTTGGGGTTGTAATAAGGCCGCTATTTAGTTTTTTTTAAATGTTGGGTTATCTATTGCATTTAAAATCTGTTAGCTCTAGGGCGCGTTTTACAAAATAATATCTATTTTTCGAAAACCATGATTTCACAAAAAACTAGAATTCAAGCAAAGCTATTGCATTTGTTATGTTTTCCAAAGTAAACTACTTTCATAACTTGATTAATCAAAGATAAACAGACTAATGAGTTCTTTAAAACTAAAATAACAAAGGGTCTTTACAACAAATCTAGTTATGGTGAAACACGATTTTCTAAAAGCATTTCAATGTGACATGCCAGATTCAGTCGTAATGTCCAGGCTGAGTTTGGGGTGTTACACAAATTATGCTTCTTTTGTGTTAGTGAATTTTGGACTAAATTGCTAAAAGGGTAAAATGTATGGGGCAAAAGTATAATTTACCCATTTATGTGTTTTTGAGTAAATTGGATTGAATATTTGATTAAATAAGTTTATTTTAAATTAATCTAGATCAAGAAAAGAGAAAAGAGAAAATCAGATTCGGATCAGGGAAAAATAAAAATAGACGAATAGTCGGTTTACGTTGTTCGTCGATATCCGAGGTAAGTCAATAAGCATTTAAACATTCTTGTTTTGAATAAATATTTGTTTATAATGTTAAAATTTAAATATGTGGCTAATTGGATGATAGCCGAATATATTGTGTTTGAAATGAAAATGTTCGAGATGTTTAATGAGAAATTGAATGGAATATGTGAGATAATCGAATTTCTTATGGTTGAAAGTGTGCTTGAGTTGATTGTGAAAAAGTGAAATTCGGGCTTTATGCCTAGCAGGCTTAATGCTGGTGAATAGAAATCAGGTTAAATGCCCAGCAGGCTTATTACTGGTGAATATAATTCGGGCTACAAGCCTAGCAGGCTTCGTGCCGGTGTGAATTCAGGTTTATACCTAGCAGGCTTAACGCCGGTGAGATATTAAAAGATAAGCTCATGAAATTATGTGCGAATGTGGCAATCGAATTCGGTAAATGAATTAAGATGTTCAGGTATGTGATAGTTAGTTATTTATTAGTAACAACCTGAATTGATTACTTAATCGATAATGACAAGGGATTTATATGAAGATAATGTAGTTTATGTGTCATATTGAGATATGTAATTGGTTTCATGGATACATATGAAAGAAATGATAAAATTGAGTGTTGATTATAAGTTTGCATATGTATGTGAGAATTTGGATATATGAAATTATTTGGTCATAGAATGGAAAATGTGATGATGATGTAAAAGTGAGTATTCGGTTAAAATTAGATGATTTTATTTAAGTATATGATGTATATGTATGGAATTGAAAGTTTAAATTTATATGTGACTAAAGCTGCTTAAGTAAATTAATTAAATGTTTAACTTGCTTAAGACTTACTAAGCTAAATTAGCTTACTTGTGTGTTTGTTTCAGTAATTGTTTTATAGATTTTTTGAGGTCGTTACGTGCTCGGGGATCATCGGTGAAGTTATCCACACTATCGTTTGATTTTCGGTACTTTAGAAGTAAACTCGAAACTTATGGCATGTATAGGCTAAACTATTTTGTGAACAAGTTTAATTTTGGATATGTATATATATATAATATAAGCCATGTGAAATTGGCTTGAGTATTATTACGAGAAATATGGTTTCATGCTATGGGTAAATGATGTGGTTGTTATAATGACATATGGTTGGATGATTAGGCTATAGTATAAATAGGTATGAAATATGTTTGATGTGATTTGGTCAAAAGTGGATAATGTGTTTGGTGTTTAATTAGATGAATATGATGATTCACATTATAAGTAAATGACTTATTGATTTAGTTATGGACGGTTAAAAGTAAATGAATTATTAAATCTAGTTATGAGTCATAAGTTAAATGTTCTTATGTTTGGATGATCTTTGAGATTTATTAATTTGGATATGATATGTTTCGATGTATGGTTGGTATAATTTGGCAAGCTTTGAGTTTAATTAATTTTGGTTGGTATAATATGTTATATGTTATATATATTAGATGTGAAATGAAATTGTGGTTGGTATATTTGATAAAGTGGATAAATTATTAAGCATGTTTATTGAATAGATTTTGGTTATATTTTAATTAGGTATTTAGTTGAATATGAGATCATTAAATTAGTTTTGTTTATGACTTTTGTTATATATATATATTTCATGAAAGGTAACATTAGCATGTATGGATTCGGTTTTTTTTTTTTTTTTGGCTAGTTAGAGTGTTTGCCAAAAATGATTGCTATGTGTTATGCATATATGTAAATTTGTAATATATTAATGAGAAAAGCATATTATATTTGATATATTGATTTGGTTCTTTGAAATGTTTTGACATGTTTAATGATTGAGTTAAGTTGAAAGTGAACACTTGTTTAAGCATAAATAATAGGTACATTTGCATTCGACTCAAGTATTGGTAAAGGACCAAATGAATAGTATCTTATGTTAAGAAATGATAATGGGAGTTTGAGTGTATATTTATGTTCGGCCAAATGGTATGACTTCATGGTGATGTGTTTGTTTAATTATT
The DNA here is from genome assembly GCA_020496765.1 of Gossypium stocksii. Lineage (NCBI taxonomy): Eukaryota > Viridiplantae > Streptophyta > Magnoliopsida > Malvales > Malvaceae > Gossypium > Gossypium stocksii. The sequence goes on along the minus strand of CM035623.1, from coordinate 35,135,136 downwards.
TATTGACTTGTAATGTTTTTAAATTGGTATTAATATTTGTTCTAGCAAGTTAAGGAGTTGGTAAATATACTATGAAGTATTAATGTATACAGTGATTAATGCAAGTTAATAGACCTTGTTTTTATGAATCTTTGCCGCATATAATATTAATCTATGTATCTTGATACATGCTGTATTAGATGATAATAAATTCATGATTATAATGTGATATTAAATTTATAATGTGGTTAGTTAAATGTATAAAAGTTGTGCATTGTCTGGTAATGCCTCGTAACCACAATCTGGCGACGGATTCAGACTAGGGGTGTTACATAACAGCCCGATTTAGGGCCTAAACGGAATAGTGGTTTCGAAACCACAAATTCAAAGTATAAAAATTTATTGCGATAAAGTTTTGAGGTCTAATATATGATTGAATGCATGTGTGAAAATTTGGTTAAGAAATTTTGTTGATAAACTGTCTAATTTGATTTATAGGATTAAATTGCAAAAGTTAAAAATGTGTACTTTAATTGGTAGAGGGATTTAATTGGAATGAGTTGTTAAATTGGAAGTCCTTATGTAGCCATTAGACCAATATACTTTAGTTTGGACAAAAATGGACATGGAAGGGTTAAAAATTTCAAAGTTTAAGTGAAGGGCATTTTGGTCATTTGGTTATTAAAAAATAAAAAGGGAAAAATAAGTCAAAAATGTTGTCCATCTTCCTCCTCCATAGCTGAAAATCCCTAAGGACACCATAGCTAGGGTTTCCTTCATTTTCAAGCTCAAAGTAAGTGCATCTTAGTCTCATTTTTAGTGTTCTTTACATTTTGAAGTTCTCGTAGCTTGATTGACCTATTTCTACCATTATTTTGAACTAAGGTTCATATTCAAAAATTTACCCATGTGTTTCATGCATGTATTTTGATGTTTAATGGTAGAAAATGAAAGTTTGAGGTGTGATAAACAACTTTTACTAAGTGATTTTTGATGGAAATGCATAAAAGGACTTATTTGTAAAAGTTGTAAAACATGTGTATATATTGTGATTTAGTGCAAAGGTGGGCTGATATGAACATGTATGTGTATTGGCTAGGCTTGGGTAACAAAGAAAATGAGTACATTTCGTTATACAAGTCTAGGGACTGAAGTGCAAATATGTCAAACTTTAGGGGCAAAAACGTAATTTTGCCATAGTGTGATTTTTTGGACTGAATTGAGAAATGTGATTTTAAATAAGTTAAATGTGTTATTATAGAGCAAGAGAGACATTGAATCGACCTTGATCAGGGGAAAGAAAAGGTCGTGGACTAAATCGCAAGAATAATCATTTTGTATCGAGGTAAGTTTGTATGTAAATAATGTGTTGTCATATTTATGTTTTGAATGCTTTAATATTATATGCATTCTGGATAACTATCTAAATATGTATATTGACCAAGTATCGGCAAGTGAGAAAATTCCAATTGAACCTTTGGAATCGAATAGGATACAAGTGACATGTCACTAGGAAACCAAGTGTTTAATTGATTAAGTGATCTGGGTGCTGGTCTAGTACATCCTACCAGTGGCTAGGTAATTCGGCATGTGTTGTGGATACCTGTCAGCTTGTGTGAGCAGCACTGTGTAGCTACGTCACGGTCATCAGCTTGTGTGAGCAGGCCCGTGATTAGCTCATGAGTGAGCTTTTAAGTGATAAGTGATAAGTGGTAGCTTTGGATACAAATAAGAGTGACACTTATGTGCAAAACTTCTGAGTATCCTTTAGTATTCCAAGTGCTTCAACAGGTAGTTAAATGATATGGCATAGTGCGAAAGTAAGAGGAAATGGTTTTGTTATGAGCTGATGTAGCTATGAGTGTGAAATTCGTAAGCAATGTGATTGATGTGTATATTGGACCTTTGGTAAGGTTGAAATGAGTAAGTTGTGAACATAAATCCTTAGTGTGATTTATGCAATTTCTTTCATATTAATTGTATGCTTTATATGTTTGAGACGTCCATTATTTGCATATAAACTTACTAAGCTATGTAGCTTATTCCCTGTCTTTTCTCTTTTCCCTATAGAGTTGTCAAGCTAGCTCGAAGTCCGGAGATCAATGGGGTTCCATACACACTTTCAACAATTGATTTGGTATTTTGATTTCAACATTTGAGATTATGGCATGTATAGGTGACTTATTCATTTTGTTATGAGTTATAACTGTTTTGACCAAAAATATGTTGGCTTACTAATGTTGATGGTTCATTTTGTAAAATGCCATTTGAAATTTTCCAATATTAGTTATGTCTAAACTTCACATGTAAATATGGTTATGAAGGTGCAAGCTTGCATGATTAAGTTGAGTAATGTGCGATGTGTATGTGTGATGAATGTGGTATGTATTTGATGTGTGGATGTCTTAATTTATGAATACTTGGTTGTATGATGCCCTGCTATGTGTTGTTGAAATTGGTATGAATGTGTTTACATTTCAGGGTGGCAAATGGCTTGGTAAATAGCCTTATATTTGTCCATACGGGTAGACACACGAACGTGTGTCTAGGCCGTGTGTGACACACGGTCAGCCTCATGGGCATGTGAATAGGCTGTGTGTCCCCTGCACCCTAATTTCGCAAAACAAGATGTCTAGTAGTAAACACACGGGCAGAGACATAGCTGTGTGTCTCAGCTGTGTAAAGGACACGGCCTTAAGACATAGGCGTGTGCCTAGGCCGTGTGAAGTTTTCACCTTAAATGCAAAAATTAAATTTGCCACACGCCTAGCACATGGGCATGTGACTTGACCGTGTGACCTTAAATTTGTTGATGACGTCATAAACAGAATGCTCAATGTTTTTCACACGAGTTGGGACACGAGCGTGTGTGACCACACGGTCTGCCCACATGGGCGTGTCCCGAGTCACACGGGCATTTGTCACTGTTTTGATGAAAATTTTCTAAGTGTTCCAAAGCTCTCGGTTTAGTCCCTAACCACCTCCAAAGTATGTTTATGGCTTCGTAGGCCCGTAATAGGGACCTTACGAATATGTTTGAAAATTTTGAAATCGGATGCAAATTTTATGACTCGACATTGTATGTTTAAGTGTGGGTAAGTCCGGTAATGCCTTGAACCCTGTCCCGGTGTCGAATACAGGTAAGGGGTGTTACAGGCCATGTGAGGGGACACGGCCATGTGATCGACGAGGCCAGGCCGTGCACGTAGGACACGGCCGTGTGATGGTCAGATAGGACGTGTGCGACACACGGGCTCGACTGAATTAGGCTGTGTGGGCCACAGAAGCGTGTGGGTTCACACGGGTACTCCACACGGGCGTGTGGGATTTTTTGGCCAGGCCGTGTGATCCATACAGTCAAGGCCAATTTGGGCTGTGTGGGCCACGCCGGCTGGCCACATGTGTAACGTCCCCACGCCCAAAACCGTCACCGGAGTCGAGCTTGAGACGTCACTAAACGTAATTTATCATTTTAAACAACTTTACAAAAACTATTTTCATTTTCGGAATAAACTATCTCCTGCGTCATGGTCGCTCGAAAAATCATATCTCGAGTTACGAAACTCAAAATCAAGATCCGTAAATTTTCCCTAAATTTAGACTCATATATCTATTCACTAATTTTTTTCTAGAATTTTTGGCTGGGCCGATTAGTACAGTTTATTAGTTAAAGTTGCCCCTGTTTCAGAACTTGACTGTACTGACCTCTGTTTATTACGGACCACTTTTCTCTCTGTACAAAACTCATATAATTGTGCCGTTTATCTCTCTTAAAACTAGATTCAATAAGGATTCTAAGCATATAAAATACACCTCCTAATTATTTTTGTACAATTTATGGTGAATTTTCAAAATTAGAACAGGGGATCCAGAAATCGTTCTGGCCCTGTCTCACTAAAACTCAAATATCTCCTAACGTGTAACTCTTTTACCTATTTTGCTTCTTCCATATGAAAGTAGACACAATAAGCTTCAATTTCATAACTAATACATTACCAAATTCGATTTCTATGATTTTTAGTGAATTTTCAAACTCACGTCAGTGTTGCTGCAATGTTCTGTTTTATGGCTAGTTCCATTTTCATAAAAGCTTCCATGTACTAATTAATCTATTATTCTTTCATGACATCAAACATAACCTATATTGGCCATTTCAATGACTCATCATTGTCAAGCATTTCCTCAACCAACCACCACCATATCACAAGATTATTTACACATAGTAGGTATATTGCTATACATGCCATTCTAAGTTCTATAAGCCGTTTACCAAAAAGTCCTTTGGATAGTGTGATCGAGTCTTCGACCTATCCCGATTCTCGAGCCGGCTTGTCCAAAACTACAATGAATAAAAAGGAGGGAGTAAGCATAAATGATTAGTAAGTTCACATGCAAATAACAAGTAACATGACAAAGTCATTATGCCAAACAACATTAACATAGCATCACCAAAACATATGTCACAATTCTAGTCATCATACTTCATCTTACCACATTTTTTGTTGTTGTCTCGGGTTTCAACCCAAGGGTTAAGTACATACCTGTCCAATGTGGCCATTTCTCAACATTACTGAATTGTCACTTACACCTTGAGTATTCTTCCATTCCGCTAGAATTTTACCCGTTGAACACATCGGAATATAACTCGGATACACGGATCATTTGCACATAAGTGCTGAATATGTAATCAATCAATCATGTAACCCGCCCATAAACGAACTCGGACTCAACTCAACGAGCTCGGGCGTTCGCATCCATAAGTGAACTCGGACTCAACTCAACGAGCTCGGATGCCTAGTTACATCTCACGAACTCGGACTCAACTCAACGAGTTCGGACATTCGCACCCATAAGTGAACTCGGACTCAACTCAACGAGCTCGGGTGCCAAACCATCCTAGTGACATGTCACTTGTATCCTAATCTATTCCCAAGGTTCAAACGGGATTTTCCCTCAAATTTCACCTTTTTGGCCATCTTCCTCGGAATGTCAGTACAAATAATCGCTAGCATTTCATGCTTATCAAGCTAATTACATACTTTGCATACCAATAAATAATAATTCACAAGGCATAATATTCCATGATAGTAAGTACCAATCATATAAATAACATTAAATTACTTAAAATAACAATTATGTTACATTATTTACATATGAACTTACCTTAGTACCAAAATACAACGATTTTGCAATTTAGTCCGTAATCTTTTCTTTTCCCCGATTGAGGTCGATTCCACGTCTTTCTTGATTATGAAGCTTGAAAGTTGAAGAAACCCTAGCTATGGAGAGAGCAAGTTTCGGCAGCAACCAAATGAAGATGATAACAATTTTGTGTTATTTTTCCCTTTTAATTCATGTTAATAACCAAATGACCAAAATACCCCTCCTTACTAAACTTTCAAAAATTCCTCCCATGTCCTAATTTGTCCATGAACTTAAAATTGGTCTAATTACCATTTAAAACCTCCTAATTAATATTTCAAAGCAATTTCATACTAAAAACTTCTAGAATGCAAGTTTTGCAACTTATTCGATTTAATCCCTAACTCCAAATTAAGCACTTTACGCTTAGAATTTCTTCACGAAATTTTCACACCATCATAAAATCATATCATAAACATCAAAATAATTATAATATAATTATTTCTACCTCGGATTTGTGGTCACGAAACCACTATTCCGATTAGGCCCTAATTCGGGATATTACAACTCTCCCCCCCTTTTAAGGATTTTCGTCCTCGAAAATCTTACCGGTAAACAGATGTGGGTATTGTTTTCTCATAGTTTCCTCGGGTTCCCATGTAGCCTCTTCTATCCCATGCTTTTGCCACAACACTTTCACAAGAGCAATACTTTTGTTTCTTAGTTGTTTGACCTCTCGAGCTAAAACTTTTATCGGTTCTTCTTCATAGGTCATATCTGGTCGTAATTCAATTTCTGTCGGTGAAATTATATGCGAAGGATCCAAGCGATACCGACGTAACATAGATACATGGAACACGTCATGAATTTTCTCTAACTCAGATGGTAATGCTAACCGATAAGCTACCGGTCCAACTCTTTCAGTTATTTCATACGGCCCGATAAAACGCGGACTTAACTTACCTTTCTGTCCAAATCTGAGGACTTTCTTCCACGGAGACACCTTTAAAAATACCTTATCACCAACTTGAAACTCGATTTCTTTTCGTTTCAAATCTGCATAAGATTTCTGTCTATCCGAAGCAGCTTTCAAACAATCTCGAATTACCTTCACTTTTTCTTCGGTTTCTTTTATTAAATCAACCCCATAGATCTGATTTTCCTTGAGTTCGGTCCAATACAAAGGCGTCCGACACTTACGACCATACAATGCTTCATAAGGTGCCATTTTCAAACTCGTCTGATAACTGTTATTGTAAGCAAATTCCACCAACGGTAAATATCTCTCCCAACTTCCTTGGAATTCTAATACACAACATCGAAGCATGTCTTCAAGAATCTGAATTACTCTTTCTGATTGCCCATCAGTTTGTGGATGAAAAGCAGTACTGAAATTTAACCTTGTACCTAACGCCTCTTGTAACTTTTGCCAAAACCGCGAAGTAAATCTCGGGTCTCTATCTGAAATGATTGACAATGGTATTCCATGTAGTCTAACAATTTCTCTAACATACAATTCAGCTAACTTGTTAAGAGAATAATCCGTACGTACCGGAATGAAATGAGCCGATTTAGTTAATCTGTCAACTATTACCCAAATGGCATCCTTCTTTCCTGGAGTCAACGGCAACCCTGAAACAAAATCCATAGTAATCCGATCCCATTTCCATTCAGGAACCATAATAGGCTGAAGTAATCCTGAAGGCACTTGGTGTTCAGCTTTCACCTGTTGACAAATTAAGCATTTGGACACAAATTCTGATATATCTCTTTTCATTCCATTCCACCAATACATTTTCTTCAAATCATTATACATTTTCGTACTACCTGGATGAACTGTCAAATAACTACCATGTGCTTCCTGCAAAATCTTTTGAATTAATTCTCCGTTCCTCGGTACACAAATCCGATCTTTAAACATCAAGCAACCATCAGGACCGATTCTGAAGTCTGACTCTGTATCAACCTCACATTGCTTTCTTTTGGCTTGTAAGTCTTCATCACTTTTCTGAGCTTCACAAATCTCTTGTAAAAACATCGGTCTTACTTTTAGTTCGGCCAGAATGGAACCATCATCTGACATTTCTAATTGAGCGTTCATAACTTTTAAAGCAAACAACAGTTTTCTACTCAAAGCATCAGCAACTACATTTGCTTTTCCTGGATGGTAATCAATCACAAGCTCGTAATCTTTTAATAACTCCAACCATCTTCGCTGTCTCAAATTCAAGTCCTTTTGTGACATCAAGTATTTAAGACTTTTGTGATCGGTATATACCCGACATTTCTCACCATACAAGTAATGTCGCCAAATCTTCAAAGCAAACACCACTGCAGCCAACTCTAAATCATGAGTAGGATAATTCCTCTCGTGAGGTTTTAACTGCCTCGAAGCATAAGCCACAACCTTTCCTTCTTGCATCAATACACATCCCAAACCATTTAGAGAAGCATCGCTATATACCACAAATTCTTTACCTGACTCGGGCTGTACTAACACTGGTGCCTCTGTTAGTAACTTTTTCAATTCTTCGAAACTTTGTTGACATTCTTCCGTCCACTCAAATTTAACATCTTTTCGAAGTAATCTAGTCATAGGAGCGGCAATTATAGAAAATCCATTCACAAACCGTCGATAATATCCGGCTAGCCCCAAGAAACTTCTAACTTCGGTTATATTCTTCGGTGGCTTCCAATCAACAATAGCTGAAATTTTACTGGGATCAACCCGTATACCATCACCCGAAACAATATGACCCAAAAATCCTACTTCCCGAAGCCAAAATTCACTTTTACTAAACTTGGCATATAACTGCTTGTCTCGCAAAGTTTGCAAAACTATCCTCAAGTGTTCAGCATGCTCTGTCTCATCTTTCGAATAAATCAAGATATCATCTATAAATACCACAACAAACTTGTCCAAGTATGGCCGAAATATTTGATTCATCAAATCCATAAACACGGCAGGAGCATTTGTTAATCCAAACGGCATAACTAAAAATTCATAATGACCGTACCTTGTTCTAAAAGCAGTTTTAGGCACATCCGACTCTTTTACCCGCAGCTGATAATACCCAGATCTCAAATCAATTTTTGAAAACCATGTTGCTCCTTTCAGCTGATCAAACAAATCATCAATTCTTGGCAACGGATACTTGTTTTTAATTGTCACTTTGTTTAATTGCCGATAGTCTACACACAATCTCATCGAACCATCTTTCTTTCTCACAAACAACACCGGAGCACCCCAAGGCGAAAAACTCGGTCTCACAAAGCCTTTGTCTGTCAACTCTTGCAACTGCGACTTTAATTCTTTCAACTCTGTTGGTGCCATTCTATACGGAGCAATCGAGATCGGAGCTGTTCCCGGCATCAAATCAATACCAAACTCTACTTCTCCAACTGGGGGCAAACCCGGCAATTCTTCAGGAAATACATCTGGAAATTCACATACAATCGGCACTGATTCCACTTTCTTTTCAATTTCCTTTGTATTCAACACATATGCTAAATAGGCTTCATAACCTTTTCTCAAATATCTCAGAGCTGCCATTGAAGAAATTACACTAGACAATGCCTCTGATTTATCTGATTCAACCCGCAGAGTTTCGCCACTTTCACACTTTAGCTCAATAACTTTCTGTTTACAATTTACTATGGCATCATGCAATGTCAGCCAGTCCATACCCAAAATAACATCAAACTCATCAAACGGCAACAACATCAAGTTGGCCAGAAAGTAATAACCCCGAATCATTAAAGGACATTTCTTGCATACTTTATCAACTATAACACATTTGCCTAACGGGTTTGACACTTTAATCATAAATTCTGTATTCTCAACAGGTATATTCATGCTAGACACCAATTTCATGCATACATATGAATGAGTAGAACCGGGATCAATTAAAGCAGTAACATTAACATCATAGAGAGAAAATATACCGGTGATCACATCGGGTGAGGAAGCATCTTCACGAGCTTTAATAGCATAAGTTCTAGCCGGAGCCCTTCCTTCAGATCTAACTGCTGCATCTCTGGCTACATTCTTGCTACTTGCCTCGCTCCCAACTTTTCTTGGATACCTTCCTCGCGAATCTGCACCACTAGCTTTTGTATTCTGAAATTTTTCTTTTTCAATTCTCTCTGGGCAGTCTCTAATAAAATGATCCGGAGAACCACACCGGAAACATTCGTTTGCTCTGCACGGACCAAAATGATTTCTGCCACACCGCTGACATTCGGGTTTAACAAATCTCGTGTTCCCTACACTGGCTGTCGAAGTAGTTTGGGACTTTGGACCCACATTTTGCTTCTTAAAATTCCCATAGGATTGTCCAGCTGAAACTTGGGAACGAGGATTCATATTTCTTGACTTTCCGGATTGCTGTGAGGGTGCATTTGTCATTGGTCTTTTCTTCCAATTTCGTGTTTCAAATTCTGCCTTTTTCTTCTCTTTAAGTAATTCTTCAGCCTTGCAAGCTCGATCGACAAGTACCACCATTTCCTTTAATTCAAGAATCCCAACAAATACTTTAATTTCTTCATTGAGCCCGTCTTCAAAGCGCCTACACATCTTGGCCTCGGTAGGAACATATTCTCTAGCATACTTACTCAGTCTGACGAACTCTCTTTCATATTCAGTGACTGTCATACTACCTTGCTTTAGCTCAAGAAACTCTTTACGCTTCTGATCAATAAATCTTTCACTGATGTATTTCTTCCGGAACTCATCTTGAAAGAATTCCCAAGTTACCCTCTCTTTCGGTACCACGGAAATCAGTGTCTTCCACCAATTATATGCTGAATCTCTCAACAAAGATATAGCACATTTCAAACATTCCTCAGGTGTGCAGGACAATTCATCAAATACCCGGGTAGAATTCTCAAGCCAGAACTCTGCTTTTTCCGCATCATCATCTACATTAGCTCTGAATTCTTCGGCCCCGAGCTTACGAATTTTATCAACTGGAGTTCTTTGGAATTTCATCGTACCCACATCTAGAGACATCTGGGGCACAGGTTGAGGAATTGGGGGAGGTGGGGGAGGTCGTACATTCGGGTTCGTACGAACGAACTCCGTGTACCATGCACTCATCATTTGGAGAAAGGCTTCTCGATCCCTTTCTCCTCCCTGACCAACAGTAGGTGGTGGGTTTTCAGTGGGCGCTGCCCCTTCAGCCGGAGCTGGCGCATTACTCTCTACTTCATCAGCCACAGCTGGATCGGGATCCATTTACTATAAAAAAATCATTTAAAAGGTCAGAAGTCGTCACACTATCACAATATACACATATGGCATGTATAGCAAAATCCGTACATAAAACACGTTAGTCCGAGAACCGACTAAACCTGCTCTGATACCACCAAATGTAACGTCCCCACGCCCAAAACCGTCACCGGAGTCGAGCTTGAGACGTCACTAAACGTAATTTATCATTTTAAACAACTTTACAAAAACTATTTTCATTTTCGGAATAAACTATCTCCTGCGTCATGGTCGCTCGAAAAATCATATCTCGAGTTACGAAACTCGAAATCAAGATCTGTAAATTTTCCCTGAATTTAGACTCATATATCTATTCACTAATTTTTTTCTAGAATTTTTTGCTGGGCCGATTAGTACAGTTTATTAGTTAAAGTTGCCCCTGTTTCAGAACTTGACTGTACTGACCTCTGTTTATTACGGACCACTTTTCTCTCTGTACAAAACTCATATAATTGTGCCGTTTATCTCTCTTAAAACTAGATTCAATAAGGATTCTAAGCATATAAAATACACCTCCTAATTATTTTTGTACAATTTATGGTGAATTTTCAAAATTAGAACAGGGGATCCAGAAATCGTTCTGGCCCTGTCTCACTAAAACTCAAATATCTCCTAACGTGTAACTCCTTTACCTATTTTGCTTCTTCCATATGAAAGTAGACACAATAAGCTTCAATTTCATAACTAATACATTACCAAATTCGATTTCTATGATTTTTAGTGAATTTTCAAACTCACGTCAGTGTTGCTGCAATGTTCTGTTTTATGGCTAGTTCCATTTTCATAAAAGCTTCCATGTACTAATTAATCTATTATTCTTTCATGACATCAAACATAACCTATATTGGCCATTTCAATGACTCATCATTGTCAAGCATTTCCTCAACCAACCACCACCATATCACAAGATTATTTACACATAGTAGGTATATTGCTATACATGCCATTCTAAGTTCTATAAGCCGTTTACCAAAAAGTCCTTTGGATAGTGTGATCGAGTCTTCGACCTATCCCGATTCTCGAGCCGGCTTGTCCAAAACTACAATGAATAAAAAGGAGGGAGTAAGCATAAATGATTAGTAAGTTCACATGCAAATAACAAGTAACATGACAAAGTCATTATGCCAAACAACATTAACATAGCATCACCAAAACATATGTCACAATTCTAGTCATCATACTTCATCTTACCACATTTTTGTTGTTGTCTCGGGTTTCAACCCAAGGGTTAAGTACATACCTGTCCAATGTGGCCATTTCTCAACATTACTGAATTGTCACTTACACCTTGAGTATTCTTCCATTCCGCTAGAATTTTACCCGTTGAACACATCGGAATATAACTCGGATACACGGATCATTTGCACATAAGTGCTGAATATGTAATCAATCAATCATGTAACCCGCCCATAAACGAACTCGGACTCAACTCAACGAGCTCGGGCGTTCGCATCCATAAGTGAACTCGGACTCAACTCAACGAGCTCGGATGCCTAGTTACATCTCACGAACTCGGACTCAACTCAACGAGTTCGGACATTTGCACCCATAAGTGAACTCGGACTCAACTCAACGAGCTCGGGTGCCAAACCATCCTAGTGACATGTCACTTGTATCCTAATCTATTCCCAAGGTTCAAACGGGATTTTCCCTCAAATTTCACCTTTTTGGCCATCTTCCTCGGAATGTCAGTACAAATAATCGCTAGCATTTCATGCTTATCAAGCTAATTACATACTTTGCATACCAATAAATAATAATTCACAAGGCATAATATTCCATGATAGTAAGTACCAATCATATAAATAACATTAAATTACTTAAAATAACAATTATGTTACATTATTTACATATGAACTTACCTTAGTACCAAAATACAACGATTTTGCAATTTAGTCCGTAATCTTTTCTTTTCCCCGATTGAGGTCGATTCCACGTCTTTCTTGATTATGAAGCTTGAAAGTTGAAGAAACCCTAGCTATGGAGAGAGCAAGTTTCGGCAGCAACCAAATGAAGATGATAACAATTTTGTGTTATTTTTCCCTTTTAATTCATGTTAATAACCAAATGACCAAAATACCCCTCCTTACTAAACTTTCAAAAATTCCTCCCATGTCCTAATTTGTCCATGAACTTAAAATTGGTCTAATTACCATTTAAAACCTCCTAATTAATATTTCAAAGCAATTTCATACTAAAAACTTCTAGAATGCAAGTTTTGCAACTTATTCGATTTAATCCCTAACTTCAAATTAAGCACTTTACGCTTAGAATTTCTTCACGAAATTTTCACACCATCATAAAATCATATCATAAACATCAAAATAATTATAATATAATTATTTCTACCTCGGATTTGTGGTCACGAAACCACTATTCCGATTAGGCCCTAATTCGGGATATTACAACATGGGCGTGTGAGCCCACTTTCCATGAAAAGTTCTCTAAGGTTGCATAGGTCGCCCAAGTCGACTGTGGACCTACTGTAGGGTCGATAAGCACTACTTAGACCCCTATATGTCTGAACTATCTGTCTCATTGCTTTATTAAGCATGATTTGTGATCTGTATGTATGGACTATTAACTACATAATAGCATGACATTTATTGTATGTTACATTGCATCGAGGTGGGTTGATGAAGTTCGAAGGAAGTATTTGAAAGGCTTTTAAAACCGGTTATTTGGCAGCTCAACTGCATATTTCTGACTACGTGTTGCATTTCAGTACAACATGGTGTGTAGGGATGGATGGGTGTTCTAAACCCCACATGGTATGTAAGGATGGGTGGGTGTTTTAAACCCCACATAATGTGTAAAGATGGTTTGAGATAGTGTGTGGGCTAGTGGGTAGAACTCTGATTTCTGTTATTACATATTGGATCTGAGATGAGCTAAGGCCCTAACGTATATCTGAAACTGTATCTGCATGGGCTATGGCCCAAACTGAAGCTGTGATAGGCTCAGGCCCCAAACTGTATATGATTGATTTCTAATATTGTACTGTGTGCATGTTTTCTATGTGGATTATACATTGAGTTCTGAAAACTCACTCTTTTCTATTTCAACCATATAGGTAATCCCCAGATTTGACGGGTCGGTGCAGCAGTGGACTCGACTGTGGCCACACGTAACCTTTAGACTATTTCTGTAACTTGCAAATTTTATTTCTTATATGGGTATTTTTATGTAATTTTGGGACTTTGGACTGTTTGGTTTAAATTTTGCATTTCTAATTACTTTATGATTTTATGATTGCTAAACGGTAAAAACTCGATTTTTGCTAAACACAGTGGTTTTTCACAATACGAACAGTTTTCCTAAAACCAATGTTTTCGAAAGCTTCCGCTAAAAAGACACGTTTTTAGACATAAAAAGGACATGTGTTTTACTCTGAATTAATATATGGCTAATTAATCTGGAACGATTTTTAACTTGACAAACACGATTTCGATTTCCATTCCATGTGACATCGCCAGATTCGGCCATAACGTCTAGGCCAGGTTTGGGGTGTTATAATTATCAAGTATACAAATAGAGTATTACATCTTATGCACAGACTTAAACTTCTCCATAAGACTTCTCATATAAACTCACGTGTTATCATTATTTCTAACTAATCATATGACTCTCTTAAATTTTCCTTGGGCATACACTTTTACTCTGCCACAATCTTTTGCTTCTATGTATGCGTATTAGTCTGAACCACCGCTCTACTGGCATAGCCTTGGCATCGTCTCTCGTTTCCCATCTTTCAAACAAATCCTACAATCAAAGGCATCCATAATATGTTCATAAGAACTTAGTGAGTCATTATCATACATTTATTCATCATTTCATATAAAATATAAACATTATACTTTACTCTATGGAACTAGACAGATACTTATCAAGCTCAACAGGAACATGTATTAAATCTCTACATACCTTGTACTCCTTCATATTGTTTAAACATTCTTACCTCAGTTAGTATCATTCGACTTACTTACGATTTTTTATTGGCAACTTACTTTCCATTTCACCTTCCTACTGATGGTTAAGACAAATTTTGTTTGCTTCTCATCATCTTGCATTTCTCGCCAATCTTTGATTATTGTAAGCTCATTAGTTGAACTTTCATTCAGAGTTCACCAATTTGGTGTTACCTTTGAATCGTTGTCTCGAGGTTATTTCACAAACTACACCAGTAAGGCGTATTCTTAACTTCAGATGTATCCGAAAGCTTTACACACTTGCTTGATCAATAGAAAGCCACACTTAACTTAGATTGCCATAGAGGCGCCATACATCATTAGATGGCCATAAAGGCGTCTAGATTCATATAATATACTTCGCCACAAAGACGCTTTTAACAGAACTAGTCGCGAAGGCTCTTTTTGACGATTTTGCCACAAAGGCTTCAACATATAATAGGTTTCACTACTAGGGATCACATATAACAGATTCAGACACAAAGGCATCACTTTTAGGTAATGGTGTTTTCGATGATAGGGATTTGCCTAAACTCATCATCATAAGGTTTGCCCTACATTGTCTGGTACTCACCATACCGTTCTTCTCTTCATTTCGACATGATGTCATAGTCCCAGGGTAGGTCTTACACAATGTGATCTTCTTGTCATGGCCATAGACTTCCATATTAGAATTCATGTTTATTGTTGGAAACACAAAAATATATAGACTTTTTTGCAGCACCTTTTGAGCACTAATTCATGTAGTTTATAAGTAATTTATGTGAAATTTTATACTTTTATTATATAATAATTAATTTAACCTTATTTTATACAAAATTTTATATTTTAATTATTTTTTATAATAATTTCACATAAATTTGGTTAATTTTGGCAGTTTTGCACAAAGGGTGAAAAATCAGCTCAGTAGTCACCTTGGAAGAATTAATTTATGAGGCACCTTGGGAGCACAATATGATGAATTAAAATTCATGGAGGAATTATATTTAAGTTTTATGACTTCCTTGAATCAATTGGTCCGATTTAATTTTTATTGAGAAAATTGTGCAGCTTGAAATAGAGGAAAATGGCCGAAATTGAGCAAGTAAAGAGGGAGGATGGACAAGCCCAAAAAAGCAACCCAATCCATCCCATATTTCTAACCCAATCAGCTAATTTTCGATGATTTTAACACTTTCAAATTAGCCCTTGAACGTTTCCTAAATGCCATTCAAACATTTTCTTTAGGCAATCTATTTTTAGCCACAAGCTAAAAATAACAAATGTAAGTCAACCACTCCTTCCACCTAGCATGGTCAGACATGGGAAGGGGGATTGGCTACTATTTTTATCTAATTTTAGTTTTTATCTCTCACTATAAAACTCCTCCTTCACTTCCTCATTTGCCGTCTCTCACTTCATACCTCTCTCTTACACCTTTTCTCTCATCTTTCTTTTTCCTTTCCCTTCTAATTGCTTTCCAAATTCTTTCTCCCCTTTCCAATTTCTGCTCTTGTAAAAGAGCTAGCACACTACTTGTAGCAGCAGCAATCAAGTGTTCGTGAGGACCTTGGATCAACAGAATGAGTAGAGAAGAAAGGAGCGTACTAGTCTAGCTTTGGAAGATCACTAGGATTTGTTTTTCTAGTTCCCTTCTCTTAATCTTTTCAGTTTATGTTGTGATCATGATTATGAATATTTGTTATGTTGATGTTCTTTCATTAATTAAAATGAATTAAATTTCATTTGTGTTAGATTAATTTCATTTTGTCCTCTTGAATATTAAAAACATGTTTTGTTATTATTAGGCGTTGGTAAATTATTCAATTAAATAAAATCATGCCTATGTTATGCTTGCATTTTAATTGTAAGGTAACAATTGAATTAATTATTAAATAAATTGAAATTTTAATTGATTGACACATTGTTTAATTGGTGCATGTTTAATCTTCTATGGTAGTTAAGGGTTAAATTAGCAATGGTATTAAACAATAGTTTAGTCTTGCATAACTTGTAAGATTATTGGGATTAAATTGTTACAATATAAAAATATATTGTTAGTTCACTTTATCTTATACTTGCCTATGAAAATTTGATTAATTATTTGAATTGACATAGAAATATGTTTAAGAGACCAATAGATTTAGTAAGTATGTGCAATAGTTAACAGGATACCAAGTTGTCGTGAAATTATTATTAACAACGTGAACATAGTTTTAATTATTCTAAGTTAAAGAATGAAATTGATCTAACACATTTATTTCATACTAATTAAACCTTATCTTTTAGAAATCGGACATTGGAATTTTGTTTTCTTAGTTATCACTTAGTTAAATTAGTTTTATTTTTATATCACCTTTTCAAAACAACATATTTTTCATCACCAAATTGTTTCATTTTACATTTCATAAATATTCGTTTGCATAGTCCTTATGGGTACAATAACTCGACATTACTTGTTAATGATTGTGTACACTTACATATTTTCGTCGTTCCAACTGTCCTAATGGACTCACATACAAGCAGCCTTAACATTTAGACTTATGCAACTGGTACAACTTATGCATAGACTCCACATGCTTTCAGACGTGTTTATGCATGTACATACTAACTTATAGCGGACAAAAACATACTTTCAGGTGCAATCTTTACGCTTACACTTTCTTCTGTGGAGTAGAAACATATCATCAGGCTCATGCCTTCTTTACACATTCATCGTGCACACATTACTTTTTCTTAACAGAAACGCATTGTCATTTAGGCATCAACCCACACATGTAAGCTTATTAGATACACATTTTCACAAAATCAACATATCACACATACATAGCTTTCATTTGTTCCACAAATCAGTCTTTTAACATAGAAGAAATAAACATATTAACATACATGCAATGGACAGAAAAAAGTTCATAGGGTTCTCATAGGACACTTATGATATCCTCACCTTTTTCTCACAAAAACTCACAAAGGGATCATGAAGTTCTTACCTTCAATAGCTTTAAACATTAGATCTAGGCTTCCTTCGAGTAGATCGACAACCTCTAAACGTTAAATCATAGAAAACTCATCAAGATCATTCCATCTAGTTTATTTTTGTTCTTACTCGAACACTATAATCATACTACAAAGCTTTACTATTTTATTTACTAAGCTAAACAGATTAGCTCTCATGGTAGTAGAATGTGAAACTTACCTTATCAGGGGCATCTTAGAGCTTACCCTCTCATTCCAAGCTCATCCTAAAGGATGAGAGGACTTTTCCCTTTAGCTCATCCTTATATAGACGAAGAATACTTCATGGGGCATGAAGGGAACAATCCTCTTCACTTACCCGGTCAAGAAGATATTTTCCTTTATTCTAGTAGATGTTTGACACGTGTATTAATCCAAGTGATTTACCATGTAGATGCACGACAACTATAAAGCAACACGTATGGGCATACAAACGCATACGTAGCTTATGCTTGGATCTTAATCCATCCTTAGTTAGGGCATAGCTGAAAGCTCAATGGGTCATGTGTTGGTGCATCATGCCTTCTTGGTGGTGAATCTATTACTTGAGTCCACTATGTGCTTTACTGGGTGTCATTTCCTAATAGTGGCTTCTTTATATTTCGTTATAGACTACGTATAACAGCCTAGTTTTAGCTGAATCAGAATAGTGGTTTTGGAACCACATATTTGATGTCGAAAAATTATTTTAATATTATTTTTGGTGTTTACAGCATGTGATTATATATGTGTGAAAGCTTCGTGTAATAATTTTATCGATCGGTTGGCTAATTTGATAAAAAGGCTAAACCTATAAGATACAAAAATTATGTTCTAATTGTTTCAGTGCTTAAATGCTATAATTTATTAAATGTGAGGTCCTTATGATTTTATTAGACCATTGGTAGTGGGATTTGTCATAAATGGACATTGATTAAGTGATTTTTATGAATAATAATCAAGGTTAATTTAGTAATTAGTGAATTAATATAGTAAAATAAAAGAAAATATAATATCATCATCTTTTAACTTCATCATCACCGAAATTTGAAGAAGAAAAAGAACTCATCCATGAATTTAGGGTTCGGCACTTGGGAAGTTTAATTAGGTAAGCATTTTAGCTCGATTTTTGATGATTTTCAAGTTTTTGTGATCATTGCAACTAGTACTAGCTAGCCCGTGTCTTAATTTTCAAAATTGTTGATGATTTTATGAAGTGCCATTGTTGAATTTATGAGCTTTGTGATACTTAATGATGAAAAATGGAAGATAAATGTTAGATTAATATGTTTTGTTAAATGATTTTTTAGGAAAATACTATATAAGGATTAAATTATGAATTTTGCAAATTGAGTGCTTGAAATGAGAAATAAATGGAAGTTGCAACACCCCAAACCCGATCCAGACATTATGGTCAAATCTAGTGTGTCACATCACCTATATCTAACCATGTTACCTAGTTACTAAAATCAGGGTGAGCTCTGCAAAACCATTTTTGTTATTTTAAGAGAAATTCCCGATTTACTTAATAAATATCCTATTTACTACCGACCGTGAAAGGTTTATTTAAAAACGTGACTTTTGATACTCTTTGGAAAGTGCATTTGGTTTTGAAAATGTTCGTTTATCGTGTTATTTTGAAAACAAGTAAATCCATTTCAATAACAATTTAAACAATATTATTCTTAAGTTAAAACAAATTAAATAAGTAAAAAATTAAAAACCCAAAATAAAATAAATAGAGCGGCCTTATTACAACCCAGAAACCATAATAAAAATAATCTGAATAAATAATGAAATAAAATAATACTTAATTGAAAACTAGAAATTTAATCTTTGTGGCCACTCTAAATCCCTCCCAGCTCCAAGTCCACCAACTAGGGCTCACCTGCATGGATGAAAAGAAAGGGGGTGAGTTTGGAAAACTCAGTGTGTAAGGAAATCCCATCTAGAGCCCAAATCAGCTCAAGCCCACAGGGCCTAAGCCCTAGCCAGTCTCAGTAATAACTGGGCCGAAGCCCTATCCAGATACAGTAAACTGGGCCTGAGCCCTTCTCAGATAACAGTACGGCCCATAAGCCCATTTTCAAAATAGAACAGATAATAAATATGAATGCAAGCCCAACCCAGCCTAAATCCAGCCGCTACACTCCACCCGTACCAGCCCTACACACCATGTGGGGAATAACTCAACCCACCTAGCCCTACACTCCACAGTTGCAGCATGGCTGCTCAGATATCAGTAAATTGAGGCAAAGCCTCCAGTACGTGGTCAAGCCACTTTCAGTACTTCCTCCATCAACATCCCAGTCCCATGCAACAGATAATCATGTAATGAACAGAAAACAGTAACACATGCAATTCAGTCAGATCAAGCCCTAGGGGTAAAACTATAATTTCTCGTCCCTAAGGATATTTCAATAATTTTATTAGTTTTTAAGTTTTTTATGCATATTTCAATCTCCAATAACCTAACTTTCATCTCAGTAGTGTGATGCAACTCGTTTTAACAGTTTTACGCTATTGGGCCCTAAAACCCCTAATGGGCCCTACAGTGTCTATAAGCAACTTAAACCCATTTAGTCCAGATTTTATGATCAATTTATTAGTTTAACCAGTTTTGAACCTACAGTCTACCAGTGCACATTAATTACTCATTTTCACCTATATGGGCCCGTAAGCCCATTGGGCCCACTTTTAGCCCATCGAGGCCCAATTACCGAAGAACATGAAATTACACACACAACTATCTCACCACTTGCGATTTCAGATCCAACGATTTCTAACCATTTTATGAGCATTCACATACTCACAAGCCCACGAAATGCCCGAATTTCGGCATTTTGGCTTTTCGGCTTTTGCCGACTTAGACTAAAGAAGGGTGCTCGATACACACCTATTTTGTGACTATTGCTAATGAGAACCCCTATGATATCCTACAATCAATTACCATAACTTTAGTTTACAAATCCGTATAACCAATCTCAATGTTCACTTACCATATTCGACCAATGCCCCTAAGGCCCTCAAAATCTTACCTTTGCCGAGAACCGATGACTAGATCTAGTCATACCCAAGATCCAAGCCCTCGTCAGCAGCCTCTGAATCACACTAACACCAAAAGAAATCGATTACTACAACCCCTTAGGGTCTTAGGTCCCAATCGACAGCCTCCCTAACCTCTAGGGACTTCGGCTTTTTCCAAAACACAAAATAAGAATAGATCTGAGGTGATGAGCACTTACCATTGATTCCCCTTCTATTTCTACTTAGATCTGATGTAGATCTAGCCCCTAAACGATAGTAGAACTCAAATCTAGGAGATCTAAAGTTTCGGCTATGGACTCCTAAGGATGTGGCGTTTTCAGCTTTTCTGACTGGTGAAGAAGATGATGATTTGGGGTAGTAGTTTTGGAATGGTGTTGCTGACAAGCACTAAGGGTTTAAAGAGGGTGAAAATTGGTCAAAAGGGATGAAAATAATAGAGGGATTTTGGCTTGGAGAAATCGACATAAGAAGCAATGGTTTCGGGATTTTAGCTTTTATGACAATCAGCTATGGTGGCTTTGAAGAGAATAGGATTGAAAGAGAGAATGGGGTGAGTGGTAGGGATGCTTTGGCTAGAGAAGAAATCAAAAGGAAAAGAAAAGAATGAAGGAGAGGGGAAGAAGAAGAAATCAGCACAAGGGATTAGTCTTGTGTTTTCGGTCACTTTGTGAAACTTGAGAAGAGAATAAAATTTTAGGTGGCTAACCCTAATTGGCAAAACAAAAGAAAAAGAAAGGAAACTAACCCTAATGCCCACTAAAACAATCGGCCCAACCTCCCTAAGGCCCTAGCCGATTCTACTTAAGCTAATCACATGCCCGGCACATGCCTAAAAATTAAAAGTAACAATACGCTTACCTTGTGACTTGAACTCAGGCTCTCTACCCTCATCCACACGCCACTTTTTTAGGAGTTTAGTGGCGCCATCTTGCCACTCTACCAAGGCCCTATTTGTGTCATATTTTACGAAGTTTTTCTTAAAAGCCCACTTACCCAAGTCTCATTTTCACTTAAAATCCAAACTTGACATTTTACCGGGTTTTAACTTAGACTTGGGCCTTCTAAAGGCCCACTAACACATTTAAACACCATTTCAATATCCAAAACTCAAAAATTTTAAAATTTCACCAAAAATCACAAAAACCCAAAAAATCCCGAAAATTAGGGCGTTACAGGAGTTAAAGGCTACTAGAGACTCACATGAAATTCGGCTAAAATAGGTATATTGGAATTTTGTGTAATTTGTGTTTTTATGAAATAAGGACTAAATTGTAAAAATGTAAAACTTTAAGGGCTAAATTGTAAATTGCCCCATTTGTGTGATTTCGATGAAATTGAATGAATAAGTAATTAAATTATTTAAATTTAAATTTGTATAGATCAAGAAAGAAAGAAATCAGATTTAGATCGGGGAAAACGAAGGTTATTGAGTAATCGACCCGATACGTCCATAATAAATGTCTTTAAATTGAATTATATATGTTTATTTGTTATTGAATTGCATTGAATACTGAATGATCAAATGCGAGCAAGAATCGACAAAGTTACAACGTCCAAAAGCCTTATACAAACCTTAGGAATAGTATAGGATACAAATGTCATGACATTAGGATTTCCAAGATGTGATTACATGTAAGACCATGTCTGGGACATTGGCATCGATATATGATTTCGTGTAAGACCATAGTTGGGCTATTGGCATCAATATTTGATAACATGTAAGACCATATCTGGGATATGGCATTGTACGAGATATATGATTTTCGACTATCCTTAACAATTCCGAATGGTTCAACTGGCAAAGTTAAAACGAGAAAGATGGTGTAAGTGAATTAAAGGATTCAGGTAGATATAAGGTTCATTTCAGTATTGAAAGAAAATGTAAGTAATGATATTAGATGTGGTTATGTAAATTTTATGAGAAAGGATGGTAGATATGTATGTGACTAGCTATACTTAGCTTATATGCATTGAAATTATTATTATTCATAGTGAATTTATTTGTATATGGCTTACTAAGCTTTTAAAGCTTACTTTGTGTGTTCTTTCATTATTTTATAGAGAATCAAAGTTAGCTCAGACTCGAGGATTGTTAAGAATCGTCGACACGCTATAGATCATTTATTTGGTACTTTTAAATGCTTGTAAACTTGGTATATGGCATGTATAGTCTAATGCCATTTTGGGATATTTTGTGTTGAGGATTTAGCCATGTGATTTCGCTTGAGAATGATATAGTTGTTGGCAATGTATTTAAGTTATGGTATGTGTTCATATATGCTAAGTGATGAATATGTTATGCCTTGTGAAATTGGTTATTTTGGTATGGTTGCTTTGATGGTTGAATGGATAATTTACATGGTGAAATAATGATGGAGTGTTATGGATGGGAAATGGCATATTTATGGTATAATATTGAGTAGTTAAATTTATGAGAAATTTTATACTTTGAAATAGGTTAAATTGATTATTTTGGGATGTGAATTTGGTGTGATTTGGTATAGCAATTGCGTATTAAATTGGTTCTAATTTTAGGATATGAAATGTGCACATTTTGGTATTGATTTGGCTGCAAAATTGTGCCTATATTTTGGTGCATATTAGGTGTCCTTGTAGGGTAAGTGATGGGTGACAAATTGGCCTTGTAAATGGCCTATTTTTTGTTCACACGGGCAGAGACATGGGCTTGTGTCTCAGCCATGTCCCCTAATGGTTCAATTTGAATTGGGCTGGGTGCCCCACACGGCCTCAGACACGGGTGTGTAATGGGTCGTGTGGCACAAGTCAGTATACCCTACAGGTTTGGTATGGCCAAGTGCATGGCTTGGACACAGGCATGTGAGGCCATTTCGAATAGGCACAGGAGCTAGACACATGGGCGTGTGACTGGCCGTGTGACCAAAGTCAATATACCCTCCAGTTTTCACACAGGCAGGCAGACAGGCGTGCGGTAAGCTTTGTGGTACAACTCAGTATGTATGCCCTATTTTCACACGGCCTGAAACACGAGCGTGTTAAAGCTGTGTGACTCACACAGCCTGTTCACACAGGCGTGTGACCTCTGTAACTTAAGTTTCAAAAATTTTTGTATGTGATTGGTTTAGTCTCGAACCCTTCTTAAAGCATGTTTAAGGTCTCGTAGACCTATATAAGGGACATTATGTATGTGGATGAATGTTATTTGATAATGAATAAGTATTGTATTGTTTAAATGTTGTGTATTGATTGGTAATACCTCGTAACCCTAATTCGACGACGTATACGGGTTAGGGGTGTTACATTTTATTGCTATCAGAGCTACGGTTTAGTCAATTTTAAGACTAACATAGCGTGTGAGAGCCTAGCTATACATGCCATATATATGAACTGCGATAGTGTGATGATTCCTGACAGTCAAAATATGTTTTCATATAGTGAATGGATCTCGATTGAGTCGTAGCTGACAATGTGGAAAGTAATGTGCCCGCTCCCGCTCAATGGGTGACACCGGCAGATTCTCGACCGATTACGAGTAGTCATAAGGGAGAGGCTAAGCAAGCCTTCTTTCAGATGATGAATGAGTGGTTTATGGAGTTCGTTCGAACGAATCTAGCTGCTCTACAACCTCCACCCCCGCCTAATCCTTCATAAATCCCTGTTGTGCCACAAGTTGTAAATCCAATTCTATTAAGTAAACCTTCAGTTGATAAAATTAGAAAATACGGGGCTGAAGAATTTAGGGTCACTAGTGATGATGACGCGAAGCGAGCAGAGTTCTGGTAAGATAATACAATCAGAGTCTTCGATGAATTATCTTGTACTCCTGAAGAATGTATCAAATATGCCATATCTTTGTTAAGAGACACTGCGTATCAATGGTGGAATACATTAGTATTTGTGGTTCCAAAAGAATGGGTTACTTGGTAGTTCTTTCATACTGAATTCAAGAAGAAATACATCATCCAAAGGTTTATACATTAAAAGGGCAAAAAATTCATTGAGTTGAAACAATGTCGCATGATTGTGACAGAATATGAACTGGAATTTGTGAGGTTGAGCAGTTATGCACGAGAATGTGTTTTGTTTGAAGCAATAATATGCAAGAGATTTGAAGATAACTTGAATGAAGAGATTCGATTGCTAGTCAAGATTCTGGAAATAAAAGAGTTTGTTGTGCTTGTTGATCGAGCGTGCAAAGCTGAAGAATTGAGTAAAGAGAAAAGAAAAGTTGATTTAGAAGCTAGAGATTCGAGAAAAAGATCATCGAGTAAGTCATTTCATTTTACATCAAAGAAGTTTCGAGATGATTATAGCCGTTCAAAAGCTACTGTGGGTTATTCTAGATGAGACCAAGAAGACCAGCTGTGAGTTCGAAAGCTCAAGCTACATCAATAGCTAGCGTGGGAAGTGCCAGAAGAAATCGACCCGAGTGCAACTATTGTGGTAAACGACATTCCAATGATTGTAGAATGAATGATCGGGCTTGTTTTAAATGTGTAACATCCCTTACCCGTGTTCAACGCCAAAACAGGATACAAGGCATTACCAGAGCAAAGCAGATACAATCGTACTAAATCGAGACATAAAATTACGCCTAAATTAAAACCTTTCAATTATTCACCATTTGCTCACTCAACTCAATCATGTATTGTAACGTCCCTAACCCGAATCTATCACCGAAATAGGGTTACGAGACATTATCAAAAATTTTAGAACAAATTCAGATAATCTATTTTATTAGAGAATTTCACAACTTAAAACTTACCACTCTTCTACGAACACAATATATATTTTCATTTGAGTACTTACCCTTTCAACGCATCATATAATAAACATTTTACAGTTTAACCAGTAATTAGACACTTGTCTAAGCGTCAACAACAACAACAATAACACTTGTTAATATACTTGATCATATTTCCTATAAATTCAAAATTGATAAACTTATTGTATCAACATATTATGTTTGAGTTTATTGCTCATCACAATTTACATAATTTTCATATATTGTTGTCTAAGCGTCAACAACAACAACAATAATGTAACACTTGTTGACCAATATTAAACTAATCATATCAAATAAACAATATTAAGCATTTTCATACTATAATGTAAACTCAATTGATTTTGCCTTTATACCATGAAACCAATCACATAGTTAACCAAAAATATCACAAGTTTATTCATTTCTATGGTCATACAGATCAAATACATTTTATCCATTCATTCACATTTATATATACATAATCGAATATCTATATAAATTTATTCAATCTAATATCCATCACATTTCCTTTAGCCAGGGTGAATCATGTGAAATATCATCGAGTAATATTGTTTCACACACAATGTGCCATAATTATATATGTATAGTTAAAACAATTATAACTCATATCTCATATATAATTCAATTCATATTTCAATATAGCCAAATAAACACATTTTGGCATAAAACATACTTTATACAGATCTTTCTCGTTCCATATACATGATACACTATAAGCTTACCAATTTACCTTTATTCAATTTTCAGATAGGTTTTGTACATACCTATTTTACTTAATTTAGTTGTACTTACATCCTCGTCTCAACTTAGCCATTGAATCATTCGAAATCACTAAGGATACTCAAAAAATCGCATATGTATAGTACAATGCCATATCCCAAATATGGACTTACATGTAATCATATATTGATGCCATAGCTCAGTTATGGTCTTACACAAAATCTCGTATCGATGCCATATCCTAGATATGATCTTACACGAAATCTCATACCGACGCCATGTCCTAGACATGGTCTTACACGCAATCACATATCGATGCCATAGCCCAGGTATAGTCTTACACGAAATCATATATCGATGCCATAGCCCAGCTATATTCTTATACGAAATAATATACTGCCATGGTCCAACCATGGTCTTTTCCGTCAACTCATCTTTCGCTATGAAACGATTGTGATAGATCCTGCATTTTTACTTGTTTCGAACATTTAATTTAAATCCCACAATTCAATCAATTATAAATGCATATAATACACAATTTAATAACATTTATTAACATACGAACTTACCTTGTTCACTGTAATGACGAATTAGGTTGACTAATCCGATACTTTGTTTTCCCCCGTTCTAGATCCAAATCTCATTTTTCTCAATCTATATAATAATAAAATTTACCTATTTAATCATCAATTCATTCAATTTAACACAATTTACTCATTTTGGAAAAATTACACTTTTGCCCCTATTATTTCACATTTTTATAATTTCATCCGTAGGCTCGTAAAACAAAATTCATTCAATTTCAACACAACCCAAGCCTAGCCAAATATTTATCAAACTTATAGCAGCCCATAAATTTCACATATTTACACTTTTACCACATAATTTATCACATTTCTCAATTTAGTCCTTAATTGACATTTTTATCAAAAATCACTTTACAAAACTTGTAAATCTAACAACAATGTTTTATTTTCCATCATCAACTATCAAAATACACACTTAACAAACAATGGTAAAACTCACAAACTTAAATAGTTTTGAAATCGAAGACACAAGCTAGCTAGATTAATCCGCAACGATTCTAAAAACGTAGAAATCGTTAAAAATGGAGCTAAAACCGTACCTAATTGAACATTTGAAGCTTGGCTGAACCAAAGCTTCTCCTATGGCTGATTTTTGGTTGAAAATTCGATGGAAGGGATGATAAAAATAAGGATTCTGGCTTTTATTTTAATAATAATAACCTTTATTGACAATTTACTTAATTAACCTTTAAAAACATTAATAATTACACCAATTGCCACTCTACTATCAGCCACTAACTCATAAATGTGATATTTTCCACATAAAGACCTCCATATTTAAGTTCTATAGCTATTTGACACCATTCGCTTATAGAACGCAATTTTTACATTTTACGCAATTTAGTCCTTTTTCACAAATTGAGCACTCAAACAATAAAATTTCTTCAAGAAAATTTCACACAACTCTAATATCATACTGTAGATATCAAAATAATAATAAAATAAATTTTTAAATGTCAGATTTGTGGTCCCGAAACCACTATTCCGATCTAGCCCAAAAACGGGCTGTTACAACTCTCTCCCCTAAAGGATTTTTGTCTCCAAAAACCTTACCATAGAAATAGATTAAAGATTTGGTTTCACATAACCTTATCAAATTTTTACATAGCCTCGCATTTCTCAACTCTTTAATCTTACGAGCTAAGATTATGATCTGTTCTTCACTATACATCATATCAAGCTAAATTTCAACTTCTGAAAGAGATATTATAGACAAAGGGTTTTATCTGTATTGTCACATCATATATGTAAGAAACACATTATAAATCATCTCAAGTTTTGGCAGTAATTTTGGATTGAATAAGCCACTAGCTTTATTTTCTCAATAATCTCATACAGCCCGATGAATCATGAACTCAACTTCTCTTTATAGCTAAATCGAGAAATTCTATTCCCAAGGCAATACTTTCACAAACATTCAGTTTACTAACTGAAATTCAATGCTTTTACATATCAAGTCTTCATATTTTTTTTATCAATCTGAACTACTTTCTAGCAGTTATGAATTGCTTTTACTTTCTGTTCAATTTCTCTAATGAAGTCAATCCCGTGAATCTTTTTCTCACAAAGCTCGATCCAGTCACAATGGAGTTTGGTAATCGCAACCATGCAATACTTCATATAATACTATCTTTATACTCATATGATAACTATTAAAATACTCAAACTCAACCTTTTTTTCCAAAACTTACTATAATTTCTTCCAGAATCACAATATAGAATTTAGGTCTCTACCCGAAATAATGGAGTCTGGCACACTGTGTGCTCTAAAATTTTTTTAACATTAATAGCTCAACTAATCTATCAAAAGAGAAATTTGTACATACTAATATAAGATGTGCATACTTCTTCAAAAGATCAACAAAAATTTAGATATCTTCTTCCTTTTACAAAAACCATCGAAATTCTATCCCATTTCCATCACAGATATCAACACATGCTATAAAAGTCCCGAAGCCACTTGGCGATCAGTTGTAACTTGCTAAAAAATGAAACATCTAGACGTAAATTCAAAAATATCCCTAGATTTCATGGTATGTAAACTCTGTCTTCGAACAACAAACAATCATTGATTCTAATCTAAAACTTTAAATCAGATGTCATCTCACATTGAACTCTTTTTAACTTGCAATCCATTGACGCATTTCAGAGCTTTACAAATTTGTTTGAGAAACAACGATTCAACTTTTAACTCAGGTAATATCACATCGTCATTAAATAAGATCAATTGTATATTTATTACTCGTAAGGCATACAAAGATTTCTTGCTCAGAATATCAGTAACCACAATCATTTGCCTTGGATGATAGCCAATTACTAACTCAAAATCTTGTGATAATTCAAACCGTCTTTGATATCCCCAATTTTAGGTCTCTCTGTAACATCAAATATTTTAAACTCATGTAGTTATCAACTAGGTTCATTACTCACCAAACTATTAATGTCGCTAACTATTCAGCACAAATACAATGTTAATCATCTCTAATTCACATGTCAAAAAACTCTTTTTATGCAGCTTTAACTGTATAGAAACATAAGATGTCACTATACAAGAATGTACTAGACACACTTCAAATCATTCAATGACGCATAATTGAAAATCATAAACTCTTTACTCGATTCAGGCTGAATCAATACTGATGCTTCAGTTACCAATGTCTTCAACTGTTCATAACTTTATTTACATGTATTAAACCAAATCAAACTTCACACAAAGAAAAAAAACTTCAACAATCGATACAACTTTATTTTATATTAACATTTCTCGAATAAAATCGTTCCGATAGATATAATTCTATGTCATGTCTTCTAGAGTATAAATTCTTCGTTCAGACCATCCACCTATTTACCCGTGAATGTACCAAATTTATTTCCAAACCTGATAATAAACTCAAACACATGTAACTCAATTATCCCTTCAAGACAATAATTCCATCAGACTAAACAACTGAATCAATCTTAGCTGTCAAACAATAGTTTTTCAAAGAAAACCTTTCCTTTTTGTTATCAAAATAATTCAGACATACAATTTATCATAATTTCTTCAGAATACAAGTCAAAGGTCTTCTTAAAAACTGCGTAACTTGAATATATAACCTCACATTTCAGCTTTACTCATTGACATATATCAAGATTTACCTGGAAACGGTAACTATTATAGAGATTTGAACTTAATCTTCTATTGTCTATGTTTATTTCGATGTTAATTCCTTTTTAAGAAAATTCGAAAGGAAATAAATAATAATGTTATCTCAACTATTAATCATTGAAGCATTGTATTATACTGAAACCACTTCTGTCAGATAAAAATCATAATATCATAATAAGACCGACGTCTCAACCATATAAATAGATAATATCCTAGTTGTTAATAATGCATTTTAAACACAAAAGAAAATCAAATATTGTTTCAGCAGCAACCAATACAGAAACACAACCTTTATAAATCTGATGATGATACCATTGTACTCCCATGATCAAATCAAAATTTATTACCATAATAGATATAGTTAGCTCTGTCAAAAGAATATCTCTGGCAGATAATTACATAGAATCATAAGAAAACCAAGATACTACAATCCCAGATATAAAACTATGCTGAAGTTTCGAGAACACTGCTCGTATCAGATGATAAATATCTTAACAATGTCTCAGAGAAAAGTCCAGAGGTAAAACATTACTCATAAGTACTAAAATCAACAATGATAGAAATAATATATAATCTTCATGCATAATCAATAAAACAATAACCAGTAAAAATAGAATATTAACTTCATTTAGATTTTACCATCGACTTTTCTATCAAATGATGGAATAAAATATCAAGGAACGATAGAACAATGCTGATCATAATCCAAACAGACCAACAATACTTTCGTCCATCAGTATGTTTAGCTAGCGTTCTTATACGATAAGAATTTCATTTGAAAATAAATAGCCACATATACGTTTAAGAATAATTGAACACATAAAACACCCAGAAGAGATTGTTATAGATTACTCAACCATAATCGTTGTACTCAGCTATTGATACAATTCAAACATTATTCCACTATCTAATTCTGTCATCCCTGATTTCTCATTATCCCATCACTAATAGAAATCAATTCAGAAGAACTTCCAGTTAATACACTCTTTAGATATCATACCTTAATAGGTTGTTCCATCGAAGTCAACTCTTTCTTTAACCGTGACATCATATAATCTAAATGGTCTTTAGAATAATCTGGTATCTCTTCTAAAACTGTCTTTATTGCTAAGTCATTCTGTTATCTGACCACAGTATTAATCTTTCAATCACAGAACTCTATAATTTCACACTTGTGAGCTTATTCAATCTGACTCTTATAGATTTCATTGTAACACTATACTGATAAGGGGGTGAGGGTCGTGAAGCCTCAAATTTAACTCTCAATATACATGCACGTAACATAACATTTATCAATAACAAATATCATGCACTCTCATTCATATATTTATGAGTTTCAACTCATCATAAACACATTTTCACTCAAATATTTGAGTACCACATTCTGCACTATCAGAATTATCTCGGTTGGAAAGCATATCTGTCTAAATAAATAAATTTTCATCAGTATCGAGAAATATCACTCTATCACAGGTTAAATATGGAATGTATAGCTAGACTCGCATATGCTACGTTAGTCCTAGAATTGACTAAACCGTAGATCTGATACCAATAAAATGTAACACCCCTAAACTTGTACCCATTGCCAGAATAGGGTTACGAGGTATTACCTATCAATTACATCAATTAAACATTTATTCATCAAACATTTAGCAATTATAAACCAATATCATTCATACATATACACATTGTCCCTTTTATAGGTCTATGAGACCTTAAACATGCTTTAAAGAAGGTTCGAGACTAAACCGATCATATACCAAAACTTTGGAAAATTTAGAAAATTTTTAAGAATACAGAGGTCACACGCCCATGTGAACAGGCCGTGTGCCTCACACGGCTATGCACACGCCCGTGTCATAGGCTGTGTGAAAATAGAGCATACATACTAACTTTGGTCACACGACCGACCACACACCTATGTGTCTAGGCCATGTAACTCACTAACTTGGTTTTTATTTCATCATCAAGGGACACACAGCCGTGTACTAAGGTCATGTGTCACACACGGTTGAGTCACATGCCCGTGTGCTCAGCCGTGCGAATGAAATTAGGCTAGTTATAAGCCATATTTCTCTCCCACATTATGCGTACCTTCAACAAGCCATTCAATACAATTTTCAATACCCAAAAGTCAATCAAATCATACCATTTCATACACAATTCATACCATATCAATCCCAACCAATTCAATACTCATTTCATTACCATTTGTTTAACTAAATACATACTAAAACCACATGCTTAAATAGCTATCTTTTGCAATCATTATATACTTCAAATTCAAACTATAAAACCAACCAATTCATCACATTACCCATACCAAATTCATAAGGTAAACCAACCAAAATGGCCAACACAATTACCAAATTAACCAAATCACATGGCTAAATACATATTAAACACATAGGCATCAATTGCCCAAAATTACTTATTCACTTCATATCATCAACTAGCCTATACATGCCACATAACCTAAATCACAAAGCTTTTAAATTACTGAAATGATAACTGGATAGTATGATGAGATCTCCAACGACTTCCAACCTAAGTGAGCCTTCGAATTCTTATAAACATAAGAAAGTAACACAAAGTAAGCTATAAAGCTTAGTAAGCTCGTATGTATTAAACTCATCATATCAAATAAACAATATTAAGCATTTTCATACTATAATGTAAACTCAATTAATTTCTCCTTTATACCATGAATCCAATTACATAGTTAACCAAAAATATCACAAGTTTATTCATTTGTATACTCGTACGAATCAAATGCATTTTATCAATTCGTTCACATTTATATATACATAATTGAATATCTATATAAATTTTTTCAATCCAATATCCATCACATTTTCTTTAGCCAAGGTGAATCATGTGAAATATCACCGAGTAATATTGCTTCGTACACAATGTGCCATAATTATATATGTATAGTTAAAACAATTATAACTCATATCTCATATATAATTCAATTCATATTTCAATATAGCCAAATAAACACATTTTGGCATAAAACATACTTTACACAAATCTTTCTTGTTTCATATACATGATACACTATAAGCTCTGCAATTTACTTTCATTCAATTTTCACATAGGTTTTGTACATACCTGTTTTACTTAATTCAGTCATACTTACATTCTTGTCTCGACTTTTCCCGTTGAATCATTTTGTAACAGCCCGAATTAGGGCCTAGCCGGAATAGTGGATTCAAGACCACAAATCTGAAGTAGAAAAGTGTGATTTATGATTACTTTTAGGTTTATGACATGATTGCATAATAGTGATAAAAATTCATGAAGGAAATTTTGAAAAATGTGACTAATTTGTCCTTTAGGACTAAATTGCAAAAGTTACAAAATTAAGTTTCTAGTAGCTTTAAGGATGAATTAGCATTTGAAAAATTATTAGGAGTCCTTATTTAGTAATTAGACCAATTTTTGGCACTATAGACAAAAATGCCCATAGAAGGGTAAAATTTTAAAGAAAGGGTGCAAGGGCATTTTGGTCATTTGGTAAATAAATGAAATAAAAAGGGAAAAAAGAGAGCAAAAAGTGTCCATATTCTTCTCCTTGAGTGCCGAAAATCACAAGCCCTTCATAGCTAGGGTTTCCTTTATTTTCAAGCTCCAAGTAAGTGACTCTAAGCCCCGTTTTTCATATTCTTCATATTTTTTAAATCCTCGTAGCTTAATCTAGCTATTTCTACCACTAATTTGAGCTAGAGTTTCTGCCCAAAAATATACCCATGCATGACATGTAGGTATTTTGATGTCTAGTGGTGGAATATGAAAGTTTAAAGTGTAGTAAACACTTTTCTCTAGGTGATTTTCATGAAAGTCCCTAACAGGGACCAAATTGCAAAGCTAGTAAAATGTGTAGTAAATGTACAAATTGATGAAAAATGTGGGCTATTAAGAGCTCATGAAAGGTTCAGCTAGGCATGGGTAGTCAAGAAAATAAGTGTATTTCATTTTACCAGCCTAAGGACCATTTTGTAAATATGCAAAAGTTTAGGGGCAAAATTATAATTTTTACCAAAATGTGAATTATGGGTCATTTAGTCAATGTGGGTACTAAATAAGCTAAATTTGTCGTTTTAGATTAAGAAACCCGAAGCCCGGACTGAAACAGGGGAAAAAGTAAAGTAGTGGACTAAACCGAGCACTCACCCACATTTTGGATTCGAGGTAAGTTGTATGTAATAATTTAGCTTTATGCATGATGTAAATTTATGATGATGATATTTTATGTAATCATGCAAATTCCATGAAGTTATTTAATTTGATTATCATCAAGAAAGGATGAAGTTGTAGATGAGAATTGTTGGATAGTAATGTTAAAGAAAACGAGGGATACCAAAGTCATGACATGAGAATGTAGGTCTCGTATAAGACCATGTCAAGGACATGGCATCAGCACTGAATTGAAATCCCATGTAAGACCATGTCTGGGACATGGCATTGGATTAACATGTGGTCCCGTGTAAGACCATGTTTGGGACATGGCGTCGGCACCAAGATGAGATATAGATCCCTTGTAAGACCGTGTCTAGGACATGGCATGGGCATCTAAGAGAGATCCTGTATAAGACCATGTTTGGGACATGGCATCGGCATCAGTTTACGATCTCGTGTAAAACCATGTCTGGGACATGGCATCGACATCAACTTGAGATCCTGTATAAGACCATATCTAGGATATGGCTTCGTCATCGACCTGAGATCCCATGTAAGACCATATCTGGGATATGGCTTTAGCATCTTATTAGGAAAAATGACATTCAGGTATCCTTCAGTATTATAAGTCAATTTAAGAGAAAAGTAGGCAAATTAATGAGATATGACATAGACTAAAGATTTTTGATGAGTGATACAGGTGCGCATGAATAAGTTTCGAGAAATTTAAAGTATAATTTTATGAGTAATTCAGCAAGAAGAGCACAAGTAAGTTACGAGCTTATGCGCCATGAGATTGAGTAAGTTATAAGAATGAGAAATTCATAAGATTTAGTAAGTCTTGAAATGAGTAAGAAAGTTTATGGCATTTTATGATATTTGAACTTTAATGATGTTTCATGATTTATGTTGCTACATTATTCCATGCAACTTACTAAGCTTTTATGCGTACTCCTCTTCCTTTCCCTTTGTCCATTTAGATTTGTCAAACTAGCTCGGGGATCATTGAAGTCGGGGCTCGAAGGCACACTATCAGGCCATCTGTTTTGGGGTATTGTGTAGTTGGTTGTTTTTGTGTATGGCATGTAGAGGAGACTATATCACTTTGAGAGGCATCATTTTGTTAGCCTAATGTGTTGGCTATTAGTATTGCTCAAGTCATTTTGTAATAGCCTTTGAAAAGAGGCTATTTAATTACTAAATGAATGTTATGATTGTGAATATTTGGATCTTCTAATGTGCCGTGATATGTGTTATGTAATGCCCCCACGCCCGAGACCGTCGCCGGAGTCGAGCTTGAAGTGTTACTACACATAATTTACCATTTTAAACAACTTTACATTATCTATTTTGATTTTCGAAATAAGCAATTTATCTACGTCATGGTCGCTTGAAAAATCATCTCTCGAGTTACGGAACTCAATATCAAGATCTATAAATTTTCCCTGAATCTTGACTCATGTATCTATCTGCTAATTTTTTTCTAGAATTTTTGGCTGGGCCGATTAGTACAGTTTATTAGTTAAAGTTGCCCCTATTTCAGAACTCAACTGCACTGACCTCTACTTATTATGAACCACTTTTCTCCCTGTACAAAATTCATATGACTATGATGTTTGTTTCTATTAAAACTAGACTCAATAAGAATTCTGAACATATAAAGTAATCCTCCTAATTATATTTTTACAATTTATGGTGAATTTCCAAAGTTGGAATAGGGGATCCAGAAATCGCTCTGGCCCTGTTTTACTAAAACTCAGATATCTCATAAAATACAATACCTTTACCTATTTTGTTTGTTCCATATGAAAATAGACACAATAAGCTTTAATTTCATATATTATTCACCATCAAACCATGTTTCTATTATTTTTAATGATTTTTTAAACTCACGTCACTGCTGTTACAATGTTCTATTTTTAAGCTACTTTCACATTTTTCCTTAATTTCCATGTGACAGTTATCACTCAAGCATACATACTATCATACTTGTATATCATTAGCCATTTCATTAGCTATTCACTATCAAGTATTTATATCCCATTCATTGAACATGTCATAAGACATCCATATCAAAAGAAGCCAAGTCCCTATACATGCCATACACGAAAAGAAATGTCTAACTATACCGATAGGATTCCTCGATAGTGTGATCGGATCTCCGACATTTCCTTTGATCCCCGAGTGGCTTGGCAAGAATTATAAGAAGAAAGAACTAAAGAGGGTAAGCATTAGGCTTAGTAAGTTTACAAGCAAATAAATTACAACATTCATCATATGGGATAAGTATGCAAACTATCAATTAGCATTATAAGCTTTCTTTACATCTCATTTTCTGCCTTCTTCTTCTTCACTTATCTTCTTTCTTACCTGACCTTTCATTATTCATCATTAAAATTTACCTTTCCTTTGCTGATAATTCACTGTTCATTTACTTGAATAATGGCCCGTTGAACCACTCAGAATACTAAGGATACTAGGGTCATTCCTGTCTAACAATATCCTGCCAATGCCATGTCTTTGACATGGACTTACATGAATTATTCCTGTCTCCAATGCCATATATCTAATATGGACGTACATGGCTCAATCCTATCTCCAAAGCCATATATCTGATATGGACTTACATGGCTCATTCCTGCCTCCAAAGCTGTATATCTAGTACGGACTTACATGGCTCATTTCTGTCCTGTCCTGTCCTGTCGACCCCTAATGTCATGACATTTCGTATCCTAACATTCCTAAGGTTCAATCGGGACTTTCTACTACTTTTCTCTATCATATCACCTTATATTCAACTTGATTATTTTCATAAAATGAATATATAAATGCTGGAAAATGACAATAGTAATGTAAAATAACAGAATATTGCATTTATTTACCATAAACTTACCTCGATACCAAATGTGACTAAACTTTACAATTTAGTCCTTTACTTTTTCTTTTCCTCGATCTACTCCCGAATTTCATTCTTCTTGATTATGGAGCAAACAAACCCTAGCTATGGAGAACCCTTGAAATTTCATGGTAATGAAGAAGATGATCAATTTTTTGTTATTTTTCCCTTTTTATTTCATGTTAATATCCAAATGACCAAAATGCTCCTCCTTACTAAACTTTCAAAAATTCCATCCATGTCCAAATTTTGTCCATGAACTTAAAATTGGCCAAATTACTATTTAAGACCTCCTAATTAATATTTCAAAACAGTTTCATACTAGAAACTTCTAGAATGCAAGTTTTGCAACTTATTCGATTTAGTCCCTAATTTTAAATTAAGCACTTTACGCATAGAATTTCTTCAAGAAATTTTCACACCATCATGCAATCATAATATAGACCTCAAAATAATTATAAAATAATTATTTCTATCTTGGATTTGTGGTTACGAAACCACTATTCCGATTAGGCCCTATTTTGGGATGTTACATGTTATGAATTGGCATTGTTTTGGTTTAGTTTCAGGGTGGCAAAAAGGCTTGGAAAATAGCCTATAATTGTCCACACGGTTGGGTGCACGGGCGTGTGCCTACACCATGCGTGACACACGGTCGGTCTCCATGGACATGTTGATAGGCCATGTGTTCCCTGCATCCAAATCTGCTAAGTCAGTGTTGCACATGGGATGAGCACACGGGCGTCTGCTCTAGCCGTGTGAACCCTTGATATTTATAGTGTTCAATATCAAAATGATCCACGGGTTAATGACATGGGCGTGTCTAGGCAGTGTGAGGGACACGGGCAATAGACACAGGCGCGTGCCCATGCCGTGTTCAAGTTTGTAGGTTTGAAATGAGAAATAAATTTAGCACAGGCTAGGGACATGGCGTGTGTGACCACACGGCCTACCCATACGGGCGTGTCCCATCTCACATGGGCGTGTGGCCCTGTTTTAGGAAAAAATTTTCTAAGTGCCCGAAAGTTCTCGGATTGGTTCTAGAACACACTCCATGTATGTTTTGGGCCTTCTAGGCCCATAATAAGGGTAGCAAGAGATATCGTGTGAAGTTTTGAAATGGAACGAATTTTTATAGCCCGAGTTTATGTGTTCGAGCATGTTTAAGTACAGTAATGCCTTGTACCCTATCCCGGCATCGGACTCAGGTAAGGGGTGTTACATATTCGAAATCACTAAGGATAATCAAGAAATCACATATGCATAGTACAATACCATATCCCAAATATGGTCTTCATGTAATCACATATCGATGCCATAGCCCAGCTATGGTTTTACACGAAATCTCATATAGATGCCATATCCCAGATATGGTCTTACACGAAATCTCATACCGACGCCATGTCCTAGACATGATCTTAGACGTAATCACATATTGATGTCATAGCTCAGCTATGGTCTTACACGAAATCATATATCGATGTCATAGCCTAGCTATGGTCTTATAAGAAATCATATACTGCCATGGTCCAACCATGGTCTTTTCCATCAATTCATCTTTCGCTATGAAATGATTGTGATAAATCCTTTGTTTTTACTTGTTTCGAACATTTAATTTAAATTCCAAAATTCAATCCATTATAAATGCATATAATACACAATTTAATCACATTTATTAACATACAAACTTACTTGATTCATTATAATGACGAATTAGGTCGACTAATCCGATACTTTGTTTTCCCCCATTCTAGATCCAAATCTTATTTTTCTCAATCTATATAATAACAAAATTTACTTATTTAATCATCAATTCATTCAAATTAACTCAATTTACACATTTTAACAAAATTACACTTTTACCCTACTATTTAACATTTTTACAATTTAGTCCCTAGGCTCGTAAAACAAAATTCATTAAATTTCTACACAACTCAAGCCTAGCCGAATATTTATCAAACTTATAACAGCCCATAAATTTCACATATTCACTCTTTTACCACACAATTTACCATATTTCTCAATTTAGTCCTTAATTGACATTTTTATCAAAAATCACTTTACAAAACTTATAAATCGAACAACAATGTTTTGTTTTCCATCATCAACTATCAAAATACACACTTAACCAACAATGGTAAAACTCACAAACTTAAATAGTTTTGAAATCAAAGACACGAGCTAGCTAGATTAAGCTACAACAATTCTAAAAACATAGAAATCATTAAAAACGGAGCTAAAATCATACCTAATTGAGCATTTGAAGCTTGGCCAAACCAAAGCTTCTCCCATGGCTGATTTTTGGTTGAAAATTCGGTGGAAGGGATGATAAAAATAAGGATTTTGGCTTTTGTTTTAATAATAATAACCTTTATTGACAATTTACTTAATTAACCTTTAAAAACATTAATAATTACACCAATTGCCACTCCACTATCATCCACTAACTCATAAATGGGCTATTTTGCACATAAGGACCTCCGTATTTAAGTTCTATAGCTATTTGACACCAGTAGCTTATAGAACGCAACTTTTACACTTTACGCAATTTAGTCCTCTTTCACAAATTGAGCACTCAAACAATAAAATTTCTTTTTGAAAATTTCACACAAGTATAATATCATATCGCAAACATCAAAATAATAATAAAATAAAATTTTAAATGTCAGATTTGTGGCTCCGAAACCACTGTTTCGATTTGACCCAAAAACGGGTTGTTACATTGGACCTGACAATCGAATCGGGTATGGGGTGTTACAATTATTTTTCTAGAAAGTAGTGGAAACTCATATTCTAGGAATAAATTCTATTTTCTGAGAATTCTACCGAATTCTATTTGTGAGAATTACTTTCCTATTAAAAGTAATGAAATTGTTTCTTGTTATATATTTGGTTTGTGTTGCTCGAGCGCACACTCGATGCAATTTGGGGTACAATGATAGTGGAGAATGTAACCTCCCCAACTCGGCCTAGACGTTATGCCTAGATTGATAAGGCTACTTTAGCCACCGAAATGGCTGGGCTAACTTATGTTACTTTTGAAGAGTTTAAATAAACTCATTTTAGAGAAAAATCGTAGTTGTACTTTGAGTTAGCTTAAAAGAATTAATTCATTAGATCATGTATACTTAGGATTCATTTTATTATTGATAGTGTTGTTTTATAAAAATCGTTTGCTTGTCGTTCTTCTTTAAATAAACTTAATGTTAAACTAATGCAGGGGAAAAACCATTTTTCAAGTCATTTTGGAAACTTAGTTGCCTTATCGATTTGTTATTCAAAAAATGGTTCCTTTGCAATGCAGCAGAAAATAGGGAACAATATCAAATTTTACTTAAGCCCAATATCATGCATTATACAATTATTATGCTTGAGTAATCTATGCATGCAAAAATCCCAGAAGAAAAGTTACCAAGCCACATACCAGAAGTCATTAAAGATTACAAAACAAAGTCGATAAAGACTGATTAATACTTATAAAACAAATTTGAGGTCCAAGGTGATGCTCCGAATGTCGAGTCTGGTCCTAATTTCAAGGTTTACCTAAAAAGTTAAATACTATTGGGGGTGAGCTTATGAAAAGCTCAGTGTGAGTCGAACAATTATTTAAACAAACATAAATATCAAATACAGTGAAACATATTAGCTTTAATAGAAGAAAATAAAACTATCATAGAAATTTCATATCATTACATAGCCATTATCAAATTTATGTCAAATGGTGTATGAGCATGGGTCATCAGTCATTCGAGTAACAATCATAATTTCGATACCATTCATTACAACATAACACAAATCTTCCAATTTCAATACCATTCTTCCAATTTTCCTTAATAATTCCTTAAATGAACCTAAACCAAAATTCATTATAAATTCAATATATTCACCATTAAACTACCCCCCAAACACCCACTTATGATTTCAAACAAATCATTGAAATTATAACTATTTTATGAATCCAAACTAGTTAGATTTCTTATATTGTATCGATGCGAACCATACGTACAATTGTTCTTTTCCTTTACAGATGATTTGGGGCGTTTGGGTCAACACCTAATTCAATAATATACTAGAAAATCAGTAGCTAATTAATGATTAAATTCCTTCATTTAACCAATTAATAACATTTACCCAATAACTATGTCGAAATAACAAACTAGTTATCCTTAATTGCACTTACGCTTCACGATTTATAAGATCTGATTGGCTAATTGGTCAAGAACGTATCTCCCTAATTAATATGTGATTAAATGTTGATTTCGAGGATTCAAGAACACAATTTAATTTTGAAAAAAATATGGACAAGACCTAAGAAACAAAACATCCCCCTTTCTTGCACATACGCATACGCACCACCACCTATAGTGGCCAAAATTGGGGCTGAATTTTAAAAATGTCTAAGATCTCATTAAAATCTAAAAAAAAAAAAAACCTTTGAAATCATTTAAAATCCATCAAATTCCATATCTGGAAATTTTGGTTTTTAATTGACAAGATTAATCAAAAATTGAAGAGAAAAGAGATCTTACCCAAGCTAGTTGAGAGAAACGGCAATGGCACTTTCGTGGCAATGTTTGGGATTGATCTTGGGGTTCAAGATTTTAGATTTGGGTCTAGTTTAGATGAGGATAAATGGAAGCAATAAATTAAAGGAGATGGTGCACAATCTTGATACAACAACAAGAAGAAAGAGATGGTAAAATGGCAGGTGTAGGCGACGACAACAATGGGAGAAAGAAAGAAAATTGAATAAAAAAAAAAGGAGAGGAAGAGGGTAAACAGCTAAGGTAGGGAAAAATTGAATTGAAGGATAAAAAATACAATAAAAATTTGTATTTATACTTAGGGTTTAAGGGTATGGATGGCACACACATTAAAAAAAAACAAGGGATTTTGCAAAATTTAATTATTTCACAAGGAAAAGGATTCAAACTTGGGACCTCATTTAATGTCCATGCTTTCTCATATTTCCTTTAACCATTAGGCTTTTTCCTTATTCTTGAAATAATTTTACAATATTTATTTTAAAAACAATGGATGTCACATATTAGGGTTTAAGGCAAAGGTAGCAAAATAATAAAAATGATGCGAGAGAAAGCATTTGAACTTGGGTTTCAAATAACGTTTCACTAACACTTATTCAACAAATCAATCCCTCATTTAACCTAAAAACACATAGATAATCTCAAAAATTAGGGCATGACCACTCTCTTTTGATTCACAAACCCAGTTCTACTAACTCCTGATTTTTGGGATGTTACAGATAAGGTCATTCTATTGAAATCTAGGAATGATTCAAATTAGTCTCATACAATGCACATGTACTTTTTAGGAAAAGATTTATTGCTTAAATATCACAAATCGACTCATTTTTCAACATTTTAAATTTCTACTAAGACTGGAAACTATTTTCTAAATCAAACTTTTCCAACAACACCATGGTCTTGAGGGCCCCTATCTTAGGAATATGATGAGTGGAGGGATATTGAGGTTGGTGTAAAGGGTCATTTGGTGATTGTCGTTTTCTTTGTCTTTAGAGGAAATACTCGGTTATTTCCTCTTCCTAGCCTAGATGGTTCATCCCATCAAGGTCTCTACCAGCTCTAGGCTCTTCAATGATATGCGCATTCCTGGCATTTTTTTGGTCCTATAGGTATTATCGTTCCTATTGTTCCTGGTAGAGGCATTGCTGCTCTAAAAGATAGGCTTCAATAAGCCTTATTTTCTCTTGCTTCCCAATGAACTGGTAAGAGCTAAAGTTGGGATTTTGGGAGGTTTATTCATTTGGTGACATTGGTGTTTCCTAGAGCAGGTTGAGCATATCACTATGATGATGATAAAAACTAGTAGTATGGTGGATAAGTATGGTATCATGTGGAACTGTGAAGGAAGTTCCTAGTAGAGGTTGATAGTGATTATGGGTGGTTTACTAGTGGTCTAGGTTGAGTGGCAACTATTGAATGGCTTGTGAAGCTATTGGGACTATGTCTGGGTTGAAGGGAGTTCTGGAATTTGGTTGGTTGGGAGTGAACCATGGTGTTCGATCCATGCTCATCGCACCAATTGTTGATGTTGGTATTCAACAAGGAGGAGATAGGAGTGCCGATTCACCTATGGCATGCATAAAGCCAAAGTTATAATGTTTAAGGAGATGAAGGCTAGGTTGGTACTTAGGTTTTTCTAGGGGAAGAAAAGGAAAGATCTCTAGTCCCTCATGCTTCAGGGTATATATAAGGGGTCACCTTGTAACACCCTAGAATTCCTCGCTAGACACGTGGCACTATTTCGATAGAAGATATAGTAAATTTTCGAGAAAATTTGAAAGGTTTTCAAATAAAAGATTTTTATGAAAATAAAGTGATTTTGGATATAGAAATTAAAGATTCAAAATATATTTTAAAAACTATTTTTAAAAAATTAAAAATTACTAAAAGAGTATAAAAATAATTTTTTATTTTTTAATTTAAAAATTATTTAATTACTGACATGGCATCCATGTGGCAATCATGTGTATGCCACATTAGCAAAGTTAATAGACGTGGATTTTTCATCTATTTTGGGGTAATTTGACAAATAATATAAGTTTAAGGGCTAAAAGAGACGAAAATTTAAATGGATAACTAAAATGACCTTTTTTTTTGTAAAGTTGGAGAGAAGTCATTATGCCTATTCAATATGATCGGTTAAGATTAATATATATTTTAAAAATTATATAATAAAGACAATAAAGTAAAATGTGGTTCTAGATAATTTTATATTTAATCAATTAAATACTTAAATCTTACATTCCACTCAAATCAACCACACGAAATAATCTTATATTCTACCCATTACTTGTAGTGTTATTGCTGAAGGAAACGCTACATAATGGTATTTCGCACATATATTAGTTGCATTTTTCCTTAAATTCCTAATAGAAATTATTGAAGACAGACAGAAGCCTAAAACTAAAAATAGGCAAGCAAGAAACAATCACACTTCAGGCAACAAGTTCCAATGTTGAAAAAATTATCTGGTTATGAAAATCAAGATTTTTTTTTTTTTTTTTTTGGTTTGCTGTTCCATTTGTTATTTTATTCCGGAGCTTCAATAGCAAACCAATATATGAACTTAGAAAATTAAAATTGAAAAGGGGAAAAAAGTCTAGTCAGGACTTACAGAAAACACAAAACCCCACGCAAATTTATGGCAATGTGAAAAAGTTAAATCTCACATATCATCCACTTAAAAATGTTTAATGGGAACTAAGAATTCAGTAAGGTCTTTCACCAATATAATTCCCAGGAGGATCATAGTTGCAAGTCATGAAAACACCCCTCCCTCCATCGCACACCACTCTGGCGCACCCAACTCTCTTGGTTCTGCCCCACACAACTTGTGTATAGTGCCCGCATTCCTCTCCTCCGGCGCATGAATTAGACCAGTAATTGTACCATTTCCTTTCTGAAACCCACGCCGCGGCCGCCTGGGACGGCGTCCAGCCATTGCCGCTACCCCAGAAGATATTCTCCCCGTAAGGCCCATTGGAGTGCCTCAATGCACAGTCTTTCCGCCTTTGGTTGGCGTACCACTGAGCATAACGCGCCAGCCTTGAATCCCACACCAATGGCCGCATTCTGATGGCCACACGAGCAGCATTTTGAGGAGCCAAGAACTGATTAATCAGGCTTAGATAGTTAGCAGCCTGAGTGGTTGATATGAGCAAGAGGGAAACGATGATTGCGCCATAGCAGCCTCGCATTCGAGCACTATCCATTACTGAATGAGCGT
Source organism: Gossypium stocksii (assembly GCA_020496765.1). Lineage (NCBI taxonomy): Eukaryota > Viridiplantae > Streptophyta > Magnoliopsida > Malvales > Malvaceae > Gossypium > Gossypium stocksii. Next base: position 35,090,689 of record CM035623.1, on the reverse strand, counting down.
TCGTTGAGGTGAGAAGGCCAATGTACAGCAAGGATTTCACAACGTATTATATATATAACACTAAAATATTTTATTTATTTATTGTTATTAGTAGTTAGATAAAGAAGGAGAGAGTTTGTATAAAAGTTTCAACTATGGGGTGGCAAGCATGTTCGATTATGATTGGCACATTTTGTTTTTGTTGGTGGGACAAAGTTTTTCAAAGCTTCAATTTTACTTTCTTAGGTTTCATAATTTCATTTTCTTTCGAGGGTTTGCGCTAGTTTTTCTCAGGTCATCATTCTGATGAGTCCACGCCTCACGTTTTTAGATAAGAAGCCACACAAAACGACACTAAAGATGGTGGTGGTGAGTGGCAGCATCAAAATTTGGGAGTTGAATAAATATATGATTTATTTTTATATTTCCTTCTCTATGGAACATAGAGCTCGAATAGAATAGTTCTAAGGTTCTCTACTTTCAACATATTATAAATTTATATTTCATATAAAATACTACAATATTCTATATGAAATCTAGTTTTCATATATCCAATCAAACTACAGCATGTCATAAAAAAGTGTAGTGTTGAAGCTAAAATATATTGAATAAAAATATAAGTGATTCTATACAGCTAAGTTTACGAATTGCTGGAATTTTACCAAACACTATACTCAATTTAATCATTATTCAATGAATCTACAGCTAAATTTATGTTTTTTTTTTTTTTTTATATAAAGAAGAGTTAATTTTTTTCAAAAGTAAACTAATAATAACATATTATTTTAAAGTCTAGAAATTCAAGGTAAATTATATATCGCCCCAGCTTTCATAAGTTTTTATTTTTGGTGCCAAAATAAAAAATTTTACAATTTAGACATTATTTTTATATACTTTTATTAATTTAGTCACTGCCACAATATATTTCTGTCATTTTAATAATTCATCGTTAATTTGTCATTATATACACTTATTTTAATCACCCAACTTTATTAAATTTTCAACTATTGAGAAGAAACTCGTGTTTTTCATCTGTAACTCAATTCTATGTAAAAACTCAAGTTTTTCCTCTAAAACTTAATATTTTTTACTTTGCTAAAAAAACTAAAATTAATTCTAAAAAGGAAAAATAATAATGGAAATTAAAAATATAACAATGATTTTTCATGTAAAAATCTAAGTTTTTCCTATAAAAACCTAGACAATTTCATTTAAAACCCCAAGTTTTTCTCTCTTATTGAAAAAAAAAACTACATTTAATTCTGAAAAGGAAAAATTAAAAAAATGAAAAAGATAAATTTGGTTTTCCACTAAAAACTCAAGTTTTTCTCTATAAAAACCTACATAATTCCCTATAAAACTCCAATTTTTTCCTTCTAGTTTATTTATAAAAAATTGAAATTAATTCTAAAAAGGGAAAAAAATAAAGAAAATTAAAAAAGATAAATTGTTTTCTAACTGAAACTTTCCGAAGTAAATTCACAAGTTTTTCTCTTACTAAAAAACTATAATTATTTCTTAAAAAAAAGATATATAAATATACATGAATTGATATATTCATACATAATTAAAATGGAAAGAAACTAAGTAAAGTGATGAACTAAAAAAAAATGTAGTGAAAGAGATTATGAAATTATGATGTGTTTTAATAATGTGAAAAAGTGGATGACCTGTCGTCAAATGTAGTAGTTAATTTGGGTCAATTTCACATTTAAGGAGCTTGTTTTTTTATGCAATTTAGGATTTTATATTTCGTTTTCAGTATTTAGGTCTTAAGATAGAATGTTAATAAAAATAAGTGTTTTTAACACGTTTTGTAGGTGTTGTGACCCAATAGGCCGACACGGGCCTTAAGTTGTGCTAATTGGTTTAATTGAGTGTGTAGGATGGAAATATAAAGACTCAATTGGTCTGGAAGTAAAGGTTGAGTGATGCACAAGCTTCCTAAGACGTCAAAGCACCAAACGAATGACACAAGGCATATTTTTGGTTTTGTGTCACGCCACGCAAGGGGTGTGGTGCGACACATGTCAACGTGCTTCCCAAGTTCATCAAAGTTATTTTTGTTCACGCAATCAAAATTATACAAAGACCTAGGATGTGCCAAAGACTTAATTTGGGCTGCCAACACCTTTATAAATAAGACATTAGGGGTTGAATGTAATCAAGTTGTCCTAGACGCCTTCAAAAACCCTCATAGTTTAGAATTAGTTTTAATTTATTTTCTTTTCAGCTTTTAGATACTTTCTTTTTTTTCTTCTTGAATCGATTTTGATTCAAGGACTTCATTTATTTAGTTAAAGTATTCATTTTATATTTTTCTTTACATTTTTTTATTTCGTTATTCCAATCGAGAGATTTGTTACTCCATTTCCCATTCGGTACTCAATCCACAATTATTCACATCTCTGTTCTTCTCTTATTCGATTGTGTTTCTCACATAGTTTATTCAATCGAAGTTAAGATTATGAATACCATGAGTGGTTAAATCTCTTAAGGAGATTAATTAGAGGATGAGAATATGGCTAACGGAAGATTTGGGATTTCTCGAGATGGATTAGTTGGTATAAATTATATGTTCTTAAACTATTAGGCATGGCAACCCTAATAAGTGATCATAGGCTACACTAAATCGCAAGATAAGTCGAATCGAGTAAACCATAATTTATCTTGGTTGAGAAAGTACGGTCGAAAGATAAATGAGTATCAACCAATCGATTAAGATAATTAGAGTCGGGAGGTAATAATTACTTGATTGGTGATTAATCCAATCTAGACCCCCAATTTGAAGTTAGTTAAAAACCTTGAAGTGAGTTAGTCTTCTTGATTGGTTTATCAGTTTAATTCATTTTTTTTTATCTTTCTTTCTTTCTTCCTTTTTGTTAGTTATTTATTTTTAGTCCTTTTAATCTATTTTATGTTTCATCGTAATATAGGAATTAACTATTACTACTTAGACTTAGTATTGTAAAAAGTATTTTCATTATTTGTTTCATCCTCTTTTGCGTATGATCTTCAGAATGCTTTTGGTATTTCGTTGTACAACTTTATTACCATTTGATCCGTGCAATTGCGGACACTGCCATTCTCAATTATTATATTTTTCTGGTGTTATATTTCTTCTATAAACAATAACTTGTTTATAGGCAGTCAAGTTGTTGGTGTCATTGTCGGGGAAGTTTTGGTAATAAATTTTAAAAATTAGTTTTTACAATTAATAAGATAAGTAGGAACATTAGGACCTATAAATACGATTTTTATTTTTATTTTTATTTTTATTGTCGTTTTAGGTTGTGTATGACTCGAAGCTCCAGCACTCCAATTGAACCATACCCAGATCCAGAGCAACTACTCAGGTGCAACTATTAAATAATGGACAACGAACCACCCGCAGTAATACATTTTCCCTGGGAAAAATTCATTGTTTCAAGAGCGATGAGAACCATAAGAAAATAATCAGGAAGAAGTCCTAATGGCTCAGCAGATGTTGTGTGAGTACTCCTTACCTACCTTAGACGTGGTGCGAGGAAGCATTGAGTGGCCGAAAATCAATGCTAATAATTTGGAGATAAAGATAACCATGATTTAAATGATCCAAAATACTTTGCAGTTCAAGGGGAATATGGTTAAAGACTCGAACCAACACTTAAAGCAGTTTTTTCAACTATGTGATACCTTCAAATATAACAAAGTATCTAATCATGCTATACACCTGCGGTTATTCTCATTTTCATTATGTGATAACACAACTGATTGGTTAAACTCGTTAGAATTAGGTTCTATTACAACATGGAACGACCTCGCAAAAAAAATTCATCTTAAATTTTTCCCAGTAAGTCAAACCATTCAACTTCAGCAAGATATCACAAATTTTAAACAATATAAAGGCGAGTCTTTATACGAGGCATGGAATGTTTCAATACAATTCTAAGTAAGTGCCTACACCATAAACTGCAAGCATGGCTTCAGATACAAATATTTTATAATGATGTTGACGGACACATTAGATCAAACCTAGATGGAGTATCCTATAACACCCCAAATCTTACGAGTCTAAAGTTTTGGCCGTATAGTAGTAAATAGTCTATCTAGCGCAGTGTTATCTACCCAAATGATTATTTTGGTGTATACGTGTGGGCATATAATAACCGCCACATGAGTTAGTAAGAGTTTGACTTCATGATATTTTACTATATTAAGGAGAAGTTCGTGTTAGGAAGGGTTAGTATAGAATGAGTATGTTCCAAAAGTATAGTATGCTTGATTTTTTTGGAATACTATACTACTTAGATTTTAAATAACTTGGTTAGAAATTGCCTAAATGACCAAGTTGGATAATTGTGATTGCAAGGTATTTATTAATTTTCTCTCAGAATTGTAGGCCATTAAGAAAGCAAGTTCTAAAATGTATGACACTTGTTAAATTTCACTAAGAAAGTTAAGTCATATTTATATGTAAGAGATGATTTTTGAAAGGGATCTTCTTTCTTCTTCCTCTTCCTTAAGTGTGGTATTTACTAATACTTTTCTTAAGCCTGAATGTATCTTACATCGACGATCCAAAAGCTATGGTTCTTTTATGATCAATGGTTACTTCACATCAGGGTGAGTATTTTAGTTCTGCATGTTAAGTTTTGAATGAGTAAATCTGTATGTGGTGATTGAACAAGACTGTAAGTATAAGATTTCTGCATGTGATTGTTAGTGATTGATATGATAAATAATTTTTATGCATAAGAGTAGTAATAGTGAAATTATGTTTCTAAGCAGTGGTTGCTACTTGTTCGAGATGGATATTTGGATCTGGACTTTTGAACTGCAGTAAGTGAGAATCAGTTAAGTGAGTCTCTACTCTGACTCTTATATGTGAACAGTACCATTAAGTAATTTAAATAGTGATGAATTTTTGGTATTCAATGAATGAGTAAAACATAAGAAAGATGTTGCATGTGCAAAGATAATATGTGCAAAGTATTTTAGGAAAAAAAGTTGAATGATGAAGTATGCAGGTAAAGTTCAATATGGAAAGGTAAGAATCAGTCAGGTGAGTTTCTACTTTGAATCCTACATGTATTCTATTCATACTAAAGCATATCTATATGAAAGTGGTCAAATTGGAAACTAGAAATCATGGATGGTATAGTATGAATATAATACTTATACAACTATAGGAATATATTAATGATTAAACAAGGTATAAGTTAGTCTACTTGAAAATAAGTCCTATAGGATGTATGAAGAGTATTATGAAATTATGAAATCTTGGGTCTAGAATGTGTCTGGTTCGTAGCATTTGTAAAGTGAGTCGAGTCACTATGGTGGTAAATAAGGAAGTCCCTTAGGACATAGACATGAACTCTGATATGAAATTCAGAAGGAAAAAGTCTATGGCCATGGCATACTCTAAAAAGGTACTATTGAATGGCGGTGATGGGTAAACCTCACTCAATGTGAGTTTAGGCAAATTCATATCACAAACACGATAGTTTTGGGATGCCTATTTGGCACCCTGTCAACCTTTGTGGCGTACTCTATATAAATAACATTTGTGGCATACTCTGTATAGATCACCTTTGTAGTGTACTCTAATTAGATTGCTTTAGAGCCTATTTTATAATAAAGACTTATGGCATATTCGGTACATCGTTTGTTTGCCTCTGATGTGTTTTGTGAAACCTGTTGGATAGTAAACAAGAGATTTTGTATGATTGCCTGTATGACGTGCTCTATTAGGTCTATGTGGCATGTACTATTAGCAATGTCTAATACGATTTGAGTCTAAATGTCTGTCTCTATGGTAAGATAAGAGTAAATTCTTTTAGTTCTATAATAAGTATGGTTAAAAGGGGTATTGAATATTCTTCTAGAATTATTCAAAATCTGAATTAGTGTTATCTTAAGTTATGAGATTCTGGTATAATATAACATGAAATTCATTTGAATAGTCTAACAGTACTGTTCTACATGAGTATGTGTAGTGTTGAACCAGGATATGTCTGAAGATGAAATCGATGGTATCTAATTCTACATAGGCATTCGCTAAACATTTATATATCTGCCCGTGATAAATGTTATTGAACAACTATTTGAAATAAGAGTATGTGTTTAAACATGATTGTTGGACTCAGAAGGTATGTCTACAAAGAATTAATCATGCGGCAATAGATTTATGGATGTTTTTGAGTGATTCCTTAGTTAACTAGATAGAAAGATTTAATTTAACAATAGCATGATAACTTACGTTTAATTATATGATAAAACTGCAGTGGTATCGAGACTGTTGTAATAAGACTATTTTAAGTTACTTCCCTTGTTTTCATACAATAAGTTTCTAATTAAAATGTCAAATAACATGTTTAAAGAAATGAGAAATTGTAAATTGTTTTCATTATTGATTAAGCTTTGTGTAGTAACACCCGAAATCTGAACTTGATGAATCGAGTCAGGTTTGGGGCGTTACATATCCAACGAATATCTCATGTTTCACACGCATGAACAAGCCTACAAAATTATAGAAGACATGGTTATGAATTCGTACATATGACCTAATGAGATATTCATGTACCAATCTAAGTCACCAACGGTAAAAGCCATGAAGGAAGAGAGTGACAATTCTCGATTCCAACAAATTCTTGAAAACCTTATCCGTTTGGAGACACCTATCAAGCCGATGAAAGCGAAGCCATATTTAGAAAATCAACTGGATGAGACAAGTTATATAGGCAATAGGGGTTGAGATCCCTATTCAAATACCTACCATCCCCATTGGAAGGATCATCCGAACTTCAAATTGGGTGGTAACCAAGAAGGAGCAATTCAAGCACAAACTCGACAAAACCCTCTTTATAAACCCTCTTTCAATTAATGGAAATTCAAAGAGATACGCTAAATCACAACAAAAATCAACGCCGGAACCTTCAACGCAAAAACCTGAAACAAGCAAAACTTACTTACCGGAAGTTCAACAGCACACACTCGAGTTCTAGAAAAAGAGAGAAGTGTTAGGTGTCTCTTAACCTTCCCCTACACTTCAGTAACCAAGAGCAAATAGAACAAAACAAAACAATCAACATTCTCACTTCGGGATTTCAAGAAATTCGCAACTCATACATAACACCAAAATAACTACAATTAAATCTTACCTTTAGGCACCGAAACAACCAATAGTATGATACGATTCAACGATTAACCCAACAGAACATTATACGAAGAGAAATTCAAGAATGATGCCTAAAAGAAAGAAGAAAAAATAAAAATAAAATAAAAGAAAACAAGGAGAGAGAAGAAGTTAACGTAATAAAATTCATTTAAATTCCTAAGAGCAGTATTTATGGAGAAGTGGAAAAATAATATTCTTTAATGCACACATAGAGACAGGGATTCGAACACAGGACCACTGACACAGACAAATGCTTAACCATTGAACCAGTAGGCTCATTCTTGAAACCTTAAGTGATAGAATCTAACTTAAATGGTACATGCAAGTCTAAAAGTTCAATCAAAGAATATGAAAAACTTCAAAAGATACGACTCAAACCTCAGACCTTTAGTGAGCACCAAGAGCACATTACCACAGAACACCCACATTTCCACTAACACAACCAAAAAAGAAAATTCAAATTTTTGGGGTGTTACAAAGGTCAAGTTATGCACAAGCTTTTCGATACATCAAAGCACCAAACAAATGACATAAGGAAGATTTTTGATGTTGTGTCGCTTCATGCAAGCGGTGAGGCGCGACACATGTTGACGTCTTCCCAAGTTCATCAGGGTTATTTTTATCTGCGCAATCAAACTTATACCTAGACCTATGACATGCCGAAGACCTAATGTAAGTTGCCAACACCTCTATAAATAAGACATTAGGGGTTGAATGTAATCAAGTCATCCTAGACACCTTCAAAAAGCCTCATAGTTTAGAATTAGTTTTAGTTTATCTTCATTTCGGCTTTTAGATAATTTCTTGTTTTTCTTCTTGAATCAGTTTTGATTCAAGGACTTGTTTGTTTAAGTAAAGTATTTAGTTTATATTTTTCTTTGCAGTTGTTTTATTTCATTATTCCAATTGAGAGATTTGTTACTCTATTTCCCATTCAATACTCAATCTACAATTATTCACATCTCTTTTCTTCTCTGATTCGATCGTGTTTTTCACATGGTTTATTCAATTGAAGTTGAGATTATGAATAACATGAGTGGCTAAATCTCTTAGGGGAGATTAAGGGGTGGATGAGAATGTGACTAACAGAGGATTTGGGGTTGCTCGAGATGGATTAGTTGGTATAAATTATGTGTTCTAAAACTATTAGGCGTGGCAACCCTATTAAGTGATCATAGCTTACACTAAATCAGAAAATTAGTCTAATCGAGTAAATCGTAATTTATCTTGGGTTAGAAAGTGACGTTGGAAGATTAATGAGTATCAGCCAATCGATTGAGTTAATTAGAGTCGAGAGATAATAATTACTTGATCAATGATTAATCTACACTGGACTCCCATCCAAAGTTAGTTACAAACCATGAAGCGAGTTAATCTTCCTAATTGGTTTTTTGGTTTAATTCATTTGTTTATCTTTCTTTTTACTAGTTATTTATTTTTATTCATTTTAATCTATTTTATGATCCATCGTAATATAAGAATTAATTATTAGTACTTAGACTTAGTATTGTAAAAATTATTTTCATTATTTGCTCCATCCTCCATTGGGTACGATCTTCAGAATACTTTTGGTATTTCATTGTACAACTATATTACAATTTTACTCATTCACTTCTAGACATCGTTATTCTCAATTCTTAAATTTTTCTAGTGTTATATTTATTCTATAAACAATAAATCATTTATAGGTGGTTAATAGATTAATTTGTAAGTGTGGCAAAGTGTTATGAAAATATGAAAATTGTGATACAATGATATCATGAATGTTATACATGAAACTTGGGTTAATGGATTGCCCATGTAGACAATATCTAAACTTGTTAGATATGGTTGACATGCTGTGAAAATACTTTGGTTCTGGTGAATTACATTAATACCATTTGTATATTGCCTCAATGTTTTTGCATGGAATGAAAAATGAAAGAAAATATTGGCTCATTGGTTATCTAACATTTAACTAATACTAAGCAATATTACATGGTTGGATCGTAGTATGAAAAGCCAACTTGTATTAGTAGATGAACCTAAACATGTCATTATTCTAATCAAAAATAAGCAAACTGATTGAAAGACTAATATGTCATCTATCAAGTCCAATTAAGGAGATGTTTTGTCTTGAGCATCAAAGCGGATGACTCCCAGAAGATAGCGACATAAATTTGACTGATTGGACTAATAGTACATTAGACAATACCCAATTAAAATAGATCCTAGATTTGTTTATGGATTTATTCACTTGTGTGGTTCATAGTGTGGCAAATTATAACACCCGTTACCTAGCTCAGTAGTCGAACCCGAGTAATAAGATGCTATGGGAAGACCAAACAATTTACATATACTTTACTAAACAAAATCTCAATTAACTAATTATTATAAATTCACTTATTATTAAATATAATTATTTGTAATCTACATGGACCAAATTGTGAAATTCAGACATGAAAAAGGACCAATTTATAAAAAATAAAAATTTTAAAGTCGGCATCGACAATTCATAGTTAGGTATCAATACCTTGCTAAACATCGATACTAAATCACGATTTTGTTTGTTATGTAAAACAAGGGTATCTATATTTTATGAAAAAGTATTGATACTCAAATAAATGTCGATACCATTTTAGCATCCTGTTCATTTAAAAATTGTTCATATGATCAAATATCAATACTAAATGTCAAAATACAGATACTTAAGCTCAGAAATGGTAAAATTCTATCTCTAAATGGTCCATTTCATGCCCAAATTCACCTAAACTCAATTGGTACTCCTAGATATAATTATAGACAAGCAAATTATCAACTAGAAACATTCTTATTTATGTACCATTCCATTCAAAACACCAAATCCATATTAATTACATCAAAACACCAATTCACTAAACATTAAATGACACTTTTCCTATCACTTTTTCAAGCACAATTAACCTTTAAGTCAATCTCATATTTCAAACATCAAACATACCAAAATATATCACATATCATTCCTCATCCAAACATCAACCAAAAATACACTGCTTAGCATGACATTTTCCTCAACCATAAGTATACTAAGCATACAACTCAAACATCAACCCAAACACATTACATAAAATAATATCATCTCATCCATGAAGGCATTAGGCATATGATTCAAATAACTTATCATGTTATCTAAAACATGATTATTACCATACCATTCTTACATATATATATACATAGCCTTCAAAATACCAACAAAACCCAAAATAACCTATATCAGCATAGAAACATCCCTAAGTACATGTCAAGACCAAAGAACAATTCACCGACACTTGAGTTCGGGATTGTCGCTGGATGCTGAGTTGACTATCAAACTGTTAAGTACCAAACCTACGCAAGGAAAAACAAAACTGTATGCTGAGTATAACTCAGTGGTATTTCTATAATCTAAACATAAAAGCAAAACATAGATCATAAACATATATAAGTTAAAATTGAAATGTTATGCAACTTAACATATTTGATATACCAATACACATATTCATAGATTCAAAACTAATTTATTTCCATAATATTAGTACATGACTATCAATTTCACAAGTCATTTTATAACACAATTCTTGTAATGGTTCATTTCATTTCAATTTTCAATCTCAGGTTTTCATGGAACAAGATATATCAAAGTTCACAATTCATTCCATAATTTCACATTTCAATTCCCATTTCAATTCCATTTACCATTCTATTTCCATATCGAAATCAGATAACTCATTTTATCATTTATGTCCTTATTAACACAACTCAAACTTGAACAAATACAAGGATCCAACCAACACAGCAGTTTGGCACCTAGTGCCTTATCAGATAAATTTGAAGTAAGTAGTTGCGTTGAGCACTAAAATAATTTTGACACCCAGTGTCTTATCGGTTAAATAGAAGCAAATCAGCACTCAGTGTCTCATTGACTCGTAGTCAAAGGAACTCTGAACTCTTCCTATCCTATGGCATGTCATCTATATTCGACTCTACTTGAACAGTCAATAGAATTTTTATTACTTATTTCATACTCAATCAATATATAAATTTACATAAATTATATCATACATTCATTTATTAAATCATATGGCAACATCAAATATCTCAATATGCATTCAATTTCATAATTATACAAATATTCACATTTTCACATATATTTAATTTAGTCCTCAAGAACATCAATCATTTTGAAACAACTCAAATACATCTCATCATCAACAATTGACTTACCTTATATTCTCACCATGCACATATAGTTCCAAATGCAGCAGTTTACAAGTAGTTTGGATTATAGAAACACGAATCGTAAACTCCTAGGTATTCGTCGACAACTTTGTCTTTTCCTTTCTTTTTTGAGGAATCCGAGTTGACACTAGCTACAAATTAAAACAAACATAATAAGCTATCAATATACAACCAATTTCACATTCATTTTCTAAATTGTGTAACTTTTGAATTTTATTCAATTTAGTCCCTAAAACTAAGACTAACATAACTTTCAAATTTAACATCAAATTTTTATACAATTGTCACTCTAGGCCTAATTTAATTTCTTTTTTCACATTACTACCACTAATTTCAAAATTTGTGCATTTTAGTCCCTATCAATTGACTTTACAATTTCGTCTTTTATCAAATCTAAACTTAAAATCCATCAAAATAATATCTCAAACTCCAAATATTCAATAATGCTAACATCCCAAATTTTTAACAACACCAAATATTATGAGATGGGTTAGCTAGTTCAAGGTACCAGGATTCTGAAAAGATAAAAATTACAAAATAAGGGACTAAATTAACTAACCAATTAAAGCTTGAAAAGCTTAAACCCCTAATCTCGTATGTCCTTCTCCCCTTTTCTTTTTGCTTCAAAATGGCTAGAAAATGAAGAGAATTTTGGTTTTTCACTTTCAATCCACTTAGTTTTATAAGATATGTTTAATGTTTTATTTTAATTATAATTTTTATAACATTTTTAATCTTTAAATCATTTCATCACCGTGCACCATTATTAACCCTTGGTCTATTTGCTTCAAAAGTCCCTTAGTCATGCTCTAGTTTACAATTTAATAACATTTTATACTTTTAGCATTTACACAACTTAGTCCTTATTCTCTAATTAAGCCCTAATTTAATAAAGTTACTTGACCAAAATTTAATTCACTACTAAAATAACTCTTTAAATATTTAATAAAAATATTTACGAGTTTGATTTATGAAAACAGAGTTTCAAAACCACACTTTTCGATACTACTATCTTTCAGGTCATTACACAAACCTTAATCTTGAGTGGATAATGGAGTATGTATGCACTACTCTTATACTTTGATATAAGTAAAAGCATGAGCAAAAAAAATATAAGGAATTAAAAACTGGTGCGTTGGGTATATGACTCTTACAGTATGTAGCATCATTCACAATAGTGGAATTCATAGCCTAAATAATGGGTAAATGATATTCTCTCATCAACATTACATGATAAATTAAAAGTAAATATGGTCAGGGTTCCATTTTCTTTGTGAAAATATTTAATAGTAATTGACTTTTCATGAAGGAAGATATAATGGATAACATGAGATTAAATAGGATCATATTGGGAGAACGGATTTATCGTAAAGAGATCAAAGATATCTTATGAAGGTAACACACTTATGACAAGGTCTTTGGATGACCACTTATTGAGTAGATTTTGTAATGATATGTAATTAGGGAAAGCTTAGTCATGGTACTATAGTGGAATGACTTTGACTAAATAAGTGTATAATTAATAGGCAAAAAGCTAGAACTTAATTATAAATTATTTAAAACCTAATTATATATGTTCAATCAATCTCTTCACTAGTCTGTTGAAACCATGAATGAATTGCATGTATAACCAAATGAACATAAATGAATGAAATTGATGAAGTTAGAGAACTGGGTTGCACTCGAATTGAATGTGTTTTCTCATTAATTACAAAAATGACTTGAGATTTAATTTCATGTTTTTGAATTATTATTTTATTATAATTAAATAATTGAATTTTAAAAATAGAATTAAATTAATTAGTCATGATGTTTCCGTTGAATGTGAAAATTAAATATATTTCCTCATAGACTTTAATAGAATTAAAACTGAGTTAAGAAAATTATTTAATTAAGAAATTAATTTAGTTAATGTGATTAATTAAATTAATTATATGAAATAATATTTATTTTTGGAAATATAAAACAAATATTGGGTTGTGTTAAAAATTTTAAAGTGCTGGGTCAGTAACCCATGAAGCATATATAATTAGACTAAATACATGAGAGTCTCAATTCCCCTCATATGATAATTGAGGGGCGGCAACCCTATTAATATTTACTCAAGCGTGTCGCCCGTCACTCTCCAAGCTAGCCTAGGGGAAAGTTTTCTTTTAAATAAATATTATTTGTGTAACCCTTGTCCAACCAAGATTCTCTTATCTCTCTATATAACTAGATGACATTGGTAGAGCTATTGACATAAGTTTTAACACACAAGTTTTATATATTGTTATTCTACCAAAAAGTAGTGAGAATAAATTCTATTTTTTTTGGAATTACAATTTCTACCGATTTCTATTGAAAGTAATAAATTTGTTTCTTGTTTTGTGTTTGATTCGTATTGCCGAAGCCCAAAATTGGTGCAATTCGAGGTACAAGGATAGAGAAGAAGGTCGTTTGGTTGAAAGCAGGTAACGATTCAAATGTAACTCCCCAAACCCAACCTAGACGTTATGGCCAATTCCAGAGATATTACATTGGTTTGTTTGAAAACCCAGAAGTTAAATCCTAGCTTTAGAACTTGATAATTTTGAAAATAATATTTTTAGCAAAACACTTATATGTTATTTTGAAAATTATGCACTGAGCTTATTTATTTTGAAAACTAGCTCTTAACTTGATCTCGTTTACAAAAAAACACTCAAGAAATTACTTAATTTGTAGCGGAAAATTTTCAGAGTTTTAGTTTTGGAAATCGAAATCCATTTTGTTAACTCATGTGATTTTGCAGTTTCATGTTCGGAAATATCAATTACCGATGATTTAAACAAAAACTAAAATAAAGAAAAAAAATTACAGTCCCAAAAGTCCAAAATAGATAATTACGAAAATCACCATATTTTAATTAACTAAGATAAATAATTCGAGCACCCGCATGTCGTTCGATCTTGAGTCAAAAGACAACCTAAAATGTATTAAATGAACAAGTGAGCTAGAAGCCCATTATGTAACACATCCCAAGCAACAAATCAGAAACACATACACAAACAAATATATTTTTAGATACTTATTCAAACATATTCTCATATACGAAATCAAATGTATTCTCATAATCAAATACAGATGCTTATACAGATTCAGATACAAATGCAGACACAGATTCATAGACAGATGCAAACATAGATCTTGCCTGTTATAGGCCCAATTTGCCCGGGCTATAAATAGAAAATAAACAAGAATAAAATAAACAAATATTTTAAAAAAGGAGTCCAAATAAGTGTCTATTTACACATTCTATTTTGGCCCAAAGTATAAACCCAATTACAACCCCAAACCCGGTTATACCTAACCTAACTAACAAACACCCAAATACCCGTGATCCATGACCTAAATACCAAACTGGCCCAAAACCCATTTACACCCGTAGCCTAAACCCCTAACCCGTTACAGCAACCCACTTAAAACTTATGACCCATACCTAATCCGTGGCCCAAATGGCCCAAAACGTTAACCACATCAGACCTAGGGTTTCCAGGAAACCCTAGGCACCACAAGCGCGCAGCAGAGAGCCCCCATCAACGCCTGATCACCGCCGCAATCCTCGGGGTTACCTACAAAAAGAGAAAGAAACGACAGAGAAGCGAAACAAGCATAGCAAGAAATTGAAAGAAATTTTTTACCAAATCTGTATCAATAAACAGTGGCTATAAAAACCCAAACATTACAGTGTAAAACACACGCATACATAGATACAAAAATAGAAACTACGCATACTTACGAGAATATACAAACAATATTGTTTTTCTTATCAGAAGATAGAGGTGATTTTCAGTCTTTCGTTTCGTTTTTTTTTTTATATTTTACTTCTTTTATGTATACAAGTTTTTTTTTTTAAAAAGAAATACTCAAGTATTAATATTAAAAAGGGATTTACCTCTTAATTCGCACGAAAAAAATGAAGCTTTTCAGCTTTCGGCCGCCGTATACGACGGAATTGATGGTGGCGCGTGGGCACGTGGGACGCCCGATGAACGGAGCCTGGCCGGATTAAGACCAGAGCTCCGATTTGAGGGGGTTTTGGAATTTTTTTTTTTGTTTTAAAACAGGTTTCAGAATGAATTTGGGGCTTAAATTCAGCTTATATAGCCTTACTAAAACGGTGTCATTTTGCTTAATTCAATAAGCATTAAAACGGCGTCGTTTGGGAAGGATCCGCGTGTTGACCCGTTTACCCGGGGAAGATCCGCGTGTTTTTGTTAAAAGGGCTAATTGCCCTATAGGTCTTTCCACAAATTTTTTATTTTTCAATTATGTCCAATTTATTCTTTTAAATTAGCCCAAAATTAGTTGTTTTAATTCCAATTTAGTCCCAAGGCCATCTAAACATGAATATTGGAACGGAGTCGTTTTGGGATTAGGGTCTATTTTCCCAGTGAGTTCCTTACCTTTAACGCACATTTCAATTAGGGTCATAATTCAATTTATATTCTCTTTAAAATTACCCCATAAATTTTATTAAAATTCAAATTTAATCCTTTTTATTCTACTACTATTTTAATTTAATTTAATTTATTTATTTTAATATTTTCATATATTACTTTTTTATAATTTTTTTTCTTCTTTATAAATTGTTTTATTATACATCTTATTTATATTTTTATATATATTAAGTATTATTATTTTAAAAAATATATATTATTCTTAATAATATAAAGTTTTTATATCCTTTTTTTTAAAATTGTTTAATATCATATACATTTTTTAAAAAAAAATCTTAAGTTTTTATATAAAATTATTTTATTTCACATAATGTGTATATATATATATTTTTTGATTGTTAAAAATTTTGTATATTGTATTATATTTTGAATTGATTTATTATAAATATGAAATTTTATATTATTCATTTTTTACATAGGTATATCATAAAAAATTTTAAATCATTATACATTATATACTTTTTTAAAACCCTAAGTTTTATTTATTTGTTTAAAATACATTTTTTTAAATTGTTTTTTTTTTTACCTTTTTATTTTTGCATCAATTTGATTTCTAAAATACCTCCATTCATTTCCTAGTGTTATTTTGTGGTTTTTTTATTATTTTGTTTTATTTCTAAGTTTTTTATATTTTAATCTGTTATGGTTTATTTTAATCTTTATT
Source organism: Gossypium stocksii (assembly GCA_020496765.1). Taxonomy (NCBI): domain Eukaryota; kingdom Viridiplantae; phylum Streptophyta; class Magnoliopsida; order Malvales; family Malvaceae; genus Gossypium; species Gossypium stocksii. Next base: position 35,074,170 of record CM035623.1, on the reverse strand, counting down.
TGCAAATGTTATGTATTAGTTTGTTATTTGCTTTGGGGCTTTTATCTTATCACATGTATAATTTGTTAGTTTATGTTATCTTTTCTGAACTGCCTATATTTGTATGAGACATGAATGTATATCACGAATTGCTTTAATATTTATGCTTTATAATGTATGCTTTATAATGTATGAATGTTGCATTTGATCAAAGCATCGTTTTAAAACATATTCAAATAATTGTTGTTTTATTCAAAAATTGTTTTTTTAAATTAAGGTAATATTTGACATTCGGGATTTTTTGAAAGGACCATGCCCTAACTTACTCGGCTTCGGTTCCTTTCATTAATTTTAAATCGTTAAGTATCCTTCTCAAATTATAACGAACAATTTTCAAATAAAAAACTATCTTTAAAAATCTAAGATATTGCGTCCTAACTTAATGGATGTGATGTTTTGATATTTCGAGATAGGGGTTTCTAAAAATGAAAGATATTTAACGTTTGGGAAATACGAAGAGTCGTGCTCTAACTTACTAGGATTCGACCATTTTTTATCCCAAATAATTAAATGTCTCTTAAAAGAGGAAATAAGTTCTTTGAAACTCAAAAGGATCATACTTAAAAAAGTCTTTTCAAATCTTCGACACTAGGACATTTTATAATCAGTTTGGTACCAATTTTTAGGCGTTACGAGGGTGTTAATCCTTCCTCGTACGTAACCGACTCCCGAGCTCGTTTTCTTGAAATTTCGTAGGCCAAAATCAATATTTTAAAAAAGGTGATCCAATCACACCTAAAAAGATTGGTGGCGACTCCATTTCTATTTTTAAAAGTCGACCCCATTTTTTCTAAAACCCTAAAAAATGGTTTCGACACTGCCCTTATCAGCTACACACCAACTCCGTCCAACCAATCACACCAATTAAGACTACAAGAGTCAATCCATCCAATCACATCGGGTCGTGGTGGTATGCCACTCATATAAGTGGAGCTAAGCTGCCAGACAGAAATGTTGCAGTAAATCGCTAGAATCAAATATATGTACTCTAGCCACTGTAATTGCAGTCAAGCTGCCAAAACAAATGTTGCGGATATACCGCTAGAAGATGAACTAATACTGCCAGAATCACACTTCTTCCGTCACATATCATATCCCACCCCAATGCACATACAAATACTAACAGACGTCAGACACACATATGTCCCACTTGCTTTTCACATTAGAACATGCTAACAGAAACATCGAATTACAAATCATATTCAAATTTCACTTTTTGAACATGCTTTCAATTGAAACACATACATTAACCATATCATATATAATAGCAAAATATCATATTTCATGTTTTAGAGTCAAAGACAAACAGACCCCACAGAAAGTCTAATTACAAATTTCAGAGTCAAACAGACCTAAGTGAACTTTAAAAAAAAGGGCCCACACGGCCCAACTGGCCCAGCCCGTGTGGTCTACACAATATAACGCATGCCCGTGTAACCCACACACCCATATGGGCCATGCAACCCGAATAACTAGTCCGTGTGACATACACTATTTGGTACATGGCCTAGTACATGGTCGTATGGGACACATGGTTTGCCACACGGCTGTGTAACACCGACTGTGTAGTTTTCAACTTTGCACCATTCACTATTTTTGAGTTTTTCGTTACACACCCGATTAGTTTTTGATGCTAACACCACTGTGAGGATTCTCGTACCCGAAAGTAACAACAGTCCTGGAAACCTCTTCCCTTCTCGGAAGTAGGCTGAGTGAACCATAACCCTCACACTGCGACGACACCACCCTTGAGAACAAACCTTAAGAACTCAAAAGTGTGAAGATCCACAACAGTAACAACAAGCCTAAACAAAAGAGAAAACCTAAGCTCCAAAAGTTTAAACCTTCAACAAGCAGTGGAATAATGGCCTCATAAATCACGCTAGTGATTAACTTTTTTTTCATTTATAGCCAAAATGGCCAATAGTCCTTTTGTATAATGTTGGGTAATTTAATAACTATAGTTCAATCATTAATTTCATTTATAGCACAAGATGTATCTTTCTCTTTATTGTAATCAAGGAGAAATAATTTCAATAAAGAACATGGATCTAAATCACCATATCTCCATCTTGTAAACATGAATGCAAAAGATCCAAGTATACACCTAAAATAGATCCCATTGGTCATTTTGTATCAAATTCAATTAGATCAAACACAAATTTGATGATTCACTATATATGCTTTGCAAAATACCAAGAGACCATCTAAAGCATAAAACAATAAACAATTCATTTTGTTCTTGCATTTCTCCCATCCTTTTTTATTTAACTACTTCACACAACCAGCATGGTAATACGCTAATGATTGTTGCACAGGCCTTTGTGTAGTTACCTAATAGACCACATCTTTTCAAGGTATGATACTCAACATAAGTTACATAATCATTAGCAAGGGCTTTTCACATAAGGAGTCAATTCCTCCATGGACCTAAACTTAGTTCCATCTATAATTGAATGTGGAAATGTAGGAGAAGAACGTGAAAGAGTAGAAGAGTGAGAGGTTTTTCTAGAAACTAATTTTCAAAACAAAAGTAACACAAATAGAATCCTATCTTTTCATATTTTCCAGAATTTAAAACAAAAATAATTTTCACTTTGCATGCATAAGGATTTGAACACAAGACCAACGGGTAAGCTAACACCTTTCCACTAAACCAGCAGACTCATTCTTGACATCAGTTGAGCGAAAATAATTTATAAATCAGATGTTCAAAGATAGATGTTTAAGCAAAATTAGCAAAAATTCAAGGGAAGTACTTTGATCACAAGACCTTTCATACATAAACACAACACTTAACCACTAAACTAGAATAATATACTTTTTATAATTTCACGTGACCACTCTAGGTTTGACTAACCCAATCTCTTCCAACCCAGTTTTGGGATGTGACATCAAATCTGTCAAGTACAAAGCACCGATACTTTTTGGGAAAAATATTATTGCTATAAATATCACAAATCGACTCGGTTTTTTAAATTTTCAAACTTCCACTATAACTAAAAGTTGTTTTCTTAACTAGATTTTTCCAGCAAATAGTTTAGCACTCCCATGTTTCTTGCACTTCAGTGCATATGTTATTTGCATGTTGGTGCTTGTGTTATTAGCACTTATGTGTTCTATGAATATCATGTTATATTCCATGTATCCATATTTTATTTTCATGTTTACTATGGTCTAAGTAAAGATGGTACGTGAAAATGTGACGATTAATCATGTTATATTTCTAATTTTCATCTTAAGTTAAATCATTATAGTTTGATAATTGTGTATATATATTTTATTTAAATAAAGTTAAAGGTAAGATTTCAATTCTCTGAGTACTTACTAAGCTATTCATGTAGCTTAAAGTGTTGTTTTGTTTTAAACACCTAGATTGGAGATTGAGTTTAACAAGATCATTTTGTTATAAATTAGCTTGGATCACATCTCATCACCAAATGAAGGCTTAAGGAGTATCGTCACTACATTTTGGTTCTTAGAATGACATATATATAAGTCTAGAACCACATGAATATTTATAGAAAATTAGTTTGATGGTTCAAAACTATGTCATGCAGACTTGATAGTATTATGGAGTTTGAGATGTTTAAGTTCTATAATGGGACATAAATGAATTATATGTTGTTTGAGTGATAATTTGGTATATTCTGATGATTAAAAGTGTTGGATAAAGTTTGGAAATGATTGATGATCAATTTAGCATGTTTTGAGGTGTTTCAGGTTTGTTTTTGGCTCACTTCCACCTTGGTATTGGAACAAGTGTGAGTTGTATCAGTACAACTTTAAAAAAAAGAAAAAATGTATAGTTCTAAGGGTCAAGTATATATACCTTGAGGGAAGGTATCGATACCTCTGCCCTGTCTCGCCCAATATGTCATGTTTTACCTTAAACAAGCCCCAAACTATCCTTTAAATCCAACTAAACTTTAAAGGAAGATTAGAAATTGTTCTAAATACCTCAAATGACTTTAACTAAGTCAATATTAAGTGGTAAAGATGAATCTCAAGGTTAGTGAACATAGTGCTTAAATATGACATCCTTAGCTTGATTTTTCATCTAAACTCGAGTAAGGAGTGTTACACATCCCTGATCCATAGATTGAAGTTCTTTTTAAAAAAAAAAGTAAAAAAAAAAACCTTGGTTTCAAAACCCTAGAAATTAACTTCTAGAAACTATTGGACAATTCAATTTTTGTTATTATTGAAACCATATCCTTTATTCAAGATCTGATTTTTCCCATGATACATTATACTTTTATTTTATGGAAAACCTAAAACTTTGCATCAAATAGAATCTAATACTCGATAATAAACATACCTAATCAAAATGTATCAGTTCTTTAGAAATGTGTGTAGATTTGCATTATGCCTTGTCTAGGGTCTCATTTTTTATTTTCGTTATAAGATTCCTTATCTATTTTTAACTTCAAAATTTTAATAAATAAAGTTAAATAAAAAATTATGTGCAGATATATGTCCCTATCACATAATTAAAAAATAATCTAATTACAACCAATCTAATTTTAGAAACTGTAATTTTAGGAAAAGAATATAATGCTAAACATTTATATATCAACATCAATTGACATATATATTCAAAACATGCATAGGAGTTAAGAATGTCACTTTCTATTAATTTAATTAATGCACTAGAAGAGGGAGAATAAATGTTGCTTAAACCTATTTGTTGGTGCAAGTTCATCAAAAGAGGCTAGACTATTTATCCAACTATTTGTCATCAACACCATTCATCTTTTTTCTTATTTTCATCAATCATCAATCATCTTTTGTTTCTTTTCTTAGTTCTTTAATTATTTATTTTCCATGAATATATCATCTAATTCTAGTTGGAAATTTCATATTTGAAACAGAGAATTCTGGGTTAGAAGCTACACTTCCAAAAAGTTATTTATGTTGTAGGAAAGAGTCATAAACTTTGAGTTGATTGTTTGCGCTCTTAAAATTTAATCATGGGCTTTCACATCACCAAAACTTGGTACATTAGGTACATGACTTGTGCATGGAATGACATCAATTACACTAGTGGAATTCATAGCTTAAATAGAGAGTGAAAGGTATCCTCTAAATTACATTGTATAGATTATGAAAATGGAACGTGACAACAAGTCATTTGTCTAGGACAATTGACTATCATCATTGTATGAAAGTAATGGACATTTTTATTATGGAAGATACAAAGATGACCATAAGAAAAAATATGCATAATAAGAACAATTTGTATGAGTGGGTGAAAATGGAAAATTAGAAATAGATTGCATAAAATTACTATCGGCAATAAATGTGTTTTCTTGAGAAGGCAAGAGATGACATAAAAAGTCTAAAGTATGAATTAAATTAATTAGTTTCATAGTTATATTTTAATTAGTCAATTAAATTAATTTAATCATAGGTTCCATTATGATAAAATTGTTAATGTTTTAATGAAGTTAGAATCGGGTTGTGTAAATTATTTATTGAGTTAACATTAAAAATAATTATTTATAGATAGAAAACTTGAGTAATTTGGTTAGATAATTATATGAGCTTTTTTTAAGTGGATCAAGACTGATAGCACATATAATTTCTACGACACTAAAGGAGTATTATTCTTTGGTGTGATTGGCTTCCTTGAATTAGGAGCCTTTGGAGAACTCAATTTTTTATTAAATAATTATTATGCTCATCTAGTTCAAATATATTTCTTGCAATCTTTTTTCCTATATAAACAATGATTAATACTGCCAATTTTCACAAGTCAATCTACTAGGGATACTCTATCAAATTTTAGTTAAATTTTTATTTGAGTTATTTTTTTAACTCAAATAGATTCTATTATTCTTGAATTTTTAGATCTAGATTTTGTGAGATTATAATTGCAACATTTTTGGCAATTATAATTCAAATTTAGAAATCTAATTTTGTTTATGGACCCCTTACTTAAGAGGAAGTAACTTTCCTCTTTCCTCCTATGAAGTCTCAATTTTTGTTCAATGTTTGGTTCTTCAAGTTAATTAGAGTCCACTCTCTAAGCATTTGAGAGTTGAAGAATAACGTAAAAGATCATTCAACTAAAAGCTTAAAGGATTTGGACTCTAGTTGGATTGTCTGACAAATTCAGCAACTTCCCAAAGGCCTAATCAGCGATTTAGGCATCTCCTTAAGCTCAAAAACACAACTACTTTATTTGATTGAATTTATTATTATAGGTATCACAATAAATATCGTTTTATGAAAAACTTTTAAGATTTTGTTGTGCCAACTTAAACATTTCTCATATAAGTTTTTCCAATACCCTTGCCCTAATTAGATCAACTTGGTCGATTTATCATCTCTTCATTTAAATAAACAAAAAAAACCTCAAATATTTAATTAACTAATTAATTAAATATACCTCCAAATCAATTATTAATTAAATTTAAATAAATAATTTACACAATTTAGTTCTAATTCCCTTAAAATCATCATTACTTTACTATGTTAGGATTTATGTACAAACTTATTTGATTATTCAAATAAAATTCAACTATAATGACTACATAATTCAATTCTCATATTGGATTCACTCATTTAATTTATTCAACCAATTAAATAATAATATAAAGAAATTAATTTAATTTCAAGTCATATCTTGCCTTCTCGAGAAAATGAAATTACCAAGGATAGTAATCCATGCAATCAATTTACCATTCTTATTCATTCATTCAAGGTTCTTCCATGCAATCCATTAAGAGTTATAATGAACTAGCTGAGATATCAATCGGACATATACAACTACGGTTAAAATAACTTACAATTAAGTTTCGACTCTTTGTCCATTAATTACAAATTTATTTCGTCATTGAGCTGATCTACTAAAAGTAGCATGACTAAACCCCCTATTATGTATCATTACGAAAGCTACTTTTTTCAAGATTTAGTCCAATGATCATGTCATTTGTTTGTTACCCTTATAGGATATATGTGATCCTTTAAATATTTACCTACTTTGATCACTTTTATCTCATGGTCATCATTGTATCTTCCATAATGAAAATGATCATTACTCATACTAGTAATAATAAAATATTTTGCCTTAGACAAATGACCCATGATCATGTTCCATTTATATAAATCATACAGTGCAAGTGAGAGAATACCATTTATTTATTTTTTATCAAGCTATGATTTCACTATTGTGAGTGAAGCCATATCACAGATAAGTCATGTATCCCATATATCAACTTTCGGCCTGCTAACTTAAGAGCATATGTTTTCAATACATCATAGTATATGAGTCATGCACGTATGGTCATTAACTTACTTAGGATTTAGGAAAGTTACACTATGAAAGTCACAAATGAATAAATCTATAAACAAATTTAGGATGAATTCAACTTGAGTCATGTCTGATCATGTTCGATGTATTGTTAGTCTAGACAATCACATATATGTCTCTATTTCTAGGGGTTAATCCTATTATGATAGCTAAGATAAGCTACCTCCCTAATTGGATTTATAAAAGAAATAATCTTTGTAACATGAGTCATTTCCTTATACATTTTGCTTTACATGAAAAAAAACCATTGAATACATTCATACAAAAAATATTAAATTAATCATGTGAATATTTTTTTATTCAATTAGTTTGAAAACTATAAGAAGTAACAAAATAACTATACTAAGGATACAAATCGTATTAGCCATGAAAAAACAAGTGTTTTGGTTAAAATAAAAGAAAGAAGGAAGATTTAACAATGACTTTACTTGGCTGGACATTATAGAATTTTATAAAAATTAGTGTCTTATTTTTCAAATTTAATATTTACATTACTATTTAATTTTTGATTAGTTAGAACACCTCACATAAGAGTTTAAAGAGTTTCCAATGATCCATAAAAGTTTGATTTACATATTCATTAGATTTTTATTTAGAGTTATTTGTTTACTTTAAACTCTTGTAGCTTGGCCTATAAATAGAGACCTTGGGGCACCCATTTTCATGTATTGTGTAAACTCTTGTAGATTTTTATTGTATCTGTAAAGCATATTGCGAGAGTAAGAGTGATTCTTCTCCTTCTATTTTTGGAATATTTGTTTACTTTCAAGTCTTCCCAAAATTGCAAGTTTTTAAGTTCTCTAAGCCTAGTTAATGGCGTTTCTATGAGTTCTTCTTCTAGGAGTTTTATAAGGGTCCAAATCTAATAATTTACATTGTTGGATATAAGTTATCCAAGTATTCCATAGGGTTAATCTATCTCATTTTCTTTCTTTTTATTTATCAATTGTATATATTCCTTTATTTTGAAACTGACTTGGTTTAATTCTATATCTTGTTTTTTCTAGATTGAACACACTTTTTGGGCAATTCCATTCAACACACTCATCCCAAATACAATATAGTAAGCTCATTCTTTCTTTAATTTTTCTTGGGGTATTTATTTTAAGCTCTTATAACTTAACAATAATTGAGGACTTTAGGCCACCTCCTTCCATAAATTGAATCAATTTGAGATTTTTTCCCTTTTTATTATGTGAGTGAAGCATATTATTAGAGTAACAGTGATTCTTCTCTTGTTATTTTTGAAGTCTTTGTTTACTTTTAGGTCTTCCTAAAATTGCAAGTCTTCAAGTTCTTTAAGCTTGATTAGTTGCACTTTTAGGAGTTCTTCTTCTAAGGATTTCATAGGGGTTCAAGCCTAATCTTTAGCATTTTTAGATATTAGTTGTTCAAATGGTCCATATGGCTAATCTATCTTTTCTTTTTCCTTCAATTTGCTCAATTTATTTATTTTCTTTACTTTGTTTATTTTGAATTTGACTTGGTTTATTTCAATATCTTGTTTTCAGTTTAGAACACACTCTAGGTTAAGAATTTCATTTAACACATTCACTTTTCCTCTAAGCCGGTTATAATACAATAAACTCATTCTTTCTTTTATTTATTTTTTTAAGACTTTCAAATTTGACTTCTTGGTTTCTTGTGCAAGATCTTGGGTTTTTCAAATCACTTATTAAATAGAAAAAAATTTACTACATTTGTAAAATAAAGTTTAAAATTATTTTATCAAAATATTTTTCCTTTCATTAAGGATAAAAAGTGGCATTTAAAAAAATAATTGCTCAATTTTTTGGTTAATTACAAGAGGAAGTATCCCTAAACAAATTAACTATAAACTAACCTTAAGAAAGCAATACCCACTACATCCACCATTAAGAGGCTGATAGTCCCCTATGGTGGTACACTAAAAAATTGAAGTCCGTCAAATAAATTAAATAAACTCCTTTTTGCCAGCCAATTTGGAACAAAATTTTTTTCCCAAGAGATATACTTTATTTTCCAACACCAATCTTTGTGTTGCATTCCCTGATTGTATATGATAATCAGTTTTAGCTACTAACATGTTATCTCTTCCTTAATATAAAGAATATTATATTTCAAGAAATTGTGCTACCAAGCTATCTGTTCCAGAATAACAACTCTTGTTTAGAATAATTGTTGTTCAAAATAACTATTGTTTGAGAATAGTTATGTCTAAAATAGCTATTTTCAGAATAGAACTTTAGTTAGAACAACTGGCATCTAGTGTAATTTTTATTTGAGAACAACTAAAGTTTGAAATAACTCTTGTTTAGAATAATGACATTTCATGAATAGCTATGTTTAGAACAATTATTATTTGAAGTAACTTGTATTTAAAACATTTGTGTTTTTCTGAAAGAGTCATTATTCAAAACAAGCTTTACTACATAGAGCATCACTACAAAACAACTCTTTTTCGAAACAATCTCTACATTGAAAACAACTATGTTGAGAAAACTCAAGTTTTGAACAAGTCAAAATAACTATTATTTAAGAAGAATTCTCATCCAAGAACAACCATCATCTCATGTTTCAAGATATGTTATGTGAATTCTCCTATTAATCTTTTCCTGTAACATTGAGAGTTTTCCTTTCTTTTAGAAACATAGTGAATTCTTCTTCACTATTCACTATTCACTATCACCAACAAAACCTTTCACTATCCCTTCTTAATCATTAATGCAATCGTAATTGAAAATTAATTACATTATTCATATTAATTACCAACCTTGTAACTCTTATTCTTGAAATATTATAAATAGAAGCCTTTCACAACTAGTGAGGGGACTTTTGGCACTTTTGACATTTTCAACTTTTTGAATTCTCAAAAGATTCTCTCTAGAATTGTTTTAATCTACTTTTTTATTAAGCCTGATCATTATTCATATTTTTCTCTCTCCACCCTACAGACCACCACTTGTTGTGTTTAGTGTTAACGGGCCTACTCTGGTCTTCCTCTACACCTTCTGGTACATCTCATTCACTTATTTGCAATTCTTTCTTTCTCTATCAAAAGAACCCTCTACAATATCTATTGAAGAAAAAAATGATAATAATCATCTTAATCGAAGGATACAAGTTAGACTTAACAAGAATCTTCCTTTTACCATTGTTCTGAGCAAGATTAATTCCATGGAAAGTGGCCCAAAGTTCTACAGCTTTACTTTAGCATTTTACACTATGAAAAAGTGAACTAATTTATTCATAATGTTATAACAATTCATTTACACACTTATGTAAGTTTTCCCTCGTCTTATAACACTATTTTATTTTGATATCGTCGTCGTCAATATTGTTCCTAATACTAACAAAATGAGCACAAAGGTCATTGTATGTTAAAAACACGAGCAACATAATTATTTTTGTAACAGTTTGGAAAAAGAAACTATTAACTTTATGAGGTGGACTTACTTAAATGGTATGGCATTGGTTTAAAATATGATGTGATATTATTAAGTGATGTAACATATTCATTCAACCTATTGTAGGTTAATTTGAAATGTTGCATTTAACTAGTGAATAGGACATGAAATCAGATCGAGTTGAATGCGATGGTTTGGTTAAGCTACAATTGGTCAATTGAACATGTCACATCATTTAACAATGACACACCATAGTTTAAATTATTAGCATAATAATGAGGAAATCTTTAGACTTTTGAAGTTTTAAGTTCAAATCATATCATATTTGGGTTCATCTAAAGTTATTTTTAGTTGAATTAATTATTGAATTCAATGTTTTTAATTATGTAAACCTTGTATAATGTTTTACTAGATTAAAATATGTCATAAGTTTTTATACTTTTTGTAAGTTTGTAATTTATTCCTTCTACTTTTATTTTTAGGAATTTACTCCCTCAACTTTTCAGATTTTTAAAATTCAAGTTTAACTACTAACACTATTGAAATTATTTTGTTAAATTCAGTTTCACTACAAAGGACATTTTTTAGTTTTGTTACTACCAATTGAGTACTTTTTTTCATTTCAAAATGTCATACTTACAAATTTAACAAAATAACAGCAGCAACAACAACAACAACAACAACAACAACTATAATAATAATAGTGTTAATAATTGAACTTAAATTTTGAAATTTGAAAAGTAGAGAAACTAAATTCCTAGAGATAAAAATAAATAAACTAAATTCCAAATTTATGAAGAATACAAGAACTTATTACATATTTTAACCTTATCATATATACATATAGTATAGCAATATAAGGTTATAGAAAAAGGAAACAAAATGTATGTGACACAATCTATATGCTACCATTTGGCGCACTAATGTAATGACAACGATAATTAATATGTTTCATTAAAAAAATCTTATAGATTATCATAAATACAAGTTTCGATATTAAAGTAGAAAGATTTATTCAAACATAATCAAAGATTACAATATTTTAAATAAAATGTAAAAAAGAGAGAGAGAGAAAGATTTTACTTAAGGTAATCAACAAACTTTCATATAGATTACAATTAAGATTTTATTTTGCAATATTTACTTAGTTTATATTCATTGTTTAGAGTGTATATCAAAGATAAATATAATATTATAAAAATTAAATATTATTAATTTTAACATTAAAATAAATTAACTTAATAATATATATAATAAATAACATATACAAGTTATTTATATTATTATTTAAATTATAATATACTAATATTAATATTTATTTTTAAAATTAAATAACATTATTATAATCAATTCTAAATTTGTTATATATTTTTGAAAAATATTTTGAATTACATTATTTTTTTATTTTTTGAAGAAATTCATTAATTATGTTAAATAAAAATATATAAAATTAATATAAACAATTGATTCGTGCATCAAACTAGAATACAAACTAGTTATTGTTATAAAATAATTGTAAATTAAACTGTTGAAGTGTGGCAGTTTAATTATTAAATTATTATTATTTATTTTATAAAAATTAAAATTATTAATCATCATATTATTAAATATAACCTTTTACTTTTACTTTTATTCATATCTAAAATTTGTAAAATTGTATTTTGTAAATGTTAATAAACTAATTTTTAAAAAATAAATTATTATTAATTTAAATGGAAATAAAATAATTTATTTAATGAAAATTATTAACAAATATTTTTAAGACTTAGTTTTTTTTAAAGAATTTTAAGTCTTATTATTAGATAAATAATGTTTTGTAAAATATTCCCATGCGAAGGTGAGAATTATTTTAGTTTTAATTAACTATATTTACATTGTAATTGGTTTAGTAGCTTATCATTGAGTTGAGAATGTATAATATGGGCTAAACTTGTTTCTAGGCCGGGTTATTCATCTAGGTCCGAAGAGCCGCTTGAAATTTAAGAGCGTTTAAGAAAAAATATTAGGTCTAAAAAATGGGCTTGGGCAAAAAAAAATTAGGCCTGTTTAAAAGATGGGTCAAGCTCGAGCTTTAACATTAAAGGTCTAAACCTGACCCAACCCATTTTTAAGTTTATAATTTTTTATATTATGTTATTTTTATATATTTTATGTAAGTTAGAACACATTAAAAAAATAAATCTATACTAAATATATAATATTACTCTTATGTAAACATTAAAATAATGTTAAGATGAATAAATAAAAATGTATAAAATTATTAAATATTAAAATAATATAATATAAATATATTTTTTTAAAAATAATATGGGTGAGCCTAAAATGGGCTTGGGTTAGGCTTTTGCAAATATGGACGAGTTTCAACAAAGTTTTATGCTCATATTTCGGATCGCGCCGAGCTTGAGCAAGCATAAAGTATGTCAATATCATGCTTAGAACCGGCCCAAACCCAGCCCGGACCATGAGCACCTCTCATCTAGAGAGTGATGGTGGTTAAAACGTTGGAGGGCTATAAATTTACTTTAGCTAGATTTTTTTTTTTGATACAATGTTTAAAATTACTTGTAATCTCATTGCAACCCTTAAATAAGAGGATAAACGCACTAAAGCGTGCTTGAATTCACGTCCTTTTACACTAACAACAATATCAATACCAACCGAGCTAAGGCTTAGTTAGTCACTTTAACTGAATTTTCAAACAGTTTGTTTTAATTTAAAATTTAAAATTATTTTTTCTTCAAAAATATTTTATTTTTAATTTATTTTACCAATTTTATTTAAATATTTTAAAAAAACTTATTTTATATAATAAATAAATTTATACACTTATATAATTACTAAATGATTCATTAAAATGTAAAAAGAATATTATGTAAAGTTAATATACATCAATAATTTATCAAAATATAAATTTTTACATTAATTTTTTTTTCGTTATTTTTGTCTTTATATCATCATGACAGTTATTTTCATACCCAACATCATTTTTCTAAAAGCTCTTAAGTTACAGTTATAGAAACTGTTAAAATTCACAAGACCCATGATATGAATGAAAAGAGTTAATATAAAAAAAAGTATTTATAAAATTTAATTAGAGCTGAAGTGTAAATGTTAAGAATGATGGTTTAATTACAAGAATAATATCAGTTCAAATATTGTAGAATTTCATTAATGTTATATAAAAAAGGTAAAAGATTTGTAAATAACATAATTTTTTAAATCATTTTATAAACGAATTGAAATTTGATTGATTGATGAGTAATACAATTCAATTAAAATCTTAAATAATAATAATAATATAAATTTTTATCAAATAAAATAAATCAATCATTATAAGTAATAACTAAACTCATACTGACAAATTAGAATAAAATTAGTAATGAAATTTGACTTGAAACTCAAAATAAAATTAAATAAAAACCCATGCAGAATGAAATTTAAAGTTTTGGAAAATCGTCTTTCCAAGTAAATTTAATTTCAGTGTGGATGCTGTCATCCCATCCATTCACATTTTCATTTTGTGCATTTGGTCTTACTTGAAGAGGAAGAGGAAAAACAGAAAAGAAAGAACAATGAAATTATTGGGTAGTGAAATGATTTTAATGATTTTAAGGGCACCGAGATCACCGGAGTCGTTGAACTTTTCTCCTTAATCAATGCTGCTTCTCGATAACGCCTTAATTAACGGAGCGGCTGTACCAACCACTACTATTTTATTCACGATTCAAATTTCTAAACGCATCGAGTATTAACCATTATTATTTCATGAAAAACAAAAATTAGTAGTCTAAATGAGTATATCATTTTAATCTTTTTCTTTTTAGACCGAATTAGGACCTACAGTTGAAGACCACAAGCTAAAATGATACTTTTTTTTTTAGTTATTTCAGTAACACTCTTTTTTTTTTTTTTATCATATCACCTAATTAATATGTGCCAGTGTCATTTTTATTTAATATTTAAAATGTAAATATTTTTGGGTATAAGGTTGTTAATTTATTTCATTAAATAAATAAAAATATATAATTAAAGAATATATTTAAAATTTTTAACTCTAAACCCACGATACCCTCCCCTCTTCGCTTCTTCATCCTCCATCCATATCTCCTCCATGTTCTCTGCAAAACACAACGAAATAAATGGTACTTTTCATGTTACCTCCTGTTTCCAAACCCGTAGTTTTTTTTTTGTCAATCTCTTGAATACTAGTTATTCTTCAAACTCACAAAACTAATAATTCTTTCCAAAGAAATTTCATATGAAAAAATTACAACGAAACCCACTCAACATCTGACCTCAAAAACATTTATTACCTAAAAATACAATTATGAGACCACACTATTCCAAAAATGGAAAGCACTATAATGGATTTCCAAATAAAAGAAATGAAAGCTTTAAAATTTCAACACAACCGTTTCGACTCTTAAGAAAAAGAAGGGTTTTGGGTGAAAGAATGGTATTATTTTCCCTAACATAATCATGGAATGAAAAGGTTTATTCTTGGCAAAGCTGTTTTAATCAAATTGTTATGAATATTAAAAGTTGTAATTAATGAAATACAGTTCATCTTAACACTTTTGCAAATTCTGGAGATTTTCTTATTTCTTTAAATTAAAAAGTCAATTATTTATTATTATTATTATTTCAATTTCCTGAATATATATTTTGAGATTGCAAGGGATAATTAAAAATTCAACGTGTGGCTGGAGGATTTGATAGAAAAAAATAATGGTGTCATGGAGGTGCATAAAAATAGTACCACTTCCCTGTTAGTTTAAAAGAAAAAAAAATTAAGCATCAAATATAATTTGCCAAGTCTATTAACCCTTTAATAAATGATTTATGTATATTTATTATGTTTATTAAGTCAAGAACAATATTTTAAAGCTAGTTTATCAAATGAATTGAGCACAAGTAAAGGTTTTTTTTTTCTTATTCATGTTCATGAACAAATTCATTTATATTTATTATATTTTTCTACCACTCAGACACGTGTTAGTACTAGACACAACATTGAGCTATGTGTTAACTCCTTTTGAAGCAGTGCCTCTGCAAGCCACCTGTCCTCAACCACCCTCTCAACTTGGAAGAAGGCACCTATTCATATCTAAATATGAACGCACTTCTAAGACAATAAGGAGTCTATTTAGGCATAACTACCTCATACTGATAAAGACCCACGATATATGTTCATGATTATCTTTTACACATTTAGTGAGACTAAATGTATATCTTGTCACGCTATATTAACGGACAAGAGGACCCCATATAAATACCTTGAAGATAGATGAAGAAGGGATCAATTTTCTAGCACCCTAGAGTTACTCTAAGCAAGTCCCTTCTTAATTAGGATATTCTTTTGTCCTTACTCCAACTCTTGGCCTTTATAGGTGAACCAACCTCTTCCACACCACTGTGATCTCCTCCTTGTCCTCCTCTTTTGTTGTACCATGTATTAACAATTGATGTGGTGAGCATGGAGTGAGATGTCTTAAAATCAGAATGATGTTACACATAACCTTATTAACATGAACAACAATGCCAACCCTGCTAGTTCCTCCACCTTAGTGAATGGAAATAATGTCACCAACATTGAACTTCCCTCAACCCAAACCAAGATGTTAAGCTTAATAATCACCAAGAAGGGGTGAATTGGTGTTTTAGAAACTTTAAAAAAATATGGCAATCAAAGGAGATTCAATAATTTATAGTAGTTTAGCTAAAATTACCTACCTCCACTACCTTAGCTTACCATAACTAAGGATTTCTCAAGTTCACTATAGTCAAACCTTTCAATGATGGGGTTTAACTTTTACAAAGCATTATCTTTTCACTAGGCAAGATAGAGCCACTCCCCTTAAGGTTTTCTAACCAAAAACCTTAGCAAACCTTTACAAAGATGAGAAATAAGAATAGGGATAAAATACTCCTATTAAAAGAAGATATTACAATGACAAAGCTCACTTAACACTTGAAAAGAATAAGAGAGATGGTTACTGAAGTGTGTGTGTGAAGAATAAAGAGAATATAAATGAAAAGATTGGATTTTTTTTGTAATTGACTTTACAAACTTGTTTCTTGTCTTCAATGTGGAGCTATCAACTTGTATTTATGCCTTCTAACAAACTTTGAGCCATTTGGAGACGTTGGGAGTCAATTAGAATTGTTGTTGCAATTAATCCGTGCATTAATTGTAGATTGCAAACCATTTGTAATGATACAAGTTGACTTGTGCCATTCGAAAGTTATGATTGTTGGAGCTCGATGTATCAATTGGAGACCACTTGTATTGGTAGATGTTTGAGGGTTTCAAAGGTTTAGACTTGAATAGATAGCTATATCAGTACAAGGTGCAGTTGATACCAAAAATTGTTTACTAACTCTGTTGTATCTGTAAAAGTCCCCCTAATTATCAGTAGAAGTCCGATGCTTGGCTTAGAATGCTCTCTAACTTAACTCTACCAGTAGAACTCAACCTAAGTATCGATACAACTAGGGTTGTATCGGTTGAAAGGTTCCCAAGTATCAATAGAAGTTTAGAAGGATTCTTGGGTTGCTCTTTGACTTGGTTCTATCGATACTTATATGACCATGTATAGGTAGAAGTCTTCCAAAGTTGTAAAATTTGTTTTGAATCAATGTTTATCAAAGGCATTTTGTAGATTTAAGTTTCTAAACACTTCAAAAAAAATGTTAAGAGCTTTATATCAATTCATTGCAAATTTGACAAAGGGGAATTTATAAATTGACTTTGTTATATCAAAACATTTGAAATTTAGGGCTAACAATCTTCCCCTTTTTGATATAGCAAACCATTGAAAATTTTGCTAACTCCTCCTTACTTAAACATTATTTTCAAATTAAGCCCCCTTACTTAGTTATATTGAAGAAGTCCCCTTTAGTATCGATAGAAGTTTGGTGCTTGGCTTGGGATGCTATCTGACTGACTTCTACTGGTAGAACTCCACCCAAGTATTGATAAGAGTATTCTAAAGTTGTAAAATTTTTTTTTGAATTAAGGTTTTTCAAAGGCATTCCGTAATTTTAAGTTTCTAAACACTTTGGAAATAATATTAAGAGCTTTATATCAGTTTATTGCAAATAAGGGAAATTTAGAATTTGACTTTGTTATATCAAAACATTTGAAAAATTAGGGCTAACACAAAACATCAACTCGCGTAGCCATGTCCACCATAAAAGCCCTGACTCGGGTCTTGAATGTTCTCAACACTCTATCAGCAACCTAGCCACTATGGCCTTCCTTTTAATTCCCAACACCCCATCATCTCTTGCCATCCCACAAGATCCTAGAGATGACCTTATAAAGCAAATAATCTCTTATTTAGCTTCCCAATATCAACCTACTATTATGGTCATTCCTCTAGATCAAGCTTACTAGCAACAACTTGTAGCTCAATAACATCAATCCCAATAATAACAAGAGCGTCAATAATTGCTGGATTAGTAAAATGCTCGTAATGAACAAATGATTATAGAGTTATGTACAACTAAAGGCTTTATTAAAGGTGGTAATTTATCCTTTCCAATGGAACCGAAAGGTACGACATAATCTACTTTTCGAAAAGATAAGAATGATTGTAACGAAAATGAAATAGTATAAGATCTTCAAGCTATCAATCGTCTGGAGTGGGAACCCTAAAATAAGATTGTTTTTATTAAAGAACAAATTGTAGCCATCATATTGGAGCTCTTACAAGAGGCTAAAGGTTCAAATTCCGAAGAAGTTTCTTGTTGCTATGCTTATGAATCCTTAGCCCTTCCGTGTTACTCACAACCTTTTCGTTTCTTTCAAGTTCCATAAGTTGTATTCTACTAGTACGGGTGATCTAGAGGACTACCTAGTTCACTATATCAACCACTTGAATATTCTTGGGGCCTTTGACATTATGGAATGCAAAGCTTTCTTTATCACCTTTTCTAGCACCGACCAACAGTGGTACTTATCACTTCCCTCGAGGTCCATCAATAACTTTGATTAGTTAGTCGGGTTATTCATGAGTACAATTTTAGCCAACAAAACTCTAGTGAAATCCCTAGCTTAACTTATGTCCATCCGAAAAAAGGAGAAAGAATCCCTCCATGACTTCATGAAGAAATTTAATACTACCACCATGATAACAAAGGTTGTTCCTAATGCTCTAACCATTAAAGCCTTTTCATTAGAACTACTTATAACTCATTGTTAACCTTTTGAAGAAGTTATCTTTGTTATACAAAATGTTTCACCATTTCATAGAGGGTGATTAGATGGAAATAGATCAAGTCAAATAATCTATGCAAGTAACCCAAAGGTTTTACTTTCCTAAATGATCTCTCCCTCCACATCACCATCAGTCTCTAGCATGCTAGTACGAGCCTCAATAGAGGACTTGCTATTTGGTAGGTGGCAGGCAGTTCTGATAATGTAACCCTCCATAGCAAGGGGGTAGGCAGGTGGTTAATACTATAAGGCCACTTGGTCACTTAGGACCCGTACGTAAGGGACAATCGTCCTAACTAGTATCAATAAGAATGTGACCTATATAATTGTCATCGCACATAAAATCAACTTAATTATTCCCTTACCATTGTATTTGTCCAAGTTAAGAATTAAGGAATCTTACCAAATCCTTCCATTATTCCCTTTAACCCGTGTCAAGATAACCCACCCTTTCATTACCGCTATTATAATGCTAGAGGACATATTACAAATCAATGTGTCCAACTAAAATATGCTATTGAGGATGCTATTCAATAGGGCCAACTTTAGTAATATGTGTTCTAATATGCCTATCCACTAAATAAGAAAAATAATTAAGAAGATGAAACTCTTCAATAATTGACATGAAGACAAAAGAAAAAAAGGTTAATACACAGAGTTATATATGTCTTGATTAGTGACAAGAAAGAATGGGCCACATTAAGCTCCAAATAGAAGGTTCACTAGCACAACATTTGATGAAATTAGAGATGAATACTCTAATGTATTGAAGAAAGAACTCTCTCAAAGTATATATTTCTTAGAAATATGTACAACTATATATATATATACATACATGTAGGATTTAACAGTTAAGGAAATAATATCTCTTAAAAATCTCTAAAAATATCAGATGTAATATCTAAAGATATTATTTAATAATATCAAATAATCAAAGATTCTCAACACTCCCCCTCAAGTTGGTACATAGATGTCTCGCATGCCTAATTTGCAAAGAAGATTATGATAAGTCTTATAGTTAAGCCCTTTAATAAAAGCATCAGCCAACTATTTTTTGGATGCTAGGTAAGATAGACTTAAGGTACCACTGGTTACTTTTTCCTTGATAAAATGATGATTTATTTCGATATGCTTGGTTCTATCGTGCTGTACTGGATTTTGAGCTATGCTAATGGCCATCTTGTTGTCATAGTACAAGGTTGATCTATTTTTGTTCAACAAATTCAACTCTTCTAATACTTTTTGTAGCCATAAAAGCTCACAAACTCCTTGAGCCATGGCCCTATACTTAGCCTCTACACTTGATCGAGCCATAGCACTTTGTTTCTTGTTCTTCCAAGTGACTAAATTTCTTCCCACAAGAGTACAATAACCCATTATAGACCTTCTGTCATTAAGAGAGCTAGCCTAATCTGCATCTGTAAATACTTCTATCTTGATATGACTATTTTTGAGAAAAGAATCCCTTTTCTTGGTGCAAACTTCAAATAGTACAAAATTTGCAATACTGCTTACTTATGAACTTCGCAAGGATCATGCATAAACTGGCTTACCAAACTAACAACATAGGCTATATCAGGTCGAGCATAAAGTGAGATAAATTAAACGTCTAACGAGTATTTGATATCTCCCTTTATCTACTATTTCACCGATTCCTGCTTGTAACTTATGATTACTCTCAATATGTGATTCTGCTAGTTTGCAACCTAACATGTCAGTCTCTGTCAGAAGAATTAAAACATGATTTCTTTGGGAAAAATTTCCATCTTTCGATCTGGCCACTTCTGTTCCGAGGAAATATTGTAATTTCCCAAGTCTTTGATTTCGAATTCCTAAGCCACTTATTTCTTAAGCCGGGCCATTGCTTCCTTGTCATCTCCTGTCATAATTATGTCATCAACATAAACTATAAGGAGAATAATATTACCTTTGTGATGTTTTATAAAGAGGGTATGATTAGGATTACTTTGTAGATAGCCAAATGACACTATGACCTTACTAAATCTATAAAACTAGGCTCTAGGAGATGCTTTGGTCTATATAGGGCATTTTTCAATTTATATACCTTCCCTTGAGTATCTTTATCCTCAAATCCTAGAGGAACTTTTGTATACACTTCTTCTTCTGGGTCTCTATGTAAGAAGGCATTCTTTACATCAAACTACTGAAACTCCCTATCGAGATTTGTTGCACATGATAAAAGGATCCTAATTGTGTTCAATTTATCAACTGGAAAAAAATGTTTCTTGATCATCCACTCTATATGTCTGAGTCAATCTTTGCACTATTAATCTGGCTTTGAGTCTTTCAATTGAACAATCAACCTTATACTTTATAGTGAACAACCATTTGTAGCCAACCAATTTCTGCCATTCAGTAGGATTAAGCAGTTCCCATGTCTTATTTTTTATTAAAGCCTTTATTTCTTCAATCATAGCCTTCTTCCATCTTGGATCAGTGATAGCCTCTCTCCAATATTCTAGAACAGACATAGAGAACAAAGAAAAAGCAAGAGCTCTGTAGGATGGAGACAAGGAATCATAAGAGACAAAGTCAGAGATAGGATGTAAAGTGCAAGTTCTAACACCTTTTCGTTGGGCTATTGGTAATTCCAAATCAGTAGCAGCTTGAGGTAAAGAAGACTTACTTGAGAGTGAAAAGTCGTGGGATAAAGTAGATTGTATGATGACATCTTCTTTCTTTCCTTTTTTGGTGTATGCCCGTAAATTAGGCCTATCCAACAACCGTTCACTAGTCTTCTCTTGAACCAAAGTCTCTGCTAGAACTAAATTCTCCCTCGAAAGAGTAACAGAACAAGGTGTCATCTCTTCATTTTCAACAACCTCCCCCTGAAGAGATGGTTGTGATGAAGAAAAGTAGGGTTCATTCTCATGAAATGTTACATCCATACTTACATAATACTTTCTAGATGGCAGATGATAACATTTGTAACCCTTCTGTGTGGGAGAATATCCAATGAAAACACATTTGTTTGCGAAAGGATCTAGTTTGCTCCCATGTTAAAGATGGACGAAGCAAACACAACCAAAGACCTTTGGTGAAACTGGGTAATCTATCTTGGCCTAAAAGGTTTCTATGGGGCTTTTAAAATCAAGGACCTGAAGAGGTATCTAATTAATGAGATAAGTCGCAACCAAAATCGCATCCCCTGGTAAGGCTTTAGGAGATTCATTATGAACATAAGTGATTTAGTAACCTCCAAAAGATGTCGATTTTTTCTTTTGTCAACACCATTTTGAGCACTTGTACCTAGACAACTAGTCTGATGCAAAATCCCATATGATTTCAAATAATCATTAAAGTTATACTCAGTTCCATTATCATTTTGTAAAATTTTAACCTTAGCATCAAATTGAATAGTAATCAATTTATGAAAAGAACGAAAATAGGAGAAAACATTACTTTTGGATTTTAATAAAAATACCAATGTCATCTGAGTGCAACAGTCAATAAAAGTAACAAACCAATGATTACCGGATAAAGAAGTAAGGCGAGTAGGGACCCAAACATTCGAATGAATAATCTAAAAAAGAAAAGTACTTCTACTATTACACAAAGGAAAATTGTTTCTTATATGCTTAGCAAACTTAAAGGTATCACAAACTAAAGAGTCTAATTGAGTTCTTGAAAACAAATTAGGAAACATCTTGGCAAGAACAGAAAATGATGGATGTCCTATCCGCCTATGCCACTAAATTATCTCTCAGTTGACATCTTTATTATCTCCCAATAATGCTTAAGGCATACTAGACAGTCAATTTAGGATATATAAGCCATCACACAATCTACCACTTACAATCGTATTCCCTGTTTGTAGGTCCTGAAAGACACAGTGATAGGGAAAGAATTCAAGTTTAAAATTGAAGGCTTTAGTGATAGTACTAATAGATAAAAGGTTAATAAGGAATTCAGGGACATAGAGGACAAAGGATAAACTAATATTGGGAGTACAAACAACAAAACTTGTTCCAGAGATGGAGGTAAGGGAGCCATCGGTTAGTAGTATACTATTTTTAGATGGACAAATAGTATAGTCAAATAAGTTTTTGTTTGACACTGTCATATGTCTATTCACACCAGAATCAATAATCCAAGGGTCAGTAGTAGATAGAGTAGTTAAAATAGTACCAGAGTTCACATGATTAGACTTGGTAATCAAGGTAGAGTCTAATTGAGATAAGAAGCATCAAAGATGTTGAATCTCGTCCGAGGTAAAACTTTCAGCTAAAAAGTGAACTTATTCTCTATTGTCACAAAGTTTAACAAATTTTCCTGAGGCGGAGAATTACCTCCTGTTTTCCACCATGACCACGAGTGGGGCGATCATGCAACTTCTAGCATGAATATTTAGTGTGCTGAGGCTTACCACAGTAGTCACACGTTAAGTGATCCTTGGTAGACTTACCAATTGATAGACCATCTTGGTTAGTAATGAGGCCAACTTTCTCTAAAGGTTGTTTATAGTACATAACACCATGACAACTCTACTCCTATTGTACATAGAAGTATGCCATGTGAAGAGAAGGGACTGGAGTCTTGCCACGAAATTGAACCCGAATCTGATCATCCTCAATATTCAACCTAACAAGAAATAAAAAAAAGCTTCTTTTCCACTACATTCTGAAATTTTTTGGCATCCTTAGCACAATTTGCTTGAAAATCTTGATAATTATCAAGTTCCTGCCACAACCCACTAAATTCAGTAAAATATTGAGGAATTGTTAGCTTTCCCTATTTTGTACCATGGACCTTATTATGAATCTAAAACAGTTATGCATCATTCCCAACATGAGAGTAGGTGAGAGCAGTAACATTCTAAATCTTTTTCGCAATATCAACCAACAAATAGGTTTTAGAAATATAGGGTTTCATAGAGTTGATAAGCCATGCCATAACAAGAGATTTCGTTGAATCCCACTAATTAAAGGTTGAATCAGTGAGTTCAAGTTTTGGCAATTTACCAGAGAGTACCCTTGTAAGCCACGAGCCTTGATAAACAACAAGCAGAACCTTGACCAAGTAAGGTAATTATGTCCATCAAGCTTTATAAGGCTAATTTATAATGAGGGATTACCAGTTGGAATCACGAGCTTCTCATCTATAGACATAATGTTGGTAAAAACAATTAAACCCAAAAAAAATCTGCTTGCACAATTAGACCAAAAATGCCTCAAAAGAAAACACCAAATATATCCAACACAAAAAACTTAGCCAAAAACACACCACCTCTTAGAGGAGAATAACCAAAAGAGAGTAGAGAGCATAGTGACGGTGTTAGAAAACACATGGTGGTAATAGGTGGAGTCCATGATCGGCTCGTAAAATGGAGTAACAGAACCTTACGATGATGCGTGAGGCCCACACGAGTCTTTTGGTCACCTGAGTTTGAGGTTTTTCCAACGAGTGGATTCCAACTCTAATGGTAAGGGCACTGAGAAGAAAAAATTAGGCTAGGGTGGACAGTACCAAATTTGTGTTTCTAGGGTTCATGGGGAAAAATTTTTAAATTAGAAAAACGATCCCAAACATCGGATAAAAAATCTAATATCATAATAAAATTAAAGATGAATACTCTAACATATTGTGGAAAAAACTCTATCAAAGTATATATTTGTTAGAAATATGTACAACTATATATACATGTAGGATTTAACAATTAAGGAAATTGTAACAGCCAGTTTTCAGTGAAATCAAAATAATGGTTTTGAGACCACAAATTTGATGAGTAAATTATTATTTTATTATTAGTTTAATGTTTATGGGATGTTAGTATGTAACACCCCTAGACCCGTACCCATCGCCGGGGGGTTAAGAGGCATTACCCGACATTCATTTAAGTTGACTCAACTTCACTCGCACAAAACATGTTATCACTACTTATGGGTGGCAGCTTAAAGAATATCAGGTATCCCAGTTTATGATATACATACCAAATGGTAACATTAGATTCCAAAAATTTCAGCATTTATTTTATTTAGATCTCATCCATGCCAAGCATACTTTTCAAAATAGCAACTCTCAAAATACACACCACTACAAACATTAATAACCATTTTCAGACTTAAAATCATATAAATATATATAACATCTTAGAAAGCCATTTTCGCATGGCTTAACATATTCACAACGTCGAAGTGACATTTTTCTCAAAATCAAAAGTCTATCCTATACATGCCATTATAAAGGTGTACGACTAAAATACCACTTTGAGGTTGGATAGTGTAGATGACTTTGACTTTAAGATCTCCGAGTCCGTAGCTGCCGTACCGAATCTGTAAGACAGAGTATTTACGACAAAACCGAGTAAGCATGCTAATACTTAGTAAGTTGCGAGTAATGAAATCAATAAAAAAAATAGCATAGTGATATTTAAGCATATCAATCACTTCCCTTGCCCAAATAGAAATATAACTAAATACTCCTCCTTTCTTTCATGACATTTTATCATGTGTTTATATCAATGTATTCAACTAAAATCAACCCATGGCCAAATAATGTTCATTTCAAGTTTTCATGTTAAGCTCATAAGTATACACATACATCTCATACACGTATAGTTAAGCTCTTATAATCAGAACTCATAATCAAGGTCAGATCATAAGCATCCAAGGTATTTTCAATAATAGCCAAAACATCTTCATCAGATATCAAAATCACAATCTAAATGAAGACACATTCTCGAACAAAGATAAATTACATACCTGGATAACGTACGGCATGTAGATACATTATTCGGATTATTTTAACCTTTATTCAGAAAATTTCATGCTTGAATGCTTATGAAATTCTAACTCTTATGTAACATTGGCACATATGCCTTTTGGAACTAAGTCCGGATTTAACTCTAGCTACGAGCCCTTTAGAAATAAGTCCGGATTTAACTCTGGCTACAAGCCCTTCAGAAACAAGTCCAGATTTAACTCTAGCTAAAAGCCCTTCGAAAACAAGTCTGGATTTAACTCTGGCTACAAGCCATTCAGAAACAAGTCCGGATTTAGCTCTGGCTCAAAGCCCTTCGAGACTAAGCTCAGATCATATCACATTTGAATATTATTCTTATTACTTGAATACAATCATGACATGTTTACCCACATACAACATTCGATTCACTAGTCATAAACAAAAAGGCACATTTCATTTCAAATGATAGCCAAACTCAATATAGCATTCGGCTTCCAACAATTTCACAAATATTCTTTTCCACCACATTATTCAAGCATAATCTATAAGTCTATATATAATATGCATACATACTATGAATTCATCATGTCATAAGCTAAGATTCATTACTCAAGAACTTACCTCGTAACTTTCTGAATAATTACGGGTCGGCTATTCTGTCACTTTGGCTTTCCCCTTATCTGAAGTTGTCCCTCGATGCTCTTGAGCTGGGTGTACAAAATTTCCCTCATCAAATCCCATTATAAAGGCTCATAGCCGAGTGTTCCTTAAGGTTAACAACACACACACACACATATAAATTATATATATACATGTATGCCATTATTTCCAAATTTTTGTCATGTTTACTACTGTTTCAAGTCACGAACATTTCTCATCTCTTTCACTAAGACATGATTCGGCCTTAGCAACACTTATTGTATTGAAACCCCTTAATAAAAACATATCACATAAATTCAAATTGAATTCTTCCTACAACCACATTCGGTAATATATATATATATATTGGTACAAATGTTTTAACATCTAAACTTCCACCAAATTGATACATTTATACCAAGGCCGCTTATACATAAATATATTTATGCAAAATGCACATACGGTCACACTTGAAAACCACCACTTATTAACACATAGGTTCTTTTATTCATAACCCTTCTTAGCCGAATAGTCTTCTACTCTACTACAACCATCGGTTCAATTAAACTTTAAACACCTCACAATTTATAAACAAAATATCAAATACCCCAAATTAGAACACACACAAGCTCTTAACTGAAAGTCACATAGGTCCCAAAATTCAATTTTAACATAAAATTCATTAGGCTACAACTCATTTCCTAGCCATTCAATTTACATATAAACATTCAACAAGATTTCTTTATGAAAAGAGCCTTAGCCGAGACTCCCCTCAACCATTTGAATCGTATAAAGCACCCTTTCCCATCATTTAAACTTATAACTTAAAAACACATGCATATAGGCATCATTTAACAATTTAAACACCCATCCAACCATTTAGCATCAAACTTCAACCTTATCAACATTTTAAACTTTTCCCCCTAATTGCCGAAAGCATCAATCCTCCCACATCCAAAGAAATCCAACGTATGGGCCATGTTAAAGACTTAGTGACCAACTAAATTTCATAAACAATTTACCAAAAACTAAAATGAACATACCTTGATTCAAGCTAGAGATATAGCCGAATGCCTTAACCTTTTTCCTCCTCTCTTTTTTTCCAACTCAATTTCGGCAATTTGAAGAACAAGTTGTCTTTCTTGTTCTTTTCACCACATTTCCTTATTATTTAATTAAACTATAATTTAATATATCCCACCAAGTCTTATTTATCAATATAAAATATAAAGATATTAACTAAATCATTGGTATGGCCGGCCACTAAAGTTAAATTGGGTAATTTGACATGCACATCCACTTATTTTACAACATTCTATCATTTCTCCCTTTAATTTAGCCACACACATTATCCTATCTTCTCACATAAGTCCTTTTTAATTAGAAACACATTCAATTGGAAAAAATCAAAGCATTAAAAATTTACACATGCATAAGCACATATTTTTGACTCAAAATATCTTATTCAATTATTTTAGTGACTCAGTTTAGCGGTCCCGAAACCACTT
This sequence comes from Gossypium stocksii, assembly GCA_020496765.1. Lineage (NCBI taxonomy): Eukaryota > Viridiplantae > Streptophyta > Magnoliopsida > Malvales > Malvaceae > Gossypium > Gossypium stocksii. The sequence continues at coordinate 35,046,357 of CM035623.1, read as the reverse complement.
CTCGACTAGGGTCGAAATAGGGCTGTCACATAGTAATGTCATAGTAAAATTTTGTTAAGAAATTTTAATGTTTGCATACTTAATTATGTAAAAAGGACTAAATTGTAAAAAACGTAAAAATAGTGTTCTAGTGGTTAAAGGGGTCTAATAGCTATGAAATATTAATCTTAGTGGACTTAAAGGACAATTAGACCACCAGTGTGGTTAGTGGATATCCATGATGTGGTTTTAATGAAATTTTAATAAGTTATTAAGGTTAATTTTGTAATTAGATAAAATAAGTTCATAATAAAAGATGAAATAAAACATTATCTTCCTCATTTTGAACCCTAAGAACCAGCCACCATTGTTGAGATAAGGTGAGAGTTTTGGCCAAGCAAAATTACCTTACATGTAAGTGATTTTGAGCCCGTTTTTAATGATTTTTATGTTTTTGAAGTCGTTTACCTTAATCTAGCTAGCCCAGGATTAATTTGTAAAACCATTAAAGATATAGTTGTTCCATGAATGCTCTTTTGTGATTCTTATATTTAATGGTAGATTATGAGTCCCAAGTTTTGTAAAGTGATTTTTGGTGAAAATTACATTTAGGGATCAAGTTAAATTCATGAAATGGTGATTTGTATGGACTGATATAGGTTCCTAGAGAATTCAGCTAGCATGTGATGAGGATTAAAATGTTTAAATTTCAATTTATAAACATAAGCACTAAATTGTAAAATATTAAAATGTTAAGGGAAAAATAGTAATTTTGTAAAAAATATGTAATATGGACTGAATTGAATAGTAGAGTTATTAAATAGATTGAATTTGTCTGTTTAGATCAAGATAGACTGCATACGAATTTAGATAGGGGAAAAGCATACGAAATTAGATAGGGGAAAAGCTAAAGCCTCGGACTAGTTCGACTTCTTTTTATGTCCTAGTAGTTGAGGTAAGTTCATAGTGTTATAATATGTAATGAAATTCTATTCGTGTACTTGTAATACGATGCTTCAATTATTACATTTTTAGAAGAATAATGATGAATTACACATACGTGCCCATGTTTGTACTTTGGTATCCCTAAATTGCACATGCGTGCCCTTGTTTGTACTTCGGTACCCCTGAATTGCACATATGTGCCATTGTTTGTACTTCGAGTACTCTTGAATTGCACATCCATGCCTCTGTTTGTACTTTAGTACCCGTAGATGTACTTTTGTACCCTTTTTAGACTTTGGTATTTCTGAATTGAATAAAATGTGAATCATATTCAATTTATTGTCAGATTAAATGATATGCTACATTCTTTTTAAGCTCTATAAGCTTATTCATTCTTGTGGAATCATTTTGTAGATCGTTGTTGCTGACACTTTGGACAGATCAAACCTTTAGCTCACATTATCTAACGACTTTGGTAGTTTTGTATCTCCTAGGGTAATGGCATGTATAAACTTATGTAGTTGTATTTGAGGTTGAAATGTATTTAGGATGTTATAAAATGGTGTTTGATGAATGTGTACATAATAATTGCATGTGTTTGTGTTTTGATGTCATGTATGCATAATAGGTTATTTTGGCATTTATAAGTTGTTTTGGTATCATTTGATGCCAGTTAGTTTGTGTCATTTTGGTACTTATGTTGCATGAAAGGTATGGCTCAAATGGTACGTTATGTTGAAGTGTTAATGATCATATTTGAGGTATGACTTGGTAAAAGTTGAGTTATGTTTTGTAACGTCCCTTGCCTGTAACCGTCACCAGACACAGGTATGAGGCGTTACCAAACCCACACTCACACGAACGTTCAATTACGACGATCAATTTCTACATAAACTTTAAAACCTTTTTCAAATTTATTCAAAACACTCTTATTATGGGCCTACGAGGCCCAAAAGATATATTGGGTACGATCCGGGACTAAATTGGAACTTTTCGATCACTCAGAAAAATTTGCCTCAAAACAAGGCACACGTCCGTGTGGGACAGGGACACGCTCGTGTAGGTAGGCCGTGTGGAATCATTTTTCAATTTGAACCTACAGGGGTTTTCACATGGTCGAGCACACGTCTGTGTCCTAGGCCGTGTCCTTCACACGGCTGGGGACACGCTCGTGTCTTAACCCGTGTGAAAAATCCTGGTATTTGTTTATGATGTCATCGCGAAGTTTTCGTCACACGGCCAAGCCACACACCCGTGGGCTAGGCCGTGTTAAGCACACGGTCGAGACACACGGCCGTGTCTCCACCGGTGTGTTTACTATTGGGCATTTAATTTTCATAAATTCAGGTGCAGGGGACACACGGCCTATTAACATGCCCATGGGGCTGGCTGTGTATCACACACCCGTGTGGACAATTATAGGCTATTTTCCAAGCTAATTGCCACTCAGAAACTCAAACCAATTCAAACCAATTTTGCCATTATTCAATATGGCACAATAACTCATTCAACCATACATATTATGACCTTCATACAACCAAATTTCATCCACCATCATCAAGCACACACATCACACCACATCCACATAACCATTTCAAGCTTTCACCGTAATATATTACATCATTTTGGCAAAGTATAACTTAACCTAATATGGCTCATTTCAAATGGCCAAAATACTAAATAATATTAACAACAATGGACCCAAAAGGACTATGACATGACCATAACATTAAACTACCTATACATGCCACAATTTTAAGTTTACTAGCAAAATACCAAATTGTTGTTGATAGTGTTGATGGAATCCCAACTTGATCACTGTACCTCGGGTTAGCGTGACGGACCTATAAGGGAAAGGAAAAAATGAAGGATATTAAGCTTAGTAAGCCTATATGCAAAATTAATGAGCATTTAAAACCAATAATTCATATAAGGTGGAAATAAGCTTTCTAGTGATCACATTAAAATTGAGATTATCACTTACTCATATGATCTTAACACATATTTCAATACAACATTAAGCACTTAGTACACATGACATTTTCATATAACTTGCACACACATATTCTTAACACACGGTTAAATCTTTTACATAAAATCACATTTTATCATATCAATTCAAATAACCCATTGAACCATGTGGAATGCTAAAGGATACATGGAATAAGGCACAAGTGCCACACATAATGTAGCCGAAGCTACCAATGATTTGTAGCCAAAGCTACCACTTAACACATATCACATAAAGGCTCAATGATGAGCTAATCACGGGTATGCTCACACAAGCTGACGGTATAGTCGAAACTACTCAGTGCTACTCACACAAGCTGACAGGTATCCACAACAAATGCAGGATTTCCTAGCCACTGGTATTCAAACTAGACTAGCACCCAGAATCACATAAACAATCAATCACAATCAATGATTTCCTAGTGACATGCCACTTGTATCCTAAATGATTCCTAAGGTTCAATTGGGATTTATCCTCAAATAACAATTTTATCAAATCATATATCAAACAATTCATTGTAAAAATTTTAGATATCAAATAAATAGAGAAATTCATCAAAATGACCAAAAATAACTCATTATTTGCATATAAGACTTACCTTGGTGCAAAATGCTAAACTTTACGATTTAGTCTGAAACCTTGCCTTTCCCTCGGTCAAGGTCAATTTTCCGTCTTTCTTGATTTTGAGCTTAAAAAGTTGGCAAAACCCTAGCTATGGAGACTCTTGAAATTCGGCAGTAAAGGAGGAAGATGGACACATTTTTGGCCTTATTTTCCCTTTTTATTTCTTTTAATACCCAAATGACTAAAATGCCCTTAATGGCTTTCTGTAGAAAATTTTCCTTCCATGGGTATTTTTGTCCATCATGCCATAAAATGGTCTAATTGCTAAATAAGGACCCCTAGTTTATGAATTCATTTCAATTTCATACTAATTGCTTCTAGAACACATATTTTGAAATTTTTGCAATTTAGTCCTATCATTCAATCGGGCCTTCTATTGGTAAAGTTTATTTACTAAATTTTCACTTATGCAATCAATCACACAATAGACCTTAAAACTTTATCAGAATAAATCTTTCTATGTCGGATTCGTGGTCCCGAAACCACCATTCTGTTTAGGCCCTAATTCAGGCTATTACATGTTTGATAATAGAAATGTGATCAACATATGTGTAACACCCTAAACCCGGCCTAGAAGTCTAGACCGAATCCAGGATGCTATATTGATCACCTAAGTGATCATGGGAAAAATTTTCAAAACATGAGTTCACATAAAACCGAATATCTATTTGCTTAAGTATCAACTAATAAAAATTACAGATAAGTTTAATACGTAGTCAAAATCAAATAAATGAGTAAAAGTTTAAAGCGGAAACTGTATCATAGTTTTATAAAACTTTACAATTCCAAAATAGTGTAATCATAATATACATTAGAAACATAAAACCGTAATAATCCTTTTTGAACCATGACTGTCCGAGGCCTTCGCGTACTAAGTCCAGTATCAGCATTTCGAAAGGTACCTGAAGGGGAAAAAGAAGGGGGTGAGCTACACGAGCTCAGTGTGAGATTAACACCAACTAACTACGGTAACATATATAGAAAGCTAGAAAGTAGTTTAGACGCGAAACATACTTACAGAGCTTTATAAAACCAGTTGGTACATTCACAATGGATGTATTGGTAGATAACAATATTTAGAGCATGTTAAAAAAACACTCAATCACACAATCACAATACCATTCAGTCTCAGTAGCAATAGTTCTCAATCAATCATACAGTTGCTATACTATACAGTTGGTCAGTTACAATCAATGTCTACAAACTCAGACAATCATATGTGTTTTTCAATCGGCAGAAATAGTTAGATGCACAGTGGTGTCATTCAGTCAAATAGAAGCATGCAATAGTTGTGATGCACGCAGATCACACAAACAAATGTGCATGTATGCAGTTGAATTATAGAATAACCCCACCCATCCAGCCAACACACCTCTCTGTCCATCCTTACACTTACTGTGGAGTTTAAAACAACCACCTATCCCTACACTTACAAGCTACCAAATGCGGCACATATCAGTATAATGCAGCTAAGCTGCCAGTCAATAGCTTAAGAGCCTTTCAATAAGTCCACGACCCTCAGGGTATTAGGATTGCCTATGACCCTCTGGGTATTGGGGCTAACAGTAAGCAGGTAAACTGCTAATCCATATATTATGCAGCAAAGCTGGCATATAAGCTGTACAGTGCCATGCGGTAAACTGTGGTATAGACAGTAGAACTACCAAATCAGAGAAGCGTACGTAGCATAGCTAACGTACCTACGGTACAGTGCAATGCGATAAACCACTATACCAGTAAATTGCAGCTGAGATACAAGATCAGTCAATGGTACATAGCATAGCTAACGTACATGCTATACGGTACAGTGCGGTAATCTGCTATACAGTCTAGTTGTAGTAAAACTACCAGTTCAGTTCAGTATCAGTCTTCTTTCTCTTCAAAACCCCATCCCAAAATGCTTTATGCACATGTATGTATGTATGCAGTCTCATGTACAAAATCAGAATACCAATTCTAGACAATCATTCAGAGGCAGACACTCGCATTCAATCAATCAGAATCAGAGATGAGCACACTCATTTACTTAGTTTCAATATCAGTCATGCCACACAATCATTCACTAGCAACACACAATTCAAGCCCAGAACAGAGTCGTAATTACCCTCATTAAAGTTTAGCTGAGGGTTGAAACATATAGTTTCACGATTACACTTAAATTTGACTTAAAACCAATCATTTGGCAAGATAAGGCCACACGCCCGTGTGCTCCGGCCGTGTGGAGCAACCCAGGCTATGTGGGTGTCCAAACACCAGTATAGAAGGTGGCACACACCTATGTGAAGCAGGGACATGCCGTGTGATCAAGCCGTGTAATTTACTATCCAATTTCACTAAAATTAAATGTGGGATAGACACAACCATGTGAGGATCTCACACGCCCGTGTGCCATACCAGACATGGTTGTGTGTCCAGAACACACGCCTGTCTAGTATCCCCAAATCAGCTACACGTCCGTGTGGCTAGGCCTTGTGACTCAAAATCACTGAATCCCTAATTCCCAAATTCCCACACCCGTGTGCCTAGGGGACACGGCCATGTGAAAATCAACAAAATCCCCAAATCGGCCACACGGCCATGTGGCCACTGGGGAGGTCACAAAACCACCCCAAAATAGCCCCAAAACCACCGTTAAAGCCACCAAAGTAGTTTTTAACATTTTCCACATTAAAGTATAACAATACCACCCACATTCCAAGCATACAATAACGAAATCACATCCAAAATCAACTTTTCGCAAAGTCGAAAAGAAAACGCAAATAAAATAGGGAAGGGTTCGAATCCTACACCTATTTTGACGACGAAGATGACAACAAAGGAGTGCAATCCCCGAACCATAGACAAAACATTCTTTGAGAATTATTTTTGAAATCAAAAGGGAAGAAATCGAAGGAAAGGAGAAAGAACGTGAAGAAAAGAAAAGTCAAATAATCCCCAATTGTAAAATAAAAAATAAAATAAAATAGAATGATATAATAAAATAAAAAAATTAAAAAAATAAAATACTAATTTAAAGCTAGTCAAAATAAAATGTTTCCAAAATACACACATAGGACTCGAACCCACAACCTTGAAGTTTGCTAACACTCACATAACCACCAGACTAACAGGCCCATCCTGTCACTAAATTACACAACTAACCACATATGTGCAGCCTCCTCACTGTTCTTATGCTTCAAATCTCAAAACTTCTAGGCCCAAAATTCGGGGTGTTACAATATGCATATTGTGGTAAATTTTTATGTTTGCAATTGAGGTGCCTTGTATGATATTTTGGTTGAATGGTTTTAGACTTTTGAATTGGTCATTTCATGTTGGTTTTGGTTATGTTTTGATGTTTTAATTTGGTGGTGGTTTAAAGGCTTTTGGATAGTTGCTTGAATTGGTGATGGAAATTGCTTGCTTTTGGGCAAATTCACGTCCACACGGCGTAAGACACGAGTGTGTGACTCAGCCTTGTATCTAAGCGGCAAGGCTATGTGTCCCCTGTAGGTTTTAATCCATGCAGGTTAGGCTGTTATATGACCTAGCACACGGCTTGGCACACTGGTGTATGGCTATTTCAAGAGTTACACAGGTGAGGACATGGGCCGAGACACGGTAGTGTGTCCCTAATTCAATTATTACGAGGCCTGAGACACGGGTTTGTGTCTCAGCCATGTGGGTCATATGACCGTGTAACCCCTATAGTCTAATTTTTTCCAATTTTGTCCAAAATTGTTTCTAATGTATTTTTAAGGCTTTATGGGCTCGATTTAGGGATGATTTGTATGTGGATGAATGATTTATATCATGTTTTTATCAATGATGTTTTAAGGTTCCGTTTGTACAGTAATACGGGTTAGAGGTGTTACAGAAATAATATCTCTTAATTAGAATCTATAAAAATATTAGTTGTAATCTCTAAAGATACTATTTAATAATATCAAGTAATCAAAGATTCTCAACAACGTTCTACCTGTCTTTATGTCAATCTAGAAGCCTAGACATTTGAGAATTTTTTAAAGGTAGATGAACGAGAAGTTCTAGACATAGAAGAAGATGATCCTTGTATCATCTCACCCTCCATTTCATCCTTTTAGATTAATAGAATCCTAGTAGATGGATCCCAAGGACAAAACATTAATGAAAGCTAATACGGTATATGACTTTGCCTGTAACAGTCCGTTTTCAGTTAAATCAAAATAGTGGTTTTGGGATCTCAAATCTGATAAGTAAATTAATATTTTATTATTATTTTAATGCCTATGGAATGTTAGAAACATTGTATAAAAATTTTGTTAAGAAATTTTGACGTTTACTTACTTAATTATGTGAAAAGGACTAAATTGTAAAAAGTGCAAAAGTGAAGTTCTATTAGTTAAATTCGTCAAATAGCTATGAAGCTTAAAAGGGAGAGTACTTAGATGGTAATTAGACCATTTGAGTGTTTAGTGGATATTCATGGCAAGGCTTACTTATGATTTTAAATGTTTTTAAAGGTTAAAAAGGTAAATGTGTAAATAAGGTTAAAATTTAATTAAACAAAAATCACTTCATCTCTTTCATTTTGCCATCCACCACTGAATTTTAAAGAAGAAAACCATGGAAGCTTGCTAGGTCATTCGACCAAGTTATTTTTTATTGCATGGTATGTAACACCCCTAACCCATATCTGTTGCCAGAATAGGGTTATGGAGTATTACTGAAGTTTATAATACAAACGGACAGAAAAATAAAATTCAAACATTTCATAACATATCAATAAGCATATTAAAACCAAGTCAAATCATACATATTGTCCCTTATACGAGCCTTTGAGGCCCTAAATATGTGTTAAAAACAAGTCAGGACTAAATAAGAAACTCAGAGAATTTTTCAAAAAATAGGAAAAATTTTAACACTGTAGGGGTCACATAGCCAAGAGACACGCCCATGTCTCAGGCCGTGTGGGCATTTGAGCTAGGGACACAAGGCCGTGTCCCAGCCTGTGTCCGTGCCCATGTAACTGTCTGACTTGGGTCACACGACCAATCAAGTACCCGTGTGCCAAGCTATCTACCTTTCGATGTAACCCTACACACCTATGTGCCAGGCAGTCTACCCTTCGAAGTAACCCCACACAATCACGTGCTAGTCCATGTGCTAGGCCGTGTAACAGCCTGACTTGCAACTCTTTGAAAGCTACAAGGGAAACACGACCTTATCACCAAGCTATGTGTTGTACACAGCTGAGACACACGCCCGTGTCTCTGCCCATGTGGACAAAAATAGGCCATTTTACAAGCCATGTTTCTCACCCAATTTGGCATGTACCTACAACCACAAATGCACCAATACATAAGCCATAATAAGGCATCAAAACCATGCATATTCTAGCCTTATATAAATGGTATGATCACATATAATCAATATGCCCTTAGGCACCTCAGATGACAATATATAAACATGTATAACTATGTATTCAATATGGTCAATTAATCAACTAACTTATAGGCATGTTTGCCTTAATACATAACATATAGTTACCTTACCAAAACATACCAAATGGTACCATATATACCACTAAATCATTAGCCTCAAAAATACATATATGTTTTCCATAGTAAAGTACCAATTCATAAGAAGTTATAAGACATATATAATATACACATTCAACTATCATTTCCCTTTTCATCAATCAAACACATTAAACAAATTATCAACCATATTAAGACTAATATTTACATGCCCAAAACTAAGCTCATAACATCATCAAGTGCCATATCACAAGCCAAGCCAAATGGCCATATACACAATCAAATATATATGCCAACATTAGCCAAAATACCTATACATGCCATTATAACCAAAATTAAATAACCAAAAGTACCCAAAAGAGCCGGTGGATAGTGTGATATAGCTCCAACAAGATTCCAACCCAAACAAGCTTCTGATTCACTATAAAATATAGAAAATAACATAGAGTAAGCATTTAAGCTTAGAAAGTTCATATAATATAGAATATAACTTACCATTTAATCACATATTAGGTAAATAACAAAGCATATCCAAACACAATTTGGCCAAATGCCTCAGTACATATTCAGCAACCATATTAGCCATGTAAACACATATATAAGTTAGTAATCATGGATGAACACAACAATTTATCAAATTCCATGTACATGTATCTTCCATTTCATATAGCTATATATCATGTAACATCATTTGTATGTATTTCATGCGTATACTTGTAATAGTTCGTATTGAAATCATATTGTTTCGTAATATTACAATGCCTATTGAACTGTTTAGAATACCATTGGATACTCGGGATAGCTTACACATAATGTGCTAGCTCATATAACTGTAATCCATCAATTCATGTACATATATACTTATACGAGCTGTAAATTGGTATGCTCACTCGAGCTGTAGATCAGTATGCTCTCACAAGATATAAATTGGTATGCTCTAATGAGCTATAAATCGATATGCTCTCACAAGTTGTAGAGTATCTGCAACACATGTAGGACCTCAGCCAAATCATGTAACCCTAATGACATGTCATTTGTATCCTACTGATTCCTAAGGTTCAAACGAGACTCAGTGTTTGCCGAACGTCGTTGGTTATGCAACTATGTAAATTTATAACAATTCACAATTCATAAAAAATTCAATATAAAACATATAAACACAATTTAGTCACACGAACTTACCTCGACGAGTATTCATAGATATAGAGGCAATTAATTCGAGACTTTCTCTTTGCCTCGATCTAACTCCATATGAGGTCTAACTGGATTTATACGGATAAATTTAACTCAATTCAACATATAATTCGTTCAATTTAATCCAAAACATTTTTTTGGAAAAATTACCATTTTGCCCCTGTACTTTTAATTACTTTGCAATTTAATCCCTTAGCTCAGAAAATGAAATTCATTCAATTTTACCCCTACCCAAGCCTAGCTGGTTATTATACAAACTTATAGCAGCCCACATATTTCATAATTTCACAAATTATACCATGGATTTATCATATTTTTCAATTTAACCCGTAATTAACAATTTCATCAAAAATTCCTTTACAAAAGTTGTTTATCTAACAAAAACCATTCATTTTCTATCATCAAACATCAAAATTCATGTATATTCATCAATGGTAAAACCCTAATAGTTTAAAAGTTTCACAAATTAGTCCTCGAGCTAGCTAGATTAAGCTACAACGAACCCGAAAACATAGAAATCATTAAAAAAGAGACAAAAATTACTCACATGCCAAGCCATCATATTCCACTATCATATTTATGGTCTAATTACCATATGAAGACTCTTACTTTAAGGTTCTATAGCTATTTAATACCTTTAGCTATTAGAACTCAACTTTTGCACTTTATGTGATTTAGTCTTTTTTATCAAATTGAGGATGTAAATGGTAGAATTAGTTAATGAAATTTTTATATGGTATTACTATCATATTTTAGGCAATAAAATAACGATAAAATAATTTTTTAACTTCAAATTTGTGGTCTCAAAACCAATTTTTTGATATCACTAAAAATGGGCTGTTACATGGCATGTAATTTTGTCCCGTTTTAAATGATTTCTATGTTTTCAAGATCATTGTAGCTTAATCTAGTTATCCCAGGGACTAATTTGCAAAACTATTAAAGGTTTAGGCTTTTACCATGAACATGTTTGCGTGCTTCTTGATGTTTAATGAAAGATTATGAGTCATTGTTGTTAAATAAACAAGTTTTCTAAAGAGATTTTTGATAAAAATGTCAGTTAGAGATTTATTTGCAAAAGTGATAAAAGTACATGGTAAAATTATAAAATTTTGATTTTTATAAGATTGTATAGGTCCCTAGTGAATCTAGCTAGCATGAAATATGGATGAAATTGCATAAATTTCAATTTACGAGCTTAAGGACTAAATGGTAAAGAAGTTAAAATGTTAGGGATAAAATTGTAATCATGCATAAATGTGGATTGTTGATTGAATTGGATATTTGATATTGATTGGAACACTTAATTGAATATAATTATTTCTTTAGATCAAGATAAATCTCAACCGGATCTAAATCGAGGAAAGGCGAAAATCATGGATTAGCACGCTCATACTTTTACGCTCTAGTTGTCAATGTAAGTTTATAGCATTTCTATACTTAATTGATTTTCTACGTGTTTGTTTACAATATACTTATGTAATTAATTGCTTACACTTAATTATTTCCCTGAATTGCACATACGTGCCCCTGTTTGTACTTTGGTATCCTTGAATTGCACATAAGTGCCCCTGTTTGTACTTCAGTACCCCTGCATTGCACATACGTGCCCTTGTTTCCACTCCGGTAACTTCAAATTGAGTAAAATAAGAGTTGCATTCGATTATTGTTAAGTTAAAAGATTTACTATGTTCTTACTAAGCTCTATAAGCTTATACATTTTTGTGTATTGTTTTGTAGATCGTTACTACTTACTTTTGGACGGATCGAATCTTCGACTCACACTATCCACTGATGTTGGTAGTTCTTGTGCTCTTTAGGGTTGTGGCATGTATATGTGGCTATATAGGTTGTTATTGTACATTTTGACAAAATACTAAACTAAGTTGTTAGACACTTTACTAAGGTTGTAAATAGGTATCTTTTTTGTACAATTAGAATGGTATGAAAGTATACACTTGTAGTTTGTCTTGGTTTGTTGGTGAATTAAGTTGCTATGCTAGAAATGGTCTTAGTTGTTGTATGTTTTATGATGATATGGAACTAGATTTGTATGTTGGAAGTAAGGTTAATTATGCATATGTTTTTATAAGTTTGTTTGATTGTGATTGAGGTGCCTTATAAGGCATATTGGTTGAATGGATTTTGGATCTTTTCAATAGGTTAAAAAAACATGTTTTAGTAGGTTTTTGGTGCATTGATCATATGTATATATGAATTATAGGTACTTGTTGGAATGGGTGAAAGAAATGGCTTGATTTTGGAAAATTTCTTGTCTACACGGCCAAAGACACGGGCGTGTGTTTCAACCATGTGTGACACACGGCCATGCGACATAGCCTTGTGTCCCCTATAGGCTTTAAAGGTTGCAAGTCAGATAGTTACACGGCCTGGAACACGAGCGTGTGAGGCTATTTTCGAGAGTTACACAACTGGCACACAAGCGTGTGGCTTGGTCGTGTGACCCAAGTCAAAGAGTTACAATGGCACAGACACAGGCTAGGACACGACCGTGTGACCCCTACAGTTTGAATTTTTCTAACTTTTTCCTCAGTGTTTCAAATGTTCCAGATTTAGTCTTGAATCATTTCTAAAGTGATTCCAAGGCCTCGAGGGCTCGAATAAGGGACGATACACATGTATATTATTAGGTTATGCTATGTTTATTGAAATGTTTGGAAATGAATGATTTTAAGTTACGTTTATTTGGTAATGCTTCGTAACCTTAATCCAGTGACAGATATGTGTTAGGGCCAATTAGCCAATCATGGTTAAGGAATCTATTACCTTTTTGGTGGTATTAGGCAATGAGGAACATACAATCACAAAGATAGTTGACTTTTTGGTGCACCATCCAGCCGCATATAATGCGATCTTTGGTAGGCCAATAACATAGATGGCCAATATGGCCATAACCACTTTGTAATAGCTTGTTTTTTAGTGCTGTCAGAAATAGTAGTTTTAGGACCACAAATCTGATGAGTAATCCATAAATATTATTATTTAATATTTATAAGTAAAATATAATATTATATTGAATGTTGATTTGACATTTTTTGCTAATTGAACGAGTAGTTAAGTATAAGTGGTTTGTCCCTAAAGTTAAGTGGTTTTAGAAAATGAGGTATTCAGACCTTGTTTCTATAAACCGAGCCTGTGAATATTTTTATTAAATATTTACGCAACTGTTATGTAGGTGAATTGAAGTTTGGTCCAAAATTTTAGTAATTGAATAGTTAATTAAGGAAAAATAACTAAATCATAAAAATCACCAAAAATTATCATTATTGATTACTAGTAATTAAATGGTTTAGATGGTAAAAGTGGGAGGACATATGAAAATTAGACCATATTAGGTTAGTGGTGGACAGTTAAACAAATTTCGTTAGTAAATAATGTAAAAATGTTAAAGTTTACAATTTAATTAAATTATAAAATAATAAAGCATAAAACAATAAAACAAAGAGTTGTCTTCTTTATTTTATTTTCATCAAAAACTCGATTCCACCATTAACGAAAGGCCAAAGCTTCGGTCAAGTTTTCTCCTTTTGCATGTAAGTCAAAATTAAACATGTTTCTTATAAACTGTATATTTTTGAGATCGTTGTAACTTAATCTATCTAGCACATGGAGTAATTTGTGATTCTATTAAAGTTTGGAAAAGTTGCCATTGATATTTTTGAACATTTTTAGTTTTTAATGGTTTAGTTTGAAGCTTGATGTTGAAATAGGACTATTTTGTTAAGTGAATTTTGTTAGCTTTACATTTAAGGACTCATATATAAAAATGTTAAAATTAGCATAAAATATTGTAATTTTTAAGTGATTGAAGGCTGATTATGGATGGAATTAGAATCAATTATGTGTATTGGGGCTTAAATGTGAATTTTTTAATAGTTTTGATTTTAGGGACTAAATTGAACAAAGTGTCAAAGTTTAGGGAAAATTTTTAAAATGAAAATTATAAGTCATATATATAAAAATGAATATGCTAATGCATTTTAATTTAATAAATTGAATTTAATTATTATATAGATCATGGATTGACCCGTACGGAGGAAAACCAAGAAAAAGGGAAAATTGTAAAATAGTCCCTACAGAAAAAGTTGCTTGCTGGTTCTATTAAGTAAGTTCATACGGTATGTTTTTGTTGAATTATTATGTATTTAGAATTATAATTATAATTTTGTGTAATTGCAATTGAAATTGTTTGCGATTCAATACGATAAGGTGAGATAGTAGATTAAATTGAATATATGTGGAAATGTGCATGTATATATGAAAGTGTAATTGAATGCATATAGAGATGATTGATGCTGTCATGAAAATGGATGAAAGATTTAATGATGAAAATATATATGAATTGAAATGTCAATTAATAGTAAATTAAGTAATGAATACACTATTAATTGTTCAGGTAGAGTCGGATATAATTGGCATGCTATGGGATATGAAAGGTTTAGGGTTACTTTGACTATGAGTCGATGAGGCACTATGTGCCAAATTGCTTCAGTTATACCAATGAGAAATTGGGTGTCAAACTATTTGATAAGCGCTGGGTGCAACTATTTGTTTCAGATTTATCCAATGAGGCATTGGGAGCCAAACTGGTGTGTTGGTTGGATCCGTGTATCCGTCTGAGTCCAAGTCGTGTTAATAGGGAGATAAAATAAAATAAAATAAAATAAAAACGTTCAAAATTGAAATAATGATAATGAATGAGCATTGAAATTCATGAAATTGGAAAATTGAAAGTGAGATGTGGTATTTGATATTGTGATGGTAAATGAATAACAAATGGAAGAAAAATGTGACATGAAATATCTATTTGTTAAATAAGTTGATATGATGATTGGATGATATATATATTCATACTAATAATTGGTTATATAAGCCTAAGGGGCTAATAAAGTAATGATTGATATTTAATTGAAATTCAATATTTATTTGGTATAAAGATGAATTGTTATGATATAGGAATTGATGTTCATATGGTTTAATATGATTTGGATTGAGAATTCAAAGTATGAAATGAAAATTTATGTTTGTCATTAATTTGAAATGATATGTATTGCATATAAATAGATTGTATTATAATTAAGATAGTGAATTAATTTAGATGATTATTTGTTTTGTGAATGGTAATGAAATGTTTAATAAGTGAATTGAAAAGTTTTATGATTGAGTTATTATATGGTTGATAAATATTGAACTCACCTTTTTTGATATTTGATTTGGCATGATAGGCAAACTTTTACCAAGCTAAGTAGCATGTAGTGTATAATTATAACTTGAGGTAAGTTACTTGGTTTTAATACTCGTGAACTTAGTAAGTGTAACGCCCTGAATTTGGGCCTAGAAGTATTGGGCCTTGAGAAAGGGAACAGTGAGGAGACTGCACATAAGTATTTATCTGTGCAAGAAAGTGACATAAATGAATGTTTGCTTTAGTGGTTAAGTTTTTTAGGAGTGTTTGGAAGTGTCTAAGAAGTTTAGGGTTTAAGCTGTAGCTTGGACAAAAATTTTGTTTTTATTGAAGTAAACCCTTAGCTTTGGGCCAATAGCCTTATAATTAAATATGGGTAAACCATGACACAAAAAGCCTAGTGGTCTATTGGTAAATGGTGTTTGGATGTTTCCTTGGGGTCTGAGGTTCAAGTCTTGGCGTATGTAGAATTTTTGTTTTACTTATTTAAGTGAACTTTGACTTTGGCTTATAGGCTTTTAAATTGTTGCAAATAAAATATGACACAAGAAGCTCCTGAGGTCCAGTGGTTGGTGGCGTGTTAGTGTGGCAAAGGGGCTTGAGTTTGAGTCTCGTATTGTGCAAATGAGTATTCATTTTGCTCCTTGCCGTGGGGAGTGTCTTTGTTTGACCAAATTTGAGGAGTTTGAGGGTGATTTGAATTGTGTGGTTGAGGGATTTGAGGAGTGATCGATGGAGAGATTAGGGGAGAGATTTATGGATGGTTTTAGGGAGTATAACAAGGGATGTGATGTTGGTAGAGGTTGTGGTCGAGTTGAACTCTAAAGCTCTCTTTGGTTTCAGTTTCGGAAGAAAAGTTGGGACACCTTGTGGAGTGGGGCAATTGCCAAATTGTTCCTAGTTCAATATTGACATTCTTTTGTTTCGGGATTGTGGACTCTGACTTTTCTCTTGTTGATTATTTTGATTGTTCTCTCTTTTGGTTCAACTTTGCTTTCACTTTCCTTCTTTGGCCGAGTAGGCATTGTACTCTTGGCCTCACTTTCTTTTTCTTACTTTCGCAATCCTTTCTTTTGTGCCAAAAACCGAACATTGCTTCTCTTCCCTCTCACAACATTCTGGCCGAATACTGCCATTCTCTTATACCATCATTCTTTTTCTTTAGCCAATTCTTCCCTCTCTCTTCTTTCCCTATTCTTTTGGCTTATAGTCTTGACTCTGTTACCAATATCGGTCTTCTTCTTCTTTTATCGGTGAGTTACAGTTACTTCTTGTTGTCTTTTTCTGTGTCTTCTTTCTGTCTCCTCTCTTTTCACCTCTAAAACAGAATATTGTATTTCCCATCTCTGCATCTTGGATTCTATCTAGGCATCTAGTCTCTGACGATTGGCCGACTGCTCCATCGTTCTTTCTTTTCTATCATGTAATTGTGGGTGTAAGTATTCTTTGTTTTCTTGGTGTTACTCCTTACTCCTTTTGTTTTCTTCACTGAGTAGTCGAATCTTTCAGTCTTTGGTTGCTGATTCTTTGTTCCTTCTTGTATGTATGGCATCTTTGGGTTCTGAAGCTCTCAAAGAGTGAAAGGGGCTTCTCAAAGTGTACGAAGGCATTCAAAATCCTCCTTTCGCTAATCGATCGAATATTTGGGGGTAAATTGGTTATTGGCCGATTGTTCTATGATTTTAGGTGGTATTCTTGTGAGCGATTCAGTCTAATAAGATTCTTTGTTAATGTAGATAAGCGATAAGGATGTAAGTTCGATTCTTAACCAGTGATCTAGGGGCAATAAGCTATTTCCTTTCGCTCAAGGTGAGTAGTGAGTGTCGATTTGGGATTGAGTATTGTGAACTCTAATGATTGGAAAACTGACGATATGCCTTGAATAAATGTAGGCTTTGGTGTAGTGGTTTGCTCACTCTGTTTTGCAAAACAAGTGTGTAACAGTACCCTATAATCGATAGTCAGTGAAAAGTTGAAAAGTGTGTACACACGCACTGATTTGACTGTAAATCGGCAAAAGTCAAAAAGTCAGGAAACTAGCGGTTGATGCCACACCAGTGTGCGATCGTATGTATGGTGAATCGAGCCCATGGAACATGGGCGTAAGACTATAAAATGACTGAATTACCCTCGAGAGGAAAAACGATCGAATTACCCTTGAAGAGTAAAATGACCGATATACCTCTGTAGGGTAAAATGACCGAATTACCCCCGTAGGGTAAAATGACCTAATTACCCCCATAGGGTAAAATGATCGATATACTCCTGTAGGTAAAATGACCGATATACCCCCGAGGGTAAAATGACAGAAATACCCTCGAAGGGTAAAATGACCGAAATACCCTCGTAGGATAAAATGACCGAAATACCCCTGTAGGGTAAAATGACCGAAATACCCTCGTAGGGTAAAATGACTGAAATACCCCCGTAGGGTAAAATGACCGAAATACCCCCGTAGGGTAAAATGACCGAAATACCACCATAGGGTAAATCTCATAGACATGTGGGAATATTGGACCTAGTTGTGTCGCACATATGGCTAAGGTCATTTTTGCGCTTAGTGGGCCATACGGACATGTGGGTCCACTTGGGCCGCATAATGGGCTTTGGGCCCATTCACCCTATTATCATGTTGAGGTTCACAAGTAGCCCGAGACAATTGTGGACCTTCTGATGGGTCGGTAAGTGTGTCTAGACTCATTTTGATGAAAATAACCGTTATGCCCCTAAAGGTAAAAGAATTGATTTGCGTATGTTATGTGTGCCTATGATTGAGCATGACATGTTGCATTCACGTATGTTATTATGACATGACATTCTACATGGGGTCGGGATACTGTTATGGAGGAAGTATACTGTACTGGTGACTTTTCCACATATACTGTTACTGGCAGCTTTGCTGCGATACTGTTACTTGCAGCTTTGCTGCGATGTTGTTACTGGCAACTATGCTGTGATACTATTACTGGTAGCTTAGCTGTGATATTGGTGTGTTGGCTAGGTGGGTCGATTTTGTAACAGCCCATTTTAGACCTTAATCGGAATGAGTGGTTTTAGGACCACTTTATCGAGTCGAACCATAATTTTTATTACTTAAATATGTTCTACAGCATGATAGATATATGGTGTGAAAGTTTCGTATAGAAATTTTATCGTTTAAATAGCTAATTCTGTAAAAAGGATTAAATCGCGTAAAACAATAAATATGAGTTTTATTGCATAAATGGTTTAATTGAATATGGTTTTATTAGTTGGAGTACTTGCATGGTAATTATACCATGATTTATATGTATGGACGGTAGTGGGTTGTTTTAAATAGCTTTATTTGTTAAATTACTAAGGTTAGAAGAGTCTTTTAAATTAATAATGTATATGTTTATTAAAACAAAAGAAAACATAGCTTCATTATTTTCATATTCCACCGATTTCTTAAAGAAAGAAAAGCCATTTTCTAGCTTTTTCATTCGGCTACTTTGAATCTTGATTAGGGTACGATTTTGTGTCGATTTTCGATAATTTTTATGTTTTTGTGATCATTGCTTTGTATACTAGCTGACCCGTACCTCAATTTTTGAAATTGGTTGTGTTGTTGAAAAATGCCATTGATGAATATATGGTTATTTTGATGATTTTTGCTGAGTTATTGAAGGTTATTTGGAAATATACAAGTTTTACAAAGTAGTTTTTGATGAAAATGAGTTTTAAGGATTTAATTGAAAAGAAATAGAAATTATGTGGTTAGAAATGTGATTTTATGAAAGATATATGCTTATATGAGATATATGAATATTTGGCTTTGATAAATTGAGGGTCCTATTGTGTAATTTGCTATTTTGTGTTTAAAGGACTAAGTTGTAAAGTGGTTGAAAGTATAGGAGCTATTTTGTAAATAGGCCAAAATATATGTTTTTGGACTAAATTGAATGTGTTGGTGATTAAATAGTTGAATTTGCATTAATACAGATCAAGATAATCAAATCCCGAAACTTGATCGGGGAAAACGAAAGGTAGACGAATAGATATCGGGAAATCGAGGTAAGTTCGTATAAATAGAATTGAATCTTAAATGTTCATAATTGTTGTTGAAATTATCATGTGAATGTATGATACTTTATAGAAATGAAATTTGCCTATTTGTCTATTGATTATATGTATATGAATTGATATGGAAATGTCTAAAAATTACAAATACAATATGATTACCAAGTCCTGTTCGAACCGTAGAAGTCTTAGGATACAAGTGACATGTCACTAGGGCTACAGGGTGGTTTGAGCTCCTGCATTTGTTGTAGACTCACCACAGCTCATGAGCTATATGTTCATCCTTCGGGATTACATGTTCAGTCTTCGGACTTACCGTTCAGCCTACGGGCTTACCGTTCATCCTTTGGCATTACATGATCAGCCTTTGGGCTTACCGTTTTTGGCTCGAAAGAGCATATATGATGCATTGACAGATTACAAGTTAAACATTTATACACTGTGTGTGTATCACCCGAGTATCCCTTGATGTTCTTAAAGGTTCAACGGGCAATTACTGATACATGTTATATGATGATCAAAGGGTATATGAAGTACATGGTACATGAGTTACATGAATTACATGAACTATGTGATATGAATTACATGAATTAAATGTTATAAGTATTTTATATATGTTTGTGTCATGTGAATGATCCATTTGGTGAATGAATGATCACAAGATTTTACTAACTTGTGCATTATTGATGAGTAGGCAAAATGAGTTCATGATTTGGTTTGACATTATTTATGTGCTTATCTCTAATGTTCGGTAAGTTTAATTCTATGTTATACGGGCTTACTAAGCTTTTAAAGCTTACTCTGTTATTGTTCTTCCTTGTTTTATAGATTTTGAAGCTAGCTCGATTTTCGGACGAGTTGGAGATTTGCAATCACACTATGCATCAAGCTTTAGGTATTTTTGGATTTTGTTAATGAAATGGTCATGGCATGTATAGGCTATTTGATAAGTGAATGTTTATGGTTAGTTTTGTTAAGGAATATGGTATGTTTTGGGCACCTATTTAAGCTATGAGATGTGCCTTGTTTTGTATATGTTAACCTATTTTGAATGACTTTTATGATGTGTTTCTATGTGATAAATTGCAAGTGTTATAATGTTATTTGAGTAGGATTATTAGCTATAGAATTGATAAGTGAATTAGTATGAAATGTTGCATATTTGGTACATGTTTAGATGATGATTTATGTTTGCAAAGTATGCATTTAAAATGCTTGTTTTGGTTGCCAAATGGTGTATGAAATGTTGTGGTTATGTGATGCTTGTAGGGTTGACCCAATTGGGTGGCAAAATGGCTTAAACCAAGCCTGCATTGTGCCATACGGTCAGAGCACACGGGCATTTGACTCAACCGTGTAACCCCTGCATCTAAGATATTTAGGCAGTCTTGCGCATGGCCGAGACACACGGGCATGTCTGGTAGCCGTGTGGTATCTGGCAGTTTTGCCTACAGTCTAGACACATGGGCGTGTCGGTGACCGTGTGATGTTTGGCAGTATTGCCCACGGCTAAGTTAAGTTTAGGGCGCGACCGTGTGAGGCACACGGGCTAGAGACACTGCCGTGTGTCCCTAACTTGAGAATTTTTCTCAATTTTTCCCTATCTTTCTCATATTTTCAAATTGATCCTCAATGAATGTGTATATGTTTATATGAGCTTTAAAGCATGATTGGGTGAATGATTATAGAACTATATTGTTGATTGTAAAGTTTAAAATTTTTCTGATCTGATCTGAGTTACAAGTTCGGTAATGCCCCTTACCTATTCTGGCAACGGTTACGGGATAGGGGTGTTACATTTTATTGGTATCAGAGCTATGGTTTAGTCGATTCTTGGACTACCGTAGTAAGTACAAGTCTAGCTATACATGCCATGTACATGAAATGCGATAGTGTGATATCTCTTGACATCCTCTTCAATCTATTTTATATAGTAATGGATCCGAATCGAGCAATAGCCGATGATGTTGAAAGTATTGCGCCAGCACCTGCTCAAGGGGCTGTGCCTTCTTAATCGATCCCCACTACCAGTAATTAGGGAGAAGCTAAGCAAGCTTTCTTCCAAATGACGTTCGAATGGTTTAATGAGTTTGTGCGAGAAAACCCAGCTGCTCCACAACCTCCACCCCCTCTAGTCCCACAACCTAACTCTGAAAATGTACGAGTTATGGATCTTCTGAGATTGAGTAGACCTCCGGTTGACAAGATATGAAAATATAGGGCAGAAGAATTTAGAGCTTCAGCAAGTGATGATGCTGAGAGGGCCGAATTCTGGCTTGAGAATATGATCAGGGTTTTTAATGAATTAGCTTGTTTGCCTGATAAATGTTTGAGATGTGCTATTTCTTTGCTACGGGATTCTGCATACCAGTGGTGGAATACTTTGATATCGGCTGTCCCGCGAGAATGAGTTAATTAGGACTTCTTTCAGATAGAATTTAGAAAGAAATACATTAGTCAACGATTCATCGACCAAAAAAAAGAGTTTCTTGAGCTGAAACAGGGCCAAATGTTGGTGACTGAGTATGAGAGAGAGTTTGTACGACTCAGTAAATATGCTCGTGAATGTATCTCTACCGAAGCAATAATGTGTAAACGGTTTGAAGATGGATTAAATGAAGAGATACGACTGCTAGTTGGGATACTTGAGCTAAAAGAGTTTGTAGTTCTAGTTGATCGGGCTTGTAAAGCCGAAGAACTTGCTAAAGAAAAGCGGAAAGTTAATTTTGAGTCCAGAGAATTCAGAAAGAGACTTACGAGTAGTTCGCACCAGTCCAGATCCAAGAGATCAAAAGACTTCCATCCTTGTTCTACTGCTTCTATGGGCATATCCATCAGAGAAAGAAATGTTAGATCTTCTCATTCGAGACCTCAGACAACCTCTGTGGCTAGTGTGGATAGTGTGAGAACTCCCGGGCCTGATTGCAAGTATTGTAACCAGAAGCATTTTGGTGAGTGCCGATTGAAGAGCGGAGCTTGTTTTAGATGTGGATCATTGGATCACTACTTGCAAGATTGTCCTAAAAGATCTGTAGCTGATAAAGAACAGTCAACTAAAGTAAATAATACTGTAACTAGAGGTAGACTATCCCGTAATAATAGGAATCAGAGTGGAAATCGCAATGCTTCACGAGATGCTAATGTGAGATCTGAGACACGCACTCCTACTAGAGCTTATGCAATACGTGCACGCGAGGAAGCCTCGTCGCCTGATGTTTTTACCAGTACTTTTTCTCTTTATAACACTGATATTGTTGCGTTGATAGATCCTGGATCAACTCATTCATATATCTGTATGGAATTAGTGTTTAAAAAGAGTATACATGTTGAGTCTACAGAATTTATAGTTAAAGTATCAAATCCGTTAGGCAAATCAGTGTTAGTTGATAAAATATGTAAGAATTGTCCATTAATGATTCGAGGATATTATTTTCTGGCTGACTTGATGCTCTTACCATTTAACGAGTTTGATGTGATACTGGGTATGGATTGGTTAAATGTACATGAAACAGTTGTGAATTGCAGACAAAAGAGTATAGAGTTGAGATGTCAGAATGGTGAAATTTTCATATTGAGCCAAATGATTCAAATGGATTACCGATAGTGATATTTGCTATGTGAGCTCAAAATTATATAAGAAAGGGTTGTGATGCGTATTTAGCTTATGTGTTAGATACTAAAGTGTCAGAATCGAAAATTGAGTCTGGACTAGTTGTTTGTGAGTTTCCAGATGTTTTTCCAGAAGAGTTACCGGGTTTACCGCCAATCAGAGAAGTTGAATTTAGTATTGAGTTATTACTGGGTACTACACCGATATCGATAGCTCCGTACAGAATGGCACCAACTGAATTGAAAGAATTAAAAGCACAGTTGCTAGAATTGACAGATAAAGGCTTTGCAAGACCGAGCTTTTCACCTCGGGGTGTTCCATTATTGTTTGTGAAAAAGAAAGACAGGTCAATGAGAATGTGTATTGATTATTGATAGTTGAATAAAGTGACAGTAAAGAATAAATATCCTCTTCTGTGAATCGATGATTTATTTGATCAGCTGAAAGGGGCTATTGTATTTTCAAAGATTGATCTGAGATCGGGTTATTATCAGTTGCGAATTAAAGATTCAGACATACCAAAGACTGCTTTTAGTACACGGTACGGTAATTATGAATTTTTAGTTATGCCTTTTGGGTTAACTAACGCCCCTGCAGTGTTTATGGATTTGATGAACCATATTTTTAGATCGTATCTTGATAGATTTGTTGTTGTATTTATTGACGACATTCTAATCTATTCACGTGATGAGATGGATCATACTGAACATTTGAGAATCGTGTTACAGACTTTGAGAGATAAACAATTATTTGCCAAATTTAGCAAATGTGAATTTTGGCTTCGAGAAGTCAGATTTCTGGGTCACATTGTTTCTGCGAAAGGTATCAGAGTTGATCCGAGCAAAATATCTACAATTGGAGACTGGAAACCACCGTGAAGTGTCTCTGAGATTAGAAGTTTTCTAGGATTAGTGGGATATTACTAAAGATTTGTAAAAGGATTTTTGATGATTTCAATACCGTTGACTCGAATGCTACAAAAAATGTGAAATTTGAGTGGATGGATAAATGTCAGCAGAGTTTCGAACAGCTGAAAGCTTTATTAATAGAAGCATCGGTTTTAGTTCAACCTGAATCGGGTAAAGAATTCGTGATTTATAGTGACGCATCGATAATCGGACTGGTTGTGGATTGATGCAAGATAGGAAAGTTATAGCTTATGCCTCCCGACAGTTGAAACCGCATGAGAAGAATTACCCGACACATGATCTTGAGTTAGTTGCTATAGTCTTTGCTTTAAAGATTTGGCGACACTATTTATACGAGGAGAAATGTCGAATCTTTATAGATCATAAAAGTTTGAAATATCTGATGTCCCAAAAAGACTTGAATATGCGACAACGTAGATGGCTCAAATTATTGAAAGACTACGAGTTTGTAATCGACTATCATCTGGGAAAAACTAATGTTGTAGCTGATGCATTAAGTCAGAAATCTTTATTTGCTTTGAGGGCTCTGAATACTCACATGAAGCTATGCGATGACGGATCTATTATAGTTGAGCTAAAGGCTAAACCGATGATTTTGCAACAAATCTGTGAGGTTCAGAAAAGTGATCATGGTCTGCAAGCTAAGCGACTTCACTGTGAGTTAAATTCTGATTATGAATTTTCTATTAGGGCTGATGATTTTTTAATGTTCTGAAATAGAATTTGCATACTGAAAGATACTAAACTTATTCAGAAAGTTTTACATGAAGCACATGACAGTCATTTTTCAGCCCATCCGGGTAGCATGAAAATGTCTAATGATTTGAAGCAATTATACTGGTGGTCGGGAATGAAACGGGATATATCTGAGTTTGTATCAAAATGTTTAATCTATCAGCAAGTAAAGGCTGAACATCAGATACCGTCAGGTTTATTACAGCCTATTCTGATTCCGGAATGGAAGTGGGACAGAGTTACAATGGATTTTGTATTAGGATTACCCTTGACTCTGAAGAAGAAACATGCAATCTGGGTTATAGTTGATAAATTAACGAAATCTGCTCATTTTATACCGGTACGTACAGACTATTCTCTAGGATTAGCTGAATTGCATTTATCAGAGATTGTATGACTACACGGTGAACCATTGTCTATTATTTCTGATCGAGATCCGAGATTTACTTCGAGATTCTGGAAGAAATTGCAAGAAGCTTTGGGAACGAAATTGAATTTCAGTACAACATTTCATCCCCAGACTGACCGAAAGAGTTATTCAAGTTTTAGAAGATATGTTACGATGTTGTATTCTTGAATTTGAAAGTGGCTGGGAGAAATATTTACCCTTGATTGAATTTGCATATAACGACAGCCTTCAAACGAGTTTGAAAATGGCTCCGTACGAAGCACTATACGATCATAAATGTCAAACACAGTTATACTAGACTGAATTGAGTGAGAAACAGTTACACGGGGTTGATTTGATCCGAGAAACGGAAGATAAAGTAAAAGTGATTCGTGACAAATTGAAAGCAGCATCTGACAGACAGAAATCTTATGCGGATTTGAAACGAAAAGAAATAGAGTTTCAAGTCGGAGATCGTGTATTTCTGGAAGTGTCACCGTGGAAGAAAATTCTTCGTTTTGGTCGAAAAGAAAAGTTAAGTCCCCGGTTTATCGGGCCGTATAAAGTTGTGGAAAGAATAGGACCTGTAGCTTATCGACTATCATTATCGTCTGAACTTGAAAAGATTCATAATGTGTTTCACGTATCGATGCTTCGTCGATATCGATCTGATCCGTCTCATGTTATCTCTCCCATTGATGTGGAAATATAGTCTGATTTGTCGTATACTGAAGAACTAATCAGAATTCTAGCTCGAGAGATCAAAGAATTGAGAAATAAATGTATAGCACTTGTAAAGGTTCTCTAGTGTAAACACGGGATAGAGGAAGCTACGTGGGAACTTGAGGAAGCTATGCGAAAATAATACCCTAACCTGTTTATCGGTAAGATTTTCGGGGATGAAAATCCCTAAAGGGGGGAGAGTTGTAACAGCCCATTTTAGACCCTAATCAGAACGAGTGATTTCAGGACCATTTAACAGAGTCGAACCATTATTTTTATTACTTAAATATGTTCTACAGCATGATAGATATATGGTGTGAAAGTTTCGTATAGAAATTTTATCGTTTAAATAAATAATTCGGTAAAAAAGATTAAATCGCGTAAAGTGATAAATATGAGTTCTATTGCATAAATGGTTTAATTGAATATGGTTTTATTAGTTGGAGTACTTGCATGGTAATTATACCATGATTCATATGTATGGACGGTAGTGGGTTGTTTTAAATAGCTTTATTTGTTAAATTACTAAGGTTAAAAGAGTCTTTTAAATTAATAATATATATGTTTATTAAAACAAAAGAAAACATAGCTTCATTATTTTTATATTCCACCGATTTCTTAAAGAAAGAAAAGCCATTTTCTAGCTTTTTCATACGGCTACTTTGAATCTTGGTTAAGGTACGATTTTGTGTCAGTTTTTGATAATTTTTACCTTTTTGTGATCGTTGCTTTGTATACTAGCTGACCCGTACCGTAATTTTTGAAAGTGGTTGTGTTGTTGAAAAATGCCATTGATGAATATATGGTTATTTTGATGATTTTTGATGAATTATTGAAGGTTATTTGGAAATATACAAGTTTTACAAAGTAGTTTTTGATGAAAATGAGTTTTAAGGATTTAATTGAAAAGAAATGAAATTATGTGGTTAGAAATGTGATTTTATGAAAGATATATACTTATATGAGATATATGAATATCCGGGTTTGATAAATTGAGGGTCCTATTGTGTAATTTGCTATTTTGTGTTTAAAGGACTAAGTTGTAAAGTGGTTGAAAGTATAGGAGCTATTTTGTAAATAGGCCAAAATATATGTTTTTGGCCTAAATTGAATGTGTTGGTGATTAAATGGTTGAATTTGCATTAATACAGATTAAGACAATCAAATCCCAGAACTTGATCGGGGAAAACGAAAGGTAGACGAATAGATATCGGGAAATCGAGGTAAGCTCGTATAAATAGAATTGAATTTTAAATGTTCATAATTGTTGTTGAAATTATCATGTGAATGTATGATACTTTATAGAAATGAAATTTTCCTATTGATTATATGTATATGAATTGATATGGAAATGTTTAAAGATTACAAATACATTATGATTACCAAGTCCCGTTCAAACTGTAGAAGTCGTAGGATACAAGTGACATGTCACTAGGGCTACAGGGTGGTTTGAGCTCCTGCATTTGTTGCGGACTCACCACAGCTCATGAGCTATATGTTCATCCTTCGGGATTACATGTTCAGCCTTCGGACTTACCGTTCAGCCTACGGGCTTACCGTTCATCCTTCGGGATTACATGATCAGCCCTCGGGCTTACCGTTTCAGGCTCGAAAGAGCATATATGATGCATTGACGAATTACAGGTTATACGTTTATACACTATGTGTGTATCACCCGAGTATCCCTCGATGTTCTTAAAGGTTCAACGGGCAATTACTGATACATGTTATATGATGATTAAAGGATATATGAAGTACATGGTACATGAGTTACATGAATCACATGAACTATATGATATGAATTACATGAATTAAATGTTATAAGTATTTGATATATGTTTGTGTCATGTGAATGATCCATTTGGTGAATGAATGATCACAAGATTTTGCAAGTACTAACTTGTGCATTATTGATGAGTAGGCAAAATGAGTTCATGATTTGGTTTGACATTATTTATGAGCTTATCTCTAATGTTTGGTAAGTTTAATTCTATGTTATATGAGCTTACTAAGCTTTTAATGTGCATTATTGATGAGTAGGCAAAATGAGTTCATGATTTGGTTTGACATTATTTATGTGCTTATCTCTAATGTTCGGTAAGTTTAATTCTACGTTATACGGGCTTACTAAACTTTTAAAGCTTACTCTGTTATTTTTCTTCCTTGGTTTATAGATTCTGAAGCTAGCTCGATTTTTGGACGAGTCAGAGATTTGCAATCACACTATCCATCAAGCTTTTGGTATTTTTGGATTTTGATAATGAAATGGTCATGGTATGTATAGGCTATTTGATAAGTGAATGTTTATGATTAGTTTTGTTAAGGAATGTGGTATGTTTTGGGCACCTATTCAAGCTATGAGACGTGGCTTGTTTTGTATATGTTAACCTATTTTGAATGACTTTTATGATGTGTTTCTATATGATAAATTGCAAGTGTTATGTTATTTGAGTAGGATTATTAGCTATAGCATTGATAAGTGAATTAGTATGAAATGTTACATATTTGGTACATGTTTAGATGATGATCAATGTTTGCAAAGTATGCATTGGAAATGCTTGTTTTGGTTGCCAAATGGTGTATGAAATGTTATGGTTATGTGATGCTTGTAGGGTTGACCTAATTAGGTGGCAAAATGGCTTAAACTGAGCCTGCATTGTGCCACACGGTCAGAGCACACGGGCGTGTGATTTAGCCGTGCAACTCCTGCATCTAAGATATTTAGGCAGTCTTGCGCACGGCCTAGACACACGGACGTGTCTGGTAGCCGTGTGGTATCTGGTAGTTTTGCCCATGGTCTAGACATACGGGCGTGTCTGGTGACCATGTGATGTTTGGCAGTGTTTCCCATGGCTAAGTTAAGTTGAGGGCACGACCGTGTGAGGCACACGGGCTAGGGACACGTCCGTGTGTGCCTAACTTGAGAATTTTTCTCAAAGTTTTCCCTATCCTTCTCATATTTTCAAATTGATCCTCAATGAATGTGTATATGTTTATATGAGCTTTAAAGCATGATTGGGTGAATGATTATAGAACTATATTGTTGATTGTAAAGTTCAAAATTTTTCTAATCTGATCTGAGTTACAAGTCCGGTAATGCCCCTTACCTATTCCGGCAACGGTTATGGGATAGGGGTGTTACAGATTTAATCCCCACATGGTGTGTTGGTGGTACGGAGTGGTGTGCTTGGCTGATTGGGGTGGGTTGCACTATTGCATTATTGTACTGTACTGATACTGTATTGGGCCAAGGCCCCACTGTACTGTTTCTGAATAGGGTTTAGGCCCAGACTGTTACTGCATGCTGTTTACTAATTGACTGATAGGGGAATTGCACACTGAGTTTTTGTAAACTCACCATTTCCTTTTAACTGTGCAGGTAATCCCCAGCGTTAGGCGGTTCGATACTGTAAGGGACTCGATGGTGGCCACACAACCGCATTTGCTTCCATCTCCAGTTTTTAATTTATAAGTAGATTATTATGGGTATTTATTTTTGTATAAGGCCTTTCTATGGTTTTAACTTTTATTGGGGGGATTTATACTTGCTTTTATATAAACTTCCAGTTGTAGGAAAAAGGACGAGTTTTTAAATAATAACTGATTTTAAAGACATGCAATTCAAACTTCAAGGTTTTTTAAGCTTCTGTGACAAACACTGTTTTGAAAGTATAATAACAATAAAACATGATCATCAAGCTGCTTAAACGATTTGAGTTTTGACAACGTATGAGATTCCCTGAATTTTCATTACGTTCACAATGAGACTTTAAATTTTTAAACGGGTTTTTACGTGAAATATGTTTTTGAAAAGCACTTCAATGTAACACCGCTAGATTCGGCCTTAACATTTGGGCCGGGTTTGGGGTGTTACAGTAAGCATTTGTAATGCTTACTCTTTTGTTTCCTTTTTCCTTATAGTGGTAACTTGCGGAATGTGTTTGGCGGATCATCGAGAAGCTCACAGTATCCTGGTATTGATTCAGTGGTCTTT
Organism: Gossypium stocksii; assembly: GCA_020496765.1. Classification (NCBI taxonomy): domain Eukaryota; kingdom Viridiplantae; phylum Streptophyta; class Magnoliopsida; order Malvales; family Malvaceae; genus Gossypium; species Gossypium stocksii. Next base: position 35,016,480 of record CM035623.1, on the reverse strand, counting down.
CAATCATTTAAAACTTGGCTTTGTGGCATGTATATAAGCAATTCATTTTTAATCAATCTTGAATATTTTTACTTTGATTCTTGATTGTGGTTTGAGTTTTGAATTGTTATGTTTTTATAACAGTTCATTTGGTAATTTGATATGTGTGGTATGGTTTATGCTAAATTTGATATTTAAAAGGTTAATGATAATGACAAATTTGAATGATATTATTCATATGATTTAGTTTATGGTACGCAATGGTTAAGGCATGATTTGTATATGACCTGAGTTAAGTCTTTATTGGTTCCAATGAGGGCATATTGGTTGCATGTTTAGGTAGTTATATGAATGGATATTTTTATTTTGAAATTTGCGTATGATATGAATTTAGTATTGATGTGAATGATTGTTTGAATGTGAAACCTAGCCTAGACGTTACAACTAGATTGAGAAAGCTACATTAGTCACCAAAATGGCTAAGCTAACTTCCGTTTCTTTTAAAGACTTTAAATAAACTCATTTTACAGACAATCATAGTTGTACTTTGAATTAGTTTAAAACATTCATTTATTAGGTCGTGTATACTTAGGATTCACCTTATTATTGACAGTGTTGCTTTAGAAAAAAAAGTTTCTTCGTCACTTACTTTGTAGAAACTTGACGTTAACTAATGCAACAAAAAGAAAACCATTATTCATGTAATTTTGGAAATCTAATCACCTTATCTATTTTTTTTTTCAAAAATGGTTTCTTTGTAATAGAGTAGAAATTAGTGAAAAAATGTCAAATTTTACTTAAGCCTAATATCATGCATTTTCCATTTATTATGCTCGAGTAATCCTTGCATGTAAAAATCCCCAAATGAAAAGTTACCAAGCGACAAAATAGAATTAATTAAAAATTACAAACTAAAACCATAGATGCTAATTAATACTCATTAAAAATAGTTCGAGGTCCAAGATGATTCTCTATATGCCGGGTTCAATTCTAGTTTTGAGGTTTACCTAAAAAGTTAAACACTATGGGGGTGAAATTATGAAAGCTTAGTGTGAGTTGAATAATTATTTAAACAGGCACACATATCGAATATAGTGAAACATATTAGCATTAACAGAAAAACACAGAACCATCATTGAAATTTCACATCTTTACATAGTCATGATCAAATCAATGTCAAACGGTTTATGAGATTGGGTCATCATTCATTCGTGTAACAATCATTAATTTCAATACCATTCAATACAACACAATACGATATGTAGCATAAATCAATAACATTTGAGTATGTCGTGAGCATGATGTAATGCAAAAAGGTTCCTACCCAAACCATCCGCTGCACACCACGAGTTCCCCAGAACCCATCTACCAAACTCCAACGAATACGAGCAAAGCTCGATGTGGTAAAACAACTAAATAACAATAATCTAGTAAAACTGCTGAATAAAAAATAATGTGATATAGTCTACAATCCCCTCATTACTCCAAATGTAGTGCACTTACTTCAAATAAATACAGACTTAATATGTCACCGGTACTCCACGGAACTCCTCCGTCAACCACAAAATATCCCATCCCAAAGCACATGCAATATGTCAGACAATCTCATACATAGCCATAATTTAATACTTTTCACATTTAATTGACATGCTTAACATGCTCTAAATAATCAAATACTTTTAGTGAATGGAATCAATGTTCCAACTTTCAAATTACCATTAAGATGGTATCATCAAACATTACACAATTTCACGTACTTTTACGGATTTCCAATGTGCATGTATAGCAACCTTTCTAATATAACATAACAATTTTTCCATGCAATTATATCATGTATAAACTCATATTTTAGCAAATCATGTTATACATACAACCAATATCATACCAAATAGCATAATCACAGATCAAAATATCAATCACGTAATCACACTGTCAAACTAGCAACTTTGCTAACACATCATTGTTTTAGGCTTGAAACATACCTGGTTCAGCCACTTCCAAATTTAATTATTTTGCTACTAATTCAATCCAATCAGAAACCTAAATCATCAAGTATAACATGATAATTATCATTATGAAACAAGTTTATGATTTTAGGACCCACACCCTATTTCACACTTTTTCGCAGCACACAAACGAATCTTCCCATTTCCCTTAATCAACCTTAAAATGAACCTAAGTCCAAAAATCAGTATAAATTCAATTAATTCACCTCTTAAACAGCCCCTAAATACCCACCTATGGTTTCAAGCCAATCGTTACAATTATAACTATTTTACGAATTCAAACTAATTAGATTTCTTACAGTATTTTGATGTGAATCGTACGCGCGAACGTCTTTTGGCATTACTATTGATTTGGGGATTTTGGGTCAACACCTAACACATTTAAATACTGAAAAATAAGTAGCAAATATTTATTAAAATCCTTCACTTAATCAAGCTATAACCTTTACCCAATAACTATGCCAAAACAACAAACTAGCTTGCATTTAATCGCACTTACGCTTCTCGATTTGTGAGATCTGAATGGCCAATTGATCAAGAACGTTTTCACCTAATTTATATGTGATTAGAGGATAATTAGGAGGGTTCAAGAACTAAAATAAATGTTGCAAATAGATGGGAAAGAATTTAGAAACAAAACAGCCCCCTTTCTTGCACCTAAGCGCTTGCACCACCACCTATGTTGGCCAAATATGGAGCTGAAGCAAGAACGATTTTGAGATACTTTTAAAATTCAGAAAAAAATACCTTTAAAATATTTAAAATTCCACAAAATTCAAGATCTATAATTTTAGGCTTCTAATGGACAAGATTAATCAAAAAATTGAAGGAAAAAGAGATCTTACCCAAGCTAATGGAGGGGGACAACAATGGCACTTCTTAGCAATGATAGGCATCGATCTTGGAGACTCAAGATTTAAGAGGTGGGGCTAATTTAATTAGAGAAAAATGGAAGTAATATGATGGATGAGATGATGCAAAATCATGTTGGAGAAAGAAAGGAAAAAGATGATAGAACTAGGTATTATGGGTGACGACAACAATGGAGAAAGGAAAAAAATTAAAGAGAAAAGAGGAGTGGAGAGGGGAGGAACGGCTAGGGTGAGTAAAAATAGAAGAAAGGCTGATTATTTTGTGTAAAATTTTACATTTATACCTAGAGCTACAATGGTATGAATGACACACACATTAAAAACAAGGGATTTTGTAAAAAATAATTATTTTGCAATGGGAAAAATTTGAACTTGAGAACTTAATCTAATTTCCATGCATCCACACTTATCAATTAACCATTGTGTTATTGCCTTATTTTTTAAATATTTTTTCAATATATATTTTAAAAACAAGGTGTGTCACATACTAGGGTTTGAGGCAAAATTTGCAAAATAATAAAAATGGTGTGATGAAAGGGATTTGAACTTGGGTTTCAAAGAATGTTTCACTAACACTTATCTAACAAATCAATACCTCATTTATTTCCAAAAAATGCACAGATAATCTCAAAATTTAGGGTATGACCACACTCTCTCTTAATTCACAAACTTATTTCTACTAACCTCCAATTTTGGGATGGTACAACTCTCCCCTCCTTAAAAAACTTTCGTCCTCGAAATTTTATTAGTCACAAAATTTTTACCCCTTCTAGGCCACCAAGTTTTAGCTGTGCAACTCTGGTTCCAATAGAATTTTAAAAAATGTGTCTCCTTAAATTCCCAATATATATCTTGCATATCTAATTATGGAAACGTTACTAACAGATCCCCTACCCCAATTCTCAATTTTAACAAAAACTTTACTGGATGATAGTTATCACAATTTACAAACTAAAACCCTAGCTAATCTAACAATTTCTCTAGTAATAACTACTACAACATTTCATTGAGGTCTAGCTCCTTTAGCCCACTTTAAAGGTCACGTATTTGGACCAATGGAAGTAGGCTCTCTCATTGCCTAAACTCTCTTCCTCTATCTTTGTCCTGTCAACTATAATCTCGAAAACATTTTCTATGGCTCCCAACACCGCTTGGGACACTACATCATTCCCAACCTCCTAATTTTTGCCTTAGAAGTAGGTGCAATCATGATGTCATTTGTCTCAAGGTTAGGCATAATTCCTTGAGAAGCAAATGACTCAACTTGGGAAGCTCGACGTTAGGCCCCATTATTCCTCATTATATGGTTATTTATCATGTATCCTATGGTATTAAATTTGATCTACAATTTTTGAAAATATAATTACTAGCTAACTTCAATTAGTTTTCAGTTTCTTATCTTACAGTTTCCAAGAAAAATTAAATATTATGTAACAACCCGATTTAGGGCTAAATCAGAATAGTGGTTTCAGGATCTGAAGTAGAAAAATTTATTTTGATATTATTTTTAGGTCTATAGTATGATTGAAATGCATGTGTGAAATTTTTGTTAAGAAATTTTATCGATAGAGGGTCCAATTTGACTAGTAGGACTAAATTGTAAAAATTACAAAATATGTATTCTAGAAGCTATGAGTGCTTGATTGAAATGAATTTGTAAATTAGAGGTCCTTAAAAGGTAATTAGACCATTATATCATAAGATGGACAAAAATGAACATGGTAAGGTAAAATTTCAAAGTTAGGCATTAAGGGCATTTTGGTCATTTGGTGAATAAAGACATAAAACAAATAAAAAGTCTTAATCTTCCTCCCTTGTGCCGAAATTCCAAGGTCACCATAGCTAGGGTTTTGGCCAAGCTGTTTAAGCTCAATGGGTTTTATGGAAAATGAACACATTTAATTTTAAGAGCCTAGGGACTGAAATATAAATAATGGTAAAGTTAGAGGCAAAAATGCAATTTTTTTCCATACTATAATTTTTGGGCTGAATTGAATAATATGAATATTAAATGAGTTAAATTGTTATTATAGATCAAGAGAAACGAGGTTCAGACCTAGATCGGGGGAAAAACAAGGTGTTTGATAATTAGGTCCCATTTTTACTGTTTTTGTACCGAGGTAAGTTTATATGTCTATGTATCATTATATTATGTTTAAATGTTTAATTATTGTTGAACTGTATAATTGACCACGTGGATGAGTTTAATTGCATGAACGAGTTCGACGAGAATTCGATAAGTGTGAAATACCAGTACGAACCCTACGAACATTACAGGATACGAGGGTCATGACATTAAGGATATTGAGATGTGATTACGTGTAAGACCATATCTGGAATATGGCATCGGTATGGTAGTACATGTAAGACCATGTCTAGGACATGGCGTCGATACAAGTTTTGGTGTAAGACCATAGATGGGCTATTGGCATCGATATTGGATTACATGTAAGACCATATCTAGGATATGGCATTGTACGACCTATGTATGACTCCCGAGTATCCTTAGTGATTTTGATTTGTTAAACGGGCCGAGTTTAGGTGAGAACGAAAGTACATTCAAAGTAAACAATATAGGTATGTATGAAGTCTATATAACTATCAAATGGAAGAATAATGATGAGTTAATAAGTGACAAGTAGTGATGAATTTATAGTATGGTTATTAATGGGTGAGTAATGGCTATGAGATTCTAATAATATCTATATTAACTCCCATTATGAAATTTGTATGATAAAGGTGTAGTTATGATGCCTAGTATTTTACTATGAACTTACTAAGTTATATAGCTTACTCCCCTTTCTTTCCCTTTTTTTATAGTGTCACCAAGTTAGCTCGGGGATCGGAGATCGTCAGAGTTTCGGATCACACTATCAACTCTCTTATTTTGGGTATTAATGATATTAGCATTTTAAAAGTATGGCATCTATAGGGACTTGGTTATTTTGTATATATGTCATAGTTGATTTGGCCAAATATGTTAGCTTATAATGGTGTGATAATCATTTTGTATAAGGCCATTTGAAATGAGCCAATATTGATTGCAAGTATATCCAATTGATGAAGCCTTTCATGAATGAAGTATTGATGTCTTGGTTGTGGATGTTTGGTTGTATTTATATGCTTGGATTGGGGTGGTATTACGTTGTGTAGGTTTGTGCATCAAAGGGTGGCAAAATGTCTTAGTAGATAGCCTTTATTTTGTCCACATGGGTAGACACACAGGTATGTATCTAGGCCGTGTGTCCCCTGCACCTTAGTGTTGAGAAATAGAATGCTCAAGATCGAGCACATGGGTAGAGACACGGGCATCTGTCTCAGCTGTGTGGATGGCACAGTCTCGAACATTGGCGTGTGCCCTAGCCATGTGAAGTTTGCATCTATTTTGTGAAAATTAATTTTCCACACGGCCTAGCACACGAGCGTGTGACTTGGCCGTGTGAGCTCAATTTGGTCATGAGTTACAAGTCAGAGAGTTACACAGGGTCGATGCTGGAACACTGGTACCCCTAAGGCACAGCGAAAAAAATATTCCGGTGATCCAAACTATGGATCCATGTGTGAGGAACGAATCGGGGTGAAAAAGATTTCGAAATTACCGAAACTTTAATCTGAGTAGACAGTGACGCCTTGGCAACCAGAATGCTAATCTACTATCGAACCAAGTCGCAACCTTTTGAGATGTCAACCTCTACGTAGTCCACCCAGTTGACGTTCAAACGAAGAAATCCCCAAAACTATTTTAGGGATATTTTTGCTTGACGGCTGCTAGACCTAGTAGCAAAAATTTGGGTTTGTATATATATATATTCACTTTTAGGGTTTTTTTCTCCCTTTCTATATATAACTCCCCTTTAATTGGTATGTATATAATGAATTCTTAATTCATTAAATTTTAATTTGAACATAATAATCATAATTAAAATAAATAAATAAAATAATGTTTTAACCGAAAATTATAATTACATTAATTATAGTAAAGATTTCGGTAAACTATATTTATTTAAATTTATATACGAATCAAATTGATATATTAATAGAATTATGTTCTCCGTATGTGTACAACATCCTTGTACATATAATATGTTCGATATTTGATTACCTAATTAAATTTATTCTATAATTAATTTAATTCATGTGACAACCAAACACAATACCAACTATGTTCTATTTCGTTCATTTCAACCATAGGGTGTGACCCTGTAGGTTCTTGTAACGTTAGCAGTAATACTAGAACGATTCTAATGTTACAAACAATGAGTGGAATCTAGCAATGCATCATTGCTACCTAAGTTACAAGAAGTCATGATTCGACATAACCTTTTTTTGTGATTAACCTTTTCATGTATTAATCCTTAAGTCCTTTATCTCTAGAATGGGCACAAGTCATGGAATAGTCACACTAGTATAGTCCATCCCATGTTTCTTAATACCTTGAGTAAACTATGATACACAAATAAGTATGACATCTCATATCAACTTATTTGAGCATGGTCATGCATTTCTAGTCTCACTCAATCAAGTGGCCTAAGATATTACTCCCATTATGTAGGAGAGACTTATCCCATATTGATCAACCATATCCCCCTACATAGATTGTGGTATATCCAACATCAACTTTTATAGAACAACCAGTTACGGTGTACGTTTGACTGTATCAAAATATACAACTCACGATGTAGGGATAATGATGATCTCAAGTCTGAGGATCATATACATATTAATCACTATGCGTAATGTTATGACAATTACATAATAATCCAAGAAACATACTCATAGCGGACTAGTCCAATATCTTGTTCTCTAACACACATATTCATGCATTGATTCTGACACTCCATATCAATGACAACTCTTTATCATCAATCAACTACGTGTTAGTCTTAATGCATTATTGTCATCCTAACCAACAATAATACTTGACTAAGGATCTTTTAAGAATAATCATATTATTCTCAGGACATTATTATAAAACAGTTTATTTATACACACAGAAAAGAAACTGAAATAATAATGGAAACGCCTTATATTAATAAACATGGTAAATCAAGTATGTTATTACAACCATCTCATGATTTATCTTTGGGCATACTCTTACAATCTCCCACTAGCACTAAGACCAATCACTCATATATCTAATACTAAGTGACTTAATGTGACGATCATGCTTCTGTTGTGTCAGAGGCTTGGTCAGGGGATCATCAATGTTATCATCTGTAGGTACTCTGCATATCTCTACATCCCCTCGATCAATAAGCTCTCAAATAAGATGATAGTGCCTAAGTATATGTTTGGATCGCTGGTGAGATCTGGGTTCTTTAGCTTATACAATGGCTCCATTATGATCACATCGGAGGTTTATAGCATCTGATATGCTAGGCACAACCCCTAGTTCAGTAATGAACTTCTTAATCCAAACCACTTTTTTTGCTACCTCACTGGCTGCAATATATTCGGCCTCTGTTGTAGAATCGGCTACTATACTTTGCTTTGGACTCTTCCAGCTCACAGCACCACCATTAAGGCAAAACACAAAACCTGATTGCGATCGAGAATCATCCTTGTCGGTTTGGAAGCTAGCATCAGTGTAGCCTTTTACACTTAACTCTTCCTCACCTCTATATATTAGGAACGTATCGTTAGTTCTTCTTAAGTATTTAAGGATATTCTTGACTACGGTCCAGTGACCTTCACCGGGATCTACTTGGTACCTGCTCGTCATACTTAAGGCATATGAGACATCTGGACGGGTACATAACATGGCATACATGATAGACCCAATAGCAGAAGAATATAGAATTTTACTCATGCGTTCTCTCTCTTGTGGAGTTGAAGGACACATTTCCTTCGAGAGTGAAATACCATGTCTCATAGGTAAGAATCCTCTCTTAGATTCTTCCATATTGAACCTTTTCAATACTTTATCTATGTCTGTACTTTGGCTTAGACCTAGTAGTCATCTTGATCTTTCTCTATAGATCTTGACTCCTAAGATGTAAGTGGCTTTGCCCAAGTCCTTCATAGAAAAGTAACTTCCTAACCAAGTCTTAATAGACTGCAAGGTAGGTATGTCATTTCCCATGATAAGTATGTCATCCATATTTAGTACCAAGAATGTGATAATGCTCCCACTAACTTTCTTGTAAACACATGGCTCATCTTCATTTTTGATAAAACCAAACTCTTTGATTGCATCGTGAAAACGAAGATTCCAACTTCGAGAAGCTTGCTTTAATCCATAAATGGATTGTTGTAGCTTACATATCTTTCTAGCATCCTTTGGATTGACAAAACCTTCAGGTTGTGTCATGTACACATCCTCTTCAAGTTTCCCGTTAAGAAAAGCTGTTTTGTCGTCCATCTACCAGATTTCATAATCATAAAATGTAGCTATGGCAAGCAAGATCCTGATGGATTTAAACATAACTACAGGAGAAAAGGTTTCATCATAGTCAATACCATGAATTTGGCGAAAACCTTTAGTGACTAATTACCTTTTGTATGTTTGCACATTACCATCCATGTTGGTTTTCTTTTTGAAAACCCACTTGCACCCTATAGGTTTAACCCCTTCGGGTGGGTCAACTAAAGTCCATACTTGGTTTTCATACATGGAATCCATCTCAGATCTCATGGCCTCAAGCCATTTCTTAAAGTTTAGGCTCGCCACCGCTTTTTGATAAGTCCTAAGCTCATCTTGATCTATAAGAAGAATGTCACCATGCGTTGTAATGAGAAATCCATATCTCTCAGGTGCATGGTGTTCTTAAAGATCTACGCGGTGGTTGTGTTTCTACAGCAGTTACTTGTTCCTCAATTTCTTATGGAATTTGTTGCTGTTCTATCTCTGGTTTAGTGGTATCTTGTGATTCTCGAATTTCTTCAAGTTCAATCTTTCTCCCACTTCATTTTCTAAAAATAAATTCTCTATCTAGGAAGACATCAGTCTGAGCAACAAATGTTTTGTTCTTAGTGGGATTAAAGAAATAATATCCTTTGGTTTCTTTCAGATACCCCACAAAAATACACCTTTCAAATTTGGGTTCAAGCTTAGGAAACGTCTAATGTTTAGCATAAGCTTCGTAACCCTAAATTTTCATAAAAGACATACTGGGACGTTTCCTAATCCACATCTCATATGGCGTCTTTTGAACTGATTTAGATGGAGTACGATTTAGTGTGAAAGCAGTTGTTTCAAGTGCATGTCCCCAAAAGGAAGTCAGTAGATTAGCATGACTCATCATGGATCGAACCATGTCTAATAGAGTTCAATTTCTTCTCTCAGAAACTCAATTCCATTGAGGAGTACTAGGAGGAGTAAGTTGTGAGACAATCCCACATTCCTTCAAAAGATCATCAAACTCTAGGCTCAAATACTCTCCACCTTGATTAGATCGAAGTGTCTTGATAGTTTTGCCTAGTTGATTTTGTACTTTATTTTTGAATTCCTTGAACTTTTCAAAGGTCTCAGACTTATGGCGTATGAGATAAACATACCCATATCTACTGAAATCATCAATGAAAGTAATAAAGTAGTGAAATCCACCTCTGGCCTATGTATTTATTGGTCCACATACATCAGAATGTATTAGGCCCAATAAATCACTAGCTTGTTCACTTTTACCAGTAAAAGGAGATTTAGTCATTTTTCCCAACAAGCAAGATTTGCATATTTCAAATTGTTCAAAAACAAATGAATCCAAGATACCATCTTTATGGAGTTTGGATATGCATTTCTCACTTATGTGGCCCAAAAAACAATGCCAAAGATAAGTTTGATTTGAGTAATTTATTTTAGATATTTTCGTATTTATGTTGTAAATGTGATTCATTTTATTTAAAATATAGAGGCCATTAATCAATTGTGCCAAACCATAGAAAACATTATTGAGATAAAAGGAACAACAATTATTCTTAATAATTATCTCAAAACCAATTTTGTCTAAACAAGAAATTGAAATAATGTTTTTAGTCAAACTAGGCACAAAATAATAATCCTCTAAACATAAATCAAGTCCACTAGGCAACGATAAAGTATATGTTCCCACAGCTAATGCAGCAACTCTTGCTCTATTTCTAGCTCACAGGTCCACATCTCCTCTAGCCAAAGTCCTACTCTTTTGTAGTCCCTGTACAGAAGTACAAATATGAGAACCACAACTAGTATCTAATACCCAAGAAGTAGTAGTTGATAAATTAATATCAATAACATAAATATCTGAAGCAGACATTCCGCTTACTTTGGCCTTCTTGATTTCCTCAAGATAGACAGGGCAGTTTCGCTTCCAATGTCCAGTCACACCACAATGAAAACAGTTTCCTTCCTTAGATACCCCACCTTTGCCCTTGGGCTTTGTCTAAACTTTGGCCTTTCCCTTACCCTTGTTGTTACGGACCATCAGTATGGGCTTAGGTCCAACCTTTTTCATGTTGCCTTTAGCAGTTCGTAACATACTGAGCAACTGTGGCAGAGTCTTGTCAATTTCATTCATATTGAAATTGAGGACAAACTGGCTGTAGCTATCTGGCAACGATTGCAGAATAACATCAGTGGCCAACTCTTGGCTCAATGGAAAACCAAGCTTAGACAGGCTTTCAATATAACCAATCATCTTAAGGACATGAGGTCCTGCTAGGCTTTCTTCAGCCAGCTTACATTAGAATAGGGCCTTAGAGATATCAAACCTCTCTTGCCGTGCTTGCCCTTGGTATAGTTCTTTCAGGTGCTCGATCATATCATAAGTAACCGTATCCTCATGTTGCTTTTGAAGCTCAGGATTCATAGTGGCAAGCATAAGACATCCAACGTCTACCATGTCATCGAGATGCTTCTTGTAAGCATCTCTATCAACCCTCGAGGCATTAGCGGGTGGTTCATTAGGAAGTAGTTGTTCAATGACATATAATTTCTGTTCTTGTTTGAGGATAATCCTCAAGTTACGGAACTAGTCAAGAAAGTTCAAAGCATTCAATTTGTCCTTCTCAAGGACTGATCGCAATGAGAGTGTACTAGTGTTTGTAGCCATAATATATCTACAACAATAAAATATGTGTGTGAATAAATTTACCAAGTATATATCAATCATTAAAAGGACTTTATTAAATGATGTTCCTACTATTTTATTTTAAAATTAATTACCTTCATATATTAATTTCGGAAAGACTTTCTTGAAAGTATTTCTAGTAGGTTAAGGATCCATATTTCACCTCCTCTTAAGTCAGCTTTGGCTTTACTCTCAAGATTATGGTTATTTAGGTAAGCAACACTTGCTAATTACATCATATGTAACTCCTACAATTTTGTGAACAACTCTTGTTCTAATCATCTTATGATTTATCCAAATTACTTGCCTCTAGGTTTCTAATCCTATTAGAGTAACCTAGTTAAGTCATTAACCAATTTTTAACCAGTGAATATCACTTGTTTATTTTTCGCGTTTAACCAAGATAAATACTAGTACTTCGCTTTGGCAGAACCTACATAGTATTGATCGAGGCCTTAACGAGGGCAAAAATTGGAAGGCCATTTTGACTTAATATTGTAATAGAGGGAATTTTTTTAAAGTGTTGCATCTCACCAATTGTGGTCTACTTCAGTCCATTTAATCTTTTAATTGATCTCATCAATTAATGGGGTTTATTATTACCAAATTTGCATACTTTAGACATCCATAACATCTCATACATGAATATATAAAGCAATAAATAAATGCAATAGTTATGGCCCATAAACTATGGTGGTTCAACCCAAGCCAATGGGAGAACCAAAAGGAAACCTAAAGGTGTAAGCCGTTTCACAAGCTATCGGTCCACATTAGTTGGACCATCTTCCTTCTCGTCTAGTCCACAACAACTTTTGCAAATTACAATATTCAGAAACTCATTTTACATACGAGCGAGTAAGATGAAAAGAGAAATACAAGAGAATAGTAGTAAGGCATGACATGCAGGCCGTATTTATAAAATTACAAAATTTTATCAAATGGGTCATCGAGCTATAACTATGCATTTCAAACACCGTGCATTTCAAAAATAGCATACATCATTCAACGTTTTTGCTAAGTGAATTACAAAATATCCTTTTCAACCTTTTATGGCCCATCAAGTTTTATTTATTACAAAACATACTGAAAGATGATGGGGATCTAAGACGGTCGGAGGGAGCGGGACCAGGGGTGCGAGAGCAGAACCCCCGTGGTACGAACCGCATACCCCAGTCAAATGAAACCTCACGATTTGATATCTTTTATCAACAGAATCGTGTTTTCAAGATTTTAATCCTTGAGGTTTCATATTGGAGCAACCCTTGTTCCACTAGCCAGTTAACTCTTACTGGAAATTGTAAATATCACCGTCGTATCATTGTAGATTTCTTAAAGTTAACAGCAATAACATAAAACTGAATAGGCCATAACACCATGATTAACATTTAATCAATTATCGAAAGGAACATTTATCAGTTTATGCTCAAACGATTTAAATAGTCAAAAATCGTAATAATATTAAAGCATGCATCTCATACAATTGCATCACCCAAGTATTTAAACCTGAGCCTGTATCACACAAGTGGCTCTGATACCACTGTTGGAACACCGGTACCCTCAAGGCACAATGAAAAAAATATTCTGGCGATCCAAACCATGGATCCATGTGTGAGGAATGAATCAGGGTGAAAGAGATTTCGAAATTACTGAAACATGAATCTGAGTAGACAGCGACGCCTTGGCAACCAGAATACTAATCTACTATCGAACCAAGCTGCAACCTTTTGAGATGCCAACCTCTACGTAATCCACCCAATTGACGTTTGAATGAAGAAATCCCCAAAACTATTTTAGAGATATTTTTGCTTGACGGCTGCTAAACGTAGTAGCAAAAATTTAGGTTTGTATATATATTCACTTTTAGGGTTTTTTTTCTCCCTTTCTATATATAACTCCGCTTTAATTGGTATGTATATAATGAATTATTAATTCATTAAATTTTAATCCGAACATAATAATCATAATTAAAATAAATAAATATAATAATGTTTTAACCAAAAATTATAATTACATTAATTATAATAAAGATTTCGGTAAACTATGTTTATTTAAATTTATATACGAACCAAATTCATATATTAATAGAATTATGTTCTCCTTATGTGTACAACATCCTTATATATATATATATATAATATGTTCGATATTTGATTGCCAAATTAAATTAATTCTATAATTAATTTAATTCATGTGACAACCAAACACAATACCAACTATGTTCTATTCCATTCATTTCAACCATAGGGTGTGACCCTGTAGGTTCTTGTAACGTTAGTAGTAATACTAGAACGATTCTAATGTTACAAACAATGAGTGGCATCTAGCAATGCATCATTGCTACCTAAGTTACAAGAAGTCATGATTCGACATAACCTTTTTTTGTGATTAACTTTTTCATGCATTAATCATTAAGTCCTTTATCTCTGGAATAGACACAAGTCATGGAATAGTCACAATTGTATAGTCCATCCCATGTTTCTTAATACCTTGAGTAGACTATGATACACAAATAAGTATGACATCTCATATCAACTTATTTGAGCATGGCCATGCATTTCTAGTCTCACTCAATCAAGTGGCCTAAGATATTACTCCCATTATGTAGGAGAGACTTATCCTATATTGATCAACCATATCCCACTACATAGATTGTGGTATATCCAACATCAGCCATTATAGAACAACCAATTATGGTGTACATTTGACTGTATCAAAATATACAACTCACGATGTTGGGATAATGATGATCTCAAGTCTGAGGATCATATACATATTAATCACTATGCGTAATGTTGTGACAAATACTTAATAATCCAAGAAACATACTCATAGCGGTCAGTCCAATATGTTGTTCTCTAACACACATATTCATGAATTGATTCTGACACTCGATATCAATGACAACTCTTTATCATCAATCAACTACATGTTAGTCTTAATGCATTATTGTCGTCCTAACCAACAATAATACTTGACTAAGGATCTTTTAAGAATAATCATATTATTCTCAGGACATTATTATAAAACAGTTTCTTCATACACACAGAAAAGAAACTGAAATAATAATGGCAATGCCTTATATTAATAAACATGGTAAATCAAGTATGTTATTACAACCATCTCATGATTGATCTTTGGGCATACTCTTACAGTCGGGACATGGGCATGTGTGACCACACGGCCTACCCACATGGGCATTTGTGACCATACAACCTACCCACACAGGCATTTGTGACCACACAGCTTGCCCACACGTGTGTGTCCCAAGCCACATGGGGGTGTGATCCCTGTTTTGTGGAAAAAATCTTCTAAGTGTTGTAAAAATTTCTAAAGTTCTCAATTTGGTCTTGAACCACCTCCAATGCATGTTTTGGGCCTCATAGGCTCATATTAGGGACTCATGATTAATTTCAAAGAATTTTAATTTGGTCACAAGTTTGTAACCCGAAATTGAATGTTTATTCATGTGTTAAGTCTGGCAATGCCTCGTACCCTATTTCGGCATCAAATAAGGGTAAGGGTTATTACATACTAAATATTTTAGTTCAATGTCTACAGTAATATACCTTAAGTGTTTACCAATAAATTAACAGTAACTTTTCTATGGCAACCGTCACCGGAGTCTCAGACCTGTTTTCCTTTATAGAATTTCATTTTCAAAATTCTTTATGGCTTGTTTTTCCCAAATTTCCCCTTTTCCATATATGCATGCATGCAGACTCATTTTTGAAAATCAGACTTCAGTGTGAGGTTTTGAATCTAGGCTTGATATCACTAATTGTAACCTCTCAAGCCTGGCCTAGACGTTACGGCTAGATTGAGAACGCTATATTAGCCACCGAAATGACTAAGCTAACTTACGTTACTTTTGAAGATTTTAAATAAACTCATTTTAAAAAAACCGTAGTTGTAGTTTAAATCATTTTAAAACTTTCATTTATTAGGTTGTGTATAGTTAGGATTCACCTTACAATTGACAGAGTTTTTTAGAAAAAAATGCTTGTTCGTCGCTTACTTTGCAGAAACGTGCATTAACTAATGTAGCGAAAAAAACTATTATCCATGCCGTTTTGGAAATCTAAAAAACCGTTATTCATGTCATTTTGGAAATCTAATCACATTATCAATTTAATTTTTTACAAAAACGATTTCTTTGCAATGTAGTGCAAATTTGGGAACAATGTCAAATTTTCCTTAAGTCCACTATCATGCATTTTCCATTTATTATGCTCGAATAATCCATGCATGTAAAAATCCCCAAATGAAAAGTTACCAAGCCATAGACCAGAAATAATTAAAAATTACAAACCAAAACCATAGAGGCTAATTAATACTCATTGAAAATAGTCCGAGGTCCAAAATGATTCTTTGTATGCCGGGTTCAATTCTAGTTTCGAGGTTTACATGGAAAGTTAAACACTATGGGGGTGAAATTATGAAAGCTCACTGTGAGTCAGACAATTATTTAAACAGGCACAAATATCAAATATAGTGAAACATATTAGCATTAATAGAAAAACACAGAACCATCATTGAAATTTTACATCTTTACATAGTCATTATCAAATCAGTGTGAAACAGTGTATGAGCATGGGCTATCATTCATTCATGTAACAATCATTAATTTGGATACCAGTAAATACAACACAATACAATACGTAGCAAAAATCAATAACATTCAAGTATATTGTGAGCATGATGCAATGCAAAAAGATTCCTACCCAAACCATCCACTACACACCATGAGTTCCCCAGAACCCGTCTGCCAAACTCCAACAAATGCGACCAAAGCTCGATGTGGTAAAACAACCAAATAACAATAATGTAGTAAAACTGTCAAAATAACAAATAATTTGATACAATCACCAATCCCCTCGGTACTCCAAATGCAGTGCACTTGCTATGAATAAATGTAGGCTTAATATGCTGCTAGTACTCCATGAAACTCCTCCATCAACCATAAAATATCCCTCCCCAATGCACATGCAATATGTCATACAGTCTCATACATAGCCATAATTTAATACTTTTCACATTTAATTGACATGATCAACATGCCCTTAATAATCGAATACTTTCAGTGAACGGAATTAATGTTCCAACTTTCAAAGTAGCATTAAGATGGTATCATTCAACATTACGCAATTTCACATACTTCTATGAATTTCCAATGTGCAAGTATAACATCTTTTCCATTATAATATAGCAATTTTTCCATGCAATTACATCATGCATAAACTAATATTTCAACAAATAGTGCTATACATACAACCAATCTCATACCAAATAACACAATCACACATCAAAATATCAATCACATAATCACATTGTCAAACTAGCAATTTTGCTAACACATTAATGTTTTAAGGCTCGAAACATACCTGGTTCAACCACTTACAAAATTAATTATTTGGATATTAAACCAATCCAGTTGGAAACCTAAATCGTTAAGTATAACATGATAATTATCATTATCAAACAATTTAATGAGTTTAGGATCCAAACCTTATTTTACGCTGTTTCACAACACACTAGCGAATTTTTCGATTTCCCTTAATAAACCTTAAAATGAATCGAAGTCCAAAAACAAGTATAAATTCAATAAATTCACCTCTTAAACAGCCCCCTAAACACCCACTTATGGGTTCAAACCAATCGTCACAATTACAGCTATTTTACAAACCCAAACTAATTAGATTTGTTACACTATTTTGATGCGAATCGTACGTGTGAACATCTTTCGGCTTTACGGTTGATTTGAGGCATTTGGGTCAGCACCTAACACATTTACATACTGGAACATCAGTATCCAATAATGATTAAAATTTTTCATTGAATCAATCTATAACCTTTACCTAATAACTATCTCAAAACTACAAACTAGTTTGCATTTAATCGCACTTACGCTTCTCGATTTCTAAGATCCGAATGGCCAATTGATCAAGAATATTTTTCCCTAATTGATATGTTATTAGATTCTGATTAGGAGGGTTCAACAACTCAAATTAATTCTGGAAATACATGGGCAAGAATTTAGAAACAAAACAACTCCCCTTCTTGCACCTAGGCGCACGCACCGCCACCCATGGTGGCCAAAATTGGGGCTGATTCAAGAATTATTTTGAGATCCTTTTTAAAGCTGGAAAATTAAATTTAAAATATTTAAAATTCCCTCAAATTCCAAGTCTAGAAGTTTAGATTTTTAATGGACAAGATTAATCATGAAATTGAAGGAAAAAGAGATCTTACACAAGCTAATGAAGGGGGACGACAATGGCATTTCTTGCCAACAATAGGCATCAATCTTAGAGACTCAAGATTTCATATTTGGGGCTGATTTAATTAGAAAAAAATGGAAGCAATATGGCGGAGGAGATGGTGCAAAATCTTGTTGCAAAAAGAAAAGAAAAAGATGATAAAACTAGGTATTATGGGTGACTACAACAATGGTGAAAGAAAAAAAAATTGAAGAGAAAAGAGGAGTGGAGAGGGGAGGAACAGCTAGGGTGAGTAAAATTAAAATAAAGGCTGATTATTTTGTATAATATTTAACATTTATATCTAGTGTTACAAGGGTATGAATGACACATACATTTAAAAGAAGGGATTTTCTAAAAATTAATTATTTTGTAAGGGAAAAGATTCAAACTTGGGACCTTAATCTAATTTCCATGCCTCCACACTTATCAATTAACCATTGGGATATTACCTTATTGTTGAAATAATTTTTCAATATTTAGTTTAAAAATAAGGCGTGTCACAGACTAGGGTTTGAGGCAAAATTCGCAAAATTATAAAAATGGTGTGATAAAAAGGATTTCACCTTGGGTTTTAGGGAACGTTTCACTAATATTTTTCCAAAAAAACCAATACCTTATTTATTTCCTAAAAATGTATAGATAATCTCAAATTTTAGGGCATGACCACTCTCTCTCTCGATTCACAAACTTGATTCTACTAACCCCTAATTTTTGGGATGTTACATTAAACTATTGAGATGAGATTGCCATGCTAAATAATCATTGTTTGATCAATTTAAAATTGTTAATAATGATGCATATTTGTTAAGTTGATTGAGAGATGAAGGGTACTTTTTAAGTGCATATAAAGTTTGGTAGGAAATGCATGTAGCATAGTGTCATGTTTTGAATGTACATGATTAGGTGTTATGTTGAATGCAAATTTTGAAATGGTGGAATTGTGGTTTTAAATGATTGAATGTGGCATTTAGCATGTTGAAATTGGTTATTTATAGGTCTTATGATATGCTTATAAGCATACTTGAATTTTGGTTTATAGTTTTGAGCATGATCGGTACATAAAACTTATGATTTATCCATTTGGGTAAAAATATTGATACTAGGGACCAAAGTATCGATATTTGACCAAATGAATAATGTTTTAAAAATGAAAGAATGTCAAAATCACATCGATATAGATTAAAACATCAATACCTATCATACAAGTATTGGTATTTGTTCCTTTGGTATCGATACATAATTCGAAAGTTTGAAAAATTTTCATATTGGTCCTTAATCATGCTCGAATCTATTAAACTATGTTTGTATGGTCAATTTAGTTCCTATTTTACTAATAACTTCTATTATGCATGAACATGGATTAATTTGAAGATTTTAATTAAATTCAATGTTATAATTTGTGTGTGAATATTTTGATGTTTGTTGGAGAATTCCCTAACTTGGGTCTGGCAATTGGGACGGGTGAGTGGTGGTACACACTTTCTGTATGATAGTTAAATTTCCTACGCCTACAGGAGAAGGATATATGAAGTATGTCAACAAAAGGCTAGATAATGTCATATCAGCTCTCTAAAGCTTACAAAAGAACAAACATTTCATTCTCCTCTTCTTCCTCTCGCCTACTGCAACCATATCCAGCAAAATTCTCTGATTGGAATGAATTTGATTGTCAAAACAATTCTAAACTTGAAAGGTCTAGAATTGAGATGTAACACTCTATACCCAATTTAGTCACCTGACCTGAGCTATAAGGTATTACAAATGTTAAACATCTATATCATTCAATAATTAGGCATAGATAATAAACCAATCCATAATGCATTATAAATATAATGATCCAATGATATTCATACAAAATTGAGTCTTAATTGAGCTTACAAAGCTCTTGGATAATGAGTTAAAATAGGGGTCACACAACCGTGTGACAAGGCTAAGGCCATATGGTACTATAACATGGTTGTGTTACCTAACCATGTCACAGACTAATGCCATGTAGTCCAGGGTCACACAGCTGTGTTGTCAGGCCGTGTGGATCAACCAACAACTAAATTCAATAAACCACATAGTTGTGCCCTACACTCGTGTATGACAAACAGTCATGTGGCAGGCTTTGTGCATGTAAACAATCTTCCTAAACAAAGCAATCACACCTAAGTTCACTTATGCCACAAGTCATGTAGTACAAACCATTACACCTATACAAAATGCATCAAATACCTGCCAAAATTCACCATATAGCATTCAACCTAAATGCCTAAGCAATAAGCCATCTAGCAAAAACAATTCAAGTATTAAACATTAACCATTGAAGCATAAACAAACCTAACATTTGATGTCCATTCAATCATCAATTCTACTTCATTTTCTAATGACTACATTAATCAAAACAGGTTCACCAATTAACCAAATACGTAATCAACAACTCATAACCAAGATAACATGAAATATACCAAATAGGTTATTACCAGCACAAGCCACCAAAACAACCAAATAACCATTATATCTTACATCCAAATGCATTAATTGTAACACTCCTAACCTGTATCTGTTGCCGAAATAGGGTTATAGAGGATTACCGGACTTATCACTTAAACAATCATACATTTCATGTTCATTTCTCAAATCCAAACCAAAATCAATCAAATTCAGTCATATAATCCCTAACACGAGCCCTCGAGGCCCAAAACAAACATTAAAAACAATTTGGGACTAAATTGAGAACTCAAGGAAATTTTAGAAAAATATAGAAAATTTTCAAAGTGCAAGGGACACACGTCTGTATACCTAGACCGTGTGTCTCACACGGCCAAGAGACACGCCCATGTCTCAGGCCATGTGGGCATTTGAGATAGGATCACATGGTCGTATCCCAACCCGTGTCTGACCCCGTGGAACTCACTGACTTGGGTCATACGACCAACCACACGCACGTGCGACTAGCTCGTGTAACTCACTGACTTGTTTTCTAAAGAGGTATCAGGGGACACACGACCGTGTCACTTGACTGTGTGTCACACACGACTGAGACACACACCCATGTCTCTGCCAGTGTGGACGAAAATAGGCTACTTTCTAAGCCATATTTCTCACCCAATTTTGGTACCAACCTATACAGTTCAATAGCATATAACCATACCATTATTAGGCATCCAAACCAACCAAAATCAAGCCTAAAACATAAAATTTCATTGTCAACAAGAATAAGCTCTTATACATCTCAACTAACCATTGAAAAGCATGCCATTTTCACTTCCAAAAGTTACCTAAATGGTCAAAGACATATATGCACCCTAATGCCAAAACATAAAATGTATACCCTTCCTCTAACTTATCTATTAGGTGCTAAGCTACCAATTCACAAACAAGGCAATTTCCAAGGCAATCATCAAGTATACTCAAGGCAATTATAAATCATACATGATAAGGCCAACAACTTATATATACATACCGACATATATACCAAATTAAACCACATTAAGTGGCCAATACATAACCAAAACATATAGGCTTTTGTCGAAACCATTTTTAAGGGTTTGAAAAACAGGGTCGACTTTAAGAAAAATGAAAATGAGTCGCCACCAATCTTTTTAGGTGTGATCGGATCACCTTATAAAACGTTTTATTTCAAAACATTGATTTGGCCTATGAAAATTCATGAAAGTAGGTTCGGGAGTCGGTTACATACGAGGAAGGGTTAGCACCCTCGTAACACCCAAAATTGGTACCGAATTGATTATTTATTGTCCTAATTGTCAAAAATTTGAAAAGATTTTTTTGGAACATGATCTCTTTTTAAGCTTGAGCTCTAAGTTGGAACTTGAGATTCCTTTGTTCCGAGAAAATACAAACATCACATCCAGCACGTTAGGACACGATGTTTTAAATCCTCGTAACTAAAATCGTCTCATGATTTTGAAAATTTATAAAAAGGATATTTAGTTATCTAGTCAAACGGAAAATCGCAACCCAGCACGTTAGGGCACTATTTTCTGAATTTCCAAACACCAAAATATTACCTTATTTAAGAAAAACTTTTTATTTAAATGAAATATATTTTTTTTAAAAACAATGACGTAAGTAAAATATAACATTAATATATTACAAGATATTAATACTAAAACAATATAAATTACATAATATACTAACATCTCATACAAATATAAACAATAACAACAACATAAAATAATGGATTATAATAACTATGCTAAAGCACCAAATAAATAAATACAAAACTTAAATAGATAAATAAAAAGATATAAAGAAACTATGATAACTTTTTAAAAGAAGAAAAATATAAAAATTTAGAGAAAAACTCTAAAAAGATAAGGGCAAAATGTCAATAAAAATAAACATACAACAAATAGATATTGAGATAAAAAAAAAATGACAATTTCTTCAAAAAGGTTAATATATATATACATAAAATAATTAATACGTTAAAAAATAAAGGGTAATTTATAACATATAATATATCAATTTAATACATGTATTTATATAAAACTAAACAATATACGTATTTAAAAGTAAGCAATATGAAACAAAACTTTTCATTTAAAATATTATATAAATTTTGAAATAACATATAACATATAATAAATACTAAAATACTATGTGTAATAAAACAGTTTTATATGACAAACATCCTAAAATATATAAAGTATTAAAATAAAAAAATAATAATAATAAAAAATCCTAATTAAAGTAAAAATAAAATAAAAAGAGGATTAAATTTAAAATTTAATAAAATTCTGGGGAAGATTTTAAAAGTATAGGAGTAATCGGAGGATTCAATCGAAACGCGCGTCATATATGAGGGACTTACTGGGCAAATATGCCCTATTCCCAAAACGACGTCGTCCCTGTTCCTTTATTTAAAAGGCCTAGGGACCAAATCGAAAACGGAAATAACCTTTAGGGCCAAATTACAAATAAAAGAAAACTTAAATCAAACGAAATGAAAATGCGGAAGGACCAAGGAGGAAATTCCTCCTTTTTATAAAACGCGTAAATCCTACCCAGGTATTAGGTCAACGCGCGGATCGTTAGCTTCTAAACGACATCGTTTTATGCTTATTGAATTAAGCAAAAAATGGCGTCGTTTCTTTAAGGCTATATAAACTAAAAATCAGCCAAAAAATATTTTAAACCGTTCTAAAAAAACAAAAAGGAGCCCAGAAATGCTCTCTCCCTCCTCAGCCTGAGTTTCGACAGCAGTCATCGACCACCGCCTCACGCGCCGTCGTACACGATGGTCGGAAGGTCAAAAACCTTCCTTTTTCTAGGTGAATCGAAGGTACTCCCTTTTCCTTTATTTTAGTACTGTTAATATATATAAAAATCAATTTGTATGTATGTATTCAACGAAAGAGAAATAAAGATAAAATAATATAAAAAAATAGTGAAATCATAAAAAAATCACCTTTTTTCGATTTGAAAAACTATTTTTGTATATATTTGCATTTTTGTTTTTTTCCCGTCCCCATTTACACTGTTTTGCTTTGTTTTTATAGCCTAAATGCATAAATAGAAAGTACATCATTTCAATTTCTTGCTATGTTTGCTATGCATTCTCTTTCCTTTTGTAGGTGAGCGAAGATCCGGCGGTGAAGGGCGCGCCGATTGCGGCGCAACGAAAGGGCGTGCTAGTTGCTTGCAGTGCCTAGGGTTTCAGAAACCCTAGGTTTCTGACTTGGTGTCATTTGGGCCATTTGGGATTGGGCTTTTGTAACTGGGCTTGAGGGTTTAGGTTTAAGCGAGTTACTGGGCTTGGATGTAATGTGTTTAGATTGGGTTAATTTCGGGTAGTAAAATAGACTAAGGGGTTTAATTTTGGGCTACTGTAATGGGTCATTTTTGGGTTTGTGAAAGGGGTATTGGGTAGTTTAGGACTTAGGCCCGTTTGTTGTAAAATTGGACTGTAAAAGGGACTTTATTTAAACATTTATTTTTATATTTTTGGTTTAGTTATTCTTTTTTTTGGCTTGTATGTGGGCCCGGGCAAATTTGGGCTCTTACAGCTGCCCCTCTTTGCTCATTGTTGTGTAACAAGAATAGAGCAAAGACTATAAAAGGACCAATTTTGCCCGGTCCTGCTAGGTCTTGAGTTCTGACTTATTGGCCCTTACCTTCTTCCAATATCTTCCAATCGATCTGCAACTTCAGAGGTATTGGACTATAAACCAAACAGCTTCAAACTGCTTCACTGCAACTTCAGGAAGACCGGATTTGCTATCTTTAGTCTGCTCCCTACAACCTAAGGGATGCCAAACTTAAATCTTCGATCTGCTCCTGTAACTTCAGAAAAGCCAGATCTTCTTCAGTCTGCTCTACTGCAACTTTAGGGAGATAAGACCTGTAACTTCAACTTGCTCCACTGCAACTTTAGGGAGATAAGGTTAATGGCTAAAACCTGCTCCCCTGCTACCTTGAGAAGATAAGATTTGCCAACATCAATCTATCTCACTACTATCTCGAGAAGACAAAATCTTCATTTTTCAGTCTAAGAAGACAAAATCTTCATTTTTCAGTCTACTCCCTTGCTACATCAGGGAGATAAGACTAAAATCTTCAGCCTGCTCCCTTGCTACCTCAGGGAGATAAGGCTAATGGCTAAAATCTGCTCCTCTGTTACCTCGGGAAGATAATATTTGCCAACATCAATCAGCCTCGCTGCTAACTTGCGGAGACAAAATTTTCATTTTTCAGTCTACTCCATTGCTACATCAGGAAGATAAGACCACAATCTTCAGGCTGCTCCCTTGCTACCTCAGGGAGATAATGCTAATGGCTAAAATCTGCTCCTCTACTACCTCGAGAAGATAAGATTTGCCAACATCAATCTGTCTCACTACTATCTTGAGGAGACAAGATTTGAAATCACTAATGTTGCTACACCGCCCTCTAGGGACATGTCCTATAGAATCAGTTTTATATGCTTATGTTTATGATTAGGATGCTATGATCAGAATGAATCATATGCTCCTAGCCAAATGTATTAGGGATGTTATGAATGCAAAAAATGTCGTGAGAATGATTCCTTTTCAAGGTGTCATCACTAATTATTCATCAAGAGTTTCATCTTCGTTCTTCTCGAAGCGCGCTTTGAACCTTTTCCATTATTTTGATCCGACGTACCATTCTCCTAATGTTA
Source organism: Gossypium stocksii (assembly GCA_020496765.1). Classification (NCBI taxonomy): domain Eukaryota; kingdom Viridiplantae; phylum Streptophyta; class Magnoliopsida; order Malvales; family Malvaceae; genus Gossypium; species Gossypium stocksii. The sequence continues at coordinate 34,991,169 of CM035623.1, read as the reverse complement.
TGACCCACTGGAGATGTTTATAAAATGATCCTCTCTTAGGATCAATATTGCTCTACTCATTGATCTTGGACAAAGAAGATAATCTCAATTTTCTAAAATACCTCTGACCCATACACATGGGAATTCTTTAAACAATTGTCCTGTTTTAGTTTCTTGTATTATACAGAAATTTCTAGAGTAATATACAAAACTTCTTTTGTAAAAATATTATTAGTTCATCAATCATTATTTCAACGCAACATGCTTTACGAATAATGGGCAACAAATAAATTGATTTTTGAGGATAGTTAGATTTGAATAAATTATCAATAATACAAAAGGAAATTAATCTGGGAACATATCTTTGAGAAGAAAAAGAATCCAAAGATAGTAAATAGGACAAAAAACCAAGTGCCCTAGATATTGCAGCTTGGGCTTCTATATACAAGCTCCATGAAGACTGCTTTGAGCTTAACATGTGTTTAGAAAACCCAAATTACTTTGTTGATGCCCCGATATATAACATGCTTCGCTTCTTGTCTGTAACACCCTGAATTTGAGCCTAGAAGTTTTAGGCCTTGAGCATGAGAGCAGTTGAAAGCAGCTTATAATATTTTGTTGTGCATGTAAATTCCGTTAATGAAGGCTTGTTTCAGTGGTTAAGTGTGCTGAGAAGTGTTGGAGAAGTCCTGGGTTCAAACCTAGACTCTAGCAAAAATTTTGGTTTGTGGTGAATTAAACCCTGGGTGTAGTAGGTAGGCCTTAAGAATATTGTTGGAGAAATTGTGCCACAAAAAGCCTTGTGGTTTAGTGGCAAAGTAGCGCCACATAAGAGGCAGGAAGGTGGCGTCATAGAGTTGGCAAGGAGGTCCAGGGTTCGAAACTCATGGCAATCAAAGAGCTTTTATTTTGCTAATAGGGGACGGCAAAAGTTGGTGTTGAATTTAAACTCTGATAATGAGGGGATCCCACATCGGGAAGCTAACATAAGAGTGGATGCAAAGCTGGCTTTAAATAGGGAGAACCATGAGGAGAGTAAAGGTACATTTCTTGGCTGATCCCTTTCGCTTTATGGCGGGCTCATTTGGGTTGGGCGTCGGCTAAAAGTGCTCGGAGCGCGGATGAACTCCAGTCTTCTATCAGGTGTGTATTTCTCACTACTCTAGCGGTAGGACGGCTACTCCGGGCCGTGATGGGCCGAAAAGGGCCATGTGGGCCCAATGGGCCTACAGGCCCAATTGGATAAATTGTTTGATTGTGTAGTAAATATTGGACTAGACTAGGTGAATCTCATATCTGTGGCTAGATTTGGGCTAAAAGGGCCACACGAGCGTGTGGGCCTATTTGGGCTGAGAATGGGCCCTAGGCTCATTTGCATTGTTATCTCTGTTTAGAATACTTTAGCTTACCAAATTACTGAAATACCCTCGACTTGTAAAATTACCAAAGTACCCCCAATTTACAGAATTACCATTTTACCATCGATTTGCAAAATTATTGAAATACCCTTGATTTACAAAATTATTGAAATACCCTTGGTTTACAAAATTACTGAAATACCCTTAGTTTGGAAAATTACCAAAATACCCCTAGTTTGTAAAATTATAGAAATACCCCTGGGTTGGAAAATTACCAAAATACCCCTAATTTGTAAAATTATCGAAATACCCTTAATTTGTGAAATTACTGAAATACCTCTGGTTTACAAAATTACAGAAATACCCCCGATTCATGAAATTATAGAAATACCCCTGATTTGTGAAATTATCGAAATACCCCTGACTTTTGGAATTACCAAAATACCCCTGGCTTTCGAAATTATCGAAATACCCTGAATTAGTGAAATTACCGAAATACCCCCAACTTGTGAAAATTACTAAAATACCTTCGATTTATAAAATTACCAAAATGCCCCTAATTTGTAAAATTACCGAAATGCCCTGATTTACGAAATTACCGAAATACCCCTAATTAGTGAAATTACCGAAATACCCTTGTAGGGTAGAATTACTGAAATACCCCTGTAGAGTAGAATTACTGAAATACTCCTGTAGGGTAGAATTATCGAAATACCCCTGTAGGGTAGAATTACCGAAATACCTCTATAGGGTAAAATTACCGAAATACCCCTGTAGGGTAGAATTATCGAGATAACCCTGTGGGGTAAAATTACCATTTTGCCCCTAGGGTGTTAAATAACTGTTTTGCCCTTGTGGGCAAGTGACTGACTTGGACTGTGTGTTTGACGGATTTGATTGTGAATATATGTTGGTGATATGAATGACTTGACTGTGATTGTTTGATTCAAATATGGGCATGACATTCTGCATGCATGACATGTTGCATGGGTTGGGATTTTGTATGGAGGAAGATTTGATCTATTAGGATCGCATGGTTGCTTGACGACTGTGGATCCATCGAAGGCTTAAGAGCCATATATTCGTACTAATTTGATAAGGTCACACGGGTCACCTGAGACGACTGTGGACCGATCGATGGCTGAGTGCTGATCATGTTACCGAAGGCTGTGTGCCGTTATTGTGGGCTTCATGCCGTTATTATGGGCTTGTGCCATTACCGAAGGCTGTGTGCCATTATTGTGGGCTTAGTATTGATCTTGTGGGCTTCGTACCGTTATTATGGGCTTTGTTCCATTACCGAAGGCTTTGTGCCAATATCACAGGCTTTGTGCTGATTATAGACACGTTACCGATGGCTTTGTGCCACGTATTCTGTTAAGTGGCTTTGCCACATTATCTGATTCTGGTGGCTCTGCCACGATATTTTGTTATTGGTAGCTTTGCTGCCCATTGGTGTGTGGGTTGGGTGGGTTGAGTTATTCCCCACATGGTGTGTTGGTTGGTACGGGTGGTGTGATGGCTGGACTGGGTTGGGATTGCATTCAAATTCTGATTCTGATTCTGATTCTGTTAATTGATACTAATTTTGATTCTAATCCTGATTCCGATTCTGATTCTGATACTGATACTGACTCTGATTCTGATTTTGATTTTGATTTTGATTCTCATTTTGATTCTAGTTCTGATAATGTTTCTGATTTTGTAATGGGCTAAGGCCCATCTGGTGCAGTCTGTTATAGTGGGCTAAGGCCCAATTGATACTGGAACTGTGGTAGGGCAAACTTTTTAATTCTTTTACATGACTGACTGTTCGTATTTGTAGTAGGGGATTACACACTGAGTTTTTGTAAACTCACCCTATTTATTAACCTTTCAAGTAATTTCTAGCCTTTGACGGATCGGAGCTACGAGAGACTCGGAGGTGGCCACACTACTGCTCCTGTTTTCTTTTATTTGGCTTTTATTTACCATTTAATTTCATTCTGGGATTTTATTTTTGTAATAAGGCCTTTTATAATTTCTGAATTTTAAGTTTGGTTTTTATCTACTCTAAGTAGAACTCGATTTCCCAAAAATGTTAACAGTTTTAAATCAACACGTCCCTACAAACTACTAATTTTTTTCAGCTTTTGTAAACTTACTTGGTACTCACTTATGACAGTAATTAAGGTTTTAAAAGTAAATTATTTTTCAATGAACCATGTTTTGAAAGTAGCGAATGCAAACTAAGATTTAAGTTTTTAAATAATAAGAAGGGTTTTCAATAAAATAAGGTTTTCGAAAAACACTTCAATGTGACACACCAGATTCGGGCCTAACTTCTAGGTCGAGTTTGGGGTGTTACACTGTCGATTCAGGTAAAGCAAGATCACTGTATGCTCTTCGAAATTTGAGCCGCCCTTTTCAAGTTTTCAACTCAAAACCCGTTTGGTCTCAAAGCGCCCTTTGCGAGTTTTCACCTTGGCCTCTCCATTTTTTTCTTTTTTATCTTTTTATTATTTTTTAGAACTCTCAAAGCACCCTTTGTGGGTTTTCACCTTAGTTTCTCCTCCTTTTCAGGCAAAATATTTCTTGACTGAGTCCGAATTCACAGGATTGGATAACCTTTTCCCATCCATTTTGGTCAAAATTAGTGCACCTCCAGAGAAAGCTTTTTTTACCACATATGGTCCTTCCCAATTCGGCATCCATTTTCCTCTAAAATCCTTCTGTATGGGAAGGATCTTTTTTAGTACAAGGTCTCCCTCGTGAAATTCTCTTGGACGAACTTTTTTGTTGTAAGCTCGCATCATTCATTTCTGACACATCTGACCATGACGAATAGCCCTTAGCCTCTTTTCTTCAATCAAGTTCAATTGATCATATCACGATTGAATCCATTCTGCTTCAACCAACTTTATTTCTGACAAGATTCGAAGAGAAGGAATTTCTACTTCGATGGGTAGAACTACCTCCATCCCATAATCCAACGAGAAGGGAGTCGCCCCAGTAGAGGTTTTGACAGACGTTCGATAAGCAAAGAGTGCAAACGGTAATTTCTCATGCCAATCTCTGTAAGTCTCAGTCATTTTCCCCACTATCTTCTTGATGTTCTTATTGGCCGCTTCCACTGCCCCATTCATTTTTGGGCAATACGGAGATGAGTTATGATGTTTGATCTTGAACTAACTGCAGACTTCTGCTATCGTGCTGTTGTTCAAGTTCAGTGCGTTGTGTGACATGATCCTCTCAGGCATTCTATACCGACAGATGATCTCCTTCTTAAAGAACCGACTAACTGCTGACTTAGTAACGCTTGCGTATGAGGCAGCCTCCACCCATTTCGTGAAGTAGTCAATAACCACAAAGATGAAACAATGCCCATTAGAAGCCTTCGGTGAGATCGGCCCAATGACATCCATGCCCCACATGGAAAAAGGCCATAGAGACGTCATAACATGCAAAGGTGAAGGTGATACACGAATCTTATCCCCATAAATCTGGCATTTATTCATCTCTTGGCATAGTTGATACAATCTCCTTCCATAGTAGACCAATAGTATCCAAACCTCATGATTTGTCTAGCCATCGTGAGACTGTTAGCATGTGTCCCACAAACACCTTCATGCACTTCTTCCAAGATTTTTCTAGCTTCCACAGCGTCAACACATCTCAAGAGCACCTGATCTTTCCTTCTTTTGTATAGGGTATCCCCATCTAAAACATAATCACAGGCTAATCTCCTTAATGTTCTTTTGTCATTCTTCGTTGCCTGCTCAGGGTATTCACGATTTCTTACGTATCGCAATATATCCTGATACCAAGGGTGGTCATCCTTTTCTTCTTCTTCCACGTTGCAACAATGAGCTGGAACATCAAAAATACTCATCTAAATAGGTCTCACATCCTCCTCTTTGTTTACTTTAATCATGGAAGCCAAAGTTGCCAAAGCATCTGCCATCTGATTTTCATCTCATGGGAGATAATTGAAAGTGATGTCATCAAATTCCTCAATTAGCCCCAAAACTATCTTTTGATAATTAATCAGTTTAGGGTCTCTCGTCTCCCATTCTCCCTTGAGCTGGTAGATCACTAATGCGGAGTCTCCATATACTTCTAGTGTTCTAATTCTGCGTTCTATGGCTGCCCGAATTCCCATGATGCACGCTTCATACTCGGCCATATTGTTCGTACAGTCAAAATCCAATTTGCATGTAAATGGATAATGATCTCCATTTGGGGATACCAAGACTGCCTCAATTCTATGTCCTACGGCATTTGATGCTCCATCAAAATTTAGCTTCCACGGATACTCGTCAGTAGTTGCCACATACATTAGCTCTTCATTGGGAAAGTCAAAGCTCAACGGTTCATAATCTTCTAGAGCTCTGCTAGCCAGAAATTCTGCTATTGCACTTCCTTTTATAGCCTTTTGATTCACATAGACTATATCAAACTCAGAAAGTAATATTGCCACCTTGCCATTCTTCCATTTAGAACAGTTGACTCTATTATATACTTTAATGGGTCAAGTTTCGAAATTAGCCAGGTTGTATGATATAACATATATTGTCTCAATCTTCGAGTTGTCCAAATCAAGGCACAACACAATTTCTCAATCTGTGAATATCTCATCTCATACTCAGTGAATTTCTTACTGAGATAATATATCGCCTTCTCTTTTCTTCCTGACTCATCATGCTGACCAAGTACATATCCTATAGAATTACTGTACATTGACAAGTACAATATTAACGGTCTATCTAGACTAGGCGGAGATAATACTGGAGCATTTGAAAATTATCAAAAGCGTTCTGACATTCAACATCCCAAATACCTTGGTTGTGCTTCTTAAGAAGGTGAAATATAGGATCACATTTCTCAGTTAATTGTGAAATAAACCGAGCAATATAATTTAACCTTCCAAGAAAACCTCGAACCTCTTTCTGAGTGCGCGGTGGAGGCAACACTTGTATGGCTCTGACCTTGTCTGAATCAACCTCTATCCCTCTTTCGCTGACTACAAAGCCCAATAGTTTCCCCGACTTAGCTCCAAAGGTACACTTTACTGGATTAAGCTTTAATTGAAATTTCCTCAACCTCAAGAACAATTTCTTCAAGACTTCAATATGCTCCTTCTCTGTTCGAGATTTGGCAATCATGTCGTCCATGTACAGCTAAATTTCTTTGTGCATCATGTCATGAAATAAGGTTACTATAGCCCTTTGGTATGTTGCCCCTGCATTCTTTAACCCGAATGGTATTACCTTATAACAAAAGGTGCCCCACAATGTTATGAATGTAGTTTTCTCCATATCCTCAGGATGCATCTTTATCTGATTGTACCACGAAAAACCATCCATGAAAGAGAACAATGAATATCCCGCCATGTTATCCACCAACGTGTCAATATGAGGCAAGAGGAAGTTGTCTTTAGGACTGGCCTTATTTAAATCTCTATAGTCCACACACATCCGAACCTTTCCATCTTTTTTTGGGACAGGAAAAATGTTGGCAACCCATTCTGAGTATTTGACTACTTGTAAAAAACCAGCCTCAAATTGTTTCTTGACTTCCTCTTTTATTTTTAGCACCACATCAGGACTCATTCTTCATAGCTTCTGCTGAACTGGCTTGCATTCTTCTCTTATAGGGAGGCGATACACTACAATATCAGTATTCAGCCCAGGCATATCTTGGTATCACCATGCAAAGACATCTCTGAATTCCTGTAGTAACTCAACTTAAGACATAGGTATAGATGTACCCCAGAAGCGATCCACTATCCTGCACGAAGGTGAAAACCTCACGAAGGAGTAGTTTCTCACTCCCAATTAAGGGTGTGACCACCATGGTCATGCAATGCAATGTGTATGAGAAAATAACAAATAGATGTAATGATGCAAATACATGCAATAAAAGGATGATAATTTTTAAGAAAATCAAATTTCCCAAATTCGACAAAAGGACAGAAAATAATCAATTTTACGGCTTGACTCTCTTATTGTTCCCAGTGGAGTTGCCAATCTGTCGAAACCATTTTTAAGGGTTTGAAAAATGGGGTCGACTTTAAGAAAAATGAAAATGGAGTCGCCACCAATCTTTTTAGGTGCGATCGAATCACCTTATAAAACGTTTTATTTCAAAAGATTGATTTTGACCTACGAAAATTCAAGAAAATAGGTTCGGGAGTTAGTTACATACGAGGAAGGGTTAGCACCCTCGTAACGCTCAAAATTGGTACCGAATTGATTATTTATTGTCCTAATTGTCAAAAATTTGAAAAGATTTTTCTGGAACATGATCTCTTTTTAAACTTGAGCTTTAAGTTGGAACTTGAGATTCCTTTATTCCGATAGAATACAAACATCACATCCAGCACCTTAGGACACGATGTTTTAAATCCTCGTAACTAAAATCATCTCATGATTTTGAAAATTTATCAAAAGGATATTTAGTTATCTAGTCAAACGGAAAATCGCAACCCAGCACGTTAGGGCACTATTTTCCGAATTTCCAAACATCAAAATATTGCCTTATTTAAGAAAAACTTTTTAATTAAATGAAACATATTTTTTTAAAAAAACAATGACGTAAGTAAAATATAAGATTAATATATTACAAGATATTAATACTAAAACAATATAAATTACATAATGTACTAACATCTCATACAAATATAAACAATAACAACAACATAAAATAATGGATTATAATAACTATGCTAAAGCACCAAATAAACAGATAAAAAACTTAAATAGTTAAATAAAAAGATATAAAGAAACTATGATAACTTTTTAAAAGAAGAAAAATATAAAAATTTAGAGAAAAACTCTAAAAAGATAAGGGCAAAATGTCAATAAAAATAAACATACAACAAATAGATATTGAGATAAAAAAATGACAATTTCTTCAAAAAGTTTAATATATATATACATAAAATAATTAATACGTTAAAAAATAAAGGGTAATTTATAACATATAAGATAACAATTTAATACATGTATTTATATAAAACTAAACAATATACGTATTTAAAAGTACACAATATGAAACAAAACTTTTTATTTAAAATATTATATAAATTTTGAAATAACATATAACATATAATAAATAATAAAATACTATGTGTAATAAAACAGTTTTATGTGACAAACATCCTAAAATATATAAAGTTTTAAAATAAAAAATAATAATAAAAAAACCTAATTAAAGTAAAAATAAAATAAAAAGAGGATTAAATTTAAACTTTAATAAAATTCTGGGGAAGATTTTAAAAGTATAGGAGTAATCGAAGGATTCAATCGAAACGCGCGTCATATAGGAGGGACTTACTGGGCAAATATGCCCTATTCCCAAAACGACGTCGTCCCTGTTCCTGTATTTAAAAGGCCTAGGGACCAAATCGAAAACAGAAATAACCTTTAGGGCCAAATTAAAAATAAAAGAAAACTTAAATCAAGCGAAATGAAAATGCAAAAGGACCAAGGAGGAAATTCCCCCTTTTTATAAAACGCGCGGATCCTACCCAGGTATCGGGTCAACGCGCGGATCCTTAGCTTCTAAACGACGTCGTTTTATGCTTATTGAATTAAGCAAAAACGACGTCATTTCTTTAAGGCTATATAAACTAAAAATCAGCCAAAAAAAAACATTTTAAACCATTCTAAAAAAAAGGAGCCCAGAAATGCTCTCTCCGTCCCCGGCCTAAGTTTTGGCAGCGGTCATCGTCCACCGCTTCACGCGCCGTCATACACGGCGGTCGAAAGGTCAAAAACCTTCCTTTTTCTAGGCGAATCGAAGGTAATCCATTTTCCTTTATTTTAGTACTGTTAATATATATAAAAAGCGATTTGTATGTATGTATCCAACAAAAGAGAAATAAAGATAAAATAATATAAAAAATAGTAAAATAATTAAAAAAATCACCTTTCTTCGATTTGAAAAACTATTTTTGTATATATTTACGTTTTTGTTTTTTTCTCGTCCCCATTTACACTATTTTGCTTTGTTTTTATAGCCTAAATGCATAAATAGAAAGTACATCATTTTGATTTCTTACTATGTTTGTTGTGCATTCTCTTTCCTTTTGTAGGTGAGTGAAGATCCAACAATGAAGGGCGCGCCGATTGCGGCACAACGAAAAGGCATGCTGGTTGCTTGCGACGCCTAGGGTTTCAGAAACCCTAGGTTTCTGACTTGGTGTCATTTGGGCCATTTGGGATTGGGCTTTTGTAACCGGGCTTAAGTGTTTAGGTTTAAGCGGGTTACTAGGCTTGGATGTAATGGGTTTAGATTGGGTTAATTTCGGGTTGTAAAATGGACTAAGGGGTTTAATTTTGGGCTACTGTAATGGATCATTTTTGGGTTTGTGAAAGGGGTATTGGGTAGTTTAGGACTTAGGCCCGTTTGTTGTAAATTGGACTGTAAAAGGGACTTTATTTAAACATTTATTTTTATATTTTTGGTTTATTTATTCTTGTTTTTTGGCTTGTATGTAGGCCCGAGAAAATTTGGGCTCTTACAACTTTCATTAGCTATTTGACCTATACATGCCACATAACCTAAATACATAATTCATAAGTACCAAAACAGATGCTGGATAGTGTGATGAGATCTCCGACAACTTCCAATCTAAGCGAGCTTCCGAAACACTATAAAACACGAAAAAGTAAACAGAGTAAGTTATTAAGCTTAGTAAGCTTGTATAACATAGAATTTAACTTACCAATTTAATCACAATTTATGTAAGTATACAAAGCATATCCCACTCAATTTGGTTAATAGCTTAAGCACATGTATTCACCAATATGTTAGCCATATAGAGTACATATAATAACCATACAACATGGATGAACAGAACATTTAAGAAATTTTCATATACATGTGTTCTCCATTTTATGTTTCAATACATCAGGTAATATCATTTCCATATAATTCATGTAACTCTTGTGCTACTTCATATCAAACTAGTATAATCTGTAACAAAACTATACCTAACTAGTATAATCTGTAACAAAACTGTACCTATTGAATCACATAGAATATCGTTAGATACATGGGTAGTACACACGAGGTATACTGAACGGTGATCCATCAATTCCTGCACATGTATGCTCTTTCAAGCTATAAATAGTAAGCTCCTCCGTGCTAAAATAACGGTAAGCTCATACGAGTTGTGGTCAATCTGCAACAAACGCAGGATTTCAACCAAATTGGTAACCCTAATGACATTTTGTATCATACGACTTCCTAAAGGTCAAACGGGACTAGGTATTCTTAAAACTTCCTTTATTAGTCATTCGATAGACTTATATTTTAATTTCTCAATACACATACATACATTTCAAATAAGTATATATATAAATGCTCAATTCTAATTACGCAAACTTACCTTGATTTCAAATGACGAAAAACAGCCATTTAATTGATAACTTTGTCATTTCCTCAATCTAGTTTCGTACGTTGCTTTTCATGATCTATATAATTAGATTTAACTCATTTAATTTACGTTCTACTCAATTCAATCCAAAATTCATATTATGGTAAAATTACTATTTTACCCATAAACTTTTAACTTCTTTACAATTTAGTCATTATCTCATAAACATACAAATTCATGAAATTCAACTTCAACCCATGCTAGCCGATTTCTATATAGACCTCTAGCAGCCCCTACATTTCATTATTCCACACATTTACCACATAATTTTTACTTTTCTCAATTTAACTCCTAATTTACAATTTCATTCAAAATCACTTAACGAATGTTGTTTGTCTAATAACAAAGATTCATTTTCTTCCATTTAACATCAAAACACTTATACATTCACCAATGGTAAAACCCTAAATCTTTAACAATTTTGCAAATTAGTACCTTGGCTAGCTAGATTAAACTACAACGACCACGAAAACATAAAAATCATTAAAAACGAGATGAAATTCACTTACATGCAAGTGAAAGTAGCTTTAACAAACCCTAGCTATGGCTTCCCTTGTTGATTTCAGTTGAGAATGTTAAAATGAAGAAGATGGACATATTTTGTTTAAGTTATTTTAACTTTATTTACCTATTTACCATTTTAACCTTTATAAATCACTTATATGATGTCCATCTTTGTCCACTAAGTATATTAAGGGTCTAATTACAATTCAAGTACTCATACATTTCAATTCTATAGCCATTTAGTGCATTTAACTTATAGAACTCAAGTTTTGCACTTTACTTGGTTTAGTCCTTTTTATCGAGTTAAGTATGCAAACGAGAAAATTTCTTAACGAAATTTTCATATGACTCTACTAACATGCTGTATACATTAAAATAATAATAAAATAAAATTTCCAACCTCAAATTTGTGGTCACGAAACGACTGTTTTGATTTCACTGAAAATGGGCTCTTACAACTCTTCTCCTTAGGAATTTTCGTCCCCAAAAATCTTACCAGAGAATAGGTTAGGGTATTGTTTTCTCATAGCTTTCTTAGGTTCCCACATAGCCTCTTCAATGTTGTGACGTTGCCAAATAACCTTCACTAAAGTTATGCTTTTATTTCTCAACTCTTTGATCTCTCGGGCTAAAATTTTGATCGGTTCTTCATTATATGACATGTCACGCTGAATCTCAACCTCTGTTGGGGAAATTAAATGCGAAGGATCTAATTGATACTGTCGTAACATGGACACATGAAACACATTATGAGTCTTTTCTAATTCTGACAGTAAGGCTAGTCGATATGCCACTGACCCTATTCTCTTGATAATCTCATACGGCCCGATAAATCGTGGACTCAACTTTCCTTTACGACCAAATCGAAGAATCTTTTTCCATAGTGATACTTTTAGAAACACTTTATCACCGATCTGAAATTCAATATTTTTAAGTTTCAAATCCGCATACAATTTCTGTCTATCTGAAGTTGCTTTCAAACTGTCACAAATTATTTTCACTTTCTCTTCAGTTTCTCTGATCAAATCAACCCCGTGAATCTTTTTCTCACTAATCTTGGTCTAATACAATGGAGTTTGACATTTACGACCATATAAAGCTTCAAACAGTGCCATCTTTATGTTTGACTGATAGCTATTATTCTACGCAAACTCAACCAACGGTAAATATTTTTCCCAGTTGCCTTCAAACTCTAGCACATAGTAATGAAGCATATCTTCGAGAATTTGAATCACTCTCTCAGACTGACCATTGATTTGAGGATGAAATGCAATGCTCAAGGGTAATTGCGTACCCAAAGCTTCTTGTAATTTCTTCCAAAATCGAGATGTAAACCACGGATCCCTATCTAAAATAATAGAGACTGGCACTCCGTGCAGTCTGAGAATCTCTGAAAGGTACAATTCGACTAATCTGTCAAGTGAAAAGTCTGTATGTACTGGAATAAAATGCGCTACTTTAGTCAAATGATCAACAATAACCCAGACAACATCTTTCTTTTTCGGAGATAGTGGTAATCTCGATATGAAATTCATTGTAACCCTATCCTACTTCCACTCAGGTATCATTACTGGCTGTAATAGTCCTAAAGGCACTTGATGTTCAACTTTGACATATTGACAAATCAAACATCTAGACAAAAAGTCAGAAATGTCGTGTTTCATACCTGACCACCAGTACAACTGTCTCAAAACATTGTACATTTTGTTACTCTCCGGATGAATGGACAAGCTACCACTGTATGCTTCTTGCAAAATTTTCTATATAAGCTCTGGATTTTTGACACGCAAACTCTACCTCGAAACAACAAACAATCATATATTCCAATATGAAACTCTGAATCAATAATCAACTGACACTGTGCTCGTTTAGCTTTCAATTTACTGTCACATTTATGAGCTTCATAAATTTGTTGGAGAAACATCAGTTTAGCTTTTAACTTGGCTAAAATATAACCATCATCAAACAAAGTCAATCGTGTATTCATCGCTCTCAAAGAAAATAAAGATTTTCTACTTAAAGCATCTGCGACTACATTTGCTTTCCCTGGATGATGATCAATCACTAACTCATGATCTTTTAGCAGTTCGAGCCATCTTTTCTGTCTCAAATTCAGATCTTTTTGTGACATCAGATACTTCAAACTCTTGTGATCAGTAAATATGTAGCATTTTTTCACCGAATAAATAGTGTCGCCAAATTTTTAAAGTGAATACAATAGTGGCCAATTCTAAATTGTGTGTCGGATAATTCTTTTCATTCAGTTTTAATTGTCTAGAAGCACAAGCTATCACTTTGCCTTCTTGCATTAAAACACATCCCAAACCTTTCAATGACGCATCACTAAAAATCACAAATTCTTTACCTGACTCTGGTTGAACCAAAACTGGTGCTTCGGTTAATAGTGCTTTCAACTAATCAAAACTCTATTGACATTTCTCAAACCACTAAAACTTCACATCTTTTTGTAATAAATGAGTTATCAGTGTAGCTATCAGTGAAAACACTTTAACAAATCTTAGATAATAGCTGGCTAATGCTAGAAAACTTCTTACTAAAGATATATTTCTTGGCAGTTTCTAGTCCACAATAGCAGAAATCTTACTCAGATAAACTCTGATGCCTTCCGCTAAATCAATGTGTCCTAGAAATCTAACTTCTCCAAGCCAAAACTCACATTTGCTGAATTTAGCAAACAGTTGTTGTAACGCCCTTCGCCCATAACCGTCGTCGGACACGAGTGTGAGGCACTACCGAACTTACGCTCATACGAACATTCAATTACGACGATCAATTTCCACGTAAAATTTAAAACCTTCTCAAAAATTTTAAAACATTCTTATTATGGGCCTACGAGGCTCCAAAGATACGTTGGGTACGATCCGAGACTAAACCGGAGCTTTTTGAACACTTAGAAAAATTTGCTTCAAAACAATGCACACACCCGTGTGGGCAGGCCGTGTGGTCACACAAGCCTATGCCCCACACCCGTGTGGAATTATCGTAAATTTATTTTCCATTTCAAACCTACAAGGGTTTTTGCATGGCTGAGCACATGCCCATGTTCTTGGCTGTGTCCTTTACACGGCTAGGCACACGCCTATGTCTTAGCCCGTGTGAAAAATCCTGGGTATTCTATTTATGACGCCATCGCGAAGTTTTTGTCACACGGCCAAGCCACAAGCCCGTGGGCTAGGCCGTGTCAAGCACACGGTCGGGACACACGGTCGTGTATCCACCCGTGTGTTTACTACTGGCATTTAATTCTCATAAATTCAGGTGCAGGGGACACACGACCTATCAACACGCCTATGGGGCTGGCTATGTGTCACACACGGCCTAGACACATGCCCATGTGTCTACCCGTGTGGACAATTATAGGCTATTTTCCAAGCCAATTGCCACCTTGAAACACAAACCAATTCAAACCAGTTTTGCCATTATTCAATATGGCACAATAACTCATTCAGCCATACATATTATGACCTTCATATAACCAAATTTCATCCACCATCATCAAGCACACAAATCACACCACATTCCACATAAACATTTCAAGCTTTCACCTTAATAGATTACAACACTTTGACAAAATATAACTTAACCAAATATGGCTCATTTCAAATGGTCAAAGTACCAAAATATCACTACCAACAAATGGACCCAAAATAACTATGGCATACAACCAAAACACTGGACCACCTATACATGCCATAATTTCAAAGGTCATAATCAAAATACCAAAATAGTTGTTGATAGTGTTGATGGAATCCCGTTGATCACCGAACCTCAGGTTAGTTTGACGAACCTATAAGGGAACGGAAAAGAGAAGGGGTAAGCTATAAAGCTTAGTAAGCCTATATGCAAAACTAATGATCATTTAAACCAATAATTCATATAAAATGAAAATAAGCTTTCTTAAGATCACATTAAACTTGAGATTATCACTTACTTATATGATCTTACCATATTATTCAATACATACATTATGCACTTAGCACACATGATAATTTTCATACAACCTGCACATACACATTCTTAACACACGATCAAATCTTTTCACATACAATCACATTTTATCGTATTGATTCAAATAACCCGTTGAACCATGTGGAATGCTAAAGGATACACGGAATAAGGCACAAGTGCCCACATAATGTAGCCGAAGCTACCACTTAACACATATCACATAAAGTCTGAATGACGAGCTAATCATGGGTTTGCTCACACAAGCTAACGGTATAGTCAAAACTACTCAGTGTTGCTCACACAAGCTAATAGGTAACCGCAACAAATGTAGGATTACCTAGCCATGGGTAGTTGAATTAGACTAGCACCCAGAATCACATATACAATTGATAGTAGTTAATGGAATCCTAGTAACATGTCACTCGTATCCTAAATGATTCCTAAGGTTCAACCAGGACCTTTCTTCACTTATCGGTTTATCATAACTCATATTCGATGATTTGTTATAAAATTTCAGATTTTTAATAATTAAAGTAATTAAACATAACAATTATAATGACTCATTATTTGCATATAAGACTTACCTCGGTGCAAAATGTCAACTTTACGATTTAGTCCGATACCTTGCCCTTCCCTCGGTCAAGGTCAATTTCCCGTTATTCTTGATCTATAACATCAAATTTAACTTATTTAATACACACATTACCCAATTGGACACAAATTTATCCTATGGTAAATATTACCATTTTACCCCTAACTTTATCAATTTTTATAATTTAGTCCCCAGACTCGTAAAGTGAAATGTATCTATTTTTCTACATTCTCAAGCCTAGCCGACCCTATTTCTCTCTTATAGCAACCCAAATTTCTGAACATTTCATAATTTATGCACATGTTTTACAACTTTTGCATTTTAGTCCCTAAATACATTTTCATGTAAAATCACTTAGCAAGAGTTGTTTACTACACATCAAGCTTTCATTTTCTACCATTAAACATCAAAATGCTCTCATGTCACACATGGGTAAGTTTTTAAACACGAAGCCTAGCTTAAAATAGTGGTGGAAATAGCTAGGTCAAGTTACGAGGATCTAAAAAATACGAAAAACATGAAAAACGGGGCTAGGAGTCACTTACAATCAAGCTTGAAAAGATGAAAACCCTAGCTATAGAGTGCCCTTTGATATTTGACCAAGGTAGGAGGAAGATGGACACTTCCTGGCCTTATTTTCCTTTTTGATTTCTTTTAATACCCAAATGACCAAAATGCCCTTAATGGTCTTCTTTGAAAATTTTTCCTTCCATGAGTATTTTTGTCCATCATGCCATAAAATGGTCTAATTGCTAAATAAGGACCCCTAATTTATGAATTCATTTCAATTTCATACTAAATGCTTCTAAAACACATATTTTGAAATTTTTGCAATTTAGTCCTATCACTCAATCGGGCCTTCTATCGATAAAATTTATTTACTAAATTTTCACTTATGCAACCATTCATTCAATAGACCTTAAAAATTTATCGAAATAAATTTTTCTATGTCAGATTTGTGGTCCCAAAACCAATATTCTATTTAGGCCCTAATTCAGGCTATTACAGTTGTTTATCTCGTAGAGTCTATATCACAATTCTCAAATGCTTGGCATGCTCTAACTCATGTTGTGAATAGATTAGAATATCAACAATGAACACAACAACAAATCTGTCTAAATACGGTCTGAAGATTCTAATCATCAAATCCATAAAGACTGTAGGAACATTAGTTAACCCAAATGGCATAACAAGAAATTCATAGTGTCCATATCTAGTTCTGAATGCAGCCTTCGGTACATCTAAATCTATAACTCGTAATTGATAATAACCAGATAGTAAATCAATCTTTGAAAATATTGTTGCTCCTTTCAGCTAATCAAATAAATCATCAATTCCTGGCAAAAGATACTTATTCTTAATTGTAACCTTGTTGAGCAGTCGATAGTCGATATACAATCTCATTAATCCATCTTTCTTTTTTACAACAGAATTGGTGCACCCCAATGCGAGAAACTAGGTCTTGCAAAACCTCTATCTGTTAACTCTTGCAATTGAGCTTTCAACTCTTTCAACTCTATAGGAGCCATCCTGTACGGAGCTATCGATATCGGTGATGTTCCCGATACTAACTCAATAGCAAACTCAACCTGTCTGATCGGTGGCAACCTAGGTAACTCTTCTACAAATGCATCTGGATATTCACAAACCACTGGCACTGTTTCAATCTTCGACTCAAACACTTTTGTATCTAGTACATATGCCAGGTACGCATATCAACCCTATCTTACATATTTTGAGCTAGCATAGCCGGTATCACAGTAGGCAATCCACTCGAATCATCAAATTCAATATAAAGAATTTCACTATTCTGACATTTCAACTCAATAATCTTTTGTCTACAATTTACAACAGTATCATGCAGAGTCAACCAATCCATACCAAAGATCACATCAAATTCATCAAACGGTAAAAGCATCAAATCGGCAGAAAAACAGAAACCATGAGTCATCAAAGGACAATTCTTGCAAACTTTATCAACTAGGACATACTGACCTAAGGGGTTCGATACTTTAACCATGAATTCAGTGGACTCAACAGGTAAACTCTTACTAGACACTAAATTCATACAGACATATGAATGGGTCGATCTAGGATCAATCAAAGCAATTACATCAGTGTCATAAAGAGAAAAAGTACCGGTGATAATATGTGGTGATAATGTATCTTTGTGGCTCTGGTTGGCGTCCGTGCCTCGGATCTCACTGCAAAATCTCTTGTAACACCTTGACTACCACTCATATTTCCAATGTTTCGGGGTGGTTTCCCTCTAGCAACTGTATTGCTCGGCCTTATGGTTTGAACTTTTTCATTCATAGACTTCTCAGGGCAATCTCTAAGATAATGGTCGAAAGAACTACATCTGAAACACACTCTAATTTCACCTGACACTCGCCATAATATGGCCTGTTGCAATGTTTGCATTCGGGTCTTACGTTTTTAAGACTACCCACACTCGCTACAGATGTAGTTTGGGGTTTCAGACTGGAGTGTCTTGCATCTCTATCTCTATTAGAATGCCCCGTCGAATAGTAGGATGATAGTGAGGTCCTTTGAATTTCTTAGATGTTGACTGATAAGACTTTCCTGTAAACCTCTTTCTCAAATCTCTAGCTTCAAATTCAGCTTTTCTCTTTTCTCGGTTAAGCTCTTTGGCTTTGTACGCTCTGTCGACTAACACAACAAATTCTTTCAGTTCAAGTATTCTGACTAAGAGCTTGATATCTTCATTCAAACTGTCTTCAAATCGTTTACATATAACGTCTTCGGTTGGAATACACTCACGGGCATACTTGCTCAATCTGACAAACTATCTTTCATATTCAGATATGGTCATACGACCATGTTTCAACTCTAGAAATTATTTGCACTTTCAATCAAGGAATCACTAACTTATATATTTCTTTCTGAACTCAGTCTGAAAGAATTCCTATGTGACCCGATCTCTTTGTACTACAAATATCAAAGTGCTCCACCACTAGTATGTTGCATCTTGCAAAAGAGATACCACACATTTAACACATTCTAATGGTGTGCAAGACAACTCATTAAAAACATGAATCGTATTCTCAAGCCAAAACTCGGCTCTTTTAGGACCATAATTAATTGTAGCTCTAAACTCTTCGGTCCCATACTTTTAAATTTTATCAACAGGCGGTTTGCTTAAATGTACGGGTTCAAGAAATTGAGATGCTACGAGAACTAGTTGGGGAAAAATTGAGGGTGGAGGTTGCTGAGTAGCCGGATTAGTTTGGACAAACTCAGTGAACCACTCATTCATCATTTGGAAGAAGGCTTCCTTGGCCTCTCCTCCTCAACCTTTAGATACGAGTCGCAATTCAGACGGCGCTGCTCCATGAACGGAGGCTGGCACACTACTTTCTACATCATCAGAGTCCGCTCAATTGGAATCCATTTACTACATAAAAACATAATTGAAGACTATCAAGAGATATTACACTATCTCAGGTTAAATATGGCATGTATAGCTAGATTCACATACGCTACGTTAGTCTTAGAATCGACTAAACCGTAGCTCTGGTACCAACAAAATGTAACACCCCTAACCCATATCCGTTTTCAAAATAGGGTTACAGGGCATTAATGGACTTATCATTTAAACAATCAAACATTTCATGTTCATTTCTCAAATCCAAACAAAAGTCATTCAAATTCAGTCATATAGTCCCTCACTAAAAATAATTTGGGACTAAATTGAGAACTCAAGAAAATTTTTGAAAAACATTGAATATTTTCAAAGTGTAGGGGACACACGCCTATGTGCCTAGTTTATGTGTCTCACACGGCCAAGAGACACGCCCATGTCTTAGGCCCTATTGGCATTCGAAATAGGATCACATGGTTGTGTCCCAGCTCGTGTTCGGCCCCGTGTAACTCATTGACTTGGGTCACACGGCCAATTACACGACCGTGAGACTAGCCCCTGTAACTCACTAACTTGTTTTCTAAAAAGGTATCAGGGGACACACGGCTGAGACGCATGCCCGTGTCTCTGCCTATGTAGACTAAAATAGGTTATTTTTTAAGCCACATTTCTCACAAAATTTTGGTAGCAACGAATACACTTCAATAGCATATAACCATACCATTATTAGGCATCCAAACCAACCAAAATCAAGCCTAAAACATACAATTTCATTGTCAACAAGCATAAGCTCTTACACATCTCAACTAACCATTCAAAAACACGCCATTTTCACTTCTAATGTTATCTAAATGGTCAAATACATATATGCACCTTAATGCCAAAACATAACATGTATACCCTTCCTCTAACTTATCTATTAAGTGCTAAACTACCAATTCACAAGCAAGGTAATTTCCAAGGCAACCATCAAGTATACTCAAGGCAATTATAAATCATACATGATAAGGCCAACCACTTATATATACATACCAACATATATACCAAATTAAACCACATTAAATGGCCAATACATAACCAAAACATATAAGCTTTCATTAGCCAATTGACATATTCATGCCATATAATCTAAATACATAATTCATAAGTACCAAAACAGATGCTGGATAGTGTGATGAGATCTCCAACAACTTCCAATCCGAGCGAGCTTTCGAAACACTATAAAACATGGAAAAGTAAACAGAGTAAGCTATTAAGCTTAGTAAGCTCGTATAACATAGAATTTAACTTACCCATTAATGACAATTTATGTAAGTATACAAAGCTTATCCACTCAATTTGGTTAATTGCCTAAGCACATGTATTCACCAATATGTTAGCCCTGTAGAGTACATATAATAACCAAATAACATGGATGAACACAACATTTAAGAAATTTTGATATACATGTATTCTCTATTTTATGTTTCAATACATCATGTAGTATCATTTCCATATAATTCATGTAACTCTTGTGATAGTTTATATCAAACTCATATAACCTGTAACAAAATTGTACCCATTGAACCACTTAGAATATCGTTAAATACACGGGTAGTACACATGAGGTATTCTGAATGGTAATCTGTCAATTCCTGTACATGTATGCTCTTTCGAGCTATAAACGGTAAGCTGCTCCGAGCTGAAATAACGGTAAGCTTTTACAAGCTTAGAAAAAATAAGCTCTTACAAGTTACAAATCGGTAAGCTCATACGAGCTGTGTTGAGTCCGCAACACATGCAGGATCTCAACCAAACCGGTAACCCTAATGACATGTCATTTGTATCATACGACTTCCTAAGGTTCAAACGGGACTCGGTATTCTTCAAACTTCACTTATTAGGCATTTGATAGATTTATATTTTAATTTATCAATTCACATACATGCATTTCAAATAAGTATATATATATAAATGCTCAATTCTAATTACACAAACTTACCTTGATTTCAAACGACGAAATACAACTATTTAATTGATAACTTTGTCCTTTCCTCGATGTAGTTTCGTACGTTGCTTTACTCGATCTATATAATCAGATTTAACTCATTTAATTTACATTTTTCTCAATTCAATCCAAAATTCATATTATGGTAAAATTACTATTTTGCCCCTAAACTTTTAACTTCTTTACAATTTAGTCCTTAGCTCATAAAAATACAAATTCATGTAATTCAACTTCAACCTATGCTAGCCGGTTTCTATATAGACCCCTAGCAGCCCATACATTTCATTATTTCACACATTTACCACATAATATTCACTTTTCTCAATTTAACCCTAATTTATAATTTTATTCAGAATCACTTAACAAATGTTGTTTATCTAACAACAAAGATTCATTTTCTTCCATCTAACATCAAAACACTTATACATTCACCAATGGTAAAACCCTAACTCTTTAACAGTTTTGCAAATTAATTCTTGGGCTAGCTAGATTAAGCTACAACGACCAGAAAAACATAAAAATCATTAAAAACGGGATGAAATTCACTTACATGCAAGTGAAAGTAACTTGATCGAACCCTAGCTATGGCTTCCCTTGTTGATTTCGGTTGAGAATGTCAAAATGAAGAAGATGGACACGTTTTGTTTAAGTTATTTTAACTTTATTTACCCATTTACCATTTTAGCCTTTATAAATCACTTATATGATGTCCATCTTTGTCCACTACGTATATTAAGGGTCTAAGTACGATTCAAGTACTCATAGATTTCAATTCTATAGCCATTTAGTGCATTTAACTTATAGAACTCAAGTTTTGCACTTTACGCGATTTAGTTCTTTTTATCGAATTAAGCATGCAAACGATAAAATTTCTTAACAAAATTTTCACATAACTCTACTAACATACTGTAGACATTAAAATAATAATAAAATAAATTTTCTGACCTCAACTTTGTGGTCCCAAAACCACAGTTCCGATTTCACTGAAAACGGGTTGTTACATTAATCATATCCTAAATAGCACAAAACATAACCAAAGTGCTTATATACATACATTACCAAAGCCCTATTTGCATGTTGCCTATAATAGGGTCAAAATAAGTAAATAGTTACCAGAAGAGTTGACGGATAGTGTGATGTCCAAAGACGATCCAATCGACAGCTTGAGTCTGACAATCTACAAGGAAGAAAATGAAACGATTTAAGCTTACTTAAAGCTTAAAAGTTTGTATAACATTTCTCCCTACTATGCTAAATGGTTAGACTTGAATGTATAACATTTTCATGATCTCAAAGTAATACAATTCACATACCAAATCACTATCAATAACTACATAACCTTTCATGTTATTGAATTCCATTTCTATTCATTTTAATAACTATTTTTCTTGAAGAACTATAATAAATTAACTTTGGATACGCGGGGAAATAATGCTTAGACAAGCTGACAATAAAGACATTAACCATTACACGATGTTGCTCGCACAAGCTGATGAGAATCTACAGCAAATACTAGATTCCAACCATCAGTATGGTATCCAACATCGGTACCTAGTACATGAAAATATATCACTGGCACAACGTGCCTGAAAATTGTAACACCGGTACATAGTACTTGAACACTGTAATCACCAACACCTAGTGCCTGGAACATCCTAATGACATGTCATTTGTATCATAATAATACACTAAGCTCATATAGGCTTTAACTCATATTCCATAATCTTTTCATATTTATAACATTATACAATGATCAACCTTGATCATATACATTCCATGAGATAAGATAATTGTAACACCCCTTACCCGTGTTCAACACCGGAATAAGGTACGAGGCATTACTGGACTTATCACATGAACAAACATACAATTTTGAGTCATAAATTTACGTCCAAATTAAAACTGTTTGCATTTAATCATAAAGTCCCTGATACGAGCCTATGAGGCCCAAAAGATACCTTAAAAGTGGTTTGGGACTAAATCGAGAACTTTAGAAAATTTTTCAAAACTTAGAAAATTTTCCACTAAACAAGGATCACACGCCCGTATGGATATGGGACACATCTGTGTGGGCAGGCTGTGTTGTCACACATGCCTGTGTCTCGACCCCGTGTAACTTTCTAACTTGTAACTCATGACTAAATTGAGAAAAAATGACCAAGTCACACGCCCGTGTGCTAGGTCATGTGGAAAATTCATTTTCACAAAAATAGGTGCAAACTTCACATAGCCAAGGCACACGCCCATGTTCGAGGCCATGCACCCCACACGGTTGAGACACATGCCCATGTCTCTGCCTGTGTGCTCAATTCTGAGCATTTTGTTTCTCAAAATTAAGGTGCAAGGGATACACGACCTAAACACATGCCCGTAAAACTGGCCGTGTGTCACATATAGCCTAGACACATGCCTGTGTGTTTATCTGTGTGGACAAAATATAGGCTATCTACCAAGCCATTTTGCCACCTTTTAATGCACACACCTACACAACATAACATAACTCCAATCCAAGCATATATATACAACCAAATGTCCACACCAAAGACATTAACACATCATTCATGAAAGATATCATCATATGAATATACTTATAACCAATATTGGCCCATGTCCAATGGCCTTATACAAAATGAATATCTGACCATTATAAGCCAACACATTTGGCCAAATCAATTATGACACATATGAAAAACTGACCAATTCCCTATACATGCCATACTTTCAAAAATACAAAGATCATCAATACCCAAAATGAGAGTTTGATAGTATAATTTGAATCTACAACAATCTCCGATCCGAGCAAGCTAGCCAACACTATAAAACAAGGGAAAGAAAAAGGGAGTAAACTATATAGCTTAGTAAGTTCATATGCAAATAATAAGCATCTTAACCACACAATTATCATGCAGTTCATATAATAGGAGATAACATGAATGTCATTAACATCTCATAGTCATAACCTACTCAATCACAACCTTACCAAGAGTTCATCACCTATCAAGTTTATCACTTATGAGTTTTGCGTACATGCTTGTACCAACTCGTAACATAACCACATACTTTTACATCTTTGACATTCCCATTGAACACTTGGAATATTAACAGATACTAAAAAATCTTGCACATAAGTGTCATATATGTAGCCAAAGCTACATCATATCTTATATTACATATAGGCTCGCTCGAGCTATTCACGGGCCCGCTCACACAAGCTGTCAGTCGGGATGCAGCTACAGTGCTGCTCACACAAGCTGCCAGGTATCTGTAACATATGCCAAAGTACCCGCCACTGGTAGGACGTACTAGACCAGCACCCGGACCACATAAACATAGATATACACATGGATTGCTAGTGACATATCACTTGTATCCTATTCTATTCCTAATGTTCAACTAGGATTTCTCACTTGTCGAAACTTGGTCAAATATGTTCAAAGAGTCAATCACACAATTCATGCAATATTAAAGCATATTAACATAATATAACAATGCATTATCTCTACATACGAACTTACCTCGGTACAAAAATAGTTGAACTGGGACCTAATCGTCAAACACTTTGTTTTTCCCCCGATCAAGGTCCGAACCTCGTTTTTCATGATTTATAATAATAAATTTAACTCATTTAATACACACATTATTCAATTCAGTCCAAAAATCATATTATGGCAAAATTACATTTTTGCCTTTAACTTTTCCATTATTTACACCTTAGTCATTAGGCTCGTAAAATGAATTTCTTTCAATTTCTTCATCACCCAAGCCTAGCCAAACCTTTTTCATACTCACACCAGCACACATTTTCCATTTATTCACATTTTTTACACACATTTTACAACTTTTACAAATAGGTCCTTTTTACCATTTTTACCGAAAATCACTTAGCAAAAGTCATTTATCCTACAACTAACATACATTTTCTACCATTAGACATCAAAATACATACATGTATAACATGAGTAAAATTTTAAACTTTGATAATACTTCAAAATAGTCCTTGGAAAAGCTAGATTAGGTTACGAGGATCTCAAAAACACAAAAATCATTAAAAATGGTGCTAGGATGGACTTACAATCGAGCTTGGAAAATTTGGAAAAAACCCTAGCTACGGAGACCCTTGAAATTTCGGCTCTAAGGGACTAAATTAGGGAAGATGATATATTTTATTTGTTTAATTTTGTCTTTATTTGTTGAATTACCAAAATGCCCTTAATACCTAAATTTTAAATTTCACCAAACCATGTCTATTTTTGTCCATCTTAAAGTATAATGGTCTATTTACCTTTTAAGGACTCCCAATTTAAAATTTCATTACAATAAAGCACCCATAGCTTCTAGAACACACATTTTGCATCTATTGCAATTTAGTCCTACTAGGCAATTTAGACACTATCGATAAAATTTCTTAACGAAATTTTCACACAATCATTCAATCATACGATAAACCTTAAAGCAATAATAAAATAATTATTTCTACTTCAAATTTGTGGTTCTGAAACTATTTTTCTGATTTGACCTTAAAACGGGTTGTTATAATAATTCAACTCAAACATGTACAATTAACCATACTAACTATACACACATACATATACTCATATAATTAGAATTAAAACCATAAACAAGCATAATAAATCTAATACAAACTCACCTAAACGAAGTAGTTACCAGCACCACAATAAAGGCTATTTGACAACTTTTCATTTCCCACAGTTATCGACTGGTTGTTCCGAATCTTGGACTATGTATAATAAATTAGTTCAATTAACCAATTCAAGTACCTTAAAATATCCAAATGCATACATTTGACCCTTTAACAACATTTTAGATTGTTACACTAAATTTTTACTTTTTACTCAAATTAGTTCCTAAAACCAAAACTTACACATTTATCACAATTAAACCAAACCAAGCTACTTGAATTCTCTCCTATACATTTACAACCCATAATTATTGTAATTTCACAACAATTTCATGCTATTTTTTATTTTATCATTTTAGTCCCTAAATTTAAAACTAACTAAAATTCCCTTCCAAAATAGTCCTAATTAACTACCAAGCTTGCAAATTCTTTCAATATCATAAATAGCTAAAAACCATCAATAAAAAATTTCAATCCCTATAACACTTCTACAAATTAGTCCCAAGATTAGCTAGATTAAGCTACAACAATTTGAAAAATATAATATTTACAAAATATAACACCCCAAACCTGGCCTAGGGGTTACGGCCTAGTCTGGTGTGTCATATTGAAGTGTCTTTCGAAAACCATGTTTTTATTAAAAACCCTTGTTAGTGTTTAGAAACTTCTACTGTAAAACTTGTATAAAACTTCAGCTTGTGTTTGTTTATTTTTGAAAATGTGGTTCCTTGAAATAATCATTCCCTTTTCAAACATTAACAACTTTGTAAACTTTTATGGAAAATTGTGAAAGCTTGTAAACCTTTGTAGCTTGCAGAAACATGTTATTTTTAAAACAGTTTAAGTATCAGAAAATCAGATCTTTTTTGTTAAAGTGAATGGGTACTATGCACCAGGTAGGATTCAAGAGAAGAGGAGGTGAGTCAATTAGACTGCTTAAGTACCAAGCTCTTCCTAGATCCAATCCTAGACATGCACACATCCATTGCCACACTTTAACCTTAAAACTTGTCCACGAAACACAAATTAGGTTTAAGTCTATTTAAAATATTTATTTCCTTTGAAAACGTTTACGTTGCGGAAGCTTTGCTCCGTTATCGTGATATTTTAAAAACAAGTAACCTTTATAAAAGCGCGCTCTAGAGCTAACCGATTTCAAAAGGATTTAAACAATATCACACCTAAGCTAAAAACAAATTAAAATAATTAGAGCGGCCTTATTACAAACCCAAAACCAAATAAAGTAAATTAATTAAAAATAAT
The DNA here is from genome assembly GCA_020496765.1 of Gossypium stocksii. Taxonomy (NCBI): domain Eukaryota; kingdom Viridiplantae; phylum Streptophyta; class Magnoliopsida; order Malvales; family Malvaceae; genus Gossypium; species Gossypium stocksii. The sequence goes on along the minus strand of CM035623.1, from coordinate 34,964,069 downwards.
TTAATGCTTAAAATAGACAGTCCGTTTGCAGTCCACATGGCCACTCTGAATCTCTCCAGCTCCAAGTCCACTAGTTTAGGGCTCACCTGCATGGATGAAAGGAAGGGGTGAGTTTAGAAAACTCAGTGTGTAAAGAAAGCCCATCCAGAGCCCCAAATCAGCTCAAGCTCACTGGGCCTAAGCCCTTATCCAATTTCAGTATCAAAGGGGCCGAAGCCCGATTCAGTATTCGGTTACTGGGCTGTAACCCTATTCAGTAGGTTTATCTAGGCCTTAGCCCCTTTTTCAGATATTAATATGGCCCATAGGCTCAATTTAGTAATAGAATAGTAATATCGATGCATGAATGCAAAACCCATATCAGTATGTAGGGAAGCTACTCAACCCACCCAACCGCTACCCTCCACCCGTACCAGCCAAACTCTCCATGTGGGGAAAATTACTCAACCCACCTAACCGCTACTCTCCACGGTGGCAGCATAGCTGCATAATCAGATAGTGTGGCCAAGCCATCAGAACGGTAAACTAGGGCAAAGCCCCTTTTTCAGTAAACTGAGGCAAAGCCTCTTTTTAGCACTTCCTCCATCAAATAATCCCAGTCCCATGCAACAGATAATCATGTCATGGCATACAGTGAACAGAAACAGTAAAACATGCATTTCAGTCAAATTTAGCCCTAGAGGTATAACGGTCATTTGCACCTAGGGGTAAAATAGTAATTTCCAGCCATAAGGGTATTTCAGTAATTATGCTAGTTTCTAGGGTTTTATGCATGTTTTAATCAGTAATAGTCTAACTTTTATCTCAGTAGTTTATTTAGTACATTTTAACATATTATAGTCATTGGGCCCTAAAACCCTTAATATGCCCTACAGTGTCATAATACTATTTTGGCTCGTTTAGCCCAAATTCAAGTCTAGTCTAACAGATTTAACCCACAGTTTATCAGAACACTCTTACCACTTACTTTTACTCATATGGGCCCGTAAGCCCATTGGGCCCAATTTTAGCCCATCGAGGCTCAAAGTTACCGAAGTGCACGAGATTACGCATGCAACCATCTTACCACTTTCGATTACAGATCCAGTGATATCCAACCGACTTATGAGCGTTTGCACGCTTACAAGCCCACGAAATGCCAGAATTCTGGCATTTCAGCTTTTTGGCTTTTGCCAATTTGAACTACAAGAGGGTGTTCGATACACACCTGTTTTATAATAAACGCTAACGAGATCTCCCTCACGATTAACCTATAATCGGTCACTAACATATTAGATTACAAATCCATGAAAACCATTGTAGAAATCACTTACCACATTCAGCCAAAATAAGGCGTTATTAACGACTTACCTTGTCGATCTTTAACTGCTAGATCTAGATCTAGACCGCTTTGAAACCGTTGATCTTACTAGCCTCCAAATAGATCTTGACCGCTATCCTTTGATTCGCACACCAAAGACGTATTTTTCAGAAGTGTTTCCAACACTTTTCCAACCTCAGATCCACTGTGAATCTAACTTAAACACGAGTAAGGAATAGATCTAGAAATTAATTCTCGAATTACTAACAATATAGAGATTTTGACTTTTCTTAAACACTTACAAGATGTGAAAGGAATAGAATACTTACTAAGGTTCAATCTTGGTTATCCTGGAATCACCGTGCCTTGAAAGAGAGTACCCACTTCGAGAACAACAAGAACAAGGAGGAAAAAGTATACGAATGGATAAAAGAGATGTAAATTTTTGGCTTTTTGGCAAGGAGAAAAGACCCTATATTTGGCTATTATGGAAAGAAATTCAAAGAAAGAATTAAAAATAGGAGTAGAAGATTAGAAGATTTGGCGAAGAGAAGAACAAAAGAATGAAAGTTGATTAAAAGAAAAAAAACAATGAATGGCCCCCTAATCAATTCGACTAACACTAAAAAGAAATACTCTAAATCAACAAGGAGGAAACGACTCACAATGGCTAAAATTTCAAAGGCTCTTTCGGCAATTAATTCCCTAGCCGAATAGGTCTATTTTGGCACAAAAAGTCCTTCCCAAAAATAAATTCCATAATTTTAGCTAAAACAATGTTTGAATCTTATCCCAACTCCTTCCCACCGATTCAGCCGACTCAATTGCTGCTAGGGAGAGTTTTAATCCCGCACAACTCCTCTCCACGCGTGCACAGCCAAAAGGCAGACCTTCATGCGCACAGCAGCTCGAACCCAGAACCTCCAGGCACCCATACACGTTACTAGCCACTGCGACGCGTCTTTTTTTTCAATATAATACAGTCGTAATTATTCTTAAGGCTTACCTGGTTCCGTCACGGCTACTTAAAAATAAATGCCAAAATTTTGCCTTCCCTTGGGATCGAACTTGCGTCCTCTCGGCATGCCTAGCATGCTGCCGCCACTGCGCCACATGCGCTCTTTGTGCTGAACTTTGTTCGCAACTTCTCTTAAGGGCTATTTTTACGCAACCAGCTGATTTAAAAAAAAAAACAAAATCTCTTACACGTGCCGTGCCTTGAACCCAGTACCTCTCCCATCAACCTAGTGCCTCAAGCCACTGAATCAAATGCTCCTTTGTGGCATATTCCATTCGCAACTCCTTTTAGCCTCTATTTTAGCGCGACCAGACTACTAAAAAAAAAAACCATTTTGCGCATGCTGGGAATCGAACCCCAGCCCTCTTCCTGCTGCCTAGCGCCTCTGGCCACTTGGCCAGACGCGCTTCTTTATGCCTAATCTTGTCCAATTTATTTTTAAGGCCTTATGCCCAGATTTCCTTAAGAGGCAAAATTTAAGAATTTTTGCTAGAGCCCTGGGCCGAGCCCAGGACTTTTCACACACTATAACCCTTCGTAAATTATTTAAACACTAAACTTAAACAATAATAATTTTTTTAATAAGAATATTTAAAACTTCTAAATTACTCAGGCTGTCTTCTATCCAAACCCAGACTCAAAGCCCAATACTTCTAGGCCCAAAATTCAGGGTGTTACAACTCTACCCCCTTAAAGAAATTTTGTCCTCGAAATTTCCCACTATCTACTAACTGCACAATACAGGTTACACCACTATGCTTCTGTTGCGCATTCTAACTCTAATTGTGAATTAAGTACATAGATCACTATGAGAAAATCATGTACCAGTATTCACATCTGGAGTATTTTCCTCCTCTTGGTGACGTACTGCATACACCAGAGCTGGTTGTCTTGCCTAAGCATAATCAGCACCTCTACCTGGTGCTCCATGACCTAAGCCATTACCATTTTCGCCCTTGGCCCGACCTCGGCTCCTTGGTGGTTATGGTCGACCTCGCACTGGTTGAGCAACCCTTTGATCAGCAACTTGATTCTGAGTTGGTCCTCGAGGACACTCCTTGAACTTATGTTCTTTGGATCCGCATCGGAAACATACCCCAGTACGCTTCCAACACTCTCCCAAATATGCTCTACCATAGTCCCCACAAGCCTGCGGTCTAATAGCATTTACTGGAACTGCTCGAACCGGTTCCTCCACTCTAGCTCTTTTGACGTTCTTATTTATAGCATCCGAGGGTCCATAATCCCTCCTAAATCTGTCTCGATCCTTCTCGAGATTCTGTTGTTCAGCTCGTTTCACCTCATCGGCTATCTTAGCCTTCTCCACCAAAGCAGTAAAATCACGCTCCCTCTGTGGAGCTATCAGCACCCTAAGCTCATCTCAGAGGCCATCCTCAAATTGAACACTACGCTCGTATTCCATCGCAACTATCCCACTAGCATACCGACTCAACATCAAAAATTTCTCTTCGTATTTAGCAATAGACTTGTTACCCTGGGTCAGGTTCAGAAATTCCTTCCTACGAGCATCAACATAACTTGCTTCAACGTACTTCCTTTTGAAAGTAGTCCTAAATAGTTCCTAGGTTACCTGCTCAGCTGGGGTACCCTCATTCACAGTGAGCCACCACTGATAAGCCTCATCCCGTAACAATGATATGGCTCCTTTCAGCTTCTGCTTCACGGAGCAATCCAGGTCGTCCATAATCCGTTCCATAGCTTCCAGCCAATACTCAGCTACATTTGGGGCTACTCCAGATATACCCCTAAAAACCTCTGCTCTGTTAGCCTAGAGTCGCTCAGAAATGGATCCCCTATTCATGGGCCCAACATTAGCTCTAGCTACCCTTTCCAGAACCCTTAACATCACCTGGGATAAGGCATCATCCCCTGCGGCCTGATCGTACGGCCTATTTTTAGCTACTGGTGGTAGTCGCGCCTCACCAGCTGGCATGTGTTCTGAAGACGAAAACCCAGCTTGAACACTGCCTTAGCCACGTCCACGGCCTCGTCCACGAGCAGCTCTTGTATTCATAATGTCTTATCTGATTACGAATTTTATGGCATTAGTTTAACATTTCAGTTGTTTATTACAAATGTCTTATATACAGATAGAGTTTCAGAGTTTGTTTTCACGAAATCGTTGCCTAGCCACAGTCTCAGTTTTTCTAGGGTTTAGTTTCCCTTTAGTCTCAGTCTCTACAGTTTTCAGTACTACCCTATCTACAGTATCATAATAGGGTCTCAGTTCTATCTACAGAATTGTCTCAGTACAGTACAGTATATAAAGCAGAAATACTTATAGACTTGGTGCCAAGGATTCAGTGTGCCACTTCTTCAAATACCAGATTTCAGAAAGTCCCATTTTAACAAAACTTAAAAAAAAAACCTTTTAATGAATGTATTTGAAAAAAAATAAGTTCAATTAGAGTTTTCTAAATTTTTCAAAAACTGATTTCCAAAAATACCATTCCTGGGCCAAATTTTTAAAAAAATTTTGAAAACCTTTTTGGACCCGATCCACAGCCGAGTTGTTGTAACCTGGCTCTGATACCACTAAATGTAACACCGCAAACCCGACCTAGGCGTTACGGCCAAGTCTGGTGTGTCACATTGAAGTATCTTTCAAAAACCATGTTTTTATTAAAAACCCTTCTTAGTGTTTAGGAACCTCTACCGTAAAACTTGTATAGAACCTCAGCTTGTGTTTGTTTATTTTTCAAAACGTGGTTCCTTGAAATAATCATTCCCATTTCAAACATTAACAACTTTGTAAAATTTTATAGAAAATTGTGAAAGCTTGTAAACCTTTGTAGCTTGCAGAGACATGTTATTTTTAAAACAGTTTAAGTATCGGAAAATCAGATCTTCTTTGTTAGAGTGAATGGGTACTATGCACCAGGTAGGATTCAAGAGAAGAGGAGGTGAGTCAATTAGACTGCTTAAGTAGCAAGCTTATCCTAGATCCAATCCTAGACATGCATACACCCATTGCCACACTTTAACCTTAAAACTTGTCCACGGAACACAAATTAGGTTTAAGTCTATTTGAAATATTTATTTCCTTTGAAAACATTTACGTTGCGGAAGCTTTGCTCCGTTATCGTGATATTTTGAAAACAAGTAACCTTTATAAAAGCGCACCCTAGAGCTAACCAGTTTCAAAAGGATTTAAACAATATCATACCTAAGCTAAAAAAAATTAAAATAATTAGAGCAGCCTTATTACAAACCCAAAATTAAATAGAGTAAATTAATTAAAAATAATTTAATGCTTAAAATAGACAGTCCGTTTGCAGTCCACATGGCCACTCTGAATCCCTCCAGTTCTAAGTCCACTAGTTTAGGGCTCACCTGCATGGATGAAAGGATGGGGTGAGTTTGGAAAACTCAGTGTGTAAAGAAAGCCCATCTAGAGCCCCAAATCAGCTCACCTGCATTATTAACGACTTACCTTGTCAATCTTTAACTACTAGATTTAGATCTAGACCGCTTTGAAACCGTTGATCTTACTAGCCTCCAAATAGATCTTGGTTGCTAGCCTTCGATTCGCACACCAAAGACGTATTTGTCAGAAGCATTTTCAACACTTTTCTGACCTTAGATCCACTGTAAATCTAACTTAAACACGAGTAAGGAATATATCTAGAAATTAATTCCCGAATTACTAACAACATGGAGATTTTGACTTTTCTTAAACACTTACAAGATGTGAAAGGAATAGAATACTTACTAGGTTCAATCTTGGTTATCCTGGAATCACCGTGCCTTGAAAGAGAGTACCCACTTCGAGAACAACAAGAACAAGGAGGAAAAGGTATACGAATGGATGAAGGAGGTGTAAATTTTTGGCTTTTTGGCAAAGAGAAAAGACCCTATATTCGGCTATTATAGAAAGAAATTCAAAGAAAGAATTAAAAATAGGAGTAGAAGATTAGAAGATTTGGCGAAGAGAAGAACAAAAGAATGAAAGTTGATTTAAAGAAAAAAAAACAATGAATGGCCCCCTAATCAATTCGGCTAACACTAAAAAGAAATACTCTAAATCAACAAGGAGGAAACGACTCACAATGGCTAAAATTTCAAAGGCTCTTTTAGCAGTTAATTCCCTAGCCAAATAGGTCTATTTTGGCACAAAAAGTCCTTCCTAAAATTAAATTCCATAATTTTAGCTAAAACAATGTTTGAATCTTATCCCAACTCTTTCCCACCAATTAGCAGCAGCCTTCCCATCGATTCAGCCGACTCAATTACTGCTAGGGAGAGTTTTAATCCCGTACAACTCCTCTCTACGCGTGCACAGCTAAAAGGCAGACCTTCATACGCATAGCAGCTCGAACCCGGAACCTCCAGGCACCCACGCACGCTGCTGGCCACTGTGACGCGCCTTTGTTTTCAACATAATACAATCGCAATTATTCTTAAGGCTTACCTAGTTCTATCACGGCTACTTAAAAATAAATGCCAAAATTTCGCCTTCCCCTGTAATCGAACTCGCATCCTCTCGGCATGCCTAGCACGCTGCCGCCACTGTGCCACAGGCGCTCTTTGTGCTGAACTATGTTCGCAACTTCTCTTAAGGGCCATTTTTACACAACCAGCTGATTTAAAAAAAAATCTCTTGCGTGTACCGTGCCTTGAACCCAGTACCTCTCCCATCAACCTAGCGCCTCAAGCCACTAGACCGAATGCTCCGTTGTGGCATATTCCATTCGCAACTCCTTTTAGCCTCTATTTTAGCGCGACCAGACTACTAAAAAAACAACCATTTCGCGCATGCTGGAAATCGAACCCCAGCCCTCTTCCTACTGCCTAACGCCTCTGGCCACTGGGTCAGGTGCACTTTTTTATGCCCAGTGTTGCCCAATTTATTTTTAAGGCCTTATGCCCAGATTTCCTTAAGAGGCAAAATTTAAGAATTTTTGCTAGAGCCCTGCGCCGAGCCCAGGACTTTTCCCACACTATACCCTTCATAAATTATTTAAACACTAAGCTTAAATAATAATAATTTTTCTAATAATAATATTTAAAACTTTTGAATTACTCAAGTTGTCTTCCATCCGAACCCAGGCTCAAAGCCCAATACTTCTGGGCCCAAAATTCAGGGTGTTACACTAAAAACGGGTTAGAAAAACATAACATGTGTAACACCCCTAACCCGTATCCGTTACTGGATTAGGGTTATGAGGCATTACTGTATAAAACACAGTTCAGCACTATCATTCCTCACCTTTCATACACCAAAGAATTAATAAACATTTAAAATTTCTCAAATATAAATATCCACAATTCAGTTATTAAAAATTCGAATACATGAGTTCTAATTTCAATTCAGAAAAAATCATACCTTACTGAACATGTATCACAAATAAGCACATGTCAAAAATTCCAACTAAATCAGTTCGAACATATATCAAAACCGAACTGGTCATGTTCCATAATTACTAAAATTCGAACCAAACTTGTATATATTAAAGACATGTTCACATATTTCATAATTCCAATATTCAATTCCCTATATCCATCACATTAATGCCATTTTCATAATTAAATCATATTCCATTATATATCATTACACTTTATACTCTAAATATATGCTAATTTCTATCTCATTAATCGTAAATCAAATATATCATTTGATAACTTCTGCACAAGCTCATAATAAAACCAATTGAATCATATTACATAAATTATTATGCAATCACATATGAAACTTAAATTCATTATAACATGGCCAAACATACTAATGATGTATATATACAATGCGCAATTCATCCTAAAAATAACAGCCATACTTAACACTTGAACACAAATAACACTCCAGTGTGCATTTAATTCATATCTATATTAATATACCTAAACTTCATATTTTTTCCTATTAACTAATCTTTATTTCGATCTCACCATTATCAATATCATAAACATATCAAATTGAATTATATATCATATTCAGATTTACAACCACACATGAATGTATACCGATATTGATATTGGTAACAACTTAACACTTTTAACTATCCATTAAAACTAAACCAAAACAAACTTAATCATTACCATCATTTACCATTTGAACCCATACCAAAACAATCAACCAAAATAATCATAAAACATATTCATTACTTACCACTTAGCCACCAAACCTGTTAAGTTAATATACCATCATCCATCACTCTAATTATACCACATTTCATATTTCCAAAATGAGCTAACTAATAAACGACTACCAAAACCAAACTCATTAAACATTTTAATTAAGAACATGTAAAACCAAACTTAAGCATAATAAGCAAGCCATTTTCTCATGGCTTTAAATACAAAGTCATTCAAAATAATTAACTCCAAGATTAGCCTATACATGCTACATAACTGAATCTCAAAACATTATTTACTGAAATGATAACCGGATAGTGTGATGTTGTCTCTATCGACTTCCAACCCGAGTAGATCTCTGAAAATCTATAAACATAAAAACACACACACACAAAATAAGCTTTGAGAGCTTAGTAAGCTATAAGCAAATAAATAAGTCAATGGCAATAGCAATTCAATTACCAAACCAATTTATAGTATCATAATCATGTTTAACTTCAACTTATAATTTCATATAATACATATACTTTCATTTTGCCAAATATCCATACAATTAAGATTAATATATCATTCAAATTCCCAAAGCCACGATATCAATAATTAACCTAATATACATAAACTCATATACATATATTCATGGATCATTTCATAATTATTCTTACTTTATATCATTAAGGTCGTACACAATCATTTATAGAAGTTTACACATAGGTCACAATATGATATCAGTATACTTAACCTTCGGACGAATGTACTGTATCTATTATCAAAGTAACATTCAATTTCAAAACCATAGTACCATTATATGATTGAATATATACACACCCATAAACAAATATTCTTGAATCAAACTTTAATATCTCATACTTATACTTATCATGTAGCCGAATATACATATGTCTATACCAAAGTATCATACATTATTAAAATCATAATATCAATGCATAAAGCCGAATCTTTAAACACTTGTTTACATATACTCATGTATTATACCTTAATACTACATAATTACACTTAACTTATGGCCGAATATACTTCACAATTACTCACAAGTTCAAACTAACATCATACATACGTTTGTATCTCATAACAAATAATCAACTTACCTTATTTTCAAGGAAACAACAAGCTAACTCATACTTGATCATTTAGATCGTTTAACGTATTCGGTTACCACATCAGCATAAGGTCTTTTAGGCATAAACTTGTAATAATTCATCGGCATAAAGCCTGCTAGTCCTAAGCCTGAATGTCACACTGGTACAAGGCCTGCTAGACTCAAAGTTTGGTTTTATACATCGGTAATAAGCCTGCTAGGCAAAAGCCTGATTTAATTCACCAGCACAAGGCTTGCTAGGCTCAAAGCCCAAATATCACTATTATAAAGTTGTCTCATAAACAAATCATATATAAAAAAATTCTAGATATTCCATATAGTTCATACGGACTTTCAAATGTTATAATTCAATTGAAACGAATGCATGAACATAGTTACCATGCTTATACACATTCGGCATTAGCATATATTAATTCATATATTTCATTTTAGAATATATACTTTGCATTTAATTAAAATTAAGTACGTTTATTTGTTTATAAACTTACCTTGGACGATGAAAAATCGGTATGGATCAACTAGTCGACAACTTTAGTTTTCCCCCGATCTAAATCTGATTTTCTCTTTTCTTGATCTAAATTAATATAAATTAAACTTATTTAATCAAATATTCAATCCAATTCACTCAAAAACACATAAATGGGCAAATTGCACTTTTTCCCCATACATTTTACACATTTAGCAATTAAGTCCAAAATTCACAAAACACAAAACAAATATAATTTACTTACACTAAGCTAAGGCCGAATACTCCTCAAGCTCCTACAAGTCCTCACATTTAATTTAATTCACAATCTAGTCTCTCTATTTACTATTTTTGTAATTAAGCCCTATTTACTTAATTTTTATGAAAATTTCCAATACAAACTTAGTAATCTAACACATATCTCTTATTTAACAACATCAAACACAAAATTCACCAAGATATCAATAATGGAAACTCATGAATACATCATCAAAATAAAAAATTCAGGCATGGGTCGAGTAGTATTCGAAGCAATGATCTCAAAAACGTAAAAATTATCAAAAACTGAGTCCAAAATGACTTACCAATTTAACATGCAATTGCCAAACCTCATTTTGCAGCCATGGATGTTTTCCTTTTCTTACATTTGGCTATCTGAAGGAAAATGGAGTAAAATCATGGTTTTTGGTTTTATTAAATATATCATTTACTAACCATTTACCTTTTTAACCTTTAATATAATGCATAATTTCCTTTATGCCAAACCATTAACATCCACTAACATATTAATGGTATAATTGCAATTTAAGGCCATCATTTTTAAAGCCAAAGCCAATTGACACCTTTAATAAATAGAATGCAACTTTTGCATTTTATGCGATTAAGTCCTTTTTACCGAATTGACCACTTAAACGATAAAATTTCTTTATGAAAATTTCACAAAACTATAATATCATGCTATAAATATTAAAATAATAATAAAATAAATTTTTCAATGTTAGTTTGTGGTCCCAAAACCACTGTTTCGATTAACCCTAAAAATGGGCAGTTACAACTCTCTCCCCTTAGGGATTTTCGTCCCCGAAAATCTTATCAGAGAAAAGATTAATGATTTACTTTCACTAGTCCTCTCAATTTCTCACGTAGCCTTAGATTTTCCCAACTTTTCAATTCCACTAACTAAGATTTCTGATCTATTCTTTGCTATGCGTCATATCAAGCTGAGTTTCTACTTCTGAAAGAGATACTATAGATAAATGATCTTATCTGTATCATTGTATCATATATATAAGAAACATATTACGGGTCTTCTCAAGTTCTGAAAATAATCTCATTCAATCTGATGAATCGTGAACTCAACATCTATTTATAGCTAAATCGAGAAATTCTACTCCCACCATAATACTTTCACAAATACTCAGTTTTCTAATTGAAAATTCAATGCTTTTACGTATCAATCCCACATATATTTTCTGCCAATTGAAACTGCTTTTAGACGGTCACGAATTACTAATCACATCGACCCCCAATTTCTTTTTATCAAAATTCGATTCAATACAACAAAGTTCAGTAATTGTAGCCATACCATAGTCATACAATGCTATCTTAATATTCATCTCTTAACTATTATTATACGCAAACTTAACCAACCATATATGTCTTTCTCAGTTGCTTTGAAACTCTAAAACATAGTGATACATAAATATTTCAAGAATTTGATTTGCTTTCCTCAATTTCACTATAGTCTCATACTCACAGATTACTGTAATTTTCCTCAGAATTATCATTTGAGTTTTAGGTCTTAATCCGAAACAACAATGACTAACACCACAAGCTGACTTGCAATCACAAAAATGGATAACTCAGCTGTTTAATCAAAAGAGGAAATCTATACGTATAAAGTGATTTCTTCAGACAGTTAACAACGTTTCAAATAACCCTATCTTTTTCAATAACAAAGATAATTCTGATACAGAATTGATCAACACTCTATTTCACCATTACTCAGATATCAAGGCATGTTGAAGTAGTCCTGAGGTCACTCAATACTTAACTTTAACCTGTTGATAGCTCAAACATTTAAACGCGAGGTTAGAAATATTATGTTTTATGCTTATTTATCAATACTACTTTCTCATATTATCAAGCACCTTGTCACTTCTGTATGAACAGTCCAACTGACACTGTGAATCTCTTGTATCAATGGGTATACACCCTCAGAACTTTTTGATATACACACTCTATCCCAATCCAACAAACAATCATCAACTCTATATCTGAAGCTCTGATTCAGTAATCAATTTATGTCGAAACCTTTTTTAACTTATAATTTGATAACACATTTCTAAGTTTCACAAATTCACTTAGTAAGTAACAATTTAACTTCTACTCCAGCTAATATTTAATCATCTTCTGATAAAATCATTCACGTATTCATTGTTCATAAAGCACAAAAAAGTTTCTCATTCAGATCATTCGAAACTATAATCATTTCCCTCGGATAAGAATATTTACTTACAGATTCAAAAGTTGTTTGACTATTCGAGCTAGCTTTGCTATGCCAAGTTTAGATCTCACTCTGCAATGTCGAACATTTTAAACTCTTGTAATCATCAAATATGTCACATGACTCTTTTTATGTAGCTTTGATTGTATAGAATCACAAGATATCTCTGTGTACTCCATTACTAGAACACATTTCAAACCGTTCATTGACGCATGACTAAAATTCATAAACTTTTTCTTCAACTAGATTGAATCAGAGCTGATGTTTCGGTTAACAATTTCTTCGTGCAAAAGAAACTTCAACAATCGAACTAACTTTGATTTACCACAACATTTCTCAGATAGAATTGTTCCAATAGATATAACTCTGCATGAAGTCTTCAAAAATATGAATTCTTTTTCCAGATTATTTCTCAGTTCACACTTGTGCATTCAAAGTTTATTTTTAGTCCAATGGATACATTCAAACACATAACCCAATTAACTTTTCAATCAAATAATTCAAATCAGACTAAACCACTGAATCAATCTTTTCAAAGAGATCTTTTCTTCTCAATAAAAAGGATAACCCAGACATATCATTATATAGAAGCTACAATCATTAAATAGAAATCATAATGTCATAATAAGACTGGCGTCTTACCCATAACAATAGATAATATCCCGACTATTAATAAAGTATCTGAACCCAGAAGAAAATCAAATATGATTTGAACAGCAATCAATGCAGAAGCATAACTTTTATAACTCTAATAACAGTACTTCAGTACTTCCCAAATTTTCAGAACAAAAAATATGATTATAATAGATATTGCCATTTCCGTCAAATAGTTATCCAATATAGATGATCATATAGAATCATAAGCAAACCAGAATAATGAAATTTCAACATTTGAAGCCACACAGGATTTATGAAAATTATAAGCTATATATAATGATAACAATTCTGATGATATCCCAAAAATTTTCCAGAAAGAATGGTGTCACTCATAGATACTGAAATCCACGATAACAGAAGTAATATAATTTTCACGTATATTCAACAGAATAATAGCTAATAGAAATAGAATATTAGCATCATGCAGATTTTTACTGTCGATTTTCATATCCACATAAGAAAACAAATACCAGAGAAAAATAGGGCAATGTTGAACATTACCTCAAACAGATCAACAATGCTTACATCTATTGATATATTTAGCTAATGTTCTCATACGATAAGAATTCCTTCTGAAGTTAAATAGTCACATATACTTCTGTGAATAAATGTACACATAGAATGCCCAGAAGAAATCATAGTAACTGCCTGACTATAATACCCTAAACCCAGCCTAGACGTTATGGCCCGATCTGGTGTGTCACATGAACAGTAAATTATGCCTCATTCCTTTATTATTAGGTTTAGTGCGACTTAGCAAAACCATTCTAAGAGTTTTGAGAAAAAAATAGGTTATTTAATTTAAAAAAATCCTATCCACTATCAGTTAGGGGTTTACTTTTAGAAAATCTTGTTTGAGAGTCACTATTATTAAATTGTCCATTTATCAAGCAGAGAAGGTTTTGAAAATGTTTGTTAATTTTGCAATAAAAATCCGCGCAGCCTTAGTCTACCAATTTTTAACAAAGAATAATTAAATACTTAAAACCAAATAAAATAATTATAGAGCGGCCTTATTACAGATTAAAGCCTAAAACTACTGAGTAATAAAATAAGTAACTCAAAAGAAATATTAAAACCAGAAGCAGCCCACGTGGCCACTCTAAATCCCTCTAGCTCCAAGTCCTTTAATGTTGGGGTTCACCTACATAGATGAAAAGGAAGGGGTGAGTTTGTGAAACTCAGTGTGTAAGCTAAACCCAACCAGATGCAAGACCAGTTCAAGCTCAACTGGGCCGGAGCCCTATCCAGATACAGTGATAACTGGGCTTAATCAGATAACGTGGCCAAGCCACTAAAATAGTAATAAGAGGCAGAGCCTCTAGCAGTATACGTGGCATTGCCACTTAGCATTCCTCCATCAAAACCCAATCCCATGCAACAACGTATATTATGACATGGCATACATAGAACAGATACATTTTAGCATGCAAATCAGTCAACTTAACCCTAGGGGTAAAATAGTAATTTCCACCCTTAAGGGGTATTTCAATAAATTAACTAGTTTTTTGGGGTTTCATACTCATTACAGTTTGTTAATAGTCCTAATGTCATCTAAGTAACTTATTTCGCCCGTTTTAGTAATACAAAGTCATCGGGCCCTAAAACCCCTAATGGGCCCAACGGTGTCCACTAGCTGCTACGACCCACTAAGCTCGAATTTACATCTGTTTTAGCAGATTTAACATTTAGACTACCAGAATATGCTTATCGCTTATTTTCACCCATATGGGCTCGTAAGCCCATTGGGCCCAAATTCGACCCTTTGAGGCCCAAAACTACCAATGTGCATGAAAATACGTACACATCATTCTTACCATTTTTGATTACAGATTTTTTCGATTCAAACTGACCCACGAGTGCTCGCACACCTGTAAGTCCTCGAAATGCTAGAATTTCAGTATTTTGGCTTTTCAGCTTTTACCGATCTAGTCTACTAAAGGGTGTCGATTACACACATGTTTGCGTACTATGTTGAGATCCGCACCGAATTAACCTACAATCATTTAAATCGCACTGTTAACTAAAAATCCAATTAAATCAACGAAACTGACAACCTACCATATTCGGCCAACAACATCCAAACCCTTAATCACTTACCTTTGCTGAAATCCACCACTAGATCTAGATCTAGATTGCCCCACGGTCCTAGCCTCCAAATGCTCCTTGTTAGATCGTCTCTTATCCACACTAAAGCACAAAAGAACCAAAAAAGAGAGGCTAATATCACCCTTAGTCAAAAACGATAGCCACCTTGAAGAGTTAGGGGTTTTCGGCTTTTCTTGACTCACCTAATTATGAATGAAGGGGTTCTGAGTACTTACCAATGCTTTATTTTGCCAAAGAAGAGTCCCCAATCCAGCCTAATCCAGATCTAGTATAGATCTAATCTAAAACATGAAAAGAAAATAGATCTAAGTGAGCTAAAGATTCAGTTCCCGAATCACTATAGAGTATGGTGGTTTTGGCTTTTGCAGAAACAAGAAGGAGAATAGAAGCTTATGGAATAGAGAGGAGATGATCAACAGAGTGATGAGGGAGTTGTGAGTTTCAGCTTTTGAAAGAATTGGCTTGAAGGGTATGAAAGATTCGGCCAAGAAGATGATTCGGTTAACAAGGCAAATTGGTTTAAGCTTTTGAGAGTATTCGGCTAACAAGGCTTAAGAAAAGGGGTTACTTTAATCAGTAGTGTAAAGAAGATGAAGAAGAGAGTGGAGAAAGAAGAGGAGAAAGTGAAAAGAGAAGATAGATGCTTGGTTCGACTAAAGAAGAAAACAGGTGAGAGGGTTTGGTTCGGGGTAAATCGACAAAAGGAGAGCTAACATTTTTGGGATTTCGACTTTTTAGAATATTGAGAAGAGAAGAAAAGAAAGAACTAGGATCCCCCTCAAAAGAACTAACCCCAATCGGCCACCAAGAAAATGACCAAATTTGCCAAGAGGAATCAGCACACAAACAAAAAATGTCGAAAATGTTACCTAAGCCCCCCATTGCCGAATATGCTCTCTAACACTCCCTCATTCGGCCAACTCTAGCTTCCCTTTCAAAATTTCTAGATTTTCCCCCTTACCCCTCCTTGACTTAATCCCATGAGCACTTCAATCTCCTCCTAACAGAGTTCCACTTGGAGTCCACCACATGCCTTGCACAGGCATTAAAAATAAAACATCACATTGCTTACCATGAGATTTGAACCATAGCTCTTGCACAGCTTCCACACGCCACCCCTTGTGTCTTAAGTGGCGCCACCTGGCCATTTTAGCACAAGCTTGCTTGTGTCTTAGTTTACCAACATTTTTTTAAAAGCCCACTGAGTCAATGCCCCTTCTCTTTTAAGTCTAAAATTTAAAAATTCTACTGGGTTTTATCTTAAGCTTAAGCATTCTAAAGGCCCACTAACACACCCAAAGCATAATTTAGCACATCCAAACAAGCAAAAATTAAATTCACGTAAAATCTCAAAAATCCTGAAAATTAGGGCATTACAACTCTACCCCTTTAAAGAAATTTCAGCCTCAAAATTTACCTGGTCGAAACAGGTGAGGGTATTGTTGTCGAATCGCCTCTTCTGGCTCTCACGTAGCTTCTTTCCTACCATGATTGCGCCAAAGCACTTTCACCAAAGGAACTGACTTCTTTCTTAATATCTTGACATCACGGTCCAGAATTTGCACAGGTTCTTCCTGAAAAGTCAAGTCAGCTTTCACCTTAATTTCTTCTATCGGCACAACATGAGAAGGATCAGATCGATACCACCTTAGCATGGAGACATGAAAAACGTCATGAATTTGATATAACTCTAGAGGTAGTTCCAGTTGATAAGCTATCGAACCTACCTGTTTGAGAACTCGATAAGGCCCGATAAACTGCAGACTAAACTTACCCTTCTTACCAAACCTTAGTATTTTCTTCCAAGGCAAGACCTTCAAGAATACCATATCTCCCACTGAGTGCTCAATTTCCTTACACTTTAAGTCAACATAAGATTTTTGCCTATCCGATGCTTCCTTTAATCGATACCTAATTAGCTTAACCTTGTCTTCGGTATCTGCCACCAACTCTAGCCCAAGAACCTGATGTTCTCCCAACTCCATCCAACAGGTAGGCGTACGACACCTTCATCCATACAGCGCCTCATAAGGAGCCATTCAAATACTTGCCTATAGCTATCATTGTAAGCAAACTCCGCCAACGGTAAGTAATCCTCCCAGCTACCTCAGAAGTCGATAACATATCCCCTCAACATGTCTTCTAGAACTTGAATTACCCTTTCCGATTGTCCATCTGTCTGGGGGTGAAAAGTAGTGCTGAAATCCAACCGTGTACCCAACGCCTCATGTAACTTCTACGAGAATCGAGATGTAAACCTAGGATCTCGATCAGAAATAATCGAAACTAGCACTCCATGAAGTCACACTATCTCTGTCAGATACAACTTGGCTAACCTTTGAAGTGAGTAGTAGGTTCGGACAGGTATGAAATGAGCAGATTTGGTTAACCTATCTACAATCACCCAAACCGAGTCTTTCTTGGTAGGTGTCAAGGGTAGCCCACTCACAAAGTCCATGGTTACCCTCTCCCACTTCCAATGTGGAATCTTCACCAGTTGCAGAAGTCCAGAAAGCAGTTGATGCTCAGCTTTCACCTGCTGGCATGTCAGACACTTCCCTACAAATTTCGTTACTTCACGCTTAAGTCCAGGCCACAAGTACAACTCTCATAAATCTCAATACAACTTATTTCCTCTAGGATGCATGGCATAAGGTCCACCATGAGCCTCTCTCAGAATTGACTGCCTCAAGTCAGAGTCCTTCGGAATATAAACTCTTCCCCGAAAGCATAAAACCCCTTCACTCTTCAATCCAAAATTAGAAGTCTCACCATTATCAACTTGTTGGAACCGATGAACTAGTGACTCATCCTCTAACTATTTTTCCTTAATCTGTTCTATCCAGGTTGGTCTTACTTGTAATTCCGCTAACAAGCTACCATCTTCATATAGACTCAGACGAGCAAACATTACTCTCAACTCAGTTACAACTCTTCGACTCAGTGTATCAGCTATCACATTCACCTTGCCTGGGTGATACTCAATGGAACAGTCATAATCCTTAAGCAACTCTATCCATCTTCGTTGCCTAAGGTTCAACTCCTTCTGAGTCAACAAATACTTGAGACTCTTATGGTCTTTGTATAAAATACACTTTTCTCCATACAAGTAGTGTCTCCGAATCTTTAGCGCAAAGATCACTGCTGCCAACTCCAGATCATGCGTAGGGTAGTTCGTTTCATAAGGTTTAAGCTGTCGCGATGCATAAGCAACCACCTTACCCTCTTGTATCAGCACACAGCCTAAACCAACATGCGATGCATCACTGTACACAGTGAAATCCTTCCCAGACTCTGGCTGAATCAATACTGGCTCCTCAGTTAGAACCTTCTTCAACCTCTCGAAAGCCTCTTACTATTTCTCAGTCCATGCAAACGGTACTCCTTTCCTCAAAAGTTTTGTTAATGGCATAGCAATCAAAGAGAACCCTTCCACAAACCTTCTGTAGTACCCTGCCAAACCCAGAAAACTCCGAATTTCTGATACAGATCTCGGTGGCTTCCATTCCAAAACTGCTTCAATTGTCCGAGGATCCACCCTAATCCCCTCAGCAGAAACAACGTAACCTAGAAACGTCACCTCTCGCAGCCAAAACTCACACTTACTGAATTTTGCATAGAGTTGCTTCTCCCTCAACACTTGCAGAATGATAAGGAGATGCTCATCATGCTTCTCCTCAGTTTCTGAATACACCAGAATATCGTCTATAAAGACGACCACGAATTAATTCAAGTAAGGTTGGAATACCTGATTCATCAGATCCATGAAATCCGCAGGTGCATTCGTCAATCCAAATAGCATTACCAAAAACTCGTAATGACCATACTGAGTTCTGAATGCTGTCTTATGAATATCCACCTCATTGACCCTCAATTGGTGATATCCAGATCGAAGATCGATCTTGGAAAATACGGAAGCTCCTCTTAGCTGGTCAAACAAGTCGTCGATCCTTGGCAGAGGGTACTTGTTCTTAATCGTTAGTTTGTTTAGCTGACAATAATTGATGCACATACGCATCATCCCATCCTTTTTCTTTACGACCAGTACTGGTGTTGCCCATAGAGAAACACTTGGTCTAATAAAACCTCTGTCCAACAACTCTTGGATTTGTGCTTTCAACTCCACTAACTCCTTTGGTGCCATGTTGTAAGGTGCGATAGACACTGGAGCCGTTCCAGGCAACAAGTCTATTCCAAATTCAACTTCACGATTCAGAGGCAGCCCAGGAAGCTCCTCAGGAAAGACATCTTGGAATTCCTTGATAGTTCTAACCTCTTCCACGGTCAAACCCTCAAGATCAGACTAATTCACATATGCCAAATACACCTCGTAACCCTTGCAAATCAGCTTCTCAGCTCTCAAGGCCAAAACAAAATTGGACAAGTAATCCCTTCGCTCCCCTATAACCATCACCTCGACATCCTCCGTGGTCTTTAACACCATCTGTTTAGTCGCACAATCCAGAGTCACCCTTCCATTCCCAAGATGGAATCGAACTCTCCAAACAGTAACTCCATTAAATCCGCAAAGAAAATCCTACCTTGAGTCTCTAAAGGCACATCTCTAAAGAGTTTGTCTACCCTAACCGAGTGACCCAGTGGACTTGTAACACCCCAAACCCGACCTATAAGTTAGGCCCGAGTCCAGCGTGTCACATTGAAATATTTTTCAAAAACCATGTTTTCAATGAAACCCTTCTTGGTTAAAACTTGTTGCCAACTAAAACTTGTGTTTGTTTATTTTCAAAACGTAGTCAACTAAAAGTTAATCCCTTTTTTAAAAACATTATTACCTTTAAAACCTTCTTTGTTGTGGAAGCTTAATTTAATTAGTTGTGGAAGAAGTAGTGTTCGAAAACAGTTAACATTTTGGAAAAACTGCGATTCACCTCTAGCAGATATAATTTAAAATAAAAACCAAAATAAATTGCAAGAGCCAAAACTTGAACCTTGGACCCCCTTGCTTCCTTGTCCCTTAAGTGGTGCTACTTTGCCACTACACCACACTCCTTTTTGTGTCATGCTTTCACCAAAAATATTCTTAAAGCCTACCCACTAATGTCAAGGCTCCCATAAGAGAAAAACATAAATTTTTGCTAAAGCCCAGGTTTGAACCCAGGACTTCTCCAACACTCCCAAACCTCTTAGCCATCACACCAATACGTCATTCATTGGATTTGGGCCCGGGGCCTATTATGCAACCCAAGTGGGGCCCACGTGCTCGCATGGCCCGCCAAGCCAGATTTGCCTACAGCCACATGTATGACATAGCCAGACCACTAATTCTCGTAAATCCAAAGACAACGACCCGTGTGAGCCAACAAGCCTATTGGGCCCACACGGCCCATTCTTCCAAGCCCAATTTTGGGGCGTTACAATTCACCCCTCCTTAAAGAAATTTCATCCTCGAAATTTCCAACTATTAAACAGTCACATAGTCTAGACTACACCACATGCTCCCGTTGCGCACTTTAATCCTAATAATACTAATACACATCCAAAAGTATCTATTCAGTGAATTGGATATATATCACATGCATACAATTTCTATGTTCAAAACATCACATCCAAACAATTCCAAACACGCAGAATAAATACCAAATCTCATTACAGTCCAATATCTAAAGAACCCATAGTATTTCAATTCCAAACATACAAAAGTATTTAGAAAACTTACGGATTCGGCGTTGGAGACTCGGTGAACCACACTTTCAGGAAAACAGTCAGTAAAACATTTTAAATACTTCAAATCTTTTGAACTAGTTCTTTCAGAAATTCAATATTAAAAGCCCAATCCACAGCCGAGTTTTACAACTTGGCTCTGATACCACTAAATGTAACACCCCAAACCCAGCCTAGAAGTTAAGCCCGAGTCCAGTGTGTCACATTGAAGTGTTTTTCAAAAACCATGTTTTCAATAAAACCCTTCTTGGTTAAAACTTGTTGCCAACTAAAACTTGTGTTTGTTTATTTTCAAAACGTGGTCAACTAAAAGTTAATCCATTTTTTAAAAACATTATTACCTTTAAAACATTCTTTGTTACGAAAGCTTAATTTAATTAGTTGTGGAAGACGTAATGTTTGAAAACAGTTAACATTTTGGAAAAACCGCGATTCACCTCTAGCAGATATAATTCAAAATAAAAACCTTAAAATACAAATCCAGAAATTATAAAAGGCATTATTATAAACCAAACCAAAAATAAAGTACTTGAGAGTAAATAATCAAAATAGAAAGTATAAACGGTGTGTGGCCTTCTTTGAATCCCTCATAGCTCCGATCCGTCTAAGGCTGGGGATTATCTGAAAGGTTAATAAACAAGGTGAGTTTACGAAAACTCAGAGTGTAATCCCCTACTACGAATATGAATAGTCAGTCATGTAATAGAATTTAAAAGTTTGCCCTACCACAGTTCCAGTATCAATTGGGCCTTAGCCCATTATAAAAGGTAGTATCAGATGGGCCTTAGCCCATTACAAAATCAGAGACATTATCTGAACCAGAATCAGTGTCAGTATCAAAATCAGAATCAGAAGCAATTAACAGAATCAGAATCAGAATCAGAATCAGAATCAGCATCAATTAATAGAATCAGAATCAGAATCAGAATCAATTAACAGAATCAAAATCAGAATTAGAATGTGAATGCAATCCCAACCCAGTCCATCTGTATACACCCCCATACCAGCCTTACACCATGTGGGGAGACTACTCAACCCACCCATCCGCTACACACCATAGAATTTGCAGCGAGGCTGCCAGAATAGATATTGTGACAGAGTCACCAGATACAGATATTGTAGCGAAGCCACCAGAACAGATATATGTGGCGAGGCCACCATAACAGATATTTGTGGCATAGCAATGTGGCAAAGCCACTTAACAGAATACGTGGCACAAAGCCATCGATAACGTGTCTAAAATCGGCACAAAGCCTATGATATTGGCACAAAGCCTTTGGTAATGGCACAAAGCCCATAATAACGGCACGAAGCCCACAATATCGATACGAAGCCCACATTAATGGCACATAGCCTTTGATAATGGCACAAGCCCATAATAACGGTACACAGCTTACAATAACGATACGAATCCCACAATAACGGCACACAGCCTTTGGTAACCTGATCGGCACTCAGCCATCGATCAGTCTACAGTCGTCAAGCAACCATGCGATCTCAACAGATCAGATCTTCCTCCATACAGATCCCAACGCATGCAACATGTCATGTATGCAGAATGTCATGCCCATATTTGCATCAAACAATCACAGTCAAGTTATTCATATCACCAGCATATATTCACAATCAAATCCGTTAAACACACAGTCCAAGTCAGTCACTTGCCCACAAGGGCAAAACAATCATTTAACACCCTAGGGGCAAAATGGTAATTCTACCCTATAGGGGTGTCTCGATAATTCTACCCTATAGGGGTATTTCAGTAATTTTACAAAGTAGGGGTATTTTGGTAATTCACAAAGTAGGGGTATTTCGGTAATTTCACAAAGTAGGGGTATTTCGGTAATTTCACAAAGTAAGGATATTTTGGTAATTTTATAAATAAGGGTAAAACGACAACTTTACAAATCAAGCGTAAAATGGTAACTTTACATATCAGGGGTAAAACGGTAACTTTACAAATTAAGGGTAAAACGATAATTTTAGAAATTAAGGGTAAAATAGTGCTTTTACAAATCGGGGGTATTTCTGTAATTTCAGAAATTAGGGGTATTTCTGTAATTTTACAAATCGAGGGTAATTCGGTAATTTTACAAATCAGAGGTATTTTTGTAATTTTGTAAACCGAGGGTAAAATGGTAATTCTGTAAATCGGGGGTACTTTGGTAATTTTACAAGTTGAGGGTATTTCAGTAATTTGGTAAACTAAAGTATTCTAAACAGAGATAACAATGCGAATGGGCCTAGGGCCCATTTTCGGCCCAAATGGGCCCACACGCTCATGTGGCCCTTTTATCCCAAATCTAGCCACAGATATGAGATTCACCTAGTCTAGTCCAATATTTACTACACAATCAAATAACTTACCAAATTGGGCCCGTTGGCCCATTGGGCCCACATGGCCCCTTTCAGCCCATCGCGGCCCGAAGTAGCCGTCCTACCGCTAGAGTAGTGAGAAATACACACCTGATAGGCATCTGAAGCTAATCCACCCTCTGAATGCTGCTATGCCCAGAAGCCAACAATAGTCGCACCCTTGACTCCCCGGGGGTGTCGATCAACTACGGTCACCATCACTATGACCCAACGGCATGCAGATCAACGAATGATCGAACGCCTAACCCAAACGAACATGCTTCAACGTGAAAGGGGTAAGCCAAGAAAGGCATGCCTACACTCATCATGGATCGCTCTATTTAAAGCCAGCTTCTCGCCTACTCCCATGCTAGCTTCCCGATGTGGGATCCTCCATCAATTTCTAAAAACTAAAGTATTATCAAAATAATCAACCTTTGCATGTAAAGGGATTCGACCCATAGTCCTCTCGATAACCATGTCACGCCACCACCACTAGGACATAAACTCCTTTGTGTTATAAGTTCAACGCATGTATCTTTAAAGCCCACCTACTCGCTCCTAGATTTATTTAAAACAAAAACCAAAATAAATTGCAAGAGCCAAGACTTGAACATTGGACCCCCTTGCTTCCTTGTCCCTTAAGTGGTGCTACTTTGCCACTACACCACACTCCTTTTTGTGTCATGCTTTCACCAAAAATATTCTTAAAGCCTACCTACTAATGTCAAGGCTCCCATAAGAGAAAAACATAAATTTTTGCTAAAGCCCAGGTTTGAACCCAGGACTTCTCCAACACTCTCAAACCTCTTAGCCATCACACTAACACAACATTTAGTGGATATAGGCCCAGGGCGTATTAAGCAACCCAAGTGGGGCCCACGTGCTCGCATGGACCTCCAAGCCAGATTTGCCTACAGCCACATGTATGACACAACTGGACCACTAATTCTCGTAAATCCAAAGACAACGACTCGTATGGGCTTACAAGCCTATTGGGCCCACACGGCCCATTCTTTCAGGCCCAATTTTAGGGCGTTACAGGACTTATCACCGTTACCCCACTCAAAGTTTCCTTAGAGTGCACACCCAACGTCCCAGATATATCACATATAACATAAGAATGGGTAGAACCAACATCTATCAAGGCAGTGTATGGCATACTAGAAATCAAAAACGTACCTGTTATTACGTCAGGTGCGTCACCCTCCTCTCGGCGATGAGCAGCATAAACTAATGCTGGTTGACGAGCTTCAGCATTTCCAGCACCGCTGCCTAGTGCTCCAAGACCACGGCCTCTCGGCGATTGTGGTCCACCTCGCACTAGTTGAGCAACCCTCTGTTCAACAGCTTGCGTCTGAGCTGGCCTTTGAGGACAGTCTTTAACTCTATGCTTCTTGGACCCACACTGAAAACATGCCCCAGTACGCTTCCAACACTCTCCTAGATGCACTCTACCACAACCCCTACAAGCCTGCGGTCTGACCACATTCACCGAAACTGCTCGAATCGGTTCGTCCACTCTAGCCCTTTTGACATTCCTGCCAGCAGCACCCGAGGGTCCAAAATCCCTCCTAAATTGATTTCGATCCTTTTCATGATTCTGCCACTCCGTGCGTTTCACCTCCTCGGCTATCTTAGCCTTTTCCACTAGAGCAGCAAAGTCATGCTCCCTCTACGGAGCTAGCAGCACCCTGAGTTCATCCCTGAGGCCATCCTCAAATCGTATGCTACATTCATATTCCATAGCGACTATCCCACTAGCGTACCAGCTTAACCTTAAGAACTCAGCCTCGTACTCTACAACAGACTTATTACCCTGGGTCAGGTTCAGAAATTCCTTCCTTTGGGCATCCACATAGCTCGCCCCGACGTACTTCCCTTTGAAGGCCGTGTTAAACAGCTCCCAAGTTACCCGCTCAGCTGAGGTACTATCCCTCACAGTGATCCACCACTGATAAGACTCGTCTCGCAGTAAAGATACTACTCCCTTCAGCTTCTGCTCCACTAAGTAGTCTAGATCATCCATGATCCATTTTGCGGCCTCCAGCCAGTATTCGGCCACATTTGGGGCTACACCAGATACATCCCTGAAAATCTTCAGTTCACAGTCCTAATACTTGCTCTAGTGACGCTTTCCAGAACCTGAAGCATTGCCTGAGACAAAGCATCGTCCCCTGCAGCCTGATCATACGACCCATTCTCAGTTACTGGTGGCGCTCGAGCCTCCTCAGCTGGTATATGTCCCGAAGATAAAGACCCAGCTTACGCACTACCTCGGCCATGCCCATGGCCTCATCTAGGAGCTACCATCGTACTCATATTGTATTCTCTGATTACAAATTTTATGAATTAGTTCAGTATTTCAGTGTTTATTACAAATATCTTATGTACAGATAGTATTTTAGAAGTTTGTTTTCGCAGAATCGTAGCCTAGCTACAGTCTCAGTCTTCTAGGTTTTTTAGTTTTTTTCTACAGTCTTAGTCTCTACAGTTTCAGTGTTGCCCTAACTACAGAATATTAGGAGGGTCTTAGTACTATTTACAGTAGTATAACAGTATTACAGTAAGGTACAGTATAGTAAAAATACTTACAAATTTGGTGTCGGAGATTCGGTGTGCCACTCTTTGAAATCCAGATTTCAAAAAAAACCAAATTGTAGTAATACTAGATCCTTTGAATAGACTTTCTTTCCAAAATAAAACCATAAATTTTAGAAAAATATGTATATCTTGAAGGAAATCAATAGGAAAAGGGTTTTTTAGTGAAAGTTTCCAAAATCAATTTGCAAAATACCTCTTTTGGGCCTGTTTAAATTTTAAGAAAACTTTTTAGACCCGATCCACAGCCGAGTTGTTACAACCGGGCTCTGATGCCACTAAATGTAACACCCTGATAAACGATAAATTATACATATTTTTACCTCATGTTTAGCCTAATTTATGGATGAATTATCATTAAATTTATGAGAATTAGTGCTCTTAATCCTTCTATTTCATGTTTTATACTCAAGAGAGCATAGGGAAGAGAAAAGAACGAAAAATAGGCTGAAAATGAAGAAAATGGGCCAAAGTGTGAAAACGACACGGCCCAAGGATTCACCACACGGCCGTGGCACACGGTAGTGCCACATAAGGTCCAACACGGCCCAGCCCCGACAAGCACGGTTAGGCCACACGGCCGTGCCACCCTCAACAGTCCCACAAACAGTCTCATATCGATCCACATGGGTGTGGCACACGGGCGTGTCCCTATCATGAGGAAGTTCAATTTCACTCGAAAAAGAATACTTAGGGGGTAAGAAAGCCATTCTAAACTCTATATAAAGACCATAGGAAGCAACTTCAAG
Source organism: Gossypium stocksii (assembly GCA_020496765.1). Classification (NCBI taxonomy): domain Eukaryota; kingdom Viridiplantae; phylum Streptophyta; class Magnoliopsida; order Malvales; family Malvaceae; genus Gossypium; species Gossypium stocksii. The sequence continues at coordinate 34,937,419 of CM035623.1, read as the reverse complement.
GGTGTACTTAATTCCCTGCTAAGGGAGTACTCTTTCTTCCACAAAAGAGCGTCTTATTTCTGCCAACACAGAGAGTGGAAGCAAGGGATTACTCTAAGGGAAGCTGATTGATTCATCCCAGAAGTCGAATTCTACATCAAGACAGAGGATCTCCCTAAATTCCTTTAGGGGTTTTTGGGTTCTTTATGTTTCGTTATCTTATTTCTTCTGAGATGTTTTCTTTATTAAATATAAACTAAATCCCCCAAATACTTAAGAGGATGAAACCTAAGACAAATCTTGTTATTATTTTATCTTGAGTTATATGATAAATACTTGAATTGTTCTTAATTATGTGTTCTTAATTCTTGTTTTAATAACCCTAGGTATTAATTCAAGAATTTGATGTGCTTATGTAGAGGAGTAAAAGTCCCTGTTTAAGAGTAGATCTAGTATAATTAAGTGGAGTTGCATGCAACCCTAGACATAGGGTGATATAAATCTGCCAGATTAGGGTCAAACCTAATAAGGGAATCCATAGATCGAGTTAATGCGAGACTAAGGGTTTTAACTAGAAAGAGATTTTAGTTAATCAACCTAGGATTAGTTTTTCTTATCCTCGACGGAGGTATTAACATAAGTTAGGGATTTCTAAGGATCAAGTCAAGTGAATGAATCATCTAGCTCAAGAATTGATAACAAGTGAAGTCTAGGTGGTTTCTCCCTTGAGTATTGCCCAAATCAATCAGTTTTTCCTAAAGAGTTTTTCCCCAATTTACTTTTTTGTGCATTCATAGTGTAGTTTTAGAATTAGTTTAGTTTCATAAAAACCCCTTTTATTTCTAGGTTAAATAATAGAAAAGAAGTTAGTACTAGTACTTTTGGTTCCCTTGGGTACGATATCTCGGTCTTGCCACTAAGCTATACTACTGTTCGATAGGTGCGCTTGCCTTAAAATTGTGATATTAGTTAGTTTTTGGTAGGATCATTATTATAAATTTTATTAATTCATATCATGCATATCAAGTTTTTTAGCGTCGTTGCCGGGGAACTGAAATATTAAGAAAACTTGATTTCTATTACTTTAGCCATTACTATATTTATTTATTTTCAGTTTTTATTTTATATTTATTTTATTTTAATTTTCTGTGCTTTTTGCTTCTAGGTATTTCTAGTTTATGACTAGAAACAACCCAGCAGGACCATTTCTTTTTTTCTGAAGATTTAGAAGCGACAATTCGCAGAACTTGCAGAGAGATTAGACGAAGCCTACATTATCCAGAACAAGACCAAGAACAAGAGTCGGGACCTACGGAAGAGATGGAAGCAAATCAAAACATTCCACCACCTCCTGCGATAGCCGCGCAACTAGTGAACCAAGATGATGCTCCTCGTACTATGTATGATTATGCTAAACCTAGTTTGGCTAGTGCTCAATCTAGTATTATTAGACCTACTATTGCTGCAAATAATTTTGAATTAAAACCAAACACTATTAAGATGATACAGCAATTTGTGTAGTTTGATGGTTTACTGGATAATGATCCAAATTCATACATAACCAACTTTTTGGGATTATGCGATACTTTTAAAATAAATGGTGTTTCTAATGATGCCATTTGCCTCAGATTAATTCCTTTTTCTTTGAGGAATAAAGCTAAACAGTGGTTGAATTCTTTACCACGTGGATCAATCACTACATGGGAACAGATGACCGAAAAATTTTTACTTAAATATTTTCCTCCAGCTAAAACAGCTAAATTACGAAATGATACCTCTTTTTTTGTGCGGATGGATTTAGAGACCCTTTATGATGCCTGAGAAAGATACAAAGATTTGTTGAGAAAGTGCCCGCACCATGGGTTACCTTTCTGGCTACAAGTTCAAACCTTTCACAATGGTTTGAATCCATCAACAAGATAAATGATTGATGCAGCCGTAGGGGGAACAATCAACAACAAAACACCTGAAGCAGCTTATGAGTTTATTCAAGATATGTCACTGAATAACTATCAGTGGCAAGTCATGAGGATAAAGCCGACAAAAGCTGTAGGAGTTTTTAATATTGATGCTGTCACTATGCTTACTAATCAGGTAGAGCTTTTAAATAAAAAGTTTGATAATTTTGTTGGTTCTACGTAGGCACAACTAGTGATGCAGTGCGACGCAACTCCAGGAAATATGTTTAATCCAGACTACTCATCTTATGGACACAACATAGAAACTGAGCAAGCCAACTATATGGGTAACAATTCTAGACCTCAAAATAACCCTTATAGTAATACTTATAATGTAGGCTAGCGAAACCACCCCAATTTTTCATGGGGAGGACAAGGACATCAAAGACAACCACCTCCTCTGAGATTTTAGCAGTCACCACCACAACAGGAGAAAAAGCCGAACCTTGAAGAAATGTTCGCCAAATTTATGGCCATGTCAGAAGCCTGTTTTCAAAGCACTGAGCAAGCACTAAAGAATCAGCAAGCATCCATCCAAGGACTTGAAAATCAGATAGGTCAACTCGCAAATCTAATATCTGACAGACCAAAAGGTAGCTTGCTAAGTAACACAAAAACTAACCCAAGAGAACAAGATCATGCTATTACCACAATTAGCGTCGAAAGGTCAGACAAACCAAAACCATTGCAAGATACTCCGGTAAGCAATAATAAGAATGAGGTATGTCAGAACACACAAAAGCCGGTAAGTAAAGAGTATAAACCTCGTGTGCCATATCCCAACGTGACAAGAAAAGATCACAGAGATGACCAATTCGGTAAGATGCTTAAACTTTTAAAGAAATTACATATTAACTTACCATTTATTGAAGCTCTTTCGCAGATGCCAAACGCAGTTAAATTTTTAAAAGAGGCTTTAGCAAACAAACGAAAGTTGGACGAGTCGTCGCATGTGGAATTGAATGCTGTGTGCTCAGCTATTTTGCTAAACAAGCTACCCAACAAGCTGAAAGATCCAGGGAGTTTTACAATTCCCTGTTTAATTGGTAGTTTAACCATTGATAATGCGTTAGCTGATTTAGGGGAAAGTATAAATGTCATGCCTTATACAATGTTTATTTGACTAGGTCTTGGGAAACCCAAACAAACTAGGATGAGCATACAATTGGCTAATAAAACCATTAGAATTCCTAGGGGTATAGTTAAAGATGTTCTAGTAAAAGTTGATAAATTCATATTCCCAGTTGATTTTGTTGTTTTAGATATGGATGAGGATAGAAACGTTCCTCTAATCTTAGGACGACCCTTTTTAGCAACTGCTAAAACTATCATTGACGTTGGTACAGGTAAAATCACTTTATGTGCAGGAGAAGAAATAATTACCCTTCAGGCTCAAAACCTGATTAAAACACCAAATGATGAAGGTAATTGTATAAATTCTATTCTTAAAACTAATTATGTGGTCTCACCTCTATTGCAGGATACACTCTGCATAAAGACAAGCCCATCCAAGGAAGACGTGCATAAAAAGTGAATGCTTCAGATTGAGGAACCAGATGAGTGGCTGAATTATCAAGAAAAGCCCAAAACATGCCACGCCAACCCAGAGCATCACCAAGATACCCTTAGGTACAAATGAATCAAATTAAGGTAGGAAATAAGGTAATCTTAGGGGAAGACGATCTTCGACTCTTGAATTCAAAAGAACATACAAGTGATACACCTTACTTCACGGTAACAAACGTCTTTCCCTATGGTACAGTCAAGATAAAACATGAGTCACTCGGCACTTTCAAGGTAAATCATACTCGACTCAAACCTTATTCTAATAATAAAATTATAAGCAGGATAGAAGAGTATCAACTCTTTAAACCACCATGAATGTACAAGCTCGAGCAAAGTCGAGCTTAGACTACAAATAAGCAGGATAGAAGAGTATCAAATATATTTGATAAACGATAAATTATACATATTTTTACCTCATGTTTAGCCTAATTTCTGGATGAATTATCATTAAATTTGTGAGAATTGGTGCTCTTAATCTTTCTATTTCATGTTTTACACTCAGGAGAGCATAAAAAAGAGAAAAGAATGAAAAACGGGCCGAAAACAAAAAAAATAGGCCAAAGTGTGAAAATGACATGGCCCAAGGGTTCACCACACAGCCATGGCACACAGCTGTGCCACGTAAAGTCCAACACGGCCCAGCCCCAACAAGCACGGCCAGGCCACATGGCCGTGCCACCTTCGACAGGCCTACACACGGCTTCTTATCGATCTACACGGACGTGGAACACAAGCTTGTCCCTGCCATGAGGAAGTTCAATTTCACTCGAAAAAGGATATTTAGGTGCCAAGAAAGCCATTTTAAACTCTATATAAAGACCCTAGGAGGCAACTTCAAGTCTGTACTTGATTCCCTGCTAATGGAGCACTCTTTCTCCCACAAAGGAGCGCTTTATTTCTGCCAACACAGAGAGTGGAAGTAGGGGATTACTCCAAGGGAACCTGATTAATTCATCCCAGAAGCCGAATTCTACATCAAGACAGAGGATCTCCCTATATTCCTTTAGGGGCTTTTGGGTTCTTTATGTTTTGTTATCTTATTTCTTCTGAGATGTTTTCTTTATTAAATATGAACTAAATCCCCCAAATACTTGAGGGGGATGAAACCTAAGACAGATCTTGTTATTATTTTATCTTGAGTTATATGATAAATACTTGAATTGTTCTTAATTATGTGTTCTTAATTCTTATTTTAATAATCCTAGGTATTAATTCAAGAATTTGATGTGCTTATGCAGAGGAGCAAAAGTCCCTGTTTAAGAGTAGATTTAGCATAATTAAGCGGAGTTGCATGCAACCCTAGACATAGGGCGACATAAATCTACTGGATTAGGGTCAAACCTAATAAGGGGATCCATAGATCGAGTTAATGCCAGACTAGGGGTTTTAACTAGAAAGAGATTTCAGTTAATCAACCTAGGATTAGTTGCTCTTATCCTCGACGGAGGTATTAACATAAGTTAGGGATTTCTACGGATCAAGTCTAGTGAATAAATCATCTAGCTCAAGAATTGATAACAAATGAAGTCTAGGTGGATTCTCTCTTGAGTATTGCCCAAATCAATCAATTTTTCCTTATGAGTTTTCCCCAATTTACTTTTTTTGTGCATTCATAGTTTAGTTTTAGAATTAGTTTAGTTTCATAAAAACCCCTTTTATTTCTAGGTTAAATAATATAAAAGAAGTCAGTACTAGTACTTTTGGTTCCCTTGGGTACGATATCTCAGTCTTGCCACTAAGCTATACTACTGTTCGATAGGTGCGCTTGCCTTAAAATCGTGATATTAGTTAGTTTTTGGTATGATCATTATTATAAATTTTATTACTTCATATCACGCATATCAAGTTTTTGGCGCTGTTGACGGGGAACTAAAATATTAAGAACGCTCGATTTCTATTACTTTAGCCATATTTATTTTTCTTTATTTTCAGCTTATTTTTATTTTTATTTTTATTCTTATTTTTGTTTTACTAAAATTTTCTTTTCCTCTAGGTATCTCTAGTTGATGGCTAGAAGGAACCCAGTAGGAACATTGCTTTTTGACAAAAATTTAGAGGCTACACGTCACAGAACTCGTAGAGACATCAGACGAAGCCTACATTATCTAGGACAAGGACAAGAACAAGAGCCAAAACCTACAGAAGGGATGGAAGCAAATCAGGACAATCTACCACCTCCTGTATAGTCGTGCAACCAGTGAACCAAGATGATACTCCTCGTACTAGGTATGATTATGCTAAACCTAGTTTGGCTGGTGCTCAATCTAGTATTATTAGACCTACTATTACTGCAAATAATTTTGAATTAAAACCTAACACTATTCAGATGGTACAGCAATTTGTGCAGTTTGATGGTTTACAGGATAAAGATCCAAATTCACACATAGCCAACTTTTTGGAACTTTGTGATACATTTAAAATAAATGGCGTTTCTGATGATGCTATTCGCCTCCGATTATTTCCTTTTTCCCTAAGGAATAAAGCCAAATAGTGGTTAAATTCTTTACCACGAGGATCAATCACTACATGGGAACAGATGACAGAGAAATTTTTACTTAAATATTTTCCTCCAGCTAAAATAGCTAAATTACGAAATGATATCTCTTCTTTTGTGTAGATGGATCTAGAGACACTTTATGATGCTTGGGAGAGATACAAAGATCTACTGAGAAGGTGCCCTCACCACGGGTTACCTTTGTGGTTACAAGTTCAAACCTTTCACAACGGTTTGAATCCATCAATAAGGCAAATGATCGATGCAGTCGCAGGAGGAACAATTAACAACAAAACACCCGAAGCAGCTTATGAGTTTATAGAAGAGATGTCACTGAATAGCTATCAGTGGCAAGTCATGAGGACAAACCCGACAAAAGCTGCAGGAGTTTTTAATATTGATGCTGTCACTATGCTTTCTAATCAGGTAGAACTTTTAAATAAAAAGATTGATAATTTTGTTGGTTCTGCACAGGCACACCTAGTGATGCAGTGTGACGCAACCCAGGGAAATATGTTCAATTCAGATTACTCCTCTTATGGACATGGCATGGAAACCGAGCAAACCAACTATATGGGTAACAATTCTAAACCTCAGAATAATCCTTATAGTAATACTTACAATGTAGGTTGGCGGAACCACCCCAATTTTTTATGGGGACAACAAGGAAATCAAAGACAATAGCCTCCTCCGGGATTTCAACAGCCACCACCACAACAAGAGAAAAAGCCAAACCTTGAAGAGATGTTCACAAAATTTATGACCGTGTAAGAAACACGTTTCCAAAACACTAAAATGGCATTGAGGAACTAGCAAGCATCTATTCAAGGACTTAAAACTCAAATAGGCCAGCTCGTCAAGCTAATCTCTGAAAGACCGTAAGGTGGGTTTCCAAGCAACACTAAGACTAACCCTAAGGAGCAACCCAATGCCGTGGATACGATAGATGATGAGCGGTTAACCAAAACCAACCCAGAGCCATGCAAGGAGATTATGGTAAGTAACAGAAAGAATGTGGTAAGTTACAAAAATGAAATTGTCAAAGAGTGTAAACCACGTATCCCATACCCAAATGCGTTAAAGAAAGACCGCACAGGTGAGCAATTTGGTAAGTTTCTTAAACTCTTAAAGAAATTATACATTAACTTACTATTTATTGAAGCTCTGTCATAGATGCCAAACGCCGCTAAGTTTTTAAAAGAGCTATTGACAAACAAGTGGAAGCTAGATGAGAAATCTCGTGAGGAGCTAAATGCAGTATGCTCAGCCATTGTACAGAATAAGCTACCCAACAAACTAAAAGATCTAGGGAGTTTTACTATTCCTTGTTTATTTGGTAGCCTAGACACCAAAAATGCTTTAGCTGATTTAGGGGCTAGTATAAATGTCATGCCTTATAAACTGTTTAAACAACTAGGTCTTGAAAAACCTAAGCAAACCAAGATGAGCATTCAACTGGCTAATAAAACTATTAGGTTTCCTAAGGGAATAATTGAAGATGTGCTTGTCAAAATTGATAAATCTATATTCCCAATTGACTTCGTTGTTTTAGACATTGATGAGGATAGCAATGTACCCTTAATTCTAGGGCGACCCTTTTTAGCAATTGCCAGAACAATAATTGATTTAGGAACAGGTGAACTTACACTACGTGTAGGTGATGACAAAGTTACTTTACAAGCTCGAAACTTGATTAAGACTGTTGATAATAATATAGTCACGAGTCCTTGTAAAAATACTGAACTCACCACCTAAACTTCTGTGCAGGATACACTCCACATAAAAGCAACCCAATCACAGACAAGTCCATCCAAGGGCGATGCACCTGAAAAGTGAATGCTTCAGATTGAAGAACTAGATGAGTGGCTGAACTATCACGAAAAGCCCAAAATATGCCACACCAACCCAGAGCATCAACAAGACGACCCTCAGGGACAAACGAATCAACTCAAGGTAAAGGATAAGGTAATCTTAGGGGAAGATGATCCTCGAATCTTGAATTCAAAAGAGCATACAAGTGATACACCTTACTTCACGGTAATGAAAATATTTCCCTATGGTACAGTCGAGATAAAACATGAGTCACTCGGCACTTTCAAGATAAATCACACTCGACTCAAATCTTACGTTGATAATGAAATTGTAAGCAGGATAGAAGAGTATCAACTCTTCAAACCACCGAACGTACAAGCTCGAGCAAAGTCAAGCTTAAACTATAAATAAGCGCTTCTCAGGAGGCAACCCGACCACTGACTTAGTAAATTATTTTATTCAGCTTTCTAAATACATCAACTAACCCTTTGAATGTAGGATTTTTCGAGCCACACAGCCATGCCCACGGGAGTGCCTAAGGTTGTGTGGACACTACAAGTAGAGACAGGACCGTGCAATTTGGCTGTGTACAAGCAGGGTAAAATTTTTCTAACACACGGGCTTTGACAAATTACCACGGTCGTGTGATGTGGCCGTGGCCAAAACTGCCAAATCCAACACGGGCGTGCGACACGCCAGTGCCCTAAGACCGTGGTCGAACCTGCTAATTCAGACACAGGCGTGTGATCCCTTACACGGCTGTGGGGCCAAATCACTGTTACTTAATTTTTTTATTATTTTCATTTTTTTTACTTTTTATTCCTCTTGTTCTTTTTATTTTACAATTAAATTCCTATCGATACTACTTAAACTTTACACAGTTATGATCAATTTCTCCAGCCACCCAAAATCATGAACTTCAAGTATTCCTTCCTCCAAGACAGCTTTCACAATTCAAGGGTTCCATCCAATATTTAGGGAGTTTTACTTCTCTTCCTAACTTATGATATTATGCTTCTATTGCTATTAATGTTACCTTTGTACATTGAGGGCAATGTACATCTTAATTGTGGGGGGGAAACTCACTTTCATTCTTTATATTATCTTTGAAATCACTGAAAAATGCTCTCAAATTTTGAATTCTCTGCATTAATCTCAATCTCCTATTAAGGATTAATTCTGATTGATTTATGATTTTTATTGATATGTTGAGAATTAAGACATAGGTGCTTATGCTTTGATTATTCAAACTTTAAAACACTAGGGAATCAAGCATGATAAGTTGAAATTTTTGAGAATTTAAATTCTTTCTAGGTTATTTCCCTAAATTTAAGTGTTATCTTGAGATTTGAAATTCATAAGATTTGCATCAAAAGCCATAATTCTGGTGAGATCTTTGAGCCTTTTGAGCATACATCCTTTCATGCTCACCTTTATTATTGCTTCGAGTGAGTCAATACTAATTTGCTATTCTAGAACTTGCTTTGATTATACATGTCAAGACCACATCATTGATTTGATATACTGAGATAATAAAGGCACATAGGATTTAACCCACTTACTCCAAAAAAGCCTACCTCCATAAATTAACCCCTAGTGAACCCCATTGAGCCTAACAACCTATTCTTTGACTTACCTCTAATTTTAACCCATAACCTGTTTTTGTTGAAAACCATTCAATTACTTTGATCCCTATTTTTGTCGAGATTCGAGTTGAATTATCATCTAGCTTTATTCTCTTTTCTAGATTGTAAAGTTGTAAATATTCAATTTATTGAATTACATTTGAATTGTTCTTAAAAAAACATATGTATATTAAAAAAAATTCAGTTGTAATCTCTAGTAGTTCAATAGTTTTTGCATATTTCTATTTTAAGGCTACCAAGGCTAGAATGATGTCATCACAAGGCTTAGCTCGAGGAATATGTTCCAATGATAGAGATTTTTCTAGCTAGATAATTTTTCAGTTCAATCTCAATTCTAACCCTCTTTTGTAGCTTGTGACAACACCCCTAACCAAGCCCCATTACAACCGTTAAAAGACCTTTTAATTGATGTATCATATCAAACTATTGTGGTGGAGATTTGATTTTCTTGCAAGCCTATGGTAATAACTTTTCAGGTTGACTAGAGAGTACTTAATTCTTGAACCCTCAACACTCTGAGTGGATAAAGTGAATCTTTAGGGAGGATGTCAAATCTTGTTGATTTCAATTGAGAGATGATTACTTAGAAGAAGAGAGGAAAATTATGTTTCGATGATAAGAATCTCAACTTAAAGTAATTGAACCTTTAATGTTCCTCTGATTGAATTTTCATTTTATGACTGCCTGTGACTTAGTTTGAAACATTATTGATAAAGATTGTGAATTGAGAAGAATGATTCTTGCTTATGGATTGAGATTTTGCTTAAGGACAAGCAAAGGCTTAAGTGTGGGGGTAATTGATAAACGATAAACTATACATATTTTTACCCCATGTTTAGCCTAATATCTGGATGAATTATCAATAAATTTATGTCCTTCTATCTCATATTTTATACTCAGGAGAGCACAGGGAAGAGAAAAAAATAAAAAACGGGCCAAATATGAAGAAAATGGGCCAAATTACAAAAACGACACGGCCCAAGGATTCACCACACGGCCGTGCCACATAAGGTCCAAACTGCCCAGCCCCGACAAGCACGGCCAGGCCACACGGCCGTGCCACCCTCGACAGGCCCACACACGGCCTCTTGTCGATCCACACGGGCGTGGCACACAGGCGTATCCCTGTTATGAGGAAGTTCAATTTCACTCCGAAAAGGATACTTAGAGGCTAAGAAAGCTATTCTAAACTCTATATAAAGACCCTAGGAGGCAACTTCAAGGGTGTACTTGATTCTCTGCTAAGGGAGTACTCTTTCTCCCACAAAGGAGCGCCTTATTTCTGCCAACACAAAGAGTGGAAGCAAGGGATTACTCCAAGGGAAGCTGATTGATTCATCCTAGAAGCTGAATTTTACATCAAGACAGAGGATCTCCCTAAATTCCTTCAATGGTTTTTGGGTTCTTTATGTTTTGTTATCTTATTTCTTCTGAGATGTTTTCTTTATTAAAATTGAACTAAATCCCCCAAATACTTGAGGGGGATGAAACCTAAGACAGATCTTGTTATTATTTTATCTTGAGTTATATGATAAATACTTGAATTGTTCTTAATTATGTGTTCTTAATTCTTGTTTTAATAATCTTAGGTATTAATTCAAGAATTTGATGTGCTTATGTAGAGGAGCAAAAGTCATTGTTTAAGTGTAGATCTAGCATAATTAAGCAGAGTTGCATGCAACGCTAGACATAAGGCGACATAAATCTGCCGGATTGGGGTCAAACCTAATAAGGGGATCCATAGATCGAGTTAATGCAAGACTATGGGTTTTAACTAGAAAGAGATTTCAGTTAATCAACCTAGGATTAGTTGTTCTTATCCTCGACAGAGGTATTAACATAAGTTAGGGATTTCTACAGATCAAGTCAAGTGAATAAACCATCTAGCTCAAGAATTGATAACAAGTGAAGTCTAGGTGGATTCTCCCTTGAGTATTGCCCAAATCAATTAGTTTTTCCTAAAGAGTTTTTCCCTAATTTACTTTTTTTGTGCATTCATATTTTAGTTTTAGAATTAGTTTGGTTTCATAAAAACCCCTTTTATTTCTAGGTTAAATAATAGAAAAAAAGTTAGTACTAGTACTTTTGGTTCCCTTGGGTACGATATCTCGGTCTTGCCACTAAGCTATACTACTGTTCGATAGGTGCACTTGCCTTAAAATCGTGATATTAGTTAGTTTTTGGTACGATCATTATTATAAATTTTATTACTTCATATCACACATATCACACCCCAAACCTGGCCCAGACGTTATGGCACGATCTGGTGTGTCACATGAATAGTGAATTACGCCTCATTCCTTTATTATTAGGTTTAGTGTGACTTAGCAAAACCATTCTAAGAGTTTTGAGAAAAAAACAGGTTATTTAATTTACAAAAATCCTATCCACTATCAGTTGGGGTTTACTTTTAGAAACTCTTGTTTGAGAGTCGTTATTATTAAATTATCCATTTTTTACGTAAAGAAGGTTTTGAACGCGTTTGTTAATTTTGAAATAAAAATCCGCGCAGCCTTAGTCTACCAATTTTTAACAAATAATAATTAAATACTTAAAACCAAATAAAATAATTATAGAGCTGCCTTATTACAGATTAAAACCCAAAAACTACTGAGTAATAAAATAAGTAACTCAAAAGAAATATTAAAACCAGAAGCAGTCCACGTGGCCACTCCGAATCCCTCCAGCTCTAAGTCCTTTAAGGTTAGGGTTCACCTGCATGGATGAAAAGGAAGGGGTGAGTTTGTGAAACTCAGTGTGTAAGCTAAACCCAACCAGAGGCAAGACCAGTTCAACCTCAACTGGGCTAGAGCCCTATCCAGATACAGTGATAACTAGGCTTTAGCCCTATTCAGAAAATAGTGATTATTGGGCCTTAGCCATATTCAGTAAACAGTGTGGGCCTTAGGCCCATTACAGTAACAGATCAAAAAGTTATACATGTATGCAAAGCCCAAGCCCAATCCAGCCCTACACACCACCCGTACCAGCCCTACACACCATGTGGGGAATAACTCAACCCACCCAGCCCTACACACCACAGTCCCAGCTTAGCTGCTTAATCAGATAACGTGGCCAAGCCACTAAAATAGTAATACGAGGCAGAGCCTCGAACAGTATATGTGGCATTGCCCCTTAGCACTTCCTCCATCAAAACCCAATCCCATGCAACAGTGTATATGATGACATGGCATACATAGAATAGATACATTTTAGCATGAAATCAGTCAACTTAACCCTATGGGTAAAATAGTAATTTCCACCCTTAAGGGGTATTTCAGTAAATTAACCAGTTTTTTGGGTTTCATACTCATTACAGTTTGTTAACAGTCCTAATGTCATCTAAGTAACTTATTTAGCCCGTTTTAGTAATACAGAGTCATCAGGCCCTAAAACCCCTAATAGGCCCAATGGTGTCCACTAGCTACTACAACCCACTAAGCCCAAATTTACATCCGTTTTAGCAGATTTAACAGTCAGACTACAAGAATATGCTTACCGCTCATTTTCACCCATATGGGCTCGTAAGCCCACTGGGCCCAAATTCGACCCTTCGAGGCCTAAAACCACCAATGTGCACAAAAATGTGCACACATCATTCTTACCATTTGCGATTATAGATTTTGTCGATTCAAACCGACCCACGAGTGCTTGCACGCCTGCAAGCCCTCAAAATGCCAGAATTTCAGCATTTTGGCTTTTCGGCTTTTGCCGATCTAGTCTACTAAAGGGTGTCGATTACACACCTATTTGCGTACTATGTCGAGATCCGCACCGAATTAACCTACAGTCGTTTAAACCACACTGTTAACTAAAAACCCAATTAAATCAATGAAACTAACAACCTACCATATTCGGCCAACACCATCCAAACCCTTAATCACTTACCTATACCGAAATCCACCACTAGATCTAGATTTAGATTGCCCCACGGTCGTAGCCTCCAATGCTCCTTGTTAGCTCGTCGTAGCCTCCAATGCTCCTTGTTAGCTCATCTATTATCCACACTAAAACACAAAAGAACCAAAAGAGAGAGGCTAATATCACCCTTAGTAAAAAACGACAGCTACCCTAAAGAGTTAGGGGTTTTTGGCTTTTTTCGAATCACCCAATTATGAATGAAGGGTTTCGAGTACTTACCAATGCTTTATTTTGCCAAAGAAGAGTCCCCAATCCAGCCTAATCCAGATCTAGTATAGATCTAATCCAAAACATGAAAATAAAATAGATCTAAGTGATCTAAAGATTCAGTTCCCAAATCATTATAGAGTATGGAGGTTTCGATTTTTGCAGAAACAAGAAGGAGAATAGAAGCTTATGGAATATAGAGGAGATGATTGACAGAGGGATAAGAGAGTTGTAAGTTTTGGCTTTTGAAAGAATTGGATTGAAGGGTATGGAAGATTCGACCAAGAAGAAGATTCGGCTAACAAGGCAAATCAGTTTCGGCTTTTGAGAGTATTCGACTAACAAGACTTGAGAAAAGAGGTTATTTTAATCAGTTGTGTAAAGAAGATGAAGAAGAGAGTGGAGAAAGAAGAGGAGAGAGTGAAGAGAGAAAATAGATGCTTGGTTTGGCTAAAGAAGAAAAGAGATGAGAGGGTTTGGTTTGGGGTAAATCGACAGAAGGAGAGCTAACACTTTCGGGATTTCGGCTTTTTAGAATACTGAAAAGAGAAGAAAAGAAAGAACTAGGATCCCCCTCCAAAGAACTAACCCCAATCGGCCACCAAGAAAATGACCAAATTTGCCAAGAGGAATCAGCACACATACAACAAATGTCGAAAATGTTACCAAAGCCCCCCATTGCCGAATATGCTCTCTAACACTCCCTCATTCGGCCAACTCTAGCTTCCCTTTCAAAATTCCTATATTTTCTCTCCCTTACCCTCATTGACTTAATCCCATGAGCACTTCAATCTCCTCCTAACAGGGTTCCACTTGGAGTCCACCACATGCCTTGTACATGCATTAAAAATAAAACATCACATTGCTTACCATGAGATTTGAACCATAGCTCTTGCACAGCTTCCACACGCCACCCCTTGTGTCTTAAGTGGCGCCACCTTTCCACTTTAACACAAGCTTACTTGTGTCTTAATTTACCAACATTTTTTTAAAAGCCCACTTAGTCAAAGCCCCTTCTCTTTTAAGTCTAAAATTTAAAAATTCTACCGGGTTTTAACTTAAGCTTAGGCCTTCTAAAGGCCCACTAACACACCCAAAGAATAATTTAGCACATCCAGACAAGAAAAAATTAAATTCACATTCTAAAATCATTTAATAAACATTTGCTTATAATCACTTTTGTTCTTAACACATAGTTCATATGCCATCTCAAATCACTGATCCATAATCAAAGCATTTCATATAATAATCATAATCCAAATATCATAACTCATATACTCATATAATTATAACACTTATCTATCTCAAAACGTCATACTCTTTGGTCCATACCTTTATGAGTTTCAACTCATAATCAACACATTTCCGTTCAAACTTTTGAGTACACATTCCATACTATTAGAATTAGCTCAGTTGGAAAACTTATCTGTCTCATCAAAATAATTTTTGTTAGAGGCGGGATATATCACCCTATCACAAGTTAAATGTGGCATGTATAGCTAGACTCACATACCCTATGGTAGTCCTAGAACTGACTAAACCATAGCTCTGATACCAATCAAATGTAGCACCCCTAACCCGTATCTATTACCGGATTAGGGTTACGAGGCATTACTGTATAAAACACAGTTCAGCACTATCATTCCTCACCTTTCATACACTAAAGAACTAATAAACATTTAAAATTTATCAAATATAAATATCCACAATTCACTTATTAAAAATTCGAATACATGAGTTCTAATTTCAATTCAAAAATAATCATACCTTACTGAACATGTATCACAAATAAGCACATTTCAAAAATTCCAACTAATTCAGTTCAAACATATATCGAAACCCAACTGATAATGTTCCATAATTACTAAAATTCGAACCAAACTTGTATATATTAAAGACATGTTCAACTATTTCATAATTCCAATATTCAATTCCCTATATCCATCACATTAATGCCATTTTCATAATTAAATCGTATTCCATTATATATCATTACACTTTATACTCTGACTATATGCTAATTTCTATCTCATTAATCATATATCAAACATATCATTTGAAAACGTTTGCACAAGCTCATAATAAAACCAATTGAATCATATTACATAAATTATGATGCAATCACATATGAAACTTAAATACATTATAACATGGCCGAACATGCTAATGATGTATATATATAATGCGCAATTCATCCTAAAAATAACAACCATACTTAACACTTGAACACAAATAACACTCCAATGTGCATCTAATTCATATCTATATTAATATACCTAAACTTCATATTTTTTCCTATTAACTACTCTTTATTTTGATCTCACCATTATCAATATCATAAACAGATCAAATTGAATTATATATCATATTCGGATTTACAACCACACATGAATCTATACCGATATTGATATTAGTAACAACTTGACACTTTTAATTATCCATTAAAACTAACCCAAAACATACTTAATCATTACCATCATTTATCATTTGAACCCATACCAAAACAATCGACCAAAATAATCATAAAACATATTCATTACTTACCACTCAGTCGCCGAACCTGTTAAGTTAATATACCATCATCCATCACTCTAATTATACCAATTTCATATTTCCAAAATGAGCTAACTAATAAAATGACTACCAAAACCAAACTCATTAAACATTTTAATTAAGAACATGTAAAACCAAACTTAAGCATAATAAGAAAGCCATTTTTGCATGGCTTTAAATACATACTCATTCAAAATAAGTAACTCCAAGATTAGCCTATACATGTCACATAACCGAATCTCAAAACTTTATTTATTGAAATGATAACCGGATAGTGTGATGTTGTCTCTATCGACTTCCAACCTGAGTAGATCTCCGAAAATCTATAAACATAAAAAAAACAGACACAGAATAAGCTTTGAGAGCTTAGTAAGCTATAAGCAAATAAATAACTCAATGACAATAACAATTCAATTACCAAACCAATTTATACTATCATAATCACATTTAACTTCAACTTATAATTTCATATAATACATATACTTTCATTTTCCCAAATATCCATACAATTAAGATTAATATATCATTCAAATTCCCAAACCCACGATATCAATAATTAGCCTAATATACATAAACTCATATACATATATTCATGGACCATTTCATAATTATTCTTACTTTATATCATTAAGGCCATACATAATCATTTATATAAGTTTGCACGTAGGTCACAATATGATATCAGTATACTTAACCTTTGGACGAATGTTTTGTATCAATTATCAAAGTAACATTCAATTTCAAAACCATAGTACCATTATATGATTGAATATATACACACCCATAAACAAATATTCTTGAATCAAACTTTAATATCTCATACTTTTACTTATCATGTAGCCAAATATACATATGTCTATACAAAAGTATCATACACTATTAAAATCATAATATCAATGCATCAAGCCAAATCGTTACACACTTGTTTACATGTACTCATGTATTAAACCTTAATACTACATAATTACACTTAACTTATGGGTGAATATACTTCACAATTACTCACAAGTTCAAACTAACATCATACATATGTTTGTATCACATAACAAATAATCAGCTTACCTTATTTTCAAGGAAACAACAAGCTAACTCATACCTGATCATTTAGCTCGTTTAACGTATTCGATTACCACATTAGGTCTTTTAGGCATAAACTTGTAATAATTCACTGGCATAAAGCCTGCTAGGCCTAAGCCTGAATGTCACACCGGCACAAGGCCTGCTAGACTCAAAGTCTGATTTTATACACTGGCAATAAGCCTGCTAGGCATAAGCTAGGTTTAATTTGCCAACCAAAGGCTTGCTAGGCTCAAAGCTTAAATATCACTATTATAAAGTTGTCTCATAAACAAATCATATATCAAAAATTCTAGATATTCCATATAGTTCATACGGACTTTCAAATGTTATAACTCAATTGAAATGAATACATGAACATAGTTACCATGCTTAATTGAAATCTCTTTCTAATTAAAACCCCTAGTCTTGCATTAACTCGATCTATGGATCCCCATATTAGATTTGACTCTAATTCGGCAGATTTTCGTCGTCTTATGTCTAGTATTGTGATCAACTCCTTTTAATTGTGTTGGATCTACTCTTAAACAGGGACTTTTGCTCCTCTGCCTAAGCACATTCGACTTAAATTAATATCCTAAAAATATCAATTCAAGAATTAAAAACACAATTAAGAACAAATCGAATATTTATCATATAGTTCAGATAACCATAACAAGATTCGTCTTAGGTTTCATCCCCCTCAGGTATTTAGGGGTTTATTTCATAATTATAAAAGAGAACATCTTAGAAGAAAGAGAACAACAAAACATAAAGAAAATCCAAAAACCCTAAAAGAATTGAAGGGAAATCTTCAGTCTTGATGTTGATCCTTGCTTCTGAGATGTATCAATTAACCTTCCTTCGAGTAAGTCCCTGACTTCTACTCTGAGTCTTGGTGAGGATACTGCACACCCTTGTAGTTGCCTCCTAGGGTCTTTATATAGAGTTTGGAATGTCTTTCTTAGCCCTAAGTAGCCTTTTTGTGTAAAATTGAACTTCATCACGACAGGGACACGCCCGTGTGGCACGCCCATGTGGCACGCTCGTGTGAGTTGAGTTTAGACCGTGTTCAAGCCTATTAATATGGCACAACCGTGTGGTTCACCCATGTGATGAATTCCAGGCTGTATTCTTTCCTTGCTTTGGCCAATTTTCTCCTTTTTCAGCTCGTTTCGTGTTCTTTTCACTTTCCTATGCTCTTCTAAGTGTAAAACATGAAATTAAAGGATTAGGAGCATCAAATTCCACAAATTCAATGATAATTCATCCATAAATATGCTAAATGTAGGATAGAAATATGTATAATTTATAGTTTACCAAATACCCTCACACTCAAGCCTTTACTTGTCCTCAAGTAAAATCTCAACTCACAATTAAAAATCATTCTTCTTAACCTATAATCCTTATCAGTAATGCTTCGAACTAATCCACAAGTAATCATACACTGAGAATTCAACTGAAAGAAAATTAAAATCTCAAACAATCTAAGTTGAGAATTTCATCATAGAAACATAGGTTTTCTCCCCTTTTCTAAGTAATTACCTTTAATTCAAAATCAACAAGAGTTGACATCCTCACTAAGGATTCACTCTATCCACTCAAAGTGTTTAGGGTTCAGAAATTAAGCACTCATTAGTCAACATGAAAAGTTATTACCATATGCTTGCATGAAAATCAAATCTCCACCACTATGTATTGATATGGTACATCGATCAAAAGGTCTTTTAGAGGGTTATAACGTGGCTTTGGTTAGGGGCATGGTCACAAGCTAAAAAAGAAGGTTAAAATCGAGATCAAATTGAAATATCTTCTAACTAGAAAAATCTTTATCACTGAAACATATTCCTAGAATAAAGCCTTTTTCTTTTGGATAACATCGTTTAAGAACAGAAGCTCAAAATTACATGGACATATGCAAAACATTGAATTACAACTGAATATAAATACGTTTTTTTTTTAACCAACATAATTAAATATTTTATAAACTTACAAGCTGAAAAGGAGAACATAGCTAGATAATTGTTCAATTCAAATCTCGACAAAAATAGGGATCAAAATAATTAGGGGGATTTTAACAAAAAAATGGGTTATAGGTTAATATTGAGGGTAAGTCAATGAATGGTTTGTTAGGCTCAATGGGGTTCACTAGGAGTTAATTATGAAGGTAGGCTTTTATGGAGTAAGTGGGTTAAAACCTAGGTGCCTTTATCATTTCGGTATATCAAATCAATGATGTGGTCTCGACATGTATAATTGAAGCAAGTTTTAGAATAACAGATCAATATTGACTCACTCAAAGCAACAATAAAAGTGAGCACGAAAGGATGTATGCTCAAAAGGCTCAAAAATCTCACCAGAATTATGGCTTTTGATGTCAATCCAGCGAATTTCAAATTTCAAGATAGCACTTAAAATTGGGGAAAACAACCTAGAAAAATTTTAAATTCTCAAAAATTTCAACTTATCATGCTTGATTCTCTAATGTCTTCAAGTTTGAATAATCAAAGCATAATTACCTATATATTAATCCTAAACATATCAATAAAAATCATAAATCAATTAGAATTCATTCTAATTGTTAAGGCCAAGATTCATGGATTTGAGAACCATGTAAAAAGTGAAAGTGAGTAAATTTAAGGGATTTTCTGATAGTGAACTTAAAACTTAATAACCCCCCACACTTAAGATGTACATTGCCCTTAATGTACAATGTTAAATTTTCTAACAATATAAGCATAAATCTTAAGATAGGGAGAGAAGTGAAACTCCCTGAATATTGGATGAATTCCTTGAGTATTGAAAGCAAAATTTGAGAGAGGACTGCTTGAAGTTTATGATTCTGAGTGACTGAAGAGAATAAGCACAACTGTGTGTAGAATTCAAGTATTACTCAATAAGAAATGAAGTGCAAAATAAAAGGGGAAGGAAAAATATAAAGAAAATTCAAACTAAAAATAAAATAATAGATGATTGGGCACATGGTCGTGGCACAAGCCCGTGTGCCCTGAGTCTAGTCCGTGTGTTTCGTGGGCTTATGGTGTGAGCACGGGTGATAGGCACGGGCGTGTCACACACTCGTGCTAATCTCTCAGTTTCAACCACGGCTTATAGGCACGAGTGTTTCCACACTCGTGTTGATTCGGCAGATTCGCCCACGGCCATGTCGCACGATCATGGTGATTTGTCGAAACTCGTGTTTTGGGAAAGATTTTTGCTCTGTTTTCACATGGCCGTGTTGCACGGTCGTGTTTCCACCCATGGTGTGACCATGGCCTTAGGCACGCCCGTGTGCCTGGCCGTGTGGCTTGAAAGACCTGCATTCAGGAAGTTAGTTGATGAATTAGAGTTTGAGAGCCTAAATAAAAGAAATTTACTTTAGCACTTGGGTTGCCTACCGAGAAGCGTTTGTTTATAGTCTAAGCTCGACTTCTCTCAAGGCTTATTCAGTCACGGTGTTTTGAGACCTTCAAACTCCTCTCTCCTGTTATCAATTTTAATATCAAAATAAGGTTTAAGTTGAGTATAGTTTACCTTAAAAGTGCCAAATATCTTATGTGTTATCTCGACTGTACCATAGGAAAAGATTTTTATTACCGTGAAGGGAGGTGTGTCACTTGTGAGAAACATTGCATTCAAAATTCAAGGATCCTCCTTTTCTAGTAATACCTTATCCCCTACCTTAAATTGATTTTGTTTATCTGTAGGCTTATCATAATGGTGCTCTGTTTCGGTGTGGTATATCTTAGGTTTCTCCTGGTGATAGTTCAGCCACTCGTCTAGTTCTTCAATCTGTAGCATTCGTTCTTTATAGATGGTTCCTTTGTTATTGCATGAGTTTGAATGTGGCTCAGTTGCATTTCCATAAGGAGTACCCTGTAGAGAAGGTTGGATAGTGAGATCATTCTTATTATAAGAACTCGTAATAATATCTTTATCATTAGAAGATCTATTGGAATTATGAGCTTGCAAAGTGATTGTGTCATTTCCTACACGAAGTGTGAGTTCGCCTATGCCTACGTCAATTATAGTCCTTGTAGTTGCTAAGAAGGGTCGCCCTAGAATTAATGGTACATTGCTATCCTCATCTATGTCTAAAACAAAAAAGTCCACTAGGAATATGAATTTGTCAATTTTAAAGAACACATCTTCGATTATACCCCTAGAAAATCTAATGGTTTTATTAGCCAATTGAATACTCATCCTAGTTTGTTTGGGTTTTCCAAGACCTAATTGTTTAAACAATTTGTAAGGTATTACATTAATACTGGCCCCTAAATCTGCTAAAGCATTTTTAACATCTAAGCTACCAAGTAAACAAGGAATTGTAAAACTCCCTGGATCTTTTAGTTTGTTGGGTAGCTTATTCTGCAACATGGCTGAGCAGACTACATTCAGCTCTACATGCGATGACTCATCCAACCTCTGTTTGTTTGTCAGAAGTTCTCTTAAAAACTCCATGGCTTTTGGCATCTGTGAAAGAGCTTCAATAAATGGTAAGTTAATATGCAATTTCTTTAAAAGTTTAAAGAATTTACTGAATTGTTCATCTGTGCAGTCTTTCCTAATTGCATTAGGATATGGGACACAAGGCTTATACTCTTTGACAATTGATTTTATGCGACTTACCTCACCGTTACCTCTACTTACCATATTTTCCTTACTTGGCTCTGATTTGGTTTTAGCTAACCCTCCTTCATCAATCATGTCAATGGCATGGAGTTGCTTCTTAGGGTTACTCTCAGTGTTTCTTGGTAAACCACTTTGTGGTCTTTCAGAGTTTACTTTAGCGAGCTGACCTATTTGAGTTTTGAGTCCTTGAATGGATGCTTGCTAGTTTTTAAGTGCCGTCTCGGTGTTCTAGAAATGGGTTTCTGACACGGAGATAAATTTTGCGAGCATCTCCTCAAGGTTCTACTTTTTCTCTTGGTAGGGTGGTTGTTGGAATCCCGAAAGCGGTTGTGGTCTCTGATTTCCTTGGTTGCCTTGCCCTTCCCATGAGAAATTGGGGTGGTTCCTCCAACCTGCATTGTAAGTGTTACTATAAGGGTTATTTTGAGATCTAGAATTATCACCCATATAGTTGGCTTGCTCATTTTCCATGCCATTTCCACAGGTGGGGTACTCAGAATTGCTCATGTTTCCTTGAATTGAGTCACACTGCATCACTGGATGTACCTACGTAGAACCAACGAAATTATCAATCTTTTTATTAAGAAGTTCTACCTGATTAGAAAGTATGGTGACCGCATCAACATTAAAAACTCTGGCAGCTTTTTGCTGCTTTGCTCTCATGACTTGCCACTGATAGTTATTTGGTGATATCTCCTCTATAAACTCGTGAGCTACGTCCAGTGTTTTGTTATTGATTGTTCCACCGGTGGCTGCATCAATCATCTGTCTCGTTGAGGGGTTCAAACCGTTGTGAAAAGTGTAAACTTGTAACCATTGAGGTAACCCATGGTGAGGGCACCTTCTCAATATATCCTTGTATCTCTCCTAAGCATCGTAAAGTGTTTCTAATCCATCTGTACAAAAGAAGAGATATCATTCCTTAATTTTGCCGTTTTTGGCTGGTGGAAAATATTTAATTAAGAATTTTTCAGTCATTTGTTCCCATGTAGCGATAGATCCTCGTGGTAGAGAGTTTAACCATTGTCCGGCTTTATTCCTAAAAGAAAATGGGAATAACCGAAGACGAATGGCATCATCAGAAACGCTATTTATTTTGAAGTGTCACAGAATTCCAAAAAATTAGCTAAATGTAAGTTAGGATCCTTATCTTGTAAACAATCAAACTGAACAAACTATTATATCATTTAAATAGTGTTAGGTTTCAGTTCAAAATTATTTGCAGCAATAGTAGGCCTAACAATACTAGATTCAGTGCCAGCGAAATTAGGTTTACCATAATCATACATAGTGCACGGAACAGGATTTTGCTCGACAGGATTTGCGGCTACTACAAGGGGTAGCTAATTATCTTGATTTGCCTCTATCTCTTCAATAGATTCGCCCTATTCTGGATACTGTAGGCTCTTTCTTATCTCTCTGTGATTTCTGTAAACTACGGCTTCTAAGTCGTCATCAAAAAGAAAAGGTCCTGACGGGTTTCTTCTAGTCATAAACTAGAGATACCTATCAGAGAAAAGCAAAATAAGAAACAAAAATTTAGTAAATAAAACCTAAGAAGAAAATAGTAAATAATTTGAAATAAAAGTAAAGATGGCTAAAGTAATAGGAATCGAGTGTTCCTAATATTTTAGTTCCCCGACAACGGCACCAAAAACTTGATCGTGATCTGATGAAGTAATAAAATTGATCGTACCTAGAAACTAACTATTATCACGATAAAAGACAAGCGCACCTATCGAATTGTAGTATAGTTAGTGGCAAGACTGGAATATCGAATCCAAGGAACTAAAAGTACTAGTAATGACTTTCTTCCTATTATCTAGCCTAAAAATAAAGAGGGGGTTTGTGTAAACTAATTAACTCTAAACTAAACTAAGGATGCAAAAAAAGAAAAGTAAAGTCGGGAATTGATTTGGGAAAACTGAATGATAAAGACAATACCTAAGGAAGAATCCACCTAGACTTCACTTATTATCTAACTCTGAACTAGACTATTTCTTCATTCGACTTGATCAGTAGAGATCCCTAAATTATGTTAATATCTTCGTTGAGAATAAGAACAACTAATCCTAGGTTGATTAATTGAAATCTCTTTCTAATTAAACCCCTTAGTCTTGCATTAACTCGATCTATGGATCCCCATATTAGATTTGACTCTAATCCGGCAGATTTTTGTCGTCCTATGTCTAGGATTGCGATCAACTCCGCTTAACTGTGTTGGATCTACTCTTAAATAGAGACTTTTGCTCCTCTGCCTAAGTACATTCCACTTAAATTAATATCCCAAAAATATCAATTCAAGAATTAAAAACACAATTAAGAACAAATCGAATATTTATCATATAGTTCAAATAACCATAACAAGATTCGTCTTAGGTTTCATCCCCCTCAAGTATTTAGGGGTTTAGTTCATAATTATAAAAGAGAACATCTTAGAAGAAAGAGAACAACAAAACATAAAGAAAACCCAAAACCTCTGAAAGAATTGAAGGGAGATCTTCAATCTTGATGTTGATCCTTGCTTCTGAGATAGATCAATTGGCCTTCCTTCGAGTAATTCCCTATCTTCTACTCTGAGTCTTGGAGAGGATACTGTACACCCTTATAGTTGCCTCCTAGGGTCTTTATATAGAGTTTGAAATGTCTTTCTTAGCCCCTAAGTAGCCTTTTTTACGTGAAATTAAACTTCATCATGACAGGGACACGCCCGTGTGGCATGCCCGTGTGAGTCGAGTTTAGGCCATGTTCAAGCCTATTAATGTGGCACAACCGTGTGGTTCACCCGTGTGACGAACTCGAGGCCGTGTTGTTTCCTTGCTTTGGCCCATTTTCTCCATTTTCGGCCCATTTCTTGTTCTTTTCACTTTCCTATGCTCTCCTAAGTATAAAACATGAAATTAAAGGATTAGGAGCATCAAATTCCACAAATTCAATGATAATTCATCCATAAATGTGCTAAATGTGGGATAGAAATATGTATAATTTATAGTTTATCATGATGATATGCTCGTAAAATGCATCATGATGGAGAAACATGTGAATAATTTGCAAGAACTGGTCATAGTCTTAAGGAAGTAAATATGAAGCTCAATCCGACCAATCAAATATGGACCTCTTACTTTTGTTGCTAGAGTCTTTGAGGATAAGGGGTTGGTGCATTCTTAACTTTGACCGGGCAACTTCTCTATGAATTTTTTTTTTTTTGCATTTAACACAGGTGTTAGATTATTAGCAATAATTGGTTTATAGTTTACCTCATTAGGGATCATAGAATCTGACTTTTGTGAAGCGGGAGTTTGAACACTTGGTTGAACACTTGGTTGAACTTCCTCTTTGTCTTGAGAAACAATAGGCTTATCTTCAATCTCAAAAACTATAGGCTCCTATGCCCTTCCACGTTGCAAAGTGACCGCTTTGCAATGCTCCTTGCTCAAACTTCTTCGGTTTTCCATGTTGCTGGGTAAAGTACCTTAGGGTCTATTTCGAAGTTCGTTGGCTAGCTAATCCACTTGATTCTCCAAATTTCTTGAAGTGGCATCATTCTTTTCCATATATGCTTTTAACAAGTTCTACAAATTGTTGGAAGATTCAGCTTGAGGTGGTTTCTGAACTTGCTGAAGGAACCCTCGCAGTTGATTTGGTCTAGATTGCATATAAGTGTTCCTAGGATTAGCCCCTTGATTACTCCATGAGAAATTTGGATGGTTTCTCCATGAAGGAATGTAATAATTCGACTAAAGTCTTGGTCCACTTTTGTTCTAATTATGGTTACCATTGTAGTAGATAGACTCTGGGTTTGATGGATAATTTTTTAACATGTTTCCATCTCCACAATAAACACAGGATATGTTTTCAAATTGGCTTAGTTGTTGACCTATCATATTACTATTGAAGCACTAGTAGTAAAGTCCTTAGGCACAAATGACATAAAAGATACATGAGCTTCAAGGAACGTAAGGGCATCAACTTCATGTACTCCTACCACTCTTCTTCATGTGGCTACTTGGTTGGTTGACCACAGGTAGTTATTGCAAGAAATTCTTACAATAGTTTCATAAGCCTCATTGTAAGACTTAGAAATAATAGCTCCATTTGCAGAAACATCTACCACCATTCATGTATGTGCATTGAGACCGTTGTAAAAAGTCTCCAATTGGACATAATGCAGAATACCGTGATGAGGGTATTTTTTTAATAATTTCTTTGATCTCTCCCATGCCTCATACAAGGATTCATCATCCAATTTCTGAAATGTAGTGATCTTATTTTGCAACTTAGCATTCTTGCTAGGTGGAAAGTACTTCATGAGGAAGCGTCCTGCCAATTCTCACAATTTGGATATAGAAATAGTTGGTAACGAATTTAGCCATGTTCATGCTCTGTGTAACACCTCAAACCTAGCCCAGACGTTATGGCCAAATCTGGTGTGCTACATCACCTAACTAATCCACGTTACCTAGTTACTAAGTTTGGTAGTAAGTTTTGTAAAACGATATTTAGAGTTGAGGAGAAATTCCCGGTTGATTTTGACGATCATACTAATCTTTACCAGTTCTTAATAGGTTTACTTCTTTATCATTATCTTGGTTAACCGATTGTATTATAAGTTGGTCTTGAAAACATTGGTTAAAGTTTGAAAAAAAATGTGCGTGGTTGTAGTTAAAGTAAATCATGCACAAGTAGAAAGAAGTAAAAACCCCAAATATGAATAGTTAAAGCGGCCTTATTACAAACCCAAAATAAAAATAAAACGAGTAAGTAAAAAATAACGAAATAAGTTAAGCAAGTTTAAAACCAAAACTCGGTCTCTGTGGCCACTCTGAATCCCTCCCAGCTCCAAGTCCATGAACTAGGGCTCACCTACAAGGATGGAAAGAAAAAGGTGAGTTTGGAAAACTCAGTGTGTGTAGAAGCCCATCCAAAGCCCAAGTCAGCTCAAGCCCACTAGGCCTAAGCCCTATATAGTCTCGATCGGTTACTGGGCCGAAGCCCTATTCAATCTTAGTAATCTGGGCCAAAGCCCTATTCAGATAGCATATGGCCCATAGGCCCAAACAAAACAGTACAGATAAATAATATGCATGCAAGCCCATATGTGGGGTGACTACTCAACCCACCCAACCACTACACACCACCCATACCAGCCAACACACCATGTAGGGAATAACTCAACCCATCCAGCCCACACACCACAGTCGTAGCATGGCTGCTCAGATTAACAGTATAACGAGGCAAAGCCCCTTTTCAATAATACGAGGCATAGCCCCTTTTAGTAAACGTGGCAGTGCCACTCACACTTCCTCCATTATTAACTCAACCCATGCAACAAATATAAATAGTATGGCACACAGTAACAGTAACAGTCAAATCACGCATTTCAAACATACCTAGCCCTAGGGGTATAACGGTCATTTTACACCTATGGGTAAAACAGTAATTTCTCACCCTAAGAGGTATTTTAGTAATTTACACTATTATTACGAGTTTTAAGCATGTTACAGTCACTAACAATCATTATTTCCATCTCAATCGTCGTTTTAACAGCTTTTGGCAGTTTCAGTTACTGGGCCCTAAAACCCCTAATGGGCCCTACAGTGTCAACTAGCCAATAAAGCCCATTTAATCCATGTTTCATAATCAGTTACTCGTTTTAGCAGTTTTAGTCTTATAGTCCATCAAAGTACCCTTAAAGCCTATTTTTATCCAAATGGGCCTAAAAGCCCATTGGGCCCATATTCGGACCATTGGGGCCCAACTCACCAAGGTGCTCGAAATTACGCAGTCGACTCATCTACCAGTATCGTTTCCAGATCCATCTTACTCCTATCGACTTGAGAGCGTTCGCATGCTTACAAGCCCATGAAATGCCAGAACTTTGGCATTTCGGCTTTTCGGCTTTTGCCGATTTGAACTAGGAAGGGGTGTTCGATACACACACCTGTTTGCGATTCCGCCAACAAAATCCTCTATGCGATAACTCCTACAATCCATCACTTAACTGATTAGACCACAGATCTACGAAAACCACAGTGGAAAAACCCTTACCACAATCGGCCAACACCCTTAATGGCCATAAAGTTTTCGCCTTGACGAATTAGATGCAATAGATCTAGATCTGGTTGTATCGATGCCTTCAGTTCCTTGTCTGCTCACCTCTTTCACTAACTAACACGTATAGAAAC
This sequence comes from Gossypium stocksii, assembly GCA_020496765.1. Taxonomy (NCBI): domain Eukaryota; kingdom Viridiplantae; phylum Streptophyta; class Magnoliopsida; order Malvales; family Malvaceae; genus Gossypium; species Gossypium stocksii. The sequence continues at coordinate 34,909,410 of CM035623.1, read as the reverse complement.
CACAATACAACACTGGGTTATCAATAGACTACATCAACAAAGCCCGTAAGGATATAAGGGTTTCGGCTTCTTCTCAAGAAAATGAAAGTACACAATGTTTAAACCACTTACCAATGACCCTACTTGATGGATATTTCTTCTACGCCTTCACTAACTAGATTTGTAATAGACCTAGCCCCAACCGCTAGCAAAGTATGGCTTTAGGATATTCAGCCCTTAGATCTATACCCAGGTACTCTTCTCGAATTAAGCGAGGGGTTAGATGGGATAAATCGATAGAAGAAAGAGATGAAGGAGTAGTGTTTCGGCTTGATGCAGGTTCGAAGAGTAAGAAGAGTTGCTTATCAGTCAGGGGGTAAACAACAATGGCATTGATTCGGTCAAAAGGGTATTCGGCTATGATAGAGGTTTCAGTCAAGTGATTATCGACAGAGGCCTGAAGAAGAAAAGAAGAAGAAGATGGATTCGATCTTGAAGAGAAAGTGATGGTATGGGGTCGGTTTGAGGTGCAAGAGAAAAGAAGAAGAACGAGAGAAGAAGAAACTAGAGAAGTGGTTTCGGTCAAACAGAGAATTTAGCAGTAGGGGTTTTGAGGTAAGGAGTTTCGGCTATTAGGTCAGAAAAGAAAGAAAAGAATGGCATAAAGATTGATAAAAAGAAAGCTAAGGTGCTCCACTCAATCAGCACAAGAAATCTCAAAAAGAACCCTAAAGAAATCGGCATAACTAGCACTCAAATTGCTGAAATACTATACCTTGATTTGGGTGCCGATTTGCACTAAGCAGAGTCCCTTGGCCGGCCACTTCTTCTCCAATCTGAATTCCCCTAAAATCTCTCCTTGATCCATTTTCATGAGAAATTCAAACTCCCCATGACAGAGTTCCACTTGAGTGCCAACACTTGCCCACACTTGCACATAAAAAATAAAAGTACCTTGGACTTGCCTTGACTTGAACCCTAGACCTCTCACTCCCTCCTAGGTGACACTTTTTTAGGAGCTTAGTGGCGCCACCTTGCCACTTTGCCAAGGGCTTCTTTGTGTGAGTTCTTACCAAGTTTTTCTTAAGAGCCCACTTAAGCCAGCTCCCCTTTCCCTTAAAACTTACACTTGATATTTTTACTAGGTTTTAACCTAACCTTGGGCCTCTTAAAGGCCCACTAACATACTTAAACACATATTTAACAATCACAACACTAAAAATTGCATTTTCACCAAAATCACACAAAAGCCGAAAAATCCCAAAAATCAGGGCGTTATAACTCTACCCCCTTAAAGAAATTTCAGCCTCGAAATTTACCTGCTTCAAACAATTGAGGGTATTGTTGACGCATTGTCTCTTCTGGCTCCCAAGTAGCCTCTTCTCTGTCATGGCTGTGCCACAGCACTTTTACCAATGGAACTGACTTCCTTCTTAAGACTTTAACCTCACGATCCAAAATTTGCACAGGCTCCTCCTCAAAGGTCAAATCAGTCTTTACCTTAATCTCTTCCATTGGTACAACATGCGAAGGATCCGATCGATATCGCCTTAACATAGACACATGGAAAACGTCATGGATACGGTCTAGCTCTAGTGGCAACTCCAACTGATATGCTACTGGCCCAATCCGCTTGAGGATCCGATAAGGCCCAATAAATCGCGGACTTAACTTGCCCTTTCTACCAAATCTCAAGATCTTCTTCCATGGCGAAACCTTCAGAAAAACCATGTCCCCAATAGTGAACTCAATTTCCTTACGCTTAAGGTCAGCATATGACTTTCGCCTATCAGATGCCTCCTTTAACCAGTTTCGAATCAGCTTAACCCTGCTTTCAGTATCTGCTACCAACTCTGGCCCAAGGACTTGGCGCTCTCCTAACTCCGTCCAACATGTAGGCGTACGACATCTTTGCCCATAAAGTACCTCATATGGAGCCATTTGAATACTTGCTTGATAACTGTTGTTGTATGCAAACTCTGCCAATGGTAGATAGTCCTCCCAACTTCCGCGAAAGTCAATAACTCATCCTTTTAGCATATCTTCCAGAACTTGAATAACCCTTTCCGACTGTCCATCTGTTTGAGTGTGAAATGCAGTACTAAAATTCAATCATGTACCCAACGCCTCATGCAATTTTTTCCAGAATCGAGATGTAAATCTAGGATCTCGATCAGAAATTATCGAAACTAGCACCCCATACAATCGCACTATCTCTGCCACATACAACTTGGCCAACTTCTGTAGTGAGTAATCGGTTCTAATTTGTATGAAATGAGTAGACTTCGTCAATCTATCTATGACTACCTAAACGGAGTCCTTCTTTGAGGATGTCAAAGGTAACCCACTCACAAAATCCATGTTACTCACTCCCACTTCCACTGTGGAATTTTCACTGGTTGTAACAGTCCAGAAGGCAATTGGTGCTCAGCTTTAACCTGCTGGCACGTCAGACATTTCCCAACGAATTCAGTCACCTCTCGCTTAAGTCCAGGCCACCAGTACACCTCTCGCAAGTCTCGATATAACTTATTTCCTCCAGGATGCATGGCACAAGGTCCACCACGAGCTTATTTTAGAATCATTTACCTCAAATTAGAGTTCTTCGGTATACAAACTCTTCCACGGAAGCATAGAACCCCATCAGAATTTAGTCCAAAGTCCTTAGTATCATAATTCTTAACTTGTTGAAATCGAGGAACCAATGAATCATCTTCCAATTGCATCTCTTTAATCCTCTCAGTCCAAGTCGGTCGCACTTGTAATTCAGCCAACAGGCTTCCATCATCAAATAAACTCAAACGAGCAAACATAGCCTTCAACTCAGCAACAGTCCTTCGACTTAGTGCATCAGCCACCACGTTAGCCTTACCTGGGTGGTACTCAATCGAACAGTTGTAATCCTTAAGCAACTCTACCCATCTTCGTTGCCTAAGGTTCAACTCCTTCTGGGTCAACAGATATTTGAGACTTTTATGGTCAGTGTATATAATACACTTCTCTCCATACAGATAGTGTCTCCAGATTTTCAATACGAAGATCACCGCTGCCAACTCCAGATCATGCGTAGGGTAATTCGCTTCGTGAGGCTTCAGCTGTCGTGAAGCATAAGCGACCACTTTACCCTCTTACATCAGTACACAGCCCAATCCTACATGCGACGCATCACTGTACACAGTGAAGTCCTTTCCAGACTCTGGCTGAATCAACACTAGTGCCTCAGTCAACACTTTTTTTAGCTTGTCAAAAGCTTCTTGCTACTTTTCAGTCCATATAAATGCTATTCCCTTTCTTAACAGTTTCGTCAACGGTGCCACGATTAAAGAGAACCCCTCTACAAACCTTCTATAGTAACCTGCCAGACCCCGAAAACTTCAAATTTTCGATACTGGCCTTGGCGGATTCAACTCCAGAACTGCCTCAAAATTTCGAGGATCTACTCTAATCCCCTCAGCTGAAACAACATGACCCAGAAAAGTCACTTCTCGCAGCCAGAATTCGCACTTACTGAACTTCGTATACAATTGCTTTTCTCTCAATACTTGCAGAACAATTCGAAGGTGTTCATCATGCTTCTCCTCTTTTTTCGAATACACCAATATATCGCCAATGAAAACGACCACGAACCGGTCCAAGTACGGCTAGAACACTCGATTCATTAAATCCATAAAGGCTGCAGGTGCATTCGTCAATCCAAATGGCATAACCAAAAACTCGTAATGACCATATCGAGTTCTAAACACCGTCTTATGAACATCCACCTCCTTTACCCTTAATGATGGTATCTAGATCGAAGATCGATCTTGGAAAACACTGAAGCTCCTCTAAGCTGATCAAACAAATCGTCGATACTCGGTAGAAGGTACTTATTATTTATCGTCAGTTTGTTCAACTGGCGATAATCGATGCACATACGCATCGTCCCATCCTTCTTTTTCACGAACAGCACCGGTGCTCCCCATGGAGACATGCTCGGTCTAATGAAGCCTCTATCTAACAACTCCTAAATATGGGCTTTTAGTTCCACTAGCTCCTTCGGTGCCATCCTGTAAGGCACGATGGACACTGGAGCTGTTCCAGGCAACAAATCAATTCCAAATTTGACTTTTCGGTTAGGAGATAATCCAGGAAGCTCTTCAGGAAAAACATCTTAAAACTCATTGACAGTTCTAACTGTCTCCACTGTCACACCCTCAAACTCGGTTTGGCTTACAAATGCCAAATATGCTTTGCAACCCTTGCGAATCAGCTTTTCAGCCCTTAAGGCTGAATCCACATTGGAAAAATAGTCCCTTCGCTCTCCAATATCACCTCCTCGCCTACGGTTGTTCTCAAAACCATCCTCTTGGCGGCACAATACAAAGTCACATTATGCTTAGTTAACCAGTCCATACCCAAAATCAAGTTGAATTCTCCAAAGGGTAACTCCATTAAAACTCCAGTAAAGATTCTACCTTGAATCTCTAAAGGCACATCCCTAAAGAGTTTATCTACCCTAACAGAGTGACCCAAAGGACTAATTACAGTTACCCCACTCATAGTCTCCTCAGAGTGCACACCCAACGACCCAGAAATCTCACATGCAACATATGAATGTGTCGAACCCACATCAATCAAAGCAGTATATGGTATGTTAGATATCAAGAACATGCCAATTGTAACGTCAGGTGCATCATCCTCCTCTCGACGACGAGCAGTATACACCAAGGCTGGCTGACGAGCCTCAGTATTACCAGCGCCCCTGCCAGGTGCTCCATGTCCACGTCTATTTCCGTTGCCTCCTCTACATTGACCACGGCCCCTTGGCGGTGGTGGTCCTCTTCACACTGGCTAAGCAACCCTCTGATCACCAGCTCGAGTCTGGGCTGGCCTCTGTGGACAGTCCTTAACTTGGTGCTCCTTGGACCCTCACCTAAAACAAGCTCCAATACGTTTCCAACATTCACCCAGATGTACCCTACCAGAATCCCCACAAGACTGTGGTCTAACAGTATTTACCAGCACAGCAAGAACTGGTTCCTCCATCCTAGCTCTCTTGAAATTTTGGTTTGCAGCACCCGATGGTCCAAAATCTCTTTTAAAGCGGTTGCGATCCCTATCGCAGTTCTGTCATTCAGCTCGCTTTACTTCCTCGACTATCCTAGCCTTTTCGACTAATGCAGCAAAGTTGTGCTCCCTCTGTGGAGCTATCAGCACCCTCAGCTCATATTTGAGACCATCCTCGAAATGAACACTGTGCTCATATTCAGTGGCAACAATACCACTAGCATACCGGCTCAACCGCAGAAACTCCGCCTCATATTCAGCAACGGTCTTACTGCCTTGGGTCAAATTCAAGAATTCCTTCCTACGTGCATCTATATAGCTAGCTCCGACATATTTTACCTTGAAGGTCTTCTTGAACAATTCCCATGTTACCCCCTCAGCTGGGGTACCCTCTCTCACGGTGATCCACCATTGATATGCCTCATCTCACAGTAACGACATTGCTCCTTTTAGCTTCTGCTCCACTGAGCAATCCAGGTCGTCCATTATCTGTTCCGTGGCTTCCAACTAGTACTCAGCCACATTTGGGGCTACTCCTGATATACCTCTAAAGACATCATCTCCGTTAGCCCGAAGTCATTCAGAAATGGACCCTCTAGTCACCGTTCTAGTGTTTGCCCCAGTGACCCTTTCTAACACCCTTAGCATAGCTTGGGACAGAGCGTCGTCCCCTGCAACCTTATCATATGATCCAGTCTCCGTCACTGGCGGAGCTCGCACTTCCTCAACTGGCATATGTCCAGAAGACGAAGATCCAGCTTGCGCACTACCTCGGCCTCGTCCACGGCCTCGTCCACGAGTAGCTCTCGTACTCATATCGATTTTATCTGATTTACGAATTTTATGGCATCAGTTTAATGTTTTAGTTCTTTATTACAGAATGTTTTATGCACAAATAAAGTTTCCAAGTTTATTCCCACGTTATCGTAGTCCAACTACTGTCTCAGTTTTCTAGGGTTTAGTTTTCCCTACAGTCTCAGTCTTGTAGTCTTAATACTACCCTATCTACAGTATCATATCAAAGGCTTAGTTCTACCTGCAGCATTGTTTCAGTGTAGTACAGTCTATAAAGCAGAAATATTTACAGACTTGGTACCGGGGATTCATTGTGCCACATCTCAAATTATCAATTTTCAGAAAAACTCAGAAAGATCTATTCTCAAAACGTGTGTATTTTGAAAAAGATAAGTTTGAAAAAAATCTCTTTAAAACAATAATTTTTCAAAAAATTCAATTTTCCAAAAATACCCTTCTTGGGCTTGAAAATTTTGAAAATCTTTTTGGACCCGTTCCACAGCTGAGTTGTTGCAACCAGGCTCTGATACCACTAAATATAACGCCTCAAACCCAGCCTAGACGTTATGGCCAAATCTGGTGTGCTACATCACCTAACTAATCCACGTTACCTAGTTACTAAGTTTGGTAGTAAGTTTTGTAAAACGATATTTAGAGTTGAGGAGAAATTCCCGGTTGATTTTGACGATCATACTAATCTCTACCAGTTCTTAACAGGTTTACTTCTTTATCATTATCTTGGTTAACCGATGGTATTATATGTTGGTCTTGAAAACATTAGTTAAAGTTTGAAAAAAAACGTGCGTGGTTGTAGTTAAAGTAAATCATGCATAAGTAGAAAGAAGTAAAAACCCCAAATACGAATAGTTAAAGCGGCCTTACTACAAACCCAAAATAAAAATAAAACAAGTAAAAAATAACTAAATAAGTTAAGTGAGTTTAAAACCAAAACTCGGTCTCTGTGGCCACTCTGAATCCCTCCCAGCTCCAAGTCCCCAAACTAGGGCTCACCTACAAGGATGGAAAGAAAAGGGTGAGTTTGGAAAACTCAGTGTGTGCAGAAGCCCATCCAAAGCCCAAGTCAGCTCAAGCCCACTGGGCCTAAGCCCACTGGGCCTAAGCCCACTGGGCCTAAGCCCTATACACTCTCGATCGGTTACTGGGCCGAAGCCCTATTCAGTCTCAGTAATCTAGCCTAAAGCCCTATTCAGATAGCAGTATGGCCCATATGCCCAAACAAAACAGTACAGGTAAATAGTATGTATGCAAGCCCATATGTCGGGAGACTACTCAACCCACCCAACCGCTACACACCACCCATACCAGCCAACACACCATGTAGGGAATAACTCAACCCACCTAGCCCACACTCCACAGTCGCAGCATGGCTGCTCAGATTGACAGTATAACGAGGCAAAACCCCTTTTCAGTAATACGAGGCATAGCCCCTTTCAGCAAACGTGGCAGTGCCACTCACACTTCCTCCATTATTAACCCAACCCATACAACAAATATATATAGTATGGCACACAGTAACAGTAACAGTCAAATCACGTATTTCAGACATACCTAGCCCTAGGGGTATAACGGTCATTTTACACCTAGGGGTAAAATAGTATTTCTCACCCTAAGGGGCATTTTAGTAATTTACACGACTATTACGAGTTTTAAACATGTTACAGTCACTAACAGTTATTATTTCCATCTCAATCGTCGTCTAAAACCCCTAATGGGCCCTACAGTGTCAATTAGCCAATAAAGCCCATTTAATCCATGTTTCATAATCAGTTACTCGTTTTAGCAGTTTTAGTCTTATAGTCCATCAAAGTACCCTTAAAGCTTATTTTTATCCAAATGGGCCCAAAAGCCCATTGGGCCCACATTCGGACCACCGGGGCCCAACTCACCAAGGTGCTCGAAATTATGCAGTCGACTCATCTACCAGTATCGTTTCCAGATCCATCTTACTCCTATTGACTTGAGAGCGTTCGCACGCTCACAAGCCCATGAAATGCTAGAACTTCGGTGTTTCAGCTTTTCAGCTTTTATCGATTTGAACCAGGAAGGGGTGTTCGATACACACACTTGTTTACGATTCCGCCAATGAAATCCTCTATGCGATAACTTCTACAATCAATCACTTAATCAATTAGACCACAGATCTACGAAAACCATAGTGGAAAATCCCTTACCATAATCGGCCAACACCCTTAATGGCCATAAAGTTCTCACCTTGACGACTTAGATGCAATAGATCTAGATCTGGTCGTATCGATGCCTTTAGTTCCTTATCTGGTCACCTCTTTCGCTAACTAACACGTATAGAAACCACAATACAACACTGGGTTATCAATAGACTATGTCGACAAAGCCACTAAGGATATAGGGGTTTTGGCTTCTTCTCAAGAAAATGAAAGTGCACAATGTTTAAACCACTTACCAATGACCCTACTCGATGGATATTGCTTCTACGCCTTCACTAACTAGATCTGTAATAGATCCAGCCCCAACCGCTAGCAAAGTATGGCTCTAGGATATTCGGCCCTTAGATCTATACCCAGGTACTCTTGTCGACTTAAGCAATGGGTTAGATGGGATATATTGATAGAAGAAAGAGATAAAGGAGTAGTGTTTCGGCTTGATGCAGGTTCGAAGAGTAAGAAGAGTTGCTTATTGGTCGAGGGGTAAACAACAATGGCATTGATTCGGTCAAAGGGGTATTCGGCTATGATAGGGGTTTCAGTCAAGTGACTATCGACATAGGCTTGAAGAAGAAGAGAACAAGAAGATGTATTCGGTCTTGAAGAGAAAGTGATGGTATGGGGTCGGTTTGAGGTGCAAGAGAAAAGAAGAAGAACGAGAGAAGAAGAAACTAGAGAAGTGGTTTCAGTCAAATAGAGAATTCAGCAACAGGGGTTTTGGGGTAAGAAGTTTTGACTATTAGGTTAGAAAAGAAAGAAAAGAATGGCATAAAGATTGATAAAAAGAAAACCTAAGGTGCTCCACTCAATCGGCACACGAAAGCTCAAAAAGAACCCTAAAGAAATCGGCATAACTAGCACTCAAATTGCCGCAATACTATACCTTGATTTGGGTGCCGATTTGCACTAAGCAGAGTCCCTTGGTCGGCCACTGCTTCTCCAATTTGAATTCCCCTAAAATCTCTCCTTGATCCACTCTCATGAGAAATTCAAACTCCCCATGACAGAGTTCCACTTGAGTGCCAACACTTGCCCACACTTGCACATAAAAAATAAAAGTACCTTGAACTTACCTTGACTTGAACCCTGGATCTCTCACTCCCTCCTAGGCGCCACTTTTTTAGGAGCTTAGTGGCCCCACCTTGCCACTTTTCCAAGAACTTCTTTGTGCTAGTTCTTACCAAGTTTTTCTAAAGAGCCCACTTAAGCCAGCTCTCCTTTCCCTTAAAACTTACACTTGATATTTTTACTGGGTTTTAACCTAACCTTGGAGCTCCTTAAGGCCTACTAACATACTTAGACACGTATTTAACAATCACAACACTAAAAATTGCATTTTCACCAAAATCACACAAAAGCCGAAAAATCCCGAAAATCAGGGCGTTACACTCTGTCACCCAACGAGTATAGGAGCAACTTTAGCATTAATGCATCTTTTGTTATTCCAACTAGCTTGAAGGAATCACTCACCTCCATGAATAATCAAAGATGAATGTCTGGATCCTCAGTAGGAATTAAATAAGTTGGCCCACTATTTGAAGCATTTGGAACATCCTTGGCTTCAGTTCAAACTGTTATAACTCGATCTTAGGTCTCACAGTTCCTGAATTAATTTCATGAAAAAAGGTACGACATACTCACGGATGACATGATCTACGTCATCAGCAACAATGAACGAGTTGCACGCATTAGTAGCTCCATTTCTTTGGTATTGATTCTGATTTTCAAGATTCAATTCTTTAGCTTATCTCTAGGCTTGTCTTTCACTTCTTGTTTGTCTAAAAGTTCCTTAAATTTCAAGGTTGATTGAAAGTAGGTCAATAATTTGATCTATGCTCATAAACACCTAAAAAGAATAATAAAAATACTAATTTAAAATTAATAGAAAAATAAACCAAATTGCAAAAACAATTAAAGTCACTAATAATGTCTAAGACAAAATCCCTAGAAATAGTGCCGAAAACTTGTCATGAAATATTTGAATGATGTGCAATAGTCCACAGTCTTTAACAAATAATAAAGTAGTAAGTAAAAAGTATCGTCTTCACAGCAATTGAAGATTGCCTCTAAACATGTTATCGGTTAGAGTATAAATATCACACCAAAAATATCAGTGGTGTCTACAAGTATACGAGTCAAATTATAAGATAGATGTGTCACAATGAAACACTAATAAGTATTCTGAGGATCGTACCCAAGGGAGGATGAATTAAACAAAAAATATATTTCTACAATATTAAGTTTAAATAGTGATAATTAAAAATTATATTTTGATGAACAATTAAATAGAGAATCATGCATAAAATAAATTAACTGGATAAAAAACATAAAATAATCAAACACCCAAATCATAATACAGAAAAAAGATTAACTTGTTTCAATGGTCGTAATTAACTTTAGAATTAGATTTTAGGTGGAATTAACTATAAACTAACTAGTATTACCTCTCGACCTCTACTAATTAATTAATCGACAAGTACTCGCTTATCTCTCAACCTCACTTTTCCCACTAGGTTAAATTATGATTTACTTAGTAAACGTATCTCTTGCCCTCGTTTATCCTAGATTACTTCCTAGGGTCGTCACTTTTAGGGTTTAAACACACATAATTTATTGCCAGTTTATTCCTCTTGGGAAACTAAATCCATCCGTTAAATACTCCCACATCCACTCATTAATCTTTCTAGAGATTTAGCCTCTCATAGATCTAGATGTCATAACTCTTAAGTTTAATTTAAGCATGCAAAAGAACACAAATAAATTAAATAAGAGAAATGTAAGAATTTTCTCTATCTATTGAATTGGATGCGCTTGGAGTTGCATGATCTCATAATTGTTAATTGATCTTCAATTTTTGAATAAGAACAACGAAAGAAAACTGAATACTTCAATAGAAAAGACAAGGTTCAAACCAAACCTAGTTGAAAAGAGCAAAGAGTTTGGGAAACAAAATAAGAACGTAATAAAACCTAAATCTACTAACACCAACTCCTAACTGCCTCCCTTAACTTAGGCATAGCCTTACTATTTATAAAGACACTTAGAAACCCTTACTAGGTCATTTGGAAGCCCTAATCTCGAAATATATTGATTGTATGGAAGAATTTAGCCTTCTTGGTATTTACTTTCCATGTTTAGCCCTATCTCTCGACACCACATGCCTGTGTCTCGACACGACATCAAAACCTTGCATTTGATTTTTTGGCTGTGTGTTGAATCTCGGGCACTCGTGCTCCACTCTGGTGTCATCCATGAGGCTACTGGGCCTCTAAATAATAATCCTGCACACCCAATTTAGCACATTAGACCTGCCTAAGGCTCGAATTGGCCTAATAGGTCAATAAATGTCAATTTATGTGTAAAAATGCTTATTTTTTTACTTAAGCTCCTAATGCTGAAAATAACATAGTTAATCATAAAATGCCTAGAAAAGAAGCTCTTAAAGTGTCAAAATGTACCAAAACTACCACCACAATTGGCGCCAAGTACGGGTGCTGAAACGGTTAACCGAACGGTTAACTGAACCGAACTAGTATTAACCAAATTAACCGAACTTTTTAGTCCTTTAACCGTTAACTGTACTGAAATTTTTCAGAATAATTAACTAAACCAAAATATTTCATTTAATTTGGCCGATTAACTGAAATTTATATGATTTGTTTTTTTAACATATAAAAATAAATAAATTTATAATATTCATTTGATCGAATTAATTGAATTTAATTGAACTAGTAATAGCCTAATACATATAATATATCATATTATTTATTAAGTTTGGTTAATTTGGTTAAATACTTGATTTCAAATTGAATTAATCGTTAACCAAAATTTCAAAAAAAAATTAACCAACCTCTAACTGAACTAGATCAGTTAACCGATCGATTAACCAAATTAGACATGTTCAGTTCATTAATTTAATTTTAATCGAAGTTTTAACACCCCTAAAGGTAGGTCAAATACCCCCACACTTAAGTTTTTGCTTGTCCTCAAGCAAACAAAAAGAAAGATAAAAAAAGAAATGAAAAATAAAAAATAAAAAATAAACATGCACGAAAAGAAAATGTACTTGAGCTAGCTTGGTACATGAGACCAAATCAGAGCATTAACACTAGGAAGAATTGCCTAAATATGTAATTCTAGCTAAAAAATTAAACAATTTACAATTTATTTATTTTCAAACCAAGTAGTTCAAAATATTACAAAGTAAACAAGTAAAAGAAAATTAAACATAGAATTCTATCAAAATGTACATACGAATATAACATTTATGAGTGAAGAATATAGTCAGTTCAAAGTTTTCCTACTTAGTTTATTTTTATTCATGCTTTGAACTCTAACACAATATTTATAAGCATAAGCACTTACGAGTTTTGTGGCAATATGGTAAGACTTTTCTCAGTTTATCATATTTTATTACACTATGAACACTCAACACTCTCTTGGCTTTTATCCCATTTTATGATTTTATCACACTCGCAATGCTTTTAATCCTCAAAATGCTTTTGTTTCCACAATTAATTTTAATTTAAGCACATGCTCGTAAAGATTATGCCTATTATATTGCACTTTTCAATAACCATTAATTTATTTGTTGAGTATTTTAATTCAAACATCCTAAAATTCAAAAAGCATAAATGCCTATTCATATATATCTTTCTCACTTGGTATATTTAATTTTTTTCCTATTCACAATTTCATAAATTGTGAAATGGAAAAGAATGAGCTAAGTAAAAAAATCAAGACACCGTCAAATGCAGTGTGATCAGATCTTTTCTGACTCTTTATCTAAGTAGATGAGAGATTTTAAAAATTAATCCTTCACCCTACAGGAAATCTAAGGAAATATATGCTAAACAGAGTCATTTGAAGCCTCAGGTTTAGTATGGGTAGTGTCTAGAACACGAATAAATTGATTTATGAAAACTACAACAAAAAAAATCATTTTGAGGAAATACAAAGTTAGAATGAAAGCCTATTTCAAATGTGACCTTACCGAGCATCTGATGAATGATTGCTCAGTAGAATCAGATGTTATTAATTATTAGACTATTAAACAGATGTTCATTTTACAAAGAAGTAAGAAACCAAGAATTAGTAGTATTGTAGGAAATAATCAAAGTGAGACTCAAGATATGATCTTAAGATCTAAAGCTCGTACACTAGTCAAAGCTTATGTTGTCCAAGCTAAAAAAGAGGCTACAATTCTTGAAACCATAGTTGATTGATATTATCCTCTGTATAGACTAGTTAACTCCACATGATGTTATAGTCAACCGTAAACATAAAAAAAAAAGAATGTTAGTGAGATATTAAAAGAATGGATCGATAAATGTTGAGACAGACAGATCTGATTGTTCGACCAATACCATATCAGCAATATTAGCCCTGAGTATTGATAAAAAAGGTTGTAAAGTGTATTCAATTGCATTTTAGATACCTGAGTGTCATAATAAAAAAATAGAACAAGTTTCTTCAAATAATGAATTTACTAATGTGATTCCTAAAGAATAGCCAAGTTTGTCGTCTGAAAGAGAAGTTGAAATTGTTATTGAAGTGGTACTCAAAACTGCTCTAATCTTAATTGCACCATACAGAATGGTACAGATAGAATTGAAAGAATTGAGAACAAGGTGGCAATAATTATTAGATAGGTAATTTATTCAATCGAGTCTGTCATGTTGGAGTGTTTCAATGTTATTTGTGAAAAAGAAAGCTAAAACTATGAGATTGTATATTGATTATAGACAGTTGAATTGAGTCACCATAAAGAATAAGTATATATTACTTAGTATAACCGACTTGTTTGGTTAGTAAAAGGAAGCTATTGTATTTTGAAAGACTGACTTTCGATGAAATTGTTGTTAGTTCAGAATTATGAGTTAGTTGTATCGAAGACTGCTTTCCAAACTTAATAAGAGCAATGTGAGTTTCTTGTTATATAATTCAGATTAATGAACACATAACTACTTTTTAGATCTAATGACTTGGACATGATTAATATTTGAGAACAATGTTGCAGATTTTTTTGACCAGATAAATGCTAACAGAGTTTCAAACAGTTAGAAACAATAGTTCTATTTTAGCTGAGTTGAGAACAAAACCAATATTCCTTTAGAAACTTAAAGAAATACAAAAAGGTAATCTGTAGTTGTTAGCTAAAATAAGATTTGTTAAAAATGATCAAACTTTAAAGCTTAGTATTGATAATGAAAGGAACCCATGCTTTTGAAATCGTTGTACGTACCGAGAAAATTGACACTAATGGTCGGGAATAAAAAGAGAAAATTTCAAAATACATGGTTAAATGTCAATTATACCAGCAAGTTAAAATCCAGCATCAAAATTGTAATGATTGAGGAGTGGATGTGAGAATGAGTTATTATGGAGTTTATATATCGAGTTTACTTTGTCGTCGAAAAAGCACTATTTATCATTTTAGATCAAGACTGAGATGAATCTCTGGATTTTTAGGTAGATTATACAAAGTCCTGATCATGAAAAAACTTTCAGTACTGTATTTCATCCTCAGACTGACAGACAATCAAAACTAATGACGCAAATATTAGAAGACAAACTGCAATGTTGTATAATTAAGTTTGAAAGTAGTTAAAGAAAATTTCTACCATTAGTAGAGTTTGTATATGATGATAGTTATCGATTAAGTATTAAATGGTACCATATAAGGTTTTATATGAACGTAAATGCATAACTCGATTATACTAGTTAAAGTTTAGTAAAAGAAATATGATAGGGACTATTGATTTGTGAAACCCAAGATAAAATTAGGATTATACGAGATTGTTTGAAAGTCGCCTCAGATCGACAGAATCGTATGCTAAATTGTACAGAAAAGTTATCAAATTTCAAACCAGTGATAAAGCAATATGGTATTGTCACAATATTGAAGATGATTTATGAGAGCCAAAAAATAAACATGAAATTCACAGTACCCTAACCTTTTCGCAGGTAAAAATTTCAAGGATGAAATTTCCTAAGGGGGAGAGTTGTAACAACCTATTTTTCAGTGGTGTCGAAAATAATGGTTTCGGGACCACAATTTTGACGAGATAGTCCAAAGATATATTTAATTAATATTTATGAGTTAAATATAGTATAATAGTGAATCTTGATTTAATAAATTTTATTACTTGGCTAGTTAGTCAATGTACAAGTGGTACATACCAAAAGTCAAGTGATTTTGGAAAATGAGGTATCATGACCTCGTTTTTATAAACAAAGCCCGTGACTATTTTCATTAAATATTTATGGAGTCATTATATAAGTGAATTGAAGTTTGGTCCAAAAAATTTAGTGATTGGATCGTTAATTAAGGTACAAGGTCTAAATCATAAAAACTGTAAAAATTAATCACTATTGATTTTTATTTATTTAAAAGACTAAAATAACATTATTTAAAGGACTTAATTGGCAATTTGGCCACAATAGATTATAGTAGATGGAAAAGACATGATTTTGTCTTTATTTTTGCTATTAAATTTATCATTAAAATTTAAGAAAATAATAAACTTTTAGTTAAAACAAAGGTGGAAAGAGAGAATTTGTCATTTAGACACGCCCGTGTGTTTAAGCCGTGGGAAAATAGGGCATACATACTGACCTGTTCGCATAGCCATTAGACACGCTCGTGTACCAGGCTATGTGAAAATTATAGAGCTTGCTGACTTGGTCACACGACCAGTCACACACCCATGTGTCCAACCTATGTGCCTATTCGAAATGGCCTCACACGCCCGTGTCTAGGCCGTGTGCTTGGCTATGTTAAATCTGTAAGGTATACTGACTTCTGCCACACAGTCTGCCACACGCCTTTGTGTGAGGCCATATGGAGTGCCTAGGCTCAAATTCAATTGAACCTTCGAGCAACATGGTAGAGGCACACGCTCGTGTCTCTGCCAGTGTGGGCAAAAATAGGCCATTTACAAGGCCAATATGCCACCTTTTAAGGGTCATCCCTATAAGCATCAAACTAAGCATAATCCATGACCAAATACCAACCAAAGCCATACCAATTCATGCACAATTCATTCCATAATATCATCAACTAATTCCATACTCATTTACTATACTAAAACTCACTATTTCCACATGCCAAAATCATTCATTCATTCTAATCTTAATATAACACAAATCCTACATTCAATCAACCACATTTCATATCCAAACCTTATACCAAAATCATGTCATAACAACAACTCAATCTCTTATCAAACTTATCAAAATAACACCATAACAAGCTTACAAAAATGACCATTTCCACATAGCCATATACATACATCAAGCATACCATTTTCTATCACATAGTCTATACCAAAAACAAATTCATAGTCTCAATCATACTCAAGCCATATCACATGGCAAGATATACATATAACATATATCATAACATTACTAGCCTATATATGCCATACACTAATATTTATAATTTTAAAAGTACCAAAATATCATTCGATAGTGTGACGACAATCCTTGACGATCCCCGAGCTCATATTAGCTTCGATAATCTATAAAACAAGGAAAAAAATACACAAAAAGTAAGCTTTCAAAAGCTTAGTCAGCCATATACAAATAAACATAACACATGAAACATACTTAAGCCAATTCATACATGGAAAAATCATAACCAATCATATGTGTAAACGTCATAAATCTTATCTAATTCACTTGCTCATAATCCATGTACATCACTTACCTTTTCTTTCCTTAATCATATAAACATTAATGTACCTGAATCAGTTACATATTTACATATTCATTCACTTCTCAACATTGCCCGTTGAACCGTTTGGAATTGATAAGGATACTTGGATAGCTTGTAAAGCTCGTACAATGCCATATCCCAGGTATGGTCTTACATGTTATCAAATATCGATGCCACTAGCCCAGACAAGGTCTTACATGAAATCATATACGATGCCAATGTCCTAGACATGGTCTTACATGTAATCTCAGATCGATGCCAATGTCCTAGAGATGATCTTACACGATATCACATCTCAGAATACTAATGTCATGACACTCATATCTTATACTACTCCAATGGTTCGTACGAGACTTTCTGATGTCGTAACTGATCTCGTGATTTATGATGAAAAAATAAAATCTGATCATACCTGGAAAGTAACTAATATCACGATAAAAGGCAAATGCACCTATCGAACAGTAGTATAGTTAGTGGCAAGACCGGAATATCGAATCCAAGGAACTATGAGTACTAGTAATGACTTTCTTTCTATTATCTAGCCTAAAAATAAATAGGGTTTGGTTGTAAACTAAACTAAACTAACTAAAGAAGCGACAAAGAGTAAAGTGGGAGATTGCTTTTGGGAAAGACTGATTGATTAAGGCAATACCTACGGAAGAATCCACCTAGACTTCACTTGTTATCTAACTCTGAACCAGATGATTTCTTCATTTGATTTGATTTGTAAAGATCCCTAAATTATGTTAATACCTCCATCGAGGATAAGAAAAACTAATCCTAGGTTGATTAACTAAAATCTCTTTCTAGTTAAAACCCCTAGTCTTGCATTAACTCGATCTATGGCTCCCCATATTAGATTTGACTCTAATCCGACAAATTTTCATCGTCCTATCTCTAGGATTGCGATCAACTCAGCTTAATTCTGTTGGATCTACTCCTTTGCAGGGACTTTTGCTCCTCTACATAAGCACATTCGACTTATATCACTATCCCAGAAATATCAATTTAAGAGTTAAAAACACAATTAAGAACAAATCAAATATTTATCACACAGCTCAAATAACAATAACAAGATCTGTCTTAAGTTTCATCCCCTTAGGTATTTAGGGTTTTAGTTCATAATTATAAAAGAAAACATCTCAGAAGAAATAAAATAACAAAACATAAGAAAACCCAAAACTCCTGAAAGGATTGAAGGGAGATCCTCTGTCTTGATGTAGATCCTGGCTTCTGAGATGGATCAATTGGCTTCCTTTCGAGTAATTCCCTCCTTTAACTCCCCGCCTTGGTGGGAATAAAGCACCCTTAGCGAGGAATAA
Source organism: Gossypium stocksii (assembly GCA_020496765.1). Taxonomy (NCBI): domain Eukaryota; kingdom Viridiplantae; phylum Streptophyta; class Magnoliopsida; order Malvales; family Malvaceae; genus Gossypium; species Gossypium stocksii. Next base: position 34,891,348 of record CM035623.1, on the reverse strand, counting down.
AGCACACCCTTGTAGTTGGCTCCTAGGGTCTTTATATAGTGTTTTGGAATGCCTTTCTTAGCCCCTAATTAGCCTTTTCCGAGTGAAATTGAACTTCCTCACTACAGGGACATGCCCGTGTGCCACGCCCGTGTGGATCAAGGCCTAGGCCGTGCTTGAGCCTGTTAAAGTGGCACGGCCGTGTGGCACGACTGTATGGCGAACCTCCAGGCCGTGTTGATTACTGAATTGGGCCTAATTTGTCCATTTTTGGCTCGCTCCTTGCTCTTTTCTCTTCCCTAAGCTCACCTGAGTATAAAACATGAAATTAAAGGTTTAAGAGTATTAATTTACACAAATTAAGGGGTAATTCATCCAGAAATTGGGCTAAGCATAGGGTAAAAATATTTATAATTTATCGCTTATCAAATACCCACACACTTAAGCCTTTTCTTGTCCTCATGTAAAATCCCAACTCACAGTTAAGAACCATTCTTCTCAATTTATAATCCTTATCAATAATGTTTCAAACTAATCTATAAGTAATCATAAAATGAAAACTCAACTAGAAGAACATTAAAGTTTCAAACACTGTAAGTTGAGAATTTTATCACAGAAACATAGGTTTTCTCCCTTCTCCTAAGTAATTACCTTTCAATCAAAATCAGCAAGATTTGACATCCTCACTAAAGATTCACTCTATCCACTCGAAGTGTTTAAGGTTCAAAAACTAAGCACTCTTTAGTCAACCTGAAAAGTTATTACCATAGGCTTGCAAGAAAATCAAATCTCCACCACTATATATTGATACTACACATCGATTAAAAGGTCTTTCAATGGTTGTAATAGGGCTTTGGTTAGGGGTGTTGTCACAAGCTGAAAAGAGGGGATAGAATCGAGATGGAATTGAAAAATCGTCTAGCTAGAAAAATCTCTATCACTTGAACATATTTCTAGTGTAAAGCTTTTTTTTTGGATAATGTTGTCTAAGAATAGCAGCTCAAAAATTACATGGAAATATGTAAAAATATTGGATTACAACAGAAGTATACATACGTTATTTTTTTATTAAGAATAAATTAAATAATGACAAATATTTAATATGCAACACCCCAAACTTGGCCCAGACGTTATGGCCAAGTCTGGTGTGTCACATTGAAGTGTTTTACGAAAACCATGTTTTCATTGAAAACCCTTCTTAGTGTTTAGAAACTTTTACCGTTAAACTTGTATGAACCCTTTGTGTTTGTTTATCTTTCAAAAAGTGGTTCCTTGAAATAATCATTCCTTTTTCAAACATTGTTAAAAACTTTGTAAAGTCTTACGGAAAATTGTGAAAGCTTGTAAACCTTTGTAGTTATGGAAACATGTTATTTTAAAAACAGTTTTTAAGTATCGAAAAATCAGACCCTCTTTGTTATGACTTAAAGTGAATGGATACTACGCACCAAGTAGGATTCAAGAGAAGAGGAGGTGAGTCATTTAGACTACTTAAGTACCAAGCTCTTCCTAGATCTAATCCTAGACATGCACACATCCATTGCCACACCTTAAGTTTATGACTTGTCCACGAACAACAAATTAAATTTGAGTCTATTGATTTATGAAAACGTTTATGTTGCGAAAGCTTTGCTCTGTTATCGTGATATTTTGAAAATAAGTAACTTTTATAAAAACGCACCTTAGAGCTAACCGATTTCAAAACGATTTAAACAATATCCTACTTAAGCTAGAAACTATTTAAATAATTAAAACCCAAAATAAAAAATAATAAGAGCGGCCATATTACAACCCAAAATCAAAATAAAAATAATCAAGACTAAATTGGAATAAATAACTTATTTAAAAACCAACAGTCCAGTCCATGTGGCCACTCTGAATCCTTCCCAGCTCCAAGTCCACTAGTATAGGGCTCACCTGCAAGGATGGAAGAAAAAGGGGTGAGTTTGGAAAACTCAGTGTGTGCAGAAAGCCCATTCAAAGCCCAACTCAGCTCAAGCCCACTGGGCCTAAGCCCTAACCAATCTCAGTGTCAACTGGGCCGAAGCCCTATTCAGTGGCAGTTATTGGGCTGAAGCCTTATCCAGATAACAGTACGGCCCATAGACCCATTTCAGTACAGAACAGATATTAAATATGAATACAAGCCCAAAACCAACCTAAATCCAGCCACTACACTCCACCCGTACCAGCCCTACACACCATGTGAGGAATAACTCAACCCACCCAGCCCTACACTCCACAGTTGCAGCGTAGTTGCTCAGATAACAGTAAGTTGAGGCAAAGCCTCCAGTACGTGGTCAAGCCACTTTCAGTACTTCCTCCAGCAATATCCCAGTCCCCACGCAACAGATAATAATGTCATGGCATATAGTAAATAGTAATAGTAGAACATGCATTTTGGTCAAACTTAGCCCTAGGGGTATTATAGTCATTTTGCTCTTAGGGGTAAAATAGTAATTTCTACCCATAAGGGGTATTTCAGTAATTATGCCAATTTCTAGGGTTTCATGCACGTTTTAATTAGAAATAGTCTAACCTTTATCCCAGTGGTTTATTCAGTCCACTTTAGCAGTTTACAGCCAATGGGCCCTAAAACCCCTAATGGGCCCTATAGTGACGTTTAGCTAGTTTAGCCCATTAAGTCCAAATTTTACGATCAGTCTACCAAATTTAGCAGTTTTGGACCTACAGTCTATTTGTACGCATTTATACCCTATTTTTACCTATATGGGCCCGTAAGCCCATTGGGCCCAATTACAGCCCATCGTAGCCTAAATTTATCGAAGCGCTCGAGATTGCACAGTAAACCAATTTACCACTAGCGATCACAGATCCAACAATTTCTAACCATTTTTTGAGAATTCGCACACTCACAAGCCCACGAAATGCCTGAATTTCGGCATTTCGGCATTTTAGCTTTTACCGACTTAGACTAGAGAAGGGTGTTCGATACACACACCTGTTTTGCGACAACTGTCAGCGAGATCACCCACGATATCCTTTACTGAAACTGATGACTAGATCTAAATCTAGTCCCCCAAACGATCCTAGCCTTCCAAAGCTCCTTGTTCAGCAGCCATTAATCCACCTTACTCACAACAGAACAACAAAATAACAAATCCTTAGCCTTACACGACAGCCACCCTATATGTATAAGGGTTTTTGGCTTTTTTTACATCCCGAATAACGAATGGAAAAGGAGTTTCGATAACTTATCGACTATTTATTAGACACGGATGCTTCTATCTCAGATCTGATGCAGGTCTAACCTCAAGGCTCGAGTAGAGAATGAATTTTACTATTTTGGCATTTAAATCTATCTTAAAGTAGATTTACTCGGTTTAAGAAGTAAATAGGAGAAGAAAGTGAAGAAAAAGGTTTTACAAAATAACAGGGATGATCGACAGAGGGATAAGAAGTTTAAGGTTCAATTTTTGAAAGGCTCAAATCTTGATTGAGAAGGTAATCGGCAATGGTGAATTGGTTTTGTCTTTTAGAATTTATAAGTAAAGAGGAAGAAGAAATATTCGAATGGATCAAAACGGGGTGCAAATTGTGACTTTAATTATAAGAAAAGGGACCCCATAATTGGCTACTATGGGAAGAATAACGAAAGCAAAAAAAGGACTTTCCTTGGAAAAAGAAAAGGTAAAAAGAAAAGGTTGCTTCAGCTTTTGAGTGGAAGAAATAAAAGAGAAAAAGAGCAAAAGAAAAACTAAAGTAGTAGAATCAGGAACTGTTTGCACGAGAGCCAATTTCAGATAATGGCTAAGACGTCCCATTAATCCCGTGCTTATCACCCTGTTGCTGGCACCGTTTGAATTTAATTCAAACTCTCCTTGCGTAAACAGCAGCAGTCCACCACTTGACCTACTCATCTTGCCGCTGGGGAGAGTTTCAATCCCACACGACTCTTTCCTGCGCGCACATAGTAAAAAGGCCATCCTCCTACGTGCGCCCCAGGTCAAACACGGGACCTCTAGGGTACCAAGCGCGCTGCTGACCACTGCGTCGCGGCTTTGTTTTCAACAATATACGATTGCATTTAATTTTAACCCTTACCTGCTTCAGTCCCCGCTGTTTTAAAAATAAAATTAAAGTTTACCTAGCCTGGACTCGAACCCGTGTCCCCTTAAAGTGCCTAATGCGCTGCTGCCGCTGTGCCACAGGTGCTTCTTGTGGCATAATCCAGTCGCAACCTCCTTTAACCCCTTTTTAAAATGCAACCTAACTTTTAAAATAAAAACCAAACTCTGCGCGCGCCGAAACTCAAACCCAGGCACTCCCACGTCCTCCTAGCGTGCTTAGCCACTGGCCCAGGCACGTCCTTTGTGCCTAACTTGGCCCAATTTATTTTTAAGGCCTTATGCCCAGATTTCCTTAAGAATGCAAAAATTAAGAATTTTTGCTAGAGTCTTGGATTGAACCCAAGACTTTTCCCACACTATAAATCATTCAAAATTTATTTAAACACTAAATTTAAACACCAAATTAATAATATTATTATATAATTTTCATAAAAATTTAAAACATCAATAATAATAACAGTAATATTTTATTAATAATAATTTAATTTAATTTTTTTAATTCTTTTTTTAATAATAATATTTAAAACTTCTAAATTATTCAGGCTTCCTTTTATCCAAACCCAGACTCAAGGCCCAATTCTTCTAGGCCCAAATTCAGTGTGTTACAACTCTACCCCCTTAAAGAAATTTTGTTCTCGAAATTTCCAAATAATAAAATAGTTGTGCAACACTATGCTACTACGCTACCGCTGCGCACTCTGATCTAAATAATTTTAATACGACCCAGAACATCTAATTACCGAAGTAAATAAACATTATCACTTGCGCATACCATTCGTTTCCAAACATCACACACCTAACTAGAGTAAGCTTGGCAATCTAGAGCTCGATGTTTCAGAAACCCGCATCTAAAGCATGCTCTTTTCTCCCTATGGCATTCACCCAGATGATGCCTGTTGCAGTTCTTGCAGGTCGGAAAGTTCGGTCGTGCCCTAACATGTTTCATAGAACGAGACTCTGTCCTCTGCGAACTAGGATCCTTCCTTTTCTTACACTCCAAGCACCCTGCTTGAAGCGTTTCCCTAATTTCCTTAATTTTGGTATCTAATACTTCTTCTACCACTTTCCTTATTAACTCGGCCAGTGCCTCAGTACCAATCCCCGAGTTACCGCTACCCGAAGTTGGCAAACATTGCTTACCTTCAGAATCCATATCAATACTCTACATTACAAGTACACTTATTAAATAACTACAAAGATCTCAATTCAAGTATTTTAGTATTTTATTCATATATTTTATGCTGAAATAGGATTTCAAAGTTTCTATTTTTACGAAATCATAGCCTAGCTACAGCCTCAATCTTTTAGGGTTTAGTTTCCCTACAGTCTCAGTCTCTACAGTTTCAGTACTAACCTAGCTACAGTGTCATAGTAAAGTCTCAGTACTATCTACAGTAATATTGCAGCACAGTATAGGAAAAAGAAGTACTTGCAGAATTAGTGTCGGGGATTCAGTGTGCCACTTTTTAGAAACCAGATTTCAGTAAGCCCAATATTTAACAAAACTTTTAAAGTAAAACCTTTAATGAGTGTATTTGGAAATAAGATAAGTTTAAATAGAGTTTTTCAAATTTTCCAGAAATCGATTTCCAAAAATACCCTTCTTGGGCTTAAATTTTAAAAACTTTTTTTTTGAAAAACATTTTTCGACCCGATCCACAGCCGAGTTGTTACAACCAGGCTCTAATACCACTAAATGTAATAGCCCAAACCCGGCCCAGACATTATGGCCATGTAACACCCCTATCCCGTAACTGTTGCCGGAATAGGACGAGGCGTTACCGGATATTCTTGAATAAAAGATTATAAAAATGCTAGGCACAAACAAAGATCGAATTGAATACTTATAAAAGTAAACTTCCAAAAGATGCCATAATCGTATGGTTTATATACAATAGTCAAAATATCATTCTACTTATAGTCTATCCTATGCATGCCATAAGCTAAAATTCAAATCATATGGTTACCACAATAGTAGATAGTGTGACGAAATGCTGATGATCCCTGAGCTGGTGGAAAGAGTCAACGATCTATAAAACAGATAAACATAACATTCAAAGTAATCTTTCATAAGCTTAGTAAGTCTTAAGTAAAACAAATAACTATGCTGATTTAAACACAATTAACTCATATACAATATTTAAGTGAAGTCTCATTTGGCCGAATAAGCCTACCCATAATTTGCACATAATCTAATTGACATTTCTTTGGCCTTGAGTTTGATATCACAAAACGTTTTCATCCAATATCAATTATCATTCATTTCTTCTATTTGATGAAATCAATTTAGAGCTCCATAACAAACTATAATTTCAATAATCACATCACATAGCTACCACATATACTTTCATGATAATATCCAAAATGGTTGAATATTCATAAGCACACAATGCACACTTAGCATACAATTTCAATTAACTTCGTATTCATATATCATAGGAAAAATCCATATGTGCACATAACATCTCTCATTGGCCGAATGTACCATCATTATATATATATATATATATAGTTTTTTTACTTATTTACTTATGCATCATATCATACACTTAAGATTCTATCCCAATCAAATTCACAATTAGGTACATAATACGTACCTAGCACAATTAAACTCAAACATCAATTTAGCATTCAACTTGTTACTTAAGCCATTTTCTAGTTATATTATCTTTTGGCCAAATACACAAAATCAAATATAATTCATTTAACGTGATAATTTCACTTGAATCGAAACTCATATAACATGATTAAATCAATTACTTTCACATAGCATTCACACATGGACCGAATGTATCACGATCACATTTATAGTCATAACACTTTTTCAGAATTGCATCACTTTATACATTTATAATTCAATCCAAATCAAAATCAAATACGAGTACATGATACATACCTGGCAAGCTTAATATATTGAACATATTCAATTGTTGTTTTATCACGAAGTTTCATATTCTTAAACCTTGCTCAAATCACTGGCATTAAGCTTGCAGGACCTTAAGCCCGGACATATTACTAGTACGAAGCCTGCGGAACTTTAATCCGGATATATTACTAGCACGAAGCCTACGGGACTTTAACCCGGATATAAATTACCAGCACAAAGCCTGCGGGACTTTAACCCGGATATATATATTACCAGCACAAAGCCTGCGGGACTTTAACCCGGATATAAATTACCAGCACAAAGCCTGCGGGACTTTAACCCGGATATATTACTAGCATGAAACCTGCGGGACTTTAACCCGGATATATTACCAGCATGAAGCCTACGGGACTTTAACCTGGATATATTACCAGCACGAAGCCTGCGGGACTTTAACCCGGATATAAATTACCAGCACGAAGCCTGCGGAACTTTAACCCGGATATAAATTACCATAATTCATTTTATATACTTTTTACTAACTTTGGCCTCATCAAATATCTAATAATACACACTTTTCACAATTGGTCATTCGGCCACATTACATACACATAAACATATGTATAATGCTTTTATCATCACTTGCTAATACATCACATACTTTGCTTTCATTTAAATAACCACTCATCCATATTACATTTCTAAGTAACCATTCGGCCTCACTATACAAATAAAGATAGCACACATTTTCATAAAGGCCATTCGGATAACTTGCACACATTTAACATTAGCCATTTCTGCCTTACCACATATACATATCTTGTACATCAATTTCATCATATCAAAATAGACTAGGTATAATAGTCATTTACGGCTTATAGCCTCATTTTAATATGGATTCGGTACTTTGATTACCAATATTTAATCAAACATGTTCTTAATTACAATTATTTAACATTTTAATTTACATTCGGCAATGACATGTTCATCTCCAATAATTCAATACTTATAAACTTATAATTTCACAAATTTTAACATCAAAGATCCATCTAACACTCATATATCATTTCCTAACGTCACAATTCAAATTTTACATATGATTTTAATCAATAGCTTATAAGCAACTCAAACAGTTTTATTAATGTTTACAACGTAATCACAAATTCACTACAAGCTGTCTTCCTAAGCAATAGTCATTAAATTATTTGTAACTGGAGCTACAAAACTCCAAATCAAGATCCGTTAATTTTCCCTAAAAATAAACTCATATATCTTCTATCCACAAAATTTTCAGAATTTTTGGTTGGGCCAATCAATACCAAATTTTTCTTAAAGTTTCCTTTGTTTTACTGTTTGACTATTCTGACCACTCTTCACTTCAAATCAAATTTCTCATTGTACAGAATTCAAAATATGTTTTTGTTTATTTCGTTTGAAACTAGACTCATTAAGGAGTCTAAGCATATAAACTTTATCTTATAACAATTTTTTTACAATTTATAAAGATTTTCTAAAAACAGAACAGGGGCCCTCAAAGCCCTTTTGACTCTGTCCCACTTCACTTTAAATATCTCATTATTGGCAATTCCTTTACTTACACGGTTTCTTTTATAAGAAACTAGACTCATCAAGATTTAATTACATAATTTATTCAGCCTCTAACTCAACTCCAACAATTTATAGTGATTTTCTAAAATCACATTATTGCTGCTGTCCCTAGCAGATCTATTACAATTTACTCTTAAATTTCCAAAAGTTCAAACACTTAAGAACTTACCTCAACTGTTATCGTATGGTATTATCGACTACTCAGCCACTTTCATTTTTCCTCAATCCGAGTTTGCCCCTCTATGCTCTTGAGCTTAATTAAATAAATGTACCTTATGGTTAATCGACTAGTCAAACATTTTATCATAGTATATTCGGCTTTCTCCCTACTAACCATTCAAATTTTATAACACCAAAATGTTTATACACAATACAAGGACAGTCTCGTATCAATAACTTACAACCGGCAAATTTCATTCCATGCATCTCAGATTACTTTCAAATTTAACCTTGCATTAATGTAAACTTACGAACCTATTTTAATAGCCACATAGCCGAATGTCATTTTAACACATAGTACTCAAGCATTTTCCTCAATTCATCTTCTAAGTTCACATTCGGCCTTTGCATAACAAATACAAATTAATTTAACTTTTAGTTCAATATTTAGCAAGATCAAACACACTTAACACATAGCCTATATGGCCGAACATAACATATACAAAATAGCATTTTAATTCAACCAACTTATCTTAACACTTTCATATTGGACAGCAAATATAACCTCATTTCTAATTATCTAAATTTCATTCAACAACAACAATTCATTCACATCTCTTTCAATGACCACATTCGGCCATTATCAAAAATATATACATATATACAGTTTCAAATGTATGTTAGCTATTTTAGCCGATTATCAACTATCAAATGTCACACATGAATATAAATTTCCAAAACTAAACACAATTTTCTCATTTGGCTAAAATAGTCGAATGTTATCCACTCAATTTCTACCTGAGTCGAATCTCCATGCATCACAAAGACTTATATTAATTAATTAAACTACTTTCCTTCTCACCTTTTTATCACTTTCATTTCAAAACATAAAGCATCCAAAATTTAGTACATTACCAACATGACCGAATGCTACAAATTCAATTTAGCCAAACACCAAAATTTCCCAAGCTTAATATCTATCCTTGTTCATCAAATTTAATTTATCCTCCACATATTTAACACCCAAGCATTAATTCATTCCCCCAAATACTATTTTAGCAAATTAATACATTAGTATACGACAACTATCTCACCCAAGCATAATAGCCAAATTCCTTAACAAAATATCCATACATATGCACATTTTACTAGCTCAACTATCATCTCTCCCTCATTTCTCATTAAGATGTGAAAACCATAACCATTTCTTTGATTTCCTTTCATGGCCGTATACTCAAGATACAACAACATTCAAAATTTTGACATGGGCCAACTAGACAATGCTCTAGCCATGCTAAATTCACAAGAATATAAAATAAAACACATAAAAATTACCTTTGATGCAAGCAAATGCTAATGGCCGATTGTTTATTTTTCCTTCTCTTATTTACTCAAGGTTTCGGCTAAAAGGAAGAGACAATGGAGAAGAAACAAAACTTTTCTTTGTTTTTATCCCAATTTCACATAATATAAAATTCATAATATAATTGTAATACCCCATTTTTGCCCGGGTCCATACCACAAAATGATAAAAAATAAATAAATAAATTCCAAGTCCAGTTCAGAATATATCATTTGGCCCGATTAGAATGGCCCATTACTTGAAAAGATTGAAGGTCCATCTACAAACTTGACGTATATGGAAACATAATCTTCAAGGTTACGCAATCTTAGAAATGATATGTAAATCTTAGATATGATATGCAATCTTAGAAGATATGGTATGCAATCTTAGAAGATATGATTTTGATATCTTAGAGATTTAATTTGTAGATACCCTTTAATCTTAGCCGTTGATGTAATTGATCTATACCGTTGGATTTGGGGAGGCTCAACTATAAATAGAGGCCTCCCCCCCTCATTGTAAAACACACTTGAGTTTTGGGGAAGCAATAAACATTCTTGAGAACTTTCACTCAAATTTCTCTCCCTCTTACGTTCTTATTTTCTATGGTTTGTTCTCATTTTATTCTTTGTTCTCGTTTTTCAACCTTTTTTTTATTTTGATTTAATCCATGTCTCCCGGATTTTTAATTTTTTATATTTTATTTTTTTAATAATTTTAGTATTATATCAAACTATTTCATTTTTTTAATAAATTTTTTTAGTATTACTCTTAGTAAATTGTTTTTTTAAATTTTACTCAAATCATTGTTTAAAAAACATATTTCATTTAATTGCCATATTTTATCCAAAAGTTTTTTTTGAAATTAGGCAATGTTTTGTGTTTAGAAATTCGGGAAATAGTGCCCTAATATGCTGGGTTGCGATTTTTCATTTGTCTAAATACCTAAAATATCCTTTTAAATAAATTTTGTAAATTACGAGATAATTTTAGTTACGAGGATTTAAAAACATCCTGTCCTAACATGCTGGATGTGATGTTTGTATTCTTTCGGAACAAAAGAATCTCGAGTTTTAATTCAAATTGCTCATATTTTAAAAAGGGATCATACTTTTAAATCTTTTTTAAAGTTTTGACATTAGGATAGAAAACTAATCAATTAGTACCAATTTTGGGCGTTACGAGGGTGCTAATCCTTCCTCGTACGTAACCGACTCCCGAACCTGTTTTCTAAAATTCGTAGACCAAAACATTTTTATAAGGTGATCCAATCACACCTAAAAAGGTTGGTGGCGACTCCCATTTTCATTTTTAAAAGTCGACCCCGTTTTTCCAAAACCCGTTAAAAAATGGTTTCGACAGCTTGGCGACTCCACTGGGGACAATAAGAGAGTCAAGCCGTAAAATTGATTAGTTTTCTGTCCTTTTGTTAAAATTTGAAAACTCGATTTAAAATTTATGATCCCTTTATATGTGTTTGCTGTATATGTTTGTTATTTTTCTCGCACACATTGCATTTGCATGACCGTTGGTCACACCTTTAAGTGGGAGTAAGAAACTAAGCTTTTGTGAGGTTTTCACCTTCGTAAGAGTTAGTGGATTGCTTCCGGGAAACATTTGTACCTATAGACTTCGTGAGATTTTCATCTTTGTATGGTCATAGGGAAATGAATCCCCCTAAACTGAACTTGGTCCATATGAGCCTATAGTGGGTGAGGATCGAGGAATCTGCTGGTTTGGGTACCTTTTACTTTAGAACCGAACTTCATGTAGTGAGCTTTAAGTGCTTGCCATAGGTAGTAGGGTGATAACTTTTAGTACTTACCCTTTTAAAGTATTTGTTTATTATATTTTTTATACATGGCACTGACATATTCTTCTTATTTTTGTTGTCATTGCATATCATTCATCATTAAAAGGTATTGATTCAAGGTTTGATTTCTGAGTTAGAAAGTTTTGTAATGGGGGACGAATATCTTAATAAAGTGGCGGACAACTCTTTCGTCTGTGCATGGTCAGAGAAAACCTAGTTAGAGAAAGGAGATAGTGTCACCGAGGGATATACATCGGAGTTTTGGGACTTCACTCGTATCATTTCGACACAGATTGAGTGGAAGGAGTTGAAGGACATTTAGGCCCATTGGGATAATGAAGCCAAGCAGTTGTTCAGCTATGAGGACTTGCAGTATTTGCTTGACAGGAAGATGGATGGACAATTCAAAGTGAAGCATGAAAGTATTGATGGACAGTTCTACCATTACAGCATTTCCCTTTCATATAAAGATGGTCGCCCCGTGGATGGTAAGGGTATTGGAGGAAAGGTGATTGATAGAATGCATAAGACCTACAAATTTGAATTGGATGGAAAGAATTTTGCCTATGATGGTAAAAAGGTTATTTACTATAGGACCGTTATCAAACAACAAGCTTGAGTTTACTAGGATGTTGCAGAAACAATGGAAGTACAAGATTTGGACAAATGGGCATGAACGAAGAGGTTAAAGAAGACCGTATCATTCAAAGACCTTTAAAGTGGAGATTAGCTATGCTTTACAGGGGCAAAAATCTGAAGACACTCAAGAAACATTGAGGATGTTGGATATCATTTGAAGGCAGCATGCTGTAAAGTAGGAATGCCTACTTGTTTGTCAATCTTTCTTTCAAGATAATCAAAATAACTTCACAGGCATTGGAAGAGATGTCCTTGGCTGTAGGGATTACCTCATGGGTAAAGTCATAGTTCAGATTCAAGAGGTTGCTAATCACCTACAAGAATTGACAGTGCAAGCTAATGTATTAAGTGTAAAATATGAGCTAGTATCAAATAGGGGTCGAGAGTTAGCTTTGTTACTAGATAGGGTTAAGACTTTGGGCCTAAGGGCGAAAGTGTATTTGTAATCCATTTTATGAAAAGATTTTTGTTCCTTAAATAACGTTTTCTAAAATGAAACTAAATCAGAATCGATATCTTTTGCTTTCATGCATTTGCATCTCATCGCATTTGCATCTCATCGCATCATATGCATTCAAAGTTATAGAAAGACCCTAATTAGTTAAAATTACTATAGAAAAGGAGAAGAAAGTCTGTAAACTACACATCCTTACGGTATCCGCACTAAGACTAAGAATATGCATCAAAGGTTTGAGCAACTTCAGAAGGATTTGCAAGACCAATTGCAAGAGCAGTTGGCAAAGATGCAAAACGACATGAGAGAACAGATGATGGAAGCACAGAAGAATATGATGGCTCTGATAGCCCAACTGTTGGCGGGGGCAATGGATAAGGGAAAGGGTCCTATGGCTATCACTGGACAAGATGGCGAGGATCACCCTCCAGGTTTTACCCCACCCCATGTGCCAACACAAGCTGAGGAGCCCCCTAGGAGGCCATCTGTCACTATAAGGCCACAACATGAGTCGGTCGATGCCAAAATCCCTATGAATTTCCCAACTAGTTCGGGACTTAATTTGGGAGATAACTCTGCTAATCCTATCACCCCTAACTTTGATGTGGTTGAAAAAGAAAGAATAGCAATGGAATCCTTGAAACAATTGGAGGATTGCTGCAAATGGTTGGAAGAAAAGTTTCGGGTTTTAAAGGGTGCTGGTAGTCATCATGGGATTGACGCTAAGGACTTGAGCTTAGTCCCAGATCTAGTACTTCCCCATAAATTTAAAATGCTGGAGTTCGAGAAGTATAATGGGACTACTTGCCCAGAGGCCTATATTACTATGTTCTGTAGAAGGATGACAGGCTATGTAAATAATGATCAATTATTGATCCATTGTTTCCAAGATAGTTTGGTTGGGGCAGCGGCTAGGTGGTACAATCAGTTGAGCCGTGCCAGAATCAGTTCATGGAGAGATCTTGCGCAGGCCTTCATGTAGCAATATAATCATGTGACTGACATGACTCTTGATAGGATCACGCTGCAGAACATGGAGAAAAAGCCTAATGAGAATTTTAGGCAATATGCACAAAGATGGAGGGAGGTTGCTATACAAGTTCAACCATCGCTCTTGGAAAAGGAGACTACTATGTTGTTCATCAACACTTTGAAAGCTCTATTCATTACTCACATGATTGGAAGCACCACCAAAAGCTTTGCTGACATAGTCATGGCAGGTGAAATGATCGAAAATGCCATAAAAGGTGGCAAAATCGAAGGGGAAGCTACCAAGAGGCCCGTTCTCAAGAGAAAAGAGAATGAAGTGAATAATACGTGTACATATAACAAAGGGTACTCAAAAGCCATTACTGTTAGCCAACCTAGAGTAACCACTGTGGGGCAATAGGGTTCGACAAGGCAGGAATCGGGCACAAGGCAAAGCTCTGAAGAGTTCCAATTTATGCCAATCCTAATGTCATATAAGGAACTATATCAAAGTTGATTTAATGCACACGTGGTCTCCCCATTTTATATAGAACCGTTGCAGCCCCCATGCCCTAAATGGTATGATTCAAACGCTCAATGTGATTACCATGTGGGAGTACCGGGGCATTCAATAGAAAATTGCACTGCTTTCAAGAAGACAGTTGAAAGACTTATCAGGATGGGGAGTGTGAAGTTTGATGATACCCCTGGTACGGAGAGCCCGTTACCAAACCTTGGAGACAAAGGGGTAAGTGCAATTGATTGAAGGATTGCGAGAAGGATCAATGGGGGATATTGCAGAAATAAGAACCCTATTGAAGATGAAATGAAGAGGATTGATGATCAAGCAAAGAAATCTGTTGGGCATTAGCTCTTACATTTTAGGAAGTGTTTTGAATAATGAAACTGTGGAAGTAATCCTTGTATTTTTAGGATTGATCTGAGTAATATTCAAAACATGCTTGTTGCCTTAAGCCTAGAGGCAATAAGAATCCTTTTGTGAAATAGGCTTGTGTCCGAAATTTTTATTTCAATAAAATACATCTTTTGAATACGATATTCTTTTATTCTTACCATGTATAAATTCTTTTACCGTCTAGACTTTCTTTCAGATATTTTTTATGTTCATACCTATAACAATCATTCTTTGAATAATTTATTCTTTGGAATATTCCTTTGAATCCACAATGGGTCCCCAGATATCAACGATATGAGCAATGCTACTGTTGACTCAGAATTTCCTTTTTGAGTGAGATGTGTGTTTTAGGGGATCTCAGAACTTTGAAGATAACAGAGATTATAACCTATCTTCTGATTTGTTAAGAATGGTTGAATAAAGATGAAAATGGATCCTACTTTACAAAGGGTCAGTGGATATTATTGAAGTCTAGCTCATCACAAAAATAAAATAAGACATTTTTGAGAATTCAAGGGTCTTTTTGCACGATCATATCAAGGAGATGTTTAGGCTATCGAGACGCGAGTATGTCAAAAGCTTAAAAGAGAGCCATAGGACGCATGCAGGAGTTTACAATGGTAAGGCTAAATATGAGGTTTAAGCATTGCTGGTTCACCATGGAAGGGGATCGCATCAGCTATGCCATAAAGGACGAATTACAGGAGACAAGGGTTATATGACTTCTTCATTTCCTTCATATATGGGGCATGCATGTTATGAGGCCAGTTGACATCAAATCATCAAGAGGGTGAATATTGCTTCTTATGCCAATATTGCAAAGTCAACAATCACCAAATTTCAAAAAAAAAAAAAAAGGAAAAAAAAGAAAAAGAAAAAAAAGAAAATTTTCAAAGAATGCCAAAAATGATCATGTTCAATAAATTCACAACTGTAAAACAACAAAATTTATAGTCTATTCAAAGATCAGATGGCATATTACAGTACAACAAAGGATGTTAAAAAGAAAAAGCACAAAAAGAAAATAACAAAAATTATGGAAGGTGACATAGACTTGCAAGGACTGGCATGAGAAGCTATCACTTACCCTTTATGCTTACGATGACTAGGACTTTTGCTGGGGCAACACTTTTCCATTTAGTTTATGGAATAGAGGTGGTTCTGCCCATTGAGATTCCTTTTCTCCAAACTTTGATTTAGTCAGGAGTCGGATAAAGTTGAAAGAAATGGCTTGAAAGTATGCACAGTCAGAAACGAACGAGGCTGATTCATGATGGACTTGATATTAAGGAAGATCCTTTCTATTCAAAAGGATTTCAAATGAAGGAGAATGCCAAAATAAGGAAGGACCTTATGCGGTAAAAAGGGTTTTCCCCGGAGGAGCATTGAGTTTGAATTCCTGCAAACTCGGATTTGGATACCCAAAAGAGGAGAGGCTAATGTGAAAACCCACAAAGGGCGCTTTGTGACCTTCAAAGAAAAAATGAAAAAATAAAAAAAAAAAGAAGAGAAAAAGAAAAAGAAAAAGGAAAAAGAAAATGGAGAGGCCAAGGTGTAAACCCGCAAAGGGCGCTTTGAGACCAAAGGAGTTTTGAGTTGAAAACCCGAAAAGGGCGGCTCAAATTTCGATCAAAGTGGGGCAAATGGTAGTCTCGCTATACCTAAATTGACAAAGAAGAAGTATGTTACGACTTGAGGCATCGACAAAGTACTCCGGATCCCCTAAACACATATTGAAAAATGGTCCTCAAGAGGTTGGTACAGCAAAGCTCAAGCTGCGATATCTGGGGCACCTAATTTTCATCTTACCCATTTTTGAAGTTGCTAACTTTAATTACCTTATTCTTTCCAAGATACGCCCTAATTAGTTTCTTGGCTATCTTTAATTAATTATTTCGAGCTATGCTCCTAATTAATTTCTTTCTCGTCCATTATTGTGACCTTTTTCAAGCATTTTATATTGAAGTATCAATTAATGGACTGATAATATTTTCACAAAAAAAGTTTTATATATTACTCTGGAAGTTTCTAGATAATACAAGAAACTGAAACAGGACATTTGTTTAAAGAATTTCTGTGTGTAGAAGTCAGAGGTACTTAAAGAAATTAAGATTACTTCGGTTGTCCCAAATGGTGGGACAAATTAAGCAAAGTATTAACCCAAAGAGAGGGTCATTTCACAAATATCTCCAGTGGGTCGTAACATTCGGGGAATGGTACAATGGACTAAATTGATGGGAGAAATACAAGACACACAAGTAGAGTATGATTGATACGTCGAGAACAATGAAGTGGAAATCTCGATAGATGAATGAGTGATAACATCTAAAATAGGAATCATTCTCATGACATTTATTGCATCATAGTATGTTTAATTAGGAAAGCATTTGATGTAAGAGTATGCCCAAAGATCAATCACGAGATGGTTGTAACAACATACTTGATTTATCATGTTTATTAATATAAGGCTTTGCCATTATTATTTCAGTTTCATTTCTGTGTGCATAAATAAACTGTTTTATAATAATGTCCTAAGAATAATATGATTATTCTTAAAAGATCCTTAGTCAAGTATTATTGTTGGCTAGGACAATAATAATGCATTGAGACTAACATGTAGTTGATTGATGATAAAGAGTTGTCATTGATATCGAGTATCAGAATCAATGCATGAATGTGTGTGTTAGAGAACAACATATTGGACCGACCCGCTATGAGTATGTTTCTTGGATTATTATGTAATTGTCACAATATTACTCATAGTGATTAATATGTATATGATCCTCATACTTGAGATCATCATCATTCCAACATCGTGAGTTGTATATTTTGATATAGTCAAACGAACACTGTAATTGGTTGTTCTATTAAGACTAATGTTGGATATACCACAATCTATGTAGAGGGATATGGTTGATCAATATAGGATAAGTCCCTCCTACATAATAGGAGTAATATCTCAGGCCACTTGATTGAGTGAGACTAGAAATGCATGGCCATGCTCAAATAAGTTGATATGAGATGTCATACTTATTTGTATATCATAGTCTACTCAAGGTATCAAGAAACATAGGATGGACTATGCAAGTGTGACTATTCCATGACTTGTGTCTATTCTAAAGATATTGGACTTAAGGATTAATGCATGAAAAGTTAATCACAAAAGGTTATGTCGAATCATGACTTCTTGTAACTTAGGTAGCAATGATGCATTGCTAGATGCCACTCATTGTTTGTAATATTAGAATAGTTCTAATATTACTGCTAATGTTACAAGAACCTATAGGGTCACACCTTTTAATTGAAATGAACGGAGTAAAACATAGTTGGTATTGTGTCTGGTTGTCGCATGAATTAAATTAATTATAGAATTAATTAAATTCGGCAATCAAATTATTGAACATACTATATGTACAAGGATGTTGTACACATAATCAAGAACATAATTTTCTAATATATGATTTTGGTTCATATATATATAAATTTAAATAAATATAGTTTACCGAAATCTTTATTATAATTAACGTAATTATAATTTTCGGTTAAACGTTATTATATTTATTTAATAACGATTATTATGATTCGGATTATTTATGGTAATAAATATTCATTATGAATATATACCAATTAACACAAAGTTTTAAATATGGCAAGGGTAAAAACCCTAAAGGGGATATACATAGGGATATACATAGGCAATCCCGAAACCATAAAAGTGAGGCCTAGCAGCCGTCAAAAGTGATACTCTCTGAAAATAGTTTCTGAGAGATTTCCGTTCATTGTCAATTGGGTGGACTACGTAGAGGCCGACATCGTTAAAGGTTGCGGCTTGGTTCGATAGTGCTTCAGGATTCCCGTTGCCTTGGCGTCGCTGTCTACTCAGATTGAAGTTTCGGTAATTTCGAAACCTTTATCACCCCGATTCGTTCCTTACACATGGATCCATGGTATGGATCGCCGGTAAAATTTATTATTCTAATTTTCCGCTGCGCCTTGGAGGCACCGGGCGATCCTACATTTGACTCATTTCAATCATGGCATCCTAATCATTAAGCATAAGCATTCTACATGGGACAATGTAGATCGAAAATTTTAGCATGGCGTCCTTGAGTTTGCAGGGAGCAGGCTAAAGATTTCAGTATGGCATCCTTGAGTTTGTAAGGAGCAGGTTGAAGAAAGTAGATCTTGACTTCCTGAGTTTGCAGTGAAGCAGATTGAAAATTCAGCATGGTGTCCTTGAGTTTGCAGGGAGCAGGTTGAAGATTTCAGCATGGCATCCTTGAGTTTGCAAGGAGCAGGTTGAAGAAAGTAGATCTTGACTTCCTGAGTTTGCAGTGAAGCAGATCAAAAATTTCAGCATGGCGTCCCTGAGTTTGCAGGGAGCAGGTTGAAGATTTTAGCATGGCGTCCTTGAGTTTGTAAGGAGCAGGTTGAAGAAAGCAGATCTTGACTTCCTGAGTTCGCAGTGAAGCAGATCGAAGATATCAGCATGGCGTTCCTGAGTTTGCAGGAAGCAGGTTGAAGATTTCAGTATGGCGTCCTTGACTTTGCAAGGAGTAGGTTGAAGAAAATAGATTTTGACTTCCTGAGTTTGGAGTGAAGTAGATCGAAAATTTCAACATGTCGTCCCTGAGTTTGTAGGGAGCAGGTTGAAGATTTCAGCATGGCGTCCTTGAGTTTGCAAGGAGCAGGTTGAAGAAAGCAGATCTTGACTTTCTGAGTTCGCAGTGAAGCAGATCGAAGATATCAGCATGGCGTTCCTGAGTTTGCAGGGAGTAGGTTGAAGATTTCAGCATGGCGTCCTTGAGTTTGCAAGGAGCAGGTTGAAAAAAGTAGATTTTGACTTCTTGAGTTTGCAGTGAAGCAGATCGAAAATTTCAGCATGGCGTCCCTGAGTTTGCAGGGAGCAGGTTGAAGATTTCAGTATGGCGTCCTTGAGTTTGCAAGGAGCAGGTTGAAGAATACAGATCTTGACTTCCTGAGTTTGCAGCGAAGCACATCGAAAATTTCTACATAGCATCCCTATGCTTACAGGGAACACATTGAAGATAACATGATTTGGCATCCATGTGCATACAGGGAACAGATCAAAGACATAGCAAGATCTGACTTTCATCAAAGCAGATCCAAGATGATTTGGCGTCTCTGTATTCGACGAGGGGCAGATCGAAGAACTCAAGGCTCAGCGAGCCCGGGCAAAATGGGTCCTTTGATAGTCTTTGCTTTATTCCTGTTACACAGCGATAAGCAAAGAGGGGCAGCTGTAATACCCCATTTTTGCACGGGTCCATGCCACAAAATGATAAAAATAAATAAATAAATAAATTCCAAGCTTAGTTCAGAATATCTCATTTGGCCCGATCAGAATGGCCCATTACTTGAAAAGATTAAAGGTCCATCTACAAACTTGACGTATATGGAAACATAATCTTCAAGGATACGCAATCTTAGAAATGATATGTAAATCTTAGATATGATATGCAATCTTAGAAGATATGGTATGCAATCTTAGAAGGTATGATTTTGATATCTTAGAGATTTAATTTGTAGATACCCTTTAATCTTAGCCGTTGATGTAATTGATCTATACCATTGGATTTGGGGAGGCTCAACTATGAATAGAGGCCTCCCCCCTCATTGTAAAACACACTTGAGTTTTGGGAAAGCAATAAACATTCTTGAGAGCTTTCACTCAAATTTCTCTCCCTCCTACGTTCTTATTTTCTGTGGTTTGTCCTTATTTTATTCTTTGTTCTCGTTTTTCAACCTTTTTTTATTTTGATTTAATCCATGTCTCCCTGATTTTTAATTTTTTATATTTTATTTTTTTAATAATTTTAGTATCATATCAAACTATTTCATTTTTTTAATAAATTTTTTTAGTATTACTCTTAGTAAATTGTTTTTTTAAATTTCACTCAAATCATTGTTTAAAAAATATATTTCATTTAATTGCATTATTTTATCCAAAAGTTTTTTTGAAATAAGGCAATGTTTTGTGTTTAGAAATTCGGGAAATAGTGCCCTAACATGCTGGGTTGCGATTTTTCGTTTGTCTAAATACCTAAAATATCCTTTTAAATAAATTTTGTAAATTACAAGATGATTTTAGTTACGAGGATTTAAAAACATCCTGTCCTAACATGCTGGATGTGATGTTTGTATTGTTTCAGAACAAAAGAATCTCGAGTTTTAATTCAAATTGCTCATATTTTAAAAAGGGATCATACTTTTAAATCTTTTCAAAGTTTTGACATTAGGACAGAAAACTAATCAATTGGTACCAATTTTGGGCGTTACGAGGGTGCTAATCCTTCCTCGTATGTAACCAACTCCCGAACCTGTTTTCTAAAATTCGTAGACCAAAACATTTTTATAAGGTGATCCAATCACACCTAAAAAGGTTGGTGGCGACTCCCATTTTCATTTTTAAAAGTCGACCCCGTTTTTCCAAAACCCGTTAAAAAATGGTTTCGACAATAATATCATTATCACATATTATAATGCATATATATTTATATAAGTATATATAAAATTCATGCCTTTTTAATTCATTTATCAATATGGCTGGCCACTATCTCCAAAAGTGGTAAATTGACATGCAAATCCATAGGTTTTGAAACCATACTATAATAGGCCATTACATAAATACCTTGCACATTTTCAAAGTTCTCACACAAGTCCCTTTTATTAAATTTCACATCCAATGCCAAAAATCAAAACGTCAAAACTTCACATATTAATTTTCACACATAATAGGCACGAAATTTAATATTTAAATATTTTTGCGACTTGGTTTAGTGGTCCCGAAACCACTTCCCGACTAGGGTCGAATTGAAGTGTGTCACATTGAAGTGTTTTACGAAAACCATGTTTTCATTGAAAACCCTTCTTAGTGTTTAGAAACTTTTACCGTTAAACTTGTATAAACCCTTTGTGTTTGTTTATCTTTCAAAACATGGTTCCTTGAAATAATCATTCCTTCTTAAACATTGTTAAAAACTTTGTAAAGTCTTATGAAAAATTGTAAAAGCTTGTAAACCTTTGTAGTTGTGGAAACATGTTATTTTAAAAACAATTTTAAGTATCAAAAAATCAGACCGTCTTTGTTATGACTTTAAGTGAATGGATACTACGCACCAGGTAGGATTCAAGAGAAGAGGAGGTGAGTCATTTAGACTGCTTAAGTACCAAGCTCTTCCTAGATCCAATCCTAGACATGCACACATCCATTGCCACACTTTAAGTTTATGACTTGTCCACAAACAGCAAATTAAGTTTGAGTCTATTGATTTATGAAAATTTTACGATGCGAAAGCTTTGCTCTATTATCGTGATATTTTGAAAATAAGTAACTTTTATAAAAACGCACCTTAGAGCTAACCGATTTCAAAATGATTTAAACAATATCCTACTTAAGCTAGAAACTATTTAAATAAGTAAAAACCAAAATAAAAAATAATAAGAGCGGCCATATTACAACCCAAAATCAAAATAAAAATAATCAAGACTAAATTGGAATAAATAAATTATTTAAAAACCAACAGTCCAGTCCATGTGGCCACTCTGAATCCCTCCCAGCTCCAAGTCCACTAGTCTAGGGCTCACCTGCAAGGATGGAAGAAAAAGGGGTGAGTTTGGAAAACTCAGTGTATGTAAAAAGCCCATCCAAAGCCCAAGTCAGCTCAAGCCCACTAGGCCTAAGCCCTAACCAGTCTCAGTGTCAATTGGGCCGAAGCCTATTCAGTAGCAGTTACTGGGCCGAAGCCCTATCCAGATAACAGTACGGCCCATAAACCCATTTCAGTACAGAACAGATATTAAATATGAATGCAAGCCCAAAACCAACCTAAATCCAGCCGCTACACTCCACCCGTACCAGCCCTACACACCATGTGGGGAATTACTCAACCCACCCAGCCCTACACTCCACAGTTGCAGTGTAGCTGCTCAGATCACAGTAAGTTGAGGCAAAGCCTCCAGTACATGGTCAAGCCACTTTCAATACTTCCTCCAGCAATATCCTAGTCCCCATGCAACATATAATAATGTCATGGCATACAGTAACAGTAACAGTAGAACATGCATTTTGGTCAAACTTAGCCCTTGGGGTATTATAGTCATTTTGCACCTAGGGGTAAAATAGTAATTTCTACCCACAAGGGGTATTTCAGTAATTTTGCCAATTTCTAGGGTTTCATGCACTTTTAATCAGAAACAGTCTAGCCTTTATCCCAGTGGTTTATTTAGTCCACTTTAGCAGTTTATAGCCAATGGGCCCTAAAACCCCTTATGGGCCCTACAGTGACGTTTAGCTAATTTAGCCCATTAAGTCCAAATTTTACGATCAGTCTACCAGTTTTAGCATTTTTGGACCTACAGTCTATTTGTACGCATTTATACCCTATTTTTACCTATATGGGCCCGTAAGCCCATTGGGCCCAATTATAGCCCATCGTAGCCCAAATTTATTGAATCGAGAATGCACAGTAAACCAATTTACCATGTACGATCACAGATCCAACAATTTCTAACCGTTTTGTGAGTATTCGCACGCTCACAAGCCCACGAAATGCTCGAATTTTGGTATTTTAGCTTTTCGGCTTTTACCGACTTAGACTAGAGAAGGGTGTTCGATACACACACTTATTTTGCGACAACTGTCAGCGAGATCACCCACGATATCCTTTGCCGAAACTGATGACTAGCTCTAAATCTAGTCTCTAAACGATCCTAGCCTTCCAAAGCTCCTTGTTCAGCAGCCATTAATCCACCTTACTCACAACAGAACAACAAAACAACAAATCCTTAGCCTTACACGACAGCCACCCTATACGTATAAGGGTTTTCGGCTTTTCTTACATCCCGAATAACAAATGGAAACAGAGTTTTGATAACTTTCTGATGATTTATTAGACACGTATGCTTCTATCTCAGATCTGACGCAGGTTTAACCTCAAGGCTCGAGTAGAGAATGAATTTCACTATTTCAGCATTTAAATCTATCTTAAAGTAGATTTATTCGGTTTAAGAAGTAAATAGGAGAAGAAAGTGAAGAAAAAGGTTTTACAAAATAACAAGGATGATCGACAAGGGGATAAGAAGTTTAAGGTTCAATTTTTGAAAGGCTCAAATCTTGATTGAGAAATTAATCGGCAATGGTGAATTGGTTTTGGCTTTTAGAATTTATAAGTAAAGAGGAAGAAGAAATATTCGAATGGATCAAAAAGGGATGCAAATTATGACTTTAATTAGAAGAGAAGGGACCACATAATCGGCTACTATGGGAAGAATAACGAAAGCAAAAATAGGACTTTTCTTGGAAAAAGAAAAGGTAAAAAGAAAAGGTTGCTTCGACTTTTGAGTGGAAAAAATAAAAGAGAAAAAGAGCAAAAGAAAAACTAAAATAGTAGAATTAGGAACCGTTTGCACGAGAGCCAATTTCAGCTAATGTCTAAGACGTCCCACTAATCCCGTGCTTATCACCCCGTTGCTGGCACCGTTTAAAGTTAATTCAAACTCTCCTTGTGCAAACAGCAGCAGTCCACCGCTTGGCTGACTCATCTTGCTGCTGGGAGAGTTTCAATCCCGCACTGTTCTTTCCTGCGCGCACACAGCAAAAAGGCCATCCTCCTGCGCGAGCCCCAGCTCGATCACGGGACCTCCAGGGTACCAAGCGCACTGCTGACCACTGCGTCGCGGCTTTGTTTTCAACAATATACGGTTGTATTTAATTTTAACCCTTACCTACTGCAGTCCCTGCTGTTTTAAAAATAAAATTAAAGTTTGCCTGCGCCTAGACTCAAACCCGCGTCCCCTTAAACTGCCTAACGCACTGCTACCGCTGCGCCACAGGCGCTCCTTGTGGCATAATGTAATCGCAACCTCCTTTAACCCTTTTTAAAACGCAACCTGACTTAACCAAACTCTACGCGCGCCAAAACTCAAACCCAGGCACTCCCACGTCCTCCTAGCATGCTTAGCCACTGGCCCAGGCACGTCCTTTGTGCCTAACTTGGCCCAATTTATTTTTAAGACCTTATGCCCAGATTTCCTTAAGAATGCAAAAATTAAGAATTTTTGCTAGAGTCTTGGATCGAACCCAAGACTTTTCCCACACTATAAATCATTTAAAATTTATTTAAACACTAAATTTAAACACCAAATTAATAATAATATTATATAATTTTCATAAAATTTAAAACATCAATAATAATAACAGTAATATTTTATTAATAATAATTTAATTTAATTTTTTAATTCTTTTTTTAATAATAATATTTAAAACTTCTAAATTTTTCAAGCTTCCTTTTATCTGAACCCAGACTCAAGGCCCAATTCTTCTAGGCCCAAATTCAGGGTGTTACATAATATTTATGAACTTTACAAATCGAACAGAAAAAGAATAAAGCTAGATAATAATTCAACTCAAATCTCGACAAAAATAGGGATCAAAATAATTGGAGGGATTTCAACAATAATGGATTTTTGGTTAATTGTAAGGGTAAGTCAAATGAATGGGTTGTTAGGCTCAAGGGGGTTCACTAGGGGTTAATTTATGGAGGTAGGCTTTTATGGAGTAAGTGGGTTATACCTAGGTGCCTTTATTATCTCAGTATATAAAATCAATGATGTGGTCTCGACATGTATAATCGAAGCAAGTTCTAGAATAACAAATCAGTATTGACTCACTCAAAGCAACAATAAAAGTAAGCACGAAAGGATGTATGCTCAAAAGGCTAAAAAATCTCACCAGAATTATGGCTTTTTGATGTCAATCCTACGAATTTCAAATTTTAAGATAACACTTAAAATTAGGGGAAATATCCTAGAAAAATTTAGAATTCTTAAAAATCATGCTTGATTCCCTAATGTTTTAAAGTTTGAATAATCAAAGCATAATACCTATGTCTTAATTCTCAACATATTAATAAAAATCAGAAGTCAATTAGAATTAATTCCTAATAGGAGATTGAAACTAATACAGAGAGTGAAAGTGAGAATTTGAAATTTGAGAACAATGCACAAAGTTAGTTGTAAAAATTTTTTAGGGGTTCGAAGAGAATGCAATGACTGAAAGTAAGTTCCCCCCATACTTAAGATGTACGTTGCCCTCAATGTACAAAGATACATTAGTAGCAATAGAAGCATAAAATCATAAGACAGGGAGAGAAATGAAACTCCCTGAATTTTGGATGATTTTGCAGAGACGGATATTGGAATTGTAAGAGCCGGTAGTTGTGACAGGGTTTTCCCATTACAGATGGATTTGAGCTGTAAAGCTCCTTTGAAACTGCGATAGCATAAATAAGTGTTTAAGGATTTAAGTTAAGTATAATTTTCTCGTTAGGGAATAGCCGATATGAAAATAAAATTGAAAACTAAACTGAAATATTCAATAAACATAAAGATCAAAATAAAGATAAAGAAAAATCTAAAGATTCAAAAAAAAACATAAAGTTCAAGAGAAGGTAAAAATAAAGATCAAGAAAGCAAATAAAAAAAAGATAAGAGAAATAGGAAGTTCTAATCCTCAGATAGTTCACGAGGTGGGGACAGTGATGAGATGTGTAGATGCTGGCATATTTGCTGAAGAGTAGCATCGATGTGATCGAAGCGTTGAAAACACTGCTACTCAAATTGTGTGAGGCGCTTGGCTATGTTAGCATATGAAGCTGCTGAATGAATTGGGCGGCGATGGGGTGATGGTTCAGTCGGTGCCTCCTCCTACGGTGGGGCATCATCAGTAATGTCTATAGGGTCCTCCTACTCGGCAGAATGAGCTAACTGGTACTTAGGAGGGTTGCTCCCACGTGGGCGCAGAATCATCCTCATATGTAGCATAGTTTGGATGCCCTGTGGAGACATCTGGTGGATCAAGGTGTAAGAGGATGTCTAGGCTGCGGTGTTAAGTAGGCCAAAGTGGCGGGCCAATCGAGTGATGTACGGGCCCATCAAGATCATGCCCTTATGGTGTCGCTCCGTCTGGTGTTGGATGGCATGGGCAATGAAGTAGGCAAGGTCAATCACGTGAATATGAGCCATGCTCCATAAAAAGTAGGCGTCGTGGGTGTTGATGATGCCAGTACTCTCGCGTCTGCCTGTTAGTGTGTGTGCAAGAAGGGCATTTATGTACCTAGATATGGGGCAAGAGCGGTCGCTTTAGAGCGACTGGGGTCGTATGTGGGCTGGCCAGGGACTAGGGCGCGCCAGCAGTTGACTAGAGAGATGTGGATGTGCCGGTGGAGTTCTGAGAGGTCTTCTTCCTCCACAAACTACTTAGTGTACAGGCCTAGTGCTGTACCAAACTCTGGTACACTGAGTTGACGAACAAGGCCTCCGAGCCGAAATTGTATCGTTCCTGGATCATCATGTTGGCTCATTACTGTCTGGAGGTGGAATGTGGAGCAGAACTCGAGTGTGAGCTCAAGATAGGTGGGCTCTATGATTTGAAAGAACTGCTCCCACGGGTTTGTTGTTAATAAGGCTCAGAGCTCATCAACTAGCTGGACCTGTTCTAGTGTGGCCCAGTCAATGCACCTTCCGACTCCGAGGGGTCTTGCCCGTAATATCTGAAATAATTCTTCTTATGAGTTCTACGGGAATTGAAGGAAGGGGTGTCAGACTTTAGCGGTGGGTCTAGAAGAGGAACCACCGGGCCCTTTGTGCTTTTTAGAGGTAAGGACAGTAGCTTTCTTCCCTCTCGAAGATGACAAGATTCCTAAAAATAAAACAAAATGGAAAAGGTATGCATTAGTCCTAAAAATGAAAATAGATATAGGAATATTCATAAGTTCCTATTTATACAAAATAACAGTGCTAACTAAAACTTACTAAACGAGGGTCAATTTTTACTAATCTAAATACCATGTTGATTCATCCTAAGCATAGAACTTTTAGCAAGCAAGCAATGGCTTGTTTTTATGGGTTTTTATAATCAATGTATTCCTAAAGCCTATGAGATAGGTAAAAATGACAGCCAAAGAAAGATTCAAAGTTGCATCATAAAGTTTCTAGATTAATCATGCTAAACGAATGAGATTCCTATCAATAATAATGCAAATAACTAAATAAATGAGATTATTATCAAATAAATAGATAAAATACATTAATAATTAAGAGAAAAAGTGAGAAAAGAGGAACCGAATGGGTGGTTATGAGGCGGAGCACAGTCGTGGCGAGGGTTGCACAGGCGTGGTGGTGCTGTTGAAGCTAGCGGCGGTGCTAGAAATGGTTGGTATAGGAGTTGGGTTGAGGGGTTTTTAGGGTTTTAGGTGAGGAATAAGGTGAATAGTGGGCTGTTTTTATAGGATTTTAGGTCACACGGGCATGGCACAAGCCCGTATAGCTCAGGGTTAGCCCCTTTGGTTCAAAAATTGGTGTTTTAGGTGCGCCTGATTCGTGTCACACGCCCGTGTTCCTAGGGCGTGTTGAGGCACACGGCAGTGTCACACGGCCATGTCCTTTGATGTTCACTTCTCCCACGACCGTGTCGGATGTCACGCGCTCGTGTATGAAATGGCAAGTTCGAACACGGTCTTGAGGCACGGACGTGTCGCACGCCCGTGCTGGATTAATAGGTTTGGGTACGGCCACATCGCACGGCCGTAGCAAGTTATCGAAGCCCATGTGTAGGGAGATCTTACCCTACTCATACACGGCCATTTCGTACGGCCGTGTCTTTGCTTGTGGTGGCCAAACGACCTTAGGCATGCCCGTGGGCATGTCCGTTTGGCTCGAAAAACCTACATTCAAATGGTTAGTTGATGTATTAGAGAGCCTAAATAAAAGAATTTACTAAGTTAGTGATTGAGTTGCCTCCCGAGAAGCGTTTCTTTATAGTCTAAGCTCAACTTTTCTCAAGCTTGTTCAGTGACGATGGCTTGAAGAGTTGATACTCTTCTATCTTGTTTTCAATTTCATTGTCAACGTAAGATTTGAGTCGAGTGTGATTTACCTTGAAAGTGCTGAGTGACTCATGTTTTATCTTGACTGTACCATAGGGGAAGATTTTTATTACCGTGAAGTAAGGTGTATCACTTGTATTTTCTTTTGAATTCAAGATTCGAGGATCGTCTTCCCCTAAGATTACCTTATCCCCTACCTTGACTTGATTCGTTTTTACCTGAGGGTCGTCTTGGTGATGCTCTGGGTTGGTGTGGCATATTTTGGGCTTTTCTTGATAGTTTAGCCACTCATCTAGTTCCTCAATCTGAAGCATTCACTTTTCATGTACGTCCCCCTTGGATGGACTTGTCAGTTGTTGGGTCGGCCTTATGTGAAGTGTATCCTGCACAGAAGGTTGGGTGGTGAGATTAGTGTTTTTACAAAGACTCATCACTATATTCTTATCAGCAACAGTCTTAATAGAGTTTTGAGCTTGTAAAGCAACTTTGTTATCACCTACACGTAGTGTAAGTTCACCTGTTCCTCAATCAATTATTGTTCTAGTAGTTGCTAAAAAGGGTCGCCCTAGAATTAAGGGTACATTGCTATCCTCATCAATGTCTAAAACAACAAAGTCAACTGGGTATATAAATTTATCAATTTTGGCAAGCACATCTTCAATTATACCCTTTGGAAATCTAATGGTCTTATCAGCTAATTGAATGCTCATCTTAGTTTGTTTAGGTTTTCCAAGACCTAGTTGTTTAAACAATTTAAATGGCATGACATTTATACTAGCCCCTAAATCAGCTAAAAGATTTTTGCCTCTAAACTACCAAGTAAACAAGGAATAGTAAAACTCCCTAATCTTTTAGTTTGTTGGGTAGCTTATTCTGTAAAATGGCTGAGCATACTGCATTTAGCTTCACATGAGATTTCTCATCTAGCTTCCGCTTGTTTATCAAGAGCTCTCTTAAAAACTTAACAGTATTTGGCATCTACGAAAGAGCCTCAAGAAACGGTAAGTTGATATGTAATTTCTTTAAGAGTCTAAGAAACTTACCAAATTGCTCATCTGTGCGGTCTTTCTTTAACGCATTTGGATATGGGATTCGAGGTTTATACTCTTTGATAGTTACTTCTTTAGAACTTACCTCATCCTTAACTTTACTTGCCACAGTCTCCTTACATGGCTCTTAGTTGGTTTTGGTTAACTCTTCCTCATATCTATTGTATCTATGGCATTGAGTTGCTCCTTAGGGTTAGTCTCAGTGTTGCTTGGTAACCCACCTTGCGGTCTTTTAGAAATTAGCTTAGTGAGCTAGCCTATTTGAGTTTCGAGTCCTTGAATGGATGCTTGTTGATTCTTCAGTGATGTTTCGGTGTTTTGAAAACGGGTTTTTGATACGGCAATAAATTTTGTGAACATCTCTTCAAGGTTTGGCTTTTTCTCTTGTTGGAATGGTGGCTATTGAAATCCCGGAAGAGGTGGTTGTCTTTGATTTCCTTGTCCTTCCCATGGAAAATTGGGGTGGTTTCACCAACCTGCATTGTAAGTGTTACTATAAGGGTTATTTTAAGGTCTAGAGTTATTACCCATATAATTGGCTTGCTCGGTTTCCATGCCATGTCCATAGGAGGAGTAATCAGTATTGTACATATTTCCTTGAATTGAGTCACACTGCTTCACTGGGTGTACCTGTGTAGAACCAACAAAATTGTCAATCTTTTTATTAAGAAGTTCTAGTTGATTAGAAAGCATTGTGACTGCATCAATATTAAAAACTCCTGCAGTTTTCTGTGGCTTTGTTCTCATGACTTGCCACTGATAGTTATTCAGTGACATCTCTTCTATAAACTCGTAAGCTACTTCGGGTGTTTTGTTGTTGATTGTTCCTCTAGCGGCTGCATCGATCATTTGTCTTGTTGAAGGATTCAAACCGTTGAGAAAGGTTTGAACTTGTAACCACAAAGGTAGTCCATGGTGAGGACACCTTCTCAATAGGTCCTTGTATCTTTCCCAAGCATCGTAAAGCGTCTCTAAATCCATCTGCACAAAAGAAGAGATATCATTTTGCAATTTAGGTATTTTAGCTGGAGGAAAATACTTAAGTAAAAATTTTTCGGTCATTTGTTCCCATGTAGTGATAGACCCTCGTGGTAAAGAATTTAATCACTGTTTAGCTTTATTTCTCAAGGATAACGGGAATAGCCTAAGATGAATGGCATCATCAGAAACACCATTTATTTTGAATGTATCGCATAATTCCAAAAAGTTGGCTAGATGCGAGTTAGGATCCTCATCCTGCAAACCATCAAACTAAACAAATTGATATATCATTTGAATAGTGTTAGGTTTCAGTTCAAAATTATTTGCAGCAATAGTAGGCCTAACAATGCTAGATTCAGTGCCTGCTAAATTAGGTCTAGCATAATCATACATAGTACGCGGAGCAGGATTTTGCTCAACAGGATTTGCGGCTACTACGGGAGGTAGTTGATTATCCTGATTTGCTTCCATCTCTTTGGTAGGTTCTGGTTCTTCTTCTTGTCCTTGTTATGGATATTGCAAGCTTCTTCTTATCTTTCGGCGAGTTCGATGAACTGTTGCTTCTAAATCGTCGTCAAAAAGCAGTGGTCCTCCCGGATTTCTTCTAGTCATAAACTAGAGATACCTGAAGGGAAAAGGCAAAGAAAATTAAAATAAATAAATCAAACAAATAAAAATAAAGGTTGAAAATAAATAAAAATAGTAATGGCTAAAGTAATAGAAATCGAGTGTTCTTAATATCTTAGTTCCCCGGCAATGGCACCAAAAACTTGATCTCTTGATTTGTGATGGAGTAATAAAATCTGATCGTACTGGAAACTAACTAATATCACGATAAAAGGCAAGTGCACCTATCGAACAGTAGTATAGTTAGTGGCAAGACCGAAATATCGAATCCAAGGAACTATGAGTACTAGTAATGACTTTCTTTCTATTATCTAGCCTAAAAATAAAGAGGATTTGGTTGTAAACTAAACTAAACTAACTAAAGAAGCGACAAAGAGTAAAGTGGGAGATTGCTTTTGATTAAGGCAATACCTAAGGAAGAATCCACCTAGACTTCAGTTGTTATCTAACTCTAAACCAGATGATTTCTTCATTTGATTTGATCCGTAGAGATCCCCAAATTAAGTTAATACCTCTGTCGAGGATAAGAACAACTAATCCTAGGTTGATTAACTGAAATCTCGTTCTAGTTAAAACCCCTAGTCTTGCATTAACTCGATCTATGGCTCCCCATATTAGATTTGACTCTAATCCGGTAGATTTTCGTCGTCCTATCTCTAGGATTACTATCAACTCTGCTTAATTGTGTTGGATCTACTCCTTTGCAGGGACTTTTGCTCCTCTACATAAGCACATTCGACTTAAATCAATATCTCAAAAATATCAATTTAAGAGTTAAAAACACAATTAAGAACAAATCAAATATTTATTACACAGCTCAGATAACAATAACAAGATCTGTCTTAGGCTTCATCCCCTTAGGTATTTAGGGTTTTAGTTCATAATTATAAAAGAAAACATCTCAGAAGAAATAAAATAACAAAACATAAGAAAACCCAAAATTCTTGAAAGGATTGAAGAGAGATCCTCTATGGTTTTGATCGATTGTTTCTTTCCCTCCTCCTCTATGGTTTTTCTTACCTTCTTGACCGAATCAAGCAACTATTTCCCTTTCATTTCTTCTTCAATCGATTTCTGCTATAGTCGAACCTCTCTTTTGTTTTTCACCTCTCTTTCTGCTCTTCATTGGCCAACTCTCATCTCTCTCTCAATTATATCATCTTTTTCCTTTTCATTCAATCGGTTTTGTTGGTTAATATCGGTTGGTAAGCTTCTATGCCATTGTTTTTTGGCTTTGCTCCTTTATTTCTTTTAGTACCGACTCTGATCTTTCTCTTCTTTTGATTATGTTGTTCTTTGGGTTCAAGTACTTCGCAAGGAGTGAAGAGTTCTCTAGCACTGCAGGAATGAGTTCAACCTCTTTGTTCGTTCTTGACCGAAATTTCAAAGTGGTTGCTCTGAACTGGATTAAGTGGACTTGGGTTAGCCGAATGTTCCTTTTCTTTATTTTGTGGTTGCATTTTCTATAGGCTAACAAATGTGGATTCAATCCATATAAATAAACAATCTGGGGTACTGAATCCACTTATTTTGCAGATAACCATTATGGAGGTTGTTAGCCTTCTTCGTCTGCGATTTGTAAGGGTTGGAATCACACTCATTCAGTCAAGGTGAGTATCGGTCTGTCCTTGTTGATGATTGTCTCGGAAGGTGTTTAATCTTGTTAATTATATGACTAATTGAGGATCTTGCTTGAACATAGGTTTACGGTTGTGGACTTTGGCACGATCTCGAAACCAGGTGTTTTTTTTGCACTGTATAGACTACAATGTCGAAAAGCCGAAAAGTTAAAAATTGAGCTTTTGGCCACATGGGCGTGCGAGCGCACAATGTGATCAGCCAAGCCCACGAAATATAGGCCTACATCAGGAGACGGCCACCATGAGTGATTTCATGGGCTTGGACCGAAATGGGTCGTATGGGCCCAATGGGCCCATGGGCCCTTTATAAGCAAATCTTACTATTGAGTGGGCCAACTTAGTGGCTTTGGGCCCAATATCAATTTCCATATTGTGATGGTCACAGGAGTCGCTCGAGGCAACTTTGGGCTTATTGGTGGGCCTAAGAGCTTGTGGGCCCAAACTGTTAAAAATGACCAAAATACCCCTAAGCGGTAAAATGACCAAAATAACCCCTGTTGGTAAAATGTCTAATTAGACTCTATATGATGTATGGATAATTATTATGCCATGAGATGATTTGTATATGTATTTATGATTTGTATACATGCGTGATAATATGTAATAGCATGCCATTGATGTATGTTGCATAACATAGGGTTGGGTATATGTGACTGGAGGAAGTACTCTATTCTGGCAACTCTGCTGCATATCTTTGAAGGCTTTTAGCCTACCATTCTGGCAGCTCTGCTGCAAATTCTATTTAGTGCCGCATCAGTGATGATATGTGGTGTGTAGGGATGGTAGGTCGATATTATATCCCTACATGGTGTGTAAGGTTGGACGGAGCTGGTGTGTAGAGGTTGGATGGGTAGGATTTTTGCATGCTTGATTATTCTATCACTATGCTAATTTAGGTTAAGACCCTCACTGCCTCTGTTCTGAAACGGGCTTAGGCCTAGTCTGTTACTATTACTAAAATGGACTCAGACCTAGATTTTTCTGTATTACTCTATTTTAACAAGATTACACACTAAGTGTTCGTAAACTCACCCAACTGTATAACTGTGCAAGTAATCCCCAGACATAGATGGTTCGGTGCTGTGAGGGACTTGGAGATAGCCACACATTTAGCTTTACTTTGGATTTGATCTACTTTATATATTTTTGGGTTATAATAAGGCCTTTCTTAACTCCTAACTCCGAACTTGATTTTTTCATAATGGCATTTTAAACCTGATAGAACTAGGGCGCGATTTTCACAAAAACAAAATTTCTCGGCATCACGACTAATAAGTTAGAAGGCAAAGCTTTCGCAAAGTACAAGTTTTCAAACGTAACCTCTTAATTTAAATGAAGGATTTCACTAGGTTAATAAGTTTTAACTAGGAGAGCTTTCGCAACGTGTTTTAAAAGATCTATGTTTTTAAAATATTCTTCAGTGTGACATCGCCAGATTCGGCCATAACGTCTAAGTTGGGTTTGGGGTGTTACATTTAGTGATATCAGATACAAGTTGCAAAAATCAACTGTGGAATGGGCTTTTGGAAAATTTAAAATTTCTATAGAGTGTTTTTAAAAGTAGTCAAGGTAATTTAACATAATGTTACTAGACGTGTGGTCACTGAGTCTTTGGCGCTGAATCTATAAGTACTCTTGGTACTGTGTTTTAAATTGTAATACTTGGGTTACTTTAGAAATGAGACTGTATTGAGATGACCTAGATAGAGTAAACTGAAACTTTAGGAAACTGAATACTATAGAGGAAACTTGATTTACAAAAACAAACTTTAAATTTCTACTCTCCATAAAACATTTATTAATAATACTGGAACTTTAAACTAATGAATAAGATATCTAAAACAGATATTATGTGAATCGATATGAGCACTAGAAGGGGTGTAAGAGGCCACAGCAGAGGCCGTGGTAGTACTAGGGCTGGTTCTTCGGCGTCAGGCCATATGCCCAATATTGAGGCAAGAGAAGCACCAGCTTCACCGGTAGCTAAAACTGGGTCATTCGATCGAGTAGCTAAGGACGATGTATTGTCCCAAGCAATGTTGAGGATTTTAGAAAGGGTTGCTAGTACTGCTGGGACAAATACCGTTACTAAGGGCTATGGGTGAGTTACAAAACAACTCCAGTCAAATGGAGCAGAAATCTTCAGGGGAGTTTCTCAGGTGGCTCCTAGTGTGGCTAAGTACTGGTTGGAAGCCACCGAAAGAATTATGGATGACCTCGACTGCACATCTGAACAAAAGTTGAAGGATGTTACATGCTCTATGTTTGGAACTTTGGGTGTTCTGTGCAAGAATACTATTAGTGAGATAACGATTATAAGTCCTTTAGGTCAGTTAGTAAGAGTAGACAAGTTGTATAGAGATGTGTCGTTAGAGGTACAAGGAACTACCCTTCCAGCGAATTTGATGGAATTGCCCTTCGGAGAGTTTGATTTAATCTTGGGAATGGATTGGCTGGTGAAGCACCGAGCGAGCCTTGATTGTGCTGCCAAGCTTTTGGTTCTGAAAACTACTATGGATAAGGAGGTAATCATGATTGGGGAGCGTAAGGATTATTTGTCGAATGTAATTTCTACGCTAAGGGCCGAGAAGCTGGTTCGAACAGGGTGCGAAGCGTACTTGGCTTACGTGGGTATCACTGATTCTGAGGGTTTGTCTACAGGGGATATTCGAGCGATGAAAGATTTCTTTGATGTTTTCCCAGATGAGCTTCTTGGGTTGCCTCCAGATCTTGGAGTAGAATTTGGCATTAACCTCTTACCTGGTACCGCTCCAGTGTCCATTGCCCCATATAGAATGGCACCTGTAACACCTCAAACCTGACCTAAACGCTACAGACAAGTCTGGTGTGTCACATCAACTACAACTACCCATGTTACCTAGTTACTAAGATTAGGGTGAGCTTTGCAAAAACTGATATTTAAGTTTAAAGAGTAATTCCATTTTACTGGTGAATGTCCTATCCACTGCTAGCCATTAAGATATTTATCTTAAAATTCAACCTGGTTACTCAAATAACTCGTGTGACGGATTTTGAAAATGTTTGATTAATTTTGAGAAACCTTACACAGCCATATTCAAAATAATTTAAGGTATAATAATAAAAATAAGTAAATAAATAAAACCCAAAATAAAAATAATAAGAGCGGCCTTATTACAAACCCAAATTGAAAATAAAGCGATTAAAATGAGTAATGAAATAAATAATTTATTTAAACCAAAAAATGCAGTCTTTGTGGCCACTCTGAATCCTTCCCAGCTCCAAGTCCACCAATCTAAGGCTCACCTGTATGGATGGAGAAAAAGGGGTGAGTTTGGAAACTCAGTATGCAAAGAAGCCCATCCAAAGCCCAAATCAGCTCAAGCCCACTAGGCCTAAGCCCTAACCAGTCACAGAATAACTGGGCCGAAGCCCTATCCAGATACAGTAAACTAGGTCTTAGCCCTTTTCAGATAACAGTACAGCCCATAGGCCCATTACGTTAACAGATCAGATATCATGCATGAATGCAAAGCCCATCACATGTGGGGAGACTACTCAACCCACCCAACCGCTACACTCCACCCGTACCAACCAGACACTCCATGTGGGGAAACTAATCAACCCACCCAACTGCTACACTCTACAGTGGCAGCATACATGCATAATCAGATAAGGTGGCCAAGCTACTAACAAAAATACGAGGCAAAGCCTCGTTCAAAAAATAGAATGGGCAAATCCCTTTTCAGATATCAGTTCGAGGCAAAGCCTCTTTCAGAAAACGTGGCAATGCCACTTGCACTTCCTCCATCAACAATCCCAAATCCCATGCAACAGATAATCATGATATGGCATACAGTAAACAGAAATAGTAAATCATGCATTTCAGTCAAATTTAGCCCTAGGGGTATAACAGTCATTTTGCACCTAGGGGTAAAATAGTAATTTTGCACCCTTAAGGGGTATTTCAGTAATTATACCAGTTTTTAAGGTTTATGCATATTTCAGTCCCTAATAGTCCAACTTACATCTCAGTAGTTAATTTAGCCTATTTATGCAGTTTTTGGTTATTGGGCCCTAAAACCCCCTAATGGGCCCTATAGTGTCTACTAGCTACTTAAGCCCATTTAGTCCAAGTTTAATAATCGGTTTACCAGTCTTAGCAGTTTGGACCTACAACCTACCAGAACATATTTATGCTTATTTTACCCATATGGGCCCATAAGCACATTGGGCCCACATTCGGCCCATCGAGGCCCAAACTTACCGAAGTGTACGAAATTGCACACTCACCAACCTTATCTATTTTGATTATAGATCTACCGCTTCCAATTGACCCACGAGCGTTCGCACACTCGCAAGCCCACAGAATGTCGAAATTTTGGCATTTGGCTTTTCGACTTTTACCGATTTAGACTACAGAAGGGTGTTTGATACACACCTGATTTGCGACAGACGTTGACGAAATCTCCCACGTGATTATCCTACAATCGGTCACTAACATATTAATCTTATGAATCAATGATAACTTAATGTAACCATTAACACCATATTTGGCCAACATCCTATATAGCCCTCAAGTACCTACCTTTGCCAAACTATGACTAGATCTAGATCTAGTCGCTCCGATAATCCAAGCTTTTCACACACTCCTCGATCGGCAGCCTTTAATCCTCACTAGTACAAACAAACTGAATAATAACAACACCAAAAACCCTTTTAGCCCTAGTCGACAGCCACCCTATGTATGTAGGGGTTTTTGGCTTTTCTTAAACCATAAGATACTAATGGAAAGAAGATTTCGAATACTTACCAAGAGATCTACTTGTTGAAGAACATTTCCAAATGCCTTTCTATCCCAAATCCGTTGTAAATCTAACCCCAATACAAGTAGAGAGTAGATCTAAATGATTTCGGCTTTTGGATCTATCTTAGAATATGGCTATTGCGGTTTAAAAGAAGAATAGGTGAAGAGAAGTTCATAAGTGAATAAACAATCGGTAGAGGAAGAGATGTGAAATTAGAGGTTTGTTTTTTGTGATAACTAAAATAAAAGAAGATGAAATGAAAGAAGATAAGAAGAGAGAATGATAGATTCAGCTTTTGGAAAAAAAATAGAGAAAAATAAGATGATGGTTTGGTTACCTGCTTCCGTCACGGCTATTTAAAAATAAAGGCCAAAATTTTGCCTTCCCCTGGGATTGAACCCACGTCCTCTCGGCATCCTAGCACGCTGCCGCCACTATGCCACAGGCGTTGTTTGTTAAATTATGTTCGCAACTCCTTTTAACCCCTATTTAACGCAACCAGTTTACTTAAAAAAACCATCCATTTTGTGTGTGTCGTGCCTTGAACCCTGCACCTCCCCTATCTTCCTGGTGCCTCATGCCACTGGACCGAACGCTCCTTTGTGTCACAAATTAGCCCCATCCATATATAAGGCCTGTCTGCGACAGCCCTTGATTTGCTAAAAATAAAAACCCACAATTACGCAAGTTGGGAATCGAACCCCAGCTCCCTTCCAGCTGCCTAACGCGTCTAACCACTAGGCCAAGCTTTCCTTTGTGTCCAGTTTTAACCCAACTTAACTGTAAGCCTTAATGCCTAGATTCCCCTAAGGAAGCAAAAATTATTTTTTTGCTAGAGTCTTGGATCGAACCCAAGACTTTTCCCACACTATAAATCCTTCTAAATTTATTTAAAAACTAACCTAAACATCAAAATAATAATAAGAATATTTTATTAATAATAAATTTTTTATAATAATAATATTTAAAACTTCTAAATTATTTAGGTCATCTTCTATCCGAACCCAGACTTAAGGCCCAATTCTTCTAGGCCCAAATTTAGGGTGCTACAGCACCGAATGAGCTTGTTGAACTCAAAGCTCAGATTCAGGAGTTGTTGGACCGAGGGTTCATCCAACCAAGTGTGTCTCCGTGGGGAGCACCAGTGTTGTTCGTGAAGAAGAATGATGGATCTATGCGTATATGCATAGACTATCGGTAACTGAATAAATTAACAATTAAGAATAAGTACCCTCTGCTAAGGATTGATGATCTATTCGACCAACTACGAGGAGCTTCAGTCTTCTCTAAGATAGATCTCTGTTCTAGGTATCACCAATTGAGGGGGAAAGAGGTAGATGTGTATAAGACCGCGTTTAGGACGCGTTATGGGCACTACGAGTTTTTGGTGATGCCGTTTGGGTTGACAAATGCACCCGCTGCTTTCATGGACTTACTGAACCGCATGTTCCAGCCTTATCTAGACCAGTTCGTGGTGGTGTTTATAGATGATATCTTGGTATACTCAAGAACTGAGGAAGAGCATGATGCACACCTTCGAATTGTTCTACAAGTATTGAGGGAGAAATGGTTATATGCTAAATTCAGCAAGTGTGAATTTTGGCTGCGAGAAGTGACGTTTCTGGGTCATGTTATTTCTGCAGAAGGGATTAGAGTTGATCCACGAAAAATTAAGGTAGTTTTGGACTAGAAATCACCTAAAACTGTGTCTAAGATATGAAGTTTTTTGGGTCTGACAGGGTATTACAGACGTTTCGTAGAAGGGTTCTCTTTGATTGCTACACCCCTGACCAAGTTATTGCATAAGGG
Organism: Gossypium stocksii; assembly: GCA_020496765.1. NCBI lineage: Eukaryota > Viridiplantae > Streptophyta > Magnoliopsida > Malvales > Malvaceae > Gossypium > Gossypium stocksii. The sequence goes on along the minus strand of CM035623.1, from coordinate 34,851,709 downwards.
GTGCCTTTTGTTTGGATTGAGAAGCAACAAGAATGCTTTGACAAACTAAAGAAAGTGTTGACTGAAGCCCCTGTCTTGACACAGCTAGAGTCTGGGAAGGAATTCATTGTTTATAGTGATGCGTCTCATGTTGGGTTAGGATGCGTGTTGATGCAGGAAGGTAAGGTGGTTGCGTATGCATTACTCCAACTTAAAACTCATGAGGCAAATTACCCCACACATGACTTGGAGTTAGCTACGGTGGTGTTTGTACTAAAGATTTGGAGGCATTACTTATACGGTGAGAAGTGTATTATCTACACAGATCATAAAAGCCTCAAGTATCTTCTCACAAAGAATGAGTTGAATCTTAGGCAGCGAAAGTGGATAGAGCTGCTTAAGGACTATAACTGCTCAATCGAGTACCATCTTGGTAAGGCTAACATGGTAGCTGAAGTGCTAAGCCGTAGGGCTATGTCTAATTTGAGGGTGATGTTTACACGCCTAAGTCTGTTTGATGATGGTGGATTGTTGACTGAGCTTCAAGTGAGACCGACCTGGATTAAGCAAATTAAAAGTAAGTAGTTATTGGATGAGTCACTGGTTCCTCATTTTCGACAAGTTAAGAATGGGGAAACTTCTGAGTTTAGGCTGAATAGTGAAGGGGTGTTGTGTTTCTATGGGAGAGTTTGTGTGTCAAAGGATTTTGATCTGAGGTAGTCTTTACTGCAAGAAGCATATAATAGTCCTTATTCTACGCATCCTAACAGAAACAAGATGTATTGAGACTTACGCGAACTTTATTGGTGGCCAGGTCTTCAGCGTGAGGTTGCGAATTTCATAAGTAAGTGTCTGACATGTCAGCAAGTTAAGGCTAAGCATCAACTACCTTCTGGATTATTACAGCTAGTGAAGTTTTCCCTTTGGAAGTGGGAAAGGATAACCATGGACTTTGTTAGTGGGCTGCCCCTAACGCCTACTAAGAAAGATTTGGTATGGGTCATTATAGATCGGTTGACTAAGTCTACCCATTTCATACCGATTTGTACTGATTACTTATTGTAAAAATTGGCCAAGTTGTATGTGGCCGAGATTGTGAGACTACATGGGGTACTAATTTCCATAATATCCGATAGAGATCCATGTTTTACGTATCGGTTCTAAAAGAAATTGCCTAAGGCACTGGGTATGAGGTTGGATTTTAGAATAACATTCCACCCTCAGATAGATGGACAGTCAGAGAGGGTGATTCAGATTCTAGAAGACATGCGTAGAAGTTGTGCAATTGATTTCTGAGGTAGCTGGGAGGACTACTTGCCATTGGCGGAGTTCACATATAACAATAGTTATCAGGCCAACATTCAGATGGCGCCATACGAAGCATTGTATAGTTGTAGGTGCCGTACTCATACGTGTTGGACTGAGTTGGGCGAGCGGCGAGTTTTGGGGCCTGAATTGGTGTCTGATACTGAGGATAAGGTGAAGCTTATTTGAGGTTGGTTGAAGGAAGCTTCTGATAGGCAAAAGTCTTATGCAAACCTTAAGCGCCATGAGATTGAATATGTTGTGGGGGACTACGTCTTTCTTAAGGTCTCCCCATGGAAGAAGATATTAAGGTTTGGATGGAAGGGTAAGCTAAGCCCCAGGTTCATTGGGCCTTACCGTATACTGAAATGCGTGGGACTAGTTGCCTACCAACTTGATTTGTCGCTAGAGTTGGATAGAATTCACAATATGTTCCACATTTCTATGCTAAGTTGTTACCGCTCCAACCCTTCGCATATTGTGCCAGTGGAGGAAATTGAGATTAGATCTGATCTAACCTTTAAGGAGGAGCCAGTGCAAATTTTGGATCGAGATGTTAAGGTTTTACGAAGGAAGTTAATCCCACTAGTGAAAGTACTTTGGTTAATCATAGTTCAGAGGAAGCAACGTAATAGCCAGAAGAGGTGATGTGACAGCAATACCCTCACCTATTCTGACAGGTAAATTTCAAGGTCGAAATTTCCTTTAGCCGGTAGAGTTGTAACGCCCGAAACTTTAGGGGCTTTAATTGTGTATCTTTTCATATAAATTGTATACAGGGTGTGTTGGCTAAATGATTTGGGTGTGTTAGGGGTTTTTAGGAAGCCTGGGTTTGAGTTCTGGCTTTAGCAAATTTTTAATTTTTGCTCATATGTTAATATGGAAGCTAGCGTTTAGGCCTTAAAGTTAATTGGGTTTGATTTACGTCATAAGAAAAAGTGTGGTCTAGTGGATGTGGTGCTACAAGAATGGCAAAGAGGTTTGAGGTTCAAGGCGTGGGGTGTGCAATAAAGGGGTTTATTTTTGTCACTTTGTGTGGCTGGAGTTTGAGGTGTAGTAGAACTCTGTTGAGTGAGAGTTGAATGGGTCTTGTGAGTAGTTGAGGAGGAGATCAACGAGCGGATTATGGAGAGATTTTAGGAGGGGAAAAAGGAGTTTGAATTGGACTAGTTTATGTTGATTTGGTGGGGAGGAGCTTAGGGAATTTGAATAGTTGTAGTCTCTCTTACTTTTGGTCAGTTTTAGTTCCCAAAATTCTCGATTATTGAAGTTTATTTTCTCTCTTTTTTGGGTGTTGTCGAATTTGTACTAAAAAGTGACCTCTCGTGCACTCTATTGCTTTTCCTGTCATTTTTTGTAGTTTAAGTCCATCCCTTGTCTTTATTTTTGAGAATCTTTGCCGAAACCCACACTCACTCTCTCTGGTTCCTTAGATACGTCCAAGGTTTTGATCAACTATTTCTTTCCCTCCTCTACAGTTTCTCTAACCTTCTTGACCGAATCAAGTAGCTATTTCCCCTCTCATTTCTTCTTCAATTGGTTTCTACTATAGCTAAACCTTTCTTTTGTTTTTCACCTCTTTTTCTCCCCTTCATTAGCCAACTCTCATCTCTCTCTCAATTATATAATCTTTTTCCTTTTCATTCAATCGATTCCGTTGATTAATATCGGTTGTTAAGCTATTGTGCCACTATTTTTCAACTTTACTCCTTTATTGCTTTAAGTATCGACTCTGATCTTTTTCTTCTTTTGATTATGGTGTTCTTTGGTTTTAAATAGTTCGCAAGGAGTGAAGGGTTCTCTATCGCTGCAGGAACGGGTTAAACCTCTTCGTTCGTTCTTGACTGAAGGTAATACTTTTCAAAGTGGTTGCTCTGAACTAGATTAAGTGGACTTGGGTTAGCCGAATGTTCCTTTTCTTTATTTTGTGGGTTGCGTTTTCTATAGGTTAATAAATGTGGATTCAATCCATCTGAATAAACAATCTGGGGTATTGAATCTGCTTATTTTGCAGATAACCATTATGGAGGTTGTTGCCTTCTTCGTCAACGTTTTGTGGGGGCTGGAATCACACTCATTTAGTTAAGGTGAGTATCGGTGTGTCCTTGTTGATGATTGTCTAGAAGGTGTTTAATCTTGTTAATTATATGACTAATCGAGAATTTTGTTTGAACATAGGTTTACGGTTGTGGACTTTGGTGCGATCTCGAAACCAGGTGTGTTTTTCGCACTGTATAGACTATAATGCCGAAAAGCCAAAAAGTCAAAAATTAGGCTTTTGGCCACATGGGCGTGCGAGCACACAATGTGATCAGCCAAGCCCACAAAATGTGGGCCTACATTGGGAGATGGCCACCATGAGCGATTTCATGGGCCTGGACCAAAATAGGTCGTATGGGCCTGATGGGCCCGTGGGCCCCTTCTGAGCAAATCGCACTGAGTGGGCCAACTTAGTGGGCTTTGGGCCCAATGTCATTTTTGGTATTGTGATGGTCACACAAGTCGCTCGAGGCAACTGTGGGCTTATTGGTGGGCCTAAGAGCTTGTAGGCCCAAACTGTTAAAAATGGCCAAAATACCCCCGTAGGTAAAATGTCTGATTAGACCCTATATAATGCATGGATAATTATGTATGCCATGAGATGATCTGTATATGTATTTATGATCTGTATACATGCATGATAATATGTAACAGCATGCTATTAATGTATGTTGCATAACATGGGGTTGAGTCTATGTGACTGGAGGAAGTACTCTGTTCTGGCAGCTCTGCTGTATATCTCTAAAGGCTTTTAGCCTACCATTCTGGCAGCTTTGTTGCAAATTCTGTTTCGTGCCGCATCGGTGCTAATATGTAGTGTGTAGGGATGGGTGGGTTGATATTATATCCCCAAATAGTGTGTAGGGTTGGACAGAGCTGGTGTGTAGAGGTTGGATGGGTAGGATTTTTGCATGCTTGATTATTCTGTCACTGTGCTAATTTGGGCTAATGCCCTCACTGCCTCTATTCTAAAACGGGCTTAGGCCCAGTCTGTTACTATGACTAAAATGGGCTTAGACCTAGACTTTTCTATATGACTCTATTTTAATGGGATTACACACTAGGTTTTTGTAAACTCACCCAACTGTATAACTATGCAGGTAATCCCCAGATATAGATGGTTCAGTGCTTTGAGGGACTTGGAGATAGCTACACATTTAGCTTTGCTTTGGATTTGATCTACCTTATTTATTATTTTTGGTTTGTAATAAGGCCTTTCTTAACTCCTAACTCTGAACTTGAGTTTTTCATATGGCATTTTAAACCTGATAGAACTAGGGCGCAGTTTTCACAAAAGTTATATGTTTACAAACTTTCTCGGCATCACGACTAATAAGTTAAAAAGCAAAGCTTACGCAAAGTACAAGTTTTCGAACATAACCTCTTAATTTAAATAAAGGATTTCACTGGGTTAATGAGTTTTAACTGGGAGAGCTTTCACAACATGTTTTAAAAGATCTACATTTTCAAAATATTCTTTAGTGTGACATCGACAGATTCGGCCATAACGTCTGGCCCGAGTTTGGGGTGTTACATAGACGTTCGGCCATTTGAAAGCTAAATCAAGGTATGTTTTATTTTTTGTTTTTGATAATTTTATGTTTTTGAGGTCATTGCTTCGAATACTACCCGACCCATATTTGAATTTCTGATTGTGATGAATATTTTTAGTTATGCTATTAATGATAAATGCATGTTTATAATGTGATTTCATATTTTATAATGTGATTAGTTAAATGTATAAAAGTTGAGCTTTCATCTGGTAATGCCTTGTAACCAATTCCGGCGACGGATATGGGTTAGGGGTGTTACATTTTATTGGTATCAAAGCTACGATTTAGTCGGTTCTAGGACTAACGTAGCGTGTGTGAGTCTAACTACACATGCCATAATTATAAACTGCGATAGAGTGATGATTCCTGACAATTAAAAATGTGTTTTCTTATAGTAAATGGATCCCGATCGAGCCATAGTGGATGACATAGAAAGCAATGCACCAGCTCCTGCTTAGGGGGCAGTGTCGGCTGATTCTAGGCCGATTTCAAGTAGTAAAGAGGGAGGGGCTAAACAAGCCTTCTTCTAGCTAATGAATGAGTGGTTCACGGAGTTCATTCGAACGAATCTGGTTGCTCAACAACTTCTACCCCCTCAAGTTCCTAAAACTTCCCAAGTTGTACGAAAAGAAAATAAAAGAAAAGCTAATTCAAAAGTTGGAGATGTACAAAAATGAATATTGAATAAATCATTTCAGCCTGCATCAAAGAAATTCTGAGATAATTATAGCCGTTCAAAGGCTAATGTGGGACATTCGAGTAGAGATCATGCTAGATTACATTCGAGCTTCATAGCTTCAACTACTTCGATTGCTAGTGTTGAAAATGTCAGATCTAGTAAACCTAAGTGCAAACATTATGGTAAAAGACATTCGGGTAATTGTAGATTGAATAATCAAGCTTGTTTCAAATGTGGATCCTTAGATCACTTTATCCGAGATTGCCCCGAGTCTGTTGAGTAAGAGAGTGTGCAAAATCTAAGACTGAGTAACACTTCAACCAAGGGTAGATCTCCTATAAATACAGGAAATGTGGGTGGTAGTCAAAGAGTGACTAAAGATACAGCTATGCGATCTAGGGCTAGAGCACCTGTCAAAGCCTATGCCATACAAGCTCATGAAGAAGCTTTGTCTCCTGATGTCATTACTAGTACATTTACTCTTTACGATACTTTTATAATTGCATTGATTTATTCTGGTTTGACTCATTCATATGTATGTGAAATTTGAGTATTCAGTAAGACTTTGCTTGTAGAGTCTACTGAGTTTTTGATTAGAGTATCGAACCCTTAGTTTGGTGCATTTGGTTGATAAAGTATACAAGAATTGTCCATTGAGGATTCGAGATTCATGTTTTTTGGTTGATTTGATATTGTTAACATTCGATGAGTTTCATATAATTCTAGATATAGTTTGGGTAACGACACATAATGCAGTTATGAATTGTAAACAGAAGACTATTGATTAGTGATACCAGAATGATGAGATTATTCGGATTGAGTCTAGTGATCTGAATGGTTTACCGACAGTTCAATAAAGTGACCATTAGTCAATAAAGTGACCATTAAGAATAAACATCCTCTACCATGTATAGATGATTTGTTTGATCAACTGAAAGGGCCCATAGTGTTTTCAAAGATAGATTTGAGATCAGGCTATAATCAGTTGCGAGTTAAAGACTCTGATGTGCCAAAGAATGCTTTTCAAACGAAGTATGAACACTATGAGTTTTTGGTTAAGCCTTTCGGACTCACAAATGCACCTGCTATTTTCATGGATTTGATGAATCTGATCTTCAAAGAGTATTTAGATCCGTTGTGGTTGTGTTCATAGATGACATTTTGATCTATTCACGTGATGAAACTGAGCATGCTGAGAATTTGAGACTTGTGTTGTAGACTTTACAAGATAAATAGTTGTATACGAAATTCAGTAGATATGAGTTTTGGCTACTCGAAGTCAGTTTTATGGGACATGTTGTATCAGTGGCAGGTATTCAGGTTGACCCGAGTAAGATTTTAGCTATACTTGATTGGAAACCTTCGAGAAATGTTTCAGAAGTCTGGAGTTTTTTTGGGACTTGCTGGTTACTATGGACGGTTCGTGAAAGGTTTCTATATGTTTGTGATCCCGATGACAAAGCTGCTACAGAAAGATGTTAAGTTCGAGTGGTCAGAAAAGTTTTGATCAGTTGAAAGCCCTTTTGACCGAAGCTCCAGTACTGGTTCAGCTGGAGTCGGGTAAAGAATTTGTTATTTATAATGATGCATCTTTGAACAGTTTGGGTTGTGCTTTGATGCAGGAAAGCAAAGTTGTTGCTTATGCCTCGAGATAGTTAAAGCCACACAAAAAGAACTATCCGACACATGATTTAGAATTGGCAGCTATTGTGTTTGCATTGAAATATGACGCCACTAACTGTTTGGTGAGAAATGTCACATTTATTCCGATTACAAAAGTTGAAGATTACAAGCTTGTGATTAACTACCATCCAGGAAAGGCTAATGTTGTTGCGAATGCTTAAAGCTGAAAATCTCTATTTGCTCCGCGTGCGATAAATGCGTATTTGGTTATGTCTAATGATGGTTTGATAATAGCTAAGTTAAAAGCAAGACCATTATTCATTCAGCAGATTTGTGAAACTCAGAAAGTCGATAATGGTTTGTTAGCAAAGTGGGCTCAATGTGATTTGAATGCTGATTTAGAATTTAGAGTTGATGCCGAGGGTTGTCTGAAGTTCAAAAATAGAATATGTGTTTTGAGAAATATAGACTTGATTCAGATGATTTTGAATGAAGCTCATGCCGTTAGTTATTTGTTCATCTAGGTAGTAAGAAAATGTATAATGATCTGAAACAACTTTACTGGTGAGATATTTCTGACTTTGTTTCAAAATGTTTAGTCTATCAACAAGTAAAAGCCGAGCATCAGGTACCTTCTGGATTGTTTCAGCTGATTATAATACCTGAGTGGAAATGGGAAACTATAGATTTTTTTGTATCGGGCTACCTTTGTAACAGATCAAGAAAGATGTAATATGGGTTCTTGTAGATAGACTGGCTAAATTGGTTCATTTCGTTCCAGTTTGCACAGATTATTCGCTTGATAAGCTTGCTGAGTTGTATATTTCTGTATTTTAGCTCATGAGGTTAAAGAATTGCAATGTGAGAAAGTTACCAAACTTATTCACCGGTAATATTTTTGGGGATGATAATCCTTAAGGGGGAGAGTTGTAACAGCCCGATTTTGACCCTATTCAAAACGGTGGTTTTAGGACCGCGAATCCGGGTTAGAAAAATATTTTAATATTATTTTCTGTGTTTAAATTGTGTGAATTTGCATGTGTGAAATTTTTGTGTTCGAATTTTGTCGTTTGGATGCCCGATTTGATAAAAAGGACTTAATTGCAAAAAATGAAAATTTGATGGTTTAATTGTCAAAGGCCGAATTGAATATGTCTTTATAGTATGAAGTGTTTATATTGTAATTAAACCATGGCTGATTGTAGTGGATTGCAATGACCTTTATTATAATGGTTAAATATTATTTAATAAAGGTTAAATAAGTAAAATTATAATAACATATGCTAAGATAAATCATAAAATAATTCACATGCATTGATAATGGTTGTTTTCATCCTCGAATACTAAGAAAAGAAAAAAGAAAAAGAGTTTGAGACATTCGGCCATTTGAAAGCTAAATTAATGTATGTTTTATTTTTCATTTTTGATCATTTTTACGTTTTTTGGATCGTTGCTTCGAATACTACCTGACCCATGTTTGAATTTCTGATTTTGATGAATATTTTGAGTTATGATATTGATGAATAAATGTGTTTTATGATGTTTGGTGATGAATTATAAAATATATGTGGTAGATTAATAAGTTTTGTATAGGGATTTTTTATGATTTTGAGTAATTATGTTTAAATTACAAAAGTAATAAATTGAGGGACTAAAATGTGAAATAAATGAAATGTGTGGATTAGACTGAATGTGGGTAATATTCGACCATAGCATGGTATGTGCAAATTTTGTATGTTTTGTGTTTTATGCATATTGACTTCATTCAAATCGCAACACCAGGGGACACACGGCCGTGTACTAAGACCATGTGTCACACACGGTCGAGCCACACACCCGTGTGCTCAGCTGTGCAGACGAAAATAGGCTAGTTACAAGCCACATTTCTCACCCAAATTTGTATATACATATACAAGATCAAATGGTACCAAACCAAGACATAATAGACAGCCAAACAAAGTCATTTCATGCAAATAACATGCCATACCATTTCAGCCATTTCACCTACTCATACATTACCTTTTGTCTAACCACATACATACCAAATCAATATGATTAATTTACCAACCAACAATCATTACTTATACCAATTTAACAAGACATGTAAACCAATATTCTTTAGGCCTAAAATACTTCATTCCTTTTTCATCATCCCAAATGCAAACTAAGTTTTCAATACTTGAAACACCCCTTACCAGTATTCGATGCCAGAACAGGGTACGAGGCATTACCGGACTTATCTCATGAACAAACATGTAATTTCAGGTCATAAATTTGCATCCAAATTGAAACTTTTAACAATCACTCATATTGTCCCTAACACGAGCCTACGAAGCCCAAAACATGCATTGGAAGTGGTTCAAGACTAAACCGAAAACTTTAGAAATTTTCACAACACTTAGAAAAATTTTCACTAAACAGGGGTCACACGCCATTATGGTTACGGGACACGCCTGTGTGGGCAAGCTATGTGGTCACACACACCCGTGTCCCGACCTCGTGTAACTCTCTGACTTGTAACTCAAGACCAAATTGAGCTCACATGGCCAAGTCACACACCTGTATGCTAGGCCGTGCCGTACACACGGCTGAGACACACACCTGTGTGCTCAATTCTAAGCATTTTGTTTCTCAAATTCAAGTGCAAGGGACACACGGCCGGAACACATGCTCGTGGGGGTAACCGTGTGTTACATACAGCCTAGACACACACTCGTGTGTCTACTCGTGCGAACAAAATAAAGGTTATTTTTCAAGCCATTTGCCACCCTGAAACACACAAACACTCATACCAATTCAAAGCACATGACATAATATACTTAGGCAACCAAACATCCACAATCAAGACATCAACACATCATTCTCATGCTATATCCATCATACTTAAACGTCACATACTCATTAACCCAAATCATGCAATTTTCCACATCTATGAAATGCATCATCATATGATTATAAATGTGACCAACATTAGGCAACACTTAATAGCCTTATACAAAATGATCATTAAACCATTAAAAGCCAACACTTTTGCCCAAACCAATAATGACACGTATAACAAAATGACCAAGTCCCTATACATGCCATACTTTCAAAATACTAAGTTCACCTATACCCAAAATAATGCTTTGATAGTGTGATGTGAATCCCCGATGATCTCCGATATGAGTTAGCTTGGTGATACTACAAAAAAAGGGAAAGAAAAAGGGAGTAAGCTATATATCTTAGTAAGTTCATATGCAAATAATAAACATCTTAACCATATAACATATAATGAAAGATAATACATTATCATTGAAATCACATAGGCTTACTTACTCAAGCACAATCTTACCATAAGATTATCACCTATATAATTCATACTTATGACTTTCACGTACACACCTGTACCATATCATAATACAAACACATATTTTCACATCTTTGTCATTCTCATTGAGCACTTGGAATATTAACAGATACTTAGAAATTTGCACCATCGTGCCACATATGTAGCCAAAGTTACCTCATATCTCATAGCTCACATAGGCTCGCTCTCGAGCTAATCACGGGTCTGCTTACACAAGTTGTCGGTCAAGCATAGCTACACAGTGCTGTTCACACAAGTTGCCAGGTATCCGCAACGTATGCCGGAGTACCCAGCCACTGGTAATACTTACAAGACCAGCACCCGGAATCACATAAACATATTAATAGATGGTTTCCTAGTGACATGTCACTTGTATCCTATTCTATTCCTAAGGTTCAACCGGGATTTCTCACTCGTCGAAACTTTAACGAATATGTCCAAAGATTCAATCACACAGTTTATACAATATTAAAACATTAAAACATAATATAACAATGCATTATTTACATACAAACTTACCTTGGTACAAAATAAATTGCTAATAGTGTAATTTAGTCCACAATCTTGTTCCTTCCCCGATCTAGGTCAGAACCTCGTCTTTCTTGATCTATAATAATAAATTTAGCTCATTTAATTATCACATTATTTAATTCAGTCCAAAAAACATATTATGGAAAAATTACATTTTTTGCTCCTAACCTTTCACTTATTTACACTTTAGTCCCTAGGCTCGTCAAATGAAATGTGTTCATTTTTCTCAAAATTCAAGCCTAGCATAACCTTATACATGCTTATAGCAGGCCACGTTTTTCATTTATTCACATTTTTCTACACACATTTTACAACCTTTGCAAATAGGTCCTTTTTTACATTTTTACTGAAAATCACTTAGCAAAAGTCTTTTATCACACAATTAACATTCATATTCTACTATTAGACATCAAAATACATACATGACTCACATGGGTAAAATTTAAACTTTGCTAATATTTCAAATTAGTCCTTAAAAAGGATAGATTAGGTTACGAGGATTTCAAAAACGTAAAAATCATTAAAAACAGGGTTAGGATGGACTTACAATCAAGCTTGAAAGTGGCCAAAACCCTAACTATGGCTTCCTTCAAATTTTTCGCATAAGGGACTAAATTGGATGAAGATGAAGACTTTTTTTTGTTTTCTTTTGTCTTTATTTACCAAATGACTAAAATGCCCTTAATACCTAACTTTGAAATTTTACCCTTCCATGTCCATTTTTGTCCATCATGAGATATAATGGTCTATTTACAAAATAAAGACCTCCAATTTAAATGTCATAACAAATAGACACTCAAAGCTTTTAGAACACACATTTTGCACTTTTTGCAATCTAGTCCTACTAATTAAATTGGACCCTTTATAGATAAAATTCTTAACAAAATTTTCACACATGCATTCAATCATACTATGAACCCTAAAACTTTATCGCAATAAATTTTTCTACTTCGGATTTGTGGTCCTGAAACCATTGTTCTGATTTAGCCCTAAATCGGGCTATTCCAATAAAGCAAAGCACATAAATTTGGACACTTCCACTACAGCATCAAATTACCTAATCTTATTAAGCATGTATATAGCCATTTTCAACCAAATATCAATATACCATTGACACAAATAATAACCATCATCAATTTTACCAAAGCATACCACTTCATATAAACATATACATAACTAAAACTTGTCCCAAGTTAAGCCAAATCACATGGCTTAAACACAACAAAACTATAACGCCCTGATTTTTGGGATTTTTGGCGTTATTGTGATCTTAGTGAAAACATAAATTTTTAGTGTTGTGATTGTTAAATATGTGTTTAAGTATGTTATTGGACCTTTAGGAGGCCCAAGGTTAGGTTAAAACCCGGTAAAAATATCAAGTGTAAGTTTTCAGGGAAAGGGGAGCTGGCTTAAGTGGGCTCTTAAGAAAAACGTGGTAAGAACTGACACAAAGAAGCTCTTGGCAAAGTGGCAAGGTGGCGCCACTAAGCTCTTTAAAAAGTGGTGTGTGGAAGATATTCAAGGTCTAGGGTTCAAGTCACAAGGTAAGCTTAGGGTGCTTTTTATTTTTATGTGCATGAGATGGTCAAGTGGTGGCACTCAAGTGAAACTCTGGCATGGAGAGTTTGAATTGCTCATGAGAGTGGATCAAGGAGAGATTTAAGGAATATTCAAATTTGAAGAAGCAACGGCCAGCCAAGGGACTCTGTACAGTGCTGTCTCGGCATCCAACTTTAGGCATAACATTTTCGGCAATTGAGTGTTAGTGTGCTGATTTCTTTAGGTCTGTGAGTTTCTTTTTCTGCCGATTAGGTATTGAGTGCTAGGTCTTGTTTCACTCATTCTTTTCTCCTTTTTTCAATCCCAAAACCGAAACATACTACCCCAAAACCCCTATAGCCAATTTCTCCCTCTAGCCGAATTCACTTCTCTTTTCTCTTCTTCTTCTTTCATTCTTCTTCTTTTCTTCTTGCACCCTTGAACTGATCCCATCCCATCACTCTCTCTTCAAGCCAAATCCATCTACTCCTTCCCCTTTTCATTTTAACCTCTGTCGACAGCCATTAAAGGCCAAACCCATACTATTGCCGAATACCCCTTTGACCAAAATCAACTCTTCTTTCTTTTCAATCCTTCATCAAGTCGAATCTCTAACCCTCCATTTTTCTCTTCTATTGATTCACTTCATCTAATCCCTTACTAAGTCGACAAGGGTATTTAAGTAGAGATTCAAAGCCGAAAGCATGGTGATCCTCTCTAGTTGCGTTTGAGGTTAGACCGACAGTAGATCTGAGATAGAAAGGTGGTTGGTAAGTAGTTAGGTCACTTGGTAAGTAATGAAACCTCTATTCAATTCTTCTTGGAATTTTGGAAAGCCGAATACCCTCCTAACCCGTTAGGGGTGACTGTCGATTTGATTTAAGAAGTAATCCCAAGGTTGTTTTGGTTCTTATGTGTTGGTACACTAAGGAGGTGATCAAACAAGGCATGGTTGGAGTTAAGATCGTCGGGATAGCAAGATCTAGATCTGGTGGATCTAAATCAACAGAGGTAAGAGCGTTAGGGCCATTATGAGTGATGGCCGAATATGTATGTTAGGTTGTTAGTGAGTTTTCGATTCGGTTTAAGTAGTAGCATGATCTAATCTATTAAATGATCGTTTGCAGGAGAAAGCACGTAGGAGATCTCGCCGGTAGTATTGCTAAACAGGTGTGTGTATTGAACACCCTTTCATGGTTCAATTCGGCAAAAGCTGAAAAGCCGAAATGCCGAAGTTCTGGCATTTCATGGGCTTGTGAGCATACGAACGCTCACAAGTCGGTTGGATCTCAATGTATCTATAATCGTGAGTAGTAAGTTGGTTGGGTGCACGATTTCGTGCGTCTCGGTAAGTTGGGCCTCGATTGGTCAAATGTGGGCCCAATGGGCTTCCGACCCCACATGGGTAAAAATGGGCGTTGTTGGTGATCTGATAGACTGTAGGGTCAACACTGCTAAAACTGATAATTGAACATGAAACTTGGACTAATTGGGCTTAAGTTGCTTGTGGACACCGTAGGGCCCATTAGGGGTTTTAGGGCCCAATGGTTAAAACTGATTAACTAATTAAAATGGACTACTGTAATGACAAATAAATTAGTAATGACTGTAATATGCATGGAAACCCTAAAAACTAACAAAAGTACGAAAATACCCTAGTAGGTGGAAAATTACCATTTTACCCCTAGGTGTAAAAAGACTGTTATACCCCTAGGGCAAAATTTGACTGAAATGCATGACTGTCTATTTCTGTTACTATATGCCATATTATATCTATCTGTTGCATGGGTTGGGCTATTGATGGAGGAAGCGTGAGTCGCACTGCCACGTTTACTGAAAGGGGCTATGCCTCGTGTTACTAAAAAGGGGGCTTTGCCTCGTTATACTGTTAGTGGCTTAGCCACGTTCCCTGAGTAGCCATGCTACGACTGTGGTGTGTGGGCTAGGTGGGTCGAGTTATTCCCTACATGGTATGCTGGTTGGTACGGGTGGTGTGTAGCAGTTGGGTGGGTTGAGTAGTCTCCCCACATATTATGGGCTTGCATTCATACTGATTATCTGTTCTGTTTCTGTATTGGGCCTATGGGCCGTACTGTTATCTGTACTGTAACTGAATAGGGCTTTAGCCCAGATTACTGTATCTGAATAGGGCGTTGGCCCAGTAGCTGAGCACTGAATAGGGCTTCGGCCCAATTGATACTGTGACTAGATAGGGCTTAGGCCAGTGGGCTTGAGTTGACTTGGGCTTCAGATGGGCTTTCTGCATACACTGAGTTTTCCAAACTCACTCTTTTCCCTCCATCCTTGCAGGTGAGCCCTAATCCATGGACTTAGAGCTGGGCAGGATTCAGAGTGGCCACGAAGACTGTGTTTCGGTTTAAACTTAATATTTATTTATTTTTACTCGTTTTACTTTCTATTTTTGGGGTTGTAATAAGGCCGCCTTAATTATGTTTTGGGTTTTATTTTTATAACTTATTTATTCCTTACTTTGTTATTTTGAATATGACTTTGCGAGCTTTTAAAACTTAACCCAACGTTTCCAAAATCAATTACACAACTCGATTTATTAACCTAGTTAATGATAAAGAGCAAATCTTTTAATAAGATGGTAGAAACTAGAACGAACCTCAAGCGGAACTGGGAATTTCTCTTCAAACCTTAAAGATCTTTTCAAAAGCTCACCCTAAACTTAGTAAATAGGCAACGTGGATTAGGTCTAGATGATGTGACACACCAGATCTGGCCATAACATCTGGGCTAGGTTTGGGGTATTACAAAAACATATAAGCTTCCATAGCTAAAATACTTTATACACCTCATATTACCAACTAGCCTTTACATGCCATATAACCAAAGTCATAGAGCTTTTTAAGTACTGAAGAAATAACTAGATAGTGTGTTGCAATCCTTGTTGACTTCCAACCCGAGCGAGCGTCCAAAACACTATAAAACATAGTAACAAAACAAAGTAAGCTATAAATCTTAGTAAGCTCGTATGAATAATAAATTCATATTACCAAATAACCATATCTTAAGCAATTACTCATAACATAACATAGCTTTTATAATTTCATCACTCTATCACGTACTTATTTACATAATTATCCATAAATTTTACTAGTCTATTCAATTTCACGCTCGTATGATTTGAGCACGTCTTATCAATTCAGCCACAATTTCATATACATAATTAGATAAAATAATACTCTAACATCCCAGTTTAAGTTAAATCAGAACAGTGATTTTGAAACCATAAATTCGAGGTCAAAAAAATATTTTAATATTATTTTTGGTGTTTACAATATGAGATTATGCATGTGTGAAAGTTTCGTGTGATAATTTTATCGATTGGCTAGTTAATTTGACAAAAGGACCTAATCGGGTAAAATGCAAAAGTTGCATTCTTTATGTTAAAGATGTTTAATTGATATGGTTTATTTATTTTGATATTAGACCTATGGATTGGTTAATGGACATTTATGGCCATGTATATTAAAGTTTATTTATAATTTCATGAAGGATATTATGGTAAATAGAAAAATAAAAGGCTAATTAAAGAAACAAAATCCATTTTGGTGTCATCTTCTCCATGCTTTCATTAAAAATCAAAAGAAAATAAAAGCTTAAAGCTCATTTAGGGTTCGGCACTTGTCTGGCTTAATTAAGGTATGTATTTTGCTCTTTTTTTGATGATTTTTTCATTTTTGAGATCGTTCTTTGTATTCTAGCTAGCCTATGCCTTAAATTTGGAAGTTTTTAATGTTTTTGTGAAGTGCCACTGATGAATGTTTGAGATTTTGAATGATTGATGATGAAAAATGAATATTTTTTAATAGTTACACAAGTTTTGTAAAGTGATTTTTGATAAAAATGTCAAATAGGGATTTATTTGTGAAAATGTGAAAATGTGTGGTTAAATGTGTGAATAAATGAAAGTTTTGGGTTGCTAGAGACTAAATTGTGCATGCCATATAAACCAAACTCACAGAGCTTTTTAAGTACCGAAGAAATAACTAGATAGTGTGATGCAATCCCCATTGACTTCCAACCCGTGCAAGCGTCCGAAACAATATAAAACATAGTAAGAAAACAAAGTAAGCTATAAAGCTCAGTAAGCTCATATGAATAATAAATTCATATTACCAAATAACCATATCTTAAGAAATTACTCATAACATAACATAGCTCTTATAATTTCATCACTCTATCACGTACTTATTTACATAATTATCCATAAATTTCATTAATTTATTCAATTTCATGCTCGTATGATTTGAGTACGTCTTATCAATTCATCCACAATTTCATATACATAATTAGATAGAATAATACTACATTCAATTCAATAGCTATCACATTTATATAGCCAAATGAACTATATGAAATCTCATAAATGTCCACTTACTCATCATTTTAAAATTCACTTCTAACACTTACTTGTCGATTTCTATCATGAGCACCTTGACTGAGTCGTACCATCACTTGTAATCACATTTCATCCACTTTTCCTGTTGAACCATTTGGAATACTAAGAATACTCGGGAATCTCGTACACACAGTACCGTACCAATGCCATATCCCAGATATGGTCTTACATGTAAACTCGTATCGATGCCAATAGCCCAGCTATGGTCTTATACGAAATCTCATATCGATGCCATATCCCAGATATGGTCTTACACATAATCACGGTAACCCTAATGTCATGACATTTGTATTCTATCTATTTCTAAGGTTCAACTGGGACTTTCGCTGTATCGAATCTTTGTCGATCATTTCCGTGGTATCGTACTCATTAACATTCACAATTCATTTCGATAATATAGCATTTACCCCAATTATATCAATTAAGCATTTTATAACAATAGCATTCAAATATAATTTAATGCTAATTAAACATACGAACTTACCTCGTTCGCTGTAACGACGAATTAGGTCGATTAATCCAATACTTTGTTTTCTCCCATTCTAGATCCAAATCTTGTTTTTCACAATCTAGATAATAAAAATTTACTTATTTAATCATTAATTCATTCAATTTAGCACAATTTACACATTTTGAGAAAATTAAACTTTGGCCCCTATTATTTCACATTTTTGCAATTTAGTTCTTATCACATAAAATCACAATTTCATGCAATTTCATCTTACCCATGCTTAGCGAATTATTCTTATTGCCTTAGCAGCCCACGTTTTCCATATAATCACACTTTGAACCACATAATTTTAGTATTTCTCAATTTAATCCCTATTTTGCATTTTCATAAAAAATCACTTTATAAAATATGAAAATCTAACATTAAATATTCATATTTCACCATCAAACATCAAATAACACATAAGATCATCAATAGAAACTCACACATACTTAAACAGTTTCAAAATCGGAGATACATGCTAGTTAGATTAAGCTGCAACGATCTTAAAACGTAAAAATTATTAAAAACGGGAAAAAATACATACCTAAATGAGCTTTTGAACCATGGCCGAATGAGAAACCTAAAAGAATGGCTTTCTTCCTTTTAGAATTAGTTGATGATTATGATGATATTAGATGATGGTTTTATTTTCTTTTATTTATTTTTAACTTATTTCATAAATTACTAAACTAACCTTGTTTTAAAACATTAAAAATCACATAATATATGCCCATAATTGTCCACTAGCATTTATAAAGGTCGATTTACCAATTAAGGACTTCCATAATTAATTTCATGGCTCATAAATACTCTTAATATATAGAATACAACTTTTGTATTTTACGCGATTTAGTCATTTTTCACAAATTGAGCACTCAACAATAAAATTTCTTTATGAAAATTTCACACAACTCTAATATCATACTGTAGACATTAAAATAATAATAAAATAAAATTTTCAATGTCAGATTCATGGTCCAGAAACCACTGCTCTAATTTAACTAAAAACGGGCTATTATATTAGTAGCATATTTTCTAACACTTGGATGACTCTTTCAAATTGCCATCAATCTGAGGGTGGAACACAGTGCTAAATTTCAGTTTTGACCCCAAAGAATTTGTAGTTGATTCTAAAACCTTGAAGTGAATCTTGGATCTTTGTTAGACACTATAGAGAAGGGTATTCTGCGTAGACGTACTATCTCAGTGATATACAACTCAGCAAACTTTTTCCAAGGAATAGGTAGTATTTACTAATAGAAAGTGTGTTGACTTTCTAACACCCCTTACCCGTATCTGACGCCAGGACAGGGTATGAGGCATTACCTTACTAAATCACATGCAAACATACAACTTACACCCAATGAAATGCGTCCCAATTTAAAACTTTTTCAAACACTGACTTACGGTCCTTCATATGGGCCTAGGAGGCCTAAACCGTAAGTTAGAAACAATCTGGGACCATTTTGGGTTGTAACACCCCACACCCAGCCCAGATGTTATGGCCAGATCCGACATGTTACACTGAACTATTTAAGAAACCCCATATTTCATGCAAAGTCTTTCTTAGTGTTTTAAAAAGGTTATCTTTGCTAATAAAGTGAATGGAAGCTGTGCACCAAGTAGGTATCTGAAACAGAGGAGGTAAGCCATGTAGGCTGCTTAAGTACCAAGCTCTTGATTGGATCCAATCCTAGACATGCCTACAACCATTGCCACACTTTAGTTTAGGGATAGATTTTGGAAAATGAATTGAGTTGGAGTTCATTTAAGTAGATGTTTTTCATAAATCGTTTTGTTGCAACATTGCGTTATTTTGAAAACATGTATCATTTTGAAAACACGTCCTAAGTCTAGCCCATTTCAAACCCATATCAGATTAGTAAAATATAATAAAGTATAAAACATAAAAATCCCAGAAAAATAATTAAAATGGCCTTGTTACAACCCAAAACCAAATAATGATACTTAAATTGTAAATTTTAAAGGAAAAAAAAAAAACCAAGTACTTTATGGAGATAATCCGAAAACGGTCACCATGGCCACTCTGAATCCCCTCCGGCTCCCAAGTCTCCACATCAAGGCTCACCTGCAAGGTTAAGGAAAGGGTGAGTTTGGAAACTCAGTGTGTAACAAGCCCTTTCAAAGCCCAAATCAATATCAACATACTAGGCCTAAGCCCCAATTCAGTCTCAACAACCACTGGGCCGAAGCCTTTCGTTTAACGGATACTGGGCCGAAGCCTTTCTCATAAATCATATCACTGGGCTGAAGCCTTTTCTGTAAACGGTATGTCCCATAGGCCCATTCAAATATCACATGTAATATCAATAAATGTATGCAAGCCTAATTGGGGAGACTACTCAACCCACCATCCGCTACTCTCCACCCGTACCAACCAAGCTCTCCATGTGGGGAATAACTCAACCTACCCAACCAAACTCTCCACTGGCAGCATAGCTACTTTATCATATAACTGGAGGCCTAGCCTCTTTTAATAACTGGGGCAAAGCCCTTTTCGGTAAACTGGGGCAAAGCCCTTTAACACTTCCTCTATTCATATAAACCCAACCCATGCATATAATGAGTATAACATGGCATATCGTATACATATCATAGCATATCATGTGCCTATCATGGCATATCATGTATAATAACAATATCACAAGCATCATAATCATAATACGACCCTACGGGTAGTCATTTTCACCAAGGGACAAAATAGTCATTTTCATGTTATAAGGGTAATTACGTAATTTTATCATTTATTAGGGTTTTCCATGCTCATTCATCAATTCTGAGTGTTTAAACAGTAATTTAATCCATTTTAACCAATTCCAGCTTTTGGGCCCAAAACTCCTAATGGGCCCTACGAATACCGATTTAACCCATTAAGCCCGCTCAGGCTGAAGTTTATAGCAGTACTAACCGTATTAACATGCAACTTACCCAAATTTCACTTTCTACCGATTTTACCCAAATGGGCCCGAAAGCCCATTGGGCCCAATTTTAGCCCATCGAGGCCCAACTTACCATCTTGCACAAAATCGTGCCCTTACCAGTTCCATCGATCCGATCACCGATCTTATCGGGTGTAGCGCGTCTAATACCAATCACAAAACCACAAGTTCCTGAAATGCCAGAATTTCAGCATTTCGGTTTTTCAACGAATATTAATCTAAGCTACTACGAGGGTTCGTTACACACCTGTTAAGTGACGATCTCTTCCCAAAATCCACTACGCGTTTGTTCTACAATCAATTATTTACCACGTTAGATCTTTACCATCAACAACATACACAATAACCCCCTATTCACAATCGGCGAAAACCCCTATTAGCCATAGATCACTTACCTCCACAGGATCCGATGATTCGATCCAGGCTTAACACACCGGTTTCCCCCAAGTCTTGCTGCTACTCCAAGATTGTCTATTTCGCTACATAAAACCACAAAAACTAAATGAAAAGGCCTAATAAGGCCTATACCTCAAATCGACAGCCTCCCTAAACACAGGGGTTTCCAGCTTTTCTTACTCCATGGTACCAAAATATAACCAAGGTTTCGAACACTTACCAAGGGTTCACTTACGCCAACGATTCCAATCTCGTATTGAGTCAGATTCAACACAAACCAAGCTCCCAAACACCAGCAAAATCGAACCACAAAGATCTTAAGATTCGGCCACCAAGTCTCCACAAGTGCTACGCTTTCGGCTTTTGATTCAAGGGAGAAGAAGGTGATTTGAGATAGTAGTTTTGTAATGATTTTGTCGACAAGGAATTAGGGCTTAAAGGTTGTGAGAATTGGCCACAAGAGATGGAGAAAGCATGAAGGGTTTGGCTTAGAAGAAAACGGCACAAGATGACTTTCGGGATTTGACTTATTTAGAGTATTCGGCTAAAAAGAGAAGTAGGGAGGGGAATAAGGTTCGGCTTTTCTAGAGATTAAAGGGAAAGAGATGAGGGAAAAGAGAATGTGGAATAGAAGAATAAAAGAAAACGAGAGGGATTTTGGTGTGGTTCAAATAGCACAAGGGAAAAGAATGCCGAAAGTGACAAAATTCAACTCAAATTGCCGATTTAGCACTACACACTCCCTTGGCCGACCACCACTTCTCCACTTTCAAATTCCCCTAAAATCTCTCCCAATTATCCTCCTCCTTATCACTCCTTGATTTTAGCTCATGACCAATTCAAACTCTTGTCAACAGAGTTCCTATCAGGCTCAAATTCTAGCCTGCTCAAGACACAAAAATAAACAACATAATTACCCACTTAGTGAGTCGAACCTTGGCCTCTTCCCTTCCACTTACACGCCACTTTTTTAGCAACTAAGTGGCGTCACTTAGCCACTTTACCAGGAGCTCATTTGTGTTACCTTTTTCCCACATCTTTTAATATGGCCACCTGTCTAGTGCCCCTAACTCCTTGAGTCCAAAATTCAAAACTTCTACCGGGTTTTTGTCAACATATGGGCCTTCCATTGGCCCATTTACACTCTCAAATCATGCATTGCATAACTAAATACCAAATTTAAGAAAAATTACCAAATTCTCAAAGAAATCATGAAAATCCCAAAAATCAGGGTGTTACCCGGGTACTTAAGAAAAATTTTTCATCAAAAACTACTAAAAATAGGGCACACGCCCGTGTGGAAGGGCAAGACACCGGTGTGGCCTCTAAACATGGCCATGCTTGTAACACCCCTAACCCAAATCTGTCGCCGGAAAGTTTATGAGGCATTACTGAAAATACACACCTATTCATATCAATCATAAGTAATCATTTTCTTAAACTCTTAAATCAATCAAAGATCTCATTAATGAATCTTATAAAACATACATAATTGAATATGCATCATCTTTATCTAACCTACTTGGCACATGAACATTACTACTTGAATTATCCAAAATATCAAAACCACAATAACATATCAAGCATAATCCAGACTTATAATATACTTTGGTTGATTCCTCAACATGTATAACCATCATATAATTAAAGTACCAAACTAATTTGACATAATAAACAAGCCATTTTCGCATGGCTTATATGTGTACAAATCAAAATGAATCGTATCAAAACTAGCCTATACATGCCATATAACCAAATCTCAAAACACTTATTACCGAAACAAAAACTGGATAGTGTGAAGACATCTTCCAGACTTCCAACCCGAGCAACTCTCTGAAGCTCTATAGACATAGGAAAAATACAAAGAGTAAGCTTTGAAAGCTTAGTAAGCCATAAGCAAATAAATCATTTCAATGATAATTATAATTCCATAACACTAAACTGAATTTAAACAATCTCAATCACATGTACATCCATTGTACTATTAAATTCACATAACCTCATTAAAGAGCTTCACTTATTTTATTTCAATAACATATAAC
This sequence comes from Gossypium stocksii, assembly GCA_020496765.1. Lineage (NCBI taxonomy): Eukaryota > Viridiplantae > Streptophyta > Magnoliopsida > Malvales > Malvaceae > Gossypium > Gossypium stocksii. The sequence continues at coordinate 34,828,791 of CM035623.1, read as the reverse complement.
TATGCTTTAAAATTCAAATAATAACCGTTAGCTCAATTATATAAATCAAACTTGCACATATTCATTACGTAACCAACCAAACCATGTCATTGTTTCACTAACCGATTTATAGATATAAAACCATGCATCATAATATCACCGTCTTTTATCCATTTCATATCCATTTACAATGTAAAACAGCATATCTCAAAACCATTTTTTTATTTTTTATTTTTTTATTTTTTTATTATTTTTTTCGTATTTCCCATGTTCGAGTCATGAGGCCACAAAGCCATATAGCAAACACATATATCATATATTCATTTGTGTACCTTTCTTTCATTCATGGTAACATGTTTCACATATCACTATTCAATACATAACCACTTTACATTTCTGAGTTTCAAAGATAATTCACATGTACCAGAATCATATATTTACGAACACGGTTACCATATCACATTTCCTATATAATTTATTTGATCATAGTCACTTGCCATTAATCATATCTCATTTTCACATAGACCATATATTATCGGATCATAATCATATCCACTTCTGGTCCAAATAATCATAAAAATCATACATACATTTATTCATATAAACAAATCCAAAATTCATAGTATAATATCACTCATATGTATACATAGCCTACATGGCCGATGATACCAAATCATGTAAATGTCATTATATATTCAACTATAATTCCACTCATATATGCAAGCTCGCAAGACAAGATTTAACTTCATATACAAGCATCACTTAATTGGCCTAAAAATACCATTGGGAACATACTTTATCTTAGCTAAGTGAACTTGGCTGAATCTACTTAGTTAATTTCAACATCACATGATTACTTACTCATAAGATCAAATATATAAAATTCACTACATTGTTTATATCCTGAAAATGATGAATAGGTATACATATACAAATCCAATATATCATCACATGACATTTAATAATTCACTTCAATAGATTATTTCACAAGACCAAATATACCAACCCTGTATAATCTCATGTATATATATATATACACTCAAATATGTCAATTCATTATAAGTTCATACCAAATCACTTATGGCCAATCACTTTAAAATCACACATAACCAATTATACCACATGTTCATTGCCAATCGAATCCGTATACATACTTATTTCACAACTATACACATTTTGACAATAGATATCAAAACACATACATACCTTATTTCAGAAAATTAATAATCCAATTTCTCCAAACATTTAGAGCTCGTTTACCACATTTGATCTCACATAGGTGTATAGCCTTCTAGACTTATAACTTAATTCAATTCACCAGCTCAAGGCCTGCTAGGCACGAAGCCCAATTTTTTCACTAGCACGAAGCCTGCTAGGATTATAACCTGAAATCTTACACCGGCACCAGGCCTGCTAGACTCAAAGTCTGATATTTAATCACCGACGATAGGCCTACTAGGCATAAAGCCCGAATAAACTTAACAACACAAGACTTGCTAGGCTTTTAGCCTGAATGAATTCACCGGCACTAGGCCTGCTAGGCTTGAAGCCTGAATATCTCAATCACATGTCTTACACTACCAATCATTAACAGAACACTATCAAAGTCTTTTAATTATCATTTCCAACTCAAAATCACATCGGGCCATCACATTTAATTCATCACAATATTATTCACCCTTATAAATCACATTCGAAATTCACATTGAAACATAACAAATATCCTTCATATCATAAGACACATTCGACTTTCACATTGAAACATAGCATATATATATATATATATATTATTCACATTATAAATCATTTTTGACTACCTCAATATACATCCATTAAAAACCATTCATCACTTTAGATCACCTTACAATCATATTCGGCAGTGATATAACAATTTCTAACAATTCAATTTGGCACTTATATTTAACATTTATTAAAATTTACTACATAATATAGCTTAGGGACTTACCTTGGTGTTTTCGTCCGATAGTATCAACTACTCGGCTAACTTTTCTTTTTCCTGATCAAATTCTGATATTCGTTTATCTCGATCTATACGAATTTAAAATAATTCATTTATTCAACAAAACATTCAATTCATCATAAACATGTATTTTCATCTATTTACAAAAAAATCCCTTGTACTATCACATTTTAGCATTTTAATCCATAATACACAAATATGCAAAATAACCAAAATTTCATTACACATGTACCTAGTCAAATTTTCATACATCCCAAACAAACCCATATCTTTAATTTATTTGCATTTCTAACCACAAATTTTTATCTTTTTCAAATAAATCCCTATTTCACATTTTTGTCAAAAAAATTCACTTAATAAAACACACATATCCATTAACCATTAATAATCTAACATGAAACTTCAAATTTAACATGTGTTCAACAATGGCAATTTCCAAAAACATCATCAATTTCAAAATTTGAAGTTTGGGCATGATAAAACACAAAATAACGATCTCATAAACTTATAATTCATAAAAATCCAATTGAAAATCACTTACAATTTAAAGTTTCAATTGCCGAAAATGAGAAAGCTTCAAACCCTTATATTTTTCTTTCAATTTCGGTGGAGGATGAAAGATGATAGTGGCATTTCGTGTTTCTTTAATTAAACATATATTTAATAAATAAAAAAACAACTTTAACTTTAATATTATAACACATAAAACCATTTAAAGCAACCCACTACCGTCTATGCATTATAAAATGGTATAATTACCATGCAAATACCTCTATTTAATAAGCCAAAGTCAATTAAGCCACTTATGCAATAGAACTCATGTTTATCGCTTTATGCGATTTAGTCCTTTTTACCAAATTAACTATTTAAACGGTAAAATTTCTTTACGAAATTTTCACATGGTAATTCTATCATGCTTTAAGACTTATTAAAATAATAAAATAAATATATTAATTCGGTTAAGTGGTCCCAAAACCACTCGTCCCGATCAAGCTCAAAATTGGGCTGTTACAGTGCTGATGGCCCGTGTGGTACATACGGCCTAAGCACCTAGGGACACGCCCGTGTCCCACCTCCGTATGGACTTATTTTTCCAGCTTCAACCTACAGGGGTTTTTACACAACTAAGCACATGCCTATGTCCATAGCCCGTGTCATTCACACGGCTATGACACACTTGTGCTCACAACCTGTGTAACTCTCTGACTTTGACATCACCACACAATATAGGGTACACGGCCAAGGCACACGCCCGTATGCTTAGCCAGTGTCCACCACATGGTTGAGACATATGGTCGTGTCTCGGCCCGTGTGTTTAACACTGGACATTTAATTTAACAAATTCAAGGTGCAGGGGGCACACGGCCTAACTACATGCCCATGGGGTGGACCATGTGTCACACATAGCCTAGACACACGCTCTTGTGTCTGCCCGTGTGGACAAAATAAGGCTATCTACCAAGCCTCTTTGCCACCCTAAAACAAGGTCAAACATATACCGAACATAATAAGTCTCTAAGACTCAAACAAAAACCATAATTTAGCAACCACACAACTCAATATAAATGATCCAACCATGCATTCAATCTAATACTCCTAGCACATACAGTCACTCATGCTAAATTCTCATTCTTGAAAACATCATCATTTGTATTTTATAACCAATAGTGAATATTATCCAATATCTTTGGCCTTATACAAAATAAGGTACTTCAACAATTAAGCCAATACATTTGGCCCGAAATAAAATGACATTAAACTAAGACTAGTCCCTATACATGCCATTTCTTAAAAAGCTAGAAACTAACTATATCGAAAGCTTTGGATGATAGTGTGAACAAAGCCTCCAACGTACTTTGATCCACGAGCTAACTAGGCGGCATTATAAGAAAATGGAAAAAAGAGAGGTAAGCATAAAGCTTAGTAAGTTGCAAGTAAATAAAAGACAACAAATTACCATGCTAAGACATGCTTTCAATACATCATGATTTATGCATGGTACAAAGAATGGCCAAAACATAACTTACTCGGTTTCAACCATTTCTAGTTATACAACTGAAGGAACGTCGGTGCCTCCAAGGCGCAGCAGAAAATTAGAATAATAAAATTTTTCCGGCGATCCATACCATGGATCCATGTGTAAGGAACGAATCGGGGTGATAAAGGTTTCGAAATTACCGAAACTTCAATCTGAGTAGACAGCGATGCCAAGGCAACGAGAATCCTGAAGCACTATCGAACCAAGCCGCAACCTTTACCGATGTCAGCCTTTACGTAGTCCACCCAATTGACAACGAACGGTAATATCCCAGAAAACTATTTTCAGAGATTATATTGTTTTGACGGCTGCTAGACCCTTTAACATAGTTTCGGGATTGCCTATATATTAGCTCTTTAGGGTTTTTTACCCTTGCTATATATAACTCTGTATTAATTGGTATATATTCATAACGAATATTTATTGCCATATATAATCCGAATCATAATAGTCATCATTAAAATAAATATAATAACGTTTAACCGAAAATTATAATTACGTTAATTATAATAAAGATTTCGGTAAACTATATTTATTTAAAATTATATATATATGAACCAAATTCATATATTAGAAAAATTATGTTCTGATTATGTGTACAACATCCTTGTACATATAGTATGTTTAATAGTTTGATTGCCCAATTAAATTAATTCTGTAATTAATTTAATTCATGTGACAACCAGACACAATACCAACTATGTTTTACTCCGTTCATTTCAATCATAGGGTGTGACCCTATAGGTTCTTGTAACGTTAGCAGTAATATTAGAACTATTCTAATGTTACAAACAATGAGTGGCATCTAGCAATGCATCATTGCTACCTAAGTTACAAGAAGTCATGATTCGACATAACCTTTTGTGATTAACTTTTCATGCATTAATCCTTAAGCCCTATATCTTTGGAATGGACACAAGTCATGGAATAGTCACACTTGCATAGTCCATCCCATGTTTCTTGATACCTTGAGTAGACTATGATATACAAATAAGTATGACATCTCATATCAACTTATTTGAGCATGGCCATGCATTTCTAGTCTCACTCAATCAAGTGGCCTGAGATATTACTCCTATTATGTAGGAGGGACTTATCCTATATTGAACAACCATATCCCTCTACATAGATTATGGTATATCCAACATTAGTCTTAATAGAACAACCAATTACGGTGTTCGTTTGACTATATCAAAATATACAACTCACGATGTTGGAATGATGATGATCTCAAGTATGAGGATCATATACATATTAATCACCATGAGTAATATTGTGACAATTACATAATAATCCAAGAAACATACTCATAGCGGGTCAGTCCAATATGTTGTTCTCTAACACACATATTCATGCATTGATTCTGATACTCCATATCAATGACAACTCTTTATCATCAATCAACTACATGTTAGTCTTAATGCATTATTATTGTCCTAGCCAACAATAATACTTGACTAAGGATCTTTTAAGAATAATCATATTATTCTTAGGACATTATTATCAAACAGTTTATTTATGCACACAGAAATGAAACTAAAATAATAATGGCAAAGCCTTATATTAATAAACATGATAAATCAAGTATGTTATCACAACTATCTCACGATTGATCTTTGGGCATACTCTTACAATACAACATAAGTTCGAGCTCATAATTCATACATTTCATATAGGTACCTGCACCACTCATAAGATCATCATAATATCTCTCAATCTTAATACAACTTTAAATTTCCCATTGAACTATTTAGAATACGAAAGGATATTCAATAAGCCTCATATATAGGGTATCAAGCCGATGCCATGTCTCAGACATGGTCTTGTACTAGCTCACATGGCAAGCCGATGCCATGTCCCAAACATGGTCTTACACTGGATCTCATATCTCGAGTTGATGCCATGTCCCAGACATTGTCTTACACTAGCTCTCTTCAAATGCCACTGCCATGTCCCAAACATGGTCTTATACGAGATTGTAAGTCGTGGCCGATACCATGTCCCAGACATGGCCTTACGCTAGCACCTGTATCCACGCCAATGCCATGTCCTAGACATGGTCTTACACTGGTTAGCACATATCCGTGTCGATGCCATGTCCCAAACATGGTCTTACACTAACACGTAACGAAGCCGACGCCATGTCTCAGACATGGTCTTGCACTAGCTCTCGTATCAACCCTAGTATCACAGCATGAATATCCAGTCTATTCTTAAGGATTCGACCGGTTTCTATCATACAGGTTCTCATCATATCATTATCACAAATCATAATTTCTACTCATGCTCGACAATTATTCTCATACATAACTCATTTTTACAATTCATCATTTTATACGAAGACAATGATTTCACGCATAACTATAGTAATGTTGTATTATTTACCTACAACTTACCTCGGTACACAAAATGTAGATGACTAGTTCGAATCAATCTACAAGCTTGGTTTCCCCTGGTCAAGGTTCAGGTCACGTACTTCTTGATCTATAACAATCAAAATTCATCTATTTAATCACTACTTTAATTTAAACAATCCAAAATTCACAATTTGGAAAAATGACCATTTTGCCACTAGACTTTTACAAAATGACCATTTGCCCCTAGGCTCGAAAATTGATTTTTATCGAATTTCCTTACTAACCAAGCCTAACTGAAAGCTTTTTACTCTTATGGCAGCCTAGAATTCCCATTATTTCACACAAATATCATCAACTTATCAAACTTTACAAATTAGTCAATTTGAGGTGTTTTCCATGAACACCTCTTCACAAAACTTTTTTATTTAACAACTATGACTCATTTTCCTCCACAAAAATCCAGCAAACAACACTTATACATTCATGGTGAATCTTTAAACTTCCAACCATCCTACACAATAGTCCCCTCAATACATAGCTCATGCTACAAGGGTCTCAAAAATGCAAAAATTATCAAGAAAGGCCTTAAGAATCACTTCCTTGCAAGGATGAAAGATAGCTAAAATTTTTTACCTTCAAAAACCCTTAATGTACAGGTATTTTCGGCAAGGAAGAAGAAAGAACGAAAAAAAAATGAAGCTAGCCTTAGGTTTAATATTTAATTTGTAATATCTCACCTAACTTTGACTTTTCCACCTCTTTTTCTCACCATGGCCAACCAAGCTTCTCATAATGGCATCTATTTTCCCTTTAAAGGCCCCTAATTAAGGTTCTCTATCAATTTAGCACCAATTACTATTAAAATCAAACCTTTGCTCTAACGCCCCAAATCTCAAAACCTTATCTTTTATGCTTTGAGGTTGACCTTGTTAGTTAGCAGTGTCGGAATATTAATTGTAGAGTATATAAAGGTTATTGGAAGCTTTAGGAATAGGGAGAACCTTAGGATAAAATTTTAATTTTTAATTTTTCCTTTTAGGAAACCCTAGTGGATGGTGGAAGGTCTCTTAAGAAAACAAAAGGGGAAATGGATCATAGTTGGGCCTCTACCTCAGTGGCAAAGTAGCGCCACTTGGGAGTAAGGGTGGCATCATAAGCAGTAGGAGAGGTCCAAGGTTCGAGGCTTGGAGAGGTTATTTTGAAAGCTTTTATTTTTGCAGTAGGGAAGTAAGGTAGTGGCGTTAGGGTGGAATCTGATAGGGAGTGTTCAGGAGAGAATTTTAAAGTATAGATAAGGAGAGAAAATAGGAGATTAAAGAGAAGAAGTGATGGTGCCGAATTGGACTTTAGGGAGGGCTAGGATCGGCTATTGGCTATTTAAGGGGTGCCAAATTTCATAGTAGGGTTTTCTTTACTTTGCTATAGCTTCTTTTTCTCCCTTCCTCTTGCCAAATTCTTCTTCTCCCCTTTGTTCCATCTTTGCCGAATTTTCCCTTTGCCATTTAGCCATCCATTGTTTTGCTGAAACCCTTAGTAGTTCTTTTATTTCTCTTAAAAAGAGAACCGAATACTCGTAGTTTTCTCCCATTGCCGATTTCTTATTTCTCATCTCTTAAAAGCTAAAACCCCTAATGACTCCCTTCTTCTACTAAAAAGCTGAATATCCCTCTAAGGCCTACACCATTGCCGAATTCACTAATAACCTCCTCCATCACAATTAGCTGCTAGCATCCTTTTCTTCTCAAGATTTAAACGCTGATCCTCGTCAATGGCTATTCATCTATTCCAGTTTTTGGGGTAAGTGATCTTAATTCTTGGTTATATGGCCGAATAGCCTCTGTTAGGTTGAAAGGTAACTTAAATAGATACTAGTCACTTAGTTCTAGTCTTTAACAATTTGGTTAATGTAGATCTCAGAACGGTAGCTAGGAAAAGGCTAGAAAAGCCGAAGGTGCACGTTTAAGCTATGGTAAGGCTTCGAGATTTGAATAAGTTATAGTAAGGTATGTATTGATTCGAAAGTGGTTTTGATTATAGGACAAGGCTGAGGATAGTGTAGTACGGGTCATCAATCAGGTGTGTACAAACACTACACACACGGCGAAATGGCAAAAGCTGAAATCTCGAAATCCCGAATGGGCCTGCCGAATTTATGGGCTCAAATTGGCAGAATTGTGATATGAAATTCTATGATGAAATGATATGCATGAATTGTATGATTGGATTATGATTAGGCTTAATAGGCATGATTGGGCTATATGGGGTTGTAGGAATGCATGTTAGAGTTTAATGGACCTTAGGCCTAGTTAAATGGACTCTCAAATTTCATAAAACTTAACCAAGTAATAAACATGTCTGTGGACAAGTCAATAGACTAAGGTGTGGCAATCGACATATGCATGTTTAAGATTGGATCATGGAAGAGCCTGGTACTTAAGCGGTCCGAGTGACCCACCTCCTCTTCTCTTGAATCCTACTTGGTGCATAGTGTCCGTTCACCTTAGCCGCGAGGACTTGTTGATGGGCCAAAATCCATAATTAAAATTTGTACCGTTAAGGAATTACGAAAATACCCTCCTAAGGTAGAATTACGAAAACACCCTCCTAAGGAAGAACTACTGATACACCCTCGTAGGGTAGGAATATCGAAATACCTTTGTAGGGTAGATTTACAAAAATACCCCTGGATAGTGAAATGACCAAAATACCCCTAAGTGCTTAATATGTGGAAATGTGTGAAAATGTGTATGATGCATTCATAAATTGTATGTTGCACTTGGGTGGGTTTTGATGATACGGAGGAAGTGATTTGAGGATCGCATAGTCGCTTGACAATCGTGGATCCACCGTAGACTTTTAAGCTACTGAGTAGCTTTGCTACACCGTATATATACAGTAGCCTTGCTGCAACATGAGTAGTACCACTGTGTATGCCACCTTTGGAGTGTAAGGATGGGTGGGTTGATATTTATATCCCCACAGGAGTGTAGGGCTGGAAGGGGGAGTGCATGGCTAGATTTAGGATGGGTCATTTGCATACATGTAATTCTAATATGATATGAGGTCAATGTGGGCTAAGGCCTAGACCACCAATATTGTTAGGGCTTAGGCCCAATGTGATAATTACATATTGCTTTGATTGCCAAGGGTCGTACACACTGAGTTGTGAAACTCACGCCCTTATTATTAATATTTCAGGTGACACACAGTAGACGGCTCGACGCGGGAGAAGACTCGGAGGCAACCACACTACAAGTTTCTTAGGAATTTTAAATATAATTTTATTAGGTTTTTTATGATAATTATTTCCAATCTTCACTGTGATGTAATAAGGCTATGTAACTCCGATTTCACTATCTACTTGGGATTTATTTTGTTATTATTTTATTTAATAAACACGTTTTTTATATTTATTTAATTAAATTCTTTGGTTTTTAACTAAGTGAATTCTTACCAAGCTTACTTTATTTTGAACTAAGCCCTTAGTAACAAAATCGTTTTTGAAAGCAACTCTTCATGTGACATCACCGGATTTGGCCATAACATCTGGTCGGGTCTAGGGTGTTACATTTAGTGGTATCAGAGCCCAGTTGCAAAACTCGGGCTGTGAAATGGGCCTTAGATTTTGGGTTTTTTAAAAAATAAGTAGATTAAAAATGTTTTGCAGGTTTGTTGAAGTGTGGTTCACCGAGCCCTCGACGTCGAGCTAAGTAAGTTCTTCTGTCATTACAGTGATTAAATTTCTGAATTGCACTTTGATAGTGGGCTACTTTAAACAATAGGTTCTTAGAGATTTAAGCCCATAGGAAACTTGAGCCTGTAGTGGAATCACAACGGTGAAATGACTTTTAGATTATTAATTGCTTAAGACATAAGCTTTAAATAGTGGAATTATGAACTAAAGTTTCATAAAACTCGTTAATCTAGAAATATGCAACGATGAGCGTTAGAAGAGGTGGAAAAGGTCGTGGTAGAGGTCGCGGAAGCGTTAGGGCTGAGTCGTCTGAGTCAGGCCACATGCCCAATGTTCGCGCAGAGGAAACACCGGCCTCACCAATGGCAGAGGTGGAGCGTTATGAGCGGGCGGTCGCTACGGAGGATGCCTTGTCACAGGTTATGTTAAGGATCTTGGAAAGGGTCGATGAACCTAATAATGGAACAGGTAATCGTGGGTCGACCCCGGAGCTACTTCAAGCTAATGGGGTAGAGATCTTTAAGGGTGTGGCTGGAATGGCCCCGAACGTGGCCGTGTACTGGTTGGAAGCCACTAAGAGAATAATGGATGACCTAGATTGCTCAGCAGAACAAAAGCTAAAAGGGGCGACATCTTTACTAGGGGAGGAAGCGTACCAGTGGTGGTTGACCGTAAAGGAGGCAAACCAACCAGAGCAGATTACCTGGGAGTTCTTTAAGTCGGTGTTTCAGGGAAAGTATATTAGAGCGGGATATGTGGATGCTCGAAGGAAGGAGTTTTTGAACTTGACTTAGGGGAATAAGTCAGTAGCAGAGTATGAGGCTGAGTTCCTACACCTTAGTCGTTATGCTAAAGAAATAGTCGCAATGGAGTATGAGCGGTGTGTACGGTTCGAGGATGCTTTAAGAGACATCCTTAGGGTGCTCATAGCTCCACAGAAGGAGCGCAACTTTGCAACCTTAGTGGAAAAAACAAGGATAGCAGAGGAAGTGAAGTGTACGGGGTGACTCAACCGAGAAAAGGAGAAGAGCAAGCATAAATAGAACGCGAAAGCTGTTGGGGCTAGACAGAGGCCCATAATGAGGGCCAGGGTGAATGAGCATATTAGAGTTGAGGCCCCTGTTGCTGCAGTCAACTTTGGGAGACTGCCCTGTGCTGTGTGTGGGAAAAAGCATGTGAGAGAATGTTGGCAGAGAATAGGAGCTTGTTTAAGTTGTGGATCCTTGGAACGTAGGATTAGAGAGTGCCCTAGAAGGCCAGATCATGTACAAGTCGATGGCAGGGGTGATAACCAGCCATAGAAAGGTGATATTCAGCTGCAAAGAGGTGGTCCAACACCCCCGAAGGGCCGTGGTCAGGGTAGAGGAGGTAATGGTATAGGTCGTGGATGGGGTGCACCGGGCAGAGGGGTAGGATAGGCTGAGGCAAGGCAGCCAGCCTTAGTTTATGCTGCTCATTGCAGAGAGGAAGGAGATGCTCTAGATGTGATAACGGGTACGTTTCTTATTCGTGAGTTACCTTTTATTGTGCTAATTGATGTGTGGTCAAAGTATTCATACATTGCATACAATAGGACTGAAACCTTAGGGGATGTGTTTGAATGTGTTACGAATGAGATGATGGTGTTAAGTCCTTTAGGACAATCGGTGAAGGTTAGTAAGTTGTTTAAGGATGTACCATTGGTAGTTTAAGGGAGTACCTTTCTAGGGGATTTGATAGAATTACCCTTTGGTGAGTTCGACCTCATCTTAGGTATGGATTGGTTGTCAATGCACCGAGCAACTTTAAATTGTGCCGTGAAGTGTATGGTGTTAAAAACCATGGAAGGTAAGGAAGTGGTGGTGATTGAGGAGTGACGTGATTACCTGTCGAATGTAATTTCGGCTCTAAGGGCAGAGAAGTTGGTTAGGAAGGGCTGTAAGGCCTATTTAGCTTATATCAGTGATGTGGAAGCCAAGACTGGTACCGTTAAGGATTTAAGAGTAGTAAGGGATGCCCCTGATGTTCTTCCAGAGGAGTTGCCTGGGTTACCCCCTGTTAGGGAGGTGGAGTTTGGAATAGAGCTGTTACCTGGTATGGCACCAGTGTCCATTGCACCGTATAGGATGGCATCGAATGAGTTAGGGGAATTGAAGGCCCAAATTCGAGAGTTATTAGACCGCGGGTTTATTAGGCCTAGTGTGTCTCCGTGGGGAGCACCGGTGTTATTCGTGAAAAAGAAGGATGGGTCCATGAGGATGTGCATCGATTATCAACAGCTAAACAAGTTAACCATTAAGAATAAATACCCTTTGCCTAGGATAGATGACCTTTTCGATCAACTTAGGGGAGCCTTAGTTTTCTTGAAGATTAACTTGCGTTCAGGGTATCATCAACTAAGGGTTAAAGAAGCAAATATACACAAGATAGCCTTCTGAACTCGTTATGGACACTACGAGTTCTTGGTAATGCCGTTCGGGTTGACAAACGCACTGGCAACTTTTATGGATCTTATGAACTGGGTTTTTCAACCTTATCTAGACCAGTTCATAGTAGTATTCATAGACGATATCTTAGTATACTCGAGGATGGAAGATGATCATGGTGCACACTTAAGGATTGTGTTACAGATTTTAAGGGAGAAGCAATTGTATGCTAAGTTTAGCAAGTGCGATTTTTGGCTGAAGGAAGTTATTTACCTAGGACATGTGGTCTCGGCTAGAGGGATTATGGTTGATCCCCAAAAGGTGGAAGCGGTGTTGGATTGGAAGCCACTTAGGACAGTGTTGGAAATTCAGAGTTTTCTAGGTTTGGCAGGGTATTGTAGGCGATTTGTGGAAGGTTCTCACTGATTGCAGCACCCTTGACCAAGTTGCTCTGGAAGGGAGTGTCGTTCGTGTGAACAAACAAACAGCAGGAAAGTTTTGAGAAACTTAAGAAGGTGCTAATGGAGGCTCATGTGTTGATTCAGTACGGTTTACAATGATGCATCATGCGTGGGCTTGGGCTGCATTTTGATGCAAGAAGGGAAGGTGGTTGCATATGCATCGTGTCAGCTTAAGGTTCATGAGGAGAATTACCGAACCCATGATTTGGAATTGGTGGCAGTTTTGTTTGCCCTTCAGGTTTGGAGACATTACCTATATGGGGAAAAGTGCACTATCTACATGGACCATAAGAGTTTGAAGTACCTCTTAACTCAGAAGGAATTGAATCTGAGGTAGCGTAGGTGGATTGAGCTATTAAAGGACTATGATTGCTCGATCGAATATCATCCAGGCAAAGCGAATATGGTGGCAGATGCCCTAAGTCAAAGAGTTATGTTGGACTTGAGGGCAATGTTCGCTCGGTTAAGTTTGTATGATGATGGTAGTTTGTTAGCTGAGTTACAGGTGAAACCGTTATGGATCGAGCAGATTAAGGCTAGACAGCCTCTGGATGAAACCTTGAGTTCTCGATTCAAACAAGTTGGGAGTGAAGTGTCAGATTTTGGATTGAATGGTGATGGGTTGTTGTGTTTCCGTGGTAAGATTTGTGTGCCAAGGGATAATGAGCTAAGGAAGTCTATACTTCGAGAAGCGCATAGTAGTCCCTATGCTATTCACCCCGGTCGCAACAAGATGTATCGGGATTTGTGAGAGCTATATTGATGGCCAGGGTTAAAATGTGAAGTTACGGAGTTTGTGGGCAAGTGTTTGGTGTGTCAGCAGGTGAAAGCGGAGCACCAGCTTCCATCAGGGTTACTCCAACCGGTTAAGATTCTGCTATGGAAGTGGGAACGAGTCACTATGGATTTCGTTAGCGGGCTACCCTTGACGCCTACCAAGAAGGACTCTGTGTGGGTTATTGTGGATCGGTTAACTAAGTCAGCCCACTTTATACCAGTTCGCACCAACTACTCATTACAGAAGCTAGCTAGGTTGTATGTAGCAGAGATTGTGAGGTTGCATGGAGTTCCGATTTCTATTATATTTGATAGAGCCCCTCGTTTTATATCTCACTTCTGAAAGAAGTTGTATGAAGCACTAGGTTCAAGATTGAATTTTAGTACAGCATTTCACCTTTAGACTAACGGTCAGTCGGAGAGAGTAATTCAAGTTTTGGAGGATATGTTGAGAGGGTGTGTAATTGAGTTTCGAGGTAGTTGGGAGGATTACTTGCCATTAGCTGAATTTGCTTATAATAATAGCTATTAGGCAAGTATAGGAATGGCACCTTACGAAGCACTTTATGGGCAAAGATGTCGTACTCTGACTTGTTGGACTGAGTTGGGTGAATGACGAGTGTTGGGTCTAGATTTGGTGGCGGACTCCGAGGATAAAGTAAAGTTGATTAGGGATCAGTTGAAGGAAGTGGCGGATAGGCAAAAATCGTATGCTAACCTCAAGCGAAGAGATCGAGTATGCAGTGGGGGAGTTGGTTTTTCTCAAGGTTTCCCCGTGGAAGAAGGTGTTAAGGTTTGGTCGGAAAGGCAAGCTAAGCCCTAGATTTATTGGGCCTTATCAAGTATTGAAGCGAGTCTGGCCAGTTACCTACCAGCTGGAGTTACCTTCTGAACTGAGCCAAATACACGACGTATTCCATGTTTCAATGTTAAGACGTTATAATTCAGACCCTTCTCACATCGTGTCGGTCGATGAGATCGAGGTTAGACCTGATCTAACTTTTGAAGAGGAGCCGATTCAAATTATTTATCAGGATGTTAAAGTACTAAGACGGAAGTCAGTCCCTTTGGTTAAGGTACTTTGGTGTAACCATAGTGCCGAGGAAGCTACATGGGAACCTAAGGAGACAATGCAGTGACAATACCCTCATCTGTTCAATCAAGGTAAAATTTCGAGGTCGAAATTTCTTTTAGAGGGTAGAGTTGTAACGCCCCAAATCTCAAAACCCTATCTTTTGTGCTTTGAGGTTGACCTTGGTAGTTAGCAGTGTTGGAATATTAATTGTAGAGTGTATAAAGGTTATTTGAAGCTTTAGGAATAGGGAGAACCTTAGGATAAAATTTTAATTTTTAATTTTTACTTTAAGGAAACCCTAGTGGATGGAGGAAGGCCTCTTAAGAAAATAGAAGGGGAAATGGATCACAGTTGGGCCTGTGGCTCAGTGGCAAAGTAGCGCCACTTGGGAGTAAGGGCGGCGTCACAAGCAGTAGGGGAGGTCCAAGGTTCGAGGCTTGGAGAGGTTATTTTGAAAAGTTTTATTTTTGCAGTAGGGAAGCAAGGTAGTGGCGTTAGGGTGGACTCTGATAGGGAATGTTCATGAGAGAATTTTAAGGTATAGATAAGGAGAGAAAATAGGAGATTAAAGAGAAGAAGTGATGGTGCTGAATCGGACTTTAGGGAGGGCTAGGTTCGGCTATTGGCTATTTAAGGGGTGCCAAATTTCATAGTAGGGTTTTCTTTACTTTGCTATAGTTTCTTTTTCTCCCCTCCTCTTGCCGAATTCTTCTTCTCCCCTTTATTCCATCTTTGCTGAATTTTCCCTTTGCCATTTAGCCATCCATTGTTTTGCCAAAACCCTTAATAGTTCTTTTTTTTTCTTAAAAAGAGAACCGAATACTCGTCGTTTTCTCCCATTGCCGATTTCTTGTTTCTCATCTCTTAAAAGCCGAAACCCCTAGTGACTCCCTTCTTCTACTAAAAAGCCGAATATCCCTCTAAGGCCTACACCATTGCTGAATTCACTAATAACTTCCTCCACCACAATTGGCTGCTAGCATCCTTTTCTTCTCAAGCTTTAAACACCAATCCTCGTCAGTGGTTATTCATCCATTCCGGTTTTTGGGGTAAGTGATCTTAATTCTTGGTTATATGGCCGAATAGCCTCTGTTAGGTTGAAAGGTGACTTAAATAGATATTAGTCACTTAGTTCTAGTCTTTACCAATTCGGTTAATGCAGATCTCAGAACGGTAGCTAGGGAAAGGCTAGAAAAGCCGAAGGTGCACAGTAAAGCTACAGTAAGGCTTCAGGATTTGAATAAGTTATATTAAGGTGTGTATTGATTCTAAAGTGGTTTTGATTGTATGACAAGGCTGAGGATAGTGTAGTACGGGTCGTCAATCAGGAGTCTACAAACACTACACACACGGCGAAACAGCAAAAGCTAAAATCCCGAAATCCCAAATGGGCCGGCCGAATTTGTGGGCCCAAATTGGCAGAATTGTGATATGAAAATCTATGATGAAATGATATGCATGAATTGTATGATTGGATTATGATTGGGCTTAATATGCATGATTGGGTTTTATGGGGTTATAGGAATGCATGTTAGGGTTTAATGGACCTTAGGCCTAGTTAAATGGACTCTCAAATTTCATAAAACTTAACCAAGTAATAAACATGTCTGTGGACAAGTCGATAGACTAAGGTATGGCAACCGACATATGCATGTCTAAGATTGGATCATGGAAGAGCCTGGTACTTGAGCGGTTCGAGTGACCCACTCCTCTTCTCTTGAATCCTACCTGGTGCATAGTGTCCGTTCACCTTAGCCGTGAGGACTTATTGATGGGCCAAAATCCATAATTAAAATTCGTACCGTTAGGGAATTACGAAAATACCCTCCTAAGGTAGAATTACGAAAATACCCTCCTAAGATAGAATTACGAAAATACCCTCCTAAGGTAGAATTACGAAAATACCCTCTTAAGGTAGAATTATGAAAATGCCCTATAAGGAAGAACTACTGATACACCCTTGTAGGGTAGGAATACCGAAATACCCCTATAGGGTAGATTTACAAAAATACCCCTGGGTAGTGGAATGACCAATATACCCTTAAGTGCTTAATATGTGGAAATGTGTGAAAATGTGTATGATGCATTCATGAATTGTATGTTGCACTTGGGTGGGTTTTGATGATACGGAGGAAGTGATTTGAGGATCGCATAGTCGCTTGATGACCGTGGATCCACCGTCGGCTTTTAAGCCACCGAGTAGCTTTGCTACACAGTATATGTACAGTAGTCTTGCTACAACGTGAGTAGTACTGTAACGCCCTAATTTTTGGGATTTTTCAGGATTTTGTGATTTTTAGTGAATTCTAAAATTTTGGTGTTCTGGATACTGAAATGGTGTTTAAATATGTTAGTGGGCTTTTAGCGGGCCCAAGCCTAAGTTAGAACCCAGTAAAATATCAAGTTTGGATTTTAAGTGAAAGGGGACTTGGTTAAGTGGGCTTTTAAGAAAAACTTCGTAAATTATGACACAAATAGGGCCTTGGTAAAGTGGCAAGTTGGCGCCACTAAACTCTTAAAAAAGTGGCATGTGGATGACGGTTGAGAGCCTGAGTTCAAGCCACAAGGTAAGCAAATATACTTTTATTTTTGGGCATGTGCCAGGCATGTGATAGAACTTAAGTGGAAATTCGACTAGGGCCTTGGGGAGGTTGGGCCGATTACTTTAGTGGTATTAAGGTTAGTTCTTTTCTCTTTTTTTTCCTGTCATGACAAATTAGGGTTAGCCACCAAAGTGAACAAAGAGGCAGATTTCCTTTTTCCTGTGCTGATTTCTTCTTCCTCTCCTCCTCTCATTTATTCTTTTCTTTTTTGATTCTTTTTCTTCTCTTTTCTTCTTCCATTTTTCTTTCTTCTTCTTCTCTTCTCTAGCCGAAACATCTCTATCATTCTACCCATCCTCTCTTTCAATTCCATTCTTCTCAAACCACCATAGCCGACTGCCATAAAAGCCGAAATCTCGAAAATTACCTTTTGCTACCGATTTCTTTGAGCCGAATTTTCCCTATTTTCTTCATCTGTGGTGGCCGATTCTTTCATCCTGTGAACCCTTAGTATTTTTCGGCAATCTAAGAGTTGTCGTAATCGATTGTAGGATATCGTGGGAGATCTTGTTAGCAGTCGTCGCGAATCAGGTGTGTATCGAACACCCTTCTTTAGTTCAAATCAACAAAAGCCGAAAAGCAGAAATGCCAAAGTTCTGGCATTTTGTGGGCTTGTGAGTATGCGAATGCTCATAAGATAGTTGGAAATCGTTGGATCTAAAATCGCAAGTGGTGAGATAGTTATACGTGTAATTTCGTGTTCTTCGGTCATTAGGCCTTGATGGGCTAAAAGTGGGCCCAATGGGCTTACGGGCCCGTATAGTTGAAAATGAGTAATTAACGCATACTGATAGACTGTAGTTCAAAATTTGTTAAACTGATAAATTGATCATAAAATCTAAACTAAATGGGCTTAAGTAGCTAATGGACACTGTAGGGCCCATTAGGGGTTTTAGGGCCCAGTAACTTAAAATTGTTAAAACGAGTTAAATAACTACTGAGACAAAAGTTAGGTTATTGGAGACTGAAAGATGCATAAAAACCCTAAGAACTGATAAAATTACTGAAATACCCTTAGCGACGAGAAATTACGATTTTACCCCTAGGTGCAGAATTACCGTTATACCCCTAAGGCTTGATTTGACTAAATTGCATGTGTTACTTTTTTCTGTTCATTACATGATTATCTGTTGCATGGAACTGGGATATTGATGGAGGAAGTACTGAAAGTGGCTTGACCACGTACTGGAGGCTTTGCCTCAACTTACTGATATCTGAGCAGCTATGCTGCAACTGTGGAGTGTAGGGCTGGGTGGGTTGAGTTATTCCCCACATGGTGTGTAGGGCTGTGTAGGGCTTGTATCCATGTTAATATCTGTTCTATTCTGAAATGGGCCTATGGGCCGCACTGTTATCTGAAAAGGGTTGAGGCCCAGTATACTATATCTGGAAAGGGCTTCGGCCCAGTTAAAACTGAGACTGGATCGGGCTTAGGCCCAATGGGCTTGAGCTGACTTGGGCTTAGGATGGGCTTTCTATACACACTGAGTTTCCAAACTCATCCTCCTTCTTCCATCTATGTAGATGAGCCTTAGTTGGTGGGCTTGGAGCTGGGAGGGATTCAGAGTGGCCACGAAGATTAAAATTCTGGTTTTCAATTAAGTTTTATTTTTAATTCATTTAATTACCATATTTATTTTAGATTATTTTATTATGTTTTTGGGTTGTAATAAGGCCGCTCTATTATTTTCATTTCAGGTTTTTAATTCTTTACTTATTGCGTTTGTTGTTAACTTAAGATTAATAGTGTTTAAGTTGTTTATGAAATCGGATAGCTCTAAGGCGCGTTTTTATAAAAGTTACTTGTTTTCAAAATAACATGGTAAACGAACATTTTCAAAACCAAACGCAAATTCCAAAAGTTAACAAAAGTCACGTTTTTAAATAAACCTTTAACGATCGGTAATAAATAGGATATTCATTAAGTAAATCGAGAATTTCCTTTAAAACATCAATAACAGTTTTTGCAAAGCTCACCCCAATCTTAGTAACTAGGTTAGTTGTAGGTGATGTGGCACATCGGATTCGGCTGTAACGTCTGGGCCGGGTTTAGGGTGTTACAAGTACCGCTGTGTGTGCTACCTTTAGGGTGTAAGGATGGGTGGGTTGATATTTATATCCCCACAGGAGTGTAGGGCTAGAAGGGGGAGTGCAGGGCTGGATTTGGGATGGGTCATTTGCATACATGTAATTCTAATATGATATGAGGTCAATGTGGGCTAAGGCCCAGACCACCGATATTATTAGGGCTTAGGCCCAATGTGATAATTGCATATTGCTTTGATTGCCAAGGGTTGTACACACTAAGTTATGAAACTCACGCCCTTGTTATTAATATTTTAGGGGACGCACAGTAGACGGCTTGACGTGGGAGAGGACTCGAAGACAGCCACACTACAAGTTTCTTAGGAATTTTAAATATAGTTTTATTAGGTGTTTTATGATAATTATTTCCAATCTTCACTGTGATCTAATAAGGCTATGTAACTCCGATTTCACTATTTACTTGGGATTTATTTTGTTATTGTTTTATTTAATAAACACATTTTTTTATATTTATTTAATTAAATTCTTTGGTTTTTAACTAAGGGAATTCTTACCAAGCTTACTTCATTTTGAACTAAGTCCTTAATAACAAAACCATTTTTGAAAGCAACCCTTCAATGTGACATCGCCGGATTCGACCATAACGTCTGGGCTGGGTCTGGGGTGTTACATTTTCCCTTTATGTGATTTAGTCATTTTCCCAATTAAGCTCTCTATCGCGTAAATTAATTCACCAAAATTTTCATGCACTTTTATAAAAATGCTATAACTCTTAAAAAAATGCTAAAATAATTTCTCCAACCTTAGGTAAGTGATTTCAAAATCACTATTCCAACTAAGCCCAGTTTCGAGCTATTACAGACTTCATAAGCCAATCCACTTCTATCCAAACAAGATTTGTCTTGGAGGGACTAAGAGGTAGCCCTAAAACAAAGTCCATAATGATCCTATCTCATTTCTCTTCTAGAATTTCCAAAAGATATAGTTTGCCCGATGGGTCTTGATATTCAGCCTCCACATTTTGACAAGTCAGACACATTGAAACATACTCTAAATTTATGTGCAATTCATATGCTTGAAAATCTACTAACCTACGCACAAAAAATTAATAGTACAACTATGATTCAAATTAACATAAAATTGAATATACAAATGCATACAATTAAGTTAAGTTTATTTCATACGAAATTTCATGTCATTCATCTCAACTACTTCAAATTTTAAGTAGCATATCCATATTTTCTTAATTTCAGATATCGTAAAAAAATCTTCAAGTCTATAAGTTCGATCTTGATCCATTAGACCTCGGGGTTCGTTTTCAACTCAAATCGTATAGCATAGAATTTCACATTTCCAAAACATTTCATTTCATTACCAATTAACCAATTCATGTATTTTTAACCCTATTAACCAGACACGAACTTGATGCAGATACACAGATCCGTCATCCAGGGTTGTCCAGCAACGATGATGCTAAAATAATATATAGTACCATTCTGAACTACCCGACAACAATGGTTTTGCTCAACTCGATCAATCTTCCACCCCAGATTGCCCATCAATAATGACTTAAAGCATAACATCTACCACCTCGGATTGCTTAGCAATGATAATTTAACTCAGTACTCTAAACCTATGGCATGCCAACTATATCCAGGACAATTCGAATAGTTAATAGCATAACAAATTCTAATTTCATTATTTAATCCAATACATAATTTAACATGCTAATTTAATCATCACTTTATCAATTTACACAATATAACAAGTTCCAATTTAGTTTCATACCAATTGCATATTTCAAGCAAGACATAAAATTTTCTATTTTATTCAATTTAGCCCCTAGTTTGGGATTCAATCCAATTCACATCAATTATGCTCAAGAGGCCTGTAACACCTGAATTTCTAATAACAAGAAATTAGGAACGAATAATGGACTAAATTGA
Organism: Gossypium stocksii; assembly: GCA_020496765.1. NCBI lineage: Eukaryota > Viridiplantae > Streptophyta > Magnoliopsida > Malvales > Malvaceae > Gossypium > Gossypium stocksii. The sequence continues at coordinate 34,807,429 of CM035623.1, read as the reverse complement.
AAGAAACTGCTAGCTGATAGCTGAAATTGGAATAAAAATGAAAGCTGGAAACCAAATTAGACATGGTTGGGATCCAATTTCAATTCAGTTAAGGTGGAACCAACCGGTTTGTTAGTGGGAAGTATAATAATTAGTGATGCACAACTCTTATAAGTTTGGAAGAAGAGCGGAAAGGGTTATAAATAACTGGGAAACGACTTCCCATGGATGATTTTCTTCCTAACCTTGTCTCAATTTCTCTCGTTCTTCATCTTCTTCTATAGCTCGAAGGAGTAGCTAAGGAAGGTTCTGCATAGAGCAAACTTCATGAGAATAAAGCTGGAATAGTAGGGAAAACAGTAAGTGGGTAAGGTTCCTAAACTTTCTATGTACATAAGAGTTAAGAAATGATGTTAAGGATTTCTAAAATTGTCTTAAGGGTTTTACATGTTTTTGGAAAAATGGGTTTAAGTTAAGATATTCAGTATAACTCATGGTTTTTGGTTGGAATGCTTAGCTACTATTAGGATAATAGAAGCTCTAACATTCGAGAAAGCTAAGCTATGGGAATGAGAAGGACTCAGGTGAGTTCCTAAAACTCCAAACCTATTGTTATGGTTGCGCTATTAAATATGCCATGTTTTCATAAGCATGATAATATAATGATACAGGCATGCATTACATGTTTGTGGGAAAAACCTTCATTGAATAGATGAAGTTAGAAAGGGAAATGAGGGGAGAACCTTTAGTTACCACCTTGGGCAAAGCTCCAAACCTTGCGAAGGGAACCCTACGGTGTTTAAGCATCAAGGTTAGGTGGTGTAAATGAGACTATTGGAGGAAGATTAAGGAAAGGAGATTATGGAATGGTATTTACTGGGACGGCGGTATCGACTAGTCCTTCAGGGTGACACTGTGACAACTGTATACGGTGTAAAACCATAGATGAAAGATGCTATTGTAGTCTGGTATGAAGTAAGTAGCGTAAGACCATGGATGATAGATGTCATGGCGACATGATACACGGTAATGATATTTGCATAAATCCATGGATGAAAGACGCTATAGTAGCAAGGTAAACTATATAAGGTACGCGATGTAAGACTATAGATAAAAGATGCTATGGCAACTAAATATGATGAGTAAGACCGTTGATGAAAGACTCCATGGCATCCATAAAGAGGTGGTCCAGTGAGACAGTAAACATGAAACAGAGATAGTCTATCAGGACAATAAACACAAAATAGAGATAGTCTGCTAGGACAATAAACACGAGGTAATTCCGCAAGGACAGTAAATACGGGCAAGTCTATTGGGACAAGAGAAAAAATATAGTTGTGAAGGGTATAAGTCCATAGTTTGGCTATGGCACCCTGTAAAGTCTGCCAAGACACCCACACTAAAAGAAAACTTAGACCTCAAGTGTAAGGTACAAGTCTGTACAACTAGTACGGGAAACTTCGTAATAGGGGAAAGAGTTAAAAGAAAGTACGAGTTGTGGCAAGCAAACTTTGATTACCAAAAGTAATGAAAGCCAACAAGGCATGAGTGAATTCCCATGAGTGATGGGAAAATATAAGTTATGCCGGAGCTACCTAATAATGGAAATACAATAGGAGAAATTATCCAAGGATCGTAAAAAATGATATGAAATGAAGAGCCACCAAGGAGAGCTCAATGAAGCTATACATGAGAAGCGTATCTCATAAGGATACTGGAGGATGTATACACAGGATAAAGGTTCTGCCCAAGGGACAAAATGTCTATTAAGACTATTCCTCATTGAGGAAAGTCTAGTGCGGGTACATTGTAGAAAAGGTAACTCTGTAAGAAGGAAATGAGTAAGTAATATGGCAGAATTGCATATTGTAGGAATGATAAACTATGGGTTTGCCAAAGGGGTGAGACCTACTAAAGGTCAGCACGTTATTGGAACATCAACAAGTCATTTTGGATTAGTGTATAGAAAGATAGAGTCCGCCAGCGACTAGTCCGATCGTAGAAGTTCACTAAGATAGGTAAGGCTTACGTATCATTGGGCAGAAAGACAAAATAAAGCTAGCATAGAGGTAATATAGTGGAAAATAGGCACACAGTCAAGTTAGATAGAGGACAACATGTTGTATATGGTGCCTTAACTGAAGTATTTTCGTCAATATACACTTGTAATTTTTTTGAACAAATTGATTAATAAATTCATTAATTAAATTAATATACTTTGTATAGTTTCCCTTACTTGGTTTTTACACGCAAAGTAAAATGGAAGCAAATGTTGCTCATTCGTTATCTAAATGTTTAACTAATAATAAGCGATATTACATGGTCGAATCGTAGTATAGAAAGAAACTTGTATTTGTAGACCAATCTAAACATGTCCTTATTTTAATCGAAAATGAGAAAACCAATTAAAAGACTAATATGTCGTCTATTAAGTCCAATTGGGAGATGCCTTGTCTTGTGCATTAGAGTAAATGACTCCAAGAAGATAGAGATATAGATGTGATTGACTAACTAACAGTACATTGGACAAGACCCAAGCAGAATAGATCCTGAATCTATTTATGGATTTATTCACTTGTGACGTTCATAGTGTGGCATACCTAAATCCTGAGCAGATTGCGGACTATGTATGCATTACTCATACACTTTGATCTAAGTAAAGGCCTGAGTACAAATAGATAAGAAACCAAAAGCCAATATGTTATGTGTACGACTTTTGTAGTATGTAGTGCCATTCAAAATAGTGAAATTCATAGCCCAAAAAATGGGAAATGACATCCTCTCATTGACCTTACATAGTTGATGAAAAGTAAACGTGGCTACAAGTCGTTCTTCTTTGTGATGGATGACTTGATCACTGTTTGATAGTGATTGACTTTTCATGAAGGAATATGTAATGGTCACTATGAGATAAAATAGGATCATATTGGGAGAATGAATACTATCCCAAAGAGATCAAGGATATCCTATGAAGGTAACACACTTATGACAAGGTCATTGGACGAGTATTGAGTAGTTGCTTTCGTAATGATATGTCATTGGGGAGAGCTCAGTCACAATACTATTGTAGAATGACTTTGTGACTAATTGAGTTTATAATTAATAGGTGAAAAGTCAAAACTTTATTATAAATCATTTGAGTCTTAACTACATATGTTCAATTGGCTCCTTCGCTAGCTCGTTAAAACTAAAAATGAATTGCGTGTTTGAATAGAAATGAATTAAATGAATTGGAAAAGAGAAATGGGAAACAATTAAGAGTGATTATCGTTTTCTCTGAAATTGAGAAATGAAATCATTTGGAAATGAATGTAGGTTTCAAAAAATGGAAATGAAAATAAAAATTATTCATTTTCAATCCTATATGGATTACTTAAAAAATGATATGAAAAATGAGTTTATGTTTTTGGAATGTTTTGAAGTCTGAAAATGAAAATAAATCATTCAATCATGGTGAACATATAAGGTTGTGAAATTTTGAACATATTTTCTCAAAATTTTACTAGAGCCAAAATCTTCAAAAATTTTGCTATGGGTAAAATAGGAATGAGAAAATTATTTTATATATTAATATTAAATTTTATTTTGAGAAATAGAAAAACTGAATCTGGTTGGATCACATTATAGAGTACTAGGTCAAAAAAGCCTAGGAAGTACTTGTAACAGCTCGAATTAGGGGCTAAACAAAATAGTGGTTTCAAAACCATGAATCTGAAGTCTAAAATATTTTTTCGATTGAGTTTTGACGTTTATTGGGTGTTTGAATAATTATGTGAAATTTTGGTGCATGAATTTTATTGTTTGTATGTCCAATTTGATAGGTTGGATTAAATTGCAATAGGTGAAAAATATGGGTTTTAATCCATCTTCTATGGTAATTAAACCATTTAAACCTTGTTTGGACAAAAATGCCCAAGGAAGGGTGGAATACTAAAGATTTTTAATGAAGGGCATTTTGGTCTATAGTTAATAAAAGAAATAAAAAGGGAAAATAAGGCCAAAAATGTGTCCATACTCTTCTTCCCTTGGCCAAACCTAGCAAGAAGCCATAGCTAGGGTTTCTTTCAATTCCAAGCTTGATTGTAAGTGATTTCTAGCCCCATTTTTAATGTTCTTCGTACTTTTGAAATACTCGTAACTTGCTCTAGCTATTTCTACCACCATTTCAAGCTAGGGTTGATGTTTAAAATTTTACCCATGTATGACATGCATTTATTTTAATGGCTAGTGGTGGAATATGACAGTATAAAGTGTGATGAACAACTTTTACTAGGTGATTTTTGGTGAAAATTGTAAAAAGGACTAAATATTAAAAGGTGAAATGTGGTGTGCATAAATTATGAAATAATGGAAATTGGGGACTGTTACAAGAGGAAAAATGGTTTGGCTAGGCTTGAAATGAATGAAAATTGAATGAGAATCATAAACCGAGCCTAAGGACTAAAGTGTAAATTTGAGAAAGTTAAGGGTCAAATTGCAAAATTTGCTATAGGAAGATTTTGGGCTGTTTTGAATAATGTAGTGATTAAATGAGCTATGTTATAGATCAAAAAGATCGAGGAATAGACCTTGACCGAGGTAAGGGTAAGGTTTCGGACTAAATTACAAATTATCGCATTTTGTTATCGAGGTAATTTTATATGTAAGTAATACATCGATTTTAATCCCATAAATATAATTTATTGTATGTTATGGATAATGTTGCATAACTTCTATGATTTGGTAGATTATGGAAATTCGATGTTCCTACTTGAACCTTCGGAAAAACGAAAGAAACAGATAATGTGTAGCTAGGTCACATGTATGTTTCCGAGGGTAGGACACCATGTCTACAAGAGAGCTACGAGATGCTAAGTGGTAGCTAGGTCACATGTGTTATACAGGGTGTATACCATGTGTGCAAGAGAGCTACAAGATGATAATTTCTTGAGTAGCTAGGTCACATGCATAATACTGGGTGTATTCTATGTGTACACAAGAGCTACGGGTTTAAAATAGCTAGGTCGCATGTATGTCATCGAGGGTACATCATGTGGACACGAGAGCTATGTTATATGTAGCTAGGCCACATATGTGATTACGAGTGTTGGACACCATGTAGACACGAGAGCTACGAGATTTAATGGCTAGGTCACATGGGTGATACTGAGAATTCACCATGTGTACACGAGAGCTGGATTATGTGTTGGTGGAGCTATGTGCTTAAACCACCAGGTATCAAATGTTATTCCGAAGGGTTCAACGGGAAAGCTTACTAAAAGAGATTTATGTGGTTATGTGGTGTATAAGTGCAGGTGTATTCATGAGCCAGTGAAAATGTGGGCTAGTGTATATGTGTGCATGGGTGCATGTGAACTTAGGTTTATGTAATGATGTGTTTGGTATGTATATAATATTGGTAAGGTTATGTGGTAAGTTGATATGTGCCGATATGATTTTGGTGATTAAAAGAGTTGGTATGATGTTAATTATTTGCATATAGACTTACTAAGCTTCTTAAAGCTTACCCTCTTTCTCTTTTTCCTTGTTTTATAGATTAGTAAAGTTGACTCAGAGATCGAGAAGCATCGGAGATCACCCACACTATCAGCAACATTCTTTTGGTATTTTAATAAGTACTCTTTTGGACTATGGCATGTATAGGGACTTAGTGGTGTTGTAAGTGTCATGTTGGTTTGGCTATATTGTGGCAATTGTCTTTTGATAAGTCATTTTGTAATTAAGGCCATTTGATATGGCCAATGATGATATTAGTTTTTACATATATCCTTATGAGGTAATTCACGGAATGTTTGGTGTACTTGTGTGTGGATGAATTGAAATGGATGATTGATGGTTAATTGAGGTTATTTAGATGCCTAAAAATGCATATGGTATGTGGTTTTAAAAATGGTAAATTTTGTATGTGTTTTGGGGCAAAGGATGGCTTAGAAAATAGCCTAACTTAGGGCCAGACGGCTAGGCCCCATGGCCATGTATGTAGGGCATGTGAACTTTGCATGAAATTTATAGAGAATAAGGACGTCACACGGCCTGGTCACATGGGTGTGTCCTATGGCCGTGTGACCAAAATTGCAAGCTGACTTCATAAACAGAAAACCCCAATTTTTCACATGGAGTGAGAGCACGGGCGTGTTGAGGCCATGCGAAGGACACGGGCCAAGGACACGAGCATGTACTTGGCCGTGTGAAAACCCCTGTAGGTTCGAAATGAAAAATAATTTTCCAGTAATTCAACAGGGATTGAGGACACGAGTGTGTGTGACTACACAACCTGCCCACACAGACGTGTCCCTGTCTCACACGGGCATGTGCCCTATTTTTTACCTAAATTTCAAAAAATTTTCTAAGTTCTCAATTTGGTCTCGGACCACTCCCAAACTGCGTTTTGGGCCCCGTAGACCCATTTTAAGCATTGTATGATATACTAAGGAAAAGTTTTAATTTTGAAAGAAATTTTATGGCTCGACTTTGTATGATTGGTTGTGTTATCGTCTGATAATGCCTTGTACTCGGTTCCAACGTCGAACCTGGCTAAGGGGTGTTACAGTACTCGTAATTGGACTCGATGTGATAGAGGCCCTAAAACCCATCATGGACATTAAGGGGTTGGCAACCCTTGTAGGAATAAACCACTAGAACTCAACAAGGGTTTTATCTTCTCTTCTAATAAATAGATGACACCGTTAGAGCTATTAAACAACTTTGAGAGATTTTTAGTCTGCCAAAAAATAGAGAGAATTTATTTTCAACAATTACATATATTTTTCCGTAATAACAATTTTACTGGTTTCTATTAATAAGAGAAAAATTTTGTTTTCACCCCAAAATAAGAGAACTTTTCTAGTTTTGTGTTTTGATTCAATTGGTTCAAAGCTCATACTCAAAGCAGTTCGTGGTATGAGAATAGCAAAGAAGACCATTTGTTTGAAAGCTAGGAACAACAAATGTTCGCTAAGCCAAAAACACAGGTACGAATTTGGTTAAGGTTTATTGCTATAAATATAACAAACCAGGTCGATTTTTAAAATTTTAATTTTTTGATGTGCAAGAAAATCATTTTCAAACTGAGATTTTTCCAACACAACGAACACTTTGTGTAAGGGGAAACGTGACAGGAAGGAAAGATAAGATGTACGGATAGGTTTAGCTGATATGGTGAAGTACTTAGGATATGGCCAAGTGAAGCAGTAAGGCATGGAAGATCAAGTGGAGTTTGCCACCCTGATAAAGAACACTTACCTTGGGTGAGCAGGGAGTATTTATGTTTACTTATTTTTCATTGTTTACCCTCATGTGAAGGGGCTTATATATGAGGCAATGAAAGAACTTACTAAGTTCAATCGAACTTATCAGTGGTTGGCTTATGTTCGCAGGACTTGTGAGGTTGATCAAGGACTTGGAAGAGGGACCAAGCTAAATGTTGCTGAGAGTGGGGATCGATGTTGGATCGAGTCATGCACATGGGAAGAGAGTACTATTGGAAGCTTCACCTCAAGATTTATATTTAGAGAAGCCAGACAGCATACTTAGAATCTAGATCTTTAGGCAAATAGTCCTTAGCTAATTGTTACGAATTTCTCTACTTATAGTTAGATTTGAGACAAAATTCGTGAGGGTTTAAACAATCAGTGGCTAAGGCCTTAGTGGTAAGAACTCATATTATTGATTTATTTATTAGATTAAATTAATTTAGTCTGTTTATAGTAGCTAAGTTAGCAAAAATCAAGTATAGGTCTTTTGTGACGCTTCATACTCGGATTCGTAGGATGGGTTGGGCTAAGGGTGTTACTGCAATAGCCTAATTTAGACCCAACTTGAAACAGTAGTTTTGGGACCACAAATTTGAGGTCAAAAAATATTTTAATATTATTTTTGATGCATACGATATGTGATAGAGTATGTATGAAAGTTTCGAGCGATTATTTTATCGTTTGTGTGATTAATTTGATAAAAAGACTAAATCGCGTAAAATGCAAAAGCTGTGTGCTAGATGTTAAAGTGCTTTAATGCTATGCTTTGGGAAATGTGAGGTCCTTATGTTGTAATTGGACCATAGTTAGTGGAGATAGACATAAATGGTCAGCCACTAAGTGAAATTTTAATGTTTTAATGAAGGGTATAATGGTAAAACATGAATTAATGTAATAAAAATTAAAACAAAGTTGAAAATTGCTTTATAATTTGTGTTCTTCCACTGAAATATCAAAGAAAAGAAAAAGAAAAGAATGAGCTAGGGTTCGGCACCTATTTGGCTTAATTGAGGTATGTTTCGAGCTCGATTTTTACTGATTTTTACATTTTTGAGATCATTGCTAAGTGCTCTAGCTAGCCCATGTCTTGATTCATGAAATTGATGATGTTTTCATCAGATGATGCTGATGAAAATTAAGTGTTTGATGGTTGATAAACATATTTTGTATTGAGATTTTTGATGATTTTGCTTAATGTGGGCTAAATTGTGAAAATGAGAATTTGAGGGGCTAAAATGTGAAATAAACAAAATATATGGGCTTATATGTGTTAAAGGAATATTCGGCCAAGCTTTTGTGTAATGAAATTTTGTGAATTTAATGTATTTGTGAATTAGGGACTAAAGTGTCGAAATGTGAAAATATGAGGGCTAATTTGTATAATGCCCTAAATATGTATCTTTGTATTGAATTGAATGAGATGTGAGATTGAATGGTTGAATTTAATTGTATATAGATTAAGAGAGGAGAAATTCAGATTTAGATCGAGACAAGAACAAAGTACTCGATTGATCGACTAGTTTCGTCGTAACATCGTCCGAGGTAAGTTTATGTATAATACATGTTACTTAATGATATTTGTATATGATGTAAAGAATAGAAATGTGATAGTGAGGTTGAATATGTGAACTTATGAATTGAATGTACGAGGCACTAAGTGTGCAAATATTAAAATGGCTACGGCTACTGAATATAGCACTAAGTGTGTGTACGTGAAACAGTGTTGGCTGAATTGAGCACTAAGTGTGCGATACCGAGATAAGTTCGGTTTAATATAATGGCACTAGGTGTGCGATATTATTATAGCTTCGGCTAGATATCAGGCACTAAGTGTGCGAGTTCAGAGATTGCATTAGAAACAATTGAATGAGTTAATGGTATTGAGCATTGAAGTGATAAATGTAATAGCTAAGTACGAGATTGTATTGATATGTACAGAACCTATGTGGTTGATGATGTTGTGTAACACCCCTCACCCAAGTCCGATACCGGGATTGGGTACGAGGCATTACCGGACTTACGATTACACGATCACTCAATTTTGACGCACGAATTCCACAAAAACTTAAAACTTTTTAATCTTATTCAAAACACTCTGATTATGGGCTTACGAGGCCCAAAAGACTCTTTGGGTATGATCCGAAATGCAACAGGAACTTTTCAATCACTTAGAAAAATTCCACTTAAAACAGCACACGCTCGTGTGGGATAGGGACACATCCGTGTGGGCAGGTCGTGTGATCGCACACGCACATGTCCCTAGCCCGTGCGGAATTATTTTTCATTTTGTACCTACTAGGGTTTTCACATGGCCGAGAACACGCCCGTGTCCTAGGCCATGTCCTTCACACGGCTGGCCACATGCCTGTCTCCTAGCCCGTGTGAAAAATTTGGGGTATCTTGTTTGTGATGACATCATACAATTTTCGTCACACGGCCAAGCCACACGCCCGTGGGCTAGGCCATGTCTATCACAAGGTCGAGACACACGGCCGTGTCTCTACCCGTGTGTTTACTACTAGGAAATTTAATTTTTCATGCATTCAGGTGCAGCAGACACACAGCCTATCTACATGCCCATGAGGCTGACCGTGTGTCACACACGGCCTAGACACACGCCCGTGTGCCTACCCGTGTGGACAATTATAGGCTATTTTCCAAGCCAATTGTCACCCTGAAAACACAACCAACACAACCAATTTTTGCCAATACATAGTATGACAAAAAAAAACATCCAAACATCCACATTTCGACATCCACATACCATAGTATACCAACCATACATAAGCATACTCATCCATACACATTATACACCTGCTATGCCACTTGTATCAAAGAGATTATCACACTTTAATTAGGAAACATTCAATCATATGTGGACCATAGAAAATGGCCAAATACCATAACGTTAATGACATCATTTGACCCCAAGAACTATGACATATAACAAAACATTAGACCATCTATACATGCCATAATCTTAAAGTTCAATGACAAAATACCAAAATGATTGTTGATAGTGTTGATGGAATCCCATTGATCTCTGAACCTCAGCTTAGCTTGACAAACCTATAAGGGAAAGGATAAGAAAGGGTAAGCTAAATAGCTTAGTAAGTCTATATGTAAATGAATGAGCAATTGAGACCAATAATACAATTTCTAAGTAAGTAAACTTTCTTTGCTATATTGAGATTAAGATTATAACTTACTCAATGGTCTTACCACATAAATCAATATATACCTAAGCACTTAGTACACATATCATATTTCACATAACCTGTACATGCACACACTTAACATGCGGTCAAATCTTTTACAAACATTCACATTTTATCGTTTTGGATCAAATACCCATTGAACCATGCGGAATACTAAAGGATACATGGAAAAGGCACAAGTGTGGCACATAATGTAGCCGAAGATACCACATATCACATATCATATAAAAGCTCAATAATGAGCTATTCACGAGTCTGCTCATACAAGCTGACGGTGTAGTCGATACTACTCAGTGCTACTCACACAAACTGACAGGTATCCGCAACAAATACAAGATTACCTAGCCACTGGTAGTCGAACTAGACCAGGACCCAGAATCACATAAATGATTGATCACACACAATAGTTTCCTAGTGACATGTCACTTGTATCCTAGTCGATTCCTAAGGCTTAATTGGGTTTTCCTCATTTATTGATTTATTGATTTATTTGTCAATATACATACTCACATATAACTCACATACCATCATAAGATTACAAATATTAGAATAATTAAGGAAATTAATCAAAATATCAATATAACATATTATTTACACATAAACTTACCTCAAGTCAAAAACGCAATCTTTATCGAATTAATCTGAGACCTTGCCTTTTCCCCTGTCAAGGTCGTTTCTTTTTCGTTCTTGATCTATAAAACCAAATTTAGCTCATTCATTACACACATTACTCAATTTGACACAAAATCATCCTATGGCAATTTTTACTATTTTACCCCTAACTTGTCAATTTTTAAAATTTAGTCCCTAGGCTCGTAAAATGAAATGTATTTATTTTTCTTCATTACCAAGCCTAGCCGGCCCTATTTCTCTCTTATAATCGCCCACAAATTTCAATTTTCCGCAATATATGCACATATTTTACAACTTTTTCATTTTAGTCCCTAATTGCATTTTTAGGAAAAATCACTAAGCAAAAGTTGTTTACTACACATTAAACTTTCATTTTCTACCAATAAACATCAAAATGCATTCATGTCACATATGGGTAAATTTTCAAACATGAACCCTAATGCAAATTAATGGTAGAAATAGGTAGTCCAAGCTTCAAGGATTTCAAAAATGTAAAGAAAATTAAAAACGGGACTAAATTGCACTTACTTGAAGCTGGAAAAAGTTGAAAACCCTAGCTATGGAGGCTTAGAGAATTTCGGCACTTAGGGGAAGAATATGGACACATTTTTGGCTTATTTTTCCCTTTTTATTTCATTTAACAACCAAATGACCAAAATGCCCTTAATAGCTTGCTTTGCAAATTTTTCCTTCCATCGGCATTTTTGTCCACTATGCTATAAAATGGTCTATTTTCCAAATAAGGACCTCAAATTTATGAATGAAATTCAATTACACACTAAATGCTTCTAGAACTCATATTTTGAAATTTTTGCAATTTAGTCCTACCACTCAATCGAGCACTTTATCGATAAAATTTATTTACCAAATTTTCTCTCATGCATTCAATCACACAATAGACCTTAAAACTTTATCGAAATAAATTTTTCTATGTCGAATTCGTGGTCCTAAAACCACCATTCCATTTAGGCCCTAACTCAGACTGTTACAACTCTCACCCCTTAAGGGATTTTCGTCCCCGAAAATCTTACTAGTGAAAAGATGTGGGTAATGTTTTCTCATGGTCTCCTCTAATTCCCATATAGCCTTTTCAATGCCATGCTTTTGCCATAATAATTTCACTAAAACCACATTTTTGTTTCTTAACTGTTTCACTTCTCGGGCTAAGATTTTGATGGGCTCCTCACAATAAGTCATATCCGGCTAAATTTCCACTTTGGTCGATGAAATCAAATGTGATGGGTCAGAATGATAATGTCGTAACATTGATACATGAAATACATCGTGAATATTTTCTAGGTCCGTTGGTAAAGCCAATCGATATGCCACTGGTCCGATCCTCTCCACGATTTCATATGGTCCGATAAAGCACGGACTCAATTTGCCTTTCCAACCAAACCTCAAAATCTTTTTCCATGGAGACACTTTCAAAAACACTTTATCACCCTCTTAGAACTCGATCTCTTTTCTCTTCAAATCTGCATAAGACTTCTGTCAATCCGAAGCAGTTTTTAAACAATCATAAAATTTTCTTCACCTTCGTTTCAGTCTCTTTAATCAAGTCAACCCCATGAATTTGTTTTTCACTAAGCTTTATCCAATACAGCAGATTTTCTTCCATACAATGCCTCATAATGCACCATTTGAATACTCGATTGATAGCTATTATTGTAGGCAAATTCAACCAAGCGTAGATATTTTCCCAACTACCTTGGAACTCCAATACACAACATCGAAGCATATCCTCGAGGATCTAAATTACTAGTTCAGATTGACCATCTGTTTGTAGGTGAAAAGTAGTATTAAAGTTCAACTTGGTACCCAAGGCTTCTTGCAACTTTTTCCAAAACCTTGAGGTAAATCTGGGATCTCTGTCCGAAATGATTGATAATGGCACTCCATGCAATCATACTATCTCGGAAACATATATGTTAGCCAACTTATCAAGGGAATAGTCGGTACACACTGGCATAAAATAGGCTGATTTGTAACCCGGTCAACCATAACCCAAACAGCATCTTTCCTACTTGACGACATTGGCAATCCTATCACAAAATCCATAGTGACTCGATCCCATTTCCATTCAGGAACCATAATAGGCTGCAATAGGTTGAAAGGTACTTGATGTTCAGCCTTCACTTGTTGACAAACTAAACATTTCGATACATATTCGAAAACATCTCTTTTCATGCCGAGTCACCAATACTGTTTCTTCAAATCATTATACATCTTAACACTACCCAAATGGACAGATAAACAACTGTTATGTGCTTCATGTAGAATCTTCTGAATCAACTCAGCATTTTTCGGTACACATACTCTGTCTCGAAACATTAAGCAATCATTCGATCGAATCTGAAAATCAGTATCACTATCTCCTTGACACTGAGCTCTCTTTGCTTACAACTCGCTATCATCTTTTTGGGCTTTACAAATTTGTTGAATAAATGATGACCTAGCTCTCAACTCGGCCAAAATTGAACCATCATCGGATAGGGCCAACTGTGTATTCATATTCCTTAATGCAAATAATGATTTCTGACTCAAGGCATAAACGACCACATTTGCCTTTCCCAGGTGGTAGTCAATCACTATCTCATACTCCATTATCAATTCAAGCCACCTTCATTGCCATAGGTTCAATACTTATTGTAACATCAAGTACTTCAAACTCTTATGATAAGTGAAAATCTGACATTTCTCACCATACAGATAATGACGCCAAATCTTCCAGGCGAAGACAATGGCGGCCAGCTCTAAATCGTGTGCCAGGTAGTTCTTCTCAGGGTTTTAATTGCCTCCAAGCATAAGCCACTACCTTGTCTTCTTGCATCAACACGAATCCAAGGCATTTAGTGACGCATCACTATAGATCACAAACTCTTTCCCCGACTCAGGTTGCACAATACTGATGCCTCAATCAATACTGTCTTTAACCTTTTAAAACTTTGCTGACACTTTTCAGTCCATTCCAACTTAACATCTTTTTGCAATAACTTGGTTATCGGAGAAGAAATCATAGAAAATCCCTTTATGAAGCATCTATAGTATCCAGCCAAACCTAGAAAACTTCTAACTTTTGATACATTTTTCGGTGGCTTCCAATCAACTATTGCCGAGATCTTTCTTGGATCCACTCGAATGCCATCTCTTGAAACAATGTGGCCCAAAAATTTGACTTCACTAAGCCAAAATTCACTTTTACTAAATGTGGCATACAACTGTTTATCTCGTAAGATCTATAAAACCGTTCTCAGATGCTCGGCATGTTCAATCTCATCACGAGAATAAATCAAGATTTCATCAATAAATACCACTACGAACTTGTCCAAATATGGTAGATAGATTCAGTTCATTAAATCCATAAATACGGCTGGAGCTTTAGTTAAGCCAAATGGCATCACAAGAAATTCGTAGTTACCATACCTTGTTCTGAATGCAGTTTTCAGCACATCAGATTCTTTCACCCTTAATTGGTAGTATCCGAACCTCAGATCTATCTTTGAAAATATTGTCGCCCCTTTTAATTGGCCAAATATTATTGCCTATAGTCGATACAAAGTCTCATCGACCCATCCTTTTTCTCTACAAACAACACCGGAGCACCCCAGGAAGAAAAAATAGGCCTTGCAAACCCTTTTTCTGTCAACTCTTGTAGTTGTACTTTCAATTCTTTTAGCTCAATTAGAGCCATTTTATAGGGGGCTATAGATATCGAGGCAATCACCGGCAACAAGTCGATAGCAAACTCAATTTCTCTAACAGGAAGGATACCTGGCAATTCCTCAAGAAATACATCCGAGAACTCACAAACCACTAGCACTGTTTCCACTTTCAATTCAGACTCCTTTGTATTCAATACATAAGCCAAATACACTTCACAACCTTTTCTCAAACACTTCTGAGCAGTCATTGATGAAACCAAAGCAGGCAATCCACTAAACTCGTCTATTTCAACTAACGACTTTCACCATTTTCACACTTTAATTTAATAACCTTCTGTCTGCAATTCACTTTAGCATCCTACATTGATAGCAAATTCATGCCGAAAATAGCATCAAACTCATCAAATGGAAATAGCATCAGATCAGCTAGGAAACAGTGACCGCAGATCACTAAGGGACAATTCTTGCAAATTTTGTCAATAAACACACTCTTACCTAGAGGGTTTGACACCTTAATCACAAATTTGGTTGACTCTATAGGCAATTTCATATCATTCACTAATTTCATGCAAATATAAGAATGCGTGGACCCGAGATCAACTAGTGCAACTATATTAACATCATAAAGAGAAAATATACCAGTGATTATATCTAGGGATGATGCCTCTTCCCAGACTCAGATAGTATAGGTTCTTGCAGGCGCTCTGGCCTCCGATCTTGCAACTGAATCTCTAGCTATGCCTTTGCTACTAGCTCCCTCTTTCACGTTTTTGATAGGCCTCCCTCTAGCAGGTGCATTACTCAGCTTAGCACTCCGAGTAGTCTCTTTCACTACCACTTTAAGATAATCTTTGATGAAGTGATCTTGGGAGCCACACTTAAAACAAGCTCCAGTGGCCATCCAGCACTCACCAGGATGTCTCCTACCATAGTATCGACATTCAGGGTTATTTGGCTTGACATTACCAACACTAGCTATCGAGGTGGTCTGAGCCTTAGGACCTGTAATTTGTTTACCACGAGTTCTACTTGGATTCCTGGCGAAAACAGTCGAACGGTTTTGTACATTTCTCACTTTCTTAGATGATGGTTGAAAAGACTTATTTATTGATCTCTTTTTCAAATCTCTAGCCTCTGAATCAGCTCTTCTCTTTTCTTTACTTAATTCTTCAGCTTTACAGGCACAGTCAATGAGCACAACAAACTTTTTTAGTTTAAAAATCCCCACATACAATTTGATGTCTTCATTTAGGCCGTCCTCAAATCTTTTATACATGATTTCTTCTGTAGAAACACATGCCCGAGTGTACTAGCTAAGTCAGACAAATTCTAGCTCACACTCGGACACTATCATTCGAACTTGCTTCAGCTCCAAAAATTCCTTTCACTTCTGATCAATAAAGCGCTCACTAACATACTTCTTCTGGAATTCTACCTGGAAGAAGTCTCAAGTAATTCTTTAGGTAGGCACGACCGAGACTAGCGTCTTCCACCACTGATATGCTGAGTCTCTCAGAAGAGATACGACACACTTTAAACACTCTTCGGGTGTGCAAGAGAGTTCATCAAATACTTGGATAGTGTTTTCAAGCAAAAATTCTGCCCTCTCAGGGTCATCATCAACATTTGCTCTAAACTCCTCGGCCCTATACTTACGAATATTTCTACAGGAGGCTTACTCATTCTTGTCACTTCCACACCTTGTGGAGCTACTGGAATCAATTGAGGAATAAGAGGAGGTGGGAGAGGTTGGGCATTCAAATTCACCCGAATGAAATCTATATACCATTCGCTCATTCTACGGAGACAGGATTCCCGGGCCTCTTCTCTCCGACTAGATTCCATATTCCTACTCTCAGGTCGAGTGGTCCCTTGAGCGAGAGCCGACACGTTACTTTCTGCATCATCAGCCACTGTCAGGTCAGGATCAATTTCCTATATAAAAACACAATTTATGTGTTAGAAACCATCACACTATCATTATTCACAATTATGGCAAGTATAGCTAGACTCTCACACTTGGTATGTTAGTCCAAAGATCGACTAAACCATAGCTCCGATACCACTAAATGTAATACCCTCACTCGAGTCCAATACTGTGATTAGGTAAGAGCCATTATCGGACTTACGATCACACAATCACTCAATTTCGACTCACGAATTCCAAAAAATTTTAAAACTTTTTAATCTTATTCAAAAAACTCTTATTATGGGCTTACGATGCCCAAAAGACTTGTTGGGTAAGATCCGGAACCCAACAGGAACTTTTCAATCACTTAGAAAAATTCCACTTAAAACAGGGCACACAGCTGTGTGGGACAAAGACACGCCCGTGTGGGTGGGGCGTGCGAACACAAACGCCCAAGTCACTAGCCTGTGTGAAACTATTTTTCATTTTGAACCTACAGGGGTTTTCACACAACCGAGCACACGCTCGTGTCCTAGGCCGTGTCCTTCCCACGGCTGGGTACACGCTCGTCTCCTAGCCCCTATGACAAATCTGGGGTATTCTGTTTGTGACATCATCATACAATTTTTGTCACACGGCCAAGCCACACGCCCGTGGGCTAGGTCGTGTCTATCATACGGTCGAGACACATGGTCGTGTCTCTAGCCGTGTGTTTACTACTGGGAAATTTAATTTTTCATGCATTCAGGTGCAAAGGACACACGGCCTATCTACACGCCCATGGGGCTGACCGTGTGTCACACACGGCCTAGACACAATCCCGTGTGCCTATCCGTGTAGACAATTATAGGCTATTTTCCAAGCCAATTGTCACCCTGAAAACACAACCAACACAACCAATTTTTGCCAATACATAGTATGACAAAAAAATACATCCAAACATCCACATTTCGACATCCACATACCATATTATACCAACCATACATAAGCATACTCATCCATACACATTATACACCTACTATGCCACTTGTATTAAAGAGATTATCACACTTTAATTAGAAAACATCCAATCATATGTGGACCATAGCAAATGGCCAAATACCATAACGTTAATGACAATATTTGACCCCAAGAACTATGACACATAACAAAACATTAAACCATCTATACATGCCACAATCTTAAAGTTCAATGACAAAATACCAAAATGATTGTTGATAGTGTTGATGGAATCCCGTTTATCTCTGAACATCGGTTTAGCTTGATGAACCTATAAGGGAAAGGATAAGATTACAAATAGTTTCCTAGTGACATGTCACTTGTATCCTAGTCGATTCCTAAGGCTCAATCGAGTTTTCCTCATTTATTGATTTATTTGTCAATATACACACCCACATATAAATCACATACCATCATATGATTACAATTATTAGAATAATTAAGGAAATTAATCAAAATATCAATATAACCCATTATTTACACATAAACTTACCTCAAGTCAAAAATGCAATCTTTATCGAATTAATCCGAGACCTTGCTTTTTCCCCGGTCAAGATCGTTTCTTTGTCATTATTGACCTATAAAACCAAATTTAGCTCATTTATTACACAAATTATTCAATTTGACACAAAATCATCCTATGTAAATTTTACCATTTTACCCCTAACTTGTCAATTTTTACAATTTAGTCCCTAGGCTCGTAAAATGAAATGTATCTATTTTTCTTCATTTCCAAGCCTAGCTGATCCTATTTCTCTCTTATAATCACCCACAAAATTCAATTTTTCGCAATATATGCACATATTTTACAACTTTTTCATTTTAGTCCCTAATTGCATTTTAATGAAAAATCACTTAGCAAAAGTTGTTTACTACACATTAAACTTTCATTTTCTACCAATAAACATCAAAATGCATTCATGTAACACATGGGTAAATTTTCAAACATGAACCCTAATGCAAATTAATGGTAGAAATAGGTAGTCCAAGCATCAAGGATTTCAAAAATGCAAATAAAATTAAAAACGGGACTAAATTGCACTTACTTAGAGAAAGAAAAAGTTGAAAACCCTAGCTATGGAGGCTTAGAGAATTTCGGCACTTAGGGGAAGAAGATGGACACATTTTTGGCTTATTTTTCCCTTTTTATTTCATTTAATAACCAAATGACCAAAATGCCCTTAATGGCCTTCTTTGCAAATTTTTCCTTCCATGGGCATTTTTGTCCACTATGCTATAAAATGGTCTATTTTCCAAATAAGGACCTCAAATTTATGAATAAAATTTAATTACACACTAAATGCTTCTAGAAATCATATTTTGAAATTTTTACAATTTAGTCCTACCACTCAATCGAGCACTTTATCGATAAAATTTAATTACCAAATTTTTAGTCATGCATTCAATCACACAATAGACCTTAAAACTTTGTCAAAATAAATTTTTATATGTCAGATTCGTGGTCCCGAAACCACCATTCCGTTTAGGCCCTAACTTAGGCTGATACATGTTGTGTGTGACGTAGATGAACCTAAGTGGTTGGGCATATTGTATATGAAATCAATGAATCTATGTGATTGATTAATTGAGTAAAGGATAGATGAATGAACATGTTTGAATGAAATGGTTTGAGTAGAAAGGTTTATAATGATTTGTGAATAATAGAAAGGTCTTGAAAATGAGAAAGAGATGTGGATGAGATTAATTAATGAGTTATATTATGCTATGTGCTAGTTTAATTATTTGATTTTATTAAATTGTTAAATTAAATGTATTATATTACGAGCTTAGTAAGCATAAAGCTCACTGTGTGAATGTTTACTCTATTTTACAGTGTTATAAAGTTAGCTCGGATCCGGGGAATCATCAGTGGCTAAATCACACTATCAGACTTCTATTTTGGTATATTTTGGAAAGTGTATTTACTAAAGTATGGAATGTATAGGCTAGGAGTAATGTGGTATGTTTTGAGAAATATAATCTTACCATGAGATTTGGCATGATAATGAATGTGATTTTGGGTTGATTTTGGTGTGTACTTTGTGTTGATAAATGGTATATTTTGGTGTTTGTATATATATTGCTTACTAATGAATGTGATAAGTTGGAGTAATGATTTTGTATGAAATAGGGAATATGGTATGTGATCTTGATAAGTTTTAGTATGAGAAATGAATATGAATTTGGTTGATTATATCATGCTATGAATGATGTGTAAATTGATGTTGAAATTGGCCTAAAATGTGGCATATTTGATATTGGTATGATGTTTATAAGTTCAAGAGAAATGGGGTGTGAAATATGGCTTAAACCAAGCTTATTTTCTTGCCACAGGCCTGAGCACACAGGCGTGTGTCTCAACCGTGTGACCTCTGTTTTGTAACTAATTTGGACAGTATAACATATAGGCTGGACACACGGGTGTGTCTGGTGAACGTGTGGCCAACTCAGGATCACACACGCACCGGACACACGGGCATGTCTAGTGACCGTGTAACCTAGTCAATGTTGCACATGGGCTAAGGTGAGATTTGAGGCACAGCCGTGCAAGATACACGGCCTAGCCACACGGGCGTGTGCCTTGCTTTAGAGGAAAAATTTTCTAAGTCTCGTAGAGGTTTCAAATCTTATCGGTTTAGTCTTGACCCCTTTCTAATGTATGATTAAGGTCTCGCAGACCTTCTAATGGGACCATATGGTTGTGAATGACTACGATATGATGATGAATGATGTATGTATGTGAAATGATTTTATAGTGATATATGTTGATCGGTAAGGCCTCATAACCCTAATCTGACGACGGATACGGGTTAGGGGTGTTACATTTGGTTGGTATCAAAGCTACAGTTTAGTCTATTCTAAGACTAACATAGCGTGTGAGACTCTAGCTGTACATGCCACATATATGAACTGTGATAGTGTGATGGTCCCTGACAGCTAAAATGTATTTTTCGTATAGTAATGATCCCGATTGAGCTTTAGCGAATGATGTTCAAAGTAATGCGCCTGCTCTGTAACATCCCAATTTTGGGCCTAGTCGGATAGTGGTTTCGAGGCCATGAATCCGACAAGGAAAATAATATTTTTATTATATTTTTATGATCTACAATTTTACAGAAATATTTCATGAAAATTTTGTTTGAAAATTTTAACGTTTGGGCACTCAATTTAGTCAAAAGGACTAAATTGTAAATAGTGCAAAAGTTGAGTTCCATATGTTAGAAGTGTCCAATTGTTATGAAGTTTTAAATTGAAGGTCCTTAAGTAGTAATTAGACCATTGGTTAAATTGTTGGACAAAAATGGGCATGAATAAGACAAATTTGAAAGAAAAGTCTTTAAGGGCATTTTGGTTATTTAGTAATTTAAAAGAATTAAAAAGGGAAAATGAAGCAAAAATTTTCTCATCTTCTTCCTCAAGGCCAAATATAGCATGGAGAAACCATGGCTAGGGTTTTTCAAGCTTCCAAGCTCAATTGTAAGTCCGTTCTAGCCTTGTTTTTAATGATTTTTACGTTTTTGAAATTCCAGTAACATGATTTCTCTATTTCTACCATTTATTTGAGCTAGAGTTTGATTTCAAAAATTGACCCATGTTGAATAATTGTGTATTTTGATGAATTATGGTAGATTATGCATGTTTATAGTTAGAGAAACGGTTTTTACCGAGTGATTTTCGACGAAAACGTCCAAAAGTTATAAAATTGGTCATAAGTGTGAGTTTTAATGAGAATTGTGGGCTGCCATATTTATGAAATGGTTCAGCTAGGCCTAAAATGCACAAAAATGAATAAAAATTTATTTCCGAGCTTTGGGGCAAAAGTGTAAATATGTAAAAGTTTAGGGGCAAAAATGTAAATTTTGTAAAAATATGTTTTAGGTCCGAAATGATTAGTACATTTATTAAATAAGTGAAATATGATGTTTTAGATCCCAAAAAACGAGATTTGGACCTAGAACAGGAGAAAAATTGAAAATCGGGAAAGTTGGTCAAAATAGCCGTATTGGTATCGAGGTAAGTTCATGTGTTTAATAAGCATTTAATTAAGCATGTTTGAATGCTAAATTGATATATTAGTTATAAATGTTTTAGTATTTTATTATTATGCAATTGTTGCCATTATTATTGAGTTATGTGACTGACCTTGAAAATTTTGAGCAAGCATGTTTTAGCTATGAGTTGCCAAGGCATTGATATTTCAAAATCCATGTTTATAACATGGCAACTAAGGAAGAATTGACAGAAAAAGACCATGGTTGACCCATGGCAACATAAGATAAGGATACCAAGTAAGACCATGCCAAGGCATGGCATTGGTGAGTTTTACAAGGCAAGGAAATCATGTAAGACCATGTCAAGACATGGCATTGATAAGTTACTATAAGGCAAGGATCCCATGTAAGACCATGCCAAGGCATGGCATTGGTGAGTATATATGGCAAAAATCCCATGTAGGACCATGCCAAGGCATGGCATTGGTGATTACATAAGGCAAGGATCCCATGTAAGACCATGCCAAGTCATGGCATTGGTGAGTACATAAGGCAAGGATGCCACATAAGACCATGTCAAGACATGGCAATGGTAAATTTCAAAATGAAAGGTACTTGAGTAATCCAAAGAGTAAGTCAAAGAGATGGCAAGGTAAGATCACGAGGAAAGAGCACAGGTATGTACATAAGGCTTATTGATATTGAGGTTATACGTTGATGATATTAAAAGTATTTTAATGAGTATATTCAAGTATTAAATAAGTGATAAGTTTTCAATTATAATTATGATGCTTTGTGACATGATTAGTAATATGCCTATATATTATGAGAGAGTATTAATGTGTTAAGTGAGATGTTGCAGGTACATAAGTAAGCTATTAAGTAAGGTATTTTTTTTTTATTCCAACCCTTTGGTAAGGTTACGAATAAGTAAGATGGGAAAGTAAGAACTTAACATTATTTATGCAAATTATGAAAGCTTAATAATAAGCTAAATTCATAACTAATGCCTATTATTTTACATGTGAACTTACTAAGTTTTATAAGCTTACCTCTTCCCTTTCCTCTGTTCCAGAGTTTTATCAAACAAGCTCGGGTTGGAGGTCATCGGAGATCGCTTCACACTTTCGACTATCAAGTTACCAATTGGGTATTTTCATTAAAACGTTTTCAGTTATGGCATGTATAGGGACTTGACCATTTTGTGTATATTTCCTTATGATATGGCTAAATAAGAACATGTGTTGATGTTATGTATGCCTAAATGAGATTTAATGCAAAGAAATTATGAAAGAGTAAAAGTTGGTTATGAAATAGTTTTCGGACAGTAGCAGTAAAGTGATTTTGAAAAATCACTAAAAATTGTAGAAATAGAATTAAATGGTTAATAAGATATAGATTTAAATCTTATTGAGTCTATTTTCATAAGAAAGAAACAGAGCAAGCAAAGGAAGCCTGTATTTTGAGATATTTAAATTCTTACAAGACTGGTTCAGAGTGACTTTGTGATACCTTATTCTGATTTTAGAATTTCACTAAAAACTGTACAAAAAGAATTATGAGTCATAATTTATATGTCTAGATTCCTTTGTGAGTCTATTTTCATTAGAAAAAATGGAAACGTTATCCAAATCCTGTATAATGAGATAATCAATTTTCAGTGAAGAGAGGTCAGGTCTGCTGGACTAGGAAATAGGGGAAACTTTAATGAATAAACTGTACTAATTGGCCAAACAAAACATTTTGGAATAATTATGGTAAGAAGATATATGAGTCTAGTTTCAGGAAAAATTTACGGCTTTAAATTTTGAGTTTCATAACTCGAGTTATAATTAATTTAGTGACTATAATGCAGGTGGACAGTTTTATTATGAATAGTGAAATAAATTGTTTTGATTTGTGTAAGTAATTGGAAAAATTTTAATGTTTCTGGTTTGGTCCCAAACCATTTCAATTGCATGTTTTAGGGCCTCGATGGCCCTTTTTAGGGATGTATTGGATGAACGTGAGCGAATTAATTTTAAAAGTAAATTTTTTTATGCCCCGAACTAGTAAGATAAGTCTGGTAACGCCTCGTGCTCGTCTCCAGTGACGGCCTCGAGTAAGGGGTGTTACATGCTCCCACTCAAGGGGCGGCGCAGAATGACTCTATACTTGTTAGTAGTAGCCATGAGGGAGAAGCTAAACAAGTTTTCTTCCAGATGATGAATGAGTGGTTTACGGGGTTCGTTCGAATAAATCCAGCTGCTCAACAACCTCCACCCCCCAAATTCCAGTTGTGCCCCAAGTTACTGATCTGATATGTCTAAGTAGACCCCCTATTGATAAAATTCAAAAATATGGAGGCTGAAGAGTTTAAGGCTACAGTTGATGATATTGCCGAGCGAGCTGAATTTTGGTTAGAAAATACAATCAGAGTGTTTGATGAGTTAACTTGTAATCCTGATGAATGCCTTAAATGTGCTATTTCACTTCTGAGAGATGCTGTATATCAATGGTAGAATACATTAATATCAGTGGTTCCGAGGGAACGGGTTACCTAGGAGTTCTTTCAGACGGAGTTCAGAAAGAGATATATTAGCCAAAGATTTGTCGATCAAAAACGAAAAGAATTTCTTGAGTTGAAATAGGGGCGTATGACTGTGACAGAATATGAACGTGAGTTCATGAGGTTGAGTAAATATGCAAGAGAAAATGTTTCAACAGAAGCTATTATGTGTAAACGATTTGTTGACAGGTTAAATGAAGATATTAAACTTCTAGTCAGGATTCTTGAGCTGGCAGAATTTGTCGTGCTGGTTAAAAGAGCATGTAAAGCTGAAGAGCTTAGTAAAGAGAAGAAGAAAGCTAACTTAGAGGCTAGAGACGAGAGAAAGAGATCAATAAGTAAGCACTATCAATCATCATCAAAGAGATTCAGAGATGCACCTAGTCGTTCAATTGCTTTGGTTGGACATTAGAGTAAGGATCGTGTGAAACAATACACTAATTCTAGAGCTTAAATTACAATGGAATCGAGTGTTGGCAGTGTCAAGAACAGCAAGTCTGAGTGTAGACAGTGCGGGAGATGTCATGTTGTTGAATGCTGGGGCAAGTATAATAATAGAGTTTGCTATAAATGTGGCTCACGAGACCACTTCATTCGAGATTTCCCAGAGTTAGCAGAGAAAGATAATACTCAGAATGCGAGGCAAAGTCACCCTGCAACTAGGGATAGACCTCCCAGAAACACCGGTAATGTGAGTGGTAGTCAGAGAGGGACAATTGATACAGCTGTGAGATCTGAGGCCAGAGTGCCTGCCAGAGCCTACGCCATTCGTGCTCGCGAAGAAGCGTCATCACCCGACGTCATTGTCGGTACTTTCACTCTTTATGATACTGATGTGATTGCATTGATACATCTAGGATCTACTCATTCATATGTGTGCATAAACTTAGTGTGCAATACGACTTTACCTATAGAGTCTACTGAATTTGTGATTAGAGTATCGAATCCCCTAGGCAGATATATTTTAGCTGATAAAGTCTACAAGAATTCCCCTTTAATGATTCGGGGTCATTGTTTTGTGGCCGATCTGATGTTGTTACCCTTCGATGAGTTTGATGTGATTTTGGGTATAGACTGGTTAACATTGCATGATGCAGTAATGAATTATAGATGAAAGACTATTGAGTTGGGATGCAAGAATAATGAAATTCTCATAATTGAGTCAGATGATTTGAATAGTTTGCCAGATGTGACATCATCGATAAAAGCTCATAGACTTGTGAAAAAGAGTTGCGAAGCTTATCTTGCTTTTGCTCTTGATACGAAAGTGACTGAAAAGAAGATTGAGACAGGCCAGTTGTGTGTGAATATCCAGATGTATTCCCTGAGGAATTATTAGGATTACCACCAATACGGGAAGTTGAATTTGGTATTGAGTTAGTGCCGAGAACAACTCCAATTTCAATAGCACCATATGGAATGGCTCTGACAGAGTTAAAAGAATTGAAGTGTCAGTTGCAAGAGTTGACAAACAGAGGTTTTGCTAGATCGAGTTTCTCACCTTGGGGTGCTCCGGTTCTATTTGTGAAAAAGAAAGATGGCTCTATGAGAATGTGCATTGACTATAGAAAGCTGAATAAAGTGACAATAAAGAACAAGGACCCTCTACCGCGAATTGATGATTTGTTCGATCAGTTGAAAGGGGCTTCAGTGTTTTCAAAAATAGACTTGAGGTCGGGGTACTATCAGTTGCGAGTCAAAGAATCTGATGTGCCAAAAACTACTTTCCAAACGAGGTACGGATATTATGAATTTTTAGTTATGCCTTTCGGACTAACGAATGCCCCTGCAGTATTTATGGACTTGATGAATTGGATATTCAGACCATATTTGGATCAATTTGTCGTTGTGTTCAGTGACGATATTTTGATTTATTCTCTTGACGAGACGAAACTTGCCGAGCACTTGAGAATTGTGTTATAGACTCTATGTGAGAAGCAATTGTATGCAAAGTTCAGTAAATGCGAATTTTGGTTACGCGAGGTTGGTTTTCTGGGGTATATTGTGTCAGCATCGGGAATACGAGTTGATCCGAGCAAAATTTTAGTAATTTTAGATTGAAAGCCTTTGAGAAATGTGTCAGAAGTCCGTAGTTTTTTGGGACTAGCAGGATACTATAAACAGTTTGTGAAAGGCTTCTTGATGATTGCAACTCCGTTGACAAGATTGCTTTATAAAGATGTTAAATTTGAGTGGTTAGAAAAGTGTCAGCAGAGTTTTAAGCAATTGAAAGCATTGTTGATAGAAGCACCAGTATTAGTTCAGCCTAAATCGAGTAAAGAATTCATAGGTTATAGTGATACATCGTTGAACGGTTTAGGCTGTGTATTGATACAAGAAGGCAAAGTGATAGCCTATGCTTCGAGACAGTTAAAACTGTATGAAAAGAATTACCCAACGCATGATCTTAAGTTAGCAGCTATTGTATTTGCATTGAAGATATGGCGACATTATCTATTTGGTGAAAAATTTCACATTTATACCGATCACAAGAGCTTGAAATATTTGATGACTCAAAAGATTTAAATTTGCGACAGCGGAGATGGTTAGAGTTGATAAAAGACTATGAGTTAGTAATTGACTATCCTCCAAGAAAAGCTAATATGGTTGCTGACGCTTTGAGCTGAAAGTCTCTATTTGCCTTGAGAGCGATGAATACTCAAATAGAATTGTGTGATGATGGTGCGATAGTACCTGAAATGAAAGCGAGGCCATTATTTTTAAAACAAATTATCGAGGCTCAGAAAGTTGATAATGAGATGTTAGCAAAAAGAGCTCAATATGAATAGTTTGATTTAGAATTTTGAGTTGGTGTTGATGATTGCTTAAGATTTAGAGATTGAATTTGCATTCCAAGAAATTCAAAGTTAATTCAAATGATTCTGAGTGAAGCACACAATAGTTGATTTTCAGTTCATCCGGGAAGTAAAAAAATGTACAATGATCTGAAACAGTTTTACTGGTGGCATGGAATGAAAAGAGATATCTCAAAGTTTGTTTCGAGATGTTTAGTTTGTCAGTAGGTTAAAGCTAAACATCAGGTACCTTCGGGTTTGTTACAGTCAATTATGATTCCTGAGTGGAAATGGAAAAGAATCACAATGGACTTTGTGTTGGGATTACCTCTATCTCTGAGAAAGAAAGATGCAATATGGGTGATAGTCGACAGATTGACAAAATTAGCTCATTTTATTCTGGTGAGAACGGATTACTCTCTTGATAAATTAGCTAAATTATACATTTCTGAGAATGTGAGATTACACGGGGTACCTATTTATATTGTGTCGGATAGATATCCGAGATTCACATTGCGATTTTGGAAGAAATTGCAAGATGCATTAGGTATAAGATTACATTTCAGTATGGCATTTCATCCGTAAACAGATGGTCAATCCGAGCGGATCATTCAAATTCTCAAAGATATGTTGAGATGTTGTATTCTTGAGTTTGAAGGTATGTGGGAGAAATATTTACCATTGATCGAATTTGCATATAACAATAGCTTTTAATCAAGCTTAAAAATGGCACCATACGAGGCTTTTTACGGTCGTCAATATAGAACGCCATTGTACTAGACTAAACTGAGTGAGAATAAGATACACAGGGTAGATTTGATCAGAGAGACTAAGCAGAAAGTGAAAGTGATTTGTGATAGTCTGAAAGTAGCGTCAGATCGTCAGAAATCATATGTAGACTTGAAACGAAAAGATATTGAATTTCAGATTGGGGATAAAGTGTTTTTGAAAGTTTATCCGTGGAAGAAAATATTTAGATTCGGTAGAAAAGGCAAATTGAGTCTGAGGTTCATCGGGCTGTATGAAATTATCGAGCGTATCGGGCCGGTTGCATATAGATTGTTATTGCCACCTGAGCTAGAAAAGATTCATAATGTATTTCACGTATGGATGCTTCGATGATACAGATCTGACCCATCGTATGTAGTTGCTCCTACTGAAGTTGAGATTCAGTCCGATCTATCATATAGTGAAGAACCGATTCGAATCTTAGCTCGTGAGATCAAAGAGTTGAGAAATAAGAAAATTACCTTAGTGAAAGTATTATGGCACAAACACAGGGTTGAAGAGGCTACGTGGAGCCCGAGGATACTATGAGAGAGCAATATCCAAACCTATTCAATGGTAAGATTTTCGGGAACGAAAATCCCTAAGGTGGAGAGTTGTAACAGCCCGGTTTAGACCCTAGTCGGACCAGTGGTTTCGGGACAACAAATGTGACATCAAAAAATATTTTAATATTATTTTTTATGCATATGATATGTGATAGAGTATGCATCAAAGTTTCATGCGATAATTTTATCGTTTGTGTGATTAATTTGATAAAAGGACTAAATCGTGTAAAATGCAAAAACTATGTGCTAGATGTTAAAAGTGCTTTAATGCTATGCTTTGTGAAATGTGAGGTCCTTATGTTGTAATTGGACCATAGTTAGTGGAGATGGACATAAATGGTCATCTACTGAGTGAAATTTTAATGTTTTAATGAAGCATATAATGGTAAAACATGAATTAATGTAATAAAAATTAAAACAAAGTTGAAAATTGCTTCATAATTTGTGTTCTTCCACCAAACTATCAAAGAAAAAGAAAAAAAAGAGTCAGCTAGGGTTCAGCACCTATTTGGCTTATTTGAGGTATATTTTGAGCTCGGTTTTTAATGATTTTTACATTTTTTGATATCGTTGCTAAGTGCTCTAGGTAGCCTATGTCTTGATTCATGAAATTGATGATGTTTTCATGAGATGATGTTGATGAAAACTAAGTGTTTGATGGTTGATAAACATATTTTGTATTGAGATTTTTGATGATTTTGCCTAGTGTGGGTTAAATTGTGAAAATGAGAATTTGAGGGGCTAAAATGTGAAATAAATGAAATATATGGGCTTATATGTATTAAAGGAATATTCGGCCAAGCTTTTGTGTAGTGAAATTTTGTAAATTTAATGTATTTGTGAATTAGGGACTAAAGTGTCGAAATGTGAAAATATGAGGGCTAATTTGTAAAATGCCCTAAATATGTATCTTTGGATTGAATTGAATGAGATGTAAGATTTAATGGTTGAATTTAATTGTATATAAATCAAGATAGGAGAAATTCAGATTTAGATCGAGACAAGAACAAAGTACTCGATTGATCGACTAGTTTCGTCGTAACATCGTCCGAAGTAAGTTTATGTATAATACATGCTACTTAATGATATTCGTGATGTAAAGAATAGAAATGTGATAGTGAGGTTGAATATGTGAACTTCTGAATTGAATGTACGAGGCACTAAGTGTGCGAATATTAAAATGGCTATGGCTACTGAATATAGCACTGAGTGTGCGTACGTGAAACAGTGTTGGTTGAATTGAGCACTAAGTGTGCGATACCAAGATAAGCTCAGTTTAATATAATGGCACTAGGTGTGCGATATTATTATAGCTTTGTTTAGATATTTGGCACTAAGTGTGCGAGTTTCGAGATTACATTAGAAAAGATTGAATGAGTTAATGGGATTGAGCATCGAAGTGATAAATGTAATAGCTAAGTACGGGATTGTAAAGGTATGTATAGAACCTATGTGGTTGATGATGTTATGTGTGATGTAGATGAACCTAAGTGTTTGGGTATATTGTATATGAAATCAATGAATCTATGTGATTGATGAATTGAGTAAAAGATAGATGAATGAATATGTTTGAATGAAATGGTTTGAGTAGAAAGGTTTATAATTACTTGTGAACAATAAAAAGGTCTTGAAAATGAGAAAGAGATGTGGATGAGATTAATTAATGAGTTATATTAAGCTATGTGCTAGTTTAATTATTTGATTTCATTAAATTGTTAAATTAAATGTATTATATTACGAGCTTACTAAGCGTAAAGCTTACTGTGTGAATGTTTACTCTATTTTACAGTGTTATAAAGCTAGCTCGGATCCGTGGAATCGTCAGTGACTAAATCACACTATCGGACTTCTATTTTGGTATATGTATTTACTAAAGTATGGCATGTATAGGCTAGGAGTAATATGGTATGTTTTGAGAAATGTAATCTTGCCATGAGATTTGGCATGATAATGAATATGATTTTGGGTTGATTTTGGTGTGTACTTTGTGTTGATAAATGGTATGTTTTGGTGTGTATATATATTTCTTAATGTGAAATGGCTAAGTTAGTATGTGTTTGGATGAGAAATTGGTAAGGTTTTGGTATACTAATGAATGTGATAAGTTGGAGTAATGATTTTGTATGAAATAGGGAATATGGTATGTGATCTTGATAAGTTTTAGTATGAGAAATGAATATGAATTTGGTTGATTATATCATGTTATGAATGATGTGTAAATTGATGTTGAAATTGGCCTAAAATGTGGCATACTTAATATTGGTATGATGTTTATAGGTTCAAGAGAAATGGGGTGTGAAATGTGGCTTAAACCAAGCCTATTTTCGTGTCACACGGCCTGAGCACACGGGCGTGTGTCTCAACCGTGTGACCCATGTTTTGTAACTAATTTGGACAGTATAGCATACGGGCTGGACACACGTGCGTGTCTGGTGATCGTGTGGCCAACTCAGGATCACACACGGGCTGGACACACGGGCGTGTCTAGTGACTGTGTGACCTAGTCAGTGTTGCACACGGGCTAAGGTGAGATTTGAGGCACAGCCGTGCAAGATACACGGCCTAGCCACACAGGCGTGTGCCCTACTTTAGAGGAAAATTTTCTAAGTCTCGTAGTGGTTTCAAATGTTACTGGTTTAGTCCCGACCCCTTTCTAATGTATGATTAAGGTCTCGTAGACCTTCTAAAGGAACCATATGGTTGTGAATGACTACGATATGATGATAAATGATGCATGTTTGTGAAATGATTGTATAGTGATATATGTTGATTGATAATGCCTCGTAACCCTAATCTGGCAACGGATATGGGTTAGGGGTGTTACAGTTACAAGGCCATTAACACTCACCTCTAGTTCCATGTAATGCAAAATGATGTATACATGCAACAATTAAATAGTTCCCAAATCATAGAATTACAAATAAGAAATTTTGAGTTATTCGTTTGCGGCTTTAGCTTATTCTTTCCCTCTCGAGGAATCCGGATCGGCATTAGCTATGGATTAACATAAACATACAGCACCATCAATATTCAACCAAATTCACAATCAATTGTCATTTTATTCAAACTTTTCAATTTATTTAATAGTTCCTAAAATTGAGACTAACATAACTTTCAATCTAAAACTCTAAATTGAAATTTGATTTCGTTATTGTCTATTAGAGACCTCCTATTTCTTATTTCTCTTGCCAATTTTTCATTTTATTTAGTTTAGTTCCTAATGTACGAAACTATTAATAACTTCACAATTTAGTCTTTTTTTCACATCTAAGCTTAAAATCTATCAATTTAACACCTAAAACTTTCAATTCTCAACTATGACAACTTTCAAAACTTTAACAATTTTACAAATTGATACATAGACTAGCTAGATTAAATTTCATGATCTCAAAAACATAAAAATTACAAAAAAAAAAAAACTAAAGACTTACTTAAATTTTAAAGATAAAAGCCTAACCCTAAAGGAAATGTCGTCCCCCTTCTCTTCTTCATTCTGACAAAATTTCATTAATTATCTTTTATACAAGGTTTATCTTGTATTTAATTTTAATTAAGCTAGTTAAATTTAATCATTTGTTTTATTAACCATCCATTACACCATCGCCCCCTATCATGAATTCTATCATGCTCTAATTACAATTTTAGACATTCAATTAATTGTAATTTAGGTCCTCAATTTATTTTTTTAATTAAAAACCTATAGTGATTAGACTTTATGATTTAGTCTCTAAATCCTAATTAAACACAATTTCAACTAAATTACTTATCCAAAATTCAATTCACCTGTATAATAGCTCCATAAATATGTACTCAGTTTACGAAAATGGGGTCCCAAAATCGCATTTTTCGACAACACTAATTTTTGGGTCATTACAATTCGGGTCAGGCTAATGCAAAATGTTAGGCTCGTTTTCTAGGCCTGATCAATTTGTTGGTGGAACATTCATTTTAATGTATTTAGTGTATTGATGTATTATATTTTTAAAATTTATTTTTATATAAAAATAATCTAAAAAAATTAACACAGGTGGATCGGGTTAGACTCGAGTTTAACATTTTTAATTTAGGTCAAGCTTGAGCAGAATTTTAGACCGAGCCTAAGCAAAAAAATCCTACCTGAGGCCCAACCTATTTAAAAAACAAGTCTTATTTTTTGTGTAAGCTCATTTTTTGAGCCTATATTTTTTCTCAAACCCTTTCATTTTTTTAGTAAGCTTCAAGCCTGAGTGAATGACCCTAAGTCTAAATCCACTTATCAATTTTTTATCTTATTATTATCATTTTTAAAGAGATCAAGCCTAGATTTCTCTTAAAACAAAATCAACCCAAATTAATTCATTGTAACTCCTCGATTGGAAAATATTCATGTTACATTCAAAAATCTCACAAATCTAAAAGGCGTAGCAGTTACTTTCATTATTTCTAATATCTATGTTTGATTTATATTCGAAACAACCATTTATCATGAAGCACTTGGTGACTAGACGAAGAGAACCATCTTACTTTTGTCTAATTTTTCCTCAAATAGGAAGATTTTGATGTCACCTCTCCTCCTTCCAAAACCTAACCTCCTCCTCCTAGACAGACCTCCTCTATGTCCCGCTCACTGGCAACCTCAAAACCCTCCTCATCCAAACCACCGGTCGCCTCCCCGCCAACTTTAATGGCGGCAACATCACACGCAACCTATCAACCAACTCCATCACGGGCTACTTTCTCCCCTTCAAACGCCACAATTTATAAAGAAATCTTTTATTATTTTTTATAAATAAAAATTCATAATAATATTGGTTCGGTAGCATTTGTTGTTAGGGAGACACTAAAATCATGATAATAAAAGGAAAAAATGGGTCGAGATAGAGTAGAAGATTATGACTAGAGGTGTGCATGGGCCGGGCCGAAGGCCCGCCCGAAAAATGGGAGGGTTTGGATAAAAATATAGGCCCGAAAAATAGGCTTGGACAAAAAACGAGGCCCGTTTAGAAAACGGGCCGAGCCTCGGGCTACATTATTTTGGCCGGGCCGAATTTTATATTAAATTATTATTATTTTTAATATTTTTTATTTTTAAATTTAAGTCTTTAACGTTAACTTTACTCCTTTTTTTTTCACTTTCATTTTGTCGTTTCGTGCTACTGCAGGCTGCCTTCCTCCCTTTTTTCCCATTTCCAAAACCCAAATCCTTAGCTCACACCACCTCCATCAAATCCAATCCACCATCGGCCACCTCTAACTAGCCTCAAGCACAGCTCAGCTTCTTCATTTTTGCTTCTTCATTTGCAATCTCAGTCTTCTTCATTTACAATCTCAGTGCTCCCCAAAGTTTGGTCCTTACTAAGGCTCCCCACACTGCTGGTTGCTCTGTAGAAGGCTACTGCCTTACCACTACACCAAAACAGACTTTTTGGATAAAAAACGCCGCTTAAAATCAGGAATTAGGAATTAGCGGCGTTTTTGGAAAAGTGCCGCTAAAAAAGTGAATTAGCGGCGTTTCTAAAAAACGCCGCTAAAAATGCGTTTTTGAAAAACGCCACTAAAAAATGGGGAATTAGCAACAGGGAATTAGCGGCTTTTTTGGAAAAATGCCGCTAAAAAAGGGAATTAGCGGCATTTTCAAAAAAACGCCGCTAAAAAAGGAGAATTAGCAACGGGGAATTAGCGGCGTCTTTTCGAAAACGCCGCTAAAAATAGGGAATTAGCGGCGTTTTCGAAAAAATGCCGCTAAAAAAGGGGAATTAGCAACGGGGAATTAGCCGCGTTTACGAAAAAAACGCCGCTAAAAAAGGGGAATTAGCGGCGTTTTCGTAAAAACGCCGCTAGCAAACAGGGAATTAGTGGCTTTTCAAAAAAATGCCGCTAAAAACGGGGCATTAGCGGCTTTTTCAAAAAAAATACCCTGAAAAACAAGGAATTAGCGGCGTTTTCTATAAAACGCCGCTAAGAAACGGGGCGTTAGCGTCGTTTTCTGAAAAACGCCGCTAAAAATCGGGGCGTTAGCGGCGTTTTAAGAAAAACGCCGCTAAAAGTTGAGTAGCCATTTTTGTTTAGGGACTCTTCGATTTGTTCTGATTTAATTTTCATATTTTTTTCTTATTCTTGTTTTGAATTATATTTTCATAGTTCTTATTTTTGGGTTTGAGATTTAATAATATTTAAGGTTTAATGTCTATGGTTTAGGGTTTTATGATTTAGGGTTTAATATTTAGCATGTTAATTTTATGGTTTAGGGTTTGTTATTTTGGATTGAATTGGAGTTTAGTGTTTAGTGTTTATGATCTAATGTTTAGTGATATTAGGGTTTAAAAGTTAGGGATTAGGGATTTAGGGGTTAAGGGTTTATAATTTATGTTTTGTGGTTTATGGGTTTAGTACTGTTTGTGATTTATAGTTTGTGGTTTAGGGTTTTTTATTTTATAGTTAGGGTTAATTTAGGGATAGTTATAAATATTACTACTTTAAAGTTAATTTGTTATTTGGGGTTTACTATTTTTAGGGTTTAGGGTTTAGGGTTTAGGGTTAGGGATTTTAGGATTTAAGCAATCATTAATAATATTTTTTTAATTAATTTTGTACCTTAAGGTTAAAATACTATTATTTTAAATAATTTTAACTTTAAGGTTAAAATGCGATGTCAGTTTAACTATATAATTAGGTTTCGGTGTTAACTTCTGTAGTTATGATAAGGGTTTAAGGTTTAAGGTCTAAGCTAGGTTTATGATTTTAGGGTTCAGGATTCGTAGAGGTTTTGAGGTTTTGAGGTTTTGGGTATCGAGTTTAGGGTATTATTTTAGATTTTAATTTAGAATAAAAATATAAATAAGATAAATATAAATAAGATAAATATATAAATTATTATTTTAAAAGAATATATATCAAAATTGGTTTTATCCCAAAAGCGTACATGAAGAGTGGGTTAGTGTGCAAATGTGTAAATGAACTATAATTTGATCTAGATATTGATATAATTAACATCATTTTTTTATTCATATATTGCATACATAAATATTTATATTTATTCAATATAAAAATATATTTATGTATTTATATTTTAAAATAATGTGTATGATTAAATCAAAATTAAAGTTTCGACTATACATTTAAACCACAATTAGAATTTCACATTAAAACGCAATTCATCTATAATTCTGAGATGTATCTATATCAAAATTTAGGTGTATATATATAATTAAATGTAATATTATATAAAAATCTAAACAACTAATGCGGACCATATATAGAAGAATAATGTTAATGTAAAAAAGAAAAGAAAAGAAAATTCCTAAAAGAGTTGTTAATGGTAATTAAATTTTTAAAATTTAATAATAAAAAATTAAAAAATTAGAAAATTTAAAACTTAAAAATTTAATGTTTAATATTTTAGTTAAAAAGTTTAATATTCGAAATATAATAAAAATAAAAATTCAAAAGGACGATAATCTCAGTCCAAAAAATTTGAAAGAAAAAAATAGAAAAATATAGGTTTAAAATATTTAAAAATTTAAAATTGTTCAATAGTGGCGTTTTAATAAAAAACGCCACAAAAAATGAATCTATAGTGGCATTTATTATAAAAACGCCGCAAAAAATGAATTATAGTGGCGTCGCAAAATTTCATAAAGAAAGCGGGGCCGGTCTGGTAAAAAACTACTTTCACTCCCCATATCCCCCATTTTGTTTCTTCATACCCTAAATTTCCTAAGTCCCAAAATTCCCCCTAATTCAAACTTTTTATCGGTTTTCCAAAATCCCCAAACCAAAATCTGCTGCGTCACCGTCGTTTTTGTTTCTGTTGTTCTTGTTCTCGTTCCATCGTTTCCATCGGTTTTTTTTATTTAAAACCTGAAGTCCAAAACCAGAGCAAAATAAACCAGTCCAAAACCGTGCGAGAAGGACGAGAAATCGGAGAAATTGAAGGTGAAGAAAGCGATTGAGAAAGGTAACATGGATGGAGCTCGTATCTACGCCGAGAACGCCATTTGAAAGCGCAGCGAGCAAATGAACTACCTCCGTCTTGCCTCGCGGCTCGATGCCGTTGTTGCTAGGCTTGAGCAGATACTCGACTTTTGCTGTGGTTCCAATGATTTCAATGGTTTATTAAAAGAGAAGCTAGAGAATGTTTATTAATAGAGGAGAGTATGTGGAGGCACCCAAGTGGTTTCGAATTGATTACGATGTTTCGAACAAGTATTTGCCTGAAAAACAGTTGCTTCCCACTTGCCAGTCTCTTGGCGAAGTCTATCTCAGGTTGGAACATTACAAGGACGCCTTGATTTATCTGGTAATATCTTTTTCTTTCTCTCCTTTTTGTGGCTGATGGTGTTGCGGTGGACAACTTTTAGGGTTGTTGATTGGTCAGTTCAGAAGAGAGTTTTTGACTTTATTGAGGCAGATTTTGTTTCTAGGCTTCGAGTATCTTTTATTTTCTAAATTTAAATGGGGTTTGGAGAGGTATGTGACGCGTTGGTGTGTGAAAGATCATTGTGGTTGGGGCAAAGTTTTTACTGATACTCAAGTTTTGGAATATGAATTAGACTGTGATCTTCTTAGGTGGAAAGAGAGTGCAGAAAACATTAAGGAAAATGCGGGATTTACTTAGCGATATTGAATCTTCATTGTTTTAAGGCAAAAAGTTGGTCATATTGAATCTAGTCATGTTATCGTCTGCAGATGGAAAGCTCTTAGACATAAAAAGGTTGCTATTCAGTTTAGTTCTCTAGGGGTGTTCCAATAGTTAGACCCGAGACTAACTTGGATGTCCTAGGTTCAAATTTTGAGAATTGGAAGAATTTTGCCTCCCACTTTGTAGTCCAAAACCCAGTCTGTCTCATAGGCACCACAAACTAAAACTCAGTTGGTGTATTCCTTATTAATAAGTAATTATTATTTATTGCAGAAAAAGCATTTGGACCTTGCTAAGGATGCCAATGATCTTGTTGAGCAGCAAAGAGCCAGCACACAACTTGGGCGTACCTATCATGAAATGTTTCTAAAATCTGAAGATGACCATTACTCGGTGCAGAATGCCAAAAAGTATTTCAAGTCTGCCATGAAACTTGCCCAGACTTTCAAGGAGAACCCCCCTAATAATAAGTCTTCTTTTCTCAAAGAGTATATTGATGCACACAATAATATAGGAATGCTTGAAGTTGACCTTGATAACTTGGATGAAGCACTGAAATTTCTCGCTAAAGGTCTGGAGATATGTGATGAAGAGGAAGTCGTTGAGGATGATAATGAGCGTAGTAGGCTTCATCGCAATCTAGGAAATGTCTATATGGAATTGAGGAGGTGGGGCAAAGCACGTGAACATATTGAAAAAGACATAATGATTTGTAAGAGAATTGGACACTGCCAAGGAGAGGCAAAAGGGTACATTAATCTTGATGAGTTACATTACAGGGTTCAAAGGTATGATGAGGCAATACTTTGCTACCGGAAGGCACTTGATTTGGCAAAATCCATGGAAGATGAGGATGCTTTAGTAGCACAAATTGATCAAAATATTGAGACTGTAAAGGAAGCTATAAATGTAATGAATGATTTGAAAAAAGAAGAGCAAAATCTCAAGAAGCTGAAAAGAAACATGGTTATTGCAAAAGGAACACCACAGGAGCGCAAGTTTCTTCTGCTCCAGAATTCATGTCTTGATCGTCTTATTGAGAAATCAGCTATGATCTTTGCATGGTTGAAGGTTAGTACCTGTTGCATATGAATTTTCCTTGCTGTTGATCCTTTTCAAGCACAATTGAACATTATTGCAGAAGACAGTTTCAGGTAGCATCTAATTATTTATCATTATTATTTAAATCTCCCTGAAACCTGTGCATTGGAAATGACTGCACCGAATTTTTGTTATGCATTATGCTATCAAAAAGGTTTAAAATTAAATGATCTGCCATTGCTTTCTCTTAGTATTTTTTTTGCTCAAAAAGTTATCCCTCAGCTTGCTGCTTTGTGTAACTGAATGTGGAAATGGGTTTTCCAGAATTCAATTATTCCTATTCCGATATTCCTTCTTCTAGTTGAATGGAATAAATTGCATGGATGGGATTTTTTCATTTTTCTATTGCATCTTTTTCTGTTTTTGTTATTTTTATGCTGTAAAGGGTAAAGTGTTTGTTTACACATAATATAGCTAAATAAAATTCATAGGACTTTCAAATAGATATTCTGGATGCTTAATGAAATTTGATGGCAGCTCATTTATTATTTTGGTAAATTACCTTTTGTTATACCAAGGGATTTTTGTCTTGGATATGCGAAAGATTATTGTCAAATTAGAAGGGTTTAACACCTGTAATTTAGAAGGGTTTGTAATTCTGTATGCTATTTTTTCAATGCGGTTAACAATGGTAGTCTTATGGCCTCCTTTTATTATCAAAATTAAAAACAATCCAACTATTTCCCTAATTCAAAATTATAAACATTGTTTCATTGAGTAATTGCAGTAAAACACTTGTAGCAAATCTTTAGACAAGCTTCACGGCAAGGTTCATGTAGTAAAATATGCTTTATAAGTCGGATAACATTATTTTTGTTTACAGAATTTCTATTCTTATGTAGCATTTAAAAACTTGACTGCAAAAAACATGTTGCAAAAGGTCCTCAAGTTCTTGTAGTTATACTGCCTGTGCCTCCAATTCACGCTCTTCCACATTTTGGGCGTTGACTTGCAACTTTCATGATCAAAGATTGAAACCTCTTTTCCTTTTTTTATTTGATGCATGATTATTGCAGGTTCTAAAGTTTTTTATTCCATGCTTTTCTTAAAAAAAATAATTTATTTGTAGCTTTGATTCAAAGCTAACAACAAGTTTATTTTAGTTTATTTTCTTTTTAGTAAATTAAGAGATGGTCCATATCAATTTTATAAAAGTCCATTTTGGCATTGAGCTCTGTTTTGTTTATGTTATATCCACTGAAACTGGGTCTTGTAAGTGCATGCATCAGAGCTTATTATTCTAGTGTTGAGAGTTTTCATCTTGAGATTCTCATTTTCAGAGTGTGATACTTTCATGTGGGCTTCTAGCAGGACTTTTTAAAAAATATATAT
Organism: Gossypium stocksii; assembly: GCA_020496765.1. Lineage (NCBI taxonomy): Eukaryota > Viridiplantae > Streptophyta > Magnoliopsida > Malvales > Malvaceae > Gossypium > Gossypium stocksii. The sequence continues at coordinate 34,768,051 of CM035623.1, read as the reverse complement.
ATTTGTAATATCTTAGCAGGATGTAAAACATGCAACTAACGTCTGTCTATTGCCTTTGAATTTTAAAGTAGGCAACAACTGCCAATATCTTCTTGCATGTTCTGCCAATATCTTTGTGCATGAAACTTGCACAGACTCTCCAGGAGAACCCCCTAATAATAAGTCGTCTTTTCTCAAAGAGTATATTGATGCACACAATAATAAGGTTAGTACCTGTTGCACATGAATTTTCCTTGCTGTTGATCCTTTTCAAGCAGAATTGAATATTATTACAGAAGACAGTTTCAGGTAGCATCTAATTATTTATCATTATTATTTAAATCTCCCTGAAACCTGTGCATTGGAAATGACTGCACCGAATTTTTTATATGCATTATGCTATCAAAAAGGTTTAAAATTAAGATAAATATAAAATGCCTTCATTGATATCCAAATATAGATTGAACATATTTCTTTCATACGACTAACCTGTTTTTACAAAAGTAACCAATTAACATTGTATTCAATTATTTTGGTTTGCTCCTTATTGAGTATTGTAATTAAAGTATACTCCAACTCTTGGAAAGAGCACTGAAGAATGTGTAAGATTATATTTGTGTGGCATATGTTTAATTATTTTTGCTGTTTTGTATAATTTACATCTCTTTCACCCATAATTTGAAATCTCTCTGAAGTATTTTACATTGCATTGTATTCTAAATGGTGATTTATAAATTTTCTAACAGTTAACAGATGGGACATCTGACTATATATCTTAGTTGTTGGAAAGCGAACTTCAAGATAGTATATGGTCACCCGGATATGGTCACAGGTAATTTAGTCTGTTTGCCGTTGTCCTTGACTTGGCTATTCCTTTTTCTTTTTTCCCTCAAAATCATCTTCTCGTGCAGGAGATATATTATAATAGAAAGAGACTTAAATGTTGTAGATGACCAAATGGTTTTGAGCTATTTCATGCATGTCTTGAAGAGTGAGATAATTTATGGTAGAAACTTTTTTTGTTGGTCAATTAATTGCCTGTTAGATTTTGAAGCTGCAGAAAGAACGAGAACAATTTTGTAATCACGGAATAAGAAGCTCTGCAAGTCATTTATCAGTACAGTCCAAAAGTGTGTTTGCTTGTTGTATTGCATGTTTTCAGTAGCATTGCATGTAAACTTAACTGACATTACAATCGTAGCTAAGAATTACTTTTGGTTGAGAAATCAAGACATAAGAATATTTGTAAAAGTGGTTAGGCGTTTATCAGAAGGTATGGCGTTTATAGCAATATGTATATTTATTATTATATTCTTAGAATATTTTGCTGCTGCATTGCAGCTACAACCATGAAGGGATCAGAAATGGTTGCAATGCTTTTTATAATCACAACAAATTTATGGACGGGATCTATGGCACAATCAAGTTGCACCAATGTTCTCATCAGCATGTCTCCCTGCCTGGATTACATACAAGGGAACTCTGTGTGCTGCTCGCAGCTGGCTAATGTTGTGAGGTCAAACCCTCAGTGCCTCTGCCAGGTCCTCAGTGGTGGTGCTTCATCACTTGGTGTCAGTGTTAATCAGACTCAGGCAATGGCTCTCCCAACAGCTTGCAATGTCAAGACTCCCCCTGCTAGCCAGTGCAATGGTAACGAAATGAATTAACCTTTTTTTCTTTTCTTCTTCTGTGATGTTGTTATTATTCAGCTTTTGAATTCAATATCTGATTTATTGATTTTATGTTTATGTATCTATATATATATATAGCAACATCTTCTCCCTCTGGCTCTCCATCAGGAACATCAAATTCTCCTTCATCAGGTACAATTTACAAGAGCTAGTTGTTATTTTAATAAACTTGGTATCCTATAGAACAATTAGTATTAACTAATTAGACTAATAATACGTTCATGTTGGTACAGGTGGTGGTGGTTCAAAGAGTAATGTTCCAACAACAGACGATAGCACATCAGCAGGGAACTCCACGAAGCTGTCATTTTCAGTGCTGTCTTTTTCGGCACAGGCTGCTACTGCATATTCAAAGGGAGAGTTGGAGTATGCGGCTTATCTTTCTGATCAGGTGTGTTTTCTACTTGGGGGATGTTATGAATTGCTACCCACATCTACTGTGCTTTGCCACAGTCCCCATGTTTGTTATTTTTATAGATATTCTTAAAATACTTTAAAAAAAACATTCGTTGATGTAACGTTGTTGTCTTTGGCATTCAATATTACGTCTTCTTTACGTTTTGACTTCATGATTTGGATGCTTCATTTTTTTACAAACATTCGTTGTGTTTTGTTATCTGATTCTAGGTTTTGTGATGCTTTAATTCTACTATTTATTGATATCTTTATATTCAATCTAATCCTTACTATATATTTTAGTTTTGTTCTAAATTTCTATTTTTATTTTAATATTTAAGATAATTTGAGTTCTAACTTTTAGATTTTAATTGTGTTTATAATTTATTATGTTAAAATTTAAATTTAAATTCATTAATTTTTATATTTAGTTTTCAAGTAAAAATTTTAATTTTTACAAAATTGTAATTTTTTTTTTATTTTACATGACTTTTAGCGGCATTTGTGGGAAAAGCGTCGCTAAAAGTCATGGTCTTTAGCGGCGTTTGTGGGGAAAGCGTTGCTAAAAGTCACGGTCTTTAGCGGCGTTTTCGGGGAAAGCGCCGCTAAAAGTCACGGTCTTTAGCGGCGTTTTTTCATATAAACGCCGCAAATTTTAGCGGCGTTTTTTACAGTGCTTGTAAAAGTGCCGCAAATAATTTTAGCGGCGCTTATAAACGCCGCTAAAGACCTAAAAAAACGCCGCTAAAAGTATGTTTTGCTGTAGTGTACTTTATCTCAGAAAGTCTCTTCTTCATGGTAAGCTGCTTCTTCTTCTTCTTCTTCTTCTTCTTCTTCTTCTTCACTGCTGCATCTTCTTCTTGTAGGTTTTTGACAATGCACTTAATCATATTCTCATATTCATTGTCCTAGTAAGGAATAGTTTTGCCTGGTTTTAAGTTTGATTATGTTTAGTTAGTAGTTAGTACGTGGTTTTAAGTTTAATATGTTTTCTCTTAACTACCTAATTACAATTACCATTAATTTTGTTGCCCTAAATTATTTAATTTCAATCACTGGAAACCAAGCATCATCAATGCTACTTAATCTTATAAACTATCTTAGGGTTTAAATTAAATTTTATTACAATAATTAATCACTGGTCAAAAGTCAAAACCAATGTAATGATACTTATTATTATAATAATAATGCATGTGGACTTTTGACTCCTGTCGGTGCATGCTTCTGTTCTATTTCTGTGTTTATTAAATTTTAAGCTTTATATTTTATTTCAACAGTATTTTAATTTTTAAATCTACATTCAAAATTCTTTTAAATAAAATTCCAGAACATAAAATTTTAATTTAGAACCAAATAAGTTTGTAAACTTTAATTTATATTTAAATAAAAAGGTTTAAATTAAATTGTCTTCGAATGAAAATTATAAATTGTATAAATTGTATAATAATAAATTGTATAATAATAAAAAGCTCTAACTAAAATTCAAAAATGCCTTCATTATTTGCATCATACACATGGTATCGATTAAAAGGGATCTCCCTTAATCCATTCTTTTAGGAAATCAACTTCAAAAATAATAAGCATAAAAATTTGTCTTCTTGTAGATTGCTGGTTGGCTTTTAACAAACCAAATCAATTATAAATTGTATAATAATTATTAGATATTTTTAATATGAAAATTAATAATCTTTTGGTTTATTTGGATTTCAGGACTTAGTTTTTATGACTATGGCTAGTTCGAATAGTCCTATACCTGTGGATGATAGGTTTAATGAGTATGAAAGTGCTCTCAAATTTCAAAAGTCTACCACTTCAAAGGTGTGGGATGAAATGACAAAGCTTGAATGCGAGAACAAAAATGAATTGAAGGCACAATGTAATCACTGTAAGACTATCTTCTCTACTAAATCTTTTGGTGGAACCTCTCATTTAAGACGTCATCTAAATAGTTATTTGAAAAAAGTTAATAAGGACATCACTCAATACACCACAGCCACTCAACCATCATTAGAAGGTGTTCCATTTATAAAAAACTACAAGTTTGATGCTGATGAGTGTCGGCAAGCTATTTTTACTTTTCTTGTGTGTGGCAAACATTCATTTAGGATAGTTGAAGAACCAGTATTTAGATACATGATGAGAACTGCTAGTCCTAATTTTAAGAATATAAGTAGATATACAGCTGCTAGAGATGTCCTAATGTATTATGCAAAAGAGAGAGATCGTGTTAAAGAAGAGTTGGCTAAAGCACCTGGTTTAATTTGTCTAACTTCTGATAATTGGAACTCGGAGCATACTAATGATGAATATATTTGCATTACTGCTCATTGGGTTGACAAAGATTGGAAGCTACAAAAGAGAATCATAAGGTTTAGAGCTTTATTTCCTCCGTATGATGGTTTAAACATAGCGGATGAACTTGTTTTATGTTTATCTCAATGGGGTATGGACAAGAAAATTTTTAGCATCACTTTGGATAATGCTTTTTATAATGATGTTCTGGTTTCTTGTCTTAAAAATCATTTTCGTGCAAACCAAGCTATTTTGTGTGAGGGTGCTTTTTTTCAAGTTAGATGTTGTGCACATATATTGAATCTTATAGTTAAAGCTGGTTTGGAACTTGCTGATGATGTTGTTTGTAAGATTCAAAATGGAATAAAGTACATAAAAAAGTCGGGAATTCGTAGGAAAAGATTTTATGATGTGGCCGACAAAAGTTTTCATTTGAATGTGACCAAAAAGTTGCGTCAAGATGTGTGTGTGTGATGGAATTCTACTTATTTGATGCTTGAATCTTCTCTTTACTATAGAGATGTGCTAGATTATTAGGGCCAACGGGATAAAGATTATCAAATATTTGCACTTTCTAACGAGGAGTGGAGAAATATTGCTATTCTTTGCAAATTTTTGAAAGTCTTTTATGATGTGACTTGTTTTTTTTGTTCTAATTATCCAACGGCTAATCTTTATTTTAGAGGGGTTTGGAAGGTTCACAAGGTCTTGCTTGATACAGTTAAAGGTCCTTTTTCGTTTTTAACTCCAATAGTTAAGCAAATGCAAGAAAAATTTAATAAATATTGGGCTGAGTATTCGTTGATATTGTCAACTGCTGCAATTTTAGATCCTCGTTACAAGTTGAATTATGTGCAATTTTGCTTTACTACAATCTATGGTATTCATGCTTCAGATTTTGTTGAAACCATTCTTAGCAATCTTAGACTCTTGTTGGACGAGTATGTTAAGAAATCTAAATCCACGTCTTCCTCTTTGGCTGGGGGTTCTAATGTTTCAAATAAAAATCCTATTGATTCTAGTTTGGATGAACACAATGTTAATAGTGCTGATTTTGGGGGAGATTTTGATGAGAGTGATGACTATAAACGGTATTTAAATGAATCTAGCACTATGAGTGAAAAGTCACAACTGGACATTTATTTGGAAGAACTGACGCTTGAGTTGAATAGTGAAATAGATGTTTTGGATTATTGGAGCAAAAGTTTAGTTTGATATAATGAGCTTTCATTATTGGCTCGTGATCTTTTGGCAATTCCAATATCAACTGTAACTTCCGAATCAGCTTTTAGCATGGGTAAGAAAGTTATCACACCTTTGAGGAGTTCACTTAAGCCAAAAACAGTTCAAGTCGTTGTTTGCTTGGATGATCGGATGCGAGCTAAGGGATTTTCAACAGGTAATTATTACTCTCGTTTTATTGTTGTAATTTTATATTATTTTTTATCAATTTGATTATCTAATTATTTATTCTTATTTTATGTTAGAAATTGGTTGTAAGAATGATGATGACGATGAAGACGATGAGGATGATGTTTCTTCGGTTGCTTTTTAGGTTATCTTCCTTTTTAATTGTTGACAATTTAATTTAGCTTACAATTTATAGTTTGTTATAAAATTAAATATGTTGATTGGTTAATGTATAGATATTTTCGTTGGTTGATTATATTTTGCAGGTTTTTGGTGTTGTTTTGGTTTTGTTGGTGATGCTGTTTTCACTGCTATTGTTGGGTGCTGTTTTTTGTGCTGTTTTGTTGCTGTTTTGGTGCTGTTTTGATGTTGTTTTGGTGCTGTTTTATTGTTCTTTTGCAGCTATTTATTATGTTGTATGTTGTCGTTTTTAATATTATTTTGATATTGTAAAACTTTTATTTTATTATTAATTTTATTATTATTTTAGTTCTAATTTGTTTCAATTTTAATATAACCACTTTTTTATTATATTTTCAATTTGTATATTGTTTTAAGAATTATTTTAGTCTCATTTTTTATTTGTTTCATGTTTTAATATTTGTTTTTATGTTTTTAAATGTATTTCATTTATTATGTTTTAAAAATTTTTATTTAATGAAATAAGCAAAATAATAATAATACGGGCCGGGCTAGGCCGGGCTCGGGCCTATCAATTTTGTGTCGGGCCGGGCTTAGACAAATTTTTAGGCCCATATTTTGGGCCGGGCCAGGCCCGGGCCTAGAAAACGGGCAGAAATTTTTTTATGGGCCCGGCCATGCACACCTCTAATTATGACGATGTGCTTTTGTTTTTTTTTTTTTTTTGGTTAAAAAGAAATTGCATTTGTCAGGGAAGAAGAAAATTGAAAAATAATAATATTTTTTAATTAAATGAATGTAGCAATTCCTCTTTTTTTTAATTAATCTTAATATATTTTTAAATTATTTTATAATTTGTAAATAATATTTAGAGAATGTCATCATAATTGACATGTGGTTTAATACAAATGTGTCACATGTATCAAATTTAATGCCGTTATAAAAATATATAGAACTATCAACTTGCGAAAAAAAAAAAAAAAACTTACAAAAGAAGTGACAAATTGAGAGGCTGAGTATTTACTCCTAAAAAAGGGTAAAACGAAAAGAGAAGCGCCAAAATGTAAGGGATATCAGGGATTAATAGAGACATGCATTAGTAAAAAAAAATTTGGTAAAAAGGATAAACGAAAATGATCCTGAAATTAAACAATAGCAGAGAAATTAATATTTTAAATGATATAATTTTTTATAGATGTTTGATAATTTAAAATAAAAACAATCTAATAAAAATTTTCTATAAAAAATATAGAAATTAATAAGTAGATAAGAGTTAGTTATCACTTAATGAAGAATATTTTGAATTTATTTTATTTTATTTTATTTATTTTAATATTACATTATCTTATAAAAATTTTATGTTTAAAATTTAATTTTTTTAAATGAGCTGAAATGTTTTAAAAATGTAGAATTTATTTTGAATTAATTTAAAAATATATTTATTAAACAATTTAATTATACTATGTAATTAATTTTAAGTAATATATCAAGCAGTTTTATAACTTAAATTCAATTTTTAATTATTAAGACTTATTTTTCAACATTTAACTTTTTAATTTATCAAATTACACTTCAATTAGGAATTTTGGTAAAAAAAATTAAATTAGAAATAGTTTAAAGGTAAGAATAAGTGCCAAAATTTGTGGCGTATTGTTTCCCAAATTATAAGGCGGTGAGAAAAATATAATTGAAATTAACATAATTAAAATTTTACTTTTTGAAGTATGGAGTAAATATGTAGAAAGGAGGAGTTACGGGGATGAATTAATGGCATTATACTTAGTTTATGATATAAGATATTATTTCTTTTATTATTATTAATTTATTATTACAATTTCCATAATATATATGGGGCATGTTTGACAGTAATGAAAATAATGGTTAACAAAATTATGCCATATTATATTCTTTCCCTTTGAAAAAATTGTGGTTGAGAAAATAACCTCATTAAATTTTAAATGAAGTTTGACACGAGAATTTCATGATTAAACGTGATTTTGTTATATTCAAAGAAGGTAATTGGCATATTTTTGGACTTCAAAATATCTTTAGCAATCATTGGTTGAGGTGAAATTTTATTACCATTTGATGATAGGGTAAACTCATAAATATCATTCATTAACATAAGAGAATATATATATATATATATATCATATTGCACTTAGAATCGAAATAGTAAAATTATTCTTATTCGCCCTCTACTTCTTATAATATAGAAAACTATTCTTAAAATAAATTATCTTATAATATTTATATCTTTCTATAATACATTCTTCAAGTTGAAACATGCAAATCGTAAATGTCCAATTTGTTAAGACAATAATCAAATCGTTTCCTTCCCAAAGCCTTTGTAAATATATTTGCTAGTTGATCTATATTGGAGACATATAGGAGAAATAAGACTTTCTTGAATTGCATCCCGAATAAAATGACAATCCACCTCAATATGCTTCTTATGTTTGTGATTAACAGGATTACGAGTAATATGCAAAGTAGATTGACTATTACAAAACAAAGGAATAGCTTTAGGGTGATGCACCTGAAACTGAGTATTACAAAACAAAGGCCATAGAATGATACTTTGCTTCAATTGAGGATCAAGAGACAGTGTGTTGCTTCTTAGTTTTTCAGGAGATAGGTGACTTCCCAAGAAACACGAGCTAGCTAGTTAGAAACCGTCGAGTGATGAGGCACACGACCCAATCTGAGTCACACAAGCCTTGTAAAGACAACTCACTATCTACATAGAAGATGATACCCTAGCTAGCAACACCCTTTAAATAACGAGCTACTCGAATTGTCACGTCCCAATGCTTCTGCTTAGGATGTTGCATAAATTGAGATAAAACATTCATAGAGTATACTAAATTTGGACACATAAAAACCAAATATATAAGGCGACCCATCAATCGCCGATAAGATTCCAGATCTGTAGTTAATTCTCCTATAGCATGTACAAGTATGCGGTTTTGTTCAATCGGAGAGCCAACTAGTTTGGCTCCTAATAATCCTACCTCATAAATAATATCAAGTGCATACTTACGTTGACACAAGAATAAACCTCAAGTACTACGAGCAACCTCAATACCCAAAACATACTTTAGTACTCCGAGATCCTTTATATGAAAACAATTATTGAGAAAGACCTTGAAAAACTTCAATGCAACAGAAATTGAAAATATAGACATCACATATATATAATAACAGTAATTACATGTTATTATTTACTATCATAAAAGGTTAGCACAAATTAAAAGTGATCTAATTTGGTTAAGGTTTATTGGGTTTAGTTATTAAATATAGTATGGACCAAATATGTGTAGCTATTCTAGTAATTAATTTCTAGTTGATGATAGGCTGGCTAGAAATTAAGGTTAAAGTACAAAAAGTTATATATATTAGGGTCATGATCCCTAAATTACATATACGTAACTTTTCTAATATCCTATCTTTAAAAAAGAGAGAGCCACCTTTTTTGATGGATTTAGGAACGCTTTCGCATCTAGTTTTGTTCTTGATTTATTCCTAATAATCTAACATGATAGATCCTGATTTGTTAAGTTTTATATAAAATATTATTTTTCAGTTCTAACAAGTGATCAAAGAAATAAATGATAAAAGCTAAAATTATTATTATACTAAAGTAAAATATCAAATTATTAGAGCTCCTTTTTAGCATCCAGGTAGCACTAGTTCAAATCTAGCATCTCTTCTCTCTATAATAATAATAATAATAATAATAATAATAATAATAATAATAATAGAAGTAACATATTTAGTTATTATGTTAACACGATAATTCATTATCAATATCTTATTTATAGTACATATATTTATATAAATAATAAAAAAATAAATTCATTTGTGCAATATTTTTAACTGTTTTGCGGTGTAGAATTAATTGTTAGGGTAAGGTGCAATTAATGATCAAATTAAGAAGAAAATATGATTTTATGTTAATTTTATCGTTTTTTAATAGGAGAATAAAAAATTATATATTTTTTCTTAATTTTTAATATTTTTAATTAAATTTAATTTTTTTGAAAGAAAAAAATTAAAAATTAGGAAGAAAAAATTTTAATTTATTATTTTTCTATTAAAAATAAATAAAAGATAATATAAAATCATAATTTTATACAAATTAAAATAGTCATGTAAATAAAACGATAAGCAAACTATTATTGTAAAACTAAATGTAGAGCATTAGTTGTAGAGTAGTTGCTTTATATATTTATTCGCAAGAAGAAAGTTGATGTACTGTACTGCATACACCTCACCATTTTTCTTTTAAAACCAAACAATTTTAGTTTCGGCCATTTTGGATATGAATAAATTCACTTAATTTGTGACATAGGAAATCCACTTTTGCAGAGACAAAAACAATGGAAAAGTATAAGAAGGCTTCAAAGCACATAGCAGTGCTGGCCTTCCCTTTCGGGACCCATGCAGCCCCTCTTCTCAGCATCATCCGTCGGCTATCGGAGGCTTTCCCGGCCGCCATGTTCTCTTTCCTGTGCACGGAACGATCAAACAGCTCAACGTTTCCCAAAGGTCATCAGAATCATGACAGCATAAAGCCTTTCAATGTATGGGACGGATTGCCGGAGGGTTATACGCATTGCTTAAAGAGGAACCGTCATGAGCCGGTGGATTATTTCCTCCAGGCGGTGCCCCAGAATTTCAAGGATGCCGTAGATGCACTTGTGGCGGAAACCGGTAAGCCGATTGATTGTTTGATAACAGATGCGTTTTACTATTTTGGGGCTGATATTGCAGATGAACTGAAAGTCCCTTGGGTAGCGTTTTGGACGGCTAGTCCTCGGGCTCTCTTCTCTCATGCTGAGACCGAGTTTTTTCGCCGCCACGTAGGGATCAATGGTAAGCATTTATATATTTTAAATTTAACTTTAACCTATAGCTGGTGTAATTTTAGTTTGTAATTAAAGCTAGTAATATTATTAAGGGCCTTTTACATATACACACTAGATCTTTATACCCAGCTACGCCCAGTAAATTCAATTTTAGACGGATAATACAAAAAATAATAATTATTTAAATATTTTTATATTTTATATAAAAACATTTAGTAATTATAATACATTGAGATACAATAAAAAGGCTATATGATAAATTTTAAAGTGGATATAAAACATAACATGAGAAATGAATATATAATTGGTCCAGCCTCTTTAAAATACATGGATCAATCCTTTGACATCAATAATCTAAATAATATTGAGTAACTTGCTTGTGATTGTATTGGTTACCTCGTTTAAATATATTATTTAAAAGTAAAAACTTTTAAGTGCTTTGAATACATTATTTTTTTTAAACTATAAAAGTAATTTGTTTACTTCGGATATCATTTTAGTTATTTATGTTTGAAATGTTACATTTTAGTTATTTACGTTATCGTTTTGTTATAAACACTCTATCGTTAAACTCCATTACCTCCTTAACAACAGTCTTACGTGGCAGTCCATATGAGTTTTAAATGCCAACTTGGATGTCTAGTTGCTAGGATGAAAATAGGTTTTTAATTAAATAAATTTAATTTGGATTGCCATGTAGGACATCCAAGTTAGCATTTAAAACCCATTTGGATTGCCACATAGGACCGTCATTAGGAAGGTAACGGAGCTTAATGGTAGAATGATCACTTCGTAACAAAACAATAACGTAAATGACTAAAACATAATATTTTAAACATAAATAACTAAAATGTAATCTGAGTAAAATAAAAGTGACTATTTTTATAGTTCACTTTTATTTTTTTTATCTTAGTTGTTTGATGACCTCTTGCATTGTACATTTAAGGAAAGAAATTCGAATATGAGCTTTTAAACAAAAATGATAGAAAAAGAAATTGTTAAATGAGTTTTATAAGGAAAAAATTATTCAGACAGTTGCTTCGAATATTCACTTAAATCGATATATAAGCATAAAAATATTGCAGCCTAGGATGATGAAGCATTTTGCCTAAGATTTCTTTTTACCTTAGCTATTGCTGGGAGCTGAATGGAAATATATCTCATAATTTATATCTCACCATGTACAGTATTTTCTTGACTCTCTGATCACCAAATAGTTGAAATCGTAATGTTTTGCAGATCCTGAGGACAAACCACTTGATTTTCTTCAAGGATTTGCTAGTATACGTGTTGCTGACTTACCCGATGGAGTAGTGAGAGGAAACTTTGATGCCTCCGTGCCAGTACTGTTGAATAAAATGGGACTAACACTGCCACGAGCCGCTGCAGTTGCTGCAAATTCATACGAGGACTTGGACAATGCAGTGGTGAACATGCTTAAATCAAGATACAAAAGGTTCCTCAACGTTGGCCCCTCCAATCTGATAAGCGCTTCCCCCATTGATGACAGGCACGGCTGCTTGGATTGGCTGGAGAGGCACGAACCAGCGTCGGTGGTATACATCAGCTTCGGGAGCGTGATAACACCACCACCCCACGAGATAGGAGCATTAACTCAAGTCCTGGAGGAAAGCAATTTCCCATTTCTTTGGTCTTTCAGGGGAGATGTTGAGAAGCAATTGCCGCCAGGGTTCCCCAAAAGAACCAGCTCCAAAGGAAAGATAGTTCCCTGGGCTCCTCAGCAGAAAATATTAGAGCACCCATCTGTTGGGGTTTTTGTAAGTCACGGTGGATGGAATTCAATCTTGGAAAGTATTAGCGGAGGTGTGCCCATGGTTTTCAGGCCATTTTTTGGTGACCAAAAACTGAATACTCGAACTGTTGAGACAATATGGGGATTTGGGCTGGGATTAGAGGGCGGAACGCTGACTAAGGAAGCCACAACCAATGCCTTGAACTTCATATTGTCCACCGAAGAAGGCAAGAAAATGAGACAGAAAGTTGGGGTCCAGAAAGAGCTTGCTTACAAGGCTGTACAGCCCAATGGCAGCTCTATTGAAAATTTCAAAACGCTGGTAGGAGTTGTCACCTGTCACCACTACTTGCCATGAATGTTCTCAGCCAACAGTTTGAAACTAGTGCTTGCATGATTAAAATCTCTGGTCTAGCTCCATTTCAGAATCAAAGATGAGCATTATGATTTTAGGTTCTCCAAGATTAGAGTCCTCCTTACATTTCTTTGTGTTTGTCCTTTAAGAGGTCTGCATATTATGGCATGAATTTCATTTTACATTATTTAAGATTTTGAATTTGTTTTGGTTGTTGACGTATAGCTGCTTTCTTATTTTAGTACACATTTTTTTTTTATACTAAGATAAAAATATTATTCCGCAATAATTTTGGATCCAAAAGTTAATGGTGTTAAAAAAAATAAATGATAGATTCAACCAACTAGAATATGTTATTGTATCGATAATTTGAATGTTGATGATGTGATTGTTGCTCAGTGTTGACCAACATCGAAAACACTTTTCTCATGAAAAAAATTTAAATATGCTTTTCAAGCCAAAATCCATACTCAATATATAATTTTTTTAAGGCCAGTTAACTTACCAAACCAACTTTCAAATCAAATTAAAAGATTGAAAATTTTTAGTTTCTTTTCTCAAAAATCAATTTGAGTTTCAAATTATAAATTCTCCTCACATTTATATAATTTATAAGGTATAAATATGATATATATATATATATATATTCAAATTAAATTATATAAATAATTTATATTAATTGCTTAAAAATATTAAAATTTATATATTATATATCATAATATTAACAATGAGTTTTTATATATTTTTTATAATTTTTTATATTATAAGTAGACTTACTCATGGGCCAGGCCACCTGCCCAGACCCAAAAACCTGCTCGAAAAATGAGAGAATTTGGACAAAAATATGATACACAAAAAATGGGCTTTGGTAAATTTTAAGGCCCGTTTTCTCTAAGGCCCAAACACTTTTTTAATGTGTTAGAAAACTTTTATTTTAGCTTTTTTTAGTGCATTTATTGTATTGTATTTTTAAAAAAATTATGTTTAAATAAAAATTAATCTAAAAAAATCATATATGGGCGAGCCGAGCCAACCCTGAGTTTACCTTTCTTAAATTAGGTCGGGCTTAGGCAAAAAAGCAAGTCCATTTTTTGGGCTAGGCTTGAAACATATATGAAGAATCGGATCAAATTGGATCACCTCTATATAACCCCTTATATTGTGGATGTTGGATTGAATTGGAACATTCGTTGCTTAACTGCCAAGAGTCTATGTTTATTTTGTACTTTATAATTATATTGTACTTAGCTTATAACATGGTTGTTTAATAGGGATGATATAGATCTTTTTATGTTAGCAAGTCTCGAAACATTCTATATAATTAAGAGACTTGTATAGATTATGGTACTAAGATAATTAAGCACTTAATTTGTTCTTGTGAAGAACTGTAGCACCCTTTACTCGGAACCGTCACCGGAGTTGGGTAATGAGCGTTACCAGATTCAGAATAAACCTTACAGAATTTATTCGAGGACAGTTACAAATTTGCATGCACTTCAACTCAGAATTACCTTTATCAAAGGTATTCAAATACATTACGGACATTACAGATGATCAGGATTCGAATCCTAATATATCAGACTCTCAGAAAATTTTTTGCTTTTAAAACACCGTCACACGCCCGTGTGACTATTGGCACGGCCGTGTTGATAGACCGTGTGGTCTTTACACGCCCATGCTCGGCAACCGTGGACAAAACTGTCCATTATGCCACGGCTGCTCCACACGACCATTTGGAGGTCGTGTACTCCATACGGTTGAGACACACGGCCGTGTTTCCTACCCGTGTGGTACCTTAAAATTTAAATTAAAGTGCAGGGGGCACGGTCCACAGGCACGCCCGTAGGGTCTGGCCATGTATTGCCCACGGTCTAGGCACGCCCGTGCCATGTACCCGTGGAGCACACTGCCAAATCCCATATGGTTATGGCACACGCCCGTGTGCCCTGCCGTGCAGGCCGTGTCAGGCTATATACCAAGCCTTGTTCTCCCTAAAACACATTCAAGCACATGCTAAAACAAAACCAACCAATTCAAGAGAAATTTTTACTCAAAAAAGATTTCATTTATAATATTACTTACAAAATATCATATGAGTAATGTAACTTAGGCATACCAAAAATAGCCAATTACAACCACCAATTGTTCTATACATGCCATAAATTACACTTGAAAATATGAAATATACCAAAAGAAGCTTGATAGTGTGTTGCGTAGCTCCAACTTTATGATCCTGATCTAACAAGCTCAATATCTACAGAGGATGGAAAAAGGGAGGGTAAGCTACAATAGCTTAGTAAGTTATACGAAATTCATAGCAATGAAACAGTTCAATATATCATTAAATTAGCATCATAGATGCTATCACATATCATTATACAACTAGCTTACTCTTTGTGCTCATTACACATACCAACCATGAACATGATTAGCAATAACATTCTTAGAATACCGTACCATTTTCAGTTCACCTATACAATCACTTCATCACAATATAGTTAATCTAATTCCCACTGAGCTATATAGGAATATGAACAGATATATAGAGGTTAGCACATAAGTGCCATACAGACATGGCGAAGCCATAAAGTAGCCAAAGCTACTAACAGTAGGGTAGCCAAAGCTACAATCAGTAACAGTACAGAAGTTAACCATGGGCCTGCTCACACAAGCTGACAGGTGTCTGCAACACATGCAAGACTACCTAGCACCCGGGTAACTATAACAGTCGGAACAGTAGGCCTCAAGTGACATGTCAATGTTATCTATGTCTATTCCTACTTGCTCAATCGGGATTTATAGATAATGCATAAATCAGTAGTTTCAGAAGCACATACAATGATCAATCAGAATTTACAGTCAATACTACTTTCCATACATTCAGTCACCTCACAGAGCAATTATCCATATCTCATCATATAAGCAAATATTCTAACAGAACTAATCGAATTCGCTAGAATTACATATAACTTACCTGGATTGCCAAAAAGGACTAATTTTCGAAATTAGTCGAGGGCTTTCTCTTTTCCCCATCACGGGCTCTTTCAGACCGTTCTTGATCTAAATTAACACATATAGCACAGATATCATTTATCTATTTCAATACGGTCACAGTTCACATTTGGGGCCAATTTCAAATTTTACCCCTCAACTTTGCAATAACTACTAACTAGTCCCTTAGACATCAAAATTTCATTTTCTTTATTCCATAGGCTTATAAAGCCCATTTTTACAAGTATAACACTCAAATATTCATTATTCCACACATTTAGGAACAATTTGTAATCTCTACAAATTAGTCCCTCTTTATGAACTTTCATTCAATTTCATCCATTAAAACATGCATATAGCATTTAAAACTTCCATTATCTACCATTAGTGAGCCAAAGACACTCGTTCCACAAATGGGTAAATTTTTATACCTCAATTTTTCTTCAAATAAATGGTAGAATAATGAAATACAGGCTTCAAGGAGTCCAAAAATGCAAAAATAATTGAAAAAGGGACCAAATTGCACTTACAAGGAAGCTTGAAAAATTTTAAAACCCTTGGCTATGGAGTTGGGATTTTCGGCTGAACATGGGGTGTTTCATGGAGAAGATGATGTTTTATTTCATCTATTTTGTCTTTTACTCACTTTTGACAAAAATGCCCTTCATGCCATTTCATAGATATTTTCCCATGTAAGGCTATTTTGGTCCATAATACTTACTCATGGTTTTATTGCTACATAAAAGCTTCCTATTTCATGCAACAATTCAATCAAGTCCAATTATCATCTAATAGCACATTTTACACTTTTCTCAATTTAGTCCTTATTGAGCAATTAAACATCAATACAGTAAAATTTTCAAACAGTATTTTAACTCTAATATTCAATCAAACAGATATCATCAAAATTTCACATAATTAAAAATTTTCACTTCAGATTTGTGGTTACGAAACCACTATTTCGACTAGCCCCTAATTCGGGTTGTCACAAGAACTTTATTTTATGAGTGCATATTGATAGCAAAACCTTTTGTGTTGTGATTTTGCTTGCTCAATTCACACAGGTAAATTTAATGGTAAAAAATATCAATCTTTAAGGTGCAAAAATGAAAAAAAACATCATTGGTATGTGATAGATTAAAATCACTTGATTTGGCACCAATTGTTGTACCATATTACCTAGTGATTGTCAATCCATGTGCTAATGTGAGAGAATGCTTTTCATCTATAAATCATAATTTCATATATAATTTAGTCAAGTTAAACTTTTCAATCTTAATTAAATTGCTTGGTACTTTGAATGTACATATAATCCTAATTTTCTTCGATAATTTGACATATAATGTGACACTTCTACTTGTAAGAATGTCATCTTAAAGTTACACGTGATTAGAGATAAAATCTTGGCTCGTGACATAAATATGGACCAATCAATGTGCTATTATTTCTAAATATGAACAAGTTCCTTCGACTTTAATATAGGTTGACAAGGTTAATTATCAGTTTGAGTAGCTATTTGAGGAGTTGGATGGCAAATTTAAGAAGCTGGACGGAGATTTGATGACAGATTTGAGAAAGTTGGAAGGGAGATTTGAGGAAATAGGTGGGGAATTCAATATCTTAAGAAGGAACTAAGTCTTGTAGGATCTAAGTTTGATTCGATAATAAAGTAAAGTTTGTTGGTTGAGCATGTGTTGGTTTGAAGCAGCCTCACCGTATTATGAGTTATTTGTTATTGAACCAAAGAAAGCTTCCAATGATACGGCTGCTGTCGATTCAACTGACATCAATTTTGATGATAACATTTTTTTTTTTTAATTTTAAGATTGTTTAAATAAGTGGCAAAGCTAAGAGGCTAGTAGGGACCCCAGCCTTCTAAAAGTGGCAAAGCTAAGAGGCTAGTAGGGACCCCAGCCTTCTAAAGTGAAAAAAAATTTCATTTAAGTCTTTTATAATTTATAAAATTTTAAATTAATAATAGTAAAATTACACTTTAACCCTAAAAATGATAAAAAAATTAATTTAATTCTTTAAAAATGATAAGAGCATAGACTATTAAAATAATAAAATTACATTTCTATTATCATAAAAATATATAATTTAATTCTGAACCCTAAAACGAAAATCTACCTGGGGAACTAATTTAAATACTTTTGAAACTCGTGCGTAAACTTGTTTTTTGGTTTATACGTATGCAAACTTTAGTTTTAAGTGGGACCCCAATTATTGTGTTTCTTTACATATTAATATCGTTGATTCAATTATATTATTTTGTCTGGAATATTCCTAGATTGCAATTTATAGTGGAAGGTCGAATATTAATAATTCCTTTTACAGTAGCCCAGGGTACTTAAATGATTTATTCAGTATTTTCTGTGGAATTTTCTCTCCATTGATGTTAGCTTTAATGATCCTCCCCTTTGAATTTTAAGAATGGTGCTCTTTCCTTTATGGGATGTTAAGTTCACAGGCTAACCCATAAATGTCAATATGGTAATATAATAAAAAAAATAAAAAATATTTTTATCAATTCAATTTTTTAAACTCAAGCTTTTATATATATATATATATATATATATATATATTATAGATATTTGTTATATTAAATTTTTTCATCCCTATTGTAGGTGTGCCATAAATCTAATCAATAATATATATAATTATGAGTTTAAAAAAAACTTTTGAACTGATAAGAATACCCTTTATTTTTTATCAGATTACTAAATTCACATTTTAAAATTAAAAAATTGAAGCAAAATAGAATTTGTAATCATTATACATTTAAAAATATTGTAAATTACAATTATTAGTTAAAAATATTGTGCTAATTTTAAAATAGAGTTTTTACTTAAATATAACTCTAAGCATAAAATATAGGAAAAAAGATATCATAATTACAATTATAATTATTAGTTAAAAAATTTTGATGTAAAAATTTTTTTGCTAATTTTATTGATGTAAAATAGAATTATTGCTTGAATAGAATTCTAAGCATCTTAATTATTACTTAATTAATATATTAGAGTTAATTATGCTAATCATCTATTGTGGGTCGTTCCTTCGAATATGATACTAGTAGCTAGACCTGTCCATTGGCCAGGTTGGGCCTTGACAAAATTTTATGCTAGTTTGATAGGCCAAGACCCGACTCGAAAAATGAGCCTAAAATTTTGTCCAAGCCTGGTTCAGATAAAAATGCTAAAATTCAGGCTTGACTGGCCCATATTAAATTTTTTATATAACTTTTTTTAAAAATAAAAAAACACTAAAAACAGAAAAATAAATGTAATCTTTATACTTAAATAACAGTAATATATGTGCAACTTAACAAGCAAATATGTTTAAAAAAGTAACAAAATTAATAATAAAATAAGAGTGATACAATATCCTAACAATAACAACAAAATTGTACCAACATAATAGTGAAATGACCGCAAAACTGTAAGAAAATAACAAGAAAACAACAAAAAAATAGTAAATTTTTTTTTCTTTTTGCAAATTCAGGGCGGGTTGGGCTCAAGCCAAAAAAGTCTTCCTCAAGACCCGACTCATCTTTCTAAATGAGCCTTATATTTTTGCTCAAGTCTATTTTTCATACCTATATTTTTATTTAGACTCTTCTATTTTTTTAACGGACCTTCGAGTCAGACTAAATGACTCATCCCATGAATAGTTCTAATATAGTCTCGCATTATAAATCTATTTTTTAATTTTTCATCATTTTCATCTATTCAAGAAATCAAAATTATCTCAGTTTATCTCCACTCACTTCCACAAAATTTTCAATATATGAAGTGTTTCGATCCATTCTTTAACAAACATAATTATCAAGTAATTTAAATATTTTAAAATTTTTATGCTAAAAAATTACATCATTGTTAAAAGTACATTGTTTTCTTTATATATATATATATATATATATATATTACAATTCATATGGAAAATATAATAAAGCAAAGTGCAATATAAAATGGACAAGAGAGAAAAAGACAAAAATAAAAAGATGATTCACTTTTACATAGGATACAATAAGTTTGTTTATGCCCTTTATTTATTGGGCATCTATTCCTATAAGTTATAAATATATAATAAAGTAATTAAAGTACTCTATAAATTTTTTAGAGGTTACAAAAGTTACAAAAGAATGAAATTGGGGGTTTTGGAAGTTATATAGGCATTCATTTATCAATAGATTTACAACACTCCTCCTTGGATGACTGGTGATAAAAATTTATCTCGTTAAAATCTTATTAGGAAAAACCCTGTGGATAAAAACTAATTAAAGAAAAAGAGTAAACAATCTTCTATTACAAGTTGTCTAATTAAAAATCTTTATTAGGAAAACCTAATAAGACAAAACCTTGATTAAAAGAAAAGAGTACAGCGTGTTTTAAACTCCCCTAATGGCAACATCACATTACATCTTTGAGTCGACGCATTCAATCTTGTATACTAGTATTTCAAACTAGAACGAATTTGTTGAACTTCTATATTACCTTTCTTCTCAAAATTATGAGTAAAGAATAATTTTGGTGAAATATGTTTTGTTTTGTCACCTTTGATGTACCACCCTTCAATTGAGTTATACATACTGCATTATTTTTGTATAAGATAGTTGACATATTTTCTTGTAAACGCAAATTACATATTTTTTTGATATGTTGGGTAAATAACCTTAGCCAAACACACTCTCGGCTTGCTCCATTCATTGTAATTATTTTTGCACAATTTGAAGAGGCAACAACTATTGTCTGCTTTGTTGAACGTCATGATATGGCAATACCTCCACATGTAAATAAATATCCCATTTGAGATTGACTTTTATATGGATTCGATAAATATCTAGCATTAGCATAGTCGACTAACAGGGATTATAAACCAGTTGAATAAAATAACCCCATTCAATAGTCCCTCTGAGATATATAAATACATGTTTAATTCCAATTCTAATGTCTACATGTTGGAGAAGAACTAAATCTTGCTAACAAGTTTACAGCGAAAACTATATCAGGTCTAGTGTTGTTTGCAAGATACATCAATTCCCCTATGGCACTTAGATATGATGCTTTAGGACCAAGAAACTCTTCATCATCCTTACAATGACGAAATTGATCTTTATTCACCTAACAATCGTATAACCATTGGAGTACTCAATGGATGTGATTTATCCAGGTAGAATTTTTTTAAGATCTTTTCCGTATAAGTTGACTAATGTACATGAATTCCATCTTTTAAATGCCCGATCTGCAGGCTAAGACAAAACTTAGTTTTTTCAAGATCTTTTATCTCAAATTCATTCTTTAAACAATTTACTGCATTTTGAAACTTTTTAGGAGTTCCAATAATATTTATATCATTAACATAAACAACAATTATCACAAGACCTGATCCATACCTTTTTTATACAAATACATGGATAAATTGGATCATTTTTATAACATTCTTTCAGCAAATATTCACTAAGACGGTTGTGCAACATACGTTCATATTGTTTTAATCGATATAAACTTTTCTTTAATTTGATTGAGCAATTTTCCCGAGAAACTCTACATCCTTCAGGGATTTTAAATCCTATAGGGATTTTCATATAAATTTCACTATCAAGTATACCATACAAATAGTATGTAACAATATCCTTTATATGCATGTCAAGTTTTTCATGTACTTCCAGACCAATAAGATATCTAAACGTGATTACATCCACCACAGGAGAATACATATCTTCGTAACCAATATTGGGTCTTTGTGAAAACCCTTGTGCTACAAGTGTAATTTATATCTTACGGCTTCATTTTTTTTTTCATTTCGTGTTTGCACAAATACCAATTTATATCCTACCGGCTTTACATATTTAGGTGTTTGGACTACAAATCCAAAAACTTCACATTTAGAAAGTGAATTCAATTATACTTGAATTTCGTCTTTCTATTTTAGCCAATCTAATCTATTTCTATATTTCTCAATAGATTTAGGCTCAGGATTCTCATTTTCTTTTACTATTTCAATAGCAACATTATAAGCAAAATTGTTATTGATAACTATATTTTTTTGGCTCCAAATTTTTTTCTAAAGTAACATAACTTATCGAGATCTCTTCATTTCCACTATTTTCATGTAGAGGTGTTCATGGGCCGGGCTAGGCCGGGTTCAGGCCAGGCTCAACTAAAAATTCAAGCCCATTTATTAAGCCCGGGCCCGGCTCGACCCAAAAAATGGGCCTAAAATTTTGCCCAAGCCCAACCCGGATAAAAATACTAAAACCCGAGCCCGACACGGACTGCCCATATTAATTTTTATATTATTTTTATATAATCAAAAATACTAAAAATATCAAAATAAATATTTCCCAACAAATTGAAAATAAAATTTAAAAAACATGTAGACTTAAATAACACTAAGATAAATGCAACTTAACAAGCAAATGCCTCTAAAATAATAACAAAATTAACAAATGCCTTTAAAATAATAACAAAATTAACAATAAAATAAGTTTGATAAAATATCCAAATAATAACAATAAAATAGTAGCAACATAATAGTAAAATGGTAGCAAAATAGGGAGAAAACAACAAGAAAATAACATTAAAAAAAAGAGCATATTTTTTTGTCCTTTAATAAATTCGAGCGGGCCAGGGCCAAAAATGCCTTACCCGAGGCCCGACCCATTTCTTAAACGGACATTTTTTTTCCAAGCCTATTTTTTGGGCCTATATTTTTACCCAAACCCTCCTACATTTCTAGAAGGCCTTCGGGCTGGGCCAGGTGACCCAACCCATGATTAGGTCTATTTTCAGGTACTTGAACCTCTTTTTTTTTTTTTTTTTTGTTAGTTATATATTTGGCTTCTTCATAGGCACTTGCATCTACAACATGACCATCTTGAATATTTGCTCATTTCCTTTTACGAGAATTTTTTATCTTTGGAACCAACTAGTCTTCTACGTGTCAGGCATGAATTACTTTATTTTGCACTAACAGTTTACCCTATTAGAACATAAATTTATATTAGAGCATTTTCAGCTAATATGAGAGATTTTTTAATTCTCTTTAGGTCAGTAAATGAATCTGGAAATTTATTTATAAAATGAATTATCTAGTGAACTTCTGGTTCACATTGCTTTATATAAAGATCTTAGATACTGATAATTCATTCTAAGTATTTTATTTATCCAGGTTTTTATTCTCTCTCCCCTAATGTTGGGAAAACTATCTCATAATATATGACAACTTATGTCATAAATAAATCTCTAATTAATATCTCAAAAATATTTATTAATAGAAGGAGATTTATATCAATATACATTTCCAACATCCTATGAGGGCTCACTTATCTTTATGTGTTGTGGTGGAGCAAGTGGAACATATACCGTACATTTGAAAATTCTAAGATAGAAAATATTTGGCTTCTAACCAAAATTCAATTGTAATGGTGAGTATTTATTATAGCTTGTTGGCCTGATGCGCACAAGTGCTGCTGCAAGCAAAATAGCATATCATTTTAAACGCAGCGTTTAGAAAGCTTGGATTAATTTCTCCAATGGTCCTTCTACATCTTTATTGTCATACAATTTTGGTCCAGTGTACATTTTTCTTTTATTTTTAATTTGTCCCCGACATTTTGCTGTTGTTTCGATCTTGTCCTCGGGCCATTTAAGTGTGGATTTTGTAACGGCATCGTTTTGGGAATAAGGTATAATTCCCAACTGGTCCCTATGATATGACGCGCGTTTCAGTTTAGTCCTCGTACCCTGCTTTCTTTATTATTTTTACCCCTGATTTTATTTTTGTTTTGGTTTAATCCTTAGTGCATAGGATTTTAATCTTTGTTTTAACTTGTTATTTATTTTAAGTACATCGTTTTGTTTTTTTATTCCATCAGGTTATTCTATTACATATATATATATATATATATATATATGTATGTACTTATTATATGTATATGTATGATCATTTATATTTCATCTAGTTTTAACCCCTTTTTTTATATAATTTAAAATTTGTTATGTCCTTTATTCTCTTTTAAATCATTTTATTAACTATCTAAAGTTATTATTTATTTTAAATAATATATATTATTTTTTATACTATTACATATATTATCCATTTTAAATTTTTGCCATAAGTTTGTTTTATTGTTATTTTTTATATCATTTATTTTATATATTTTTCTTTTGTTTTTATATTCGATCTTTTCTGTATAAAGTTTTATTTAATTTTTTAGTTTTTTTTATATATATTTTCTGATTTGTCATTATTTGCTTTATTATTTTTATTGATTTGTTCATCTTTCCAAAATTAGATATTGTTATTTTTTATCATCTTTATTATTATTATTTTTATATTAGCCTTAGTATTGACATTGTATTATTTGTGCTATTAATTATGTTCTATTATTCTTTCTTTTGATTGTCTATATTAGCTTTAAAATTGGTTCATCTTGTAATTTTTGTGAATTGTTCTTAGTATTTGGACTTTGTAATTTATTAGTGTAATGTTTTACTCACAAACCATCATTGTAAATATAAAATGCATTTCATTTAATTACTACATTTTATTCAAAGTTTTTCAAAATAAAGGCAATACTCGCATTTGGAATCTTTGAGAAGATTGTACCCTAACTTATTGGGTTCCTATTTTCTCGTCAAATCTAAGTAATTGAGTACGCTTTTTGCATCAAAACATAAAAATTTCAAATAAAAGCTTACCCTCGAGAATTTGAAATATTGCGTCCTAACTCACTGGATATAGCATTTTATTTTCTCAAAATAAGAGAATCTTAATATTCAATTCGATTTACTCAAGTTTTTTTTTTAAATAAAAAGGATCGTATTTTAAATCTTTTCAAATTTTTGACATTAGAACAATAATTAATCAATAAGATACCAATTTTGGGCATTACGAGAGTGTTTACCCTTCCTCGTACGTAACCGACTCCCGAACCCGTTTCTTTGAATTACGTAGGCCAAAATTAGTATTACAATAAAACAAATGTTCTATAAGGTAATCCGATCACACCTAAACAAAAAAGATTAGTGGCAACTCTATTTTCGTTTTCAAGTCGACTCCCCTTTTTTTTAAAAAAAAAATAATTTCGACAATCTTTTACATGCTTTTTTAGTGAGATTGTAATAAAAAAAAATTCATGATTAATATCATTATATAAATCTCAAACATGTACAGATTTTAACTCCAAATTTATTATTGCATATAAAACACTTTTACAATAGATAACTAGATATAAAAACAATCATATATTTTAATCAAAATTAAAACTAAAACAATCAATTCTATAGAAATAACAGAGAAAAACATATCCCCCACATAGAAAGCCCAACAATTAAACTCGAGAAGAGATTGATAAATTCATAAAAATGCAAATAGAAAATTATATAAATTTAACTTCTTAATAAAAATCGAATCAAAATTAGAAAAACAAAATGACTTGAGTAATCGTGGATGGGAAGTAAAGACCATGAGCATTCTTTATACTAAAGAAAAAGTGATCATCCCCAATCAAATCTCAGGCAAACACTCACGATTTTCAATCCAAACAATTAAATTTTAATACTTGAAATCCAACAAAATTTTGACGCAAAATAAAAACCTATTACTCTTGAATTAAATCATGTTGATAACGTATAACAAAACAAAGAGAAATATAGAATAAACAAGAGAGAAAAATACAAAAATAAAAAAATGATTTAACTTTGACATGAGATACAATAAACTTGTACATACCCTCTATTTATAGTGCCTCAATCACTATAGATTACAAACATATAATAAAGATAATTAAAATACCCTATAAATTTTTTAGAGATTACAATAATTAAAAAAAAAAATGAAATCGAAGATTTTGAGAGTTATAGAACATCTATTTACCAATAGATTTACATCAGAAAAGTAGTAAATTAATATGTCAAAAAAAAGTGTTAACCACTAAACAAAATACATCAATTTATCAATAAGTTATTAAGACATCATTTTTTATGATTTTAATTACCGTATTTCAATTATTGTCTTGATTTAGGACAGGTACAATGATGTCGACTGAAAAGTCCGCAAAATACATTGTTTTATAAATATGTCATTATAACGTCTCTATGCAAGTAATGATTAAAATTCCTGTTACACTACTAATATCAACTGAACTAAGATTCAATACAATAATATCGATTGAACCATATATGAACGACGAAAGCAAAGTATTAAGCTGATAATGGTTCGAATTCAATCTTGAACATCCCCTACCCATTCCCTTTATTAAAAAGAATCTAGCACAATGTTTCAGTTAATCAAAATTAATGAACAAAGATATAGTAGATTAATTACAGAAACAGGAACTCGTGTGCAAGGCTGCACTGAGAACCCAATTTTTACACCATCTAAATATGAACACTCCCTTTTAATAATGATGATAATAATAGTAATATAATAAAAACAAAATTTGATCCTAATTTATCTTAAGCATGCAAGTGCCATGCATTATTAATTACCATAAGCTTTACGTACATGTATTCAAAAACAGATGCATTCACTTGTAGTACTGCCATCGTGATTGCGTTTAAACTAGCAAATTCCTGATTGCTCAAGTTGACGCCTGTTAAAAATGATGAGAAACCATTTTTTTGCAAAAGATTTATATAAGATTAAAACCTGTTGAAACTCGCATCAAATCCCAGTTCTAACTTTCATGGCTCCCCTATCCTATTTGTATCAATCATGTAGCCTCCCTGAGGGTGAGTACAAACCCAACCTCGGGTGTCTACATTTGCACTCTTGAAACAACTTGTTGCAGTACTACAAGAGATCCATTACAGCAGAACCAAAGGCATACGTATCGTATCATAGTGTAGTGTATTATTAGACTAACCGGTAGATGACCAAAGCTGCAGTAACTGGATGCCTTACTTTTGCTTTCCACCGTATGATATGATGATGGCCTACTTCAGGATTGCCTTTATTTTACGTTTATAGCAGCAGCCATGCTCCTCAGCTTCTGAGATATTTCTGAAAATGGAGGCCTCTCTGCAACATCAGAGGCCCAACACTTTTCCATCAATGCCTTCCATTCGGGATCGCACCATGATGGTATTTTTGGACGTAATGTGTTGTTTACAATTCCCCCTGTATATTAAAAGAAATATATATATATATACACGCACAAAGGGAGATCACAGTTAAGAAAATAATAATGGTCCGTTAACAAGATGGGTTCACATCTAAAACTATAAACGGAGTGTAGAGTCCAAAAACATGCATACTATTAGTCGAATAGTGAATACTTAAATCAGAAAAGATCCTTTTAAACTTTATTACAAACTAGAAGTCCTAAGTCCATAACTATATGACAATTAATTCCTTTTTCATTTCAAATAGCAAACATAGTACTTATTTCAGAAGTAATCAGAGATAAAGATCCATTCATAGGTCAATACTAAATTATTTTATGAAGGAACTACATCAAACCAGACCTACAAGCAAAAGAAAACAAAAAAAGAAAAGAACAAAAGTCCCTTTTCTCTATCAGAAAGTAACTGCTTATTAATCAGTGGGTTAGTTCCTCCATGAACAGTCAATGACAATAAATTTGAAGTGTGAACCATGCTCCATTAATGCTAGAACTGTTGAAACTTGGATGTTATGCATAACTTTTAAGTACCAAAAATTCAGATAGTATGAAAGAAACAAAACAACCCAGAATAAAAATATTCAGGTCATTTTTCTACTTGTTGAAGATCCAATTCTAGATGGAAGTAAAAAATACATGCGTTTCTATTATGACTCTTGCAACTTCCAAGTCAAGAGACAATTACATCATCTAATTTTGTCCCAGAAAAGACAACTTTAACCCAAGGCATACACGGTGCAGTGCCCTATCCTCAAAGGAACTGATGTTTTAGCTAGAGATTACAAATGTGCTAAAAAAGTCAAAAATTTTCCCCAACATAAATTAAGAATTCTCCAAATATCTTACTTTCTATTTTTACTTCATCTTCTCCAGCTATCAAATGAAGGTTGATAAACAAAATTAAACTGTACATAGATAGATAGATAGAGAGAGAGAGAGAGAGAGAGAGAGAGAGAGAGAGAGATCCTAGTTAGCAATATTATAAAAAAATTAATCACTCCTACAGTGCTTGGCACGATTATGAGTGTCAGGCAAAAAACCCACATTGAAAAAGGAATCTTCAGTTCTTTCTCGTAGCAAAAGTGTATATTGATGGACATGTCCAATATATGTATCAGATTGCAGTGTAAAGTGAAGAGCTGAAGCAACAAAGATTCTGAGCAGAATGTATGGAAGACTTATAGAAAACAGTCACAACAATAAAATCCGATTTATGACACTTACCAATTATAGAAGCACAATGCATATCTGCATAAGGTTCTTCACCAGTCAGCAACTCCCACATAACAATGCCGAAAGAGTAGACATCAATCTGAAGAACATAAATTGATGGGAATAAATAAAATAAGTCTCTGGCCAAATAAAAAGAAAAAATAGGCACAAAAAAATGCCCTAAGAAGCAAAAGAAACATGTTTAAAATAGCTGTATCCTCATATCTGCTAAAGTCTGTATAATATTACCTTTTCAGATACCATGTTACTTTTACCACTCAAAAGCTCAGGTGCCATCCAGGGTAGAGTTCCACGAACACCTCCCGAAACTAATGTATGTTGTCTGACCTTTGACAAGCCCAAATCACCAATCTAAATGCATATGCAAGTAATGCATCAGTTCCAACTCTGCTGACCATCGGAAGAAAACTAATGCTAATGTGCTTGAAAGAAAATTTACAGAAGAATCAATTGAAGACAACGGTAATAAGAGCCAATGCTGAAGAAACAATGTCTAGCAGAAACGCAGAAACTCTTACCAAGGTTCCACTATTAAAGAAATCACAGCAAGCTGACAATAACATCCAGAAGTAACTGTGGAAGAACACAAAAATCTTGCTCCCCCAAACACACACACATAAATTGAAATCCAACTTAAAGTTTTGATGTCCAGAAGCAATTATAAGACAGCATACCTTGCACACTGGACGCTGTGGATCTCTCATATTTACCAACAGATTTTCACATTTCAAATCAAAATGTACAATGTTTTTTCCATGCAAATACTCCATTCCAAATGCAGCATCCATGGCTATGATGAGTCTCTTACGACGATCAATAGTCCTGCTCAATAACATATGTCGCACATTATTTAGGAAAATATTACATGCTGGCTTGTTTAGTCTACTGTGAAACAAAATAACTACATGCTAAGGCAAATAACAACAATTCTAGTACAAAATTCAGAGAAGATGCTCAAAAGGCAACCTAACCACATAGCTATTAAGGGCTATAAGTGGCTAGAAGATTACATTAAGTGAGATATGTGTTTGGATTCAAGCGCAATGATGACGTGAAGAATAGTGCAAAGAGAGCATGACCACAAAGGACCTTAGATTAAACCTTGTAAATTATAAAAAAGTAATAGCTTATGTACCATTTCTAAAATTAATAAATTATTATAATTATATTTATGTTAAATAATATGTTTATCAATAACTAATTAAAAGTTCATTAAAATTTTAGTGACATATCAAACAATATTTTTATTTTTTATTATTGATGTGTTTATTCATGTTTTATTTAAATGAAAAACTGCAAAATTAAGTGATAAAGATATTTTCCATCAATATTTAAAAATTAATTTTTATAAAGCATTTAGCAAAAGAACATTATTTCTAATAAGGAAAAAACAAGTAAAAATGAAATATTATTTTTAAATTTATTAAAGTCATTTTAATCTTAAAATTTTAAATATAAAGATAAATTGAAATAAAAATACAATGGTTATGGCTCAAGAAAATATATAAAAGGGATAGAAATGTAACAAGAGAGATGCAGTGAGCCACTGCACCCTTCCCTCGGCAGTGGAAATTTTAATCTCCACAAGACATTTCAATCCCATTGCACCATACCTTTGTTATCCAAACATCAAATCACAGTGCAATTGCACTAAAAAGGAGTCTAAAGCACTGCACAGTAACAACTTTTGAAACCAAATGGGACCCGACATGGTTACCTGTCCTTCTTCTGTAAAAACTGTTTCAAGGATCCATTAACCATGAATTCAGTAACAGTAGCTAAGGATCCATCAGGACCATCACGAACTATGCCATAGAAAGAAACAACATTCGGATGATGTAATGAACTCAATATCAAAGCTTCTTTCCAGAAATCTGCAATCTATGGCAGCATACAAATAGAGATTGCTATCAATTGACTTATGAGAAGCATAGAAGTATTATATATCATTAGAGCTCTTGAAAGTAAATCCATCAGAGGGACTGACTAGAACCCAAAATTGAAGGGAATTAAAAACAAAACCCAGGTGTGAAGAAAAAATACAAAGATATAAAAGGCAAATAGCAAAAAAGCTGGTCTACCTGAAACATATGGTGGGACAATCATAAATATGGGCAACAAGGAACTCTTACTTCAGTAAATAACAAAATCTCTCAACCAGGAACCCCAAAGAGGCAAGAGAAAAGGTAGGCAATGGGCAGGATTTGATCTCTAGAGTTCATTTCTGCTAAGTTATTACTTGAGACCTTTTGATGATGTCATAAGTAGAAACTGAAATTTCCAAGATTCAATTCACCAGCTGAATTGCTTCCATATAATCACAACATTTATAAAGAATTTTCCTGGCTTTTTCCTTTTGCTAAAGATCAAAACTTTATAGGCCATTACATTGCTAAGTGCAGGCACTAAAAAAACCAAACATACGCAACATGTTTTTTTTTTTTTTCTTTTTTAAATGTTGTTAAGCACTTTCATGTGAAACAGCATAGCAGTTCATTCTTCACATTGTACATGCACCTTTTTTTTACTCATTGTCAAAAGCCGAATATAATTAAAAACCAAAGCATCCATGACCTAAGGAACAGATCAGCTGAAGCATTTGTAATCCTTTTAACTATCAAGCGGCCTTGTGTATGCATTGCAAGGGTACGCAACCAAAGCCATAAAAGGAAAAGTGCTAACAGTTATTACCAATCGTTCTCTTTCAGAAGGCTTCCCTGCAAAGCAGCTGGCTTTAATTCTCTTGATTGCTACATCAGAACCTTTCCATTTCCCATGATAAACTGCGCCATATGTTCCAGAGCCTAATTGTCGGATCTCCTCTAGATCATCGTTCTTTATCGTCTGAAGGTAAAATGCAAATATCATCAGAAACAAAATGGCAATAAAATATGTGTAAACAAAATAAAAAGTTCAATTATCTTTAAGAAATAATGGAGAAAGAAATTAAAGTTAATATGATGAAAAAGAAAAGAAAACAGGAACCTGTAAGCCTCGTGCAATAGCTTCAGCCTCGGCCTTTGTTGGCTCAATTTTGGACGGGGATATGTTGTCATTATCAGGATCCAGTTCCAACTCACCCTGGGCATTCTAGAGTGCAAGGATATGTTAGAAAGATTAAAATAAAATATTGCAAGATGTTCTATAAGAATTTTTTTCATGAATCTCAC
Organism: Gossypium stocksii; assembly: GCA_020496765.1. Taxonomy (NCBI): domain Eukaryota; kingdom Viridiplantae; phylum Streptophyta; class Magnoliopsida; order Malvales; family Malvaceae; genus Gossypium; species Gossypium stocksii. The sequence continues at coordinate 34,736,638 of CM035623.1, read as the reverse complement.
CACTGATTCTGATTCATTTTCAGCCACTTCTCCTTGAACTACGTCCTGCTTCATAGAAGCACCCTCTTGAACTTTGACTTTAACTTCTTCAACCTCTTCTAAAGCTGCTTTTTTAACTGAAGCAACAAACTGTGGTATGAAACTCAAATGGTTTACAGATAGCTTTGAATTTTCCGCAGCACTAGGATCTTTTTCACCAGGTTTTGCCTGCTCACCATCCTTTTCAGCAAATTTTTTGCAACTTGAAATGCTAGTATCAACCAATGCTGTTTTAGATTCATTTTCAGTAATTTTGTTTTGCTCTGTGCACAGAGCACTTGGAACGTCAAAATTTTCCACCTTCACTGCATTATTTGCTTCTTTATCTTCCATGGCAACAATTTTCTCCTCAGTCCTCAATGCCCAAGTGGCATTAGAATTATCTAGTGATCTAGGATTGTTACTGGAAACATGTTTATCATGAATTAAAGTTGTAGGTTGTTCTGGAGACTGAACAGGTTCTGGGGAAAGGGCAACATTTAGTATGTCTTGTGGGGATCGAACTGGTTCCATAGTGATAGAGCATTGAGTTTTCAGATCATGAGGACTAATGTTCATCTTAAGAGTATGAGCATAAGCATTGTCTGGAACACCAGTCCCATTAAAACCCAGAATCTTTTGTGAAGACTCAACCCAAGGATTTTGACCATCTGTTACACAATGCATTAAACTACCTTCGACCACACCTTTCAAAAATGCTGGGTTACATGCACCATTTACCTGTTCGGGTAAGCCAGATGCTTCATAAGCAGGGGCACCCTGAGTTGGGTTCTGAACATTTCTCCACACAGACTGCCCATGTAAATGTCCCTGTGGCGCTTGGTAAACATTATCTCCTCCATAAGGGTAAGGATAATTCCCATAGCGGACCCCGCGTTCTTCAGGAGGAATGTGCAGGTGGGGTGAAGCAACCACAGCTTGATCATGAAACACTTCGTTCCCCAATTCAGATACAGTTTGGTGATGAACATAATTTGAAGGCAGATGATGGCCATCAGCTAAACTAGCATGCCCAAGAGGTAAATTCATGCCAGCACCATCATGAACATAGTGGTCATTCAATCTTCCAGCTCCAGGTACGTGACTTCTAGCTTCCTCAACACAAGGATTCAATTGGTTCTGCAAAACCCGTCCTCTATCATGACCATGCGTTTCACCATAAGCAGAACGGGGATCAGTGTGATCCTTGGAATAAAACCCATGCTGCAATTTTCCATCTGCATTCAGCATGAAAGCTTCATGGTTTGGTGGGCATTCCGGACATGGACTATTAACCTGAGGAACTCCATTTCCCATGATAGAATGTTCCAAAAGTGGCGTTTGATTTCTGCTGAAAGTAGCCCTGCAGTGCTCACAGATGTGGTTCCCCTCATAAACACTATGACCATGAAGTATATTACTGGGAAAACCAGCAGGCTTATTACCAGGTATAGCTCCAGTTGGCATCCATATTACATTATCAGAAAACTGCGGCTGGTGCTCATATTGGGGATGATGACTTAATTGCTGCCTCACATATTCCTCAGGCAATCTGTCCAGGCATTTGTCTGCTAATTCTGGAAACGGTACTCGGTAACGAGATGAAGAGGGTGAAGGCGGAAACTCTGATAGTGTTCTGGGATCATGGTGCCCATGATGCCTAGGAGAATAGTAAGCAGGACTCCATGTACCTTCCATTTCACTGTACCTCTGAGGAACTGGTGGCAGTAGTTGCCCGGATCCCATTTGAGGAATATTAAGATGATGCAAGTTATAAGGCGGCACCAACATCTCAGCATTCCTCTGGCTATGAAGGCTACCATCAACACTCACACCGTTAAAGAATTGTTCAGCTAAATGAATATCATCGGAAACTGGAGCCATCACAGGAGAGTCACACTTCTTAAAATCAGAACCCTCATTTAAACTGTTCAAAGCATCCACATACCTCCTCTCAGTATCCCTCTCATCCCCATCAACATAGTGTGATGAACCTTCTCGGTCAGGATGAGAAAATAGAAAAATCCTAAGCCTAGTGAACCCATCGCCTGCACCCAACTTCTCATACTCCTCCATCATGTTAGTCACATCATCATCATTCACAACTGAGACTAAAGCATCAAGATCCTCATCAGGCTGCTGATATTTCAAAACCGCCGCTGCATCATAAAGCTCCCTCATCTTATTCATCAACTCCTCATAACTAATATCTCTCGGCAGACTTACAATTCGCGTTTCTCCACCAACATACCTCAATTTTCCATCTTGTGGTCGAGGCAAAATGCTACCTAAGAAGCTACACAAGAATTTTAGACGCGGGGGTTCATCATTGGAACTAGGGGTGGAAGAAGCCAGGGCAGATACCGGGGTTGATGAAGGTGAATCCATCAAATACACAGCTTGATTATTATGCTGCTGTTGATGATCAACTATTCCCTTATTACACATGGGAAGGTTTTCGCTTTTAAGCTCACACCATGTAAAACATAACCGAAACTCTACCAATTTGTCAACCAAATTTCCAAGTTCACTAATTTTAACACCAGCAACAGATTGATTCTCCACCTGGTAACTCAAAAAGAGTGCCAGAAATCATCAAATCTCTCAGATTCTCAACACAAAAGGAAAAAACTAAATTGAATCCAACTGAGCAAACCAAAAAATCTATCACCGACCAAATTCATCAACAACAGCTTAACAAGCCCCAGCAAAATTTAAAAGTTTCCAGATTCAATTAGAAAAACCCGAAATCAGATTTAGTCAGAAAAAAAGAAAGAGTACCTGAAAAATGGGGATTGTAGGGGAAAAAACTTATTTATTTAATGTTTTCTCTCTCTGCTTGATTGGGTGAGGCTTTCTATATATTTATGAAAGGAAGAATGAACGAGAATATGGGCTAATCTAAAAATTCAAGAAGAATTGGAGAGAAATTGAAGGTAAAGAAGAAGGAGAAGAAGAGGAGGAGAGGCATAGCCCAAACGCAAATGGAATTTTTTTGGAATGATACCATGCCATGCCAAGGCTGTACGCCAGGTAACGTCCCACGTGGCACAACCATCTCTTCACTCACCCTTTTCTTTCTCCCTTCTTCCTTTTCCCCTATTTATTATCTCCTCCCTCGACCCGTGTGCTATCGAGTCATTATTTTTAATTGATTCAATTATTAGAAAGTTTCTTATTAAGTCATTCAATTTTAAAAAATTAAAAGAAAGTCACTATTATTTTTTAAATTTTTATTTATTAAATCATTTACACCTTTTGTCCTTCGATTGGCCATCATGAAAGAGTTTTTCTTGTTGGGTTATTGAAAAAAATCCAACACCTTAAAATTCGGGTATAACATTTAGTACTTTTCCAAGGTTGAATATCGAGAAAGTTTGAGAAAAGTTAGAAAATGAATTAGATAAAGAATTTTTATGAAAGGGAAATTAATATTGAAGAGGGAAATCAATGAAAGGGAAAATGAGAATTTTGCCACAAAAGGGCATTTTGGGTATTTCTTAAGAATTATATGTTGAAAATATTATTTTCATATATGGAATTTGTAACATCCTTTTCCTGACTCGATCGTCGGGTCCGAGCTATAGGATGTCATATCCTTTGCTGGAGTAACTACCGTAAATAAATCATTCAATCATTCAATCATATCATAAACACATTCTTATTATGATATACAATTGAATCCAAGCCTTAATTGAGCTTATAAAAGCTCCTTTGTTGGCCCGAGCATGAAATAGAAACAAACTTTTAAGTATTGAAATTTCAGGGTCGATGTCGTGAAGTCATTTTATGTCGTGAAGTTGCCAAATAAATTGTCACTTCATGACCTCAAGCCAACCGACATCATGAAATGACTCACTGTCGATCGACATTGCGACGAGGAATGTTTTTCGTTGAGACATGAGCTTTCTATTTGGTAAAAATAAACCATTTGGTATTAATTTCAAAACTCTCAACTAAACCTATTAAACCATTTGATCACTTAAAAACATGCCAAATACATATATTTCCTACTAAAACATGTCACTTACCAATTCAAAATAAGATCCATTTAAAATAAGTTCAACTATAATGTATTCCAAACCAACTAACCAAATACCTAACTTATCTATGCCAAATCCATATTCAAACATGCCTAATAGTTCAAGCATCATTGTTCATGTCCTTAACAAGTGAATCATCACATTGCTCACCCTTCAAATCTAGACAATCCGATGTCATTTCATCTAACAATTTAGCTATGAAACTCAAGCATTAACAACGTTACACCATCCCAAAACATGTCATTGCAAACACCATACATTTCTCAAACATATCAACCGAAAATATGTCATTTTAACTAGGCACCAACCGTTAACAAATCATGCATTTCAACCATATATCAAGAAAATATTTAAACTTCAATTCAAACATACTAGGTAATAGTAAAACAAGCTTAAACAAGTATACATATTCACATATAGATACATACACTTTAAGACACTTAAATACATGTCACAACCTAAGACTTAAAATGATAAAAAGCTATTGATTCAAAAACAGGTTAGTGTGAGCTTCAATGTCAATCTGGATTGACTTGTTCAGCAAAATGGTCTACAAGAAAAAGGAAAAGCAACAGGGTAAGCATGTATGATGCTTAGTAAGTTCATGTAGAAACTAAAACTTACCTTGATTAATTAAACATAACAATTATTCAATAAGTTATCAAATTAAATTTCCTTGGCATCTGAGTACATATCTATACATGTAACAATATTTCAAACCGAAAACGTTAGATACGATCTTAGATCATAATATCGCCAACATTTAAAACATAATCACATAACAATCTATATATCAAATTTCATCAATACCATTTCATTTTCAATTCATAATGTAAATTTAATTTCCAATCATTTAAACATCGCCAAGTGTAATTATAATAAAACAGACTTGGATACATGGAAATATAATCCTCACAAAAGCTAACATAAATCAGGAATGTTCACACAAGCTGATATTGAATCAAGGTTACTAGTCTAGGCTAAATGAACAATAAATATAAACTAAGAATTCACAACAAATGTTGGATCTCATAACCATGTAAATCCCTGCTTGTTTCTATATTTAACCCTAATGGCATGCCATATGCATCCTAATCATTTACTAAGTTCATTTGGGCATTATTATTGTAATCATACCATTCCAATCCCTATAACAGTATATACATGTCATACGAATCTTGTAACACCCCAAACCCGGCCTAAAAGTTAGGCCCAAATCTGGCGTGTCACACTGAAGTGTTTATCAAAAACCATGTTTTCATTGAAAACATTTTTTTATGTAAAAACTTAAGTAAAATCCCAATTACATTTGTTTATCTTTAAAACGTGGTACAATGAACAATTAATAGCTTTGTAAAACCCTTTTTAGTTGTGGAAGCTAATTTAAAAAGAAATCGATTTATAAAAACGTGATGTTTAAAGATTAAGTCGCGAAATCATTTCAAAAATGCTGTGGAAACATTGTGTTGTTTTAAAAAAAAACAGTTAACATTTTTGAAAAACCATGATTTACTTCTACAGATATATAAATCAAAATAAATAAAACCCAAATAAAAGCAAATTAAAATCCCAATGGCCTTATTACAAAATTTTAAAACCAAAATAGAATCTAAACCATAAATAAAGTCCAAAACGTAATTAGAAAATAGTCATGTGGCCATCTCCGAGTTCCTCGCAACGCTGATCCTTCTAAAGCTAGGGATCACCTGCACAATTAACAAACGGGGTGAGTTTATGAAAACTCAGTGTGTAATCCCCTTACTAGAGTAATAGTCAGTATACAGAAACAGAGACGGAAACAGAAACAGTCAGGGCCAGAGCCCTTTAACAGTAATGGTACAGTCCAATTCAGAGCATGCGTGGGCCAAAGCCCACTACGAAATCATTTTGGGTCACAGCCCATAACAGAGTCAATTGGGCCTAGCCCAAAACAGAATTAGAACAGAACAGATATGCAACCATGCGAGTATGCATCCCAACCCAATCCATCCAGCACAACACCCGTACCAACTAACACACCATGTGGGGAATAACTCAACTCACCCAGCCAACACACCAATTACTCAGCCGTACTGCTAATAACAAAAAACGTGGCAGAGCCACCAGAATCAGAATATGTGGCAAAGCCACTAACACAGATCTTCATCTAAAGCAAGCCCAACCCCATGCAGAATGTCGTGTATGTCATGCTTAATCATCACACATGTATGCATAATGGCCATGCTCAGTAATAGTTATTTAAACGTATATTAAAACATATATTAAAACATATCTATCATGCAACCACAGTCACTTTAGTTAAAACACTTTCATACGATCACAAACAAATCAGCCAAGTTCATAGTCCAAGTTAGTCACTTGCCCACAAGGGCAAAACAATCATTTTACACTCTAGGGGCAAAATGGTCATTTTACCCTCTAGGGGCAAAATGGTCATTTTACCCTACAGAGGTATTTCGGTAATTCTACCGTATAGGGGTATTTCAGTAATGTTACAAATCGAGGGCATTTCAGTAATTTTGCAAATTGAGGGTATTTCTGTAATTTTATAAATCGAGGGTATTTTTGTAATTTTATAAACCAAAGGTATTTCTGTAATTTTGTAAACCGAGGTCTTAACGACCCCACCAAAGGTCCCTCGTCACCTCGAGTGACTTGTGTAAGCTAAACAGACAAAACAGGGTAATTGGGCCTAAGGCCCATTATTCGGCCCAAGTGGGCCCACACTCTCGTGTAACCCATTTAGCTTAGAAACAATCACGACTATGTGAACAACACAGCACAAACAACACTTACCACATCACATGCGTTTTATCCGAGTGGCCCACAAGCCCACCTAGCCCACACGGCACATTCCGGCCCAACAAAGCTTAGAACAGCCCAAGACCACGAGAGCGCTTGTGGTGCTCTCTATAGTCTTACACCCATATTAGTGGGCTCGGTTCACTACATGTACAGTCACATACTCGTGCAGCATCATTCGCTGGTATTTTGGCTTTCCAGCATAATACCGATCTATAATTGAATCAATGAGAAATACATACTTCATTGGCTTCCGGCCGACCAACCATCAGAATAGGGTATACAGTTATACTACTGCACAACCTTTTCGGTCTTTCGCTGATTACCAGTTATAGGTAGTGTTACACACCTGTATCGGAGTAACGCAAAACCCTCGAGTGTTGAACCTATTATCACAGAAGCTTTGATAAAAACCTTACATACGAGATTAGCAGAATTCTAATGAAGGCTAAATCACATGATTACCCACCAACTTTGCTTAAACGAACACTTTCTTAGCCCCTTAAGATCACTATCTGAACTTAACACGCGATTAATTATATCTGCTTTTCAACAACTTCTATTAGAGAAGATCGATTACAGAATAAAACTTAAGAACCCACTATCACCAAGAGATCGATCGGCCAAGCACACTTACCTCCAATTATTGATTGAATGCCGAAAGAGAATTTAATGGCCAATAATCAATTGAGAACCCACACCATAGAAGGGTTAAAGGGTTAAGATGAAGAAGCAGCCGACCTCTTGCCAAAACCTGGCTACCTAAGCTGAAAGATTATGAAGAATTAAGAAGGTTGAATTCGATCATTAGCATAAGAACTAACGACTAACCGCATAGATAATAGAGAAAGAAGATGAGTTGTTCGGGTTTTACCATTTAACGCAATAGGAGAAGAAAGATTACACTTACCTAGTTCGGTCTTTGCCTTTATGTAAAGAGATCCTTGCAAATAACAATGTTCGAACAATAGAGGGGAAAAAGAATAGTAGGGTTCAGCCAATGAAGGATATTTGAGCAAAGAAAGAAAGCAAGGTTCAGCTAGAAAGAAAGAGATAGAAGCAGAGAGAAAAACAGAAATGGGGTTCGACTTCTAATGAAAGAAAAGAGGGAAGTAGGGATGTAAAGATCGGTCTAAGAAAATGCTTTTGATGACTAGTGTTTTTGACAGGATAGACAGAAGCAAAATGAGGAAAATGTTGAGACATAAAATGACTAAAATGGTCAAGGATGCACCAAATAAAACACGAAAAACTCCCAAAAGGAATTCTCATGAAAAAACCAAAAAGAATACCTTTACCCCCATACTAATTCGGCACAAAAGACCGAATATTCAACCCCCCAAAGACCTCAAATTAGGCCAACTCTCATATCCTCTCCAATCCCACGATTTGCTCTACGAAATCCTCCCCTTATCACTCTCCAATTTCAAATTCAAGAAACCACCATGACCAGTTCAAATTTCCTCCTTTTACCAAGTCCACAACAACCTTCTAGGGTTTGAATTCCATTCCACCTCTTACCACCCCTAATTAGCAAAATAGCTGTCCATTGCTTGCAATGGGATTTATACCCTTGCCCTCTCTTATGCTCCACACGCCACTTTGCCACCAAGCCACAAGCTCTCTTTGTGTTATAACTTGACCCCACAATTTTATAATGCTTACATACATAAATCTAGGTTATTTAATAAAACAAAAGTTATACACATGCCAAGACTTGAACCTCAAACCACATGCATACTCCTAACACCACCTTGCCATTGACCACATGCTCTATTGTGTCATAAACACACCAGAAATATTAATAAGGCCTTCAACCTAATGCCAAGTTCAGTTAAAAGAAAAACTAAAATTTTTGCTAAAGCCCTGGTTTGAACCCATAACTTCTCAAACACTCCCAAACACTCCTAAATCAGTTAGCCACTAAAGCAGACATTTATTTTTGTTATTCACTTGCACAACTAATTTCTAATTCCTCCGATACGCGAAGTCCATTTCTTCTAGGCCCAAATTTAGGGAGTTACAAATCTTATAAACATTCCATTTCCATTTTTGTACCTTGTACACATTCATAAATACCATTTTTTTCATGCTTTGCAAATTTAGTTCAATTGATGCCAAAATACCAAATTTAGGAAGCACGTATAATTGGACTTGATATAAGAGAGACCCAAAATAGCAACCCTAGTGTATGTAATTAGGGTTAGCCGCTCTCTCTCCTAATTCAACTAAGGGATTGGTTTTTCTATTAAATAAATATTATTTGTATTCTTCTAATTCAATTGAAGCTTATCTCTCTCTCTCTATAAATAGATGCCACTAGTAGGGCCAAAAACACATAACTTTGAGGTATTGTTATTTTGTTTAAAAATAGTGAGAATTTATGTCTAAGTATAATTCTATTTTCTGGAATAATAATTTTATCAATTTCTATATAAGAGAGAGAGAGATATTTACTTTCGTACTAAAAGTAAGAAAATTATCGTTGGTTCTATGATTGATTCATAATTATTCAAGCCCACACTCGAAGCCATTCATGGTACGAGAATAGCAGAGAAGGTCGTTCTATTGAAGGCCCGAAATGTTAAGGATTCATCTTGCACAAATAACAAGTACTTTTCGGGAAAAATTTATTGCTATAAATATTACAAATCAGATTGGTTTTCAAAATTTTATTTTTCCACTGTACAAAAAAATTATTTTCGAATTGAATTTTTTCCAACAACCTTAACATCTTTAAGTAAATAAAAAAACTTATCGCTATCAAGTCGACTATGAAGCTTCCTTTCATTATGAAGAATATATGACTATTAGTCTTGTCGCAAACCATAGTTCTCTTAGCAACCATATTTGTCATGTCACACCTCAAGTCTGGTGGGTCCAAGAATAAGGCGTGTAGTTATGAAGTCATCTGTTTGGCGTAGTATAATTGTAACACCCTGAATTTGGGCCTAGAATTATTGGGCTTTGAGTCCGGATTCGGATAGAAGATGGCCCGAAAAAAATTGGATGTTTTAAATTTTTATGGAAAATTATTATTATCATTAAAAAAATTTATAATTATTAATTTTATGTTTAGTTTAGTTTTTAAGTAAATTATGAAGGATTTATAGTGTGGGAAAAGTCCTGGGCTCGGCCTAGGGCTTTAGTAAAAAAAATTAATTTTTGCTTTCTTAGGGGAATCTGGGCAGTAGGGCTCATAATTATGTTGGGCTAAATTAGGCACAAAGTAAGGACCTGGCCCAATGGTTAGACACGCTAGGAAGCAGGACGGGGGCCACGGTTCAAGGCATGGTGCATGCAATGTTTGTTTTTTTAGTAAACAGAGTTGTGTTAAAATAGGGCTTAAAAGAGTTGCATCCGGAGTATGCCACAAGAGCGCCTGTGGCGCAGTGGCAGCAGCGTGCTAGGGGTTTCGAGCGGGCACGAGTTCGAACCCAGGTGTAGGCAAAATTTTGATTTTATTGTTAAAGAGCCGAGGCTTTAGCAGGTAAGGCTTAAAAGTAAATGTAATGCTATTATATCGAAAGCAAGGACGTGTCGCAGTGGCCAGCAGTGTATATGGGTGCCTGGAGGTCCCAAGTTTGAGCTACTGTGCGCACGAAGGGCTGTGTTTTTGCTGCATGTGTGAGGAGAGTGTTTCAAGTGGACCGAAACTCTCCCTAGCAACAAGGTGAGTTGGCCTAGCGGTGGACTGCTACTAATCGGTGGGAAGTTTGAATGAAATTCAAACTATGCTGTTGGCTAAAAATAAGGGATAAGCATGGGATTTAAGTTGGGGGTTGTTCTTAGCCTATTAGCCAACTTTGGTTGGGACTATTGGCATATACTCTTGGTTTTTTTTATTTTTTTATTTTTATTGAATCGGTTCTGGTTCTTTTTATTATTTTTGTTCATGTCCTCTTCGCCCAATTCTTTTACCCATATTCTTGAATTTGTTTTCCCTTTTGTTCTCTTTCCATGATAGCCGAATCTCACACTCTCAAAACCCCTAACCTGTGTCGACAACACCTCTTCAATCTATAACCTCAAACCATCTTCTTCTTCCTCACATCAAAAGCCGAAATCACCATATTCATAGGGACTTGTTACCCGAATCCTTAGATCTCTTAGATTCATTCTCTGCCAGTATTTAAAGGCTAGATCTACATCAGATCTGAGTTAGAATCGGGATTGGAATCATTCTGGCTAAAAGAACCTTTAGTAAGTGCTCGAAATCTTTAATTCTATTCTTTATTTCGGGATTTAAGAAAAGCCGAAACCCCTATGTGTATAGGAGGCTGTCTATTAGGGCTAGAGGCTCTGATGGTCTTATTATTTGAATTGTTTTGTGCTAGTGTGGACTAAGGGTTGCCGATCGAAGGCTTGGATCATTGGAGCGACTGGTAGATTTAGATCTAGTAAACAGATCGACAAGGGTAAGTGGTTAAGAACACCTTATTGTGGCCGAATGTGGTAAGGAGTTTTAAGATTGGTTATTACTGATCTGTAATCTAAAGAATATAGTGGCTGATTGTAGGTTATCGTGGGAGATCTCGGTAGTGATTATCGTAAAACAGGTATGTAAACGAACACCCTTCTGTAGTCTAAATCGGCAAAAGCTGAAAAGCCGAAATGCCAAAATTTCGGCATTTCGTGGGCTCGCGAGCATGCGGGCGATCGTGGGTCGGTTGGAAGTGATAGATCTGTAATCGAAATCGGTAAAGTTGGTGAGTGCGTGATTTTGTGCACTTCGATAAGTTTGGGCCTCAATGGGCTAAATTCGGGCCCAATGGGCTTACGGGCCCATATGGGTAAAAATAAGTGGTAAGTGTGTTCTAGTATGCTGTAGGTTTAAAACTATTAAAACTGGTAATCCGGTCAAAAAATTTGGGCTAAATGGGCTTAAGTAGCTAAATGACACTGTAGGGCCCATTAGGGGTTTTGGGGCCTGATAGCTCTAAGGTTGATAAATGGGCTAGATACACTGTTAAGATGAAAATTGGACTGTTAATAAATGAAATATGCATAAAACCCTAAAAACTGGTATAATTACTGAAATACCCCTTAAGGATGAAAAAATTACTATTTTACCCCTAGGTGCAAAATGACCGTTATACCCCTAGGGCTAAGTTTGACTGAAATGCATGTTTTTTTGTTTCTGTTCACTGTATGCCATGACATGATTATCTGTTGCATGGGACTGGGTTTATTGATGGAGGAAATGCAAGTGGCATTGCTACGATTACTGAAAAAGGCTTTGTCTCATACTGATTATTGAAAGAGGCTTTGCCTCGTACTGATTACTGAAAGACCCTTTGCCTCGTACTGTTTACTGAAAGGGGCTTTGCCTCGATATACTGTTAGTGGCTTGGCCACATATTTTGAGCAGCTATGCTGCGACTGTAGAGTGTAGCGGCTGGGTGGGTTGAGTTGTTTCCCTACATGGAGTGTTTATGGTTGGTACGGGTGGAGTGTAGTGAATGGACATAGGATGGGCTTTGGGCTTTGCATACATGCATTATTACTGATCTATTACTGTAATGGGCCTATGGTCCGTACTATTATTTGAAAAGGGCCTAGGCCCAGTTGTACTGTTTATTGAATAGGGCTAAAGCCCAGTTAACTGAGTACTGAATAGGGCTTCGACCCTGTATTTACTGAGACTGGATGGGACTTAGGCCAATGGGCTTGAGCTGATTTGGGCTCTGTATGGGCTTTCTTTAAACACTGAGTTTCCAAACTCACCCTTTTTCTTCCATCCATTTAGGTGAGCCTAGATTGGTGGACTTGGAGCTGGAGGGATTCGGAGTGGCCACGTAGACTGCATTCTTGGTTAAGTTATTTATTTTATTTTATTATTTACTTTAAATATTTTTATTCTGATTTTTGGGTTTGTAATAAGGCCGCTCTAATTATTTTAATTTGGGTTTTAAATTATTTATTTTTACTTTATATTACAAATTGATTTAAATGATTTAAACAAGGCTGCGTGAGTTTTCTTAAAATCAATCAATGTTTCCAAAACAAAGCACTCGTAACAAATGAATAACAAAACAACGAATAAGATAAGTTTTAAACGATTAGTGGATAGGACAAACTCAAACTAAACTTGGATTTTCTTCTCAAATCACAAGTATGGTTTTGCAAAACTCACCCTAAGATTAGTAACTAGGTAACATGGTTAGTTGTAGGTAATGTGACACACCAGACTTGGCCGTAATGTCTAGGCCGGGTTTGGGGTGTTACAGTAATCCATTCTGTTAGGTCTTCAGGTGATTTGAAATGTGGCGTATAGTACCCGCTATTAAGTAAATAAAGGTTTTAGGTTATTCTGTTATCTAAAAGAAAGATATACCAAGCAAATTATAAGCTAGAAGAAAGTTACCACCAAATATTTAGTACGCCTAATTTGTCTGAATACTATGCTAGTTGGGTTGTAAAGTAACCTGGTTAGGAACCAATTAGAGTGACTAGTCAATATCATTTGTATAGGATTTTCATTTATGTTTCTCTCAGAATCTGTAGGCCATTTAGAAGGACAAATTCTGAATTAAGTGACATTTGTTAAGTTCCACTAAACGGGATTGGGTTACATATATGTGTAAGAAGGGTTCATGAGAAAAGTTCTTCCTTTTTCAATATTACTTTCTCTTTATTTTTCATAAATCTGATCATATCTCTTCCTCATTATGCTGGAAGTTAAGGTTCTTGGTTTAATCAATGGCCATTCCATCTCCGATTATTGTTGCAAGGTTGAGATGGATGTTCGAGTTTAGAGCTTCAAGCTACAGTCTAGGTGAGTATCAAGTGAGTCTCTATTCTGACTCCTACATGTTAATTGCTTAGGTAAAGACTTATATATAATGATAACACCCTAGATAGCGAGTATGTAACACACCAAACTCGATCCTTAGAAGGATCTAAGTAAGACGTGTCACTACTTAAAAATCATCCATATTCAAAACTGTTTTTGGCGTTATCTTTGTAAAACTATAGTGTTTGAAATAAACTTTTAATAAAATAGAGAAAATAGAGTATGAGCCAAATGGCGTATAGAATTTTAGTAAGATATTTTTATTAATCCAAAATATAATACTTTAAAATCAATCCATAAACTTTAACGAAACTTTATTAAATCATAATTCCTCTGTAACGCCCCAATTTTTTGGGTTTTTGAATTTTTGCATGAATTTATTTCTGCATGGCTAGAGGTGTTATATTGATGTGTTGGGTGTGTTTAGTAGACTTTTAGAAGGCCTAAGTTAAGATTAAAGTCTGGCAAAATTTTAATTTTTGGTCTGAGGTGGTAGTGGATTGGAGCTAGGTGGGCTTTAAAATTAAAGTTGAGGATTTATAGCACAAGAAAGCCTGTGTAAAAGTGGCAAAATGGAGCCACTTAAAACACAGGGGGTGGCGTGACATGGCTTGTGAGGGAGCTGTGGTTCGAATCATTGGTTAGCAAAGTGCTTCTTTTATTTTATTGCATGTGCATGGTAAGTGGTGGACTCCAAGTCAAATTCTGAAGGAAGAAGTTTGAAGTGCTCAGGTGAGGAGTGATAAGGGGAGGTTATCTAGGAGAAAATTTAGGGATTTTGAAAAGGAAGCAAGAGTTGGCTGATTATGGGTCTCTTAGAGAGCAAATTCGGCTAAGGTCCTTGGAAGTAGTATTTTCGGCATTTTGGTAGAGGTGTGCCAAATTCTCTTTTGGGTTACTTTCGAGATTTGGTTGCCTTTGTGTTTCGGTAGGTGGAATTAGGAGGTGCCGATTTCTTTTAGGGCACCTTCGGGTTTGGTTATTGTTTGTTTTCCACCTAAGATACTGGATATAGCCGACCCCTAAACCATCCTTTCTTCTTCTTTTCTTTGGTGTCTAGCCGAACCTATCATTTCCTTTTATTCTTTTCTCTATTCTTTCTTCAAAACTTGAAGTCCTAACTTTTGTCTTGGCCATTTTTGCCATTAGCCAAACCCTTCTCATCTCTTCTTCATAATAGCTGAAACCTTCAAACTCTGTCTCCCCATTGCTATCTTTTTTTACTACTCTTAACCTGTTTCTCTAAAAGCCGAAAACTTAAGAACTTAGCCTTTCTCTTTTCTGAGTTGTACAAGAGCCGAATCCTAGTGAGTTTCTCTATTTTTCTTTGCTTGAGCCTTTTACAAAAACTGAACCTTATTTAAACACTCCTTGACCGATTTTCCCCTTAGCAATCATTCACCCCTTTTGTGTTGTTGTGTTAGCTAAATAATAGGATCTCTCCTCCTACATTGTGTTGCAATTAGACCTGCAAAAGGGTTATGATTGGGGCTTGAGAGTGACTCTCGCTAGATTCAATAGTTTGGTAAGTGAATTGGGTAAGTATGTCTCGATACAGATTTCGGTTTGTATACTTCAGCTTTTCTTGAGTAAAGATTTGGTTAGGGAGGTTAACACTATTTTAACTTTCATGTGTTGGATTAGATCTATCCATGGTCATAGGTACTTAGATCTATTATTGCTTGATCCATCCTGGAGGGAAGTATTAGACTTAAGTGATCTTAAGCAATTTAGATCTGTGATCTAGATTTCAGCAAAGGTAAGGGATGGTGATATGATAGTAGTTGCCGAATATATAAGTCAATATGGTGTTAATTTCCGATTGAGTTATGGTTTAACATGTGATTAATTGCTTTAGGATATTCATTTGCGGGAACGTCTGACGTTAATCATAATTAGGTGTGTAATTGACAGCCTCTAGTAGATTAGATTAGCAAAAGCTGAAAAGTCGAAATGCCGAAATGCCTGCATTTTAAGGGCTTACAAGCGTGCGAGCACTCGTGGGTCGGTACAAAATTGTGAAATTGGCAATAACAAATGGTAAGGCTGTTGTGCGCGTTTTCGTGCACTTAGGTGGTTTTGGGCCTCGATGGGCTGAATTTTGGCCTAATGGGCTTACGGGCCCATATAGGGGAATACACGGTAAGTGATTTTGGGTAAATTGGACCTTGAATCTGCGGTAACATGTGTAAAGATTGAGACTTAGTGGGCCACACTAGTTTATGGGCTTCGTCGGGCCCATTAGGGGTTTTAGGGCCCGATGACTCTGTATAAATGAAATGGGCTATATGAGTCGCTCGGGCGATGTTAGATCTATTAGTAGACTGTAGTAAGCATAAAACCCTAAAACCTAGCAAAATTACCGAAATACCCCTAAAGAGTGAAAATTACTGTTTTACCCCTAGATGCTGAATAACAATTTTACCCCTAAAGAAAAGTTGACTGATTTGCATGATTACTGTTTCTGATATTCTGTATGCCATGTCATATTATATTCTGATTTGCATGGGGTTGGGTTATTGTTATAGAGGAAGTGGTAAAAGTGGCAATGCCATGTAATTTGCTTAGAGGCTTTGCCTCGTATTACTGTTCTAGTGGCTTAGCCACGATATCTGTATTAGCAGCTCTGCTGCGACTGTGGTGTGTAGGGCTGGGTGGGTTGAGTTATTCCCCACATAGTGTGTAGGGCTGGATTGGGCTTGGGCTTTGCATACATGCATATATTACTATGATCTAATCTATTTCTATAATGGGCCCAAGGCCCACACTGTTTCTGAATAGGGCCAAGGCCTAGTTTAATCTGTATTTGAATAGGGCTTCGGCCCAGACTGAGCTTGGACTGGTCTATGAAACTAGTTGGGTTTCCTTACACACTGAGTTTTTGCAAACTCACCCTCTCATTTCCATCCATGCAGGTAACCCCCAGCCTTAGAAGACTTGGAGCTGCGAGGGATTCGGAGTGGCCATGTGAACTATTTTCTGGTTTTTGGTTTTCTAAATTTATTTTATTGATGCTTTATTCTTAATTTCGGTTTTTAAGTTTTAATAAGGCCATTCAGGTACTTTGTTTTGGGTTATTTTCATTTTTTTATTTGTTTTCTTTATGGTAAACTAGTTCGTACGAGCTTTTCAAATCTAAGCAAACGGTTTCAAAACATACAACACGTGACAAACAGATTACCTAACAACAATAACACAATAACAAGATTTGCTAAAAAGTGAGATTTTAGCTAGTAGTAGCAACAGTTTCTAAAACTGAGAATAACTCTTATTTTCAAGCTATTGAACACGGTTTTACTACAAACGACCTAATGTTTTATTAAAAGAAGATCAAGGTTTAGTCAAGTATCCATGTGACACACCAGATCTGGCCATAATGTCTAGGCCGGGTTTGGGGTGTTACATCCTCAATATAAGTCTTAAGTACAAATCCTTCACAAAATACAATCAAACTTCACCCCCATCATCATGTATAATATAAATAAATAGATATCTCACAACAGTGGATGTCCTCTAGCGTAGTCCATCAGAAATACTTCCTTCAACAGTAGACCTGGGAAGGAAAAGGGTAACGGGGTAAGTTGACAAGAACTTAGTGAGTTTCATAGAAATCTTAAGCAAAATACTAATAACACAATCCAATCTTTCAAAGAAACCACTTAACATTACAAAGTACGCCCACTAGTGTATATAGAACTTAGACAGACTCAGTACACCAATAGCGTGTCACATGGGCGGATACTATATGCCTACACATCATAACTTAATCATTCCATTTTCATGCTAGTCAGATACCTAGAATTCAGAGTTAGATTCATATAAGATTTTTCTATTTCTTTCATATACATTCTCTCCTTATAGCTTCCATTTCAGAATCATTTAGTAGCGTTTTCAATTGTGTTGTGCCAATCCGATTTGCAATATATATTTTCCCTACTGGTGGCTACACAAAAATATTCTTTAACTTCATTTCAGTAGATCAGTTCATATCAGATCATTCATTTCAGAAGCAAATGGTAGTGGTTTAACATGAAAATGACCTATACTTCTTATCCCAGACATACAGAACTCGGACTAATGGCTCTAGATAGACAACCATTATTGATTGACACTCACATACACTGATCATCCTTTACATAGTAAAAATACTTACCATACAATATTATAAAGTAAATATAATTACAACACATGGAAGTAAGAAGGAACTCACTACAAAAATTACAAAGTCTAGATAACAAGTCCTTTGTTTTTGTCACTTGGACCTTCTAACGTGTCTTGAGTTAAAAAGATGGTTATTTAAACATATCAGATTACTACTTCATTGAATCTAAACATGCCTTCGCAAAGCATTAACACTTAACCAAGAACTAGGAAGTTTCCTTCATTGCTCTAAACTTTAAATTATGTGGATTTTTTATAGCTGTTTATATCACCTTTTTACTTAGAATTTCTATTAATCTCAAGTATTTGATATCTAATAGGATGATTTTCATTCATATTAAAAAAATAGACATAAATTAAGTGAAGTTTTCAGTTTTATACAAATAAGTATTAATTTTGCATAATTTTATTATTTTATGTTGAATGTTAATTTTTACTTAAAATATTGTAGATGGACTGTTGAATCAATAAAGCATAGGTGTTGAATAATATCACACATAAGCATAAGTTAAATTATACATCATGTGCATGGAAAACTCATTAAATTGGACCTAAGAATTCCATGCAACCCAACTTGGAAGATGGTTGTTTAAAAGTATTGAGTCTGTTATGAATTAGATGTCAAAAACCATCCAACAAGGGGGAGAATGACCCAAATTCGACAAAGGCATATGAGCAACCTAAAATAAGCTTTTGGAAGATTTATTTGGAGGTCTTTACACTTGTGAAAGAATAAAAAATCAGCTCTTAACTAATACCTAAGAAACTGCCCAACCCCTTGCATGATTCATGCATGAAATCAAGCATGAATCAAGCAACCATCAACCTCCCTTTCCACATTTCAAAGCTGGCCAAGAAAAGGAGAGAACCAAGGGATTTTCAAGATATTTTTAGCAAACTCCTATGCCTTCCCTCTACTATAAACACCAACCCTTACTTTTTATTCCATCACTTACTAATCCATCAACACTAATCCTTCATCACTCATCCATCTTTTCTTCCCTCTCTTCCACGCATAAGCCTTCCTATTTCCTCATCTTCTTTAGCTAGCATTTTTCCTTGAGGAAAACCACTCTTGGCTGGCCGCCTTAAATAACATTTTGGAATCATAAGACTGGAAGAAGCCACTACAATCGGTCTTCGAAAAACTATCGAAATTATCAAGAGTTTCTTACTCCTTAGTTTTATTTTTATTCAAAATATTTGCAAATCATTTTAATGTTTTCCCATTGACAATGATGACTTAATTTTGTTTTAGCTAGAATGATTACATTAATTTGATAAAGTTCATTTGATTCATGATTATGATGTTTTGTGCCTCAGTCGTTCATACTTCCAATTAAAATCATTATGTATTTTATGCATTAAAATATGTTTGAATGCATTAGAATTAGTAAGTCAATCCTAATCAGATGATAACTAATGGACACGATAATTGGAAGATGCATGCTTAATTTATATCCTAATCAAAATAAATTAGGGGTTTGGAATAGACTAAGAGAACTTATTACCTTGCATAACTTTAGGTTTATGTGATTAAATTGTTTCAAACCTAATCCGTCCCTGTTACTTCACATAAATTTTAAGGAATCCTTAGTTAAATTATGACATTGGTTTATGCATATCTTTCTAAGTATGAGATTTGGTTTAACTTATATGAGATTCTCAGTTAATGAAAGATCGAGTTGCCATGAAATATTTTTCGAACATTGTTAAACATGATGAAAATGAATTGAGTCAAGTGTTGTAATTGTTCTAGCTTATTCATGTTATTGTTGTTGAACTTGCGAAATTGCCGTTAAACTATTACCCTGCATTTCATGTCATCTAATTTTCAATTAGGTTAATTTGCATCTAGTTAATTGATTCAATTTTAACATCAATCATGTCAAAATTGTTGTGTTTTTCTTACCAACTTGTAAATTCAAAATTTGCAATTATTTGATTAACATATACAATCCTTGTGGAGACGATAACTCTTTTACTTATTTATTACTTGATAACGATTGTGTTTTTGGCGCCGTTGTCGGGGACTATTAATTTAATCATTATTTGTGAAATTATTTCTTACAATTTGGTTTATTTATTTTTATTTTTATTTATTTAATTTTTTATTCTTCATTTTTTGTGATTTCTTTTCAAGAGATTATAAGCATAGATCAAATCACTAATCTACTTCTTGTAGACCCTAAAATCAAGCGGACATTTCGATAAAGAATACAAGAAAAATTAGCCCAAAGACAAGCCGCAAAGATGAAACTTGAAAATCAAAATGATTTTCAAGGGAATGGAGCTACTAATGTTCATAATCCAATCCTTATTACTGATGATAGGGATCGAGCTATAAGACAGTATGATGTGCCCCTTTTTAAAGAACTTAATCCCGAAATTAAAAGACCAGAGATCGAAGCACCGTTGTTTGAATTGAAGCTTGTGATGTTCCAAATACTTCAAATAATGGGCCAATTTAGTGGAATGCCCACAGAAGATTTACACATTCACCTTCGACTACTCATGAAGGTGAGCAATTCCTTTAAGATAGTTGGTGTAATTGAAGACGCATTGAGATTAAATGTAACACCTCCAAACCCAACCTAGACGTTAGGCCTGAATCTAGCAGTGTGACATTGGAGTTTCTTTTTAAAAACCATTTTTCTTGTTGATAAAACCAGTTAGAAAGTGACTGCCTCTTCGTTAAATTCTATATCATCTTTTTCATTTGTTAACCAATTTAAAATGTCATTACTTTGAAAAAATGGTTCATTGCGGAAGCTTAAAAAATTTGTGTTGTGAAAATGTAATGTTTTGAAAGCTGTTAACATTTTGGAAACGGTGTCCTACTTCTAGCAGATATAAATTATGATAAATAAAAACCCAAATTAAAACTAGAAATTTAGAGAGAGGCCTTATTACATAAAAATACCCAAACTTAAGTTATTGAAAATAAAAATTCGATTATAAAGCAGATGCAATGTGTGGCCACCCTCGAGTCCCTCGCAGCACCGATCCACCTAATGCTGGGGATTACCTGTATAGTAAAAAACGGCGCGAGTTTACGAAAACTTAGTGTGTAATCCCCTAATATAAAGACAAACAGTTAGTCAAATACATAGAATACAGAAGCAGTTTGGGCTTGAGCCTATTATAGCAGACAGTACTAGATAGGCCTTAGCCCATTGCAGTAGCAGAGTCAGAAGTAGAACATATGTGGGCCTAAGCCCAATACAGTATCAGTTCAGAACAATAATGCAATAGTGCAACCTACCCTAATCCAGCCAACACACCACTTCGTACCACCAACACACCATGTGGGGATAAAATCAACCCACCTAGCCAACACACCATTAACGCAGCAAGGCTGCCAAACAACAGAATCACAGCTTAACTGCCAGTAATTAGAATCACAGCCTAGTTGCTAGTAAGATAAATGGCTTTAAGCCATCAATACAACCTACTTTTGGTAAAATGAACGGCACTAAGCCATTTGATAATATGTGTGGCACAAAGCCTTCGGTAAAATGGACAGCACTAAGCCATTGATTATATGCGTGGCACAAAGCCCTCGGTAGAATGGACATCATTAAGCCATTGATAATATGCATGGTACCAAGCTATCGGTAAAATGAATGGCACTAAGACTTCGTTAGTATGAACGGCACAAAGCCATTGGTCGGTCCACAGTCATCTCGTGCGACCCGTGCAACCTTAACAGATCAGTACAAATATACGGCTTAAAGCCTTCAGTGGATCCATAGTCATCTCATACGACCCGTGCGACCCAACAGATCAGTACTTCCTCCATAATAATAACCCAACCCATGCAGTATGTCGTGCATGTATGCAAAGCACATAAATATCACAAGGCATGCTCAATCAATCACCCATCATATAAGGCATAACAGTCAGTCTACCCTATAGGGGTATTATGGTTATTTTACCCTACAGGGGTAATTCGATCATTTTACCCTATAGGGGTAATTCGGTCATTTTCATTAGAATGGGTCTAGACTCACCTGCTGACCCATCAGAAGGTCTATAGTCGCCTCGAGCGACTTATATAACCCGACATGCAAATTAGTGCATATGGGCCTAAGGCCCATTATTCGGCCCAAGTGAGCCCACACGCTCGCGTGGCCCATTTAGCCTAGATTAAGCCACGACTTATGCGAACTACATAACACAATCCAATATTTACCACATAATGTAGTTTCTACCCGTGTGGGACCCACGAGCCCATTGGGTCCATACGGCCCATAACGTCCTACGCCCATGAGCACGCTCATGGTGGCCCCTACAGTCTTATGCCCACATTCGTGGGCTCGGTTACACCACACGAGCATTTGCAAGCCCATGTGACCTCAAAGCCCAACCTTGTGGCTTTTTGGCTTTTCAGCTTTTTAGCTTTTGCCGATCTACCATTAAAATAGTGTGAATGTACACACTCTTTCAGCTTTTCAGCCGATTACTAGATACATGGTAAAGTTACACACCTGTTTACGAAATAGCGCCAAAATCCACGAGCTTTGGACCTATATTCAATCAAGATGTACAATCAGTCTTATAACCGATAGCGTTAATGATCACTTGATCCAAAATCGTCAATTCTTTACTCATCTTGATTGAACGAAGAAAGATCCCCTATTTGATTCGTTACTTAAACCACAACTGATTTCCCCCTATAGCGATTTCCTGTATTCTTAACGCAATTAAAAAGCACCATAGTACACACATGAAGATTGAAGCGAGGGTATAACTACTTACTGAAAAAGGTACTATCGAAAGCAATAGAAGAATAGTCAGCCTACAGTCTTACTTTAGAACACTCTTGAGATGGAAGATTAGGCTACCTCCAAAAGTGAAAAGAGAGAAGAAAACCGAAGAAGAAGGTTAGGAAAAAGTGTTAGCAAATGGGACTACTTGAAAGAAGTCAAGAGTACTTACCAAAATCAATGAGAAAAGAAAAGAAAGTTGCAATTGAGAGATCGACTGATTAGTTATTGAATCAAAGACTGAAGTGAAGAAGTAAGGGATGCAATAAAACAGCTTGGGTACTAAAAAGAAAGGGGTGATAATAGGAATGATTTGAAAAGAATAGAGAAGGGAAAAGGTAATGTGTATTGGGTCACCAATGCCAGATGGAGAGAAAGACAACCATCACAAAAAAGAATCGAGGGAGGGAATGAAGAGTATATTCGGCCAAAGAAGAGAGACTTATGATAAATTGGAAATAGAGAGCAAGAGAAAAACAAAAGAAAAAATTTGGCACACAAGGAAACAGAGTTGACAGAAACTATTTTGCCAAAACAACAAAAAAAGAAAGAAAACTAAAAGCATACCACCAAAACCGATAATGCTCATAAACCCCCTAGCCAAATTCTCAAACACTAAAATCCATGTTCAACACAATCACATTCTCTCATATCAAATTCCTTAATTCTCTCCACAATATCCTTTTTGATTTACTCCTCATATCATTTCATAACACCATTCAAATTCAAACACTCTTGACCAATTCAACCCTAGAGTCTCAGTCCAACTCCACTTCCTACACATCTCAAGTAGCAAAATAAACTCTTCATTGTGTAACCCAAGACTTGAACTCTAGTCCCGCAACAGAAGCAACACGCCACCTTGCCACTAGACCACAAGCTCTCTTTGTGCCACATTTTATCCTCAATTAATTATAAGGTCTACTTCTAAGCACCTAGAGTTTTGTTCACTAAAAATG
Source organism: Gossypium stocksii (assembly GCA_020496765.1). Lineage (NCBI taxonomy): Eukaryota > Viridiplantae > Streptophyta > Magnoliopsida > Malvales > Malvaceae > Gossypium > Gossypium stocksii. The sequence continues at coordinate 34,713,090 of CM035623.1, read as the reverse complement.
AAATTTTTGCTAAAGCCTAGATTTGTACCCAAGACTTCTCAGAGACCTCTAAACACTCCTAAACCACTCAAATAGACCATTATTGATGTCACTATCTTGCACAACTAAACATCTATGTGCCGTCTCCCAACTGTTCCCTTGCTCAAGGCCCAATACTTCTAGGCCCAAATTTAGGGCGTTACATTAAAGTTGTTTCTGTACTCATTGCGAGATCAAGCACAAGCATGGCTTAATTCATTGCCACTACATTCAATTTCAAAATGGCAATAATTAGCTAAACGCTTTCTAATAAAGTATGTCTTACCTAGCAAAAATGCGAAGTTGTAGAAGATGGATGATGAGTCCCTATACGAGGCATGGGAAAGATTCAAGGAGTTATTTTGTAAATGCCCTCACCATGAGATTTCACATTGCATCCAGCTGGAGACATTTTGTAATGGTCTCAATGCACAGACAAGGTTAGTGGTAGATGCTTTTGCAAATGGTGTTCTCTGATCGAAGTCTTATAATGAGGTTTACGGGATCATCGAGAGAATAGCTAGTAACAACTACTAGTGGCTAACAAATTGAGTATCTTCAGGAAGACGAGTAGCTAGAGGTGCATAAAGTAGATGCCCTTGCTTCACTCTTAGCTCATGTATTTTCTATATCTTTAGTGTTGAAATAGTTTACTACTAACGCCTTAAATCATGCTGTAGCTCAACCACTGAGTCAATTTGATGTTTTTTCCTATGTATATTATGGGGAAAGTCATTCTTTCAAGAATTGTCCACAAATCCTGAGTTTGTTTATTATGTAGGGAATCAACACTAGAATAGAGGTGGACAAGGACCACAATCCAACTTCTATAATCCTTCATGGCGAAACCATCCACAGTTTTCTTGGAGTAACCAATGAGCTAGACTAAACAACAATTACATGTAGTATAGACCAAATCAACCTCAAAGGTTCAATCAACAAGTTCAGAAACCACCGTAAGCTGAATTGTCTAATTGTTTGAGGAATTTGTTGAAGGCAAACATAGCGAAGAATGATGCCTTAATCCAAAGCCAAAAAGCAAGACTAAAAAATTTGGAGAACCAAGTAGGTCAGTTAGTTACAGAGCTTCAACCACAAGGAGCTTTGCCAAGTGGCACAAAAAATCCAAGGAATTTGGGTAAGGAACACTACAAGATAGTTGCTTTACAAAGTGGAAAGACTTTGGAACCTAAGGGCGTGTGACTGTCTAAAACATAAAATTTTTATAAGTGTTGTAAAAGTTTTGAAAGTTCTCAGTACAGTTTCGTACCACTTCCAATGTATGTTTAGGGCCAGTAGGCCCGTAAAAGGGATGATATGCTTGTGTATGAATGATTTTAAATTGAATGAAATTTTATGATTCGAATTTGTGTGTTCACCTGTGTTTAAGTCCGGTAATGCCTTGTACTCTATTTCGGCGAGGATATGGGTAAGGGGTGTTACATTTAGTTGTATCAGAGCTATGGTTTAGTCAATTCTCGAACTAACCTAGCATATGCGAGTCTAGCTATACATGCCATATTACTACCTGTGATAGTGTGATATCTCCCGATCCTGATGAAATTGTTTTGTTGAGATAGAAATGCTTTCCTATCGAGCTATTTTCGATAATGCTGAAAATGATATTGAGATGATTAAAATGTGCTTACGATGTGTTGAAATATGGAAAGGTATGAATAGAAGTTCATGATATGTATGTGTTAATGTACAGAATGAGATAACCATAAGTTGAGAAATATGGAAAAGTGAAATGCAATGAAAGTTTATATTGTGATAAGCTCATCTATGTATGTTGGTATTCATATGATGTTATGTGCCCAACCTATTTAATTAAGTGAATATGGTAAATAAACTTACCCAATGGATGGAATCTGTGTGTATGTACACTTGTTTGAATAATGCATAATCAATATGTCCATATAGTTGAATCTCATGTTTAATTGTTAAATTAGAGAATATATAATGTTTTGTTTTATGACTTTGTTATAGAACCATAAATATTATAGTAGTATGAAAATTGAATTGGAAGATCAAATTGAGTAGAATGCAGAAGACGAGTACGATCGTTCAATGATAAATTGACGGATAAGACCATGGTTGGACCATGGCAAAGTATGTAATGTAAGACCATAGCTGAGCTATGGCATTTCAGTGAAAAGACCATAACTGGGTTATGGTATTGTGAACGTAAGATTGTGGTTGGACCATGGTAGTACATGTGAGTACGTGTAAGACCATGTCTGTGACATGGCTATGAGATTTCGTGTAAGACCATGTCTGGGACATGGCATCGATATGAGACTTTGTGTAAGACCATAGTTGGACTATGGCATCAAGTAAACAACGTACTAAAACCCGTAAGGCATTCTCAAATTTGACAAATGTTGGCAAGTAAAATTGAAGCTAAGTGTTGGAATTTAATTAGATATTAATATTGAGCTCGAGTAAGTAAATTCATTGTTTGAAATTGTTGATGACAGAAAACATTTATATAATAAATAAGTGTGTTAATTTGCTTGGAATGAACTATGTGATTATGATGGTATTACATTACTGATGAATGCTAAGTCATATGTGTGTATTTATGATAGTCAAGTTAGAGGCTTTACGAACTCACCCACTTACCAGAGTTTTTTTATGACAATTTTACGAGAATCATGTTGAATAAGTTCATAAGTGTGAACTAAAGAGTTCAGTGGTTAAATAATTAATAATGCATGCAAAGATAAGAATAGTTTGAAAAGTGAAAATAGTTTTGGAAGAAATATTAGAATGTTTTAAAGATTATACAGATTATGCAATGTCATGGTTAAGAAAGAAGTTAGTTTTGGCTAATCGACTCAAATAGGTATGAAGCCTAAAGATATGCTTACTGAAATTTCTCCCGAGTTGGTTTTCGTTAGTAAATGGAATAATACGGGGTGCATGATAATAAAATTAGTCAGAAAAATGATAATTGAGTAGTAAAGATGTCTGTGTGTGATAGTTACAGTTGAAATGAATATGATGATCTTTTCTGGGTATTCTATATATTCTTTTATCCTCAAAGATATCTACGTGATTATCTTATTCTAATGAAATTCTTATTGAGTGAGAATGTTAGCTAACTCTAATGTTAGATGAAAGTACTGATGGACTGTTTAATTTATGATTGGCATTACCTTATCTCTTCGAAATTCTATTCTAATATGTTAGAATAAAGACGATGGTAAAAAAATTTATGTAAGGTTATCTTTCTATTTTCACTAGATATTATTCTATCTTACATATAAATATTTGGAAAGTGTATTATCTCTGATACAAAGGAAGTCCAGAGCTGGTAAGCAATGTTTTTCTTCTGGTTTTCTTAGGGGGATCATCCTGATCTTTATAATAATTCCCTTATGAGTCATGTTCTTGGATTTCTATTATGATATTGCAGTTGGATTTTCTTATCGCCCTTATTGTGTAAATTATTCAGACATAGCTCATCTTTAAAGCATTTTTTTGATCTGTGATGGCTATGTTTATTACGAATGTATTTTTGGATTTGATAATAGATATGTGGTGATTCTAATATCTAGATTTCTATAATTTTCATGAAAGGAATTAACATCGGAAAAGGTATAAATGATGAGAGCACATGCTCAAAATTGTATGATGGATCTCTTTTCTTTAGTAAGTTTGATTAAAGTCAATGAGTTGAATCAGGATATTTGTTTCCTTGAGCTAATATGGTTGCAAGATCTTTGATTACATGTTAAGAGAATTGTGAACAAATGTATGTATTTAGGTTGTGCTAGTAGTATGAAGAAAAAAGAATTTTCACATGTTATTATTTGATAGTTGAAATCAACTCAGTTGTTCTTATCAAAGTAAGTTGCTTTATTGAGATGTGGTTTAAGTTATATGTATTTAAGCATGTCCTCAGCTAAGGGCATAAATTCTGTGCATTCACGAGTACATATAGACGGATAGTCTAAATGAAGAAATTATATTCTAAAAAGTATGATACAGAGATATGCTTATTGGATTGTTCTAATTGAATGATGTTATTATGAATTAAAGCTGTACCAATTGATAAAGTCATCACATTATGAAAATTTGAATGATTTATGCATGTTAGCAAAGTTCTAAACAGATGAAAGTATTATTAACCAAAACTCCAGTTCTGAGTTCAGTTTGAATTGAGTAAAGAATTTGTGATTTTTTAGTGATGTACTATTGAATAGATTGGAATATGTTTTAATACAAAAATGTAAAATGATGGTTTGTATGTTCAAACTATTAAAGTCATATTAAAAAGAACTGTTCAACTAGTGATTTAAAGACAACCACTTTTATGTCTGTGTTGTGTGTTCGATAATATCGTATGTTCAATGGAAAATGTCATATGCTTCCTGATCCTAATGGTTTAAAGTGTCTAATGTTACAAAAAAAGATCTGAAGTTTAAGACTTTGTCAATGGGTTTAGATATTGAAAGATTTTGAAAAATTTTTTGATTAATCTCTGAGAAAGCAGTTATAGTTACAGATGCCTGGATGGAAAATCTTTATTCATTTTTGTGAGTATTGGTTACTTGATTGATCTTATTTGCTGATGGTCTAATTCTAGCTATATTAAATGCTAAAGCGAGGTTTTCTTTGCGAAACTGAGAAGCTCAGAAAAGTGATAGTGAATGGTAATCTAAATGAGTTTAGAGTGAGTTTGCTTCTGACGTTGAATTTTAGGTCGGACATGATTCCTATTATTATTGTTATTTCAAGATAGAATTTGCGTATTGATGAATCCAAAACTTATGTAGAAGTTTTTGGTAAGAGGCTCAGTAGTAGCACGTCTGTTCATCCAAGGATAAAATGTGTAGTTATACGAGTTGATGTTCTGGTGAATGAGTATGTATCACGGTATTTGTGAGTTTATGTTCAAATGTCTATTTGTTAGCAAGTAAGTCGAAATCAAGTGTATTCAGGACTAATACAATCAGTGATAGTACGAGAGTGATGATGAGATAGAGTTACCATAAGTTTCGTATCAGGATTGTCATAATCTCCGAAATGGAAGATGTTATTTGGATTATGGTTGATTGTTTGGCAGAGATCTGTATGATCATTTCATCATGTGCAGAGTTCTTATTTGACAGATTACGTAGTATATGTATTATGGAGAGAGTAATTCAGATTGTGACGATGTGCTCCGGCACTGTGTGCTAAAGTTTAAAGGTTATTGGAAAGAGATATACGAGGTTAAATCGATTTGTGATTCTGGAAAGTTAGTGAAAATGTTTTATGAGAGTTGAAAGCAATTTCTTCTGGTAAGATTTTCGGGGACGAAAATCCTTAAAGGGGGGAGAGTTGTAACAACCCGATTTTGGGCCTAGTCGGAACAGTAGTTTTGGGACCACAAATTTAATGTAAGAAAATTTATTTTTATTATATTTTATGGTCTACGATTTCACGAAACGATTTCGGGAAAATTTTGTTTGAAAATTTTGACATTTGGGCACTTAATTTTGTTAAAAGTACTAAATCGTAAAAAGTGAAAAACTTAAGTTCTAGAAGCTAGAGGTGTCTAATTGCTATGAAATTTTAAATTAGAGGTCCTTAGTTGGTAATTAGAACATTGGATAAATTGTTGGACAAAAAGTGGACATGAAATAGGTGAAATAGAATATTTTTAAGTTAGGGGCATTTTGGTAATTTAGTAATTAAAAGAATTAAAAAGCCAAAATAGCCAAAAATTTGTCCATCTTCTACCTCCTTAGCCGAATATACCATGGACACCATGGCTGGGGTTTTGTTCAAGCTTCCAAGCTCCATAGTAAGTCCATTCTTGCCCCATTTTTAATGATTTTCACATTTTTGAAATCCTTGTAACATGATCTACCTATTTCTACCATTTATTTGAGATATGATGAAGGTCTAGGTTTTGACCCATGTTAGAAATTTGTGTATTTTGATGGTTAATGGTAGATTATGCATGTTTATTGTAACACCCGAAACCCAGCCCGGACGTTATGGCCGGATTTGGCTGCGTCACATTGAAGGGTGAAAAGTACAATTCAATGTTGTTAGAAAACCATGAAAACGTTTGATCGTTTGCAATTTAAAATAGTATTTGCAAAATGGGTTTTTATTTCCGAACCCAGCCTTAAAGGAGGAGTACTTTATTTTAAAATGAAAACTATTAGAAACTTATTTGTTTATAATATTGATTAAAACCTTAAGTTGTTATTTGAAAACCTCAGTGTTTATATTCATTATTAATTTCCCACGTTTCAATTTTTAGCGGAAGCTATTTCTTTGAAAATGTTCAGGTACTTTCGAAAATATTGTTTCCTTTTTAAAACACGAGACCTAAGCCTAGAAGTCATGCAATCAACATAATAGAATCCCCACTAAAAACAAAACTGGAGAAAAGGCCTTATTACAACAAAAACCCAAAAGAGAAAGTAATTAAAGTAATGTAAAAGGAAATACTAAAATTTAAAACTGCTCGTAGTGTGGCCACCTCCGAGTCCTCCCATGCGTCGAACTGGCTACTGAGGATCACCTGAAAAATTAAAGGGGTTGAGTTTACGAAAACTCAGTGTGTACAACCCCCATCTACCGACTAGCATGCATTATATCAAATTGGGCCTAAGCCCACTAAAATAATGGTGGCATTTGGGCCTTAGCCCATATTAACCTCAGTTGGGTCAGAGCCCATATCACAATCAAATCAGTATATGTAATGCATAAAATATCCCATCCAACCCTGCACTCCGTATCCCTTCTAACCCTACATTCTTGTGGGGATTTAATCGACCCACACATCCCTACACTCCAATGTAGTACTGGTTGCGGCACTAACCAATGTTACAGTAGAGCTGTCAATCACAAAATAGGTTTAAAGCCGTCGGTGGATCCACAGTCATCAAGCGACCATGCGACCCTAACAATTATACTTCCTCCAATCAATATTTCCATCCCCCATGCAGCATAATATCATATGAATGCAAAAATATTATAAATGGCATACAATAACAAACATATAACATGTAGGGCTTTTGGGCCCACTTGGCCCATTTCAGCCCATTTGGCCTAAAAGTGGCCCGAAGCCATGAGATTGCTCATTGGGCCTCTGTCAATATATCGAATTTTCCACACGAGTGTTCGTGCGCCCGTGTGGCAACCATTACTGTTCTTTCCGCTTTTCGGCATATCGAGATTTCGACATTTTGGGATTCCGGGATTTCGGCATTTCAGGATTTCGACATTTCAGGATTTCAGGATTTTGGCATTTCAGCATTTCGACATTTTGAGATTTCAGGATTTCAGCATTTCGGCATTTCGGGATGTCGAGATTTTGGTATTTCGAGATTTTGGGATTTCGAGATTTCAGTATTTTGGCATTTCGGTCTATGGTTAGAGTGGTGCGGTTACACACCTTTGACTTTTTAGCCGATTGTCAGAGATAGGGTAGAAATACACACCTTATCATGTAGAGTACTAAGTATTCGCGATCGTCAGAACCTATTCAAACAAAACAACAGTTAATCTCTTATCACATAGTACTAGAAAAACTCTTAACGACCACTTAACCGAGAGATTGACTACCACTTGCCTTGACTAGATTGGTTGACTGCGATTTGCCTACTTAATCCAAAGTTTGGTGCAGTCACCCATCTGCATCTAGGTGGAAAGTCCCGAACCGCTGGCACCCTAATCTGCTTAAACTTGGGAGTAGAGACTACACGCTCAAACTTAGCCGACACCTTTGCTATTACTTTATGATTAGCACCCCCCTTTCCCATCTAAAGTTTGGTAATAGAAGTTACTTTGCCAAATCAGAACGGAGATGGAGAGAAAGAGTTTGGGAAAAAGACTAGATTTAATCAGAAGTGGAGAGTATAATCACCTACCAATACAAGGTATTTAGTCATGCGAAACAAATGAGAGAGGGAGAGGATAGAGAAGTTCGGCTTAGAGATAAAAGAAAAGAAAAGAAAAGATGAAGGGATTAGAATGACAAGAGAAGGATTTAGTTTTGGAGAAAAAGAAGCAAAAATCTAAAGTAAGCAGAGATAATTCGGCAATACCAAAGAAGGAAGAGCAATTCGGCACTTTAGGATCTTAAGTGAAAGATAAATGAACACCAGAGAAGAGCCCAAATGTGATTCCCTTTAAATTATTACCCTAACTATCATAAGAACACCCCTAAAGACCTCCTTAGCCAAATTTTTGCCTTCCTCAAACTCCTCAATCGGTTACAACTCTTTTCACGCTGAACTCCTAGATTTTCTCCCCCTAATTCTCCTCCTCATCTCCAACTACCACCATATCCCCTAAATCTCTTTTCCTTGATCATTCCAAATCTCATCCATCATAACTTTATTGCAATACAAACTCTAACCATCCATACTGCAAAATAACATCCGCTTGCTCCTTCTAAGACTTGAACCTTAGACCTCTTGCGACACTTGTAATGCCACATACCACTACACCACAACTCTTTTTGTGTCACAATTCCAACCCAATTTCTTTTAAAGCCTACCTGCTAATAGTAAGGTTCATTTAGAGGAAAACCAAAATTTTTGCTAAAGCCTAGAATTAAACCCAGGACTTCTCCAACACTTCTCAGAACACCTAATCACACAAGGAGGTATTTAATTATGCCATTTCCTTGCTCACATATATTTTTATGTGCTTCCCTACTTAAGGCCAATTCTTCTTGGCCCAACTTTGGGGTGTTACATTTATGGTTAGAGAAACAACTTTTACTAAGTGATTTTTTGTGAAAATGAATAAAAGGACCTATTTGTAAAAATTATGAAATATGTGTTAAAAATCTGATTTAATGGGAAATGTGGGCTGCTATAAGCATGAAAATGATTCGGCCATGTATGGGTAGTAAAGAAATTGAACACATTTCATTTTTCGAGCTTAGGGGCAAAATGGTAAATATGTCAAATGTTAGGGGCAAAAACATAATTTTACCATAATATGATTTTTGGGTCACATTGAATAATGTGACTAATAAGTGAGCTAAATGTGATATTATAGATCATGGAAAATGAGGTTTGGAACTAAAACGAAGGAAAAACGAGTATTCGACTGTTAGGTCCTTTTTCACCAATTTTGGTATCGAGGTAAGTTTGTATGTAAATAATGCATCATGAATCTATGTTTACATGTTATATATATTGTATGAATTGTGTAAATGATATTTCGAGTGAAGCTGACAAAGTTCGATAAGTGATAAATGTGAGTGGAAAATCCCGGTTGAACCTTAGGAATAGAATAGGATAAGAGTGACATGTCACTAGAAAACTAAGTGTTCAAGTGATTAAATGGTCTGGGTGCTGGCCTAGTACGTCCTACCAGTGGCTAGGTAATCCAGCATGTGTTACAGATACCTGTCAGCTTGTATGAGCAGAACTGTGTAGCTACGTCACAACCGTCAACTTGTGTGAGTAGACTCGTGATTAGCTCGAGAGTGAGCTCTGGCTACAAGTGATAAGTGGTAGCTTTGGCTACATATATGTGGCACTTATATGCAAACCTTCCATGTATCTATTAGTATTCCGAGAGTTCAACGGGATTAGTTAAATATGTGAAAGTGTATATGGCTCTATTGCGAATCGGTAAAGGTATGTATGTGAACCTCATGAGAAATGAGATCAGTATGTGATGAACTTTCGATAAGATAAAGATTGAGTAAGTTATGAGCATGAGGATAATAATATTTGTGCAAGTTTTATTGTATTAAATGAATTATAAAGTGTGTAAAGAAAATGATGATGAAAATGAGATAAGATTTGTGTTTATTGATCCATGCTTGTGAGTTACGAAATATATGATAAATTTGATTGATGATTGTGTAATTGGCTTAAGTGCCAAATTGAATTATGATGTAGCATGTTTTAATCGCCCAAATTGTAGTATTTTATTAAAAAATGGAGAGCTTTTGATTGCTAGATAAATGATAAGATATGTTAAATTATGATTACAAATTAATAGAATTGACAATGTGATTGAATAAGTGACATTATCTTATGGTTATATTGTTGGTCTTGTGATAATAAATCATAAGATGTCCATTATTTGCATATAAACTTACTAAGCTCTATAGCTTAGCCCCTTTCCTTTCCCATATCTTATAGGATGGTGCGTTAGCTCGGGTTAGAGATCGCTAGAGATGCTATCACACTATCAAGCTATCATGTTGGGTAAATGAATGTAAACCTTTGAGTCTATGGCATGGATAGGGACTTAGTCATTTGCGTATGTATTATTATGATATGGCCAAGTGAATTGGCTTGTAATGATTAAGGATTTGATTTGGTGTATATCCACATAAGTTAGCTCACATTGGCTAATTGGGTTGTAAACCTATTTATATGTGCATGCACTAGTTATTGCGTTTGTTGATGAATGAATGTCATGTTCAAGCCATGATTGTGGGTGTTTGATTGACAATTAATGTTGTGTTAAATGCTATTGAGATGTATAAGTATGTGAATGAAGTTGAGGGTGGCAAATGGCTTGGAAAATAGCCTTAAAGTTGTCCACATAGGTAGACACATGGGCGTGTGTCTAGGCCGTGTGTGACACACGGTCAGCCCCATGGGTGTGTTGATAGGCTGTGTGTCCCCTGCACCCTAATTATGAGAAATAGAATGCTCCGTATAGAGCACACGGGCAGAGACAAGGCCGTGTGTCTCAGCTGTGTGAAGGACACGGCCTCAGGACATGGGCATGTGCCCAGGCCATGTGAAGTCTGCACCTTAAATGCGAAAATTAAATTCGCCACATGGCCTAGCACATGGGCGTGTGACTTGGCCGTGTGACCCTTAATTGTTTGATGATGTCATAAATAGAGAGTTACATGGGTTGAGGACATGGGTGTGTCCCAAGCCATATGGGTGTGTGTGACCACATGGCCTGCCCACATGGGCGTGTGACTCTCCAAAACATGAAATTTTTACAAGTGTTGAAAAAGTTTTGAAAGTTCTCGATTCAGTCCTAAACCACTTCCAATGTATGTTTAGGGCCCGGTAGGCTCGTAAAAGGGACGATATGCTTGTATATGAATGATTTTAAATTGAATGAAATTTTATGACTTAGATTTGTGTGTTCACGTGTGTTTAAGTCCGTTAATGCCTCGTACTCTATTGCGGTGACAGATATGGGTAAGGGTTGTTACAAATTAAGTATTGGTTTGGTTGCTGAATTTGAATGTTACAAGTTGATTTATAATTGCATGAGTCAAGCATGATTATCATAATGTTTTGGTATACATTTGAGCAAGTGAAATGGTTGGATTGTCTAACATGAATGATGCAAGAATTATGGCTAATTTGGCTGCCCTTTTGTGTATGAATTTGGTACCATGTGTGCTTTTATCGATGGATGCATTTTGGGTGAGAAATGTGGCTTGTAACTAGCCTATTTTCGTCTACATGGCTGAGCACACGGGCATGTGACTCGACCGTGTGTGACACATGGCCTTACTACATGACCGTGTGTCCCTTGAAGCTTAATTAAGAAACAGGTCAGTGAGTTACACGGCCTAGGCACACGGGTGTGTGGTTGGCCATGTGACCCAAGTCAGTATGTATGCTTGTTTTCACACGGCTTGTGACACGGGCGTGTCTGTGGTCGTGTGAGGCACACGAGAGTGTGACCTCTGAATGTTTGAAATTTTTCTGAGTTTCCCAAAATTTTTATATGCTATCGGTTTAGTCCTAAACCTTCTCTAAAGCATGTTTAAGGCCTTGTATGACCGTATAAGGGACATTGTGATATGTGTGAATGATATCTAATTATGTTTAATTATTGAATGGGAAATGTTGGTTTAATGATGTGATTTGATCAGTAATACCTCATAAACCTATTCCGGTGACAGATACGGGTTAGGGGTGTTACAAATATATCATTGGTAGAAGCTTTAGAATAAATGCCCAATTATGTCAAGTTCATGAAGGACATTCTATTTAAGAAGAAAACGCTTAATGAGTTTGAGATTGTAGCACTAACAAAGGAGTGCAATGCGTTCCAACAAAACAAACTAACTCTAAAAATGAAGGACCCTAGAAGCTTTACTATACCTTGTAATATTAGAGAGTCTTACTGTGGTAAAGCTTTATGTGATCTTGGAGCGAGAATCAATTTGATGCCAAAATCTAGTTTCAAAATGTTGGGAATAGGTGAAGTAAGACCCACGACTGTGACATTGCAATTGACGGATCAATTATAACACCCTAGATTTTGGGCCTGGGCTTCGTGTGTCGGAGAAATTGGATTTTAGTTGTGTTGGAAAAATTTCATAAATTGCATGTTTAGTTTAGTGGCTAAGTGATTTAGGAGTGGTTGGGAGTATTGGAGAAGTCCTGGGTTCAAACCTGGGCTTTAACAAAAATTGTGGTAAAAGTGTATTAAACCTTGGATGCTGGGAAGTAGGCTTTAAGAATAAAATCTGGTAAAATGTGACACAAGGAAGCATGTGGTTTAGTGGCTGTGACGTCATTAGAGATGCAAGGGAGCAAGGGTTCAAGGGTTCAAGTCTTGGCTCTTGCAAGTCATTTTGGTTTTCTTTTAGATGAACCTAGACTTTGGCTTATAGGCTTATATTTAAATATATTGGATTAATGACACAAGGAGTTGGATGGTAAGGAGGCAAGTGGCGTGTTTGATCAATAGAAGGGGCTTGGGTCTGAATCTCATTGCTAGCGAATGGTTGTTTATTTTGCTGCTTGAGCTGAGGAGGCGTTGGAGTTGGACTAGAACTCTAAAGTTGAATTGGTCATAAGGTTTGAATTGAATTTGAATTTAAATGGGAGGTTGGAGGAAATCAAGGAGAAATCGGTGGAGATTTTTAGAGGATTTGAGGTGTGAGGGATATGGTAGCCGAATTAGGTAATCTTGGGTAGGCAAATTTGGCTAGGGCCTTTTGGTAGTGGGATGTGCCGAATTGGTATAGGTTCTTTAGGTGTTTCCCATTTGAGTTTTCGATAGCTTTCCTTTCAAGTTTCTTTTGTTTGTTTTGTCTTTCACTTTTTTGGAGCGTTTTGCATTCTTAGTCAGTCGGGTTCTTTTCTCATTTAACAATACTTTTTAATCGTTTTAGTTCTTTTTGCCGAAGCCAAGACATCTAGTGCTAAACTTTGACTGCCCTTTTCTCTTGAAGCTTTTCTTTTCTCTTCTTCACATTTCCCTCTATCGAATGTTCTACCTACTACTTTGGTCTTTTCTCTTTCTCTATCAGCAGTTGTTTCGGGGTGACTGAATTTTCTTGTGTTAAATTTTTGTAGCCGAATCCTTTCTTCTCTTGATTCGTACTTCTCCTTTAATCCTTCATGTATTGGCTTTTCACCGTTCTTTGGGTGTTCTCTTTCTCTCTAACCTTCCTTGTTGGTGAAACGTCAGCCGAATCCTTATCATTCTTCTTCTTTGTTGCACTTATTTAAGGGTGTTTTAGTAAAATTAGTAAGTGGTACATGCTCTTGGTCATTATGCCCAATTCTTTATCTTTTTCCTTTAGAGCCATGCCCAACCTTCGTTCATGGTAAGGTTTTCGATGGGTTTCCTAGGTGTTTCCAAGGGGTGGAAACGCAAAGGTTCAGCCAATCAAGTCCCTTATTCTACTATTCGGTTAAGGTAAGTGTGTTACCTTGTTTGTTGAAGGCCGAATGTCTCTCTCTTTTCTAAAACTGAATGTTGTGGCTTAAAGCCACATTCAGAATTCGGTTTTGCTAATAAGGTTTGTCGTATTTCAGCGGGTCAGTAATGGTGTGGAGCGTTCTAATCATCATTCGAAGGAGAGCAAGTTTTTGATTTCGCAATCAAGGTAGGTAGGGTTGTCGTTGTAACACCCCTTACCCGAAACCGTCACTAGAGTCGGGTAATAAGCGTTACTAGATTTAGAATAAACTTTACAGAAATTATTCGAGGACAGTTACAGATTTGCGTGCACTTCATTTTAGAATTACCTTTATCAAAGGTTTTCAAACACATTACGGACATTACAGATGGATAGGATTCGAATCCTAATATATCGAACTCTCAGAAAAATTTCCGCTTTTAAAGCACCATCACACACCCGTGTGACTATTGGCACGGTCGTGTTGATAGACCATGTGGTCTTTACACTCCCATGCTCAACAACCGTGGACAAAATTGTCCATTATGCCACGGCCGCACCACACGACTGTTTGGAGGCCGTGTACCCCACACTGTTGAGACACACGGCTGTGTCTCCTACCCATGTGGTTCACTAAAATTTAATTCAAGGTGCAGGGGAGGCACGGTCCGGGGGCACACCTGTAGGATCAGACCGTGTGTCGCCCACGGTCTAGGCACGCCCGTGCGACGTACCCCTGGAGCATTCTGCCAAATCCCACACGGTCATGGCACATGCCCGTGTGCCCTGTGGTGCAGGCCGTGTCAGGCTATATACCAAGCCTTGGCCTCCCTCAAAACACATTCAAACACATGCATAATCCAACTAGCCAATTCAAGAGAAATTTTACTCAAAAGGACTTCATTTATAACATTACTTACAAAATATCATATGAGTAATATAACTTAGGCATACCAAAAATAGCCAATTACAACCACCAATTGTTCCATACATGCCATAAATTACACTTGAAATATGAAATATACCAAAAGAAGCTTGATAGTGTGTTGCGTGGCTCCAACTTTATGATCCTGATTTAACAAGCTCAATATCTACAAAGGATGGAAAAAGAGAGGGTAAGCTACAATAGCTTAGTAAGTTATATGAAATTCATAGCAATGAAACAGTTCAATATATCATTAAATTAGCATCATAGATGCTATCACATATCACTATACAACTAGCTTACTCTTTGTGCTCATTCCACATACCAACCTTGAACATGCTTAGCAATAACATTCTCAGTATACCGTACTATTTTCAGTTCACCTGTACAATCACTTCATCACAATACAATTAATCTAATTCCCATTGAGCAATTTCAGAATATGAACAGATATACAGAGGTTAGCACATAAGTGCCATACAGACATGGCGAAGCCATGAGTTAGCCAAAGCTACTAACAGTAGGGTAGCCGAAGCTACAATAAGTAACAGTACAGAAGTTAACCACGGGCCTGCTCACACAAGCTGTCTGCAACACATGCAAGACTACCTAACACCCGGGTAACTATAACAGTCAGAACAGTAGGCCTCAAGTGACATGTCACTATTATCTGTCTATTCCTAATTGCTCAATTGAGATTTACAAATAATGCATAAATTAGTAGTTTCAGAAGCACATACAATGACCAATCGGAATTTACAGTCAATACTTTTTTC
Source organism: Gossypium stocksii (assembly GCA_020496765.1). NCBI lineage: Eukaryota > Viridiplantae > Streptophyta > Magnoliopsida > Malvales > Malvaceae > Gossypium > Gossypium stocksii. Next base: position 34,697,771 of record CM035623.1, on the reverse strand, counting down.
CATACATTCAGTCACCTTACAGAGCAATTATCCATATATCATCATATAAGCAAATATTCTAATAGAACTAATCGAATTCGCTAGAATTATATATAACTTACCTGGATTGCCAAAAGAGACTAATTTTCGAAATTAGTCGAGGGCTTTCTCTTTTCCCCGATCACGGGCTCTTTCAGACCGTTCTTGATCTAAATTAACACATATAGCACAGATATCATTTATTCATTTCAATACGGTCACAGTCTACATTTGGGGCAAATTTCTAATTTTACCCTTCAAGTTTGCAATAATTACTAATTAGTCCCTTAGACATCAAAATTTCATTTTCTTTATTCCATAGGCTTATTAAGCCCATTTTTACAAATATAACACTCAAATATTCATTATTCCACACATTTAGGAACAATTTGTAATCTCTACAAATTAGTCCCTCTTTATGAACTTTCATTCAATTTCATCCATGAAAACATGCATATAGCATTTAAAACTTCCATTATCTGCCATTAGTGAGCCAAAGACACTCATTCCACAAATGGGTAAATTTTTAACCCTCAATTTTTCTTCAAATAAATGGTAGAATAATGAAATACAAGCTTCAAGGAGTCCAAAAATACAAAAATAATTGAAAAAGGGACCAAATTGCACTTACATGGAAGCTTAAAAAATTTTGAAACCCTTGGCTATGGAGTTGGGATTTTCGGCTGAACATGGGGTGTTTCGTAGAGAAGATGTTTTATTTAATCTATTTTGTCTTTTACTCACTTTTGACTAAAATGCCCTTCCATCTATTACTTAGAGATTTTCCATGTAAGGCTATTTTGGTCCATAATACTCACTCATGGTTTTATTGCCACATAAAAGCTTCCTATTTCATGCAACAATTCAACCAAGTCCAATTATCATCTAATTGGCACATTTTACACTTTTCTCAATTTAGTCCTTATTGAGCAATTAAATATTAATACAGTAAAATTTTTAAACAGTATTTTAACTCTAATATTCAATCAAACAGATATCATCAAAATTTCACATAATTAAAAATTTTCACTTCAGATTTGTGGTTACGAAACCACTATTTTAACTAGCCCCTAATTCGGGTTGTCACAATTCTCCCCCTTTAGGGATTTTTGTCACCGAAAATCTTACCGGTGAACAGTTGAGGGTATTGCTTCCTCATAGCTTCTTCAGTTTCCCACGTTGCTTCTTCTACACCTTGCTTTTGCCATAATACTTTTACTAACGGTATTTTCTTGTTTCTCAACTGTTTTATCTCTTGTGACACAATCTTAATCGGTTCCTCTTCATAAGTCATATTTGACCTAATTTCTACCTTGATTGGTGAAATCACATGTGTTGGATCCGATCGGTAACGTCGCAACATAAAAACATGGAATACATTATGAATTCTGTCCAAGTCAGATAGCAAAGCTAAACAGTAGGCTACCGGGCCAATTCTCTCAATTACCTCATACGGACCAATAAAACGCGGACTCAATTTACCCTTGCGGCCAAATCTCAAAATTTTCTTCCATGGTGACACTTTCAAAAATACTTTATCACCCACTTGAAATTCAATTTCCTTTCTTTTCAAATTCAAATATGATTTCTGCCGGTCCGATGCAGCTTTCAGATTATCTTGAATTATTTTCACTTTTTCTTCAGTTTCTTTAATCACATCAACCCCATGTAGTCGGTGCTCACTCAATTCAGTCCAATACAGTAGAGTTCGACACTTCCGTCCATACAACGCTTTATACGGTGCCATTTTTATACTGGACTGATAACTGTTGTTATACGCAAATTCAGTCAGAGGCAAATATCTATCCCAACTACTCTCAAACTCTAAAACACAACATCTAAGCATATCTTCTAATACTTGAATTACTCTTTCAGATTGTCCGTCCGCTTGAGGATGGAATGCCATACTAAAATTCAATTTTGTACCTAAGTCATCCTGTAACTTTTTCAAAAACCTCGAAGTAAATTGCGGATCTCGGTCAGAAATTATGGATAGTGGCACTCCATGTGAACATACTATCTTAGTAATATACAACTTCGCCAATTTATCAAGTGAAAAGTCCGTACGTACCGGAATGAAATGAGCCGATTTAGTCAGTCTATCTACTATTACCTAAACTGAGTCTTTCTTTCTCGGTGTAAGAGGCAAACCCGATAGAAAATCCATTGTTACTCGATCCTATTTCCATTCGGGAATTAAAATCAGTTGTAGTAATCCAGATGGCACTTGATGTTCCCCTTTCATTTGCTGACTGATCAGACATTTTGACACAAACTCTGAGATGTCTCGTTTCATACCCGGCCACCAATATAGTTTCTTCAGATCATTATACATTTTTACACTACCGGGGTGTATTACCATACCACTATTATGAGCTTTATGTAGAATTTTGTCAATCAATTCAGAATTTCTCGGTACACATAATCGGTCACAGTACATTAGACAGCCATTTGGATCAACTCTAAATTCAGAATTTTCATTCATCAAACACTATTCTCTTTTAGATTGTAACTCATTATCTAATTTTTGAGCTTCATAAATTTCTTGTAAAAACACTGGTCTAACTCGTAATTCCGCAATCAAGGCACTACTATCAGACATTTCAAATCTCACATTCATAGCTCGTAAAGCAAAGAGGGACTTTCTACTTAAAGTATCTACAGTGACGTTAGCTTTTCTCGGATGATAGTCTATTACCAATTCATAGTCCTTCAACAGTTCTAACCACCTTCTCTAATGTAAATTCAGATCCTTCTGTGTCATCACATATTTTAGGCTTTTATGATCAGTGTACACACGACATCTCTCACCATACAAATAATGTCGCCATATTTTTAGAGCAAAGACAATGGCAGTTGGCTCTAAGTCATGAGTAGGATAATTTCGTTTGTGCGGTTTCAGCTGTCGAGAAGCATAGGCTATCACTTTTCCCTCTTGCATCAAAACACATCCGAGTCCATTTAAAGAGGCATCACTGTACACTACAAATTCCCTTCCCGACTCAGGTAGGATCAAAACCGGCGCTTCAGTCAAACATTTCTTCAATCTATTGAAACTGTGTTGACATTCTTCGGTCCATTCAAACTTACTATCTTTTTGCAACAGTTTGGTTATTGGTGATGTAATCATCGAGAAGCCTTCAACAAATCAACGGTAATAGCCAGCCAAACCCAGAAAACTTCTAATCTTAGACACAGTCTTCGGAGGCTTCCATTCTAATATAGCTAAAATCTTTCCTGGGTCCACTCGTATCCCTTCACCTGATACAATATGTCCCAAAAATCCAACTTCCCGTAGCCAAAATTCACTTTTTCTGAGCATAGTAAATAATTTCTTTTCTTGTAGTATCTGGAGCACGATTCGTAGATGTTCAGTATGTTCAGACTCGCTCAAAAAAAAAACCAAAATATCATCTATAAAAACCACTACGAATTTATCCAAATAGGGTCAGAAAATTCGGTTCATCAAATCCATAAAGACAGCTGGAGCATTAGTCAGACCAAAGGGCATTACTAAGAACTCATAATGACCATATCGAGTTTTAAAAGCAGTTTTCGGCACATCTCCCTCTTTAACTTTCTATTGATAGTACCCAAACCTTAAAACGATCTTAGAAAACACGATAGCGCCTTTCAATTGATCAAGTAAGTCATCAATTCTAGGCAACGGATACTTATTCTTCACAGTTACTTTATTGAGCTGTCGGTAATCAATACAAAGCCTCAATGACCCATCTTTCTTCTTAACAAATAGAACCGTAGCACCCCACGGTGAAAAGCTCAGCCTTACAAACCCTTTATCGGTTAACTCTTGCAACTGCACTTTCAGTTCTTTCAATTCTATGGGCGCCATTCTATAAGGAGCGATCGATATCAGAGCAGTACCAGGATGCAACTCTGTACCAAATTCAACCTCTCTATCCGGGGGTAAACCAGGTAGTTATTCCAAAAATACATCCACAAATTCACACACAACAGGTACAGATTCAATCATCCTTTTAGACAATTCAGTATTCAAAACATATGCGAGGTAAGCTTCACATCCTCCTTTCAGATACTTAGAAATAGACATGGCAGAAATGACAATTGGCGTCAACTTAAACTTATCGATTTTGACTTTCAGTATCTTACCATCATCACATTTCAATTCCAGAGTTTTCTGTTTACAATCTATTTTGGCACCATGCAGAGTCAACCAATCCATTCCCAAAATAACATCAAACTCATCAAAAGGCAACAACATTAAATCAACAGGAAAACAATAACCATGAATCATAAGATGGCAATTTCTACAAATTTTATCAACTAACACATGCTTTCCTAACGGATTTGAAACTTGTACCACATGCTCAGTAAATTCAACACACAAATTCTCATCAGACATTTTACTCATACATATATATGAATGAGTAGAGCCAGGGTCAATCAAAGTAAGAACAAAAGTACCATAAAGAGAAAATATACCTGTAATCACTTCAGGGGAGGATGCCTCCTCTCGGGCTCGAATAGCATAAGCTCTTGCTAGAGCTCTCACTTTAGATCTCATAGTAGTATCCCTAGTTGTGCCTTTATCACTATTCTCGGTTCCCACATTTCTTGGGGGTCTCCCTCTAGACACATTGCTTGGTCTCACATTTTGCGGCTTTTCTGGCTCTTCCGGCTCTAGGCAGTCCTTCACAAAATGGTCTTAAGACCCACAACGGAAACAAGCTCAGTTAATCACATAACATTAACCCGAATGTCTCTTTCCATAATGTCTACACTTCAGTCATCAGACTTGACACTTTCGACACTAGCTACTAAAGTGGCCTGGGTCTTAAAACCCGAATATCGCCTATCACGGTCTCAACGGGAATAACCTGTAGAAACGTTCGATCAGGGACTCGTCTCTTTTGACTTTTTCGACCGAGACTGAAATGATTTACTCATTGTTCTCTTTCGAGCTTCTTTATTCTCATTTTCAACTTTTTTCTTCTCTTTACTCAGCTCTTCAGGCTTAATGGCTCTTTCAACCATTACCACAAATTCTTTAATTCCCAAAATTCCAATTAGTAGCCGGATATCTTCATTAAGCCCGTCCTCGAATCTCTTACACAAAGTAGCCTCAGTAGGCACACATTCTTAAGCATATTTGCTCAACTTAACAAATTCTCTTTCGTACTCAGCTATAGTTAACCGGCCTTGCTTCAATTCAAGAAATTTCTTTCTTTCTTGATCAATGAAGCGCTGACTGATATATTTCTTCCTAAACTCCTCTTGGAAGAAATTCCAGGTAATTCTTTCTCGCCGTACCACTGATATCAACGTCTTCCACTAGTGATAAGTAGGATCTCTTAAGAGAGATACAGCACATTTCAAATTCTCCTCAGGAGTACATGACAGTTCATCCAACACTCGGATAGTGTTTTCCAACCAAAATTTGGCCTTTCCCAGATCATCATTCACATTAGCTCGAAACTCTTCAGCCCCATACTTTCTAATCTTATCCACAGGAGGCTTAGTCAATCGAACTACCTCCGGTTGTTGAGGAGCTATGAGAGCAGGTTGAGGTATAGGAGGGGGTGGAGGAGGTTGAGCATTCGGATTTGCCCGAATAAACTCAGTATACCATACACTCATCATGTGAAAGAAGGCTACTCGGGCCTCCTTACCTTGACTTTGACCCTCAGGTCCAGAATCAACAAGCGTTTTCCCTTGAGCGGGAGTAGGAGCATTACTTTGGGCGTCATCTGCCACATCACGATTAGGGTCCATAACTATACAGAAAAACAGTTTAAAATCGTCAAGAGCCAACACACTATCAATTTTAGTTTATGGCATGTATAGACAGACCACCACACTCGCTATGTTAGTCCGAGAATCGGCTAAACCGTAGCTCTGATACTAATAAAATGTAACACCCCTTACTCGAAACCATCACCGGAGTTAGGTAATGAGCGTTACCAGATTCAGAATAAACTTTACAGAAATTATTCGAGGACAGTTATAGATTTGCATGCACTTCATTTCAAAATTACCTTTATCAAAGGTTTTCAAACACATTACGGACATTACAGATGGTTAGGATTCGAATCATAATATATCGGACTCTCAGAAAAATTTTTGCTTTTAAAGCACCGTCACATGCCCGTGTGACTATTAGCACGGCCATATTGATAGACCGTGTGGTCTTTACACGCCCATGCTCAACAACCCTGGACAAAACTGTCCATTATGACACGGCCGCTCCACACGACCATTTGGAGGCCGTGTACCCCACACGGTTGAGACACACGGCCGTGTCTCCTACCCGTGTGGTTCACTAAAATTTAATTCAAGGTGCAGCGGAGGCACGGTCCGGGGGTACACCTGTAGGATCAGACCGTGTGTTGCCCACGGTCTAGGCACGCCCGTGCCATGTACCCGTGGAGCATTCTGCCAAATCTTACACGGTCATGGCACACGCCCGTGTCCCCTGCGGTACAGGCCGTGTTAGGCTATATACCAAGCCTTGGCCTCCCTCAAAACACATTCAAACACATGCATAATCCAACTAGCCAATTCAAGAGAAATTTTACTCAAAAGGACTTCATTTATAACATTACTTACAAAATATCATATGAGTAATGTAACTTAGGCATACCAAAAATAGCCAGTTACAACCACCAATTGTTCTATACATGCCATAAATTACAATTGAAATATGAAATATACCAAAAGAAGCTTGATAGTGTGTTGCGTGGCTCCAACTTTACGATCCTGATTTAACAAGCTCAATATCTATAGAGGATGGAAAAAGGGAGGGTAAGCTACAATAGCTTAGTAAGTTATATGATATTCATAGCAATGAAATAGTTCAATATATCATTAAATTAGCATCATAGATGCTATCACATATCATTATACAACTAGCTTACTCTTTGTGCTCATTCCACATACCAACCATGAACATGCTTAGTAATAACATTCTCAGTATACCGTACCATTTTCAGTTCACCTGTACAATCACTTCATCACAATACAATTAATCTAATTCCCATTGAGTAATTTTGGAATATGAACAGATATACAGAGGTTAGCACATAAGTGCCATACAGACATGGTGAAGCCATGAAGTAGCCAAAGTTACTAACAGTAGGGTAGCCGAAGCTACAATAAGTAACAGTACAGAAGTTAACCACGAGCCTGCTCACACAAGCTGACAGGTGTCTGCAACACATGCAAGACTACCTAGCACCTAGGTAACTATAACAGTCAGAACAGTAGGCCTCAAGTGACATGTCACTGTTATCTATGTCTATTCCTACTTGCTCAGTCGGGATTTACAGATAATGCATAAATCAGTAGTTTCAGAAGCATATACAATGATCAATCGAAATTTACAGTTGATACTATTTTCCATACATTCAGTCACCTCACAGAGCAATTATCCATCTATCATCATATAAGCAAATATTCTAACAAAACTAATCGAATTCGCTAGAATTACATATAACTTACCTGGATTGCCAAAAAGGACTAATTTTTGAAATAGTCGAGGGCTTTCTCTTTTCCCTGATCACGGGTTCTTTCAGACCATTCTTGATCTAAATTAACACATATAGCATAGATATCATTTATTCATTTCAATATGGTCACAGTTCACATTTGGGGCAAATTTCTAATTTTACCCCTCATCTTTGTAATAATTACTAATTAGTCCCTTAGACATCAAAATTTCATTTTCTTTATTCCATAGGCTTATTAAGCCTATTTTTACAAATATAACACTCAAATATTCATTATTCCACACATTTAGGAACAATTTGTAATCTCTACAAATTAGTCCCTCTTTATGAACTTTCATTCAATTTCATCCATTAAAACATGCATATAGCATTTAAAACTTCCATTATCTACCATTAGTGAGCCAAAGACACTCCTTCCATAAATGGGTAAATTTTTAACCCTCAATTTTTCTTTAAATAAATGGTAGAATAATGAAATACAAGCTTCAAGGAGTCCAAAAATGCAAAACTAATTGAAAAAGGGACCAAATTGCACTTACATGGAAGCTTGAAAATTTTTGAAACCCTTGGCTATAGAGTTAGGGATTTTCGGCTGAAAATAGGGTGTTTCATTGAGAAGATGATGTTTTATTTCATCTATTTTGTCTTTTACTCACTTTTGACAAAAATACCCTTCCATCTATTACTTAGAGATTTTTCATGTAAGGCTATTTTGGTCCATAATACTCACTCATGGTTTTATTGCCACATAAAAGCTTCCTATTTCATGCAACAATTCAATCAAGTCCAATTATCATCTAATAGGCACATTTTGCACTTTTCTCAATTTAGTCTTTATTGAGCAATTAAACATCAATACAGTAAAATTTTCAAACAGTATTTTAACTCTAATATTCAATCAAACAGATATCATCAAAATTTCGCATAAATAAAAATTTTCACTTCGGATTTATGGTTACGAAAGCATTATTTCGACTAGCCCCTAATTCGGGTTGTCACAGTCGTTCTGGGTATAGTGTGCTTAAACAGTATTAAGCAAAGGATTAATCGCATGTTGGAACAATTGTAGGTTCGGTGTCGAGGGATTCGTCACACTCTCCAAAAATTAGGTGTGTAACCGTTCGCCTTGTTTTGATAATCGGTTGAAAGCTGAAGATGTGTATGTTGTTACTCTGCTTTGGCCGTAGATCAGCAAAAGGCCGAAAGGTCAAAATACCAACAAATGACGCCACACGATCGTGTGATCGCACGTGTGGTGAACCGAGCCCACGAATCATGGGCAATAAACTGTAGAGGCCAACTCAAGCACTCTTATGGTCGAGGGCTATTCTGAGGCCACATTCGGCAGTGTGGGCCCAATGGGCCTATGAGCCTCACACGGAATAGATTTGTATATTGTGGTAAATGTTAGACTGAGCCGTGTAGTTCATGTGGCTAGGGTTGTTTTAGGCTAAATGGGCCATGTGGGCCCATCTAGATGGGCCGTGTGGGCCCAATGGGTTTATGGGCCCACACGGATAAAATGTATGTGATGTGATCAGTGACCAATTTGAGCTGTGTTATTCGCATAGCTGTGTTTATTTCTAGGCTAAATAGGCCTCACGAGAGTGTGGGCCCACTTGGGCTGAGTAATGGGCCTTAGACCCAATTACCCCGTTTTGTCTGTTTAGGTTACAAAAGTCGCTCAAGGCGACGAGAGACCTTCGGTTAGGTCGTTAAGGCCTTGGTTTACAAAATTACAGAAATACTCTCGGTTTACAAAATTAAAAAAATACCCTCAGTTTACAAAATTACAAAAATACCCTCGATTTACAAAATTACAAAAATACCCTCAGTTTACAAAATTACAAAAATATCCCCAGTTTGCAAAATTATCGAAATAACCTCGATTTGTAAAATTATCGAAATAACCTTGATTTGTAAAATTATCGAAATACCCCTGTAGGATAGTATTTTCGAAATACCTCTGTAGGGTAGAGTTACCAAAATACCCCGCTAGGGTAAAATGACTGTTTTGCCCTTATGGGAAAATGATTGACTTGGACTGTGTATTTGATTGTTTTGATTGTGATTGTATGACTGTGTATTAACTGACTTGATTGTGGTTTTGTGACTGATCGGCTTTTAATATATGATTAAATGACTGATATTAAGCATGGCCATTCTGCATACACATATAATGATTGAGCATAACATGCATGACATATTGCATGGGGTTGGGACATTGATTTAGAGGAAGTTCTGTGCTAGTGGCTTTGCCACGTAATCTGTTTCTGGTGGCTCTGCCACGTTTTCTATTTTTAGCAGCATGGCTAAGTATTTGTGCGCGGGCTGGGTGGGTCGAGTTATTCCCCACATGGTATGGTTGTTGGTACGGGTGGTGTGATGGTTGGACTGGGTTAGGATTGCATTCACATACTGTTACTAATTCTATTTTGGGCTTAGGCCACCTGATTTTTATTTTGATTCTGGTTCTGATTCTGTTACTAAATTGGGCTAAAGCCCAATAGATTCTGGAACTGTAATGGGCTAGGCTCATCTGTTACTGTCTGCTTTAAGGGCTAGGCTCGGTTGATTCTGTTATAGGCTGAGACCCAGGTGATATCATTTTGGGCTGTGGCCCATTTGTACTCTAAATTGTTACTGTTATCTGTCTTTTGACTGACTGTTTTATTTTAGTAGGGGATTGCACACTGAGTTCTCATAAACTCACCCCGTTTATTAACTGTACAGGTAATCTCTAGCTTTAGGAGGATTGGTGCTGCGAGGGACTTGGAGAAGGCCACACACTACCAATGTTTTCAGTTCTGATTATTTACATTCAAGTATTTTTAATTTGGGGTTGTAATAAGGCCTTAATAATTTTTGGATTTTATTTGTTGCTTTAACATTGCTAGGAGTAGAACTCGGGTTTTCCAAAATAACAACTAATTTTCAAAATATCACGTTTCTGCAGCTATTTTAAATTAAGCTTCCTCAACAAATAAGGTTTTAAAGGTAATAATGTTTTACAAGAGAGCATTTTTTCATAAACCACGTCTTAAAAATAAGCAAACAAAATTTGAGATTTTACACAAGTATTAAATGGCAACAAGTTATAAATAAGAAGGGATTCCAATGAAAACAAGGTTTTTGAAAAACACTTCAATGTGACACGTCAGATTCAGGCCTAACTTCTAGGCCGAGTTTGGGGTGTTACATCGGTCTTTGGCATACTAAGAAGGAAAGATCGAGGATGTTTTGATATGTGTATATAAGTTTATATTTCCTACTAATTTAACTGTCTTAGATTTTGAAGCAGATAAGGAAGCGCCGATCATCCTAGGGAGACATTTCCTAGCCACAAGAAGAACATTAATAGACGTGCAAAAAGGTGAACTTACGATGAGAGTTCAAGATGAGTAGGTAACATTTAATGTTCTTAAAGTGATGAAATTGCTCGATTCGATGGAGGAATGTTTAGTGATAGAGAAGCTAGAAACCTTAGTTTCTATGGACTAGGAGAATAATTGTAGAGGATCCATTGGAGAACACCTTGGGGTCTGAGCCATTAGAAGATGAAGAAGGTAATGAAAGTATAGTTTTGATGAAAGCCAATCCAATGGACTATGTTCAACCAGTACAGTTTAAACTACTATAGTTGGAAGCTTGGGAATACGCACAAATAAAGTTGTCAATCGAAGAACCACCCAAACTTGAACTTAAGGTACTTCCTTCCCATTTCAAATACATTTATTTGGGTAACAGTTCTACTTTTCCTGTGATTGTTTTAATAGAACTAACAGAACACCAAGAGAAGCAACTGATTGAAGTCTTAAAAAAATTTAAGAAGGCGATTGGTTGGACCATAGTTGATATTTAAGGAATAAGCCCATCCTTTTGTATGCATAAGGTTATCTTAAAGGAAGGCCATCGAGCTAGAATTGATGGGGAAAGGAGACATAATCGAATAATAAAAGAGGTAGCTCGAAAAGAAGTTATCAAATGGTTAGATGCTGGAATTATCTACCCCATCTTAGATTGTTCATGGGTAAGTCCGGTACAGTGTGTACCAAAGAAAGGTGGAATCACGATTGTTGAGAATGAACATAACGAGTTAATCCTAATGAGGATGGTCATGGGTTGGAGAATCTGTATTCACTATAGAAAATTGAACAAAGCTACGCAGAAGGACCATTTTTCGCTACCTTTTATGGATTAGATGTTAGATTAGCTAGTAGGTAACCAATATTACTATATCTTAGATGGATATTCGAGGTATAACCAAAGAGTTGTAGCCCTAGAAGACCAACACAGAACGAATTTTACTTGCCCGTACGGTACATTTGCTTTTAGGTGAATGCCTTTCGGTTTATGTAATGCACATGCCACATTTCAACGATGCATGATGAAAATATTTACTGATATGATAGAAAATTTTGTTAAGGTATTCTTGGATGATTTTTATATTTTTGGTAACACTTATGATGTTTGATTGAGTAATTTTGCAAAGGTACTGAAGAGATGTGAAGAGATAAATCATGTCCTTAATTAGGAGAAATGCCATTTTATGGTTAAGGAAGAGATTGTCTTACGATAGAAAATTTCCAAAAACAGGATCAAAGTCAATGACTAAAAAGTTTCCACCGCCAGTCACTATTAAAGGAGTTCAAAGTTTTTTTATGCCATGTGATCTGCCATGAATTACACTATTATTTACATCATTTTTGCACATAACTTTAGCTTGTTTAATAGTTAAATTAAAGCATCTTAGTATATATTTAGGTTTTCATACTTAAAGTAGTAATCTATGCCTTCTAGTAGTGTTTATCACATTTTATATATCTAAATAAGGTTCCATGGGCTTGTAGGTTAAGTCGAGAGCTAAAGATGTATATTCAGGCTGAAACTGATGCCTATGTCGCGATACTAAGACGGTGATGTCTCAACATCAAAGACAGGAGCTAAAAACAAGTTCTAGAGTGAAACTACCCTCAATGTCATGACACGGTCCTTCGATGTCACGACACTAGAAGCTAATGTTGCAACACTACAAGCCTGTGCTGCAACACTGCCCCTACACAACCCAAAAAGACCCTGCACATGAAAGATGCATTTTGGAGGGAAATTAGGAAAATATTTCCTAGTCAAATTCTAAGTACTTCAAAGAAAATTTAGACACTTTAATATTCTGAGTTTAGCCTATATAAAGGCCATTGTAATAATTTAAAGCTCACAATTTTAGGAAGACAGAAAATATACTTAGGGTTTTCTATTTCATTCTTAGTTTTTTACGTAGGATATTTTATGTTCTTATAATCAAAGGATCCTATTCCATAGTGAGACTCCCGCAAGTGGAAATTGTTCTAGAGCCACGCTTTCATCAATAAATCTATGAGCATGTCTTTTCATTTATTCTATTCTTTATATCTCTCTCTTTAACCGTGTTTAATTGAATGTTTGTGTAAAGATTAGAATCAATTTATGCTTTATCCATATATCGCATGATTTCAATTGTTCCAATCTCATTAATTGATTGAAGGATAGAGTTTCTTAGCGGATCAGCTATTTGGGAGAGGAAGAACTTAAACGCTAGGCTTGAATACTCTAGGAAGTCATTTAGGTGGAAATTAACCCAAAATTGGTATGACATGTTCGTGAACACTTGAACCCCGAATTGGTCTGGACTGTGAGGTCAAAAGATAAGTAGTTATTACCGACTCATTATTCTAGTGGATGTATCGAAAGATCCTCCTAGGGTTTCGACAAGTTGATTGATTAGAGCCCTACATCAATAATTAATTATGCAAAACAATTGGATCTAGGCTAAAGGAACTCGCGTAGTCGAAACAAGGGATAGGAAAAGCAGATACATGAACTTAGGAGTAGATTTAGGTTTAATTCAATTTATTTAGTTTATTAATATTACTATCATCTTGCTTCCATATTAACATTACTAATTTTTGACTCAAGTAGATTAGTAATTATTTCCTGTAATCGGTTTGATAACAATCTTCCCCAAACTATAATCCCTTGGGTACGATCCTCAGAATACTTACCTACATCATTGTAACTATATTAGAATCTAACACGTTTATTGTAGACATTGCCTAAAATCTATATCTTTAGTTGTAGTATTCACACTCTAGACTTTGGTACATCCGGAGGCGGTTAAGTTGTTGGTGGCATTACCGGGGATTACAACGGTGATAATTGTTATTGAATCAATTACTTGTGAATAATATTAGGGAAAAGACGAATGAGCTAGATAATGTTCTAATTTTTTCATTAAGTATGTTATTTTCTTTTTCAAAATTTATTTACTTTTTTATTGTTCACCTTGATGACTAAACAATTTAATTATGGAAAATTTTGATTACAGGTGGTTTAATGATGAAAGGAATTGTTGGGATGACGAATGGAATTACATAACAGGTTGGTTGAATAGAGTCACAACAAACCAATGGAGCAATGATAAAGGGTGTGAGGACAATGAGTTCTCATACGAACCTCTTTATGAGTCGTATGATAAAGACGATGATATACCTAAACCCTCAGATGGATCTTTTTATGATCAACATAAGATTCCTTCATGTGAAACTTTTAAGCCATCTAATTTTGAAAGATTATCAAACATGTCAGACATGATGGAACAGATGAGGAAAATGCTCCAAGAGATATCTAAGGCACTACCTTTAAAGGAAGAAGTCGTGCATCCCAACCTGAATCCAGAGGACCCTTGTTTTATTATTAACCACCCTGAATTAGATAATAATAGTCAACAAGAGTTTGGAACTAGAGATCATGGGGATGAATTGAAGATGGCTGAAGTGGTCTCCGATACAATTGATGTAGAAACAACCAGAACAGTAGATGTAGCCGTTGACGTAAAAGTAGAAGTAACCACTAACATGGAGCTTAATCCAATTTGAATGAAAGTGTTGAAGAACCAATACACTTTCTAGCCATAGTAGAGAAGGTACTAGTCAAAGAGATTGATGAGTTAAACCCATTCTCATCTAATAAAGGCAACAAAGCTCAGGTGGAAGGCAAGAAGCTCGAGGCAATGATACCCCAGAAAATGATTTGGGGTTGGCTTGAATTTGGTACCAAATGGCTCGTAATGTGGATGTCACATAGGTCAAAAATAAGGCAACATCATTGAAAGCGACCAAAGGGGCAGGTTTATATATATCAACAATAGAACAAACATCAAATCAAACTGTTGAGAACTAGCTCGAAGTTCTTCTATGGTGGTGACACAGATCGTCCTGGTTTTTAAAGAACTTCTATACCCTGTTTTAATTTTTGTTTCATTTTTATTTTTTATTTTTTCTTATTTTATTTTTATTAATCTTAGTTGTGTTTAGTTTTTCCATAGTAGGCGTAGATACCATGGAGCAACAGAATCGAAAAAAATAATAATAAATCTAAGAAGCCAGAAACTAGGCTCGATGTCACGACATTGCACCCTAATATCGTGCCATCCTATACAGAACACATCTTACAACATTGAAGGTCTAAGTTTATCCGAGTATTTTTAAATGTTCTGTTATCCATTATCGGCACTTATTATTTTTCCTCTTATTTTTATTTTTGTTACATTATATTCCATATTTCTTTTTGCAGAATTTTTTATGTACTTTTTCGTCTGCTTGGAGCACAAAAATCCTGAGATTATTATAACAATAGGAACTTTGGCCACTTAAGGAAGTTTTCTTTTTTACACTTTAATTATTTTAAATTAAGGGAAATATATGTTTGAAAGTGTGGGGGAAGAACATAAGATTAGTTTCTGTGTTTTTACTTTGTTTTAATTATTTATTTATTTACTTTAAAACATGAAAAAATTATTATTGTTGTATGGTGCTTGGATTATATTAATACTATGAATAATGGTTGAAGATAATAAAGCATGTCATGGTTCTTATCAAGCATGAAAAGTTTTTATTAATATAAGATAAATTGATTATTTTTAAGGGAAATTGATTAGATTACCTAGTTAAATTACATAATAGATTAGAAGAACCTAAGTACGAATCTTTGATGATGCCATATGAGATATAAGTCTTATAGATAGTCGTAGAGACATGAATGCTTGAATTAATTATTATTCATTTGGTTTAATTTGAAGCATGAAATGTGTATGGTGGGATGCTTAGGGATAACCTAAGGTATTGTTTGAATAGCTAGTTCTCAAATGACCACACCTTAATGCTAAGAATCCCTAGTCTCCTTATTTGAGCCTGATAACTCATTTTTGATGAACCAAAGAAATTGAAACCCAAAGACCACACATAAAACTTGAACTGTAACGACCCAATTTCAGTGAAACCAGAATAGTGGTTTCAGAACTACAAATTTGAGCTAGAAAGAAAATTTATTTTAATATTATTGCATGGTCTATAATATGATAGGAAAGTCGTATAAAATACTAATAAGAAAATTTTACCGATTATGTAAATAATTAGAGGAAGGACCAAATTGCATAAAATGTAGAAGTTGAATTCTAAAAGCTAGAAGATTAAATAGCTATGGAATTTAAAATGAGAGGTCCTTATATGGTAATTATACCATTAAGAAAATTTAGTAGATATTTATGGATGAATCATCCATGGAAACTGAGAAAAAGAGAAGGACTAAATTAGAAATTAAGGAAAATGGAAATATCATCATTTTATATCATCTTCTTCCCCAATTTACATGGAAACCCTAGGAGAGAGAGAAGAAACTTTCTTTGCTTAATTAGGTAAGTAATCAAGTCCCGTTTTTAGTAATTTCTATATTTTTGAGATAGGGATAGTGTAATCTATTTAAATTGGGGATTAATTTGAAAAGATACCAAAGTATAAAGTTTATGCCATGGATGAATATGCTAAACATTGGAAATTTATGGAAGAAAAGGAAAGGTTGTTAGTAGAGAAACAACTTTTACAAAGAGAATTTTTGTGAAAACATGATTTAGGGACTAAATTGAAAAGTTGTAAAACCTATGGAAAATTCTAATTTTTATGAAATTCATGGGTTGTTAATGTGAAATACAGAATTCAACTAGGTTTGGAATAAGGATTTAATTGCAAGAATTTCATTTTCCAAGCCTAGGGACGAAATTAGAATTTATGAAAAGTGTAGGGGTAAAATGGTAATTTGCCTAGAATGTAAATTGAACTCAATTGAATATGAAATGTGTTAAGTTGATGTTAAATTTATTTATATAGATTTGAAAAACTCAAATTCGAAGCTAGACCGAGGAAAAGAAAAAGTTTCGGAATAAAAGCCTTATAAGAGAACTAGTGTTGAGGTAAGTTCGTGTAACTTAAATGAGTATAAAAATATGCTGATTTAAATGATGTCCTGAATTGAATGTGATATGTGAAATGTATAAATGTTGCAATATAACAAATGAACATATGCTTGGAATTATTCGAAATGAGTTAGGTTCCGTTTGAATATTAAATTTCGATGGATAAATGTGATTTCCCTTGTTAAATAAGGTCCTGCATTTGTTGCTGACTGGAATTAGCTTGGACGAGAAATCTTATTGACCTCATTATAGATAGGATTTAGCCCAGATGAGTAATCCTAATATAAACCTTCTCGAGCATAAGATGCAGATTGGATTTAGCTCGGACGGGTAATCTAAATCAAGCTCTTTAGAGCATATGTTGTAGAAAGGATTTAGCCTAGACTGGTAATCTTGTTGCATGATGTGTTGCTCGAGAGTGTGTTTTCTGATTATGTGCCCTAATGGGTACCCCTGAACATGAATTGACAGATATCTGAATTGTACACTTTAGGTGTACTACCTGAGTATCCATCGATATTTCAGTAATTCAACAGACAATACTTTGACTTGAGAAATGATAAGATCAAGTGGAAAATGCATTGAATGTACACGAAACACCTAAAAAATTTGACATGATGAGCTCGTCTATGGTTATTTGATGTATTTATGAATTACATGACTAACTTGCCTGATTAAGTGTGTGTGTTTAGGGAAATGGTTAAATTTATGGAAAGTATGTAATTCTATGACTAATTTTTTAATCAACAAATGGGTAAGTTTCCTTCCTATTAGGCAGACTTACTAAGCATTATATGCTTACTAGGTTTTATTTCTCTGTTTTATAGTGCTTAGAAGCTTGAGAAGGTTGGAGAACGGCCAGAGTATCATCGCACTATCTATCGGCTTATTTTGGTACAAATAGATATTTTGCTTTGGTATAATGGCATGTATAAGCTACTAAGACCAATGTTGATGTTGAATTGGATGAATGTAAACTAGCTATCAGAATGGCTAGTGATGACTTGATTTTGGTATGTTTATAAAGTAAATTATGGTATTGTATGTATGTTGGTATGGTTTGAGTAGGTAGATTAAACATGTATGTTAAATGAGGTAAGATTTGAAATAAGTGAGTATATGAAAATATGACATATTTAATGATAAATTTGGTTGAATTTGAATGCTTGAAATGGTTGGTTGGTATTAGTAAAGTTTTCTGCAGGTATTGGATGAAAAAGGGTGAGGAATAAGGCTTGGAAAATAGCCTTATTTTGTCCACACGAGTAGGCAAACGAGCGTGTGTCTAGGCCGTGTGTGACACACGGTCTGGTACATAGGCATTTAGCCTGGCCATCTGTCCTCTGCATCCTAAGAATTGAGAAATAGAATGCTTAGAATTGGGCATACGGGCAGAGACACCGATGTGTGTCTCAGCCGTGTGAGATACACGGCCTAGAACACATGCATGTTTCTTGGCCATGTGAAACCTACTCCTAATTTTTGAAAATTAAATTAACCACACGGCCTAGCACACGGGCGTGTGACTTGGCCATGTGACTTAAATTTCTACATGATGTACAAGTTAGAGAGTTACATGGGTTGGGGACACGGGCATGTGAAACCACAGGGGCGTGTGACTTTTGTATATGAAAAAAATTTTAGATTTTTTTCGAAAAATTTCCTAAGATCCCGAATTAGTCCCGAATTGATTTTAATGTATGTTTTAGGCCTCAAGGGTCCATTTAAAGGATGTTATAATTAATCTCGGTATATGAATAGTACTTGACTCAATTTAGTTGTGGATGTTCTATAAACTCTAGTAATGCCTTGTAACCTTGTTCCGACGGCGGATCTGGGTTAGGGGTGTTACATGAACTCTTCCCTATCCTTGGTCCTTTATTACATAATGAAATAGATGTCAGACCATAGATATTGAGGGTTTAGGTAGATATATCATGGTGGTTTAAAAAAAAGAATTGCAAAAAAGGAAGAAACAATGTGATACAGTGGTTATAGGTTGGGAAAAAATATGCGAAAAAGAAAAATCTAAAAAAGGTCAAAAGTAAAGATGAGTTGAAAAATTTTAGAGCAAATACAAAAGCACTATGACTGAGAAAAGACTAAAAAGTCAAATGACAAAACAAAAAGTCACAAAAGTGAAAAAAAAACTCAGTCATCAATGTACCAAAACTCATTAAGCTGACCATAGTTGCTAGTATTAGATTGTATCTTCCTAAATGGAGAGATAAGGTAGGAGAGAGTGAGAAAAAGAGAGAGAGAGAGAGAGAGAGAGAGAGAGAAAGTGGTGAGCTTGGATGGGATATTTAGGAGGAAGAGAGGAAACAATGTCATGTGCCTAACTATTTCTAGTGTTTGAACCATTTTAAGTCATATCCCTCAGAACATTAAAAGCCTAGAAGACTAATGTGACTTAAGCGCTATCTATGCATAATATTCTAAAATGTGACAATTATACTCAATGAATATTTTTTGATTCACAAGATTGGGTCTACTACATATCTATTTGATTTATGTTAATGGTGATATTATTAAATAGTTGGTCATGGGAATTGCTTCTAATTTGTTAGTAATGTAACTTTGTAAACTAATCCCAATTTACTTTAAAAATTTTCAAGGAACTGAACAGTCAAGATTAAGTTACATGTGCAATAAGAAATGTTATACCTTTAATTTTTGACAATCATGTTCTTAGTAGTAATAAAATCCAAGGGACATATTCTTATTGCATGGTATGTGTCTACACTTGGTTTGCTTGAGGACAAGCATAATTATTTTATATTCTTTTTTTCCCAATATATGTGTTTTGGTTGCTTGAGGACAAGCAACAAGTTAACTATGGGGGAGTGATCTACGATGAATTACACTATTATTTATATCCTTTTTGCACATAACTTTAGATTGTTTAATAGTTAAATCAAAGCATCTTAGTATATATTTAGGTTTCATACCTAAAGTAGTAATTTATGCTTTCTAGTAGTTTTTATTACATTTTATACATCTAAATAAGGTTACACAGGCTTATAGGTCAAGTCGGGAGCTAAAGATGCATATTCGGGCCGAAACTGATGCCTATGTTGTGACACCAAGACACTGATGTCTCAACATTGAAGACAAAAGCTAAAACTAAGTTCTAGAGTGAAACTACCCTTTATGTTGCAACACAACCTTCAATTTCGTGACATCGGAAGCCGA
Organism: Gossypium stocksii; assembly: GCA_020496765.1. Taxonomy (NCBI): domain Eukaryota; kingdom Viridiplantae; phylum Streptophyta; class Magnoliopsida; order Malvales; family Malvaceae; genus Gossypium; species Gossypium stocksii. The sequence goes on along the minus strand of CM035623.1, from coordinate 34,677,788 downwards.
TGTTGCAACACTACAAGCCTGTGTTGCAACACTGCAAGCCTGTGTTGCAACACCGCCCTTGCACAACCCAAAAAGTCCCTGCACGTGAAAGATGCATTTTGGAGGGAAATTAGGAATATTTTTCCTGGTCAAACTCTAAGTACTTCAAGGACAATTTAGGCACTTTATTATTCCAAGTTTAGCCTATATAAAGGCCATTGTATTAAGTTAAAACACACAATTTTAGGGAGACAAAATGTACTTAGGGTTTTTTTTATCTCATTCTTATTTTTTACTTAGGGTATTTTATGTTCTTGTAATCGAAGGATACCATTCAGAAGTGAGACTCCCATGAGTAGAGATTGTTCTAGAGCCACACTTTCATCGATAAATCCATGAGCATTTCTTTTCCTTTATTCTATTCTTTATATCTCTTTCGTTAACATTGTTTATGTAACAGCTCGATTTAGGGCCTAAACGGAATAGTGGTTTATCTAAAGTAGAAAAATTTATTGTGATTAAGTTTTAATATTTACTATGAGATTGGATGACTGTGTGAAATTTTCATTATGAAATTTTATTGTTTGGGTGCCCAATTTGGTATTCAGGACTAAATTGAAATAGGTGAAAATATGTGTTCTAGTTCATAAAAGTACTTGTGAGTAATGGGTTTTTAAAGTGGAGGTCCTTAGATAGTAATTAGACCATTATACTTTGGTTTGGACAAAAATACCCAAGGAGGAATAAAATACCAAAGGTTTTTAATGAAGGGCATTTTGGTCATTTGGTTAATAAAAGAATAAAATGGGAAAAATAAGCCAAAATTTTGTTCATCTTTCTTCAACCTTGGCCGAACCTTTGGGAGAACACCATAGCTAGGGTTTTTCATCTTTCAAGCTCAATAGTAAGTACATCTTAGCCCTGTTTTTAATATTCCTTACATTTTTAAGATCCTCATAGCTCAGTTTAGCTATTTCCACCATTATTTTGAGCTAGGGTTTGTGTTTAAAAAATTTACCCATGGATGACATGCATGTATTTTGATGTTTTATGGAAGAATATGAATTTTTGGAGTTTGATAATCAACTTTTACTAAGTGATTTTTGATGAAATTGCATAAAAGGTCTTGTTTGTAAAAAGTTGTAAAATATGTGTAAGTGTGTGATTTAGCGCAAATTGTGGACTGCTATAGTTATGAAAATAGTTCGGCTAGGCGTAAAATGCAAGGAAATTGAATAAAAATTATTTTTTGAGCCTAGGGGCAAAATTGTAAATTTGTGAAACTTTAGGGGCAAAATTGTAATTTTTGCCATAAGATTTTTTGGGCTGATTTGAATAATGTGAGTATTGAATAAGTCAAATATGGTATTATAGATGAAGAAAGACGTGGAATCAACCTTGATCGGGCAAAGGAAAAGATTGTGGACTAAATTGCAAAATTACTATATTGTGTACCGAGGTAAGTTTGTATGTAAATAATGCATCGTTTTATTTACATTTTAATATTTTGATATATTTTATGATGTATGGCTGAATATTGAATGACTATTTGATGTATTTGACAAAGTGGCAATAAGTGAGAAATTTCCCAGTTGAACCTTAGGAATATAAATGGATACAAGTGACATGCCACTAAGGATCTAAGTGAAACAAGTGTGTAACACCCTATAACCCTCATCCATCGCCGGAATAGGGTCACTAGGTATTACCTGACTAAACACAACCTCAGTACATTCAAGGATAGACATAGAAATCTTTATCGAGTGACCGAATGTGAACAAAGAAATAATGCAATTCATGACTTTAATTCAACCTAACTTATACATTTAAACAATAACATAAGCATTAACGAATCAAGCTTTCTTTTGAGTTTATGCACAATAGTGACTTACGATATCATACAATAAGTACATGATAAAAGAACTACTTGTCATACTTGGTAATTCAATAATTATAACAACCACCGAATATGAACACATGTATATATATATATATACACCTTAACTGAATATGTCATCCATAACCAAAACATTTCACAAACATTGATTCAACTAAGGGACTTTACTAAACAAAATGAATAAGCCATCTTCGCATGGCTTTAATATATACATAGCCGAAATATAACTTGTTTCAAAATGGAGTTAAGCCTATACATGCCATCTTTGAAAACATAGACTTTTAAAAATACCAAAATAGAGACGATAATGTGGATGACTTTGAACTTGAATCCCCGAGCTCGTAGCTTTCGAACAAGATCTAAAAAAAAAAGTAACAAAGACACTCGAAGTAAGCTAATTAGCTTAGTAAGTTTTAAGTAATTTAAACAACTGAACTTATTTATAAACATTATTCATTTATAACATAACCTAAAGTATCCTCATTTAGCCGAATATACATAGTCACATTGTACACATTTTCATATACATAACATTTCTTAAAAAATGCAAAATCACATAATCACAAAATTTAAATAGCACAATAACATTCCTTGATTCAATTTAACAGAGTTAATTCGAGGCATCATATCCACTAATAATTTCAATAATTTTGATCACATATGAATAAAACCTATACCTCTATGTATAAAATTCCATAAGGGCCGAATGTACATAATACCTTATATGTACTTATAGCAAGACATTCGATTAACTTCAAATTCATATAGTCATGAACACTTTAATATCTCAATGCCAACATTAATTTAACTAGAATGAACTAAAGTATAATACCATTTCCACGTTTTAAACATTCCTTCTACATTCGTAACCATATACATAAATAATATGCTTCCATGAATAATTTCACATAACCGAATGTTCATAAATGAACATAATCATAAACCATTTCGCATATGTTCATTTCACAAAGAACATCTAATTCATTAAACTTTCAGGTACATAAATAGGTTATACTTACCTGGATAACTTAATTTATGTAGCAAATTCGTATATCGTATTAGCACATAGTCTCATGGCACTACACTTTTCTTAGTTCACCGGTAAATTTGCCTGCTAGGTAATAACCTGATTTCATCACCGGCTATAAGCCTGGTAGACTTTTAAGTCCGAAATTTCTTCATCGGCATTATGCCTGCTAGGCTCAAAGCCCGATATTATTTCACCGGCATTACGCCTGCTAGGCTTAAAGCCTGATAATATTCACTAGCTTTAAGCTTGCTGAGCTTATGCCCGAATATCACATTACGATAATTAATTCACACATTCTTTCATATTTCCGCAACCTATGCTTCAATTTACGTATAGCTGAGGCACAAGCCTCTTTGTACAAAGGTTTTCATAATTCAATAAAACACATAGGCATAGTTTAGACATCGATACACATAATTTATCACATTCGACTTAAATACACTAGTCACATTCGGTTTATAGCATAAATTCACTGCACCTTCGGCACATGGAATGTATAAAATTAAACATTCACTTGTCAAGTTCATACAATCTTAAACATACAAAAGAATCAAGCTCAAATACTAAAGAACTTACCTCCGATGTTGTCAAGCTATTACGATCGACTATTCAACTAATCTCACTTTCCCTTTATCCGAACTTGGCACTCTTTGATCTTGAGCTTAATTAAACAAGTAAACTAGTTCAATCATCTTATCAATTCATCATAATCCAAATTCTATTAATTCCAAACACATAAAGCATACGGCACTTTCATCATTGATTAATTAAACACATATCATGACCGAATGCACATAGTTCTTAAACTCAACCAACTTGTCATAACATTTTCGTATTAGTAGCATATGAAATCTCAATCGGACATACATTTAATTATAGTCAAGCAAATCAATTTCTCTTCCTACTATCACATATACGGCAAACTCAATTCTTTTCATGTCAAATGCATTTAACTAAACCATGCCTTGATATCAAGTACATTCGGCAATGGCATAAACAAATTTACTTTCAACATTTAACATTTTTCAAATATTGTTTATACGAAATATCACTAGAGCAATAACCACAAAACAGCCCCTTACAAAGCCGAATATTAACCATTCGGTCCTATCATCTTTGATAAGCAATTATTCAATATTCTACCTCCCATACCTTAACCGAATACTCCCTAGTATATCTCAATCCTCACAAATCAATCCAAGTGCTTAAAACTTGCCTAATTGAATTTGTCCATGTCTATCTCATTATACAACTAAAACAATAATCAAATTCACCTCAATTTCCTCCATGACCGAATGTATATAACTCAATAAACAACAAATTATTCACCTCTTAATTCAAGTCCACATTCGCCATCCATATAAACACATACTAACAATTAAATTATCAATTTCCAAAATTAAGCACAAATTTTACATTACACCATAATAGCCGAATGAAATTTTACTCATATTAGCCATTCATAGCAAATTTAATTAGTTCATACTCACTTATAATCATTTCTCATCACATAACTTCAAAACATCAACAATTTAACACATGGAAACCATAACCAAATGCTTCATGCATCGCAAACTCAAGAATTAACACATGGGTCATGTTAAGAGCTTCAAAACCAACTCAATTTCACAAAAATCCAAAAGAAATCACATGAAATCATACCTTACTTTATACAATCACCATAGCCGAATGCCTTAGCTTCATTTTCTTTTCTTTTCTTTATGGTTTTGGCAAAACATGAGAGAATGAGCATGATTTTTCCATGTTACTATTACATGCATGAGCTTTAGTTGTTAATTTACCAAACTAGCCCTTTTAAAATCATTTCCCTTCCACTAAGTCATGGTCGAATGTGTCCATGCATGTTTTCTTTGGTTTATTTGTTTCTTAAATCCTCCAAACTTAATGAACAACCACAAATCGGCACTCACACATATTGCCTTCTAATTTTTCTTTTATGCAATCAAATCCTTACTTAATAAATTAACATCCAATTGACAAAATTAAAACACCAAATTTTCACACATGATAATTCACATAATAAAAACATAGAAAATAATATTTTAAAAAATTTTCTGACTCGGTTTAGTGGTTCTAAAACCACTTTTTTGATTAGGGCCAAAATTAGGGCTGTCACAAAGTGCATGGCATCTAAGTGAAATAAGTCCATGACATTGTGCTAAGTGAAATAAATCCATGGCACCTAAGTGAAATAAGTCCATGGTATTGTGTTAAGTGAAAGAAGTCCATGGCACCTAAGTGAAATAAGTCCATGGCATTGTGCTAAGTGAAATAAGTCCATGGCATCTAAGTGAAATAAGTCCATGGCATTGTGCTAAGTGAAATAAGACCATGGCATTTAAGTGAAATATGTCCATGGCATTGTGCTAAGTGAAATAAATCCATGGCACCTAAGTGAAATAAGTCCACGGTATTGTGTTAAGTGAAACAAGTCCATGGCACCTAAGTGAAATAAGTCCATGGCATTGTTCTAAGTGAAATAAGTCCATGGCATCTAAGTGAAATAAGTCCATGGCATTGTACTAAGTGAAATAAGACCATGGCATCTCAGTGAAATAAGTCCATGGAATCGTGCTAAATGTGATTAGCTCAAGAACGAGCCTATGTGAAACTTGTGAAATGAAGTAGCTTTGGCTACAAGTGTGGCACTATGTGAAACATCCCGATGTATCCACTAATACTTCGATGTGTTCAACAGGAAATGACTAAGTGTAAACGAATATGACTAAGTGATGAATAAGTGCAAGTATGTGTGTGTAAAATTATGAGCAATATGCTCGATATGTCATCGAACTTTGGTAAGGTTGATATGGGTAAGTTTTACTATGAAAGTTAATACAAAGAAAATTTATGAAGGAGTAAAATTAGTAATAAAACAGTTTTGGATAGCAGCAATTGCATGACTTTGAAAAATCACCAAAAAGGGTGGAAATCGAATTAGAGGTTTAATAAGATGTAAAATTAAAGCTTATTGAGTCTATTTTCACATAAAAGAAATGGTGTAAGAAAAATAATTTCATATTATGAGATATTTGAATTTTTGTGGAACAGAGTCAGATTGATTTCGTAATCCCCTATTTTGACTTTGGAAAATCATTAAAAATTGTACAAAAATAATTATGGTTGTAATTATATAATTAAAATCCTTAATGAGTATATTTTTCAAGATAAACAAATGGGAAAATCATCTAAATCCTGTATAAGGAGATAATTAATTTTTAGTGAAGAGGGGTCAGAACTGTCAGATAGTGGAACAGGGGAGACTTTAAAAAATAAAATGTAATTATTGGCTAAACCAAAAATTCTAAAAATTTTATGGTATGAAGATATGTGAGTTTAGTTTCAGGGAAAATTATTGGATCTTAATTTGGAGTTCCGTAGCTCCAGATATAAATAATTTAGTGATTGTGACTCGAATAGACAACTTGTTTTGAACTTGAGTAAATGGTGGATCTATGTGTAGTTATGATTATATTATTTTGAAAATATATTTTGAGGTTTAATAAAAGCATGTTAATAATTTGTTTATTATTTACATACCTACTTACTAAGCTATATACTCACTCCCCTCTCAGTTTAGTTTGACTGTATGTGTTTTGTTCTAGTAATGCCTCATACCCTGTTCCGGCGTTGAACACGAGTAAGGGGTGTTACAGTTTAATTGAATGTTTGTGTAAAGATTAGAATCAACTTATGCTTTATCCATATCTTACAGGATTTCAGCTATTCTAATCTTATTAATTAATTGAAGGATAGAGTTTCTTAGCGGATCAACTATTTGGGAGAGAAAGAACTTAAACCCTAGGCTTGACAACCCTAGGAAGTCATTTAGGTGAGAATTAACCCAAACATGGTATGCCCTATCTGTAACACCCCTAACCCATAACTGTCGCTGGAACAAGGTTATGAAGCATTACTGGAGTTTACAGATCAAATATAATTAATTCATGTCATTTACTATTCATATCCAGAATTAATCGTATCGTCCTTTGATTGGACCCTCGAGGCCCAATTTAAGCATTAGATGTAAGTCAGACTAAATCGAGAACTCAAAATTCTTTTTGTGAAATTTCAAAATTTTTCTTAGGTTAAAAGGTCACACACCCGTATGGTCAGGCCGTGTGGCTTACATGGCCAGGTGACATGCCCATGTATAGGGCATATGCCCATGTCCCTAACCTGTATAACTCTCTGATTTGCAATTTAATTAATTGCATGGATCACACGGCCAAGTCACACGCCCGTATGCTAAGCCGTATGGGTAATTTAATTTTTGAAAATTAGGTGCAGGTTTCACACGACTATGACACACACCCATGTGTTAGGCCATGTTTTTCACACGGCTGAGACACACGCTCGTGTGCCCAATTCTGAGCATTCTGTTTCTCAAATTTAAGATACAGAGGACACACGGCCAAACCACATGCCTATGTGCCAGGCTGTGTGTCACACACAGTCAAGACACACACTTGTATGTCTGCCCGTGTGGATAAAATAAAGCCATTTCCTAGCTTTATTTTCTCACCCAAACTTGTCATCAACCTACACCAAACGTACAAATATATATCAACCAATTCAAGTATTATAACCTAGCCAATCGTATCATCTAACATGGTATATTCACACATGTACAAAGATAGCTTATACATGCCATTATACCAAAATAAAATATTATATCAAAACAAACAGGTGGGTAGTGTGATGATACTCTGACAGATCTCCAACCTTTGCAAGCTTTCAAGCATTATAATACAGGGAGAAGAGAATCAAATAAGCATTCAATGCTTAGTAAGTTCATATAACGAAAATTAAACTTACCAATCATGTTCCTTAATATTAGGCATTAAATAACATGCTTCCTATAAAATTAGCAAATTTTCTAAACACATACACTTAATCAAGTAACTTAGTCATGTAATTCATATGAATATCAAATATGCATAGATGAGCTCATCAAGCCACAACTTTCAAGTATTCCATATACATTCAATATATTTTTCTTTTGATCTCACAATTTCTCATGTTAGGGGTATTGTCTGTTGAATTACTGAAATATCAATGGATACTCAGGTAGTACACTTAAGGTGTACAATTCAAATATCCGTCAATTCATTTCCAGGAGTACCGATTAGGGTGCATATTTAGAGAGTACACTCTCGAGCCACTTATCAAGATGCTCTTATGAGCCATGTATCAGAATGCTCATTTGGGCTAAATCTCAGGAGTGCTCATTAGAGCCAAAACTCAAGAAGTTCACAAAGAACTTTTAACTAGAAAGCTCGCAAGGAGCTTATCAGGATTTCTCTCAAAGAGCCATGTAATAGGAGCACCTAATAGCCATATCTCAAGGAGTTCAAGCGAGCTATATCAGGATGCTCACGAAGAGCTATGTTTGTGTTTGCAATATATGCCAAAACACAACCGATTGAATCATGTGTCAGGATGCTCATAAAGAGCTATGGTAGTGTGTAACAAAGGCAAGTTCACTACCAATCAGGTTGCTTGCAGGAACTATTAACAGAATGCTCAAGAGGCTATATTAGAGATTACTTGTTCGAGTTAAATCCCATTTGCAACATTTGTAGGACCACATTCAATACAGTAAATCACATATATCCATCAAATTTCTATATCCAAATGAAACTTAACCCTTTTACTAACATTTCCAAGCATGTGATTATTTCTTACATTTATAACATTCATATAGTTCACATAAATTTATACTACAATTAATCCAAATACAACATCAATTCAAACATATTTACATGCTCAATTAAGTTACACAAACTTACCTTGACACTTATTCGTGTATAAGTTTATTAATATGAAACTTTTTCTTTTCCTCGATCTAGCATTGAATTTGAGTTATCTAGATCTATTTAAATAAATTTAACATCAATTCAATACATTTCATACTTAATTCAGTCCAATTCACATCTTAGGCAAAATTACCATTTTGCCCCTAAACTTTTAATTAATGATGATTTTGTCCCTAGGCTCGGAAAATGGAATTTATGCAATTTAATCCTTAGTCCAAGCCTAACCAAAATTTTAGTATTACAATTACAACACATGAATTTCACAAAAATTAAAATTTTTCCATAAAATTTCACACTTTTACAATGCAGTCTCTAAATCATGTTTTCATCAAAATTCACTTTGTAAAAGTTGTTTATCTATCAAAAAACTTTTATTTTCTACCATAAATTTCAAATTTTTAGCATATTCATCCATGGAAAAACTTCTATACTTTGATAAAATTTCAAATTGATCCCTAAAATAGAAAGATTATACTATCCCGATTAAAAAAATATAAAAATTACTAAAAATAGGACTTGAACACTTACCCAATTAAGCTTGAGTAGTTTCTTCTCTCTCTCCTATGGTTTCCATGCAAATTTTGGGGAAGATTATATAAAATAAGATGATAGTTCTTTTATCATCTTTTAATTATTTTAATTTCCAATTTAGTCATTAGCCTTTTCTAATTTCCATGGATGAATCACCAAAAATATCTACTAACTTTTCTTTAATGGCCTAATTACCATATAAGGACCTCAAGTTTTGAATTCTATAGCTATTTAATACCTATAGCTTCTAGAATTCAGCTTTTGCATTTTATGCAGTTTGGTCCTTTCCATAAGTAATCACTTAATCGGTAAAATTTTCTTAGCCATATTTTCATATGACATAACTATCATACTACAGACCATGCAATAATATTAAAATAATTTTTCTTTCTGACTCAAATTTGTCCAAAACCACTGTTCCCATTTCACCAAAAATAGGCTATTACACTATCCGTGAACACCTTAAACCGGAACTGGTTTGGACTGTAAGGTTGGAAGATAAGTAGTTCTTCCTGACTCGTTATTCTAGTGGACATATCGAGGTTTTGACTAGTTGATTGATTAGAACCCTATATCAATAATTAATTAGGTAAAACAATTAGATCTAGGCTAAAGGAACTTGCATAGTCGAAATAAGGGATAGTAGAAGCTGATCCATGAACTTAGGAGTAGATTTAGGTTTAATTAAATTTATTTAGTTTATTAATGTTATTATCATCTTACTTCCATATTAACACTACTACTTTGTGACTAAAGTAAATTGGAAATTATTTCCCATAATTGGTTTGATAACAGTTTTCTCTATACTACAATCCCTTGGGTAAGATTCTCGATGTCCTTACCTACTTCATTGTAACTATATTACAACCTTACTCGAATACTTGCGAACACCATCTCAAATCTATATCTTTAGTTGAAATATTCACAGTTTGGACTTTGGTGCGTTCAGAGGCGGTTACCATGCCAGTTTTTATTGAAGGTTTATTAAAGATTTTTCAAAAATTTCAAAGCCTTTGTGTATGTTTTTAGAAAAAGACACCATTTTTGAGTTTAACAAACCACTCTTGGAAGCTTTTGAAAAGTTAAAAAATTGGTTAATCTCAGCCCCAATAATTCTTACACTTGATTGGAACTCTTCGTTTGAGTTACTGTGTGATGCAAGCGATTTTGCTGTGGGAGCTGTGATGGGGCAAAGGAGAAACAAAGTGTTTCATCCTATCTAGTATGCAAATAGAACTTAGATAGGAGCCCAGCATAACTAGATGGTAACTGAAAAAGAACTCTTTGCTATAGTTTTTGATTTTGACAAGTTCCATTCTTATCTTATAGGTACAAAAGTCATGGTGTTTACTAATCATGCGACCATCAAATATTTACTCTCAAAGAAAGATGCTAAGCCAAGGTTAATTCGATGGATACTCTTAATTCAAAAATTTGACCTTGAGATGTAAGACAAAAAGGGAGATGAAAATCAAGTCGAGGTTGGAACAAAACGAGGTAACTCATTCACTTATTCCCATCAATAAAAATTTCCCAGATGAGCATATCTTCGAGGAAAATCAAATCCATGAAACTTGGTTTGCCGAATTTGCAAATTATTTAGCATGTGGAATAATGCCTCTCGGAATAACATACCAATAATGAAACAAATTCCTTCATTATAGTCGGTATTATTTTTGGGAAGAGTCATTTTTGTTTAAACAGTGTGAAGATAATATAATCAGGGAATGCGTAGCTAGAAGCGAGATTGAATAGATTCTATACCACTGCCATGCATCTCCAAGTGGGGGACATTTTGGTGGTTCTTGCACTACAGCAAAGATCTTACAAGCTAGATTTTTCAGGCCTATGGTGTTTAAGGATGCATATGCACGCATGAAAAATTGCGATAGATGCTAAAGGATTTGGAACATATCAAGAAGGAATGAGATGCCATTGACAAACGTATTAGAGGTAGCATTATTTGACATATGGGGCATTGATTTTTTAGACCCGTTTCCTTCTTTTTATGGAAACAGGTATATCCTGGGGGCAATTGACCGTGTATCCTAGTGGGTGGAAACTGAGGCATACCCAACAAATGATGTTAAGGTTGTCATGCGATTCATACATAAGCATGTATTTATAAGTGTTGGGACTCCAAAAGCTATAATTAGCATTGAAGAATCTCACTTTATAAACAAATGGCTTAAGTGGTTGCATGACAAGTATGATGTGAAACACAAAATTGCCATTGCCTATCATCCACAGTCAAATAGGAAAGTTGAACTGGTAAACCATGAGATCAAAGGAATCTTTGAGAAAGTGGTTAGACCTAACCAAAGAGATTGGACCCGAAGGCTCAATAATGCTCTATGTGGAACACCCCCTACCCGTATTCGTCGCCGGAATAGGGTACAAGCCATTATCGGAGTTTACCGAATAATTTTTTTAAGTCAATATAACCACTTTATAGATATCTAACCTTCCCTGCAAAACTTAAACCGAGACCAATCCAAATCAACCAATCCAATTCAACATATTTTCAAGATAGATTCATGCATATCCATAAAATAACCTCATCACATACCAAACAAGGTTTGTTAGCCACACCAATGGCTAACTTTACGTTCATTTCACATGAACATTTACTTTATTAACTTATACATGCCATTGATTTCCAAAATAAAGTTTCTTAATATACCAAAATGTTGAGGTTGATAGTGTGATGTGTCTCCGATCGAATCCAACCTCCGAGCTTTTAATAATACAAAACAGGGAAAAAGGGAAACAAGGTAAGCACATTGTGCTTAGTAAGTTCATGTAACAAGAATTATACTTACATAATATTTTCAACACAATACAATAAACATTCATACATCCATTCAATGCATTGTTACCCTAACATGCACAAACTCAACATTCAAGTTAGTCCAATAATTTCAATATATCAATAATATATACCATGATTGATGAGCTTATCAATACAATGATTTCCTTTCCATTATTATTTTCTAATATTTATCCCGTTGAATTTCTCAGAATTTCGATGGATTTTCAGAAGTACACTTTAGTGTACAAATCCGGGCCTGTCAATTCATATTCATGTGCGAACATTTTCATTTCAGAGAGCACACTCCCGTGAACCTTATCCTTGCAGTGGGATTACTAGTCCAGGCTAAATCCCCTATAATATAAACTCATAGAGTATTGTCGGGATTACCAATCCAGGCTAAATCCCATGCAACGACAATTACTTTAATGAGCTTGGATCTGAATTACCAGTCTAGGCTAAATTCAGACCCTAATTCGGATTACCCGTCTGGGCTAAATCCATTTTACACATATTCTTCAGGAGGGCTATATCAGGATAGGATCACCCGTCTGGGCTAGATCCTTTTTACCGTCAATTCCATTTCAAAGATCCATCGAATTTTCCTTTTATTCAACCGGGTTTCTTCTCCTTTTTATCAAATATATCAATTTTTCATCAATTTTCATACAATGAACATTCAAATCATATTCACATCAAGAACACACGTTTCAAGCATTTAAGAATATAATTCAAGTTACAAGAACTTACCTCGATACTTGTTCGTATACAAAAATCTACTAATCCTGAAATTTTTCCTTTCCTCAATCTAGCTTCGTATTTGAGTCTTCGGGATCTAAATAAATAAATTTAATCTTCAATTTAACATTTTACGTTCATATGTGCCATTCTCTACAATTCTACTATTATTTATAGTTCATTCAAAGCTGTCTACTTGAGTTGTAGTCACTAACTTATTTTTATCTTAAGCTACGCAACTCCAAACTAAGATCCACTAATTTTCTCTGAACTAGACTCAGATATCTTCTTACCATAAAATTTTTAGAATTGTTGGTTTAGCCAATAAATACAGTTTATTCTTTAAAGTCACCCCTATTCTGTTGTCTGACAGTTCTAACCCTTTTTCACTAAAAATTAATTATTTCCTCATACAAGATTCGGATGATATTCTTGTTTGTTTCTAATGAAAATAGACTCATTAAGGATTTCAAAAATATAAATTTAAGCCTGAAATTATTTTTCTCCAATTTTTGGTGATTTTCCAAAGTCAGAACAAGGGAACCCGAAATCATTCTGACCTTGTCTCACAAAATTTATTATATCTCATGATTTACAATTCTATTGCTTACACCGTTTATTCTATAAGAAACTAGACTCAATAATATTTAATTACATGTTTTTTTCATCCTATAATTCGATTTATACAATTTATGATGATTTTTCAAAGTTGGATTACTGTTGCTGTCCAAAACTATTTTAGTGCAAGAGGTTTATTACCATTTTCCCCCTAAGCTTTTAATAAATGATAATTTCCTCCCTACTCAATTAACCTCTCAATTGAGCTGTTTTTTCTCAATTAACACTTTATTCTATCATTTTAAACTACTTTATAGCCTTTGGAAATAAGAATTTCAGCACTAGACTTCAATTTCACACTCTTTTACAAATAGGTTCTAAATATCCACTTTCTATTCATTTCATTCAATAAAATCATCATATAATATGATTAAAGCTTCAATTCCATTCTAAATCTTCATATACTTATAGCACTCAACCATGGTGACTTTCAATTTCATCCATGAAATAAAAAACTAATGGATTTAATAGTAGGACCTAGTTGTAAAAGTCTTAAAAACACAAAAATTACAAGAAAAAGGCAAGAATTAACTCACTTGGTGCAAAAATCATGAAATACCAGCTTAAATAACCCCTCCTATGGTGTTTTGGCTGATGAGAATGAAGAGAAATCACAATAAATCTAGATGTTTCCAAAAATTACAAGAAAAAGGCAAGAATTAACTCACTTGGTGCAAAAATCATGAAATACCAGCTTAAATAACCCCTCCTATGGTGTTTTGGCTGATGAGAATGAAGAGAAATCACAATAAATCTAGATGTTTCCATATTAGTCCTAGTTTTATTTAGTTAATAATGCAATATTTCAAATTTGCCCTTAAATCATCCATTCTCCTGATTTTTCTCAGCTTATGCCGCCAAAAGTATCTCCTTTGGGCTTATTTACACTTTAGATCCCTCCTCATTTGACAATTAAGCTATTTAATCCTTCTAGTAACTTTTACATCCTTTTCAATTTAGTCCATTTCATTTAATTAACTGCCCAAATGTTAAAATTTTCTAACGAAATTTTAATACCATATTACTAACATTTCATAAATATTTATAAAAATATTTTTGACACGGTTTTATGAGATCGAGGTCTCGATAACTTGTTTTTACCCAATTTCTTCAATAATTTCTTTTTTCTAACTAACCACTAAATCGGTAAAATTTTTCTATCGATATTTTCATACGATTTTCCTATCATATCAATGTTCATGCAAAAATATTAAAATAAATTTCTCTTTAAATCGAATTTGTGGTTACGAAACCACTGTTTCGATAACCCTGAATTTAGGCCATTACACTATGAGCCTATTGAACAACTTCCAAGACACCACTAGGAATGACTCCTTATTGGTTAGTCTTTGGACAGGCATGTCATTTGTCGCTTGAGTTGGAAAATAAAGCTCACTGGGCCTTAAAACAATTTAATTTGGATCTAAAGCAAGTCGGTGAGAGAAGCACGTAACAGCTTGATAAGCTTGAGGAATTAAGGTTGTTTTCTTACAAGAATGCCATGATGTATAAAGAAAAGATTAAAAGATGGCATGACAAATGTATAGAACATCGAGAATTTAGAGAAGGTCAAGAAGTCTTGTTGTTCGATTCAAGGCTAAGATTATTTCCTGAAAAGCTCAAATCCTGATGGAAAGGATCATACACCATTTACAAAGTCGATCTGTATGGAGTGGTAGAATTACAAGATAAAAAGGGAGGTACATTCAAAGTTAATGGTTACCGTCTAGTGTTGAGTGAGCTGGGACCGTGCTAAACTTAATGTAACATCTCGAAATAGGGCCTAAAAGGAATAGTGATTGCAAAACCACGAATCCGAGATAAAAAAATTTATTCCGATTAATTTTTATGATTTACCGAGTGATTAGATGAATGTGTTACAATATTGATAGAAAATTTCATGAATTGCATGTTTAATTTACCTATTTGGGCTTAATTGCAAAAGTTGATAAATATGAGTTCTAGATAGGAAAGAATTAAATTGAAGAGCATAATTGAAGTAGAGGTTCTTAAATGGTAATTATACCATTTGGTTTTCATGGACAAAAATGGAAATACATAGGTAGAAATAACCAAAGTTTTAATGAAGGGCATTTTAGTTATTTGTTAATTAAAAGGAATTAAAAGGGAAAAAGATGGCAAAAATTGTTATCATCTTCTTCAAGTAGCCGAACCTCATGTATCACCATAGCTAGGGTTTCTTCAACTTCTCAAGCTCATAGTAAGTGTATCCAAGCCCCGTTTTTAATGTTCTTTACATTTTTTGGGTCCCGGTAACTCGATTTAGCTTATTCTAGCAATAATTTAACCTAGGGTTCACATTTGGAAAAATACCCATAGGTGAAATGTGTTTATTTTGATGTTTTATGATAGAATATGAAGTTTTAAATTATGCTAAACAACTTGTGCTACTCGATTTTAAGTAAAAACGGGTAAAACGACATAATCGGTAAAAATACCTAATGTGCATAAGTACATGTTATAGTGAGAATTGGATGTTGCCATTAGGGGAAAATGATTAGCATGTCCTAAATCTTAAGAATTAGGAAAAAAAAATTAATTTCTGAACTTTGGGAAAAAGTGTAAATATGCAAAATTTTAGGGGTAAAATCGTAATTTTACCAAAGTTAGAGTTAAGGACTATTTTGATAAATGTGAGTATTAAATAAGCTAAATTTGCTAATTATAGATCAAGGAGAATGAAATTTTGGGATAAACCGAGGAAAGAAAAAGGTAGGAGATTAAGTTGTCAAGTTGATTGTATTTTGCTTCGAGGTAAGTTTACGGTAAATAAATGCAATATTTCAATATTTTATGTTAATATTGTTAATTTCTAGCATATATATATTTATTTATTTTATGAGAATATTCCAAGTTGAATCCAAGATAAGGTAACAGAGAAAAAGTATCAGAAAGCCCGTTTGAACCTTAGGAATGTATAAGATACGGAATGTCACGACATTTCAGGTTGAGGCAGTTGAGGAACATCCTATGTAAGTCCATATTAGACATATGACATTGGCAAGTTGAAACAGTTCAGGAACATCCCATGTAAGTCCATATAAGATATATGGCTTTGGCAGGATAGGGAACATCCCATGTAAGACCATGCCTAGAGCATGGCATTGACAGGCTATTATCAGGCAGGAAAACCCAAGTATCCTGAGTATTCCAAACGGTTCATTGGGCTAATATACAGGTTATGTTACAAGAAAGTTCAGGTAAAGGAATGATAAATAGGAAAGCTAAACAGTAAGTGGAGAAGTAAAGTAAAGATTTTGTTAGTTGATGGTATAATATTAGTATATTTATACTTGGTGAATGTTGTCATTTATTTACTTGTAAACTTACTAAGCATGGTAGCTTACTCCTTTTTCCTTTCTCTCTTTTATAGTGTAGCCAAGCCAATTCGGGGATCGTAAGGACATCGGAGTTCGTCTCACACTATCAAAGGCTATTTTAGTATTTTGTAATTTGAAATGTTTTGAGTTATGGCATGTACAGGGACTTGACTATTTTGTGTGTATGTTCTTATGATATGACTAAAGAATGGTAGGGGAATACTTGGTAATGATTAGCTATTGAAATGGCTAATTAAAAACATGTTTTGATGTTATGTATGTCTAAATGATCGTTTATGCAAAGAAATGATGAATGAGTAAAAGTTGGGCATGAAATAGTTTTGTAACAGCAGCAGTGACGTGAATTTGAAAAATCACTAAAAATTGTAGAAATTAAATTAAATGGTGAATGAGATATATAATTAAAGATTATTGAGTTTATTTTAATAGGAAAGAAATAGAGCAAGCAAACGAAGTCTATATTTTAAGATATTTAAATTCTTGTAAGCCTGGTTCAGAGTGACTTTGTGATCCCCTGTTCTGATTTTAGAAATTCACAAAAAAATTTACAAAAATTATTATGAGTTATAATTTATATTTGTAGATTCCTTACTAAGTCTATTTTCATTAGAAACAAGCGGAAACACTATGAAAACTGTACTAAGAGATAATTGATTTTTAGTGAGAAGAGGTCAGAACCGCTGGGCTACGAAACAGGGGAAACTTTAACTAATAAACTGTACTAATTGGCCACACCAAAAATTCTGGAAAATTTATGGTAAGAAGATATATGAGTCTAGTTTCAGGGAAAATTTATGAATTTAAATTTTGAGTTTTGTAACTCGAGTTATAATTAATTTAGTGACTGTTACGCAGGTGGATAGTTTTATTATGAACAGTGAAATAAATTGTTTTAATTTGTATAAGTAATCGTAAAATTTTAATGTTCCGGGTTTGGTCTCGAACCATTCCAATTGCATGTTTTAGGGCCTTGTGGCCCTTTTAAGGGATATTGGATTAATGTGAATGAATTAATAATAAAAGCAAATTTTTATGCCCCAAACCAGTAAGGTAAGTCTAGTAACGCCTCGTGCTCAACTCCGGCAATGGTCTTGGGTAAGGGTGT
Source organism: Gossypium stocksii (assembly GCA_020496765.1). Classification (NCBI taxonomy): domain Eukaryota; kingdom Viridiplantae; phylum Streptophyta; class Magnoliopsida; order Malvales; family Malvaceae; genus Gossypium; species Gossypium stocksii. The sequence goes on along the minus strand of CM035623.1, from coordinate 34,659,876 downwards.
TACACTTAACGGACTCATAATTTTTATTTTTAATTTTTAATAAATGGCATGACTAGATTTTATTTTTCTCAAATTAGTACATTAAATTAATTCTGTCTAAGGAGATTGGAACTTAGGCGGGACTATTTGTGACCTCTCCAACCTTTCTTGGGAATTTAATTTGATGTAATTTTTCGAAAAGAAATTTTCTAAGCAGCCCAAAAGAAATTTTTTTATTTTAATTTTTATTTGAAATTTTAATTTTATTTGTTTATGTTTAATAAGAAGGTCAGATTGGCGCAAGTACTAATCAATTTATTTTTCTAGTTCACCTTAGTTTTTCAGTACAGGAAATAACTACAGTTTGGGCATGAGGCCCAAAACAATGAAGAGGAGAAAAGACCACCTAATTGTCGTCCATAACATCCCCCAAAACCCTAAATTTGCTACCAGTCTCACTTCCCTCCATACCTTGCCACCCAAGCATCCCTTGTAGCAAAATTTTAGCTAAAAAGTTCCCTTAGTTTGTCACTATATAAACCCCTCTCTACCATCATATTTTTTCACACCACTTAAGCAATTAACCTCAAACCTAGCCACCATATTCTTTCTCCTTATCGTCGACCTCAAGCACTAAAAGTTTCTACCTAATTTTCCCTTCTTATCGCAAAACCCAATTATCACTGCTGCAACCTTTTCGTCATAGCAACCCTTCCTACCACAACAACCGTCATTATCTACCTTAATTGCCACAACAATCCTATCGCCGCTGCAAATTCTTCACCGTTGCAATCTTTTTGCCATCGCAACCTTCACCTCAAAAAGTTGAAAATTTTCTTTTCTTTCAGGAAATTATCATCTCTCAAAAGAGAACTGGATCTTCAAAGACTTCTGCCAAAAATCCATTTGTGATTCAAGATGAGAAAGCCAAGAAAAAATTTGATTCCATATTCAAAAATCAACCCATGATGCAGGAAAAAGTTTCAATTTGGAGAGCAATGGCAAGATGATTGTGCATTTGTCAATTTGAAAAACAATTGATGCCTTAAATTGGAATCAATTTTGTTATGCATGATCAATGCCTGAAGAGGAATTAGTGCGAGAGTTCTACGCCAATTTAACCATGCTAGATGCTAGTGAGGTTCTTGTTCGTAAAAAGAAGGTATCCCTTACTTCTAAGTCCATTAATGATTTGTTTAACTTGCCTGATGTTGAAGAAGATGAGTACTCTGCCATGATAACAAATATCAATTGGGATTTTCTTCAACAAGTACTTAATGTTTTTACAAATTTTAGATCCCAATGGATTATTAGAAAGTACGGTAGTCATTTTTGCCAAAGGGAAGACCTAAAACCAATGCCTAATTTATAGTTCTAATTTGTTCGATATAGCTTTATGCCTATCTCACATAATTCCATCTTGATGGAAAAATGCTTTTGTTGTATAAAATTATGATAGAAAGGTTTATCAATGTTCGAAAAATTATTCTAAAGAATTCTAAGATTGTGATAGGAAAAACGCAGGAAGTGCCTACTTTTCATCATTGATTACTTCACTATGTTTGGGAGCCCAAGTCAAATAAAAGAAGAACTTGAAGGGTTGTTATGTTCAAGGTTGCATAACAATATATGATCTTGAAAGTTTAGTGGAGAATGTTGAGCGGTTAACCAGATAGAGCTGAATGAACCGGACGAACCAGAATCTAATGAGTCATCAACCAAATTTGAACCAGAAGCTGACTCGGTAAGTGAAACAGAAGAAATAGAATCCGAAGGTGAACCAAACCACCTTGAACCGATGGTGAAACCAAATGTTGCTGAACTAGTGGAGCTAAGTGTTAATCTTGAGTTGACCATTCCAATTCCCACTTCTTCAAACACTATGAAGAAATCAAAATTTTCAACTATGATGGATATGTGGAAATTTATGCATAACCAAAAACATGGTTATTGGAAATATGAAAAAATTAGAGATGATTCTATAAGGAAGGCTTTTAAAAATATCTCTAACAATTTCATTCCTGAGTTCTCAGATCATATCTTCGACTCATTGAAAGAAGAGGACATGAATTCAAATGAGAACGAAAAGGCAAAGGATCAAAACAAGGAGGATGATTCAGACGAATAAAAGGGGGAATTTCTTTTTCTTTAGTATTATGTTTAAGACTTTTATTTATTCTATTTTAAGAATATTTTATTTTATGCATAATAAAGTTTAATAATTTACAAATTAGGAATAAAATAAGCCAATGCTCTTCCATTTAATTTTTTTTCTCTAGTGAAGAACATAGTAGGTAATATGAATGTACATGTCTAAGGATTGGATTTTTCAAGAAAAACTTAGTGCTTAAGCAGTCTTCATGACTCACCTCTCTTTTTTGAGTCCTACTTGGTGTACAGTTTTCATTCATTACTTAGTTATTCTGCAATTAGAACATTGCTTCTTTTTAAAGAAGGGGTGAGGTCAATCTTGTATGATTTTTAAAATTTTCAATTATCACATAAGTATGCTACAATAAAAGTGATGCTTAGAAACAATTTTTGTTAATAAGTTAGCCCATATGCAAGTATAATTTCTGATTTTTATTTAAGTTCTTGTTATATGTTAGCTTGGTTATAATATGCTTGTATTTTCATTAGTTTTATGTAGTCTTTGTCATGAAAACTTACTTTCTTTAGAAATAGACATGCATGAAGGTTTAAGTCTTTAGAATTGTCTTAGTAACTTTCTTCAGGTAAAATCCTAGGAGGCATAAGAATCTAAATATGATTTAGGCACATTTTCTTTGGATCATTGGAGCCTTTTAAGCCTACCACATGAATTTAACCCTTCAAACCTTAGTTTAAGCCATTAAGCATATTTTATTACTATTCACCTACATCATAAGCCATATTATCATCTTTTTAATTCTACTCTATCTTGCACCAACCTTAACTATACTTGTCTTGATGATACAAAATTCAGGGGAAAATTTAGAAAGATGTACATATAATTCATGATTCAAAAAAAAAAAAAAATCTCTATTCAAATATAAAAGGAATATTGTTAAGCAAAATGAGTGAAATAAATATACTTTTACTCAAGTATTGAGATGTCTTGTTGGGCATAAGTTTCAAGTTAAGTTTGGGGGTGTTAAAACCTATTAGCAAGAAGATTGTACCCCAAAAAGATCTAAGACAAAGTTTGGGTTAAGATGAATTAGACTAAAAAAGCACTTCTATTTATCCTTACCTTGAGCCTAGCCATGTTACAACCTTATAAAAGACCTATTGATTTCAATAATTATATTTACTACATTAGTGGAAGCAAATTGTTAAGTGCATTAAAGACCAATAATTAAACCTTAGGATTGTTTTGTCTAATTAGATAAGGAAAATTTGTTGAGTGGTGAATTTTATATACGACTTTGGAATGCATGCAAATTATGACTTATGATAGCATCTTCTTGCACTTAACATAAAATTCTAAAGTAATATCTATATGTGAGCAATTTATTAGTAAAAAGAGATTGTGAGCATAAATTTATTATAGTATGATTATGCGAAAAGTTGATTCTATGTAAATATTTTACAAGATTGCCCTAATTTTTTTATTTGCATAAAACATTACTCGGGAAGAGCAATGGATTAAGTTTAAGGGTGTGTAAACTCTAAATTATATAGATTTTTTTATAACTATTTATATAACCTTTTTATTTAGAATTTCTATTAATCTCGAGTATTTGATATTTGATTGGGTGATTTTCATTCATATTAAAAAATTAGACAAAAATTAAGTGAAGTTTGCAATTTTATACAAATAAGTATTAATTTTGCATAATTTTATCATTTTATGTTGGATGTTAATTTTTACTCAAAATATTGCAGATGGACTGTTGAATCAATAAAGCATGGGAGCTAAATAATATCACACATAAGCATAGGTTAAATTGTACATCGTGTGGATGCCAAGTTCATTAAATTGGACCTAAGAATTCCATGTAATCCAACTTAGAAGATAGTTGTTTAAAAGGATTGAGTCTGCTATGAATTGGATGTCAAAAACCGTCCAACAAGGGGGAGAATGGCCCAAATTCAAAAAAGGCATATGAGTAGCCCAAAATAAGCTTTCGAAAGATTTATTTGGAGGTCCTTGCACTTGTGAAAGAATTAGAAATTAGCTATCAACTAATACCCAAGAAACCATCCAATCCCTTGCATGATTCATGCATGAAATCAAGTATGAATCAAGAAACCACCAACCTCCCTTTCCACACTTCAAGGTTGGCCTAGAAAAGGAAAGAACCAAGGGATTTTCAAGCTATTTTTATTAAAATCCTATGCCTTCCTCTACTATAAACACCAACCCTCACTTTTCATTCCATCACTCACTAATCCATCAACATTAATCCCTCATCACTCATTCATCTTTTCTTCCCTCTCTTCCTTGCATAAGCCTTCCCATTTCCCCATCTCCTTTAGCTAGCATTTTCTTTTAAGGAAAGTCACTCTTGGCCAACCACCTTGAAGAGCATTTCATAATCACAAGAACGGAGGAAGCCACCACGATCGGTCTTCAGAAAACTGTCAAAGTTATCCAGAGTTTCTTCCTCAGTTTTATTTTTATTCAAAATATTTGCAAAATGTTTTGATATTTTTTCTATTGAAAATGATGACTTAATTTTGTTTTAGCTAGGATGATTACATTAATTTGATAAAGTTCATTTTGTTTTGTGCTTATGATGTTTTGTGCCTCAGTCGTTCATGCTTCCAATTAAAATCATTATGTATTTCATGTATTAAGATATGTTTGAAAGCATTAGAATTATTTAGTTAATCCTAATCAGATGATAACTAATGGACACAATAATTGGAAGATGCATGCTTAATTTATATCCTAATCAGAATAAATTAGGGGTTTGTAATAGATTAAGAGAACTTATTACCTTGCATAACTTTGGATTTATGTGATTAAATTGTTTCAAACCTAATTCGTCCCTATTACTTCACATGAACTTTAAGGAATCCTTAGTTAAATTATGACATTGGTTTATGCATATTTTTCTAAGTATAAGATTTGGTTGATATTATATGAGATTCCCAGTTAATGAAAGATCTAGTTGCCATGGAATATTTTTCGAACATTGTTAAACATGATGAAAATGAATTAAGTGTTGTGATTGTTCTGGGTTATTCATGTAATTGTTGTTGAACTTGTGAAATTGCTGCTAAACCATCACCTTACATTTCATTTAGTCTCATTTGCATTAGGTTAATTTGCATCTAGTTAATTAATTTAATTTTAACATCTATCACTTCAAAATTATTTTGTTTTTCGTACAACTTGTAAATTCATAATATTGCAATTATTTGATTAATAGATATAGTCCCTGTAGAGACGATGCCTCTTTTACTTACTTATTACTTGGTAACGACTATGTATACTTGCACAAACCTACGCATTACACTTACACACCAGTCTGACACTTACGCATGTAGAACAGAAAACATGTAAATAGCCTTAAAAACTAACTTATGGTTCATCGGTAATTACCAGAGAGCTATGGAAAATGTATAAGTTGGTTGACTATAGTGAACCTAACTTCAGATAGGTTTTTTAGACTTTGGTTTTCAGAAAATGTAAAGAAGATCAAGGGGGAAGATGAACACAAAGAAAATGTAAAGATTTTCAGTGAAGGCACTACTATCCTTATATACTTAAGCACGAAGGTAATGTTTAGTGGAAAAATCAAATAATTCCACTAACAAGATTGATTCTTGTGATTAAGTGCGTTTATTAAAAAATAAGTCTTTTCATCTATAGTAGCTTAGTTCCATTCTAAGTCTCAATTTAAGTAACTGATTTTCCTTATTTAATAATAAAAAGATCAATTCAATAGTAAACCAAGTGAGTTCACCAAAGCATTTAGGTGGCGTACACTTAACAAAAGAGTCCGCAAACCACAAATCTTCGCCAAGCTAAGAGTTCACCAAATGGCGCATACAAAGAATTCTACACTTAATCAAAACAAACAATTGACTTACTCATTTCTACACTTAATTCACCCAACACTTCAAACAATAATCAAATACTAAGACTTTGTCGGGTGGGCTGTTACAACTCTTCCCCATTTAGAAAATTTTGCCCTTGAAATTCATACCTAAAAATCATTGAGGATATTGCTCTTTCATTTGACTTTCTCTTTCCCATATAGATTTTTCTGAATTATGATTTTTCCATAAAACATTCACCAAGGGAATTCTCTTATTTCTTAGCTCTTTTAGCTCTCTGGCTAATATACAAATAGACTTTTCTTCATAAGACACATTCAATTCAACCTTTAACTCTTCAATCAGCACAACATGATTTGGATTTGATCTATATCTTCTCAGCAAAGATACATGAAACACATTGTGAATCTTTGACAACTCAAGACGCAAATCCAATCTGTAAGTTGTAGGTCCCACTTTCTCTAGAACTTCATAAGGCCCTACAAATCTCAAACTAAATTTTCCCTTCTAACCAAACCTAAAGATCTTTTTCCAAGGAGATACTTTCAAAAATACCTTAAGCAACTTCAAAAGAAATTTCTTTTTTTATTCAAACTTGCATATACTTTCTGACGATCTTGAGTAGCTTTTAAATTACTACGAATAATAGATACTTTTTCTTCAATTTCACACACCAAGTCAAGACCTACTAATTTTCTTTCAGTAAGCTTCATCCAACAAGTAGGTGTTCTACACTTTCTTCCATATAAAGATTCAAAGGGAGACATTTTCAATCTAGCATTAAAATTTTTGTTGTAAGTAAACTCAACCAAAGGAGGCTACCTTTACCAATTCATTCCAAAATCAATTACACAACTTCTCAACATATCTTCCAACACTTGAATAACTCTTTTAGACTGGCCATCAGTTTGAGGATGAAATGCACTATTGAACTGCAGTTTAGTTTCCAAAGATTTTTGTAACTGATTCTAGAATCTCAAAATAAACCTTGGATCTCTGCCTAAAACTATAGAAGATGAAATTCTATGAAGGCGTACTATCTCGGCAATATAAAGCTCAACTAATGAAGGCGTACTATCTCGGCAATATAAAGCTCAACTAACTTCTCTAGAGAATAAGAAATATTCATAGGTAGAAAATGAGCTGACTTAGTAAGCCTATCTACTATAACCCACATAGAATTTTTCCTTGAAGGACTGAGGGGTAAATAATTTATAAAATGCATGGTAATTCTTTCCCACTTCCACTTTGATAATTCCAATGGATACAACTTACCTGAGCGAACTTGATGTTTTGCCTTAACTCTTTAACAAGTCAAACAGGTTGAGACATACTCTGCAATTTCTCTCTTCATACTTGGCCGCCAATATGAGCTCTTTAGATCTTTATAAAATTTAATACTCCTATGATGGAGTGAAAAAGGTCATTGATGAGCTTCTCTTAGCAACTTTTTCTTCAATTCATTCCCAGTTGGTAAAAACATTCTTCCTATGAATCTTAACTCACCATGTTTACCAAAACTAAAATTTGTTGCTTTGCCAGATATCATTCGTTGCTTAAACAATTCACACTAAACATCTAACCGCCTCTGGACGTGCCAACGTTCAGAGTTAGAAATCCTGCACAACAGATGTGAAAAATGATATCCACAAGTATACGGGTTAGGTTGTAATATAGTTACAATAGAGTAGGTAAGTACTTCGAGGATCATACCCAAAGGAGGCGAGTACTAAATTTATTCTAATATAAACATAAATAGAACTAATTAATACTCTAATCAAATTATAGTACGAGGAACTAAAAGAAAGGTTTTTGGATAAATTATAATAAAAATAATAAGAAAGGAAATAAAATTAAATAAATGAAAAACAAGAAATCAAATAATCGAATATGAGTCAAATCTGGCATTGATGGCTAGCTTGCTTTGGTAGTCATAATTAGCTATCATCTCAGGTTTTCTTGCTCAATCAACTAATTAATACCCGAGTAGGATCTTCTAATATGTCCATTAAAATATTGAGTCAGAAAGAACTACTTATCTTTCGACCTCAGAGTCCAAACCGATTCAGGGTTAAGGTGTTCATGGATAGGCAATACCAAATTTGAGTTAATTCCCACCGTGATGACTTCCTATGGTTGTCAAGCCTACGGTTTAAATTCTTCCTTTCCTGAATAGTTGATCCGTTAAGAAATCCTTACAAAACAACTAAGTATTCATACCTCACTCGCTAATCCTCCATAGGAGGATTGGTTCTTCGTAGATCTAGTAAGTAATATAAACTTAACTAACAGAATGAACATGAAGAACAACTTCAAGAATAAATTTTAGAAAAAGCCTGATTGTATTGAATATAAGCATAGGATCCCCAAGAAGTTTGAGAATAATTCTAGATCTGATTTCTTCTTAGAATCTAAAACCTAAGAAAAAGGGAAAAAACTAAAGGCGAAAATTAAAGAGAAAAGTATACAATAGCAAAATGTATCTGTAACATGTGCTAAATGAGCCTATTTATAGACTTAGAATGGCTATCGTCCTTAACCCTAGGTCAGCTAACGTTCCTGAGCTTAAAGTTGGATTGTACGGACCAAAATGCCTCTAGCTCATATTAATTTAATGTATAGAGGTGATGTTGCAACACACCAAGTCTTGTGTCGCAACATCGAGGGCATTATGCTCAACTTTACGGTGTCTTTAAAGGTATGTTGCAACATCCTCAGCCTATGTCGCAACATCAAAGGTAGTCTTGGAATTCTTCTAGTCTGTTCTCTATGTTGAGACACAACATGCTTTGTGTTGCAACCGAGTGACTAGTATTGACTTAATACAACTTCTAATAGTCTCCTACACACTCATAAAGTATATTAGCTCACCCTTAGGCCTCATTCGGCCCCTAAGGTCAATAAAGGACTCAAATTGCATATTTTATTAACTTAACTATACTTACGGAAAAAATAATTAAACTTAACTAAAATGTTAATGTTCAAGCTCCTAAAGTGCAAAAACTAGTTTAATTTGCTACACCAAATTACAATAGACCAAACTTTCCCAAACTTAAGTCATTTCTTGTCCTCAAGCAACACAAATAAAAAAAATAAATGAAAAGACGATCCTTGAACAAGTATGGTACAAGTGTTAGCTTTGGAGCACATGAATAGGTATTTCATACTCACATATATTCTAGGCATAAGATATAACTAACTTACCACTTTTGGTGTCAAACACTTAAGTTTAGTATATTACAAATTATACAAGCATTAAGGGTCTCAAGGAATCCATTAATAAATCATACAAATAATTTGCTTATCCTAGCGTAATACAAACAATCGTAAATGCAATCATTTAGTACTATTTTGAATTGTGAATAAGTCTACCTAGATCACATAGAGCTTTTCGGCTTGTAACATTTTAAGGCTTAGGACAGATATGGATTTCAAGAATAGTAAGCATCAAATAGTTTTAAGCATGAAAATAGTTTGGCACATCATATTGGCCCCTATTCTTCCCCTTAGTAACCCTTTTCTACTCACCGCCTTATTTCTCTTTCGCTCACCTTCCTTATTTGTGCACATAGGATGTCACACTATAATAAAACAATCATGGTTAGCTCACGAGTTTTTGTGCACTAATGAACGAGCTATTCTACTTTTGTTACTTTCTCACACTTTCTTTTTCTAACACATCTCACTCATAAATGCTTTTACTTTTCAAGTATTTTTTCTACTCATTTTGATTTTCTTCTTGAATTTTTCTTTTGTTGCACATATTGGCTAACCTATAATCACTATATCACACTGTTCCTTCCTATTTCACTCTATTCTTACAAAATTTGCCATAATGTATCTACTTAACCCTTAATACGTATGGCTAGACGTATATAGTCATGCAATCCAAGACCAATGAAAAAGGATAAGTACAAACGTATATTTTGGCTCAAGTTTTATATTAAAGGTCCATCAAGTAGTGTTTTCTGGCTCAAAAATAGGCACTAAAGATAAATAATAAAGTTAGCTTTTTGGCTCTAAGTATATTCCAAACAATGCCTTAGGCCATATTTAGGTATCTAATATTCACAACTCTAGTAAACCAAACAACCACAAATTCAACAATTTATCATTCATGCCAGCATGCTCGTTTCCTTGTATTCTCTATATCATTTGGTACATTTAATTGCTTAATACCTATTTTATAGTGTAACATATAGAACTCTTTAGTCTAATAAAAAAAAAAATTAAAGTCACCTATCCTCATGCCAAATTTATTGTAAATAAAAGCAACCTATGTACATGAACCTAGCCAATCACTTGTATTTTTACAAGCTCAAGCACACAAATGACAAGAAAAATTAAGGACAAGAAAAATTAAGGAAAAACTTAAAAATTTAAAAAAAAATTTCTATGTCACCCCCGGGTTTTAGATAACACATTGTCCTTAATGTGTGGCCCTTAAAAAGATGAGGAAAGAAGTTACCTAATTGATCATGATAGTCCTATGAGCTATTGGTGGGTGCCTTTTCCTTTGATCGTTTAATGTTCTAAATGTTATGCCTCCTCCATTTGGGGTTCCTATGTAGAAAATTAGAACAAGAAATAAAACAACTAGTAATCTACTATTAATCCTACTCTAAAAAAGTTAAATTAAAATCACCCAAAAATTAATACAATCTTTAAAAATAACAGTAAAAAAGTTCAGTCATCCTCCTCAAAATCATCGAAAGGGGGTGGATGCCTTTGTCCCAATGGTGCTTTTCCCTTGCTTGAGCCATATTTTTAATGGGAGCTCCAAGCCGTTGAACGTGCATGTCGTGTTAGGCTTCAAATGATGGGCCTTTTTGGCATGGATTATTGTAGTTGGAATGTCGCCTCATAGTCATTCTCAGATCGTAGGGATCCTAAGCATCCCCTTTGTCTTCATCTTCGGAGTCCACTTTCATTACACCTCTTCTTCCATCATGGTATGACAGAGTTGGGCCAAACATGTCAGGTGGATACTTTAGAGCTCGCAAACCATTCATGCTTGTGAATTCTTGGAGTATTGTATAACACCCCTTACTCGTGTTCAACGTCAGAACAGGGCACGAGGCATTACCGGACTTATCATATGAATAATCATGCATTCCATGTCATAAATATGCGTCCAAATTAAAACCATTCATATTCGATCATATTGTCCCTAATATGAGCCTACGAGGCTCAAAACATACTTTGGAAGAGGTTTGAGACTAAACCAAGAACTTCCAAAAATTTTACAAACTTCTTAAAGAATTTTCCCTAAACAGGGGTCACACGCCTGTGTGGATATAGGTAACACTTATGTGGGTAGGTCATGTGGTCACACACGCCCGTGTCCATGCCCCATGTAACTCTCTGTTTATGACGTCATCAGCCAAATGAAACCACACGCCTATGTGCTAGGCCGTGTCACAAATTAAATTCTCGCAAAATAGGTGCAGACTTCACACGCCTGTGTCCAAGGACGTGCTATCCACACGGCTGAGACACACACCCGTGTCTCTGCCCGTGTGCTCCATACTGGGCATTTTGTTTCTCAAAAATTAAGTTGCAAGGGATACATGGCCTATTCACACACCCATGGGGTTGACTGTGTGTCACACACGGCCAATATAAGCCAATATATAGGCTATTTACCAATATAAGCCAACATCATTAGCCCAATCACTGTGACACATATACAAAATGACCAAGTCCCTATACATGCCATACTTTCAAAATATCAAAATCACAAATACCTAAAATAAAGCCTTGATAGTGTGATGCAAACTCCGATGATTCCTGATCCCTAAGCTAGCTTGGTGACACTATAAAACAATGGAAAGAAAAGAGGGGTAAGCTATATAGCTTAGTAAGTTTATATGCAAATAATAAACATCTTAACCATGCAAATTAACATGCAATTCTTAGAGCAAAAGATAAATTACTCATTATTAAATCCACATAGCAATAACTTACTCAATCACAACCTTACCGAAAATTTATCACTCATAGCATTCATACTTATGAATTTCACGTACACACTTGTACTATATCATCACACAAACTTATATTTTCACATCTTTGTAATTCTCGTTGAACACTTGAAAAATTAATGGATACTCAAAAAGCTTGCACATACGTGCCACATATATGTAGCCAAAGCTACCTCTTATCACATTTCACATATATGCTCGTTCTCGAGCTAGTCACGGGTATGCTCACACAAGCTGACGGTCAAGACGTAGCTATCCAATACTACTCACACAAGTTGATAGGTATCCACAACATATGCAGGAGTGCCTAGCCACTGGTAGATGTACAAGACCAGCACTCGGAATCACATAATCACATAATCACACATAGGTTCCTAGTGACATGTCATTCGTATCCTATTCTATTCCTAAGGTTCAACCGAGATTTGTCACTCACTGTAACGTTTTTGAATACTTTAGCGATTATATCCGAAGGATCAGTTACACAATTCATGCAATATTAAAGCATAAAAACATAAATTATCGATGCATTATTTACATACAAACTTACCTCGGTACAAAAATAGCAAATATTACAATTTAGTCCTCAACCTTGTTCTTTCCTCGATCTAGGTTAGATGCTTGTCTTTCTTGATCTATAATAACAAATTTAGCTTATTTAATTATCACACCATTCAATTTGGCCCAAAAATCATATTAATGTAAAATTACATTTTTGCCCCTAACTTTTCACTTATTTACATTTTAGTCCCTAGGCTTTTAAAATGAAATGTATTAATTTTTCTCAAAACCCAAGCCTAGGCGAATCTTATACACACTTATATCAGCCCATATTTTTAATTATTCACATATTTCCACACATATTTTACAACTTTTGCAAAAAGGTCCTTTTTGACATTTTTACTGAGAATCGCCTAGCAAATGTCGTTTATCTAACACCAAACTTTCATTTTCTACCATTAGGCATCAAAATACATGCATGTCACACATGGGTAAATTTTTAAACATGAACCCTACTTCAAAATAATGATCAGGTGATAACGACTTCAAAAACGTAAAGAGTATTAAAAACGGGGCTAGGATGCACTTACTATCAAGCTTGGAAGTTGAAGAAACCTAGCAATGGCTCCCCTTTTAAAATTTGGCTATGGCATGGAGAAGATGGACAAATTTTGACTTTATTTTCCCTTTTTATTCTTTTATTAACCAAATGATGAAAATGCCCTTTTAGCCTTTCTTTGAAATTTTACCCCTCCCTATCCATTTTTGTCCATCATGATATAATGGTCTAATTACTAAATAACGACCTCTAATTTACAAATTCATTTCAATTAAGCACCCAAAGCTTCTAGAACACATATTTTGCACTTTTTACAATTTAGTCCTAATAGCCAAATTGGACACTTTATCGATAAAATTGCTTAACGAAATTTTCACACATTCATTCAATCATTCTATAAACCTTAAAAATTTATCAAAAATTTTTCTACTTCAGATTTGTGGTCCCAAAACCACTATTCTGTTTTGGCCCTAAATCGGGCTGTTACAACTCTCCCTCCTTTAGGGATTTTTGCCCCCAAAAATCTTACTGGAAAAAAGGTTTGGGTACTGTTTCCTCATGGCTTCCTCAGGTTCCCACATAGCCTCTTCAACCCCATGCCTTTGCCACAACACTTTCACTAATGCTATACTTTTATTCCTCAATTGTTTGACTTCTTGAGCCAAAATTTTAATTTGTTCTTTAGGGATTTTCGTCCCCAAAAATCTTATCGGAAAAGAGGTTTGGGTACTGTTTCCTCATGGCTTCCTCATGGCTTCCTCATCTTCCCACATAGCCTCTTCAACACCATGTCTTTGCCATAACACTTTCACTAATGCTATACTTTTATTCCTCAATTGTTTGACTTCCTGAGCCAAAATTTTAATCAATTCTTCATCATATGTCATATTTCGTCGAATCTCAACTTCTGTCGGAGAAATCACATCTGAAGGATCGAAACGATATCGTCGCAACACCGACACATGAAACACATTGTGAATCCTTTCCAACTATGCCAGTAAAGCTAACTGATATGGCACTGGTCCTATTCTTTCAATAACTTCATACAAACTAATAAAACATGGACTCAACTTGCATTTACGGCCAAATCTCAAAATCTTCTTCCACAGAGATACTTTTAGAAACACTTTATCACCAATCTGAAACTCGATCTCTTTTCTTTTCAAATCTCATATGACTTCTGCCAATCTGAAGCGATTTTCAAACAATCACGGATTGCTTTCACTTTTTCTTTGGTTTCTTTAACCAAATCAACCTCGTGAATCTGTCTCTCACTGAGTTCGGTCCAATACAAAAGAGTTTGATATTTGCGACCATACAATGCTTTATACGGTGCCATTTTTATACTCGACTGAAAACTGTTGTTGTAAGTAAACTCAACTAAAGGTAGATATTTCTCCCAACTACCTTCGAACTTTAATATACAACATTGGAGCATGTCTTCAAGAATCTGAATTACCCTTTTCGATTGACCATCCGTTTGCGGATGAAACGCGATACTAAAATTCAATTTTGTACCCACCAAAATCTCAAAGTAAATCTCGGATCTCTATCCGAAATAATAGAAATAGGCACTCTGTGCAATCTCACAATCTCAACAATGTATAGTTCGGCTAACTTATCAAGTGAATAATTGGTACGTACCGAAATAAAATGAGCTGATTTTGTCAATTGGTCAACAACGAACCAAACGACATCTTTCTTTTTTGGGGTCGAAGGTAAACCCGTGACAAAGTCCATCGTAATTCTATCCCATTTCCACTTGGGTACCATCACTAGCTGAAGTAAACCTGAAGGCACTTGATGCTTGACCTTTACTTGTTGACAAATGAAACACTTTGATACGAACCCAGAAATATCTCTTTTTATACCAGGCCACCAATACAATTTCTTCAAATCATTGTACATTTTCGTACTACCCTGATGAATTGACAGACAACCACTGTGTGCCTCGTGCAAAATTTTCTAAATAAGCTCATCATCTTTCAGAACACATACTCTATCTCTAAACATCAAACAATCATCTTAACTGACCCGAAAATCTGAATCATTACTCACTTCACACTAAGCTCTTTTGGCTTGTAATTCACTGCCACTCTTCTGAGTTTCACATATTTACTGAAGAAATAATAGTCTAGCCTTCAACTTGGCCAAAATCGAACAATCATCAGACAAATCCAACTTTGTACTCATAGCTCTAAAAGCAAACGGAGACTTTCTACTTAAAGCATCGGCGACTACATCTGCCTTTCCTGGGTGATAATCGATCACTAGCTCATAATCTTTCAACAACTCGAGTCATTTTCGCTGTTGCAAGTTCAAATCCTTTTAAATCATCAAATACTTTAAACTCTTATGATTGGTAAAGACATGACATTTCTCACTGTACAAATGATGACGCCAAATCTTCAAAGCAAACACAATGGCAGCCAACTCTAGATCATGCGTCAGATAGTTCTTCTCATGCGGTTTCAATTGTCTCGAGGCATAAGCTATCACATTGTCTTCTTGCATCAATACACATCTAAGACCACTCAAAGACGGATCACTATAAATCACAAACTCTTTTCCGAACTTAGGTTGTACTAACACCGGTGCCTTAGTTAATAAAGCTTTCAACTGCTCAAAACTCTTTTGGCATTTCTCTGACCGTTCAACCTTAACATATTTTTGTGACAATCTCATCATAGGTGTAGCAATCATTGAAAATCCTTTGACAAATCATCAATAGTACCCGGCCAAGCCCAAAAAGCTTTTAACTTCAGATACATTTCTTGGCGACTTCCAATCAACAACTGCCGAAATTTTGCTTGGATCAACCCTTATACCTTTTGCGGAGACAATATGTCCTAAAAATCCAACTTCTCGTAGGCAAAACTCACTTTTACTGAACTTAGCAAACAATTTCTTATCTCTCAAAATCTGCAACACAGTTCTCAAATGTTCAGCATGCTTAGACTCATCCCGAGAATAAATCAAAATATCATCAATAAACACCACTACAAACTTATCCAAATACGATCGGAAGATCTGATTCATCAAATCTATAAAAACGACAGGAGCATTAGTAAGTCCAAAAGGCATAACAAGAAACTCATAATGTCTATACCGTGTCCTGAAGGCGGTCTTTGGAACATCTAACTCTTTAACTCTCAACTGATAGTAGTCGGACCTCAAGTCTATCTTTGAAAACACAGTTGCCACTTTCAATTGATCAAACAAATCATCGATCCTCGGCAATGGATACTTGTTCTTTATAGTCACTTTGTTAAGCTGTCGATAATCGATACAAAGTCTCATAGATCCGTCTTTCTTATTTACAAACAAAATGAGAGCACCCTAGGGAGAAAAACTCGATCTCGCAAATCCCTTATCCATCAACTTTTACAACTGAGCTTTTAATTCTTTTAATTCAGTCGGAGCCATCCTATACGGAGAAATCAATATCGGGGAAGTCCTAGGCAATAAATGAATAGCAAATTCAATCTCTCTGATCAGAGGCAACCCAGGCAACTCTTCTGGAAACACATCCGGATACTCACAAACTATCGGTACTGACTCAAGTTTCAATTCAGACATCTTTGTATTCAACACATAGGCAAGATAAACTTTACGCCCTTTTCTTACATACCTCTGAGTTGACATAGATGAAATCACAACAAATAGTTCACTTAACTCATCTGTTTCAACCAGAAGAACCTCACCATTTTCACATTTCAATTTAATAATTTTCTGTCTATAGTTTACTTTGGCATCATGAAATGTCAACCAATCCATACCCAAAATAGCATCAAACTCATCAAATGGCAACAACATTAAGTCAACTGAAAAATAGTGACCTAGAATTATCAACGGATAATTCTTGCAAACTTTATCCACTAACACATACTTGTCTAAAGGGTTTGACTCTTTAATCACAAACTCAATAAGCATATTCATATTAGTTACCAAATTCATGCAAATGTAAGAATGAGTAGATCCGGGATCAATTAATGCGACAACAGTAGTATCATAGAGAGAAAATATGCCAGTGATCACATCAGGGGAGGACGTATCTTCTCGGGCACGGATGGCATAAGCTCTCGCAGGTGCTCTAGCTTCCGTTCTCATGGCTAAATCCTTAGATACACCTCTGCTACTAGTCACATTTCCCACATTTTTCACTAGCCTTCCTTTAGCCACTGTGTTGCTTCATCTTGCATTCTGAACATTATCTTTTTCAATCATTTTAGGTCAATCCTTAATGAAATAGTCTTGAGAGCCACATTTAAAACAAGCCCGATTGATCATCCAACATTCACCGAGATGTTGCCTACCACAATGTTGGTATTCTAGCTTATTAGATCTCACATTTCCAATGCTCTCTATGACGTAGTTCGGGCCCTAGAACCCGAATATTTGAACGAAAGTGCATATCTCTGCTAGAATTCCCTGGTGAAACATTTGAACGAAAGTGCATATCCCTCGACTTCTTAGATGAGGATTGAAAGGACTTACTCATCGATTTTTTTTTTCAAATCTCTAGTGTTGAGCTCAGCTTTTCTCTTTTCCTTACTTAACGTTCTACTAGCACAACAAATTCTTTCAGTTCTAAAATTCCAACAAATAATTTGATAACCTCATTCAGTCTATCTTCGAATCTCTTACACATGATAGCCTCGGCGGAAACACATTTTTTAACATACTTGCTGAGTCTAACAAACTCTCGCTCGTATTCAGATACAGTCATATGGCATTGCTTCAATTCCAATAACTCTTTACGTTTCTAATCAATAAACCGCTGACTTATATATTTCTTTCAGAATTCCTCTTGGAAGAAATCCCATGTAACCCTCTTTGGATACCACTAATACTAAAGTTTTCCACCAATGGTCTGTTGAATCACTCAGAAGTGATATAGCACATTTTAGACACTCCTTAAGCGTACAAGAGAGCTCATCAAATACTTGAATAGTGTTTTCAAGTCAAAATTCTGCCCTCTTGGGATCATCCTCTATATTAGCCCTGAATTCTTTGGCCCCGTACTTTCAAATTTTATCAACCAGGGGCTTATTCAATCTTACCATCTCCACACCTAGGGGAGCTATGGGAACCGGTTGAGGAATAGGAAGGGGTGGGGAAGGTTGAGCATTCAGATTCGCCTGAATAAACTCCGTGTACCACTTATCCATCATGTGGAGGTAGGCTTCCCTAGCTTGTCATCCTTGACTTGTTGTCACATGCCTATTATCGGATGGCGCGGTCCCTTGGGTGAGAGCCGTCGCATTACTTTCTATGTCATCAACTACAGCTCGATCAGGATCCATTTACTATATTAAAACACAATTTAAGTTGTCAAGAGTCATCACACTATCATAATTTATATATGGCATGTATAGCTAGACTTGTACACACGCTAGGTTAGTCTGAGAATTGACTAAACCATAGCTCTGATACCACTAAATGTAACACCCCTTACCCGTGTTCAACGCCAGCATAGGGCACGAGGCATTACCGGACTTATTGTAAACCGAAAAATATATAGGGTTTTTCCTATGTAAATCATCACCTTTTATTTAAATTTGTTGTTAAAACCAAGTAATTATTTAATAAATTAATGAAATATGTGAAAATATGAAATTAGAACATAGAAATTATTAAAATGTAATTTTATGCTTTATTATATAGTTTTTATGCATAAAATGACTTATTTTATATTTATTTGAGCTTATTATATTTTTATGAGCCATGCATGATTAAATTAAATAATAAAATATTAGATTATATTTAATAATTTCTTTTAAAAAATATTTAATTAATAAAATTGGGTTTTAATTAATTAATTAAATTGGTGAAATTTTATTTCTTTGGTCCTCTAATTTACTGACTTATTTTGGATAGGTCTGAAAGCTTTATCTGATTACAAAACTGTCCAAATTGGGGACCAAGTCAACCCAAGTTTCGGCTACACATGGCTGCCCATAAACCAATTTTTGGTTTAATTTCACAAGGTCCTTGAAGAGTTGAAGAAATCAGAGATTTACCTTAAGATTTGCACTTAACCGGGTCTCTGTCCTGAGTTGTTGTGGCACTCAAATTGACCAAAAATCAAGCAACAAATCAGCCCCAATTCCACAATTCATGGCTGGACACCTATAGGAGATGCTTCAAAAGATGAAAACTCCTATTTTTAGTAAACTAGCCTCCCTTGCCTCACCTATAAATAAGACCTCATTTCTCATTTTTCGAATCATCCTTCATCCCTCATCCCTCATCATTTCATCATCTCTCATTCTCATTTTCCTCTCCTCTCTCAATTCTCCATCTTCCCACACCTATCATCATCTTTTCATAAAGATTTTAGCATTTTGAGCCTCTTAAAGAACCCTTGGTCGGCCACTCTGGAGAGCCATTAGCAAGGAACAAAGAAAGGAATGAAGGAGCCTCGTCAGTCAGAGTCTTGGGTGACAGCCACTCTAAATTGGGTTTAATCTTTCTTTTCTTTAATTTAATCTAAAGATGTTTGCTATCTATTCTTTGTTCTTGTTTACAACAATGATAGGTAAATTTTATTTAAGCTAGTTAAATTTACTACACCAAACTATGACAAATCAATAATCAAAGCAATATGGCACCCAATGTCTCATCGACTCGTACTCGAACTAACCTTGAACTCTTTCTATCATATGGCATGCCAACTATATCTGACTCTACCTAAATAATTATTGGGGTATTCATTACTCAATTTATTATCAATCAACATCTAAATTGACATATATTTTCATCATTAACTCATTCATCCATACTCATGATAGCATTAATCATCTATATATGCATTCAATTACACATATATATAGACATACACATTTTCCATATATATTCAATTTAGTATTTACTACTATCAACCAATCCAAATCAAATCAAGTCAGTTCATTTTATCAAATCATCACTTCATGACATAACATATCCTATTTCAGCCCAAATTTAAGGTCAATTCCTTAATTATTTCAAATTGCAAGTTATCGTATTCAATTTAATTCTCTATCTCACCTTTTTGTATCGATTTGTAAACAATTAACATTTCAATTAAATATAATTACAATTATAATTCTGAATACATAACAAGTTAACACAAACATACCCTATGAACTTACCTGGTTAAGACAGCAAACAACTCTTTAAGGACTAATCAACAATTTTTGTCATTTTCTCGATTTTCTCCAATTTGGTCCAATTTTCAATCTAGTCAATAATTCAGTTCAATTTATCAATTCCAAACATCTTATATCATCCTATTATAAGTATATATCAGTTTAATTTTATTATTCTAATGCCCAAAACTTTTACATTTTATTTAATTTAGTACCTAAAATAGATGTAACACCCTTAACTTGTATCCGTCATCAGAATAGGGTTACGAGAATGCTACAACAAGCTAACAGAAATAAACAAGTAAAATCATGATCATTTCATTATAATTTCTCAAATACCATAAAGTAATTGAATTTCAATATTAACTTACATTTACGAAGCTTAAATCGAGCTGTAATGATTAAATAATTAATCTTAAAATCCTTAGGGACTAATTTGAAACAAATCAGGATATTTTAGGAAAATATGAAAAATTTCCAAAAATAGGGGACACACAGCCGTGTGGCCAAGCCTTGTGGAATGTCGCAAGCCTTGTGACTTTTGAAGTTGGAACACACGGTCGTGTCTCAGCTCGTGTAACTCACTGAGTTGGATCACACGGCCATGTCGTAGGTTGTGTGCCAGACCATGTAAATCTCTGACTTGTAACACACGGCCGTGTTGCAGGCCATGTGCTAGGGCGTGTAACACACTGACTTAATACACACAGCTGTGTCTCAGGCCGTGTGTGGCACACGATTGTGAGGTTACCCATGTCCTAGGCCGTGTGCACTTAAATGAACCTTAAACATCAAGTTTACCATTTCAAGATTTCTTAGACTCTAAGTAATCCATTTACCAAACATTAGACCTATTTAAAATGCCATTAAACAAGTTCAAATCATGCTAATTCAACCATCCTAAGTGCCTAACCAATGTACCCTAGTGGTACAACAAGTATACACTTACCACAATATAAATCATCAATTAAACATGACAATTCACACAACTTAAACTTCTAACCAATATGCCTATCATAGGCACCTCAATTCAAAACAAAAACAATATAATCTAGTAGCCAAACTGTGCTAAAAGTTGTACCAAAGATATCTTCCATCATTCACATATATCACAATAAGTTACCTACTTGCACTTAGGTTCACTCTTTATATATTTACATACCAAAATAAAAGTAAGGACAAATCAAGCCTATTACAGGCCATATAGTCCAAAACAAATGTTCAAAAACCAAAAATGGATGGATAATGTGACTCGTGTGCTAATCTGATCGTCTAACCTTCAAAACTATCCTCAAGAAACATAAATTAACACAAGTAAGCTTATTGAAGCTTACTAAGTTCAACGGACAGAAATAATAAATCTCATCAAAGTAAACATAACAATCAAATCAAATATGATTCAACAACACATGTTTCTTGTCATCCATAATTTCATAAGGGTGAATTGCATATATCAATTCAAAGTTCAAAAAATAACCTTCGAGAAAACATATATGCCCACAACATAGTCAATTCAAGATGTCAAGTACATGTCATGCCATTCAAAGTCATTAAACAAGTTATACACAAAAATTTACGACATGATGAACAACTTTCAGATACAAGTACACAAGTAGTCCAACTGAAACATGCCAAACACTTATAAGAGCTAATCTAACTGATAACACGCCTCGGCACTAAGTCTTAGCTCGCAGGCTATACATTTGCCCTCATAACACGTCAAGTAACCTAGACCCTAAAAAGCCCCAATTATACCTCTAATTCACCATCAAACCTTGAAATTTGACTTTTTATATAACGCCCCAAATTTTGGGCTTAAAAGTACTAGGCTTTGGTGGCGGCTTATAATATTTTATTGTGTATAGAAATATCACAATTGTGTGTTTGGTGTGTTGGTTAAGTAATTAGGAGTGTTTGTGAGTGTTGGAGAAGTCCTGGGTTCAAACCTGGGCTATAGCAAAAATTTTGGTTTTAAGTGCATAAAATCTTAGATTCTTGGAAGTAGGCCTTTTATAATATTGCGTCATTAGGGATGCAAGGGCGCTTGGGTTCAAGTCTTTGCTCCTGTAATTTATTTTGGTTTTTTCCTTTAAAGGAACTTGGGCTTTGGCCTATAAACCTTATATTTAATTGAGGGTAAAGTGTGAAACAAAAGAGCTTGTGGCAAGGAGCAAGTGGCGTGTTGAGCTATTGAGGGGGCTTGGGTTCGAATCCCCTTGCAAGAAAAATGTAATTATTTTGCTACATGAGGGCGGCAAGAGGTGGAGTCGGAATCAAATTCTGGAAGGTTGTTGTGGACTTGGTAAAAGGAGGAAATTTGAATAGGTCTTGGAGGTTGTTATGGAGGATATTAAGGAGAGATGTGGGAAGAAAATTGGGGAGGGGAGGTTTGGCCGAATTTGGAACTCCTTGGGGTGCATATTCGATCATTAGTACCGAATTTGAGGGGGGACTTGGGGGAATTTCAGGATTAGGAGTTTGAGTGCACTTTTGGGAGTTTTCTATTGTTGAACTTCTCTTATTCTTGTGTTTCATTTTGTTGAAACCCAAGAATTCAAGTGGCAATTGTGGTATTCATCTTTGAAGCTTTTCTCTCCTCCTCTTCTTAATTTTACTTTTGGCTGAACCTTACTCCATTCTTTCCTTAGTCTCAAATTTTTCATCTAGCCAAATTTCTTTTCTTTCAACTTGGGCCGACCACACTTCTTTTCTCTTCCCCTACATTTATCATTCTTTTCTTCATTCGGTTTCCTCTTAGCCGAACCCCCTGTTCTTTTCCATAAGTTCTGTTAGTCACCTCTCCGTTCTCCTTCTAGATCGATAGTAACATCACTTATCTTTGTAGTGCAAGTGCGTTTAGGCATCTAGTCTGTGGCGGCCAATCGAGCCTTCCATATTTTCTTTTTCTTTCTTTCTTTCGACTTGGGTGTACGTAAGTGTGTAACGCCCTAAATTTTTAGGATTTTTTGGGATTTTTGCGATTTTGGTGTGAACATGAAATTTTGATGTTTGGGTATGTAATTTATGTTTTAAGTGTGTTAGTGGGCCTTTAGAAGGCCCAAGCCTAGGTTAAAACCCAATAGAATTATTGAATTTTAGACTTAAAGTGAAGGGGACTCGAGTAGGTGGGCTTTTAAGAAAAAGTAAGTAGTTTAAGACTCAAGTGAGCCCTTGGTAAAGTGGCAATGTGGCGCCACTTATAGCCTAAGAAAGTGGTGTGTGGATGTGTGTAAGGGCCAAGGTTCAACTCACGAGGTAAGTAGTATGGTATTTTATTTTTTGTTACATGTGCTAGTCATGTGATGGATTGCAAGTAGAACTCTGTTGGAAAGAGTTTGAGATGCTCATTGGATTGAGTCAGGGAGGATAAGGAGGAGAAAATCTAGGAATTTTTGAATGGGAGTATGTGGTGGTCGAACATGGGGAATCTTGAGGAAATATTGCCGATTTGGTCAATTGGTTTTGGTGTAATCAGCCAAGGGTTGTTTAGGGTGCTAGCCGAATACTTTTGGGGTCTTTCTTGGGGTCTTAATTCGGCATTTTGGGTAGGTGTGTGCCGACTAGGTAAGTTTGGGGGCTCTCTTTTGTTACTCATCTCCTCCTTTTGATCTAAAAGTCGGAAGTGTAAACAGAAGTTGCCTTGTGCCGATTTGTCCATAACAAAATCCTCTCCTCTCTTCTTTTGTTTCTTTTCTTTCTTTCTTTTGCCCTAGACCAAATCCACTTCGCCACCTCTCTTTTTAGGCCGAATCTACTTCTTCATTTTCTTCTCCCTTCTCAAGTTTTCTAGTTGATTTCCACAAAAGCCGAAACCACACCCACCATTGCCGATTACCTCTTGGTTCAAGACTTCTTCTTCTTCTTCTTCTGTTATCTTTCTCCAAAATCGAATCTCAACCTTGTCTCAAGTGATTCCTCTCCAAACCCGAAACATCTAATCTTGTGGCCGACTACTTGAAAAGCCAAAACTTAAAACTTGTATTGCTGATTTCTTCCTAGCCGAATATTTTGCTCTTCTCTTCTTAAGGTTCGATCAGATCGGTATCAAATCTAAGTTAGAAAGGTGATTTGGGGTTGATTCTCTGACAAGAAGGTTTACAGTAAGTGACAGAAACCCTTTCCATCCGTTTTTTGAGGATTTAAGGATAAGCCGAAAATCTCTAAACACTTTAGGGAGGCTGTTGATTTTGATAAAGAGTAATGTTAGTTCTTTTTATTCAGATTATGTGTATTAGTTCATGAAAGCGATGATCTAGCAAGGAGTGTTGGAGGCTAGGACCATTGGTGCGACTAGATCTAGATCTAGTCACTATTTTCGGCAAAGGTAAGTGACTAAGGGCCTAAAATGGTGTTGGCCGAATGGATATGTTGGATGGGTGTGGATTATTCAATTGGATTTGTATTGACATGTGGATTGAAATGATTGTAGGATACACGTGTGGGAGATATCGTTAACGTTTGTTGCAAATCAGGTGTGTAAATAAACACCCTTTAGTAGACTAAATCACAAAAACCCGAAAAGCTGAAATGCCAAAATTCTGGCTTTTTATGGGCTTGCAAGTGTGCAAGCGCTCGTGGGTCAGTTGGAAGCAGTAAGATTTGTAATCACAATTGGTAAAGTTGGTGAATGCGCGATTTTGTGCACCTCGGTAAATTTGGGCCTCGAGGGGCTAAATTTGGGCCCAATGGGCTTACGGGCCCATTTGGGTAAAATCAAGTGGTAAGTGGGTTCTGGTCTTCTGTAGGTTAAAACTGTTTAAACGGCTGGTAAATTTGGGCTAAGTGGGCCAAAATAGTTAAAAGACACCGTAGGGCCATTAGGGTTTTAGGGCCCGATAGCTCTAAATTTGGTAAATGGGCTAGATAAACTGTTAGGATGAAAATTAGACTAATAGTAATTGAAACGTGCACAAAACCCTAATAACTGGTAAAATTACTGAAATACCCCTTAAGGTTGGAAAATTACTGTTTTACCTCTAGGTGCAAAATGACCATTTTCCCCCTAGGGCTAAATTTGATTGAGATTCATGCTATACTTTATCTGTTTATTGTATGCCATGAAATGTTTAACTGTTGCATGGGTTTGGGTTTATTGATGGAAGAAGTGCTAAGTGGGATTGCCACATTTACTGAAAGGGGCTTTGCCTTGGTTTTACTGTTAGTGGCTTGGCCATGTTATCTGATTAAGTAGTTATGCTGCGACTGTGGTGTGTAGGGCTGGGTGGGTTGAGTTATTCCCCACATGGTGTGTAGGGCTGGTACGGGTGGTGTGTAGGGCTGGACATGGGCTGGGCTTTGCATACATGCATTGTTTATGTTCTATTACTGTAATGGGCCTATGGGCCACATGATTACTGAATAGGGCTAAGGCCCAGAAAACTGATTACTGAATAGGGTTAAGGCCCAGTTAAACTGAATCTAAATAGGGCTAAGGCCCAGTTAAACTGAATCTAGATAGGGCTTTGGCCCAGTAAGCTTGAGCTGGTTTGGGCTCTGGTAGGGCTTTCTTTACACACTGAGTTTCCAAACTCGCCCCTCCCTTTCATCTATGCAGGTGAGCCCTAGACTAATGGACTTGGAGCTGGAAGGATTCAGAGTGGCCTCGTGGACTGCACTTGATGGTTTTTAATTAAGTCATTTTACTTTTATATTTATTTTAAAGTATTTTTGGTTTTGGGTTTGTAATAAGGCTGCTTTAAGTATTTTAATTTGGGTTTTTAATTCTTTATTTATATTTTGATTTAAATGAGTAGACTAAAGCTGTGTGGGTTTTCTGAAAATTAATCAATGTTTTTCTAAATAAAACACACGTTCCAAATGATTAAAAAAAAGACGACCAAGAACTCGTGATAAAATAAACTAAAAACTGGTAGTGGATAGGAAATTCGCGAACTTAACCTGGAGTTTCTTTTCAATCTTTAAATAACGGTTTTGTAAACTCACCTTAATTGTAATAACTAAGGAACATGATTAATTTGTTGTTGATGTGACACACCAAACTTAGCTGTAACGTCTGGGCCGGGTTTGGGTGTTACAAAGTGTATTTCGTGTAACACCTTGAATTTGGGCCTAGAAGTTTTGGGCCTTGAGCATGGGAGCGGTTGGAGGCAGCTTATAATATTTTGTTGTGCATGTAAATTCCGTTAATGAAGGTTTGTTTCAGAGGTTAAGTGTGCTGAGAAGTGTTGGAGAAGTCCTGGGTTCAAACCTGGACTCTAGCAAAAATTTTGGTTTAAGGTGAATTAAACCCTGGGTGTAGTAGGTAGGCCTTAAGAATATTGTTGGAGAATTTGTGCCACAAAAAGCCTTGTGGTCTAGTGGCAAAGTAGCGCCACATAAGAGGTAAGAAGGTGGCGTCATAGAGTTGGAAAGGATGTCCACTTATGGCAATCAAAGAGCTTTTATTTTTCTAACAGGGGGCGGCAAGAGTTGGTGTTGAATTTAAACTCTGATGATGGGGGGATCCCACATCGGGAAGCTAACATAAAAGTGGATGCGAAGCTGGCTTTAAATAGGAAGAACCATGAGGAGAGTAAAGGTACCTTTCTTGGCTGATCCCTTTCGCTTTATGGCGGGCTCGTTTGGGTTGGGCATCGGCTAAAAGTGCTCGGGGCGCGGATGAACTCCAGTCTCCTATCAGGTGTGTATTTCTCACTACTCTAGCTGTAGGACAGCTACTTCGGGCCGCAATGGGCCGAAAGGGGCCATGTCGGCCCAATGGGCCTACAGGCCCAATTGGATAAGTTGCTTGATTGTGTAGTAAATATTGGACTAGATTAGGTGAATCTCGTATCTGTGGCTAAATTTGGGCTAAAAAGGCCACACGAGCTTGTGGGCCCATTTGGGCCGAGAATGGGCCCTAGGCCCATTTGCATTGTTATCTCTGTTTAGAATACTTTAGTTTACAAAATTATTGAAATACCCTTGGTTTACAAAATTACAAAAATACCCCCGATTTGTAAAATAACGAATT
This sequence comes from Gossypium stocksii, assembly GCA_020496765.1. Taxonomy (NCBI): domain Eukaryota; kingdom Viridiplantae; phylum Streptophyta; class Magnoliopsida; order Malvales; family Malvaceae; genus Gossypium; species Gossypium stocksii. The sequence continues at coordinate 34,632,759 of CM035623.1, read as the reverse complement.
ACCCTCAATTTGTAAAATTACAGAAATACCCCCGATTTGTAAAATTACAGAAATACCCTCGATTTGTGAAATTACAGAAATACCCTCGATTTGTAAAAGTATCGTTTTACCCTTAATTTGCAAAATTACCGTTTTACCCCTAATTTGTAAAATTATCGTTTTACCCCTAATTTACAAAATTACCGTTTTACCCGTAATTTATAAAATTACCGTTTTACCCCTGATTTGTAAAATTACTGTTTTACCTCTGATTTGTAAAATTATCATTTTACCCTTAATTTGTAAGATTATCATTTTACTCCTGATTTGTAAAATTACTGTTTTACCCTTGATTTGCGAAATTACTAAAATACCCCTGTAGGGTAGAATTACCGAAATACCGCTGTAGGGTAGAATTACCAAAATACCGCTATAGGGTAGAATTACCGAGATACCCCTGTGGGGTAAAATTACCATTTTGCCCCTAAAGTGTTAAATGACTGTTTTGCCCTTGTGGGCAAGTGACTGACTTAGATTGTGTGTTTGACGGATTTGATTGTGAATATATGTTGGTGATATGAATGACTTGACTGTGATTGTTTGATTCAAATATGGGCATGACATTCTGCATACATAACATGTTGCATGGGTTGGGATTTTGTATGGAGGAAGATCTGATCTGTTAGGATCGCATGGTTGCTTGACGACTGTGGATCCACGGAAGGCTTAAGAGCCATATATTCGTACTAATTTGATAAGGTCGCACGGGTCACCTGAGACGACTGTGGACCAATCGATGGCTGAGTACCGATCATGTCACCGAAGGCTGTGTGCCGTTATTGTGGGCTTCGTATCGATATTGTGGGCTTCGTGTCATTATTATGGGCTTGTGCCATACCGAAGGCTGTGTGTCGTTATTGTGGGCTTTGTATCGATATTGTGGGCTTCGTGCCGTTATGGGCTTTGTGCCATTACTGAGGGCTTTGTGCCAATAACACAGGCTTTGTACCGATTATAGACACGTTACCATGGCTTTGTGCCACGTATTCTGTTAAGTGGCTTTGCCATGTTATCTGATTCTGGTGGCTCTGCCACGATATTCTGTTTTTGGCAGCTTTGCTGCCCATTGGTGTGTGGGCTAGGTGGGTTGAGTTATTCCCCACATGGTGTGTTGGTTGGTACGGATGGTGTGATGGCTGGACTGGGTTGGGATTGCATTCACATTCTGATTCTGATTCTGATTCTGTTAATTGATACTGATTCTGATTCTGATTCTAATTTCGATTCTGATTCCGATTCTGATTCCGATTCTGATTCCGATTCTGATTCTGTTAATTGATACTGATTCTGATTCTGTTCTGATTTTGATTCCGATTCTAATTCTGATACTAATACTGACTCTGATTCTGATTTTGATTCTGATTCTGATTCTCATTTTGATTCTAGTTCTGATAATATTTTCTGATTCTGTAATGGGTTAAGGCCTATCTAGTGCAGTCTGTTATAGTGGGCTAAGGCCCAATTGATATTGGAACTGTGGTAGGGTAAACTTTTTAATTCTTTTACATGACTGACTGTTCGTATTTGTAGTAGGGGATTACACACTGAGTTTTTGTAAACTCACCCCGTTTATTAACCTTTTAGGTAATCCCCAGCCTTAGACCGATCGAAGCTGCGAGGGACTCGAGAAGGCCACACACTACTTATGCTTTCTGTTTTGATTATTTACTCTCAAGTACTTTATTTTGGGTTTGGTTTGTAATAAGGCCTTTTATAATTTCTGGATTTTTATTTTAAGGTTTTTATTTACTTTAAATTATATCTGCTAGAGGTGAATCGCGATTTTCCAAAATGTTAACTGTTTTCGAGCACTACGTCTTCCGCAACTAACTAAATCAAGCTTTCGCAACAAAGAAGGTTTTAAAGGTAATAATTTTTTTAAAAGGGATTAACTTTTAGTTGACCACGTTTTGAAAATAAACAAACACAAGTTTTAGTTTGCAACAAGTTTCTTTAAGAAGGGTTTCTTTGAAAACATGGTTTTCGAAAAATACTTCAATGTGGCACGCCAGCCTCGGGCCTAACTTCTAGGCTGGGTATGGGGTGTTACATTTTGATTATGTGGTTTCATTTCTTACTGTTGGGTTCTTCTTTAACTAAACCGAATGTTCGGTTTATGACTGATGACTCTTTGCTCTTTTTCTATTGTGATCATGTTCATGGGATTTTGAAGTTCTTGAAGGGTGAAAGGTTCTTAAGGGATTCAAGTTTTTCCTTTTAGCAGTCAATCGATTTTAGGGTAGTCGCTAAAGGCATTAGATCAAGCCTTAATCTGCGTTAAGGGCAATAAAGTGTTAATCACTCATTCAAGGCTTAGACAAGTGGGCGGTTCATACGTTTCGCAATTAGGTGTGTAATCACACCCTTGTTTATCTGTGAATTGGTAAAACCCGAAAAGTCAAAATGCCAAAACTTCGGCATTTGAGCTTTACGAGTGTGCAATGCTCGTGCGGTGAGGTGAGCCCTCGAATCAAGAGCGATGAATCGTAAAGGCCACCATGAGCGAATTCATGGGCTTGGGCCATGGTGGGCCTCTTGGGTTAGAATTGGCCGATGAGCCTAATGGTACGGGCTTGCCATTGCAAATCTAATTGTCAAATGAAAGATAGGGCGGCTTGTCATGTTGTACACATGACTTTGGTGGTATTGGGCCTCGATGGGCCGAAATGGGCCATGTGGGCCTAATGGGCTTTTTGGGCCCCACATGGATTAAATTCGCATATTGTGTTGGATATTAGACCGTGACGTGTAGTCCATGTGACTAGAATCATTTTTTTGGTTAAATGGGCCCTGTGGGCCCAATAGGCTTGTTGGCCCACACAGATAAAATGTATGTGATGTGATAAGTGACTGATTTGGGCTATGTTGTTCGCAAAGCCTTTTTTGCTTCTGGGCTAAATGGGCCACACGAGTGTATGGGCCCACTTGGGCCGAGTAATGGGCCTTAGGCTCAATTACCCCGTTTTATCTATTTAGGTTACAAAAGTCACTCGAGGTGACGAAGGACATTCGGAAGGGTCGTTAAGACCCCGATTTACAAAATTACAGAATTACCCCCGATTTACAAAATTACAGAATTACCCCCGATTTACAAAATTACAGAATTACCCCTGATTTACAAAATTACAAAATTTCCCTCTGTTTACAAAATTACAGAATTACCCTCTGTTTACAAAATTATAGAATTACCCTCAGTTTACAAAATTACAAAAATACCCTCAGTTTGCAAAATTACAAAAATACCCTCGGTTTACAAAATTACAAAAATACCCTCAGTTTACAAAATTACAGAAATACCTTTGGCTTACAAAATTATAGAAATACCCTTGGTTTGAAAAATTACAGAAATACCCTTGATTTACAAAGTTATAGAAATATCCTCAATTTACAAAATTACAAAAATACCCTCAGTTTGCAAAATTACAGAAATACCCTTGATTTGTAAAATTATCGAAATACCCCTGTAGGGTAGGATTACTGAAATACCCCTACAGGGTAGAATTACCAAAATATCTCTGTAGGGTAAAATGACCATTTTGCCCTTAGAGTGTAAATGACTATTCTACCCTTGTAAGCAAGTGACTGACCTGGACTGTGAATTTGACTGATTTGACTGCAATCGTATGACAGTGTTTTAACTAACGTGACTGTGGTTGCATGGTTGATATGTTTTAATATATGTTTAAATGACTGTTACTGAGAATTGCCATTTTGCATACATGTGTGATGATTGAGTATGACATACACGACATTCTATATGGTGTTGGGCTTGATTTGGAGGAAGATCTGTGCTAGTGGCTTTGCCACGTATTCTGATTCTAGTCGCTCCACTATGTTTTCTGTTATTAGTAGCCATGCTGCGTATTGGTGTATGGGCTGGGTGGGTCAAGTTATTCCCCACATGGTGTGTTGGCTAGTACGGATGGTGTGATGGTTGGACTGGGTTGGGGTCACATTCACATACTATTCTGATTCTGTTTGGGCTTAGGCCATTTGTTCTGTTATTGGTTTTGGGCTAGGCCTAATTGATTCTGTTATATGCTATGACCCAAATGATATTGTGTAGTGGGCTTTGGGACACGTAGGTTCTGAACTTGACTTATTGTTACCATTAAAAGGCTCTGGCCTAGACTGTTTCTGTTTCTATTCTATAGACTGACTGTTACTTTAATAGGGGATTACACACTGAGTTTTCGTAAACTGACCCCGTTTGTTAACCTTTCAGGTAATCCCCAGCCTTCAAAGGATCGGAGCTGCGAGGGACTCGGAGAGAGCCACACACTGCTTATGCTTTTGGTTTTGATTATCTACATACAAGTATTTTGATTTGGGTTGTAATAAGGCCTTTAAGAATTTTTGGATTTTAAATTTTGGAATTTATTTATGGTTTTATAATCGTTAGAGGTAGGACATGGTTTTTTTTCCAAAACAACAACTTTTTTTCAAATATCATGTTTTTGCAACTGTTTTAATTAAGCTTTTGCAACAAATAAAGTTTTAAAGGTAATAACGACTTTTTAAAAGGAATTAACTTTTTAATAAACCATGTTTTGGAAAATAAACAAACACAAGTTTTTAGTTAGCAACATGTTTTAAATAAGAAGGATTTTCAATGAAAACATGGGTTTTGAAAAGAAACACTTCAATGTGGTACGCCAGATTTGGGCCTAACTTCTAGGCCGGGTTTCTCAATCAAAACTTCAAACACATAATTATCATAAAAAACAACCAAGATTTTTCAATGGCAACTTTCAAAATTTTTAACAGATTCAAAAACGAAGGTATTGGCTAGCTGGACCTAGTTGTAACAATACCAAAATAAAAAATTCATTAAAAACGAGACTCAAAACTTACCCCTGCAAAGCTCAAACCAGTCGAATGTTAAGAGTTTTCTTGATTGGTGTTTTCAGCAAACAAAGAAAACAAAATTAAGAAAAATAGCTAGGTTTGATTATTTTGTTTTAATTTTTTTGTTAATTACCATTTTGCCATTAAAACATATGTCATTTTATTATTTTCATTCTAATTGCTATCGAACAATAACTAGGTTTAGTTTCTACCTAGGTCCTTCCTTAATTAGTAGTTAAGCTAGTTGATCATCTAAATTCAATAATTACTAAGTTTTACACATTTTAAAATTTAGTCCTTTTTCTTTAATTAGCTATCTAAATGTTAAAATTTCTTAACAAAAATTAATACGATTTTAATGACTCCGTAAATATTCTATAAATAATATTTATAGGTCAACATGATAGAAATTCGTGGTCCCGGAAGCACTGTTTCATCACCACTAAAAAATGGATTGTTATAACTCTCCCCCTTAGGAAATTTTGTCCTCAAAATTGTTACCTGATAATAAATTCAAATACAGTAGTTGCATAGATTCCTTTGTTCCTCGATTAGCCTCTTCAGTACCATGTTGATGCCACATGATTTTTACTAACTGTAATAGTTTATTCCGAAGTTCTTTGACTTCCGAGCCAAAATTTTCACTGGTTCTTCAAAATACGTCAAATTTAGCTGTAATTTAATTTCACTATGAGGAATCACATGTGAAGGATTAGATCTTTACCGTCTCAGCATTGAAAAGTAGAACACATTACAAATTTTCTCAAGTTTAGAAGGCAAAGCTAATCTGTAAGCTATAGGATTGATTTTCGGTAATCTCGTACGACCTGATAAATCTCAGATTCAACTTTCCTTCCCAGCGAAATCTTAGTACTTTCTTCCATGAGGAATCTTTTAAAAATACTCGATTGCCAACAGTAAATTCTATATCTTTTATTCTCAAATTCGTGTAAAATTTCTAACAATCAAATGCAACTATCAAACAATCTTGAATAATTTGAACCTTATCATAAGTTTCTCGAATAATAGATGTCGGGACTTCATGTAACCTTACAATCTTAGACACATATAATTCTGGTAATCTCTCAGGTGAGTAATCTGTTCTAACTGGAATAAAGTGTGCTGACTTAGTCAATCTGTCAACAGTCTGTAACACCTCACAATAGGGCCTATGAGTTTTAGGGGTATTTTAGGAATTTTGGTCTATATTTGTATGGTTGGTACTCGATGATGTTTTTAACTATGACATCTTAATTGTCAAATTAATTTTTTAAAAAAAGTGTTCTAGAAACCCTTAATTTTGAAAAAGGATTGAATTGTAACATAGTCAAAACTGTGAGCATTTATGTAGAAATTAAACCAGTTTTCAAATTTGAACTTAAAAACCTCTACTTTCAGCCTAAACTCACGATAGTTGCTCTTCAAACTTGTAGTTGCCACCCCTTGCTATTGCTATTGCTTTCTCAATCGATTTTTTGTCCCAAATCACAATACATTAATTTTCTATCATTCCTAAGTCATTTTCCATCTTAAACCTTCAAGAGAAACACCCAAAAACTCCATAAATTTCATCATCTTCTTCAAACATGGGGTCTTTATATTTTCATCAAAACTCATATGTTTCTTTAACAAAGGTAATCATTCATGTCACCATTGATTTTTAACATTATTTAGACTCTAGAACTAAATTATTAGCCCTTGAATTGCATATTTTAAATAAAAGCCAAAAATCAAACCATTAATGGTGGATTTTGGGATTTTGAGTCAAAACTTGGTTTCAAGTGTTTTTCAACTTGTTTTAGCATGATTAAAAGGTTTGTAAACTCATCTTAAGGTTTTGTTAATGACTTCTCATGTTTTTATGAATTTTTTGAAAATTTCCTAAAAGATGTCGAAAATGCCGATACCCTAAATTGAGGTAATTTGTCTAGTTTGAAGGTTGCAAATTAGGCGTAGATGATTAAGTAGATGAACAAAAATGATCTTAAGCAAAACAATTGAGCACAAATTGAGATATTGGTATATAAAGTTTCTGATTTTAATGGTTTAAGGCACATGAAAATAGCTTAAAGCTTGTGTTTTAGTTGGTTTGAGTTAATTGTTGGTTGATATTTGACTGAGGTTATTGTATGATTTATGTGTGTAAAGCTTGGGATTCATTAGAGCTAGTGATAAATGATAAATTATACATATTTTTACCTCATGTTTAGCCTAATTTCTGGATGAATTATCATTAAATATGTGAGAATTGGTGCTCTTAATCCTTCTATTTCATGTTGTATACGTAGGAGAGCATAGGGAAGAGAAAGGAAAAAAAAACGGGCCAAAAACAAGGAAAATGGGCCAAAGTGTGAAAATGACATGGCCCAAGGATTCACCACACGGCCGTGGCACACGGCCATGCCACATAAGGTCCAACACGGTTCAGCCCTGACAAGCACGGCCAAGCCACACGGTCGTGCCACCCTCGACAGGCCCACACACGGCCTTTTATCGATCCACACGGGCGTGGCACACGGACGTGTCCCTATCATGAGGAAGTGCAATTTCACTCGGATTTGGATACTTAGAGGCTAAGAAAGGCATCCTAAAGCTCTATATAAAGACCCTAGGAGGCAACTCTAAGGGTGTACTCTTTCTCCCACAAAGGAGCGCCTTATTTCTGCCAACACAGAGAGTGGAAGCAAGGGATTACTCCAAGCGAAGCTGATTGATTCATCCCAAAAGCCGAATTCTACATCAAGACAGAGGATCTCCCTAAATTCTTTTAGGGGTTTTTGGGTTCTTTATGTTTTGTTATCTTATTTCTTCTGAGATGTCTTCTTTATTAATTATGAACTAATTCCCCCAAATACTTGAGGGTGATGAAACCTAAGACAGATCTTGTTATTATTTTATCTTGAGTTATATGATAAATACTTACCCATAGGAATTTTGTTTTATTCTTATGCTAGAATGCGTAAACGTTGACAATGGCATGACGATATTGATTTAGATTCACTTCTAGTATTTTGTATTGTTGATTAAGTCATATGAACAATTATTTAATTTAGTACTTGATGCATGTTGATTACGAACTATTTATGATGAGTTAATTGCATTCCTATGTTGTATTTTTAGCTTCAATAACAGAGGTATCAATATTGGGCTTTAAAAATCAATACCTCTATGAATTAAAACATATAGAAAATATAATAGAAATTTTGTATCGATACCATTGCTCAAGTATCAATACTCAGGGGACAAATATAGATATTTTATTGGTGGTACCAATATTTTTTGATAGATGGGTTTTTAAATCGAGAAATAGAATACTCAATTGGTATAATTTTTCCAAGTGGTATCGATACTACTTCAGGAAATTATTGATACCTGGATATCAATATCGATACCTACGAACAATTTTGTGGAATCTTGCAAATTTTCCCTTGACCATAATTCTGACTAAACGCATGGTCGTTTAATGAATGAACTTCATGTAATATTGATAATTAACCATTTTGACGTATTAATATTTGATCAACTTAACAAAAGGCGTTCAACCGATAGTGCATTGGTTATTTATTTTTAGCAAGTGACTTTAGCTGAGTCGCCTCTTTTTGTGGTTACTGATTCTGGCAAGAGAGCTTCAGATAGTGCATCTGGTCGACCATCTAAGAGAGGGCTTGATAGTCATATCTCTAGTAGAGGTGTAAGACGTAGGACTCAGCCGAGTCAGTCTAAGCAGCAGAGTAGTACTATGGTTAGTGCTTGTGGTTCAGCAGGTAGCTCTGGATGGTTGTTTTGTGTGCACTGTGAGCGTATGCATTCTGGAGAGTGTCGTAAGTTGACTGGTGGATGTTTTAAATGTGGTTTGAAGGAACATTTTCTAAGTGATTGTCTGCTTATGGCTGAGTTTCACAGACTCAGAGTTCGCCACTTGTTACTACGTCTGCTAGATGCCATGGTCGTAATAGAGGTAATGAGAGACTGAGTGGGCAGCGGATTGTCGCTCATACTATTGCTACATAGGTTGAATCTAGAGGTCCAACTCAAATTTATACTGTTAGGGAGTCAAAGGATCAAGATCTGATTGATGTTATCATAGGTACTTTTACTTTGTGATCTACTTTATTATTTTCTTTAGTTGATTTTAGATCGACGCATTCTTATATCTTAAGTGAATTGGCATGTAAGTTAAAGATTCCTGTAAAGACTATTGGTTTGGGTATGACTGTTATTAGTTCTTTTGGTGATAGTGTAGTAGTAAATAAAGTTTATCGTAGGTGTCCTCTTATGATTCAAGGACATGATTTCTTTGTTGATTTTATGGAATTCTCGTTTTATGTATTTGATGTGATACTTGGAATAGATTAGTTAACTGAACATAAGGCTAGAGTAGATTTTGAGACTAACCGGATCACCTTGAGAAATAGTGATGGAATAGAAATAGTTGTAGTGGGTGAAAGACCAGGCTTTGTGTCAAATGTGGTTTTAGCTACGAAGGTTGAGAAGTTGATGGGTAAGGGTTGTGAGGCTTATTTGGCTTATGTGATGAATTCTATTAGTAAGGAATTAAGAGTTTAGGATATCCAAACAGTTAGGTACTTTCCTGACGTGTTTCTAAAAAAGTTATAGGGTTTGCCCCTGGATCAAGAAGTGGAGTTTAGAATTGAGTTTTATCCTGGTACTGCACTAGTGTCTATTACGCCCTATTGCATGGCAATAAAAGAGCTCAAGGAGTTAAAGGTTCAGTTACAAGAGTTGTTGGATAGAGGGTTTATTCAACCAAGTGTATCTCCGTGGGTTGCGTCAATTTTGTTTGTAAAGAAGAAGGGTGGTTCGATGAGGATGTATTGATTATAGGTAGTTGAATAAGTTAACTATTAAGAATAAGTATCCTTTACCTCGAATCAATGATTTGTTTGATCAATTTAGATGTGCAACAGTGGTTTCGAAGATTATCTTAGATTTGGGTATTATCAATTAAAGGTAAAGGAGTCAGATGTGTTGAAAACTTCTTTTAGGACTCAATATGGGCATTATGCGTTTTTGGTGATGCCGTTTGGGTTGACTAATGCTCCGGCTGCGTTCATGGATTTGATGAAACGTGTAACACTCCTTACCTATACCCAACGCCAGGATAGGATATGAGGCGTTACCTTAGAATATCACTTGCAACCATTCAATTTTAACTTATTGAAATGCGCCCCGATTTTAAAATTTTATAAATGTTGTCCTAAGGACCTTTATATGGGCCTACGAGGCCTAAATCGTTCTTTAGAAGCAATCTGGGACCTTTTTGGGCACTTAAGAAAATTTTCTTCAAAAACTAGTAAAAGCTGGGCACACGTCCGTGTAGAAGGGTAGCACGCCCGTGTGGAAGGGCAACACGCCCGTGTGGAAGGGCAACACGCCCGTGTGGCCTCTAAACATGACCATGCTGGTAGTTTGTGTGCCTCACACGGCCTAAACTCCTAGGGACACACTTGTGTCCCTTGTCCATGTAGATTTATTTTCTAACATTGAACCTACAGGGGTTTTCACACAGCCTGGCACACGTCGGTGTGCTCAGCCTGTGTCCCTCACACGGCCATGACACCCCCTTTCGTGGCCCGTGTGCAAAAACCTTGACACATTCTATTCCTGACGTCATCACTCACATGGCCATGGCACATGCCCGTGTCTTGGCTGTGTCTTCCACAAGGTTGAGACACACGGGCGTGTCTCATGCCCATGTTGAATACTGATGGGCATTTAATTTATCCACCTAAGATGCAGGGGACGCACGGCCTGATCACACGCCCGTGGGCAGACCGTGTGCCACACACAGTCTAGATATACACCCTTGTATCTACCCGTGTTGACAAAAATAGGCTATCTACCAAGCCTCTTTGCCACCCTGAAACAAGAGCAAATGCATACTCAAACATACTAAGACTCCGACTCTCAACTAATAGCCATAGTTTGGCATCCACACAACTTAATATGACCAATCTAACCAACAATCATACAACTATCCTAACCAATCTCACCAAACCAATTCAATCAATTACTCATGCCAAATTCTCATTCTCGAAACATTATCAATTGCTTTTGCTAACCAATGGTAAATATTAGCCAACAAGTTTGGCCTTATACAAAATAAAGTATTTCAAATTCAAGCCAACACATTTGGCTCTCAAAATAATATGTCACAAACTAAGTCTAGTTTCTATACATGCCATTTCTCAAAACACTTAAATCTAACTATACCAAGTGATCAAGCAGATAATGTGAGCGAAACCTCCGATGTCCGATGATCCACGAGCTAGCCAGGAAACACTATAGGAAAATGGAAAAGAGAGGAGTAAGCATAAAGCTTAGTAAGTCTATCTGCAAACATTTGATACCATAATCATGCATTAGACATATAAAAAGTAGCTCAACTATATCGATACTGCCAAAACATAAGTTCACTTACTCATCCCACATCTTACCCTATATCCTCAATAATATTTTACGCACAAAGCTCATCTTATTAACACATGCATTCCTCACACTTATCTATCACCACAACACTCATAAGTTTCATTTTAGTGGTTCCACAATATTTACATCCATGCAATAAAACTTACAAGTTAAATTTGCACATATCCTTTCATAGTAACGTTAATAATAGTAAGGTGGACTTGCACTTAGTCCACCATCATCAATGATTTTACGGTGGTATCGCACATAACCGACCTTTATCAATAATTTATGGTGGTTTCACGCATAGCCCACCTTTGTCAATAATTTACGGTGGTATCACACTTAGCCCACCTTTATCTATGTTTTTAGGTAATAACGCACTTAGCTCACTAATTTCAACTATCATATGGTGGTTTCGTACATAGCCCACCATTTTCTCTATTTTAAGAACTTTTACCCGTATTCTCAATTCTCACATTTTCTTCCAATGATAACAACATTCAACCACATATCATAATAGACAATTATGAACAAAAGCATTAATAAAAGAGGTATCATTTACATATAAACTTACCTCAGTATACAAAAAGGTGGTAACTCGATCGATCTCAATCTATGAGTTTGGCCTTCCCCCGGTCTAAGTTCTGGTCTCGTAGTTCTTGATTTATAACAATAAAAATTCACTAATTAAATCACCAGTTTAATCTAACTAGTCAAAAATCACAGATTTGGCAAAATGACCATTTTGCCCCTAGGCCTTGGTAAAATGATCATTTTACCCCTAGGCTCGGAAATTGTTTCTTATCAAATTTCCTTATTCACCAAGCCTAACCAAACTCTTTTCACTCTTGTGGAAACACAAAATTCCTATTATTTCACACAAACAACATCAACTTAACAACTTTACAAACTAATCTATTTTACGTGTTTTTTTCCCCTAAACACCCTTTTACAAAAGTTGTTTATTTGACAACTAGAATTCATATTCTTCCATAAAAAACCAACAAACAACATTTGTACCTTCATGGCAACATTCTAAAATTTCAATCATTTTGCAAATTAGTCCCCTCAATAGGTAGCCCATGTTACAAGGGTTTCAAAAGTACAAAAATAATTAAGAAAAATCATCAAAATCACTTAATTATGAGAGCTTGAAGTTGTTAGAAAATTTAAGCTCCTAAAACCCCAACAATGGCTGATAAAACCGGTGAATCTAGAGAAGAAAATGAAGAAAAGACACTAGCTAGGAAATTAGGCCATTATTTTATCAAGTAGTCACCTAAACCACCTACCCTTTTGACTTTTCCAAGACTATTCTTCCCTATGGATGACCATGCATTTCATGAGGGGGCTATTTTCCCTTTAAAGGTCCTTAATTTTAGTTTCATGGCTAATTAACACCATTTGCTAATAAAATTAAACTTTTACCCTTTGTGCGATTTAGTCCTTTTTTCGAAATTTAGTCTTCAATCGTGTAGATTAATACGCCAAAATTTTCATATGCTCATATAAAAATATTATAACATATAATTTAATGTTGAAATAATTTTCTCTAATCTCGGGTAAGTGATTCCAAAATCACTATTCTGACTAAGCCCAATTTTGAGCTGTTACAGACCGTGTGTTTCATTCATATTTGGATCAATTCGTGGTTGTTTTCGTATATGACATCTTGGAATATTATGGTTTTGAGGAAGATCACAACGAACACATAAGGTTTGTTTTACAGATTCTTTGAGATAAGCAGTTGTATGCGAAGTTAAGTAAGGGTGAATTTTGGCTTAAGGAAGTAGCGTTCTTAGGTCATGTTGTATTGGCATAAGGGATTCAAGTGGATCCCAATAAGATAGAGGTGATTTTGGAATAGAAGCTGCCTAGAAGTGTTACTGAAGTTAGGAGTTTCTTGGGTTTAGCTGGTTACCACCGAAGGTTCGTTGAAGGGTTTTCTCTCATTGCAGCACCTTTAACGAAACTCCTTTAGAAAAGCGTGGTGTTTGAATGGACTAATGAAAGGCAAAAGAGTTTTTATCGTCTTAAGGTAATTTTGACTAAGGCACTAGTATTAGCTCAACCAGAAACTGGGAAAGATTTGTGGTTTATAGTGATGGTTCATATTCGAGACTTGGTTGCATTTTGATACAATAGGGTAAAGTTATGGCTTATGCTTCAGGGTAGTTGAAGACGCACGAATGAAGCTATCCTACTCTTGATTTAGAGTTAGCTCCTGTGGTGTTTGCACTTAAGATTTTGTGACATTATCTTTATGGAGAGAAGTGTGTTATTTACACTGATCATAGGAGCCTTAAGTACCTCTTCACCCAAAAGGAGTTGAATTTAAGGCAAAGACTTTGGATTGAGTTGTTAAAGGATTATGATTGTGTAATAGAGTATCACCCTAGCAAGGAGAATGTAACACCCTTAACCCGTATCCGTCGCCGGAAAGGGCTACGAGGCATTACAATACTAAAGACAACATTTAAATAGCACACATAAACATGTACGAGTCTTTTTTAAAAAAAATGCAGATTCCAACAAATAAATTTACTCAATTCCATTTCTAAAGTATTGTTACTCGTATAACAAACATATCACAAATACATATGATTTCCAAACAAAAGTATCTCCAATACCATGTTCAATATAAATAAACAATAGAAAATCTTGACTTTATAAAAAAATGGATCAAGACAAAAATCATCATTTAATACATGTATATGTTCATGCTTAGTAACTAAGTCTCATACTACATGATCATCTTATAACATAAAATAACTATTCATTTGGTAAAGTCTACTTGTTTAATCGAAAATTTGACATGTCTAACTATTTTATTTTCAACCTCTAATCCATATTGTAAATGCACATATGAATATTTAACCCGAGTAGGGTTTTTAAAAAATAAAACAAATTTCAACTCAAATCTCATTATATATATAAAATATCACCTACGCATGAATAACTAGATGCTTCATAGTCTATCTAACCTTATTCACATAGTGTGACTATTCATTTGGTCAAATAACAATCACTTAGCCGTATAGATATCTTTATGCCACCAATTTCACTTTCCTTTTATTTCTTCACCTTAATAATTAAAGTTTCACCTATAGAACATATGACCATCTACTACCATTATCAATATTCATCAAGACTGAATCATTCAAGAGTATAAACATACAAATAATTTTGCACTTTATGAAATACGAAACACTACTAGTCTAACATAACCACATACCAATATTTCACATAACTATTAAACCAGCCATTTTCGCATGGCATTTTAATATATACATAATTCAAAAATACAAAAGTTAACCTAGTCTAACCTATACATGCCATAGGTTGGGTTTAAAAAGTTACTACCGAAACAAAAGATAGTGTAAGATGATTTCTGCTGATCCCCAAGCTTGTAGCCAACTTCGAACGTCTATAAAACAAAAATAATAAACACTCAAAGTAAGCTAATTAGCTTAGTAAGTCTTAAGTAATTTAAACATTTAACTCATAATAAATCTCTTTTATTTAATAGTTTTAACAACCAAATCCACTTATGCATATATGTTTCCATATATCCATAAACTTTTAATCCATATATATAAATAACATATACTTTCACTAAGCAACTTCATCTTGGCCAAATATACACATTTACATTATCATTACAACTTCAATTCTTATAACCAAATTGTTTTATACATTGAATTCACATGTGCAAATTATAAACATAATTTCACCACTCTACTTTAGCATTCCTTTCATGAACATTTATAACTCCGAACATATATATATTATATCAACTTCACATATTCTTTCTTATCACACATCACACATCAATAAATCAATTCATTTTATTTTCAAATAGATAATTAACTAATGTGTACCTGAGCAACTTAATTCGTTTAACGAATTCAAATACTACATCAGCACAAGGTCTCATTGGCTTAAACTTTTATTAATTCACCAGCGGTTAGCTTGCTAGGTATAAACCCGAATTCATCACCAGCACAAAGCCTGCTAGACTTTTAAGTCTGATATTCATTCACCGGCATTACACCTATTAGGCTCGAAGCCTGACAATAATCACCAGCGTAAAGCTTGCTAGGTCAAAGGCCCGAATAACGCAGTACAATAACCAAACCACAAAGTTTCATATACTTTTAAGCATATACTTCTAATTTTCACATAGCATAAGCACATCTTAAAAGTGTAGCATCATTCGAACATAGCACATAACAAACATCGAATTTCATTTCACAACTTGCCATTCGGCCTTAACACATACCAAAATGACATTTCCATTACAAAACTTTTTTGCCATTCGGCCATACAACATATTAAATTTTGACTTCCATTTCAAACTCACATTTGACCATAAAACATTACATGTATTTTTTTTCCATCTCACCCATATATTCATCTATGTACATACATACAAAGAACATCAAATTTTCAAGATATAACACTTGTTCAATTACTTAAAACTTACCTCGAATGATGTCAAATGATTACGAATCGGCTATTCTACTAGTTTTGTTTTTCCCCTATCCAAAATCGGCTCCCTTTGTTCTTGAGCTAAATAAAATAGATTAAACTTATTCAAATCACATAGCACAAGATTTCAAAATTTATAAAATAATCTCTTATCAAATTTAAATCTTACAAATTGCTCCAATAACACAAACCATCAACCAATTCATTTCTTTCTATTAATACACTAAAGCCGAATGCTTATGAAGTTTATCCAAATCTCTACATTTCATAATTTTAGCTATTTATCCCTCAATTTCTCTATTTTAACAATTTAGCCTTAAGCTCCAATTCACATACAAATTATAACATAAAAAAACATTTTAGAAGCTCTTAAATCTTAAATTTTTAACATAGAACATCAATCTCATAACTTTCTAAACCATGGCCGAATACCATTTAGGCATTAAAGCCACATTTACCAAAATTACCAAGCTCATAACTCATCTTACAGATTAAAATAAATAAATAAATAAAACACCAAAATCTCATGCATATCTTCCATGGCCGAATGAGTATTTAGCCATAATTTTAAAAATTAACACTTGGGCTATGTAAATAACTTAATAACTAACTCAAAAACACAAAATTTAAAGAAAATTAAGTTGAAATCATACCTTCATAGCTTGAGCAAATGGACCGAATGCTCAACTCTTTTTTTTTTCTTTTCTCCTTAATCTATTTCTATATTTACAAGGAATGAATGCATGTTTCCTTTATTTTATTATTAACATTCTTTATCATATTCTAAATTAACTCTTTGTTGTTTTACTTATTTAACCCCACCATTATAAAATGTACTCATATAACTTATGGACACATTCTGCCATTACAAAAGAAAAGGGATTATTTGCAACATAGATACTCCATAATAAAAGAACAACTACAGTCTTATGTACAAGTAGAGTTTCAGAGTTTTGTACTCATATATTTTATGCTGAGATAGTATTTCAAAGGTTTTTATTACAGAATGTCTTATGTACAAGTAGAGTTTTAGAGTTTTATTTTCACAAAATCGTTGCCTAGCTACAATCTTAGTTTTTCTAGGGTTTAGTTTCCCTATAGTCTAAGTCTCTATAGTTTTCAGTACTACCCTATCTACAGTATCATAGCAGGGTCTCAGTTCTATCTACAGAATTGTCTTAGTACAGTACAATATATGAAGAAGAAATACTTACAGACTTGGTACCGGGGATTCAGTGTGCCACTTCTTCAAATACCAGATTTCAGAAAGCCCTATTTTAACAAAACTTTTAAAAAAACCTTTTAATGAATGTATTTGAAAATAAAATAAGTTCAATTAGCGTTTTCTAAATTTTTCAGAACCCGATTTCCAAAATACCCTTCTTGGGCCTAAATTTTAAGAATTTTCGAAAACATTTTTGGACCCGATCCACAGCCGAGTTGTTATAGCCGGGCTCTAATACCACTAAATGTAACACCCATAAACCTAGCTCAGACGTTACGGCCAAGTCTGGTGTGTCACATCATCTACAACTAACCATGTTGCCTAGTTACTAATATTAGGGTGAGCTTTGCAAAACTGATATTAGAGTTTTAAGAAAAATTCCCGTTTTATTAGGTGAACATTCTATCCACTACTAGTTATTAGGAGATTTATTATAAAAATTTACCTTGTTACTCAATTGTATCGTGTGACTGGTTTTGAAAACGTTTGACTAATTTGAAGAAAAACTCGTGCAGCTATATTCAAAATAATTAAAGTAACGTAAGAATAAATAATTTAAAAAGCCAAAATAAAAATAATTACGATTAAATAAAATAATGGAGAAATTAACTTAAAACCAGAAATGCAGTCTTCGTGGCCACTCTGAATCCCTCCCAACTCCAAGTCCACTGTCTAGGGCTCACCTACAAGGATGAAAGAGAAGAGGGTGAGTTTGGAAAACTCAATGTGCAAAGAAGCCCATCCAAAGCCGAAATCAGCTCAAGCCCACTAGGCCTAAGCCCTAACCAGTCATAGTAGTAACTGGGCCAAAGCCCTATTCAGATAGCAGTAAACTGGGCCTTAGCCCTTTTTTAGATATTAATACGGCCCATAGGCTCAATTCAGTAGCAGAACAATAATATCGATGCATGAATGCAAAACCCATATAAGTATGTGGGGAAGCTACTCAACCCACCCAACCGCTACTCTCCACCCGTACCAGCCAAACTCTCCATGTGGGGAAAACTACTCAACCCACCCAACCGCTACTCTCCACGGTGGTAGCATAGCTGCATAATCAGATAGTGTGGCTGAGCCACCAGAACAGTAAACTAGGGCAAAGCCCCTTTTTTCAGTAAACTGAGGGAAAGCCTCTTTTTAGTACTTCCTCCATCAAATAATCCTAGTCCCATGCAACAGATAATCATGTCATGACATACAGTGAACAAAAATAGTAAAACATGCATTTCAGTCAAATTTAGCCCTAGGGGTATAACGGTCATTTGCACCTAGGGGTAAAATAGTAATTTCTACCCATAAGGGGTATTTTAGTAATTATGCTAGTTTCTAGGGTTTCATGCATGTTTTAATCAGTAATAGTCTAACTTTTATCTCAGTATTTTATTTAGTACATTTTAGCAGATTATAGTCATCGGGCCCTAAAACCCCTAATGGGCCCTACAGTGCCAATTAGCTAATTTAGCCCATCTAGTACAAATTTTATGATCAATTTACCAGTTTTAGCAGTTTTAGACCTACAGTCTACCAATACGCATTTATTGCCTATTTTTACCCATATGGGCCCGTAAGACTGTTAGGCCCAGTTTCAGCCCATCAAGGCCCAATTTACCGAAGTGCACGAAATTGTACATTCAACTAACTTACCACTCACGATTACAGATCCAATGATTCCCAAATGAATTATGAGTGTTCGCACACTTGTAAGCCCATAAAATGCCAGAATTTCGGTAATTCAGCTTTTCGAGTTTTACCGATTTAGACTATAGAATGGTGTTCATTTACACTCTTGATTTGCGATGATTGCTAACGAGATCTCCCACGATATCCTACAATCAATTACTAGACACATAAGATCCAAAATACAATGACAATCTCTATAATTCTGCTTACTATAATCGGCCATCACCACCTAAGGCCCTTGAGATCTTACCTTTGCCGAAACTAGTGACTAGATCTAGATCTAGTCGTTCCAAAGGTCCAAGCCTCTTATGCTCCTTGCTAGATCGCCCCTTCCACAACAAGTACACATAAAACCAATTAAAAGAACTGTCTTTACCTATCATCACATTCGACAGCCTCCTTAAAGAGTTTAGGGATTTCAGCTGTTCTTAAATTCGAAGGTAACGAGTAGATCTGAGATGTCGAGTACTTACCACAGGTTTTCCTTAATCAAAGCTATTCTTGTACTCAGATCTGATGCAGATCTAGCCCCTAAAAACTAGCAAAATTTGAATCTTAGAGATCTAAGGATTCGGCTATATATCCCTAAAAACTATGGTGTTTTCGGCTTTTTAAGTGGTGAAAGAAGATATGATTTGAGGCTATGGTTGGAGGGCTATTTGTCGATAGAGCCTAAGGGTTTGGAGAGTATGAAATTTGGCTACAAGTGAGGAAAAACAAAAGGGGTTCGGCTATAGGCAAATCGGCACAAGAAGCAACCTTTTGGGATTTCAGCTTTTAGTAGTTGATGAGTTTGAGAAGAAAAGAGTGATAATTTCGGTTTCTGAAGGGAACAAAATGAAAGATGAGGGAGGAGGAGAGGTGATTTCGGCTAGAGAGGAAAAGAAAAAGAAAGAATGGAAGAGAGGAGAAGAGAAGGAAGAATTCGGCACTTAGGAGATCTAACTTTGCGTTTTCGGCTTTTTGCAACACTGAGAAGAGAATAGAATGAAAGTGAAGGCTTTAAGTGGCTAACGCTAATTTGACAAGACAAAAAGAAAATAAAGCTTGCCCTAATGGCCATTCAAACCAATGGCCCAATCCCCCTAAGGCCCTAGCCAAATGCTACTTAAGCTCTATCACATGCCCAGCACTTGCACAAAAATAAAAGTACCATCTGCTTACCTTGCGACTTGAACTCTGGCCCTTAAACTCAGTCCACACGCCACTTTTTTAGGAACTTAGTGGCACCACCTTGCCATCTTAACAAGGCCCTCTTTGTGTCTCAACTTACTTTTTCTTAGAAGCCAACTTAACCAAGACCCTTTCACTTAAAAATCAAAGTTGATATTTCTACTGGGTTTTAACTTAGGCTTGGGCCTCCTAAAGGCCCACTAACACATTTAAACACAATTTTAGTATCCAAAACACCAAAATTTCAAAATTTCACCAAAATCACAAAAACCCAAAAAATCTCAAAAATCAGGACGTCATCTAAATTACTCAGGCTGTCTTCCATCTGAACCCAGACTCAAAGCCCAATTCTTCTAGGCCCAAATTTAGGGTGTTACACTGTATGCTATGTATCCCAAAAGTGGAAAGATGTATCATGATCTTAGGGAATTTTATTGGTGGTCGGGTTTAAAGCGTGATGTTATGGGTTTTGTGACTTGATTTTTGGTTTGTCAACAGGTGGAGGTTGAAGACTAGTTTCCTTTGGGTTTGTTGCAACCTATTGCAATTCCTAAATGGAAGTGGGAAAGGATTACTATGGATTTTGTTTCAGGTTTACCATTGACCCCTTCGAGGAAAGATTCAGTACGGGTTATAGTTGATCAGTTTTCAAAAAGTGCACATTTCTTACCCGTACAAACCAATTATTCTTTGTAGAAGTTAGCGGAGTTGTATATTACTAAGATTGTTCGTCTTCGTGGGATTACAATTTCGATTATTTCTGATAGGGATCCAAGGTTTACTTCAAGGATTTGGAAAAGTTTGCAAGAACCTTTAGGCTCAAAGCTTACTTTCAGTGTAACACCCCATACCTAGCCTAGAAGTTAGGCCCAAGTCTGGCGTGCCACATTGAAGTGTTTTTCAAAAACCATGTTTTCAACAAAACCCTTCTTAAAGAAACTTGTTGCAAACTAAAACTTGTGTTTGTTTATTTTCAAAATGTGGTCAAGTAAAAGTTAATCCCCTTTAAAAACATTATTACCTTTAAAATCTTCTTTGTTGCGAAAGCTTAATTTAGTTAGTTGCAGAAGGCGTAGTGTTCGAAAACAGTTAACATTTTGGAAAACCACGATTTGCCTCTAGCAGATATAATTCAAAGTAAATAAAAACCTTAAAATAAAAATCCAAAAATTATGAAAGGCCTTATTACAAACCAAACCCAAAATAAAGTACTTGAGAGTAAATAATCGAAACAGAAAACATAATCAGTGTATGGCCTTCTCCGAGTCCCTCGTAGCTCTGATCCGTCTAAGGTTGGGGATTACCTGAAAGGTTAATAAACGGGGTGAGTTTACGAAAACTCAGTGTGTAATCCCCTACTACAAATACGAACAGTCAGTCATGTAAAAGAATTAAAAAGTTTGCCCTACCACAGTTCCAGTATCAATTGGGCCTTAGCCCACTATAACGGACTGCACCAGATGGGCCTTAGCCCATTACAGAATCAGAAAACATTATCAGAACTAGAATTAAAATGAGAATCAGAATCAGAATCAGAATCAGTATCAATTAATAGAATCAGAATCAAAATCAGAACCGGAATCAGAATCAGTATCAATTAACAAAATCAGAATCAGAATCAGAATCGGAATCAGAATCAGTATCAATTAACAGAATCAGAATGTGAATGCAATCCCAACCTAGTCCAGCCATCACACAACCCGTAGCAACCAACACACCATGTGAGGAATAACTCAACCCACCCAACCCACACACCAATGGGTAACAAAGTTGCCAATAACAGAATATCGTGGCAGAGCCACCAGAATCAGATAACGTGGCAAAGCCACTTAACAGAATACGTGGCACAAAGCCATCGGTAACGTGTCTATAATTGGCACAAAGCCTTCGGTAATGGCACAAAGCCCATAATAACGGCACGAAGCCCACAATATCGATATGAAGCCTAAAATAACGGCACACAGCCTTCGATAATGGCACAAGCCCATAATAACGACACGAAGCCCACAATATCAACACGAAGCCCATAATAACGGCACACAGCCTTCGGTAACATGATCAGCACTCAGCCATCGATCGATCCACAGTTGTCTCAGGTAACCCGTGCGACCTTATCAAATCAGTACGAATATACGGCTCTTAAGCCTTCGGTGGATCCACAGTCGTCAAGCAACCATGCGATCCTAACAGATCAGATCTTCCTCCATACAAAATCCCAACCCATGCAACATGTTATGTATGCAGAATGTCATGCCCATATTTGAATCAAACAATCACAGTCAAGTCATTCATATCACCAACATATATTCACAATCAAATCCGTCAAACACACAGTCCAAGTCAGTCACTTGCCCACAAGGGCAAAACAGTCATTTAACACCCTGGGGACAAAATGGTAATTTTACCCCATAGGGGTATCTCAGTAATTCTACCCCATAGGGGTATCTCAGTAATTCTACCCTATAGGGGTATTTCGGTAATTCTACCCTACAGGGGTATTTCGATAATTCTACCCTACAGGGGTATTTCGGTAATTCTACCCTACAGGGGTATTTCGGTAATTCTACCCTACAGGGGTATTTCGGTAATTTTACCCTATAGGGGTATTTCGGTAATTCTACCCTACAGGGGTATTTCGATAATTCTACCCTACAGGGGTATTTCGGTAATTCTACCCTACAGGGGTATTTCGACAATTCTACCCTACAGGGGTATTTCGGTAATTCTACCCTACAGGGGTATTTTGGTAATTCTACCCTACAGGGGTATTTTAATAATTTTGCAAATTAAGGGTAAAACGGTAATTTTACAAATCAGGAGTAAAATGATAATTTTACAAATTAAGGGTAAAATGATAATTTTACAAATCAGGGGTAAAACAGTAATTTTACAAATTAGGGGTAAAATGATAATTTTACAAATTAGGGGTAAAACGATAATTTTGCAAATTAGGGGTAAAACGGTACTTTTACAAATCGAGGGTATTTCTATAATTTCACAAACTGGGGGTATTTTTGTAATTTTACAAATCGAGGGTATTTCTATAATTTTACAAATCAAGGGTAATTTGGTAATTTTATAAATCGAGGGTATTTTTGTAATTTTGTAAACCAAGGATATTTCAATAATTTTGTAAACTAAGGGTATTTCAGTAATTTTGTAAATCAAAGGTATTTTAGAAATTTTGTAAATCGAGGGTAAAACGATAATTCTGTAAATTGGGGTACTTTGGTAATTTTACAAGTCGAGGGTATTTCAGTAATTTGGTAAACTAAAGTATCCTAAACAGAGATAACAATGCGAATGGGCCTAGGGCCCATTCTCAGCCCAAATGGGCCCACACGCTCGTGTGGCCCTTTTAGCCCAAATCTAGCCACAGATATGAGATTCACCTAATCTAGTCGAATATTTACTACACAATCAAGCAACTTATCCAATTGAGCCTGTGGGCCCATTGGGCCCAAATGGCCCTTTTCGGCCCATCACGGCCCGGAGTAGCCGTCCTACTGCTAGAGTAGTTAGAAATACACACCTGATAGGAGACTGGAGTTCATCCGCGCTCCGAGCACTTTTAGCCAACGCCCAACCCAAACGAGCCCGCCATAAAGCAAAAGGGATCAGCCAAGAAAGGTACCTTTACTCTCCTCATGGTTCTCCCTATTTAAAGCCAGCTTTGCATCCATCTCAACATAACATATTTTCCATGTAACTCACCATTTCAAAGTCTTTCATACATACAAGTCTTGGTTCATATGGAACACTTACCTTATCCTTGTAAATTCATGCCCATTAAACTGAATAGAGTATCACTGGATACAAGGGATAGCTCACACGAAGTGTGCTAAACAAATAATCGTAGTTTGCCAATTCCTCTAAATGTAACACCCCAAACCCAGCCTGGACGTTATGGTCGAATCTGGCGATGTGACATTGGAGTGTCTTTTTGAAAACTCGTTCTTGTTGATAAAAAATCATTTGAAGGTTAAAGCCTCTTTGTTAATTATAAAATCAACTCGTTTGAGGTGGTTTTTGAAAACATGATTTTGTTTGAAAACCTGCTTCGTGTTAAAACTTTATTACGACTTAATAAAAATTTGTTAATCTAATTCAAATGTTGTTGCACTTTAAAATTAATGTTTGTTACGGAAGCTTAAAATAAGAATTGTGTTGCGAAAAAGTGATGCTTTGAAAACAGTTACTATTTTGGAAAACCGCGTTCTACTTCTAGCAGATATAAATTATGATAAATAAAAACCTAAATTAAAAACTAAATGTAACACCCCAAACTCGGCCTAGAAGTCAGGCCCGAATCCGGCACGTTATATTGAAGTGTTTTTTGAAAACCAAGTTTTCATTAAAAACCCTTCTTGTTTTAAATTTATGTAAAACCTTAGTTTGAATTTGATCAATTTCCAAAGATTATTCCCTATTAAAGACATTATCAATTACAAAATCTTAATCGTTGCGGGGGCTTAATTTAAAACAGATGTTATTTTGGAAAAACTTGTTTTTACCACTAGCAATTATAAAATCACAATAAAATCTCAAATTTAAAAATAATCTAGAAGTTATAAAAGCCTTGTTACAACCCAATAAAAATAATTTAAAATAAGGTAAATAATTAAAACTACTGATCATTAAAACAAGTTATAGTGTAGCCACCTTCGAGTCCCCTTCATCGTCGAGCCGCCTACCGAGGGTCACCTTAAAAAAATTAAAAAGAGGGAGTGAGTTTACGAAAACTCAGTGTGTACGTCCTTCGATAGACACATAACATGCATTAAACAATTTAGGCCTAGGCCCTATTCAATAATGGTGGCCTTTAGGCCTTAGCCCATAGTGGCCTCAGTTGGGCCTGAGCCCATATCTCAACATACAATGGCCTTAGGCCTTAACCAAAATCACGACAATATCAATATGATTATGCAATGTGCAATTTCCCATAACCAACCCTGTACACCCCCTTCCAACCCTACACTTTTGTGGGGAGATACTCAACCCACCCATCTTTATACACCCGGTGTGGCACTGGTTGTGGCACCACTTATCGTTGCAACATAGCTGCTTATATTCGGTGTAGCACCGGTTACGGTGCTACTTATCGGTGCAGCATAGCTGCTAGGTGGCTAAAAAGCCTGCGATGGATCCACAGTCATCAAGTGACCGTGCAACTCTTATATACACTTCTTCCAATCATAATCCCGGCCCATATGCAATGTAATAGCACATGAATGCAACAGATAACATAAAGCATGCATAAGTCATATTCATGGCACATAGGGGTATTTTGGTAATTTTCCAACTAAGGGTTTTTCTGTAATTTTGTAGGTCATGGGTATCTCAGTGATTTTGCCCTACAGAGGTATTTCAGTAGTTCTACCCTGCAGAGATATTTCAGTAATTCTACCCTATAGGGTTATTTCAGTAATTCTACCCTATAGGGGTATTTCAATAATTTCTTAACACCATGGGTCTAATTACGTACCTGGTCCCGTCAACAAGTCCCCGTTGGCTAAAAGTGAATAGATACTATGCACCAGGTAGGATTCCAGAGAAGAGGAGGTGAGTCATTAAGACCACTTAAGTACCAAGCTCTCTCTAGATCCAATCCTAGACATGCATATACCCATTGCCACACTTCAACCATATGACTTGTCCACAGTTACACTTAATTAGTTAATTAAGTTTTATGTCTGCTTAAACAATTATTAGATACTAGGCCCAAAAGTCCATTACATAACCCTAACGAGTCCACATACATTCATATAGCCCATCAAACCCAATCACATTTATACGGCCCACCAGACCCAAATCTATTCCAAGCCATTCAACCAACTTAAACAACTTGTCACTTATTACTAATCCACCAATTTTGCTTACTTGGGCCCATGAGCCCGTCAGGCACATTTGGCCCATTCTGGCCTAGTTGGCCAAAACGTGACCCAAATCCATGAGATCGCTCATTGGGCCTCTGGTGTCGTATCGATTACCCTCTTACGAGTGTTCGTACACTCGCAAGACTACTATAGCCAAACTTTTAGCTTTTCAGCATTTAAACTTTTCGGCATTTCGGGATTTGCCGATCTATTATATGTGTGCAGTGCGTGTACACACCTGATAGAAAAATGCACTACGATCTCCTTAGCCATGAACCTACAGTCAATATCACTCTTCAATTAATCATATGCTTAACAAATATCTTTACCAAAAACCAAAATCTTACCATTAGCCTTACCTTGTGCGTCAAACCTTAATAGCCCTTTCTTAATCACTAACCGCGATTATTTTTTCCTAGATCTACATCAACTTAACCATTAAAGACTGAATAATAGGTGACTCGCATCCACATGAGTCACCTTTTTTACTTATGACCATTCAGCCAACCTCCAAACTAAAGGAAGATTACTTACCCAAAACTCGAAACGCAATGAGTGATTTGGCAAAGACTTGGAGGAAGAGATTCGATCCCTCAATTAAGAAGAAAGAGAGAAGAAATCGATTTTGGTACTTAGAAATAAAAACAGAGGTGGTGACGGAACAACAGGGAATTTGGTCACACAGAAAAGGAAAGTGTTCGGCACAAAATAAGAAAGAAAATCACTATTTGGTTTAGCACCCAATCAGCCAAGGTTAAAGAACAAGGAAAAAGAATGATGAAGCAAAAGGGAAAATTGAGAGGAGAAGGTTTCAGCAAAGTCAATAAAGGAAGGAAGAATTCGGTACTTACTGCAGGGAGAATAAGGGATTTCAGCTTTAAAAAAACAACAAAGTAAGTCACGAAAGAAAAAGAGAAATCAAATATTTATCTAGATGCATAGAGGAAAACCAAAACCCAAGAGGAGAAAAATGCCGAAAAATGCCACGTGAATTCGACATTTCACTATTATAGCCGAAATTACCTACCACACTTACCTATTCGGCTCCATCACTACCCACACACCTCATCTCCTAACCTTTCTCCACGATAAGCTCCTAAATCCCTTCCTTGAATTTCTCTTCTGATCACTTCCTTTAGAGTTCCACTCCAACACCACTACTAGCCATCCAAAGTGTAAAAATAAATCCCCAACATTACCATGCCTGCACTCGAACCCAAGATCCCCTTGCCAGCTAATGACGCCACCTCCCTGCTCCCTAAGTTGCGCCACTTAGCCACTACACCACAACCTCACTTGTATCTTATTTCTTCTCCATTTATTTAAATGTCATAACTTCTAGGGTCAGGGTTCCCTAAAGGCTGAAAAACAAAATTTTTCCTATCCTAAAATTCGAACTCAGGACTTCATAGAGACCCCTAAATACTTCAAAATCACTAGCCCAACCATTCTAACATGCAATTTGTGTTGTTATCATACTCTTAAAAATTTTAAACGCACCCACTCCTGAGGCCCAATTCTTCTAGGCCCAAAATCATCAGGGTGTTACACTAATAAATCAGAGAGGCCTTATTACATAAAAATACCCAAACTTAAGTTATTGAAAATAAAAATCGAAAGTGAAGCAGATACACATTTATGGCCACCCTCGAGTCTCTCGCAGCACCGATCCATCTAACGCTGGGGATTACCTACACAGTTAAAAGCATGGTGAGTTTATGAAAACTCAGTGTGTAATCCCCTAATATAAAAATAGTCAGTCAAATATATAGAATACTTAGGCATACTCGGCATGAGCCATTTTTAATAATAATTTAGTGTGGGCCTAGCCCAAAACAGTAACAATGTGGCCTTAGCCCATTACAGTAACAATGTGGGCCTTAGCCCAAATGTAGTATTAGTATCGTGCAAAAATGCAACCCATCCCAAACCAGCTAACACACCAATATCACAACAAAGCTGCCATAATTATACCTGGCTTACAGCCATCAGTAGGTCCACAATCGTCTTGTATGACCCATGCGACCTTGCCAGCATAGATCCACAGTTGTTTTTGTGACCCATGCGATCTTGCCAATATAGGTCCACAGTCATCTTGTGCGACCTATGCAACCCTACCAGTATGGATCCACAGTCGTCTTGTGCGACCCGTGAGACCCTACCGGTATAGTACTTCCTCCATAACAGTATCTCAACCCTATGCAATGTGTCATGTCATATCATCATACATGAATGCAAAATGTTATGCTCAGAAAGAACAGGCAAGTCATAGCACAAATCAATTACACATAACATAAGGGCATAACAATTATTTTACCCTACAAGGATATAACAGTTATTTTACCCTTCAGGGGTAATTCTGTCATTTTACCCTTTAGGGTAATTTGGTCATTTTACCATTCGAGGGTGTTACGATCATTTTGCCCTACAGGGGTATTATAGTCATTTTACCCTACGAGGATAATTCATTCATTTTACCCTTTAAGGGTAATTCGATCATTTTACCCTTCGGGGGTAATTCGGTCATTTCTATCGGATAAGGGTGTAAACCTACTTACCGACCTAACGAAAAGTCTACGGTCGTCCCGTGCACCCTAAATAATCATAACAGTGCAATTGGGCCTAAGGCCCAATATGCGGCCCAGGTGGGCCCACGCACTCGTATGGCCCAACTGGCCCAGAATCAACCAAGGTCATGCAACTATATAATCTAGTCCAATATTTACCACAAAACGTAAAATTTTATCCATGTGGGACCCACAAGCCCATTGGGCCCGTACGACCCATCGAGGCCCAAAATGGCCTAAGTCCATGAGAACTCTCATGACAGCCTCCACAGTCTTAAGCCTCTGATTAGTGGGCTCGATTCACCACACGAGCGATCGCACACTCGTGTGCCCTCAAATGTCGTACTTTTGGCTTTTTGGCTTTTGCCGATCTACAGTCGAGAGTGGTGTGATAACACACCTTCCGGCTCTTTCGTCGATTAACAGTTACAGGGTATTATTACACACCTGTTTGCAAAAACTTGCGCATGCCTTCTAGCACCAACCTATAATCATCCACAACACACAATCAATCTTTCAATTGCTAGGGTTTAAAAGCCCTCGAACCAAATCGGTAATAATCACTACAAACATTGACTGAATAATATGTGATTTAATCCTTTTAGGTCAATAACTAAAAGAATCGTACGTCTTTTGCTGACTTACTATATAACTACAGATCTCATCAGAATGGATCAACTATATATGTGTCTTAAATCCACAGTTATCTACCTTCCAAAAATATATGAGTACTAGCCTACCTAGAAGCAAGGTAATAATTTACCTTATTCAATTAAAGAGAGAAAGGGGTTAAGTTGCTTTAAGGCCTCTTGCTCTCCTCTACTCATCGAGGAACCTAACAACCCAACAAATACATAACATGGGGAAAGGATCACACTCGACAACCAAAGCATAAGAAGAAGGGTATTCAGCTTTAAGGAACAAATTAAGAAAGATCAGTTGCATGAAAGAGCAAGAAATAATAACACCTACCTTTGTTCGGATCACTTGTAGAACCGAAACAGAGAGCAGAGATTCGGCCAAAGTATCACTAATTGAGAAAGTTAGAAGAAAAGAAGGATCAGCTAGCCAAAAGGGAAAGAATCGATTCAAAAAGGGAAGAAATGAAAGAAATGTAATTAGAGAGGGAGAGTGAATTCGGCTACCACCAAAGTTGACAAGAAAGAGATTCGGCTAGGAGAAACCAAAAAGAAAAGCAGAAAAAGATAAACAAGATCTTCGGTCAAGGGTAAAGGTAGAAGATTAAAAACCCCAAGAAGAACATAGATTACTGAGACAAAAATAAGGGAATTCGGCACACTAGCTGAACCATTGGCAAAACAATAGAAACAAAAATTAAAAGAAAAAGTGCATGAATGATCACTTGCAATTTCGGCACTCGAGAGAGAAAAAAAGGAATTAGGAGTCCTCGTAATTAAAAAGTACCAAAACTGACAGAAACGAGAGAAAAACACCTTTAGCCAAATTTTCTAGGCTCCACAATTACCAATTCGGCACAACCTCCTAACGCACTTCAAACTCCTACTTTTCTCCACAAAACCCTCCAAAATCTTCTCCTTGAATCCCTCTCCTTATCACTCCACAAATCACTCCAACAACTCCTCCATGACCATTTCAAATTTCATCCATCAAAGTTCCAGTCAAACTCCACCTCTCTCACCAGAAAGAAATAAAATAAATATCCCTTTGCATTCCATGGGATTCGAACCCAAGCTCTCACAATAGCCATGTCACACCACCACCACTAGACTACAAGCTCATCTTGTACCCTCTTTCTCCTACAATTATTTATAAAGCCTACCTGCTAATGCCCAATCCCTTTAATTAAGAAAACCAAAATTTTTGTCTAAAGCCCAGATTTGAACCCAGGACTTCACCAACACTTCTTAGGACACATAACCACTGAAGCAGACATTTGTTTATGTCATTTTCTTACTCACATAAACTTTTATGTGTTCCCATGCTCAAGGCCCAATTCTTCCAGGCCCAAAAATTTAGGGTGTTACATTACATATATGCCCACAGGAGCTGTGAATAAGTATGCTCACACAAGGTATGAAAATGGGCCTACTCACACGAGCTATGGGTTAGAACGTAGTTACATGGTGCTACTCACATGAGCTGTGGAGTATCCACAACACATGCCAGATCTCAGCCATAGGTAGGACATTCAAGACTAGCACCCGAAACATGTAAACCCTAATGACATGTCATTTGTATCCTACGAATTCTTAAGGTTCAAACGGGGCTCGATAATCATCGAATGTGGTTGGATTTACATTATCTCATAACATGATAAATTGTATAATAACATATATATATATATATATATATTAATTTATTTCCATAAAATTCATAAATTAACATTCAGTTTAGTAAACATTATACATAATACATCTCATACGAACTTACCTAGCTAAATTGCAAAAATGACAAAGTACAGGGGCATTTTGCTAATTTTCCATTCTCCTCGATTTTCCACCCAATCTTGATCTAAATTAATAATTTCATTCATTCTACTAATTTAGATAGTAAAAAAATGTATTTTATGCAATTTAGTCATATTTGACATTTTTACAAAATAATTTAGTCATTTTGCTAATTTTCCATTCTCCTCGATTACCTATAGCTTCTTTTTTTGTTCTCTAGCCTTTGAAGTGCCAGATCTACGTTTCTCTTGAGGGTTGACGGAGTTCGATCTAGCTGCTAGCCGATTATTGGGGGTAAATGGCTATATGCTTTCTAATCTTGGCTGATTGCTAGGTCTTTTGTTGGCCATGCGTTTCCCTAAGGTAGTATTGGTTTAATCTTAGTAGGAGATGTTAATGGTTGATAATGGTTATGGTACAAGAGTGGCCAATTCTTAGTCGAACCACTTAGGTGGTAAAAGCTGATCCAGTCAAGGTAGGTTCGGTTTTAGTATTAGAAAAGCGTGCTAAATCTTATTGATTGAAGGGCTAACTAGATATCTTATTCAAATATAGGTTCTATGCTAAAGGCTACTACATTTCTCTCCATTAAGGTGTGTACACACACCGCACACACGATAGATCGGCAAGAGCCAAAATACTAAAATCTCGAAATCCTAAAAAGCGAAAAAGCTAAAAATTTGGCTACTGTAACCCCGTAAGAGTGCGAACACTCGTATGGGGGAGATCAAAACGATGATAGTGGTCCCATGAGCGACCTCGTGGACTTGGGCCACTTCTTGGCCAACTGGGCTGAACTGGGCGAAATGGGCCCGATGGGAGTGAAATTGATGGATGGGTAAGAAACGACGATCTGGTCATGTTGCCTACATGGCTGGAAGCACAAAAATTTATATGCTTTTTCATGCCCATTTTTAACATAAATTCATGCAAATCCAGTTTAACTCTTGTCAAAAATAATTAAATATTATAAAATAATTAAATTGTGTTAAAAATATGAACATGATGGATTTTAATTAATTTTATAGTTAATTTTTATTAATTTTGGTTATTTTTGATAGAATTGCACAAAGGGCAAAAAATGGCTCGGCAGACACTGCGAGAAGAACAAAACCGAGAAGCAATTTGGAGTATCAAGGTAAATTAATTTCCAGCCCGAGACGGACCAAAAATGTGTATTAATTCATAATTAAATTAATTTTAATTTATTTCCTATTTAATTTAGGATTTATAAATTAATTTTAATTAATTATGAAGAAAGGGCCTAGTGAACCGCATTGGTTGAACCGAATGGAGTGAGCCGAGCCAACCACTAATTGGGCTGACCAGAACCATCCATTGGCTGGCCCAAATTAGAAAATTAGCTGATAAAGTATGCTTGCAAAAAGGCCCTTGAAAAACCTCCAAATTGCGTTCAAACTCCACCTTTATTTTAAGCTTTGTAGATTTGCCCCAACCTATTTTTAGAAAGGCTGAAAGCTTCAACCTTGCCATATGTGTGGCCAGCCATGTAGGGGGTCTCTTGGCTACTGAGTTTGCTATTTTTAGCATCCTTCCTTAGCTATAAAGGCCACCCCTTGCTGCTCATTTCAATCATCCCTCATTCACTCAACATTCTCTCAGTCATTCTTCTCCTCTCCACTTTCTTTTCTCTCCATTTCCCATTTCATTTTCCTATAGCTCTTGTGCCGATTTCTCCTCTTGGAAAAGAGGTGTTTTCCCAGCCATTTTTGGCAGCAAGTGAGTGTTCATAGAAGTCTTGACCGGCAAGGACAACGGAGACGAAGAACGGAGCATCGGTCAAAGCCACGGAGAAATACCGGATTTGCCTTTTTGTTCCCTATCTTTTTAATTTCTGTTGTTGTTATGATGAACATATCTATGAATATTATTGTTGTTGAGATGGTTATTTTAATCAATTTAGCTTGAATTTAATTAGTGTTGGGTTGATTACATTTTGCCTACTTGAATTATTAAAATAGTGTTTATGCTATTATAGGCCTCAGTAAAATGCTTGATTAAGTAAAATCATGCTTAGGTTATCTGGCATTAAAATTGATTAGATAACTAAAGAATTAATTGTTTAAACGGATTGAAATTGCAATTAATGGACTCAGTACTTAATTAGTGCATGTTTAATTCTTCTTAGGTAGCTGAAAATTAAATTAGCATTGTATTTGGCAATATATATGCCGCTCATAACTTGCAAGATTGTTGTGATTAAATTTTTTCAAGGTATGTGATATTACGTGATATTAAGTAATAAAATTTATAAAAACTGATCACACCAAAACTACCTAATATCACGATGTTAAAGGCAAGCGCACCTATCGAATAGTAGTATAGTTTAGTGGCAAGACCGAGTTATCGTAAGCAAGGAAACCAAAAGTACTAGTACTTACTTCTTTTCTATTATCTAGCCTAAAAATAAAAGAGGATTGTTTAAACTAATTTTAAAACTAACTAAGAAAGTGTAAAGAGTAAATTGGGAAAACTTTTAGGGAAAAGCTTATTTATATGGACAATACTCAAGGGAGAATCCACCTAGACTTCACTTGTTATTATTTTCTTGAACTATATGATTTCTTTACTTGACTTGATCCGTAGAGATCCCTAACTTATGCTAAACCCTCCGTCGAGGCGTAGAGCAACTAGGCCTAAGTTGTTAATTAAAGTTCCCTTATTAATTAACTCTCTAGGTTGCATTAATTTGATCTATGGCTCCCCATATTAGGTTTGACCCTAATCCGGCAGATTTATGTCGCCCTATGTCTAGGGTTGCATGAAACTCCGCTTAATTATGGTAGATCTACTCTTATCATAGGGACTTTTGCTCCTCTGCTCTAAGCATATCTAATTCTTGAAATAATACCTAGGATTATTAAATCAAGAATGAAGAACGCATAATTAAGAACAATTCAAGTATTTATCAAATAAATCAAGAATAAATAACAAGATCTGTCTTAGGTTTATCCCCCTTAAGTATTTGAGGGGTTTAGTTCATAATAAAGAAGGAAAACATCTCAGAAGATATAAAATAACAAAACATAAAAGAGACCAAAAACCCCTGAAGGAATTTAGGGAGATGCTCTATGTTGCTACAGAATTTCGGCTTCTGAGATGAATTAATTGGCTTTCTCCCTTGGAGTAATCCCTTGCTTTTACCCTCAGTGTGGCAAAAAAATGAGAGGAAAAATATCTAAAAAACATGTCTATGCTTCTGCCTCATGAGGTCTTCATATAGAGAGCTTGTGGGGAGCCTTTCTTAGCCTCAAAGCATCCTAATTCGAGTGAAATTCTCCTTCCTCACGACTAGAACACGCCCATGTGCCACGCCCGTGTGACTTCGACAGAGGCCGTGTGCTTTTATCGATGGAGGCACAGTCGTGTGACCTGGTCGTGCTTGTCGGGGGCTTGACCGTGTGATCTTCATGTGGCATGGCCGTGTGGCACGGCCGTGTGGCATTTCTTTGCCCGTGTTATTCGTACATTTTGGCCCATTTTTCATCGTTTTTGGCCTGTTTTCCGTTCTTTCTTCTTCCCTATGCTCTCTTGAGTATAAGATATAAAAAGGAAGGGTTAAGAGCACCAATTCTCACAAAATTGATAAGAATCCATCCAAAATATAGGCTAAACATGAGGTAAAAATAGGTATAATTTAGCGTTTATCAAATACCCCCACACTTAAGCCTTTGCTTGTCCTCAAGCAAAATCTCAATCCCTAAAAAGAATCATTCTTCTCAACCTATAATCTTTATCAATAATGTTTCAAACTAATCCATAGGTAATCATACAATAAAAAATTCAATCAGAAGAACATTAAAGATTCAATTACTCTAAGTTGAGAATTTTATCATTGAAAACATAAGTCTCTTCCTTCATTCTAAGTAGTTATCTCTCCATCTTAATTAACAGGAGTTGACATCCTCACTAAAGGTTCACTCTATTCACTCAAAGTGTTTAGGATTCAAAATTTCAAGCACTCCCTAATCAACTTGAAAAGTTACTACCATAAGCTTGTAGGGAAATCAAATCTCCACCACTAAAATTTGATATGATACATCGATCAAAAGGTTTTTTCATGGTTGTAGCGGGGCTTGGTTAGGGGTGTTGTCACAAGCTACAAAAGAGGTTTAGAATCGAGATTGAATTGAAAATTTATCTAT
Organism: Gossypium stocksii; assembly: GCA_020496765.1. Classification (NCBI taxonomy): domain Eukaryota; kingdom Viridiplantae; phylum Streptophyta; class Magnoliopsida; order Malvales; family Malvaceae; genus Gossypium; species Gossypium stocksii. Next base: position 34,597,833 of record CM035623.1, on the reverse strand, counting down.
CTAGAAAAATCTCTATCACTGGAACATATTTCTAGAGCTTAATAACATCATTTTGGTAGCCTTATGAGAGAAATTGTAAAAACTTAATTTGAACTATTACACATTACAACTGAATTTGGCTATGTATACACATGTTTTTTTTTAAGAACAATTCAAGTAATACAATGAATTGAGGAAAGATTTACATACTGGAAAAGAGAATAAAGCTTAGATAATAAATTCAACTCAAATCTCGACAAAAATAGGGATCAAAAGTAATTGAATGGAAAATTCAATAAAAATGGGTTATTGGTTAATAATTAGAGGGTGGGTCAAGGAAAAGGTTGTTAGGCTCAATGGGGTTCACTAGGGGTTAGATTATGGAGGTAGGCTTTTGTAGAGTAAGTGGGTTAAATCCTAGGTGCCTTTATCATCTCGGTATATCAAATCAATGATGTGGTCTTAACATGTATAATCAAAGCAAGTTCTAGAATAACAATTCAGTGTTGACTCACTCAAAGCAATAATAAAAGTGAGCACGAAAGAATGTATGCTCAAAAGGCTCAAAAGTCTCACAAAAGTTATGGCTTTTGATGTCAATCCTGCGAATTTCAAATCTCAAGATAATACTTAGAATTAGGGGAGATAACTTATGCAAAAAATTAGAGTTCTCAAAAATTTCAACTTATCATTCTTGATTCCTTAATGTTTTTAAGTTTGAATATTTAAAGTACAATCACCTATTTCTTTAATTCTCAACATATCAATAAAAATTATAATTCAATCAGAATTAATTCCTAATAGTAGACTGAAGATCATGCTATTGAGGACAGTGCAATTAGTTAGAATAATTTCAGGGATTTCAAAGAGAATGAAATAAAATTTAAAGTACGTTTTCCCCCACACTTAAGATGTACATTACCCTCATTGTACAAGGATAATATTAGTAATAAAAGCATAATATCATAAGAGAGGGAGAGATATGAAACTCCCTGAAATGTGGATGGCTTTGTGAGACAGATATGGGAAAAGTTGGCATATGTGGCACGGTGTTTCCATTTTCGTAGAGATTTGAGCTGTAAGGCTCCTTTGAAACTGCGAATGGATTTATTAGTTGTGGGAGGTTAAGATGAAGAGGGATTACTTTGTTAGGAGCTAGCCGATATGAAAAATAAAACAAAATATGAAAAATACTAATATTATAATAAGGAAAAAGATGAAATGCAAGAAAATAAAATAAAACTGAAAAAAGAGAGATAAAGTTAGAAGAAAAATTAAAAATAAATGTCAGTTTGTAAGGGTTAGAATAATAAAAGATGAAAATATAGATAAAAATAAAAATATAAAAAGAAAAATACAAGAGGATCTAGTCTTCTGATGGATCTCGTGGCGGTGGGGTGATGCCAAGCTGCTGACATATGTGCGCTAAGGTGGCATTGATGTAATCGAGGCGCTGCTCAAATCGATCTAGGCGCTCGTGTATGCCAGCGTGTGGGACTACTGTCTGGGTAGGTCGTCTGGGGTGTGATGGCTCGGCGGGTGCATCCTCCTCAGGTGGTGGTGGTGGGATATCATCAGCAACGTCCTCTGGGTCTTCGCCTTCCTGGATAAGGTGGAAGTGAAAGTGGCCGCCACCTGGCTGTCGTTCTACCATCCTCATGGAGAGCATGCTCTGGATGCCCTGGGAGGACATCTGGCCAAGTAGGGTGTACGAGGATGTCTGGGCTGCGGTGTTGAGTAGGCTGAAGTAGCGGCCTAGTCATGTGATGTACGGGCCCATGGATATGACTCCCTTGCGGTGCCTCTCAGTCTGGTGCTGCATGGCCAACGATATGAAGTAGGCAAGGTTGATGGGGTGGCCATTGGCCATGCACCAGAGGAAATAGACGTCGTGAGTGTTGACGACGCTTGTACTCTCCCGTCTACCGGTCAAGGTGTGAGCAAGGAGGGTGTGAATATACCTGAGAGAATGAGGAAGGGCGGATGCCTTGCTGACGCTGGGATTATAGATCTGTCGCCCTGGAGCAATCTCGTTCCAGCAGTCATGGGGTTGGATGTGGATGCGCCTGGAAAGAGTAGGGAAGTCTTCTTCTGCCATGAACTGCTCAGTATAGAGACCAAAAGCTGTGCTGAACTCTAGGACACTCAGTTGTCACACAAGACCTCCTAATCAGAATTGGACCGTGCTGGGATCGTCGAATCTGTTCATGACGGTCTGGAGGTGGAATGTGGAGCAGAACTCGAGAGTGAGTTTTAGGTAGGTGGGCTCCACAATCCTAAAGAACTGGTCCCATGGGTCGGTAGCTAGTAGGGCTCAGACATTGTCCACCAGGTTTACTTGCGCTAGGGCCTCCCAGTCAATGTATCGGCCCATCGAGATAGTGTGTGCTTGAAGTAACTGGTAGCGTTCCTCCTGGGAGTCTTGAGGAAATGTGAGGAACGGGTGGCGTGTCTCAAAGGTGGGTCTTGCTGAGGAACTTCCCGGCCCCTTTTGTTTTTTGAAGGTGGGGATAGTAGTCTTTCTAGTGCGGGAAGAAGACATAGTATTTGAAATAAAATAACACGAGCATTAGTTCTAAAAATTGAGATTAAAAATAATTTAAAATGTAAATTGATATTTTTCTTGAAATAACAAATGAGGAGTAACCTGAATAGTAAAATCTAATCATATTAAAAACTTATAACAAAAGCTAAGAACTATGGGTATATATAGTGATTTTAAAAAAAATGGCATGCAAATATGTGTCCAAGTGGCAAAATAAAATGAAATCTAAATGGCAAGCAAAAATAAAATTAAGTGGCATGTAATCCTAATTGATTCTATATTAGTCTAGATTATTCATCCTATATTTCCTAGTTCCATGCTTGTATCAATAATTTAGACAAAAGTAAAATGAAATAAAAATTAAATAAATGAAATAAAATAAAAATAAATGAGAAAAATGAGAAAATAGAACCAATTATGCTATGGCACGGTCGTGGGGCTGTTACACGGGCGTGGGAAGGATGAAATCGTGTATAGTGGCGTTTGGAGGGCTGTGGCAGCGTTTGTGGTGGCTTATGGGGAAGTTTGGGTGAGAAATGTTAGGGTTTGAGTGAAAAGGGAAAGTGAAAATGCCTCCTATTTATATATTTTGGGTCACACGGGCATGTCACACGCCCGTGTAAGTCGTGTTTAGCCCGTGTTTTTCAAAAATCGATCTTTATAGCGCGCCTGGTTCTGATGAGCACGCCCTTGTGGTTGGTTCACACGGCCGTGGGAGATCAGGTCTTTGTTACTCACACGGTCATGTGATGGTATACACGACCGTGTGCAATCGTGTTCGTGTATCACACGGTGGTGTGATATGTGCCATGGGCGTGTGAAATTTGACAGTGTCTTCCACGGGCTAAGGACACAGGCGTGGGGATTTGTGCAAGCCCGTGTTGATACTGCAGGGTTGCCACGGCCATGTCGCACGGCCGTGGGGTAGTGTTGATAGCTCGTGTGGAATTCGTAAGGTCGTCACAGCCATATCGCATGGCCGTGGGAATTTATCGATGGCCCGTGTTTTGGGAAAATTTTACTCTGTTTGTACACGGTCTGGGTGCACAACCGTGCCCCTATTTTTAAGTGTGCACACGGCCTAAGGCATGCCCGTGTGCCTGGCCGTGTGGTCCTAAATTTCTGCATTCAAAGAGTTAGTTTATGCATGAAAAATACTAAAAAGAAAGTTACTAAGTTAGTGCTCGGGTTGCCTCCCGAGAAGCGCTTATTTAGAGTCTAAGCTCGACTCTACCTGGATGTGTCAAGAAGGGGTGTGGTGGAGTCGAAGCTCCTCCCTGTTTTCTGCAAAATTCTCACTTCTATAATGTTTAAGCATATGGCTGTTTACCTTGAACGTACCGTGGTTAGGGTGAGTTACCTCAATGGTGCCATATGGAAAGACATTTAGAACAGTGAATGGACCTGACCACCTTGACTTGAGTTTTCCAGGGAATAGTTTCAGTCTTGAGTTGTAGAGTAAAACGAGATCACCTGTTTTGAACTGCTTAGGGTTTTTCAGCCTTTTGTCATGGCGTCGCTTCATGGCTTCCTTATATAGATGCGAGTTCTCGTAAGCATTGAAGCGCCATTCATTTATCTCATTCAACTGCATTAATCTTTTCTCTTCTGCACTTTTAAAATCAAGGTTTAAAAATTTTATAGCCCAGAATGCTTTATGTTTAAGTTCAAATGGTAGATGGCAGTTTTTTCCATAAACAAGTTTATAGGGAGATGTTCCTATGGGTGTTTTAAAAGCAGTTCTATAAGCCCATAATGCATCGTCTACCTTTCTTGACCAATCTTTCCTATTTGTTTCTATTGTTTTCTCTAAGATACGTTTTAGTTCCCTATTTGTTACTTCGACTTGGCCACTGGTTTGTGGGTGATAAGGGGTGGCTGTTCTATGGTGTACTCCATACCTTTTCAAGATTTTTTCAAATTGGGCATTGCAAAAATGTGTACCCCTATCACTAATGATTATCCTAGGTGTTCCAAATCGAGAAAAAAGTTTTTTCAAGAAGCATACTACCACCCTAGCATCATTTGTAGGTAGAGCTTGGGCTTCTACCCATTTTGACATGTAATCTACTGCTACTAGTATGTATTTATTCCCAAATGAATTAGGGAACGGACCCATGAAATCAATACCCCATACTTCAAATATTTCACATGAAAGTATATAGTTCTGAGGCATTTCATTATGCTGAGAGATATTACCTGTTCGTTGGCATTTATCACAAGAGGTCACATACCTGTTGGCATCTCTGAAAAGTGTAGGCCAGTAAAAGCCTGATTCGAGTACCTTATGAGCAATTCTAGTTCCACTGTGATGTCCTCTTGTGGGTCCTGAGTGGCAGTGATTCAAAATTTGATATGCTTCTGTGTCATCAACGCATCTTCGTATAACCTAATCTGCATAAATTCAGAAAAGGAAAGGATCTTCCCAAAAGTAGTTTTTTACATCAGCGAAGAATTGCTTCTTTTGCTGATGGTTTAGCCCTTTTAGGGTTATGTGAGCTGCTAAATAATTCGCAAAATCAGAAAACCAAGGAAGTATCGTATCTGCTAAGGCTAGGAGTTGTTCCTTAGGGAACAAATCGTTCATCTTGTCGAGATATTTGGGCTGTGCGTTCTCTAGCCTTGAGAGGTGATCTGCTGCCAAGTTTTCGGCTCCTTTCTTGTCCTTTATTTCCAAGTCGAATTCCTGTAACAATAGAATCCATCTTATCAATCGAGGTTTTACATCAGTTTTAGTTAAGAGGTAGCGAAGAGCCGAATGATCAGTATAAACAATGACTTTTGACAAAATTAAATAAGATCTAAATTTGTCAAATGCAAAAATAACAGCTAGCAATTCTTTCTCTGTGGTCGTGTAATTTGCTTGAGCAGTTGTCAAGGTCCTGCTAGCATAATAGATCGGCTGGAAGTGTTTGTCCCTTCGCTGTCCCAAAACTGCACCTACTGCAAAATCACTTGCACCGTACATTAGTTTAAAAGGTAGATTCCAATCAGGTGAAATCATAATCGGGGCGTTAACTAACTTTTCCTTAACGTTGTTGAAAGATTCCAGACATTCTTGGTCAAAGTTGAAGGGTATGTCTTTTTCTAGTAATTTAGTTAAAGGCTTAGCTATTTTAGAAAAGTCTTTAATGAATATTCGATAAAAACTGGCGCGTCCTAAAAAGCTTCTTATAGCCTTAACTGAATTAGGAAGAGGTAGTTTTTCAATAGTTTCAATTTTCGCTTTATCTACCTCAATCCCTTTACTAGAAATTTTATGTCCTAAAACAATACCCTCTTGAACCATAAAGTGGCATTTTTCCCAGTTTAGCACTAAATTTGTCTCTTCACATCTGATCAAAACACGTTCTAGATTATTAAGACAAATTTGGAAAGAATTACCGAAAACTGAGAAATCATCCATAAATACCTCCATGATGTCTTCCACGAATTCATTGAAGATAGCTAGCGTGCATCGCTGAAAAGTAGCAGGAGCGTTACATAGACCAAAAGGCATTCTACGATAAGCAAACGTACTGTATGGGCATGTGAACGTTGTTTTCTCCTGATCTTCTGGAGCTATCGGATGGAAGTAACCAGAGAGGCCATCTAGGAAACAATAATACATATGACCTGATAATCTTTCCAACATCTGATTAATAAAAGGTAATGGGAAATGATCTTTCCGAGTGGCATCATTCAGCTTCCTGTAATCAATGCAAACTCTCCATCCTGTGACTGTTCTTGTAGGTATTAACTCTTCCTTGTCATTAGACACCACGGTCAATCCACCTTTCTTAGGAACAACCTGCATAGGGCTTACCCAAGAACTGTCAGAAATAGGATAGATAATACCTGCATTTAGAAGTTTAATTACCTCGGCTTTTACAACTTCTTTCATGTTGGGATTTAATCGTCTCTAGGCTTGCATTAATGGTTTGAATTCGTCCTCCATTAAAATTTTGTGGGTGCAGAAAGAAGGATTAATTCCCTTGATATCTGAAATTTTCCAAGCTATAGCACTTATGTGTTCTCTTAACACATGGAGTAGTTCCTCTTTCTTTGCAAGGCTTAAATCGGATGCGATAATGACTGGTAAAGTTGATTCTTCCCCTAAAAAGGCATATTCTAAATGATCTGGCAGTTGTTTTAGTTCTAATTTAAGGGGTTCAGTAATGGAAGGTTTCTGTCTCAATTCATCACTCATCTTTAAATTTTCATAACTTATGTGCCTAGTGATGATTTCATTAGAATCCAACTCTTTCCTTACTTCGTTAATTTCGAGGGTGGTTTCATCTTTCCCCCCACCTTGAACAAGACACAGTTCCAACGTGTCTGTGAGAGAAAGTTCTTAGAGATTATCTTGAACAGAATAGTCAATAATATCAACAAAATAACACGAATCATCTTGTTCTTTAGAGAATCTCATGGTATCATAAATTTTAAAGACAACTTCTTCCTCGCCAACTCTAAGTACTAATTTGCCATTCCTTACATCGATAACAGCTCTAGCAGTGGCTAAAAATGGTCGTCTCAAAATTAAAGGTACTTCAATATCCTCATCCATGTCAAGCACAACAAAATCAACAGGGAATATAAATTTATCTACCTTCACTAGCACATCTTCAATGATTCCCCTAGGATATTTAACAGATCTATCGGCTAATTGAATACTCATCCTAGTGGGCTTGGGTTCCCTGAGACCTAGTTGTTTGAACATTTTGTAAGGCATGAGATTAATGCTAGCACCTAAATTAGCTAAAGCTTTATTAATAAGTAAACTACCAATTAGACAAGGGATAGTAAAACTCCCTGGATCTTTCAGTTTTGCTGGCAGTTTATTTTGGAGAATAGCTGAGCATTCCTCGTTGAGTTCTACGTGGCCAATTCTTCCAACTTCCTTTTATTTGTCAGAAGTTCTTTAAGGAACTTCGCATACTTCGGCATCTGTGAAATCGCTTCAACAAAAGGTAAGTTAATGTGTAATTGTTTAAAAAGTTCAAGGAACTTACAGAATTGAGCGTCTGTATGGTCATTCTTCAATTTTGCCGGATATGGGATACGCGGTTTGTATTCCTTGAGTGGTGGTGGAGTGTTATCCTCGGGTTCCGTTGCCTTTTCTTCTGAAAGTTCTGGGATAGTCTTCTTTTTTGGTTCGGCTAGGACCTTTCCATCTCTTAAAGTAATCGCTTTGACATGTTCTCTGGGATTTGGCTCAGTGTTACTTGGTAATCCTCCTTGTGGTCTTTCTGAAATTAATTTTGCAAGTTGACCAATTTGGATTTCAAGCCCTTGAATTGATGCTTGCTGATTTTTTAGTGCCGTTTTAGTACTTTAAAAACAGGTTTCTGATGCGGCCATAAATTTGGTAAACATCTCTTTAAGATTTGGCTTCTTCTCATGTTGCGGTGGTGGTGGCTGAAATCCTAGAGGAGGTTGTTGTCTTTGATTTCCTTGTCCTCCCCATGAAAAATTTGGGTTATTTCTCCAACCTGCATTATAAGTATTACTATAAGGGTTATTTTGAGGTCTAGAATTGTTACCCATATAGTTGGCCTATTCAGTTTCCATGCTGTGTCCATAGGATGCGAAATCTGGATTAAACGTGTTTCCTTGAGTCCCGTCACATTGCATCACTGGTTGTTCCTGCGTAGAACTGACAAAATTTTGAAACTTTTTATTTAACAGTTCTACTTGGTTAGTAAGCATGGCGACAGCATCAATATTATAAACTCCTGCAGCTTTTGTTGGCTTTGTCCTCATGACTTGCCACTGATAATTATTCAATGACATCTCTTCAATAAATTCATAAGCTGCTTTAGGTGTTTTATTATTGATCGTCCCTCCTGCAACTGCATCGATTATTTGTCTAGTTGACGGGTTTAAACCGTTGTGGAAGGTTTGAACTTGTAGCCACAAAGGTAGACCATGATGAGGGCACCTTCTCAAAAGATCTTTGTATCTCTCCCATGCATCGTATAATGTTTCTAAATCTATCTGCACAAAAGAAGCAATATCGTTTCGTAATTTGGCTATTTTAGCTGGAGGAAAATATTTGAGTAAAAATTTTTCGGTCATCTGCTCCCATATGGTAATTGAGCCTCGTGGTAAAGAATTTAACCACTGTTTGGCTTTATTTCTCAAAAAGAATGGAAATAGCCTCAATCGAATGGCATCATCAGAAACGCCATTTATTTTGAAGGTATCACAAAGTTCCAAAAAATTGGCTATGTGTGAGTTTGGATCTTCGTCCTATAAACCATCAAACTGCACCAATTGCTGTATCATCTGAATAGTGTTAGGCTTTAACTCGAAATTATTAGTAGCAATAGTAGGTCTAAGAATGCTAGTTTGGGTACCAACCAAACTAGGTTTAGCATAATCATACATAGTGCGAGGAGCTTCTTCTTGGTTTATTGGTTCTGCTGGTAGTGCTGGAGGTGGTGGAACGTTTTGATTTGCTTCCATCTCGTCTGTAGGTTTTGGCTCTTACTCAGGTTCTTGTTCTGGATAATGTAAACTGCATCTAATTTCTTTGCGATTTATGTGAACTATTACTTCTAGATCGTCGTCAAAAAGTAGTGGTCCTGTTGGGTTGTTTCTAGTCATAAACTAAAAATACCTAAAATAAAAAAGCAAAGAAAACTCAAAAAATTTAAAAGAAAATAAAAATAAAAATAAAAATAAATAAAAACAAAAAAATAAAAATAATAGAAAAATAAACAAATAAATAAATAAATATATATATTAATGGCTAAAGTAATAGAAATCGAGCTTTCGTAATATTTTAGTTCCCCGGCAATGGCGCCAAAAACTTGATATCACGTGATATTAAGTAATAAAATTTATAAAAACTGATCACACCAAAACTAACTAATATCACGATGTTAAAGGCAAGCGCACCTATCGAACAGTAGTATAGTTTAGTGGCAAGACCGAGTTATCGTACCCAAGGGAACCAAAAGTACTAGTACTTTCTTCTTTTCTATTATCTAGCCTAAAAATAAAAGAGGATTGTTTAAACTAATTTTAAAACTAACTAAGAAAGTGTAAAGAGTAAATAGGGAAAACTTTTAGGGAAAAGCTGATTTATATGGACAATACTCAAGGGAGAATCCACCTAGACTTCACTTATTATTATTTTCTTGAACTATATGATTTCTTTACTTGACTTGATCCGTAGAGATCCCTAACATATGCTAAACCCTCCGTCGAGGCGTAGAGCAACTAGGCCTAAGTTGTTAATTAAAGTTCCCTTATTAATTAACTCCCTAGGTTGCATTAATTCGATCTATGGCTCCCCATATTAGGTTTGACCCTAATCCGGTAGATTTATGTCGCCCTATGTCTAGGGTTGCATGCAACTCCGCTTAATTATGGTAGATCTACTCTTATCACAGGGACTTTTTCTCCTCTGCTCTAAGCACATCTAATTCTTGAAATAATACCTAGGATTATTAAATCAAGAATGAAGAACGCATAATTAAGAACAATTCAAGTATTTGTCAAATAAATCAAGAATAAATAACAAGATCTGTCTTAGGTTTCATCCCCCTCAAGTATTTGAGGGGTTTAGTTCATAATAAAGAAGGAAAACATCTCAGAAGATATAAAATAACAAAACATAAAAGAAACCAAAAACCCCTGAAGGAATTTAGGGAGATCCTCTATGTTGCTGCAGAATTCCGGCTTCTAAGATGATTTAATCGGCTTTCTCCCTTGGAGTAATCCCTTGCTTCTACCCTCAGTGTGGCAGAAAAACGAGAGGATAAATATCTAAAAAACATGTCTATGCTTCTGCCTCATGAGGTCTTTATATAGAGAGCTTGTGGGGAGCCTTTCTTAGCCTCTAAGCATCCCAATTCGAGTGAAATTTCCCTTCCTCACGACTAGAACACGCCCGTGTGCCACGCCCGTGTGACTTCGACAGAGGCCGTGTGCTTTTATCGGTGGAGGCACGACCGTGTGACCTGGCCGTACTTGTTGGGGGCTTGACTATGTAATCTTCATGTGGCACGGCCGTGTGGCACGGCCGTGTGGCATTTCTTTGCCCGTGTTGTTTGCACATTTTGGCCCATTTTTCATCGTTTTTGGCCCGTTTTCCATTCTTTCTTCTTCTCTACGCTCTCCTGAGTATAAGATATAAAAAGGAAGGGTTAAGAGCACCAATTCTCACAAAATTGATAAGAATCCATCCAAAATATAGGCTAAACATGAGGTAAAAATATGTATAATTTAGCGTTTATCAGTATGGCTACCTCGTTACTTCACATAATCTTTTATATGTTTATTAAATTAAATTAATTGTTTGAATTGACATAGGAATGTGCAAGAGATTAGTTAATTTAGTAAGTATGTATAAGCAATAATTAGCGTTTTTTTCGAGTTGCCATGAATTTATTCATAACAGCATAAGCATGAATTTAATAGTTCTAAGTTAAAAAAGTATAATTAATCCAACACAATTATATCATCTTGATTAAATCTTTTTGAAATCGTGCATCAAAACTTTTTTCTTTTATTTAAATTGTTTTATTTAGTTTTAAAATCTTAGTTCTTAAATCACCCTGTTCAACCCAAAATTATTTTTCTCACCTAAGTGTTTTTAAATTAATTTCATAAATAATTCTTTTTACAGTCCCTGTGGGTACGATAACTCGACATTTACTTGTCACTTTATTACTTGTTACGACTGTGTACATTTGCACATTTCCACCGTTCCAAGTTTTTGGCGCCGTTGTCGGGGACTGTTTTGAAAAATATATTATTTGTGAATTTATTTTTACATTTTGGTTCACTTATTTTCCTATTTCATTTTACTTACTTAATCTTTCTTTGATTATTTCAGGTGTTTATGAGTATTGACTGAATTATTGACTTACTCCCAATGGACCCTGAAATAGAACGAACCTTTTGACAACGAAGAAGACAAGCGAACCAGAGAAGGACCGGAGAGATGAATTTTGGAGATATCAATCAAGGAAACGGAGCAAACCTTGCTCAAAATCCTATCCTTATTGCTGATGATAGGGATAGAGCCTTACGACAATATGCTATGCCAGTGTTCAATGATCTTAATCTGGGTATTAGAAGGCCCGAGATTGAGGCACAACAATTTGAGCTGAAGCCAGTCATGTTCCAGATGCTTCAAATAGTAGGCCAGTTCAGTGGAATGCCTACTGAAGATCCTCATCTTCACTTAAGATTGTTTATGGAGGTGAGCGATTCTTTCAAACTAGCTGGAGTACCCGAAGATGCGCTACGATTAAAGTTGTTCCCGTACTCACTGAGGGACAGAGCTCGAGCCTGGTTAAACTCACTGCTACCGAACTTAATTTCTACATGGCAAGAGTTAGCAGAGAGATTTCTTGTGAAGTATTTTCCACCTAGCAAGATTGCTAAGCTGAGAAATGAGATTACTGCTTTCCAATAAATGGATGATGAGTCCTTGTATGAGGCATGGGAAAGATTCAAAGAGTTATTATGAAAATGCCCTCATCACAGAATTTTGCATTGTATCCAACTTGAGACATTTTATAATGGTCTCAATACTCACGCAAGGATGGTAGTAGACGCTTTTGCTAATGGTGCCATCCTATCTAAGTCTTACAATGAGGCTTATGAGATTATTGAGAGGATTGCCAGTAACAATTATCAATGGCCAACCAATTGAGCAGCGTCAGGAAGACGAGTCACTGGAATACATGAAGTAGATGTTCTCACTTCACTCGCATCTCAGGTATCATCAATATCTTAGATGTTAAAGAATCTTACCACTAATGGGTCTAATAGTTTTGTAGCCCAGCCACCTAATCACTTTGAGAATATAGCCTGTGTTTATTGTGGGGAAGGACATGTGTTTGAAGAATGTCCACCAAACCCAGAATCCATGTACTACATAGGTAATTAGAACCAGAACCGAGGGAGGCAGGGACTGCAATCCAACTTTTACAACCCATTGTGGCAAAATCACCCCAACCTTTCCTGGAGTAACTAAGGGGCTGGGGGTAGCAACAACTACGCCCAACCTAGACCGACCCAGCCGCCTAATTTTCCACAGCAAGCTCAGAAACCAGCTCAAGCTGAATCATCCAATAGCCTAGAGAACTTATTGAAGGCATACATGGCAAAGAATGACACCACTCTAAGGAATTTGGAGAATCAAGTGGGCCAGCTTGCTACTGAACTTAGGAACCGTCCACAAAAAACTCTACCTAGTGATACGGAGAATCTGAGAAATCCACGGAAAGAGCACTGTAAAGCACTAACATTAAGGAGTGGAAAGATAGTAGAGCCCAACACTGTCGAAGTAGAGAAGGAGCCAGCTGAGGCTCAAGAAGAAGTTCAACCGAGTGTTGAAGTTCTAGTTCCACCTGAACCAGAACCTACAGGACCTGATAAGGTAACCTCAGAACCAGTCAATTTTGATCAACTAACAACTCCGTTTGGTGCAGAATTGCTGCCAAAGACGAATCAACCAGTACCAGTTCCAGTATATAAACTTCCACCACCTTACCCTCAAAGACTCCAGAAGCAGAAACAAGAGGTCCAATTCAAGAAGTTCCTTGACATACTCAAGCAACTTCACATCAACATCCCGTTGATTGAAGCACTTGAGCAAATGCTGAATTATGTCAAGTTCATGAAGGATATCTTGTCCAAGAAATAAAGACTTGGAGAATTTGAGACGGTAGCCCTAACGAAGGAATGCAGTGCATATCTTCAAGATAAATTACCCCCTAAGCTGAAGGATCCTGGGTGTTTTACCATACCATGCAATATTGGAGCAACATACTGTGGTAAGGCATTATGTGACTTGGGCGCAAGTATCAACTTGATGCCTATGTCGATATTTGAGAAGTTGGGGGTAGGTGAAGTTAGACCGACTACGGTTACACTTCAGCTAGCAGATTGATCCTTAGCACATCCAGAAGGAAAAATCGAGGATGTATTGGTACGTGTGGATAAGTTTATCTTTCCTGCTGACTTTGTAATATTATATTTTGAAGCAGAGAAAGAAGTACCAATTATCCTAGGAAGACCGTTCTTAGCAACCGGGAGAACACTCATTGATGTGCAGAAGGGTAAACTTACTATGCGTGTTTAGGATGATTAGGTAACGTTTAATGTTTTTAAGTCAATCTGATTTCCTAACACAGTTGATGATTGTTTTGCAGTATCCGACTTAGAGGATTTAGTAGTAGAGAAGGAATTCAACTCTGTTGAAGATCCACTGGAAAGAATTCTGACATCAGACCCTCCAAGTGATGAAGAGGAGGATGAATACTTAGCTTTGCTAGAAGCTAATCAAAGGGGATTTAATCCGCAATCCCGTTTTGAGTCTTTGGAATTAGAAAAGAGGGAATATATTCAACCAAAAGCATCAATCGATAAGCCATCTAAATTAGAACTCAAGGTATTACCTTCTCATTTAAAATACGTTTATTTAGGTAATGCTTCTACTCTGCTTGTGATTGTTTCAGCAGGATTAACTACTGAGCAAGAAGAGAAACTTATCTTAGTTCTGAAACAATTCAAGAAGGCTATCGGATGGACCATAGCTGATATTCGCGGTATTAGTCCATCTATATGTGTAACACCCTAGACCCCTGTCCATCACCGGAATAGGGTTTCAAGGTATTACTTAACTAAACACAACTTACCGAGGTTCATAGATACATACTAGACATAGATTCAGTTGTACATAAAATTTTGATTAGTATCAACTTTAATTTCCATATTCAAACAATCCAACTTTCAAAGTGATTCGACTAATGCAACCATATCACATTTATTTACTATGGGAGCACTATCAAATTTCAAAGTGACTACTTACCAATAAGTATAATCAAATTTCTTAGGTAGTAAGCAAATCCTATTCACTTTATATAACACATTCACTACTATTGAAAACTTATGTTACATCAGTCCACTAAGTGCAGATAATATGCTTCCTATACTTACTTCACCATTTACTTATGCATCAAAGTAACAAACCACATAAAATTTCATCAAAACATATACTCGAACTTAGAGATTTAAGCAAGCCATTTTCGCATGGCTAGAATGTTTACAACTCAAAATGTAATTCGATTCAAAAGAAGGGAGATTAGCCTATACATGCCATTGTTCTCAAAATAACTATCGAATGTACCAAAATGACGATGATAGTGTAGATGATTTAAGCTTGAATCCCCGAGTCCGTAGCTCCAAAATGAGATCTATAAAATAGAGGAAGCAAACTAAACAGAGTAAACATTTCTATGCCTAGTAAGTTTTAAGCAATGAAAACAGATAAATTCAATCAGAAATTAGTCATTCATATTTTCATTGTAATCTTCTTTAGGTATATTGCCCCTTGGCTGAATATACACAGTCTCATAACACACAATAAGTAGATAGATTTTCACTTGTAAGTAAACTTACATAAACATAGGTAATTTGATATTTTCACATAACTTCTCACATTGACCAATTTTACTATAATCATATAAAGGGTCTATTTACTTACTCACATATGCATCGCATAACAACCTTATGATTTAGTCCAAATCAAGCTTACATATAAGCTCAGGATACATACCTGTTTAGCTTAACGCATTGAACGTATTCATTAACAATTGTTATTGTGAAGTCTTTTAGTCTTAAACCTTACTCGATTCATCGGCGAGACCTTCAGCTCGGATGAAATCTCCACTCGAAGCCAGCGGGTCTTAACCCGGACATAATCTCCACACATAGCCAGCGGGTCTTAACCCGGATGTAATCTCCACACATAGTCAGCGGGTCTTAACCCGGATATAATCTCCACACATAGTCAGCAGGTCTAAACCTGGATGTAATCTCCACACATAGTCAGCGGGTCTTAACCCGGATATATTCTCCACACATAGTTAGCGGGTCTAAACCCGGATATAATCTCCAAGTTTCATGTAAATTAAATCACATGTATTAACATTTCACATTGATCATCACATATACAAATCCCTTGCCTCATTCGAATATAAGCATATAACATGCATCTTAACTTCATGTCATAGACATTATTTGAATTTATAATACATATACCTCATTTGCTAAGCTTCCATCTCAATAAGCAATCACATACAAGATCATATACTCATATTACTTCCTCAGCTTATTTTCTAGTAACCATTCGGCCTCATATCATTGACATACCTTTAACCTCTAATTAACCTTATTAGGGTTAAGACTATAGGCCATAGTTCATCTATCAAACATATATCTAGTTCAATTTAATTTAATACCAAATTCAATTACTCAAAACTTACCTCGAACTTTACTGGATAGCAACAAGTTGGCTATTCGGTTACTTTCGCTTTTCCTTTATCCGAGACTTCCCCTCTATGCTCTTGAGCTTAATTTAACAATTTTAATTAATTTAATCACTTCGTTAACTCATTAAAATAGCAAAGTTAAATTCTCGATGAAACACATACACACGACAAATATTTTTAATTAAACACACACACATTTAGAAATTTCATCTCAAATGCACTTAACTAACTCATTTTTTAACATTAGCACATTCGGTCTTCCATACAAGCATTCAAGCATTTTCTTTTGTACACACCCTAAGACCGAATACACACTTCAATCATCTGAGCAAGCATTAATCAGACATGTTCACCGAAATACATATTAATAATCTTAATCGACTACTATTTGTCATTCAACCCACATGTATTACTATGCATAAACTATATCTTAACCGAGTATACCCTTGTTCATTAGCATGGTGGACCATCACTTCCACATCGTAAAGATCCAAGTTGACCGAATGTATACTTTTATAAATGCATCTATAAAATTTACAAGTTCAAACTCATCATTTCTCACATTAGTCCACATTCGGCTAGCACAAAATCACATATCAACAATTTATTGCATGGGCCATGTCAAGGACTTAGTAATCAACTCAATTCCCATTTATTTTCTAACTCAATCATTCAAAAATTTCAACTATAAACAACTTATCTTATTCATTATCCAATAGGTCATTCGGCAATCATTTACAATTTAATCACATATATGTATATCACCATAACACTCACCTTGCTCATACATTAATTTCATACTCCCTTATACATAATTTAACCTTATAGCCGAATATACCCATGTCCCATTGAATAGCTATTTAATCATGTTTTCTTAACACACTTGATCAAACGGTCATGAAATAGCCCTTGTACACATTCGGCCTTCTATTTAATAATCTAATTAACATTACAATTCAAGAGCACTAGGTCTTTAAGACCACATGAAACAATTGTACATGTATATATTAAGTATTGAATATTAAACTTTCTTATTTCTAAATTTTCTTAGGACCGAACATCATATAAGGCATTTTAGACATTATTTCTCAACTCTATTCTTTACTATCATTAATTTACTACCTTTGAACTCGTTTTAACCAATTTGTAAAACTCCATTACCGAATGCTATAGTGAACCAAGTCAAACATATCAATTATCAACTCTCATTTCCCAATTTCATTTAACTCAAATGGTTCAAAAATAAAATTTAAAGGTACATTCCGCACTTCATTACCATTCACTAGCACACATGAGCCACAAAAATCATTTTAACACTAATATATTGTCTTTTAACTTAACCTACATGGATTTTAACACCTTAAAGTTCATCTAATAAACACTCCTAACTTCATGACTTCAAACCTTCCATCTTTAGCAAATTTAACCATGGCCGAATATCCAAGATCACTAGCCAAAACAAAATTGCTATCATGGTTAAGTAAGACACTAAGTAACCAATTCAAAATAACAAAATTTTCAACCTTTGAACAAAATCTCCAATTTAGAATCGGCAATTAGAAGTAGAAAGCTAAACATACAAACCGATTCAATCTATCCATGAATCCTCATAAAGAAACATCTATCTAGCCCAAACAACATCCAAATTCCATTATTTAACACAAACATCAAAGAAAACAAATTTTTTTTCCACCCTTACTCATATGGCCGAATGCCAAAGATGGCATAAACTTAGAAATTCTTACATGAGTAATGTTAGAAGCTTGGTATCCATCTCAAAATCACAAATATCACAAAAATTTTCATGAAAAACTCACCTTAATTTAAGGCCTTCAATGGCCGAATACCATGTCTTCTCCTCTCCCTTTCCTCTTCAAGAATCGGCAATTTAGAGAACAAAAATGAAGAAACTTTGTTCTTTTCACCCAATTCCTTATTAATTAATTTTATTATTTCTATTTTATGATATCATTCCCTTAAAATAAATATTATTATCATTATTTAACTAACATGCAAAATACAAAATGCCAAAACAAAACTCATCATTACCGTCCACTATCAACAAAAAGGTAAATTTGACATGCAACTCCACCATTTCACATCCATGCACTTATTAGTCATCACACCTTTATCTAGCATATTTTTCAAAGTTCACAATTTAGTCCTTTTTGGTGCAATTCATAATTATAATACTAAATTAAAGCACCAAAGATGTCACACATGAATTGACACATACAATAGGCATCAAAATAAATATTAAATTATTATTTTTTTATGTCTCGGTACTGTGGTCCCGAAACCACATTCCGATTAGGGTTGATTTAAGGCTGTTACAGTATGCATGCACAAGATTATCCTGGAAGATGGTGAAAAAGGGATGATCGATGGACAACGAAGGTTGAACCCCATCATGAAGGACGTAGTGAAAAAAGAGATTATCAAGTGGTTAGATGCGGGTATCATTTACCCCATCTCAGACAGTTCATGGGTAAGCCCAATCCAGTGCGTACCAAAGAAAAGAGGTATTACAATCATAGAGAACGAGAACAACGAGTTGATACCGACTAGAACAGTTACGGGATGGAGAATCTGCATCGATTACCGAAAGCTGAACAAGGCAACTAGGAAGGATCACTTTCCTTTGCCGTTCTTAGACCAGATGCTAGATAGACTCGTGGGGCGAGATTACTACTATTTTCTCGATGGATACTCGGGGTACAACCAGATTACGATAGCACCGGAAGATCAACACAAAACCACATTCACCTGCCCATACAGTACATTTACATTTAGACGCATGCCATTCGGTTTATGTAATGCACCTGCTACATTTCAAAGATGTATGATGTCTATTTTCATTGACATGGTTGAGAAATTTTTGGAAGTTTTCATGGATGACTTTTCAGTATTTGGAGACACTTATGATGATTGCTTAGCCAATCTGGCTAAGGTCCTAAGACGATGTGAAGAAACAAACCTAGTACTCAACTGGGAAAAGTGCCATTTCAAGGTACAAGAAGGAATTGTTCTGGGGCATCAAATATCGAGACAAGGGATCGAGGTAGACAAAGCAAAGGTAGACGTTATTGAAAAACTCCCACCTCCGACATCTGTAAAGGGTGTAAAGAGCTTTTTGGGCCACGCTAATTTTTATCGACGGTTTATCAAAGATTTCTCCAAAATTGCAAAACCTTTATGCAAATTATTGGAGAAGGACACAACATTCAAGTTCGATGATGAATGCTTAAGGGCTTTTAAGGATTTGAAGAGTCGATTAGTCACGGCACCCATAATCGTCACACCAGACTGGGACTTGCCATTTGAACTGATGTGTGACACAAGCGACTTCACTATAGGAGCTATCATAAGCCAACAAAGGAACAAGGTTTATCATCCCATCTACTATGCAAGCCAGACTCTTACAGGAGCTCAATTAAACTATACGATAACAGAAAAAGAGTTACTTGCTATTGTGTTTGCTTTCGACAAGTTTCGATCTTACCTTGTAGGTACCAAAGTGACTGTCTATATAGACCACTCGGCAGTCAAGTACTTACTTGCCAAGAAAGACGCTAAGCCGAGGTTGATTCAATGGGTACTTTTACTCCAAGAGTTTGATTTGGAAATTCAAGATCATGAAGGAGTAGAAAACCAAGTAGCAGGTCACTTGTCCAGATTGGAGCCGCAAGAAGGAAATTCTCCACTTATACTAATTCATGAGACCTTTCCAGATGAGCATATACTTAAGGTAAATCACGTCCCTAATACCCCTTGGTTTGCTGATATTGCTAACTTTTTAGCTTGTGGTTTGATGCAAATTGATAAGACGTATCAACAAAGGAGAAAAATTTCTTCACGATGTGAAGTACTATTTCTTAGAAGACCCATATCAATTTAAAAAGTGTGTAGATCAGATGATCAAGAGATGCGTGGCAAAAGAAGAAATACCGAAGATTTTATACCACTGTCACTCAGCTCCGAGTGGGGGACATTTGGGAGGTGCTCATACTGCAGCCAAAGTTTTACAAGCTAGATTCTTTTGGCCAACACTCTTCAAGGATGCATATGCGTACGTAAAGAGTTCTGACCGATGTCAAAGAGTTGGGAATGTCACCAATAGAAATGAGATGCCTCGAACAAACATCATTGAGGTTGAATTATTCGATGTTTGGGATATTGATTTTCTTGGGCCTTTTCTTCCGTCCTTTGGTCACAGGTATATATTGGTAGTAGTAGACTATGTGTCCAAGTGAGTTGAGGCAGAGGCATATCCGACAAATGATGCAAAGGTCGTAATGAAGTTCTTACAGAAACACGTGTTCACAAGATTTGGAACCCCACGAGCCATTATCAGTGATGAATGGTCCCATTTTGTGAACAAGTGGTTGAAATGGTTGTTAGACAAGTATGGAGTGAAACACAAGGTTGCAACAGCTTACCATCCGCAGACGAATTGGCAAGCTGAACTGGCAAATAAGGAGATCAAAGGCATACTCGATAAGGTAGTTTGCCCGAACCGATGAGATTGGTCCAAAAGATTAGATGACGCTTTATGGGCTTACAGAACAGCATACAAGACACATTTTGGGATGTCACCCTATAGGCTGGTCTTTGGGAAAACATTTCATCTACCCCTGGAGTTAGAGTACAAAGCTTACTGGGCGCTTCGACAACTCAACTTAGATACTAAGCTCGCGAAAGAAAAATGAATGTTCCAACTCAACGAGTTAGAAGAATTACAAATGTTCTCATACGGAAATGCCAAACTACTCAAAGAATGACTCAAGAAATGGCATGATAAACACATCCGAGTTCGAGAATTTGAAGCAGGTCAGCAAGTATTGTTGTTCAACTCTAGATTGAAGTTCTTTCTAGGTAAGCTAAAATCACATTGGTCTGGTCCATTTACGATTCACCAAGTCTATTCATATGGAGTTGTTGAACTCCAAGGTAAGGGAGGTAGTTTTCGAGTTAATGCTCAACGTTTGAAACACTATTGGGGGGATAAAATCGAACGGGATAACATCTCGTTCATTTTGTCAGATATTTAATATTTCATTTTTTCATAAATGATTGAGGGTCTATTTTTCGGGTTTAGTATGTTTAAATAAATTCAGTCTAGGAGGTTGGAACTTAAGCGGGACCGTTTGTGACCCCTCCAATCTTTCCTGGGAATTTATTTTAACATAATTTTCCAAGAAATTATTCCCTAATCAAACAAAATAAATTTTTGTTTTTCAAATAAAAGGGTCAATTTGATCCAATTTTTTTAATTTGCAACTCAATTTTTAAATTTCATTAAGTCTAGGGACTTAATTGAATTGTTTTTAAAATTTGATTACTCTTTTTGTAAATAATGAAAACTAGGTGCCTTTCTTTGTAAATATTTTCAAAAAGCATCTAGAATAAATATTTTTAATATTTTTACTATTATTAATAATATGATAAACTTTAATATATGATTATATTCATTATAATTTATATTAATTTTTATCAACTTAGATTAGAATTAGGATTAATTTAATTTTAATTTTATTTTATGTTTATCTTAAATAATTAATAGCAATTGATAATTTTATATGCTTTTATTTAATTATTAATTGTTGTTAAACATGAGTAGGATTAGAATTAAACTCTTATTTTTATTTATTAAATTATATTAAGAGTTCTACTCTAATTCCTATTGATCATGCTATATATACCACCTTATGCCTCCCATTCATTCATCACCCAAAAACCATTCATAAACACCAACCCATCCTTGTGCCGCAACACCTCTAGCTCCAGCAGCCTAGTCGGCAAATAGCTCCAGCAGCCTAGTCGGCAAGCGCCCAGCAACTGCCCAAGCACGTTCCAGCGCACATCTACTACTCCAGTGCCTCACCTACGTGCACATCCAGCTGCTGCCCAGGCCACATCACGCACCAACGCCCAAGCCTGCTCGACGAGGCTCCCGCACGTACCTCCCAACTCCCGCGCGCGAGGCTCCACACGCCCGTATTCGGCCTGCTACCGAGCCAACCCCCTACTACTTGCTGCACACCACTGCTTGCCGAGCCAGCCCTCTAGCCCACGCGTCCTAGCCCTTGTGCGGCACACCCTCATACCAAGCCTTAAGCCAAAATTCTTCAACCCTCCTCCTTTTAATTTGCCATCTTTTTCTTGCATTAATTTTCTTTGAGTTCTTATATTTTTTGTAAAAAGGTGGTAAGATTTAATTTCCCTTTTAAATTTTTAATTTATTTAAATTATTTAAATTTTCAATTATTTGAATTATTAATAATTTTTATGATTGAAATTTTTGAGAGAATAATTTTTTTCCATCTCGTGTTTAGGTCAATTATGCCTAGCAAGAGAACTCGTGCCTCCGCTCAAATCGACGAAACACAAAGCAAATTCCATTGTGTTGAAGCTAAAGTAAGATACGAAAGTATCTACAAAAATCAACAGATGCATCCTGAGAAAGGCTTCACACTGAAGGAGAGCAATTACAAGGACTTCATAGCACGTATTCGTCAAATTGCGGAAGCTCTCAATTGGGAACTGTTTTGTGAAAAGAGACCTAGTGTGGATGAAGAGCTAGTTCATGAGCTAGTTCATGAGTTTTACGCAAATTTAACTTCAAGCGAGATGACAGAAGTCCCTGTTCACGAATCAAGGTACCTATAAATTCAAATGCTATTAATGAGTTCTTTGAGTTACTTGATTTCGAGAACGACGAGTATTCATCTTTGATAAGCAATATCAACCCAGAATTTCTGCAAGAAATTCTCGAAGAGCTTACAGTTGAAGGTTCTAGTTGGACTGTGTCAAAACAAGGAACCCACACTTGTCAAAGAGAATACTTAACACCTATTGCAAAGGTATGGTTCTATTTCATCCGTTTCAGCCTTCTACCTAGCTCACATGGGACTACAATTTCATTGGAGCGAATGGTCTTACTATACTCGATCTTGACGGGTAAGACCACATATGTGGAAAAGATCATCCTGAAAGAAATTCAAAACTGTGCCGCTAGACGTTCTGGCCCTGCTTACTTCCCATTCACAATAACTATTCTATGCTTGAAAGTGGAAATTCTTGACAATGTAAAGAAGACAGGGTACACCCAAGGTACAATTACAGATTGGGACCTCTATCGAGTAGCCGGAGACTCAGTTCTGCAACAACGAGTTGAAGAAAGTGAAGAACCTGAGGACCCTGATGAAGAAGAAGATCCCACGATGCAATCATTTGAAGTCCCTAATAAGGTGGACCCAGTGGAGCCTAAAGATGAATCTGATGCTGGAACTCCAATGTTTAGAGCTCAGTCACCTAGTCCAAACTTTCGAGATGAGCTGTCAAATTTGATGGACTTAATGCAACACATGCAATGGCAGCAACAAGCATACTAGAGATACTAAAAAATAAGGGATGACTCATTTCAAAGTGCTTTCCAGAGAATATACAATGACTCATTTATTTTTGTGCCTGAATTTCTAGATTTCATATTCGAGCCATGGACTACACTCTCGAAAAGGAGCGAAGCAATTCATGCAAAGGCAATAATGATGGAGCAAAAGATGAGTCCAAGTTGGAAGGATCTACAAATAAATAAAAAGGAGGGATCTCTACTTTATTTTATTTTTTGTTTATTAGGTTAAGTTAGGATTAGGATTAATTAGGAATTTTTATTTCTACATAATAAAACCAGAGAAGGAAATCCTGAATAAGTATGGACAAGTCATAAAGTATAAAGTGTGGCAATAGATATATACATGTCTAGGATTGGATTTTGAAAGAGCTTGGTACTTAAGCAGTCACATTGACTCACCTCCTCTTTTCTGAATTCCTACCTGGTGTATAGTATCTATTCACTTTAAACAATGAGGACATTGTTCATTTTAAGTTGGGGGGACCGAAATTTGAAATTATTTTCATCCAAAATAAAATTTTTCTTTTAATTATGGTAAAGGTATATTTTCTGTTCAATAAATTTGAAATTTGTTAAGTATGCTAAACTTGAGTATGAATAAAGTTCTATTTTTTTCAATAAATTATTATGTAGCTTAATGATGACATGAATGTATTTTTAATAAAGTATGCAACTTCATACCATAAAATATTTATCTCTTTAGGAAAGTTAGGTATGCATGAAAGTTTAAGTCTTTAGAATTGACTTAGTAGTTTCTTGAGGCGAAATCCTAGGAAGCATGGAACATTGAAAATAATTTAGGCAACTATTGTTTGGATCGTTTGAGCCTTTCAAGCCCACCATGGTAAATTTTATCCTTTGAAACCCAACTTTCAGACTATATGGCCTAATTTTTGGAACCTATACAAATTTAGCCCATCACGTTTCTCTTAATTATCTTTAAATTGTCTCAAACACTAGACCCAGTACTATTCAAAAATATCATTTGAAAATAAGTTTAGGGGAGTTGAAAAGAAATACCAAATGCTCAAGAATTGTATGCAGAAAGCAAGAATTTGAAAAAAAAAAAAGAAAAAGAAAGACCACATATATTTGAAAAAGAGCATGTGAAAGTTGGTGATTGAAGGTAAAAATTTCTGAAGGTTCAAATTACACTGAGTTTAAGGTTTTTATCTATCTTTTTTTTTTACCTACCCCTAAGCCCAGCCATGTTACAACCTTTTTAAAGACCTATTGATTCGAAGTTCCAAAGTTACCTACATTAGTAGAGAGAAGTTGCTTTGTTCAACCTATGAAGACACAAGTTAAGCTTAATGATTGCAGCTTATTCTTGAATAAAGGATTAAAAATTTAATTGGTAGGAACTAACATGTATTTATTAGGAAATATTTAGTCAAATTTTTCTATTGTAATAATTATTGAGATTAGTTTGAATAATATGAACACTTGAGTAGCATAATGATCAAATTTTTTATTTTTGAGCATGAGTATATCAAATTCATAATTTTGAGAAAAATGTTGTTTTGAAGAAGGTTTTTCAAAGTGTTTCTGAGAAAATCTTTTCAAAATTTGTGCATTACTCGGGACG
Source organism: Gossypium stocksii (assembly GCA_020496765.1). Lineage (NCBI taxonomy): Eukaryota > Viridiplantae > Streptophyta > Magnoliopsida > Malvales > Malvaceae > Gossypium > Gossypium stocksii. The sequence continues at coordinate 34,573,027 of CM035623.1, read as the reverse complement.
AGCAATGAATTAAGTTTGGGGGGTGTGGAAACACAAAAATTTATGTACTTTTTCATGCCCTTTTCAACTTAAATTCATGCAAATCCGGTTTAATTCTTGTCAAAAAATAATTAAATATTATAAAATAATTAAATTGTGTTAAAAATATGAACATGATGAATTTTAATTAATTTTATAGTTAATTTTTATTAATTTTGGTTATTTTTGACAGAATTGCACGAAGGGTGAAAAATGGCCCGGCAGACACTGCGAGAAGAACAAAATCGAGAAGCAATTTGGAGTATCAAGCGAATTAATTTCCAGACCGAGACAGTCCAGAAATTCATAATTAAATTAATTTTAATTTATTTCCTATTTAATTTAGGATTTATAAATTAATTTTAATTAATTATGAAGAAAGGGCCTAGTGAACCGCATTGGTTGAACCGAATGGAGTGAGCCGAACTAGCCACTAATTGGGCTGACCAGAACCGTCCATTGGCTGGCCCAAATTAGAAAATTAGCTGATAAAATATTCTTGCAAAAAGGCTCTTGAAAAACCTCCAAATTGCATTCAAACCCCACCTTTATTTTAGGCTTTGTAGATTTGCCCCAACCTATTTTTAGAAATGTTGAAGCTTCAACCTCATCTATAAAGGCCACCCCTTGCTGCTCATTTCAATCATCCCTCATTCACTCAACATTCTCTCATTCATTCTTCTCCTCTCCACTCTCTTTTCTCTCCATTTCCCATTTCATTTTCCTATAGCTCTTGTGCTGATTTCTCCTCTTGGAAAAGAGATGTTTGCCCAGCCACTTTGGGCAGCAAGCGAGTGTTCATAGAAGCCTTGACCGACGAGGACAACGGAGACGAAGAACGGAGCATCGGTCAAAGCCACGGAGAAACACCAGATTTGCCTTCTTGTTCCCTATCTTTTTAATTTCTGTTGTTGTTATGATGAACATATCTATGAATATTATTGTTGTTGAAATGGTTATTTTAATCAATTTAGTTTGAATTTAATTCGTGTTGGGTTGATTATATTTTGCCTACTTGAATTATTAAAATAGTGTTTATGCTGTTATAGGCCTCAGTAAAATGCTTGATTAAGTAAAATCATGCTTAGGTTATCTGGCATTAAAATTGATTAGATAACTAAAGAATTAATTGTTTAAACGGATTGAAATTGCAATTAATGGACTCAGTACTTAATCAGTGCATGTTTAATCCTTCTAAGGTAGATGAAAATTAAATTAGCATTGTATTTGGTAATACATATGCCTTGCATAACTTGCAAGATTGTTGTGATTAAATTGTTTCAAGATATGGCTACCTTGTTACTTCACATAATCTTTTATATGTTTATTAAATTAAATTAATTGTTTGAATTGACATGGGAACGTGCAAGAGATTAGTTAATTTAGTAAGTATGTATGAGCAATTGTTAGCATTTTTTCCGAGTTGCCATGAATTTATTCATAACAGCGTAAGCATGAATTTAATAGTTCTAAGTTAAAAAAGTATAATTAATCCAACACAATTATATCATCTTGATTAAATCTTTTGAAATTGTGCATCAAAACTTTTTCTTTTATTTAAATTGTTTTATTTAGTTTTAAAATCTTAGTTCTTAAATCACCCTGTTCAACCCAAAATTATTTTTCTCACCAAAGTGTTTTTAAATTAATTTCATAAATAATTCTTTTTACAGTCCCTGTGGGTATGATAACTCGACATTTACTTGTCACTTTATTACTTGTTACGACTGTGTACACTTGCACATTTCCGCTGTTCCAATAGCCAATCGCGGACTTGGCCCTAAAGGGCCACATGAGAGTGTGGGCCCCACTTGGGCCACATATTGGGCTTTTGGGCCCCAATGAATTTGTAATTGCTAAAAGTGACATAAAATGTACTGCATTATTGTGGACTTGCTAATGGGCCAAGTTATGTATTTAGGCCCGTAATGAAAAAATGACTGTCATGCCCTTAAGGGAAAAATGACGAAAATACCCCTACATGTTATATGTATGTTTTTGCATGCCACACACACATGTATATATATACACATACTTGTGTTGCATTCATGTGATAGTATGTTGCATATGGGCTGGGATATTGGATTGGAGGAAGAAATTGATATGAGGATCGCATGGTCACTTGACGACTGATGATCCACCGATGGCTTTTAAGCTTAATATGTGATCTGCAGCTTTGCTGTAATATTGATTAGTGCCACAACCAGTGCTACACTAGAGTGTAGGGATGGGTGGGTCAATTTAATCCCCATAGGAGTGTAGGGTTAGAAGGGATACAGAGTGTAGGGTTGGATGGGGTATTGTCCATTGCATATATGATATTGTTAGGTTATGGGCCCAAGCCCAATTGAGGCTATCATGGGCTAAGGCCCAAATGCCACCATTATTGAAATGGGCTTAGGCCCAAATTGAGTGATGTGTGCTTTATAATCGTTGAGGGTTGTACACACTAAGTTTTCAAAACTCACCCCGTCTTTTATTTCATTTTAGGTGATCCTCAGTAGGCGGTTCGACGTGTAGGAGGACTTGGAGGTGTTCACACTACGAGTTGATTTAGTTTAGTATTTATTTTATTTTTATTTTTCTTTATTGGGTTTTTGGTTGTAATAAGGCCTTTCCTCTGGTTTTGAGTTGGCTTAGATCTTATTCTCGTATTTGCTTAACTTTAAAATTGGAACCTATTTTTTTAACCAAAGTAATGTTTCAACGTAAACACAACCTAAGAACACGAATATTTTCAAACAAGAGCTTCCTCTATAAATAAACAAGGGAATTTAGCAAAGAATACAAACTAAGGATTTCAAATAGCAAATTCAAGAATTTATTTAAACTCGCAATTGAGGAAGTTTCCACTGGTTTTTTTGTTTTCAAAAGACATACAATGTGAGAACCCTGTTTTATATCTTAATTACCTAACATTTTCAAGGTTTTTTTCAACAACTTCAGTTTGGACAAGCTACCCTTCAATGTGACACCGCTAGATTTGGCCATAACATCCGGGCCGGGTTTGGGGTGTTACACTAATCACCCACGTCTAGATTTGATTAAGTTTAGAAATTAGTTATTTGAAGTATATTTTGTTTATGTAATTTTTATTTCTTTATTTATAAAAACTTAAAAATATTTTATTTATGATTTATCGTAATATAATTTATTTAGATTACTAATTAATTCTATTTGCATTTAGGTTAACATTAATCTAGTACTCACCTTTCTTGGGTACAATCCTTAAAGTACTTACCTACTCTGTTGTAACTATATTACAACCTAACCTATATACTTGCGAACATCGCCTCCTTCGTACATCTTTAGTTGCAGTACTCTAGATGTTGGTACATCTAGGGGCGGTCACACATAGCGATGGATTTCATAACATGGTTATCGTTGTCTCTAAGCAAAAGAAATGTCATTTGGGTGAAAGTTGATCGATTTACAATACAAAATCAGCCCATTTTGTTAGAGTTAGAATCAATCGGTCAGTTCCAAAGCTAGTCGAGGTATACATTTGGAAAATTGTTACATTGCACGACGTACCTATGTCAATTATCTTTGATATGGATCCTCGATTTACTTCGAGATTCTGGAAATAGTTGCACAAATCTTTAGTGCGAGATTAAATTTCAACACTACTCTTCACTCGCAAATGGATGGAGAATCGGAGCGTGTTATTTAGATTTTGGGGGGTATCCTTTAAGCCTGCGTAATTGATTTTGATTAAGGTTGGGAACCATATTTATCTTTTGTAATACCCTTTACTCGATCTGGTCATTGGACCCAAGTAATGAGATGCTACTAAAAATTACCAAACAATTTCATACAATTTATTAATGAAAATCTCAAATAAATAATGAATAATCACATACGAGCATGTATAAATACATTATTCAAACTATTTTAAGTAAATATTGAGTATACGAAAGCTTAAAACCAATTCGATAATGAACAGGAATCAAATTGAATTAAAAACAAAAAGTTGAGAAAAATGTGAAAACTAGGGTCCTACGGCTGTGTACAAAAGCTTAGCCTATGTGTGAAGAACCACACGGCCGTGTCATTAATTGCATATGATAGCTCAGCCTGTATGAGATAAGCCATGTCTGTTTCCCTAGTCCGTGCAACTAACTGTGACCGTGTGCACCAAAATCACCTAAATTTTTATAGACCTCATGGTCGTGCCACGAGCTCATTTATGGCACAAGACCGTATGTCGGGCCGTGTGTACCTAGAAAATTCCTTTCTAAGCAAGTTATTCAACCACGAACACTTAAGCCACAAGCTATCTTTTATGTCACATTTCAACCTATTCAAAGGCATCCAATTCAAGTAAAATATATCATTTACAATAACCAACCTAAGTGCCTAACCAATATGCTACAATTGGCACCTAAATCAACAATTCAAAACTAATGAAATGACCTATTCAATCATACCAATTTGCCTTCAATGGAATGTTAAATAAATCAAGCCAATCATCACATTCAAGCATTTAACCATTCCATATTTAATTTTCACTTTAGCCCAAAAACCTAGATACAAAACTACCAAAACCTTTAAGTAATACATAGGTGTAAACATGACTTTTTCCTATTCCTTGCAAAGACTTAATCTAGGCATATCATGAATCGAACCAAAATCCAAGCATCAATCAAGCATAATGCCTAGGATATAACCATCTCATTCATGAAGGCATTAAACAAATATCTAAAGAAACTATCAAGCTATCAACAAAACAACCATTAATATTACACTTATACATATTTACATAACCTTTAAGGCCTATAAGATTCAAAATGACCATAAAAAGTATAACACATACTAGGTACATGCCAAGACCAAAAAAACCAATTTACTAACTCATGAGTTTGGGATTGCCCCTGGATGCTAGATCAAAAATCGATTCTTTAATTACCTAACCTATGCACGAAAAACAAATTGTATGTTGAGTAAAACTCAATAGTATTTCTATAATCTGAATATTAAACATAATATGATACATACTAATGCATAAGTAAAATGTAATAAACAAAACTGACATTTTACATGTACTTTCACATTTTCATTTCTTCAATTTCTAACCCAAATCAAAACATTAACATGGATCATCAATCTTCCTACTCAAATTCATTGAAAAATCAACATTAATGTATCATTTCATCACAAGATTCATATACAATCTCAAGTTCATATTCAACTTTATTTTAATTCATTTCACAAGTTATAATTTTGGTTTCAACTTTCATTTTTCCCAATTAACATGACTCAGACTTAGATGGATACTCAGATCCAACCAACACACCAATTTGCACCCAGTGCCTAACGGATAAATCCATAATGATGAGTTGTGCCCTACACTAGCCGATAAAACCAACAATAAATGTGGCAAACACTAGTCGGTATAATCGACAAATGGGGTGCCCAACACTCCCTGACACTTAGTCGGTATAACCTTAAACACTTCCTATCCTGTGGCATGACAATTATACCCGAACCTGCTCGAACAGTTAATAGGGTAACAGTTTTTCACGTTTCATTTATAAACATTTCTCCATTTCAAATAATTTCTAATATTTCTAAATCTATTCAATCCAAACCTTAATACAAATAACCATTCTAATCACATAATTTTCAATTCACTGAATCAATTATAACTCACCTTACGAACTTACTACACAATGTAATGAAATAATTGAAACAATTGAGATAGTTCTAATTATAAAAACACAAACCAAAAACTCTGAGTTATTCATCGACGACCTTGTCTTTTCCCCTTTTTTAGGACTCTAGGTCGACATTAGAAATGGATTAAAAAAAATATAATAAATTATCAATACACAGCCAAATTCACATTTAATTTCTAAACTATACAAAATTTTCATATTATTCAATTTAGTCCCTAAAACCAGGACTAGCATAACTTTCACATTTAGCCTTTTAATTTTATACCAAATTCACAAGAGTCACTATAGGACTTCCTATTTTTCAATTATACCACAAATTTCATAATTTATACATTTTAGGCACTATTGCACAAAATCAACAATTGGCTTTACAATTTAGTCCTTTTTCACTCCTAACCTAAAAATCATCGAATGGCAACATCCTCAAATTTTAACAATTACACAAAATATAACATGGGTCAGGTAGCTCTAGGTACTTGGAAGAAAATGACTAAATTAAACTAACCAAATTAGGGCTTCAAATTTTGGAGAACCAACTATGCGTCCTTCCCCTTTTCTTTTTGCTTCGAAATAGCTAGGATGAAAAGAGAATAATTGTTTCTCTTTCAATAAACTATTATCATCTTTTAATTTCTTGTAATTTTTTTATTTTTTTATTATTTTTAACATTAATTTAACTAAACTTGTAACAGTTTCAACTTAGGCCTAGTCGAAACAGTGGTTTCGAGATCACATATTCGATGAGGAAAAACTCATTTTTATTATATTTTTATGGTCTATAATTTCACAGAATGGTTTTGTGAAAATTTCGTTCGAAAATTTTGATGTTTGTGCACTTAATTAAGTCAAAAGGACTAAATTGTAAAAAGTGCAAAAGTTGAGTTCTACAAGTTAGAGGTGTCCAATTGTTATGAAATTTAAAATTGGAGGTCCTTAAACAATAATTAGACCATTGGTTAATTTGTTGGACAAAAATGGACATGAAATAGGTGAAATAGAATATTTTTAAGTTAGGGGCATTTTGGTCATTTAGTGATTAAATGATTAAATAAACAAAATTAAAAGCCAATTTTTGTCCATCTTCATAGGGTTTTTCAACCTTTCAAGCTCGATTGTTAGTCCATTCTAGCCCCGTTTTTAATGATTTTTATATTATTAAAATCCTCGTAACAAGATCTATCTATTTCTAACACTAATTTGAGATATGGTTAAAGTCTAGGGTTTTGACCCATGATTAATATGTGTGTATTTTTGTGTTTAATGGTAGAAAATGCATGTTTATGGTTAGAGAAACGAGTTTTACTAAGTGATTTTTGGTGAAAATGCCTAAAAGAACTAATTTGTAAAAGTTATAAAATGTGTCATAAAAGTATGTTTTAATGGAAATTGTAGGCTGTTATGAAAATGGTTCGGCTAAAGTACAAAGAAATTGAATGAAATTCATTTTACGGGCCTAGGGGCAAAATTTTAAATATGTGAAACTTTAGGGGCAAAAATATAATTTTTCCATAATATGATTTTTGGGTCACATTGAATAATGTTACTAATAAATAAATTAAATGTAATATTATAGATAAAGGAAAACGAGGTTTGGAACTAGAACGAGGGAAAAATGAAAAATTGACGAATAAGTTCTTTTCACAAATTGTGCTACCGGGGTAAGTTTGTTTGTAAATAATGCATCGTTTTTACTTATGTTTTCATATTCTAATATATTTTGTGAAATGTGGCTGAGTATTTGATGTATTTGAAAAAATATCGACAAGTGAGAAATATCCCGATTGAACCTTGGGAATAGAATAGGATACAAGTGACATGTCACTAGGGACCTATCTGAAAACTATGTCAAATTGTGACTAAGTGAATCTGGGTGCTGGTCTTATAAGTTCTACCAGTGACTGGGTAATCCGGTATGTGTTGTGGATACCTGACGCTTGTGTGAATAGACCCACGAATGTGAATAGCTCGAGAACGAGCCTATGTGTGATAAGTGATGTGAAGTAGCTTTGGCTACAAGTGTGGCACTATGTGCAATATTCTGATGTGTTCAACAAGAAATGACTAAGTGTAAATGATTGTGATTATGTGATGAATGACTACAGGTACATGTGTGTATATATATATTCATGAGCAATGTGCTTGATATGTGATCGAACTTTGGTAAGGTTGATGTGGGGTAAGTATGACTATGAAGACTTGTAAATATTTGATAATGACTAGCTATTGGAATGGCTAGCTATGGACATGTTTGGTGTCATGTGTGTGTAAATGAAAGTTAAAACAAAGAAAACATGAAAGAGTAAAATTTGTAATAAAATAGTTTTGGATAGCAGCCATTGTATAACTTTGAAAAATCACAAAAAATTGTGAAACTCGAATTTGAGTTGAATAAGATATGAAAATAAATCTTATTGAGTCTAGTTTCACATAGAAGAAACGGTGTAAGCAAAAGAATTTCATATTATGAGATATTTGAATTTGTGTGAGACAGGATTAGAGTGATTTTGGAATCCCCTATTCTAACTTTGGAAAATCATTAAAAATTGTAATTATGAGTTAGAATTTATATGTTTAAAATTCTTAAAGAGTCTATTTTCAATAAAATTAAATGGGAAAATCATACGAATCCTGTACGAGAAGATAATTAATTTTTAGTGAAGAAGGGTTGAAACTGTCAGACAGCAGAACAGGGATGACTTTAAAGTATAAACTGTACTTATTGGCTAAACCATAAATTCTGAAAATCTTATGGTAAGAAGATATGTGAGTCTAGTTTTAGAGAAATTTAGTGGATCTTAATTCGGATTTCCGTAGCTCAAGATATAAATAACTTAATGACTACGACTCGCATAGACAGCTTCATATGAACATGAGTGAATAGTGAAACTATGTGCAAATATGATTGTATTATCTTGAGAACATATTATTAGGACTGGTAAAAGCATGTAAATAATTTTTTTATTATTTACATTCCAACTTACTAAGCTAGATGCCTATCACTTTTTCTTTCCCTTATCTTATCGTGTCACCAAGCTAGCTCGAGGTACGGAGATCGTCGGATATCCATCCACACTATTAACACTCGTTTGTTATTTTGAATTATGGCATGTATAGAGAACTTGGTTATTTTGTTATGTGTCATAATTAATTTGGCTTAAAATGTTGGCCTATGTTATTTGTTAGTTCATTTTGTATAAGGCCATTGATGTTGGCTATTATTAGTTAAGTTTATGTTTATGATAATGCCATGTTGTGTGTTGATAAATTTGGTATAAGTGTATAAATGTTTTGGATGGTAAAATGCTTGGTAAATAGCCTAACTTACATCTACACGGATAGCCACACAGACATGTGCTCAGGGCGAGTGCTCCTATTTTCCAAGAAATTTTTTAAAGTTTTCAAAAACTCTTAGTTTGGTCCCAAACCACTTTCTGCAACACCCCTTACCCGAGTTTGATGCCGGGATGAGGTACGAGGCAGTACCATACTTAATCATGATTGAACATGCAAACTCAAGCTATAAATTCATTTTTGTTTAAAAACTTTGCATACAATCTCTTACTATCCTTATCATGGGCCTACGAGGCCCAACAACCCATCGAGAGTGGTTTAAATCCAATCCAAGGACTTTTAGGCACTTATAAAAAATTTACTTAAAACAAGGCCACATGCCCGTGTGGGCAAGTCGTGTGGTCACACATGTCCATGTCCCTAGCCCATGTTGAATTTATTTTTATTATTTTTTTCTTTTCGAACCTATAGGGGTTTTCACACTGCCTAGACACACGCCCGTGTCTTCAACCTGTGTCCCTCACACGACCTAGACACACCCGTGTTATCAAACTGTGCGACCCTCTGATTTTCTCAAAGAACAAGTGAGATTCACACGGTCAAGGCACACGCCTATGTGCTCAGCCCGTACACAACACTGACTCAGTTAAACTCAGATGCAGGGGACCATTGTCTATCAACATGCCTATGGAGGCTAACCGTGTGTCACACACGGCCTAGGCATATGCCCGTGTGCCCATCAGCGTGGACAATTATAGGCTATTTTCCAAGCCTTTTGCCACCCTAAAACTTGTCCAACCATAAAATCCATTTCAATATCACACAATATAACATTTAATAACATCTAATACTCAAAACATAAGGCATTCATCATCGTTCATTCATCCTACTTAAACATGCAACTTGCATTTCCATAACTTCATCAACATTGCATAGAATTAACTAAGGCAATATTAGCCCATTTCCAAAGGCTATTACAACATGGCTTAAGTAATACCAATAGCCAACACATTTGGCTACCCCATAATGACACATATCAAAATGATAAAGTTTCCTATACATGCCATACTCAAAATAGCTAACCATACTATACCCAAAATGGACGGCATGATAGTGTGACTTCGAGCTCCAACTTTAACGATCCCTAAGCTAGTTCGGCAAGGCTAGAAGGAAAAAGGGAAATAAAAGGGAGTAAACCTAATTGCTTAGTAAGTTGCATGAAATAAAATAGCAACATAACTCATGGAATAAGCATTCAATGTAAAATACCGTGAAATGTTATAAATTTTCCTTATGCAATAATAGGGCTTACTCATGCTCTTTCTTACCGATTCATTCATGTCATTTCATTTTCTTACTCATGCTTTTCTTATCATCATACTCTTATCATTGTGCACCATTTCTCGCAACTTAGTCATGTACTCCTGTATCACTTATCACAAAGCTTTAGTCTTTCTCAGTAAACTCATTAATTTGCATACCTTTCTTGTTAATTTTACTTATAATACCAAAGGATACCCGAATGTCACTCTCATGATAAGATGCCAAAGCCATATCCCAAATATGGTCTTACATGGTATCTCAGGTCGATACTGAAGCCATATACCAGATATGGTCTTACACGGGATCTCATATCCATGTCGATGTCATGTCTCGGACATGGTCTTACACGAGATCTTAAATTGATGCCATGTCCCGGTCATGGTCTTATATGGGATCTCTCTTAGATACCAACGATGTGTCCCAGACATGGTCTTATATGGTGATCTAATTCTCATCACGGCGTTGACGCCATGTCTTAGACATGGTCTTATACGGGACCACATGTCAATGCCAATGCCATGTCCCAAACATGGTCTTACATGGGATCTCAGTTTGGTGTCGATGCCATGTCCCAGACATGGTATTACATGGGACCTACATAACTCATGTCATGACTTGGGTATCCCTCGTATTCTTTGACATTTTAGCCGGGATTTCTCATCTGTACTTCACCCTTTCTTGATGAAAATCATGTTAAACAAATTCATGGAATTTACATGATTACATAGAACATCATCATCATAGATTTACATAATGCATAGGGCTAAATTATTACATACAACTTACCTCGAACCCAAATGCGGGTGAATGCTCGGTTTAATCCACCACCTTACCTTTTCCCCAGTTTCAGTCCAAGTTTCATGTTTCTTGATCTAAAATGACAAATTTAACTTATTTAGTACCCACATTGGCTAAATATCCCATAATTTACAGTTTGGCAAAATTTATAATTTTGCCCTTAAACTTTTGTATATTTGCAAAATAATCCATAGGCTCGTGTAATGAAATGCACTTATTTTATTGGTTACCCGAGCCTAGCTAAACTTTATTTATGCTCATAACAGCCCCTACTTCTCATCAATTCATAACTTTTACTACAGATGTTCATACTTCTACAATTTAGTCCCTATTAGGGATTTTCATGAAAAATCACTTAGAGAAATATGTGTACTACACTTCAAATTTTCATATTATACCACTAGACATCAAAATACTTACATGTCATGCATGGGTATATTTTTGAAGATAAACTCTAGATCAAATTAGGGGTAGAAATAGCTAGATTAAGCTACGAAGATTTCAAAAATAAGAAGAGAATTAAAAATGGGGATTGGAATCAATTACTTGAAGCTTAAAAATAACAAAAACCCTAGTTATGGAGAACCTTTCAAATTCGACACATTTTGGGAAGAAGATGGACATTTTTTTTGTTCTTTTTCCCTTTTTATTTCATTAATTTACCTACTGACCAAAATGCCCTTAAACCCTTTCTTTAGAAAATTTTCCTTCCATGGGCATTTTTGTCCATCATACTAATAAATGGTTTAATTACTAAATAAGGACCTATAATAATTTTTCTAATGCTATTTCATCCTTAAAACTTTTAGATAGTCATATTTTATTCTTTTTGAAATTTTGTCCTAAAGGACAAATTAATCACATTTCATAAAATTTCTTCCATGAAATTTTCTCACTATCATGCAAGCATGTCATAAACTCAAAAATATTCATGAAATATATTTTCTACCTTGGATTTGTGGTCTCGAAACCACTATTTTGACTAGGCCCTAATTTGGGCTGTTACAATTCTCCCTCTTAGGGATTTTCATCCCTGAAAATCTTACCAATGAATAGGTTTGGATATTTTGTTCTCATGCTTTCCTCAAGCTCCCTTGTTGCCTGTAACGCCCTAATTTTTGAGATTTTTCGGGATGTTTGCGATTTTGGTGTAATCATGAAATTTTGTTGGTTGGTTATGAAATTTATGTTTTAAGTGTGTTAGTGGGCCTTTAGAAGGCCCAAGCCTAAGTTAAAACCTGGTAGAATTATCAAATTTTAGACCATAAGAGAGGGGGTCTTGGTTAGGTGGGCTTTTAAGAAAAAGTGAGTAAATTAAGACACAAGCGAGACCTTGGTAAAGTGGCAATGTCGCGCCACTTAAAGCCTAAGAAACTGGCGTATGGAAGCTATACAAGGGCCAAGGTTCAAGTCTCAAGGTAAGCAGTATGGTATTTTATTTTATTTTTGTTGCATACGCCAGTCATGTGATGGATTTCAAGTGGAACTCTGTTGAAGAGTGATTGAGTTGCTCATTAGATTAGATCAAGAAGGATAAGGGGGAGAAAATATATGAATTTGAATGGGAGCTAGTGGTGGTCGATAATAGGGGTCTTGGAAGAGCAATTCGACATTTGGTGAAGGGAATGTGCATTAGGCTAGGGCTTTAGGGGTTGCACTTTCGGCAATTAGGGTGTGTGCCGACATTGGTAGAGGTTAAGCCTTCAGGATTTGGCACTTAGGGGCTATTTCTTTTAGCCGAATAGGTATAGTGCCTTAGGTTTCTTTTCTTCCTCCTCATTTTTACTAAAAACTGAAACTTAAACCTCTATACTCTACTTGTGCCGATTTGTCCATAGCCAAATCTACTCTTCTCTTCTTCTCTATTCTTTTCTCTCATCTCCTTTCTCTTTAATTTTCACAAAAGCCAAACCCACTTCATTCTTTTCTACTTTCTTCTCAAGCCTACTAGTCGACTACCACCAAAAGCCGAAACCAAGTGTTGTTGTCGTTTTCCCTTTGACCGAATCCACCGTTGCCAATTACCCTTTGATCAAAACTCTTTTCTTCTCATTCTTTTCAAATCTTTCAAGAAAGCCGAACCTCTAAGTTCTTTCACTTTGTGAACTTCTTTTCTTCTACTTCTTTTTCTTTAAAATCGGATCAAACATACTCTAGGATAGATTCAAAAGCCAAAATCACTTAGACCTGCTCTCTATACGTAATTTGGATTAGATCTACAATAGATCTGGAATAAGAAGGTATTCGAGAATGACTTTGGGGCAATTGAATCTTTAGTAAGTTATCGAAACCCCCTTCCCATTCGTTATTTCAGGATTTAAGAAAAGTCGAAAACCCCTACGTGCATAGGGTGGCTGTCGGCTATAGTGAAGAGTAATGCTAGTCCTTCTAATCGGTTTTATGTGTATTTGTTCATGAAAGGGACGATCTAGCAAGGAGCGTTGGAGGCTTGGATCGTTGGAACGACTAGATTTAGAGCTAGTTAGTGTTTTCGACAAAGATAAGTTCTGGGGCCATAAAAAGGGTGTTGGCCGAATATGATGGTTATCGTTAGCTCGTAGTCTAACATTGTATTGGACGATTGTAAGCTAATTGCGTGGGAAATCTCGTCGTAGTGTCGCAATTCAGGTGTGTAAACGAACACCCTCTAGTAGACTAAATCGGCAAAAGCTAAAAAGTCAAAACGCCAAAATTCTAGCATTTCGTGGGCTTGCAAGCGTGCGAGCACTCGTGGGTCAGTTAAGAATGGTAAGATCAGTTTTCGCAATTGGTAGGATGGATGTGTGCGCAATTTCATGCACCTCGGTAAATTTGGGCCTTGAGGGGCTGAATTTGGGCCCAATGGGCTTATAAGCCCATATGGGTGAAAACGAGTGGTAAGTGGGTTTTTGGTATTCTGTATGTTAGGACTATTTAAACAATTGTGGACTTTGGGCTTAGAGGGCCGAAATGGTTGGTAGACACTCTCGGGCCCATTAGGGGTTTTAGGGCCCAATAACTCTATGTCGTTAAAATGGGCTAGAAAAGCTTCTTAGATGATAACTGGACTGTTAATAACTGAAATGTGCATAAAACCCTAAAAACTAGTAGATTTACTAAAATACCCCTTATGGGTGGCAAAATTACTGTTTTACCCCTAAGTGTAAAATGAGCATTATACCCTTAGGGTTAAATCTGACTGAAATGCATGCCTTATTTTATCTGTTCACTATATGCTATGACATGTTACACTGTTGCATGGGATTGGGTTTACTGATGGAGGAAGTGCTAAGTGGCATTGCCACGTTTACTGAAAGGGGCTTTGCCTCATTTTACTATTAGTGGCTTGCCCACATTATCTGATTAAGCAGCTATGCTGCGACTATGGTGTGTATGGCTGGGTGGGTTGAGTTATTCCCCACATGGTGTGTAGGGCTGGTACGGGTGGTGTGCAGGGCTGGATTTGGGCTGGACTTTTGCATTCATACATTATTCCTGTTCTATTACTGTAATGGGCCTATGGGCCGTACTGATCACTGAATAGGGCTAGAGCCCAGTTATACTGAATCTGAATAAGGCTTTGGCCCAGTTATTACTGATACTGGATAGGGCTTAGGCCCAGTATGCTTGAGCTGATTGGGCTCCAGTTGGGTTTAATTTACACAATAAGTTTCCAAACTCACCCCCTTCCCTTTTATCAATGCAGGTGAGCCCTAAGCTAGTGGACTTGAAGCTGGAGGGATTCTAAGTGGCCACATGGACTGCAGTTGGTTAATTTGCTTTAAGTATTTATTTTCCAGTATTTTACTTAAATTATTTTTCATTTTGATTTTGGGTTTGTAATAAGGCCGCTTAAAGTATCTTAATTTGGGTATATTTATAATTTGATTAAAATGGGTAGATTAAGGCTACGCGGGTTTTTAATTAAAATTAAACAGCGTTTTCAAAATGAAACACACGTATTGAATGGAAAACAAATAGACGAACAAGATCTTGTAAAAAAATAAATTTTAAACTGGTAGTGGATAGGATGATCACAAACTAAACCTGGAATTTTCTTATCAAACTTTAGTAACAGTTTTGCAAAACTAACCCTAAACGCAATAACTAAGGAACACGATTAATCCGTCGTTGATGTGACACACTAGACTTGGCCGTAACGTGTGGGCCGGGTTTGGGGTGTTACATTTAGTGGTACCAGAGCCCACTTTCAACAACTCGGCTGTGGATCAGGTCCAAAAAGTTTTTGTAAAATTTTAAAAAATAAAGGCCCAAAAAGGGTATACTGAAATTGGTTTTGGGAAATCTTTAAGAAAACCTTTTTCCTTCAAACTTGTTTTATTTATTAAGGTTTTACTCTAAAAGTTTAAATTTTAAATGGGCTTCCTGAAATCTGGTTTCTAAAGAGTGGCACACTGAATCCCCGGCACCAAGTCTGTAAGTGTTTCTTCTCTTATACTGTACTGTACTGAGATATCACTGTAGATAGAACTGAGACTCTGCTATGATACTATAGCTAGGGTAATACTGAAACTGTAGAGACTAAGACAATAGGGGAACTAAACCCTAGAAGACTGAGACTGTAGCCAGGCTACGATCTTTGCGAAAACAAACTCTGAAACTCTATCTGTGCATAAGACATTGTAAGAAACAGATATGAGTACGAGGGCAGCTCGTGGATGAGGCCGTGGACGAGGCCATGGTAGTGTACAAGCTGGGTCTTCATCTTCGGAACACATGCCAGCTGAGGAGGCACGACCACCATCGGTAGCTGAGAATGGGTCGTATGATCGGGGTGCAAGGGATGATGCCATGTCCCAGGTAATGTCAAGGGTTCTAGAGAGGGTTGCTGGAGCTAATACTGGGACTGTGAATAGGGGATCCATTTCTGAGTGACTCTGGGCTAACGGAGCGGAGGTCTGTAGGGGCATATCTGAAGTGGCCCCAAATATGGCCGAATACTGGTTGGAGGCCACAGAGCGGATCATGGATGATCTAGATTGCTCGATGGAGCAAAAGCTGAAAGGAGCAGTTTCTCTACTCTGCGACGAGGTGTATCAGTGGTGGATCACTGTGAAGGAGAGCAACCCAGCTGAGTGGGTAACCTGGGAACTGTTTAAGACGACTTTCAAGGGAAAGTACATCGGAGCAAGCTATGTGGACGCTCGTAGGAAAGAATTTATGAACCTAACCCAGAGTAACAAGTCTGTTGCTGAATATGAGGCAGAGTTCCTAAGATTGAGCCAGTATGCCAGCGGAATAGTCGCCACTGAGTACGAGCGTAGCATTCAATTGGAGGATGGCCTCAAAGATGAGCTTAGGGTACTGATAGCTCTGCAGAGAGAGTGTAACTTTGCTGCGTCGGTAGAAAAGGCTAAGATAGCTGAGGAGGTGAAGTGAACTGAATGGAAAAATCGTGAGAAGGATTGAAACTGAGTTAGGAGGGATTCTGGACCCTCTGGTGCTGTAAACAGGAATGCCAAATGAGCAATAGTAGATAAATCGGTTCGGGCAGTTCCGATGAATATAGTTAGACCACAAGTGTGTGGAGACTGTGGTAGAGTACATTTGGGAGAATGTTGGAAACGTATTGGGGCTTGTTTACGATGCGAAACCAAGGAGCACAGAGTTAAGGACTGTCTCAGAGGCCAACTCAGACGCAAGTTGCTGAGCAGACGGTTGCTCAACCGGTGCGAGGTAGACCACAACCGCCGAGAGGCCGTGGACAAGGTAGGGGCGGAAATGGAAATGGTCGTAGATGTGGAGTACCTGTGATAAGTCCACTGGGTCACTCGGTTAGGGTAGCCAAACTCTTTAGGGAGGTGCCTTTAGAGACTCAAGGTAGGATTTTCTCTGGAGACTTAATAGAACTACCGTTTGGAGAATTCGATCTCATCTTGGGGATGGACTGGCTAACTAAGCATAGGGCGACTCTGAATTATGCAGCTAAGAGGATGGTGTTAAAGACTACAGAGGATAAGGAGGTGATGGTTATAGGGGAGCGAAGGGATTATTTGTCCAATGTTGTTTCGGCCTTAAGGGCTGAGAAATTGATTCGCAAGGGTTGCAAAGCATATTTGGCATTTGTGAATCAGACGGAGATTGAGGGTTTGACTGTGGAGAAGGTTAGAACTGTTAAGGAATTCCAAGATGTTTTTCCTAAGGAGCTTCCTGGATTGCCTCCGAATCGTAAAGTCGAATTTGGAATCGACTTGTTGCCTGGAACGGCTCCAGTGTCCATCGCACCTTACAGGTTGGCACTGAAGGAGTTAGTGGAACTGAAAGCGCAAAACCAAGAATTGTTGGATAGGGGTTTTATTAGATCAAGTGTGTCTCTATGGGGAGCACCATTGTTGTTCGTGAAGAAAAAGGATGGAACAATGCGTATGTGCATCGATTATCACCAGTTGAACAAACTGATGATAAAGAACAAATACCCTCTGCCAAAGATCAATGATCTGTTTGTCCAGCTTAGAGGAGCTTCAAAATTTTCCAAGATCAATCTTTGATCTGGATACCATCAGTTAAGCGTCAAGGAGGTGGATATTCATAAGACAGCATTTAGAACTCGGTATGGTCATTACGAGTTTTTGGTTATGCCGTTTGGACTAAGTAATGCACCTGCAACTTTTATGGATTTGATGAATCGAGTATTCCAACCATACTTGGATCGATTCGTAGTCGTCTTTATCGACGATATTCTGGTGTATTTGGAAACTGAGGAGAAACATGATAAGCATCTCCGTGTTGTTCTGCAAGTGTTAAGAGAGAAGCAACTCTATGCAAAATTCAGTAAATGTGAATTTTAGTTGTGAGAAGTGACATTCATGGGTAATGTTGTTTTTGCTAGGGGATTAGGGTGGATCCTTAGAAAATTGAGGCTGTTCTAGATTAGAAGCCGCCAAGGTTGGTATAAAAAATTTAGAGTTTTCTGGGTTTAGCAGGGTACTATAGAAGGTTTGTAGAAGGATTTTCTTTGATTGCTGCACCGTTAATGAAACTGCTGAGGAAAGGAGTATCATTTGTATGGACTAAGAAATAGCAAGAAGCTTTTGATAAGGTGAAGAAGGTGTTGACTAAGGCGCCAGTATTGATTTAGCCGGAGTCTGGAAAGGATTTCACTGTGTATAGTGATGCGTCGCATGTGGGTTTAGGTTGTGTCCTAATGCAAGAGGGTAAGGTGGTCCCTTATGCTTCGTGACAACTTAAGCCTCACGAAGCGAGTTGCCCAACGCATGATCTAGAGTTGGTAGCGATAATCTTTGCATTAAAGATTTGGAGACACTATCTGTATGGAGAAAAGTGTATTATATACACAGACTATAAAAGTCTCAAGTATCTATTGACCCAGAAGGAGGTAAATCTTATGCAACAGAGATGGATAGAGTTACTGAAGGATTACGACTGTTCGATTGAGTATCACCCAGGCAAGGCAAATGTGGTGGCGGATGCACTAAGTCGAAGGGCTGTAACTGAGTTGAGAGCAATGTTTGCTCGTCTGAGTCTATATGACGATGGCAGCTTATTAGCAGAATTACAATTGAGACCAACTTGGATTAAGCAAATTAAGGAGAAACAGTTAGTGGATGAGTCTTTAGTTCCTCGGTTTCAACAAGTTGAGAATGATGAGAATTCTGATTTTGGACTGATTAGTGACGGAGTTTTGTGCTTTCGAGGAAGAGTTTGTATTCCGAAGGACTCTGACTTGAGGTAGTTAATACTAAAAGAGGCTCATGGTGGACCTTGTGCCATGCATCCTGGAGGGAATAAGTTATATCGAGACTTGCGAGAGTTGTACTGGTGGCCTGGGCTTAAGCAAGAAGTGACTGAATTTGTGGGGAAGTGTCTGACATGCCAGCAAGTAAAGGCTGAGCATCAACTGCCCTTTGGACTTCTGCAACCGGTGAAGATTCCACTTTGGAAGCGGGAGAGAGTAACCATGGATTTTGTGAGTGGGTTACCTTTGACACCTACTAAGAAGGACTCAGTATGGTAACTATGGATAGGTTAACGAAATCTACCCATTTCATACCTGTCCGAACCGATTACCCACATCAGAAGTTGGCCAAGTTGTATGTGGCAGAGATAGTGCGACTGCATGGGGTACCGGTTTCGATAATTTCTGATCGGGATCCTAGGTTTACATCTCGATTCTGGCAAAAGTTACATGAGGTGTTAGGTACGCGATTGGATTTCGGTACTGCTTTCCACCCCCAGACAGATGGACAGCCGGAAAGGGTTATTCGGGTTCTGAAGGACATGTTGAGGGGTTGTGTTATCGACTTTCGAGGTAGTTGGGAGGGTTACTTGCCATTGGCAGAATTTGCTTATAATAACAACTATCAGGCAAGTATTCAAATGGCTCCGAATGAGGCACTATATGGGCGAAGGTGTCGTACGCCTACTTCTTGGACAGAGTTGGGAAAACAGCAGGTTCTTGGGCCAGAACTAGTGGCAGATACTGAAAATAAGGTTAAGTTGATTAGAGATCGGTTAAAAGAAGTATCTGATAGGTGAAAGTCTTATGCTAACTTGAAGCGTAAAGAAATTGAGTTCTCAGTAGGGGATATGGTCTTCTTGAAGATCTCTCCTTGGAAGAAGATATTAAGGTTTGGTAAGAAGGGCAAGTTAAATCTGTGGTTTATAGGGCCTTATCGGGTTCTTAAGCGGATAGGCCTAGTAGCTTATCAGTTAGAGTTATCGCCGGAATTAGACCGTATTCATGATGTTTTTCATGTGTCTATGCTAAGACGGTATCGATCAGATCCTTCGCATGTCGTACCAGTGGAGGAGATTGAGGTAAAGACCGACTTGACGTTTGAAGAAGAGCCTGTGCAAATAGTGGATCGAGAGGTCAAAGTGTTAAGGAGGAAGTCAGTTCCTTTAGTAAAGGTGCTTTGGCGTAATCATGGCAGAGAAGAGGCTACTTGGGAGCCAGAAGAGGCGATGCGTCAACAATACCCTTACCTATTTGGATCAGGTAAATTTCGAGGCCAAAATTTCTTTAAGGGGGTAGAATTGTAACGACCTAATTTTTGGGATTTTTCGAGATTTTTGTGATTTTGGTGTAATCATGAAATTTTGTTGGTTGGTTATGAAATTTATGTTTTAAGTGTGTTCATGGGCCTTTAGAAGGCCCAAGCCTAAGTTAAAACCCAGTAGAATTATCAAATTTTGGACCTAAGGAGAGGGGGTCTTGGTTAGGTGGGCTTTTAAGAAAAAAATGAGTAAATTAAGACACAAGTGAGCCCTTGGTAAAGTGGCAATGTGGTGCCACTTAAAGCCTAAGAAAGTGGCGTGTGGAAGTTGTGCAAGGGCCAAGGTTCAAGTCTCAAGGTAAGCAGTATGGTATTTTTTTTTTGTTGCATGTGTGAGTCATGTGATGGATTTCAAGTGGAACTCTGTTGAAGAGAGTTTAAGTTGCTCATGAGATTAGATCAAGGAGGATAAGGGGGAGAAAATATAGGAATTTGAATGGGAGCTAGTGGTGGCTGATAGTAGGGGTCTTGGAAGAGCAATTCGGCATTTGGGGAAGGGAATGTGCATTCGGCTAAGGCTTTAGGGGTTGCACTTTTGGCAAGTAGGGTGTGTGCCGACATTGGTAGAGGTTAAGCCATCGGGGTTTGGCACTTAGGGGCTGTTTCTTTTAGCCGAATAGGTATAGTGCCTTAGGTTTCTTTTCTTCCTCCTCCTTTTTACTAAAACTCGAAACCTAAACCTCTATGCTCTCCTTGTGCCGATTTGGGTGGGTTGAGTTATTCCCTACATGGTGTGTAGGGCTGGTACGGGTGGTGTGTAGGGCTGGATTTGGGCTGGGCTTTTGCATTCGTACATTATTTCTGTTTTGTTACTGTAATGGGCCTATGGGCCGCACTGATCCCTGAATAGGGCTAAGGCCCAGTTAAACTGAATCTGGATAGGGCTTCAGCCCAGTTATTACTGATACTGGATAGGGCTTAGGCCCAGTATGCTTGAGCTTATTTGGGCTCCGGTTGGGTTTACTTTACACATTAAGTTTCCAAACTCACCCCCTCTCCTTTTATCTATGTAGGTGAGCCCTAAGCTAGTGGACTTGGAGCTGGAGGGATTCTAAGTGGCCACATGGACCACAGTTCGTTAATTTGCTTTAAGTATTTATTTTCCAGTATTTTACTTAAATTATTTTTCATTTTGATTTTGGGTTTGTAATAAGGCCGCTTAAAGTATCTTAATTTGGGTATTACTTTTATATTTATAATTTGATTAAAATGGGTAGATTAAGGCTACGCGGGTTTTTAATTAAAATTAAACATCGTTTTCAAAATGAAACACACGTATCGAATGGAAAACAAATAGACGAACAAGATCTTGTAACAAAATAAATTTTAAACTGGTAGTGGATAGGATGATCACAAACTATACCTGGAATTTTTTTATCAAACTTTAGTAACAGTTTTGCAAAACTCACCCTAAACATAATAACTAAGGAACATGTAATCCGTCGTTGATGTGACACACCAGACTTGGCCGTAATATTTGGGCCAGGTTTAGGGTGTTACATTGCCTCTTCTACCCCATGTTTTTGCTACAATACTTTCACAATGGCTATACCTTTGTTTCTTAACTGTTTGACTTCTCGAGATAGAATCTTAACCAGTTCCTCACCGTAGGTCATGTCCAGCTAAATCTCAATCTCTGTCGGGGTGATTACATGTGAAGGTCTGATCGGTAGCATCGCAACATAGACACGTGAAATATATCATGGATCTTATCCAATTCAGATGGCAAAGCTAGCCAATAAGCTACTGGCCCTATCCTCTCGGTGATCTTATAGGTTTCAATAAAACGTGGACTTAGTTTAACTTTTCAGCCAAATAGAACTTTTCTCCACGGAGATACTTTCAAGAACACTTTATCCCTGACTTGGAATTCTATTTCCTTCTTTTTTAAATCAGCATACGACTTTTGTCCATCGGAAGTAGCTTCCAAGCAGTCACGAATTACTTTTACTTTCTCTTCCATTTCCTTGACTAGATCAACCATGTGAATCTGATTTTCCTTGAGTTCAGTCCAATACAAAGGTGTTCAAAACTTACGCCAATATAAGCCTCATAGGGCACCATTTTTAAGCTTGACTGAAAACTATTGTTGTAGGTAAATTCGACCAAAGGTAGATATTTTTCCCAACTACCTTGAAATTCCAATACGTAACATCTGAGCATATCCTCAAGCACCTGTATTACTCTCTCCGATTGGCCGTAGGTATGTGGATGGAAAGCGGCACTGAAGTTTAGCTTTGTACCTAAAGCATCTTGTAGCTTCTTCCAAAATCGTGACATGAATCTCAGATCTCTATCCGAAATGATCGACAATGGTACTCCGTGTAGCCTTACAATCTCTAAAATATACAAGTCAGCCAATTTGTCAAGTGAATAATCTGTACGCACTGGTATAAAATGAGGCGACTTGGTCAGCTTGTCAACTACTACCCAAACGGCATCCTTTTTTTTTTCGGTGTCATCGGCAAACCCATCACAAAATCCATGGTAACACAGTCCCATTTCTATTTGGGGACCATGATAGGCTGTAATAAACAAGAGGGCACTTGGTGTTCAGCTTTTACTTGCTGACAAATCAAGCACTTCGACACAAACTCTGAGATATCTCATTTCATGTTCGGCCACCAATACCATTCCTTCAAATCATTGTACATCTTGGTACTACCGGGGTGAATGGAAATTCGGCTACTATGTACCTCATGTAAAATTCTCTGAATTAGCTCATCATCCTTTGGTACCCAAATTCGGCCCGGAAACTTTATGCAACCATCTGAATCGATCTGAAAATCTGGATTGGTGCCCAACTCGCATTGAGTTCTCCTGGCTTGCAATTCTTCATCACTTGACTGTGCTTCACAAATCTCTTCAAGGAACATCGGTCTAGCTCTCATCTCTGCTAAAACTGAACCATCATTGGTTATGGTCAACTATGTATTCATAGCTCTCAAAGTAAATAGTGATTTCTGACTTAAAGCATCAGCCACAATATTCGCTTTACCCGGGTGGTAGTCAATGACCAAGTCATAATTCTTTAATAACTCGAGCCATCTTCATTTTCGTAAGTTCAAATCTCTTTGCGTCATCAAGTACTTAAGACTCTTGTGATTAGTGAACACTCGGCACTACTCACCGTATAAATGGTGCCTTTATGTCTTTAACGTAAATACTATTACGGCCAACTCCAAGTATTGAGTCGAATAATTGTTTTTATGAGGTTTCAACTTCTTGAGGTGTAAGCAATCACCTTGCCTTCTTGCATAAGCATGCAACCCAATCCATTTAAGGAGGCATCATTGTAAACTACAAACTCCTTCCAGGGTTCAGGTTGCACTAGAATAGGAGCTTCAGTCAATAATGTCTTTAATTTCTCGAAACTTTGCTAGCACTTCTCTGTCCACTCAAACTTGACATCTTTTTGCAAAAGCCTTGTCATTGGAGTGGCGATCATGGAAAATCCCTTGACAAATCTTCTGTAATAGCTTGCTAAACCCAGGAAGCTTTTGACCTCAGATACATTTCTCGGTAGCTTCCATTCAACAATTGCCGAGATCTTCTTCGGATCAACACTAATGCCATCACTCGAAATGATGTGGCCCAAAAATCCAACTTCTTTAAGCCAAAATTCACTCTTACTAAATTTGGCGTAAAGCTGCTTATCTCGTAGAGTTTACAAAACTGTCCTCAAATGCTCGGCATGCTCTTTCTTATAATGAGAATAAAGTAAGATGTTATCAATAAAGACTACAAAAAATTTATCCAAGTATGGCCGAAAGATATGGTACATTAAATCCATGAATACTGCAGGGGCATTAGTTAGGTCGAATGGCATGACAAGAAATTCATAATGGCCATACCTCGTCCGGAATGTAGTCTTCGGTACGTTGGACTCCTTAAGTCTTAATTGGTAGTACCCGGATCTCTAGTCTATCCTGGAGATTATCGTGGCTCCTCTCAACTGGTCAAATAAATCATCGATCCTTGGCAAGGGATACTTGTTCTTTATGGTCACCTTGTTAAGTTTCTGGTAGTCTATACACAACCTCATCGAACCATCTTTCTTTTTCACAAATAATATGGGAGCACCCCATGGGGAATGACCTGGTCTTGCAAAATCCTTATATGTCAATTCTTGTACTTGAGCCTTCAATTCTTTTAATTCGGTCAGAGCCATTCTATAAGGATTAATAGAAATTGGTGTAGTACCTAGAGCCAAATCTATGCCAAATTCTACCTCTCTAACTAGAGGCAATCCGGGCAACTCTTCTGGAAATACATCTTGATACTCACAAACTACTGGCACTGATTCAAGTTTTAGCTCTGACTCTTTTGTATTCATCACAAAAGTAAGGTAAGCTTCATACCCTTTTGTTATACATTTCTATGCAACCATGGAAGAAATCATTGTAGGCAGACTCTCAGATTCATTTGATTCAATCCGAAGTGTATCACCATTCTCATGTTTTAGTTCAATAAATTTTCTACCACAATTAACTAGCACATCATTAGTGGTTAACCAATCCATACCAAGGATCACATCAAATTCATCGAATGGTAAAAGCATGAGGTTAGCTGGGAAACAATAACCCCTAATCATCAAAGGGCAACCTCTACATACTTTGTCTACCAATACACATTTACCTAGGGGATTGGAGACTTTTATCACAAACTCCATGGACTCTATGGGTATATTCATACTAAAGACTAGTTTCATACAAATATACGAGTGGGTAGATCCTGAATCAATCAAAGCAATTATAAAAGTTTCATGGAGAGAAAATGTACCCGTAATTACATCGGGTGATGATGCCTCTTCGCGGGTGGGAATGGTGTACGTCCTTGCTGGGGCTCTACCCTCAGGTCTCACAATCTGTTCCTTTGGTGTGCCTCTACTACTCACTCCTATACCTGGGTTTCTTTGGGGTCTACCTCTAGAGGGAGCATTACCCGATCTTGCAGTTTGACCCTTGTCTTTTTTGGTCATCTCAGGACACTCTCTAATGAAGTGGTCTTGAAAACCACATTTGAAGCAATCCCGTTCATGTGCCCGACATTCACCAAGGTGGCATCTACCACACTGAGGGCATCCAGGCCTACTAGGTTGAGTATTTCCCACACTCACAACTGAGGTGGTCTGAGCTTTTGAGACTGAATACTATTTACCTTTGTTCTTACTTGAGAACCCTGCTGAAGTCGCGGATCATGTAGTAAATTCCTTTGATTTCTTGGAGGAGGATTGACACGATTTGCCCAATTATCTTTTTCTTGAGTCACGAGACTCCATCTCAGCTTTCCTATTCTCTTTGGCCAACTCCTCAGCCCTGCAAGCCCTATCCACAAGCACTAGAAACTCCTTTAACTCAAGGATGCTGACAAACATTCGGATATCCTCATTTAAACTGTCTTTGAACCTTTTACACATGAGGGCTTCGGTGGATACACATTCTCAAGCGTATTTACTAAGCCTCACAAATTCATGCTTGTATTCTGTTACGGTCATTTAACCCTATTTCAACTCTAGAAACTCATTGCGCTTTTGACCAATAAACCTTGGACTGATGTACTTTTTGCAAAATTCTTCTTGGAAAAATTCCCAATTAACTATTTCCCTTCGTACTACAGACACAAGGGTATTCCACCACTGATAAGCGGAACTCGTAAAAGGGATACAACACACTTCATGCACTCTTCAGGCGTGCAAGATAATTCATCGAATACCCTGATGGCATTCTCATTTCACTCTTTTCGAATCATCATCCTTAGTAGCCCGAAACTCTTCCGCCCCTTGTTTTTGGATTCTATCAACCGGGGGCTTTTCTCATCTTACCACCTCTACAATTTGGGGAGCTACCAGGGTAGATTAAGGAATTTGAAGCGGTGGAGCTTGTTGTTGAGTGGCCGGGTTCATTCGAACAAACTAGGTGAACACTCGTTCATCATTTGGAAGAAGGTCTCCTAGGTCTTTCCTCCCTGGCTTACAGTAGCTGGTCTATTTTCTGTCCCAGATGGCACTGTGCCTTCAGCGGGAGCAGACGCATTACTTTCAACATCGTCTGCCTCAGCTTTACTGGGATCTATTTACTATAAGAAAACACATTTAAACTGTTAGGAGTCACCACACTATCATATTTCATATATACATAAGTATGGCATGTATAGCTAGACTCGTGCATATGCTAGGCTAGTTCTAGAATTAGCTAAAAAATAGCTCTGATACCATTAAATGTAACACCCCTTACCCGAGTCTGATGCCGGGATAGGGTACGAGGCATTACCGTACTTAGTCATGCTTGAATATACAAACTCGGGCTATAAAATTCATTTCTATTTAAAAACTTTGCATACAATCTCTTACTATCCTTATCATGGGCCTACTAAGCCCAACACACACACATCGGGAGTGGTTTAAATCCAATCCGAGGACTTTCAGGCACTTATAAAAATTTTACTTAAAACAGGGCCACGAGCCCGTGTGAAGTGGGACACGCCTGTGTGGGCAGGCCGTGTGGTCAAACACGCCTATGTCCCTAGCTTGTACTGAATTTATTTTTATTATTTCTTTCTTTTCAAACCTACAGGGGTTTTCACACGGCTTAGACAGACGCCTATGTCTTTAGCCCGTGTCCCTCACACGGCCTAGACACGCCCGTGTTATCAAACTGTGCGACCCACTGATTTTCTCAAAGAACAAGTGAGATTCACACGGGCAAGGCACACGCTCGTGTGCTCAGCCCATGCACAACACTGACTTAGTTAAACTCAGATGCAGGGGACCCACAATCTATCAACATGCCCATGGGGGCTGACTGTGTGTCACACACGGCTTAGACACACGCTCATGTGCCCATCCGTGTGGACAATTATAGGCTATTTTCCAAGCCTTTTGCCACCCTGAAACTTATCCAACCACAAAATCCATTTCAATATCACACAATATAACATTTAATAACATCAAATACTCAAAACATAAGTCATTCATCATCGCTCATTCATCCTACTTAAACATGCAACTTGCATTTCCATAACTTCATCAACATTGCATAGAATTAACTAAAACAATATTAGCCCATTTCCAAAGCTTATTACAACATGATTTGAGTAATACCAATGGCCAACACTTTAAACTACCCCAAAATGACACATATCAAAATGAAAAAGTTTTCTATACATACCATACTCAAAATAGCTAACTATACTATAACCAAAATGGACGGCTTGATAGTATGACTTCGAGCTCTGACTTTAACGATCCCCGAGCCAGTTTGGCAAGACTAGAAGGAAAAAGGGAAATGAAAGGGAGTAAGCATAACTACTTAGTAAGTTGCATGAAATAAAATATCAACATAACTCATCGAATAAACATTCAATGTAAAATATTGTGAAATGTTATAAACTTTCCTTATGCAATAATATGGCTTACTCATGCTCTTTCATACCGATTCATTCATGTCATTTCATTTTCTTACTCATTCTTTACTTATCATCATACTCATATCATTGTGTACCATTTCTCGTAACATTGTCATGTACACTTGTATCACTCATCACAAGGCTTTAGTCTTTCTCGGTAAATTTACTTATAATACTGAAGGATACCTGAATGCCACTCTCATGATAAGATGCCAAAGCCATATCCCATATATGGTCTTACATGGGATCTCAGGTCGATGTCGAAGTCATATCCCAAATATGGTCTTACACGAGATCTCGTATTGATGTTGATGCCATGTCCCGGACATGGTCTTACACGAGACCTTAAATTGATGTCGATGCCATGTCCTAGTCATGGTCTTATACGGGATCTCTCTTAGATGCCAATGCCATGTCCCAGACATGGTCTTACAAGGGGATCTAAGTCTCATCACGGTGCCGACGCCATGTCCCAAACATGGTCTTATACGGAACCACATGTCAATGCTAATGCCATGTCCCAGACATGGTCTTACATGGGATCAAGATTCGGTGCCGATGCCATGTCCCAGACATGGTCTTACATGGGACCTACATAACTCATGTCATGACTTCGTATCCCTCGTATTCTTTGATATTTTAGCCGGGATTTCTCATATATTCTTTATCATTTCTTGATGAAAATCATGTTAAACAAATTCATGGAATTTACATGATTACATAGAATATCATCATCATAGATTTACATAATGCATAGGGCTAAATTATTACATACAACTTACCTTGAATCCAAAATGCGGGTGAATGCTTGGTTTAATCCACCACCTTACTTTTTCCCCGATTTCAGCTTGGGCTTCGTATTTCTTGATCTAAAATGACAAATTTAACTTATTTAGTACCCACATTGGCTAAATAGCCCATAATTGACACTTTGGCAAAATTTATAATTTTTCCCCTAAACTTTTACATATTTGCAAAATAGCCCCTAGGCTCGTGTAATGAAATGCACTTATTTTCTTGGTTACCCAAGCTTAGAGAAAGATATTTACTACACTTCAAACTTTCATATTCTACCACTAGACATCAAAATACTCACATGTCATGCATGGGTATATTTTTGAATATAAATCCTAGCTCAAATTAGTGGTAGAAATAGCTAGATTAATCTACAAGGATTTCAAAAATACGAAGAAAATTAGAAACGAGGCTTGGTGTCACTTACTTAGAGCTTGAAAATGTCAAAAACCCTAGCTATAGAGAACCCTTCAAATTTGGCACACTTGGGGAAGAAGATGGACTATTTTTTGGTTCTTTTTCCCTTTTTATTTTATTAATTTGCCTAATGACCAAAATGCCCTTATACCCTTTCTTTAGAAAAATTTCCTTGCATGGGAATTTTTGTCCATCATACTAATAAATGGTTTAATTGCTAAATAAGGACCTCTAATAATCTTTCTAATGCTATTTCATTCTTGAAACTTCTAGAAACTCACATTTCATAAAATTTCCTTCATGAAATTTTCTTAGTATCATGCAAGCATGTCATAAACTCAAAATATTCATGAAATATATTTTCTACCTCAGATTCGTGGTCTCGAAACCACTATTCTAACTAGGCCCTAATTTGGGCTGTTACACTTTCAAAGTATGTATTGGGCCTCGTAAGCCCATATTAGGGACTTTATGATGAAACATGAAAAGTTTTAATTTGGATGAAATTTTATGACTTGATTTTTTATGATTGGTTATGTTTTATTCTGAAATGCCTCGTACCCTGTCCCGGCGTCGAGCATGGGTAACGGGTGTTACAAAACATTTATAATATAAAACATAAATAATATTAAGTTATAACAGGCTATGTATATTCATATATATTGGTTTATT
The DNA here is from genome assembly GCA_020496765.1 of Gossypium stocksii. Classification (NCBI taxonomy): domain Eukaryota; kingdom Viridiplantae; phylum Streptophyta; class Magnoliopsida; order Malvales; family Malvaceae; genus Gossypium; species Gossypium stocksii. The sequence continues at coordinate 34,543,611 of CM035623.1, read as the reverse complement.
TACTTTATAAGTCCTATATATTAAATTCTAATTTTAATCATTAAGAATTCATACTTTTATCACTTACGCAATTTAGCCCATGTACTCTAATTAAACACTATTTCAATGAAATTACCTATTTGAAATTTAATTCACTCATAAAATAACCCATAAATATTTAATAAAAATATTTACGAGTCTAGTTTACAGAAATAAGGTCCTGAAACTGCAATTTTCAGTACCACTGACTTTTGGGTCGTTGCAATTCTCCCCTGCCCCTAAAGAAATTTCTTCCATGAAATTTAACTGAAAAGAGGAGGGGATACTGAGATCTCATTGTCTTTTCTGTCTCCCAAGTCATTTCTTCGATGTTATGGCTATGCCACAAAATTTTCACAAGTTGAATGCATTTATTTCGCAATTCTTTCACCTCGTAAGCTATAATTTTGACCAGTTCTTTATTGTATGTATAACCTCCCAAACCGAGCCTAGATGTTATTGCTAGATTGAGAATGCTACATTAGCCACCAAAATGGCTAAGCTAACTTACATTACTTTTTAAGACTTTAAATAAACTCATTTTAGAGAAAATTTTAGTTGTACTTTGAGTTAGCTTAAAAGCAGTCATTCATTAGGTCGTGTATGCTTAAGATTCATTTTATTGTTGACAATATTGTTTTAGAAAAACTATTTGCTTGTCGCTCTTCTTTGGAAGAAAACTCAAAGTTAAACTAATGCAGCGGAAAAACTTGTTTGCAAGTCATTGTGGAAAATTAGTTGCCTTATCGATTTATTTTTCAAAAATAGTTCCTTCGCAATGTAGTGGAAACAACAGTATCATATTTTACATAAGCCCGATAACATGCATTATTCGGTTATTATGCTTGAGTAATTCAGGCATGCAAAACTCCCCAAAAGAAAATTTACCAAGCCACAGACCAGAAAATTTACCAAGCCACAGACCAGAAATAATTAAAAATAACAAGCCAAAACTAATAAAGGCTTAATAATACTTAATTAAAAAAATAATAATCTGAGGTCCAAATTGATTCTCCGAAGGTCGAGTTCGATCCTAATTTTGAGGTTTACCTAAAAAGTTAAACACTATTTAGGGGTGAGCTGATGAAAAGCTCACTGTGAGTCAAATAATTATTTAAACGGGCAAAAAAAATCAAATACAACGAAACATATTAGCATTAACAGAAGAAAAAAAAACCATCATAGGAATTTCACATCATTACATAGCCATTACCAAATTTATGTCAAACAGTGTATGAGCATAGGTCATCACTCATTCAAGTAACAATCATTAATTTTGATACCATTCAATACAACAAAATACAATGAATAGCATAAATACAATAACATTCGAATATGTCATGCACATGATGCAATGCAAAAAGGTTCTTACCCATACCATCCGCTACACACCACGAGTTCCCCAAAACCCATCTTCCAAACTCCAAAACATTATGAGCATAGCTCAATGTGGTAAAATCACCGAATAATCAATAATACAGAAAATTTGCTGGATATCAAATAGTGTGATACAATTGCCAATAACATATAATATGTGATAAAATCGCCAATCCCCTGGGTACTCCAGGTGCAGTGCACTGACTACAAATAATTTGGACATAATATGCTGCCAGTACTCCACGGAACTCCTCCATCAACCACAAAATCCCAACCCAATGTATATGTAATATGTCACACAATCTCGTACATAATCATATCGCAATACTTTTTACATTCATTTGACATGCTCAGCATGTCCTCAATAATCACATACTTTCAGTAAATGGAAACATTGTTCCAATCTTTCAAATTACCATTGTGTTGGTATCAATAAATATCGTTCAATTTCACATGCTTTATAGATTTTCATTGTGCATAAATAACACCCTTTTTATTACACAATATAACCAATATCTCATTTGTTTAAATCATACATAAGCTTAATATCTCAACACATTATATCATTCAGTCAAACATTCTCATATCTCATAACTCAAATATGTAATTACAAACTCAATCAAACATTCATACTGTAATGGCCTAATTTTAGTGAAATCGGAACGGTGGTTTTGGAAGCACAAATTCAAGTTAGAAAGGAAACTTATTTAAATATAATTGCATGGTCTATGTTATGATAGGAAAGTCGTACAAAAATACTGATAGGAAAATTTTACCAATTAAGTGATTAATTAGAGAAAGGACCAAATTGCATAAAATGTAGAAGTTGAATTCTAGAAGTTAGAAAGATTAATTGGTTATGGAACTCAAAACTTGAGGTCATTATATGGTAATCAGACAATTAATTAAAAGTTAGTGGATATTTATGGATGAACCATCCATGGAAATTGAGAAAAAGAAAAGGACTAAATTGGAATTCAAAGAAAACAAAAGATGATAATTAATTAACATGAAAAATATCAACATTTTATCATCTTCATCCCCAAAACTTTGATGGAAACCCTAGGAGAGAGGAATAAAACTTTCTTGGCATAAATAGGTAAGTAATCAAGTCTCATTTTTAGTAATTTTATATTTTTCAGATTGGGATAACCTATTCTTTCTATTTTGGGGATTAATTTGAAAAGTTATCAAAGTATAAAGTTTGTGCCATGGATGAACATGCTGAATATTTGAAATTTATGATAGAAAACGAAAGGTTGTTAGTAGATAAATAACTTTTACAAAGTGAATTTGCATGAAATTGAGATTTAGGGACTAAATTGTAAAGTTGTAAAATTTAAAGAAAAATTCTAAATTTTGTCAATAGAAAGTGTTGTAAATGATACATGAAAATTTCAATTAGGCTTGGAACAAGGGTTAGATTGCATGAATTTCATTTTCCGAGCCTAGGGACGAAATTGGAATTTATGAAAAGTTTAGGGGTAAAATAGTAATTTTGCCTAGATTGTAAATTGAGTCCAAAAGAATATGAAATATGATGAATTGATGAAGAAATTCATTATATAGATCCGAAAAACTCAAATACGAAGCTAGATCGTGGAAAGGAAAAGGTTTTGGATTAGTAGATTTTCGTACAAACAAGTATCGAGGTAAGTTCATGTAACTCAATATTGAATAATAAAATATTTGAATTACATGTTACATGATATGAATGTTTATGTAAATGCTAAATATGTAAAATATGATATATGTTTGATATTACTTGAGAAAAGGAATAAGTCCCAGTTGAATGAAAGAAATTCGATGGATTAGTGTAAACGTGATTCTGCATGTCTTGCAGATAGGATTTAGCTCCGACAAGTAATCCTGATAAATCTCTCGAGCTTTCTAAGATAAAGTTCTATGAGTATAGTGATCGATAGTAAATCCGCATAAGTTATGGACTACCGTAGCTATGTTTGAGCATCTTGATACACAACTTGCCCAATTGTGACCCTGCATACATTACGGACACAAACATGGCTCTTTGTGAGCATTATGATGATCAATCAGTTGTGATCTTTCATACGTTAAAGACACAAATGCAGCTCTGTGTGAGCATCCAGACATGACTCATACGAACTACATGAGATATGGCTATCCAATGCTTCTAATTACATGACTTCCCAGGTTAAAAGTTCTTTGTAAACTAATACATGAGACATGGCTCTTATGAGTATACTTGATTAGCCTAGATTAGCTTCATGATACATATTACATGACTTACTTGAATGACTTGAAAATGTGGCTTTAGAGTTTCGTAAACTTTAAGTGTACTACATGAAAGTATCCATCAATATTTTCAATAAATTCAACAGGTAAAACTTGGAAATGGTTAATGGAATTTGAATGAATTTATCTTGAAAATGTATATGTGATATGGAAAATGATAAGCGTGTAGAAAACATGATGTGATGAGCTCATCTAAGTTAATGAGATTATGTGAAGTTACTTGATTAACTTGAATTGTTTAAGTTCTGTTATAGCCTAATAATTCACTTATTTGGATGTTTATGTATGTGATTAAGACACATGAAAATACATGGTAAGTTAGATTCTTGTTACATGAACTTACTAAGTTTTAAAGGCTTACTAGGTTTTATTTCTCTGTTTTACAGTGCTTGAAAGCTTGTGAAGGATGGAAATGGTCAGAGCAACATCACACTATCCTCCAGCTCATTTTGGTATAAATATGGATCTTTTTGGTATAATGGCATGTATAGGCTAGTAAGGCCAAGGTATATGTTGAAATGATTGAATGTAAACTAGCTATTGGAATAGCTAGTGATGACTTGATTTTGGTATGTTTAAAAGCATGGTTTTTCATGAATGTTGGTATTGTTGAACTTAAATGCTTGAATTGGTTGGTTGGTATTGGTAAAGTTTTATGCAAGTTTTGAATGAAAAAGGGTGAGGAATAAGGCTTGGAAAATAGCCTAATTTTGTCCACACGGGTAGACACACGGGCGTGTGTCTAGGCCGTATGTGACACATGGTCTAGTACATGGGCGTGCAGACTGACCGTGTGTCCCCTTGTAACACACCAAACCCATCCCAGATGTTATGGCTGAAACTGATGTGTCACATGGAACTATGTTCAAAAACCGGTCTCGTTGATAAAAGCTTAGCTCTAAGTTAAAAACCCTTTTAAAACTTATTATCGTTTTATTTCAAAACATTTGCTTAAAAGTTGGTCTTTGTTAAATTCGGTCATTCTAAATCGCGAAAGCTTTTTAAGTTAACTATTTGATACGTCTGATTTTCTTGAAACCATTTATTATTTTGAAAATTTGTTGTCCTATTCTAGTGGTTTGAAATAGTAATAAGAAACCCAATTAGGAAGAATTAAAAAGTTTTAAATGACCTTATTACAGAAAAAAATACCCAACCAAACTGTAGAAAAATAAAAAAAACAAATCCATTAAGCTGTAGTCATGTGGCCACCTTCGAGTCTCTTGCAGTACCAAATCGCTTATGGATGGGGTTTACCTGTACAGTGAAATAAAAAGGTGAGTTTGTGAAAACTCAGTGTGTAACTCCCCAACCGATAACAGAAACAAAACATGCAAAACAGACTGGGCCGAAGCCCTATGCAGTAGCAGAGTAGTCTGGGCTTTAAGCCCTATACAAAAATAGTGTGGGCCCAAGCCCGTAACAGAAGCAGAACAGATCAGATTTGTGACCCATCCCCGTCTAACCAATACATCACCCGTACCAACCAACACACCATGTGGAGATTAGATTGACCCACCCAACTAGCATATGTGGCGAAGCCACTAATAACAGAAATACGTGGTTGAGCCACCAGAATTAGAATATGTGGCGAAGCCACTAATAACAGAAATACGTGGCAAAACCACTAGATTAGAACTTCCTTTAAATCCAACCTAACCCCATGCAGACTAACATGTCATAAATATAATGTGCATGCAAAACATCAGACTCAGCTATAGACATACGTATACCTTAAACTCATCAGTTAACCTACCTCTAGGGGTATAATGGTCATTTGGGTAGTTAAGGGTAAAACGGTAAATTTTACCCCTCAGGGGTATTTTGGTCATTTAACTACATTTTGGTGTCTCAGTACGTAATACGACCTCATAAAGGGTCTATTGTCGCCTCGAGTGACTCAGATATCCTACATGGCCAAAACAGTGTAAATGAGCCCAACTCGCTATTGGGCCCATGTGGGCCCACATGCTCGTGTGGCCCGATTAGACCAATTTTAGTTACTGGGATGCGAGTCTCATAGTCCAACCTATTAATTGTCACTTATCGGGGATTTTACCAGTTCAGGGCCTATAGGCCCATTGGGCCCACACGGCCCATCTCGACCCATCGAGGCCCATAACAACCCAAGGCCACAGAACCGCACGTGGTGGCCTCTACAGTCTACCGCCCTTGATTTGTGGACTCGACTCACCCCACATGCATTTGTATGCTCGTGAGGCCTCGAATGTCGGCGTTTCGGCATTTTGGCCTTTCAGCTTTGGCCGATTTGCAGTATAACAAGGACGGTGTAATTACACACCTGATTACGAATCAAGAAGATTTTCCCCTCACGCAACTAACCTACAATCATTCAACAAATATTTAGCCTTCCAATCAATTGCCTTTGTTAACACCAACACCTCATATTAATACCACCACCTACCTTGACTGAAGAAAGAGCTATTTATTTCTCTTAAATTGCTAGGCAATAACGATTGCACCCTCCTCCACGATTTGTTGTGCATATAATGGATTTCATTAATACCAAACATCTACTATAAAGCTTTCATTGCAATCCAAAAGTCCCAAAGAATTAGAACCAGAGTAGATTGGGTTATTCGGCCAATATAATCAAAAGAAACCATTCCCCTTACCCCACAATATTCGGCCAAGAACCCCTTGACAATAAAGAGATCGAAAACGTACGAAGAAATAAGGAAGTAGATGCTTCACCTATTGCCAAAGACTGCCGCCCACACGGTTTTAGAGTACTAGACAAGGTTTAAGATCTTTAGTCATGAAAGAGATAGAACAAAGAGCAGAAGACGAGAAGTAATAAAAATGAAATATTCAGCTTACTCAACTGTCGTAACCCACACAAAATCATCACCCACAACAAAACAACTAGCACCACAGAGGAAGAGTCGGTCACTCAATTAAAGAGGGAGAGAAGAGGATGTTAAAAAGAAAACAAAGTAAGGTTCGGCTATTGGAAAGAATCTTGACAAAATATAGTAGAGAAGAAAATAAAGGGGTTCGATCCCCAAAAAAAAGTGAGAGGCAAAGGAAGCAGGGTTCGGCCAATTGAAGGACAGTAACCAGGAATAGAAGAAGAATAGTTAAAGAATAGAAAACAAAGTGAGGCCAAATGGTGAACTAGAGAAGATAGCAATTTCGGCTTTTAGAAAAGAGTAAGGAAAAGGAATACCAAAGTGGTCAAATGTACTTCACAAAAATTCTAGAAGGAGAGACAACATGAAACACAAAAGAAAAGAGAAACCAAATCAGAGAAACCCAAAATAGTAGAGAGGATAATCGATTTCTACACTCTTACACAAAGCCGAAAGTGCACAAAATGAGCTCTCTTAGCTGAATTCACCTACTCTAGCTACCCAATTCGGCTATTAGTTCCCCCTACACTTCAATTCCTTGAAAATCTCCATGATCCCCTCCACCGATATCTCCTTGATTTACTCCAACTCCCCCATTCAAATTTAAACTCAATTCAACAACCTTGACAAGTTCAAACTTTACCTTTTACTAAGTCCACAACAACCTTCTAGTATTTGAACCCACTTCAAACTCTTATCACCTTCATGTAGCAAAATATTGTATTTTGCTTGCAAGGGGATTTGAACACTTGCCCTTCTCACAAGCACACACGCCACTTGCCACCACAACACAAGCTCCTTTGTGTTATGAAACAACAACAACTAAATATGAGTCATATAAGCTAACATCCAAGTTCCTTAAGCCCCCCAAAAAATTAAAATTTTGCCAAAGGCCAGACTCGAACCCAGGCATCCTACAACCTTAAACACACCCAAATATCCCAGCTAGTAAAGTAGACATGCAATTTACCAAATTTTACAAAAATAAAGACCCTATAATTTTTGGGGTGTTACAACTCTACCACTTTAAAGAAATTTCAGCCTTGAAATTTACCTATTCAGAATAAATTAGTGTATTGTTACCGCATCACCTTCTCTAGCTCCCATGTGGCTTCCTCTGAACCGTGATTACGCCAAAGAACTTATACCAAAGGGATCGATTTCCTTTTCAGCACCTTAACATCACGATCCAGTATTGGCACCGGTTCTTCCTCGAAAGTCAGATTAGACTAACCTCAAGGCTAACCTCAATCTCCTCGACCAGCACTATATGTGAGGGATCAAAGTGGTACCGCCTCAACATGGAGACATAGAACACATCATGTATTCTGTATAATTTTGGAGGCAGCTTAAGTTGATAGGCAACTGGTCCTACACGCTTTACTACTCAATACAGGCCGATAAATCTAAGGCTCAACTTTCCCTTCCGTCCAAATCTTAGAATCTTTTTCCAAGGTGAGACTTTCAAAAAAACATAATCCCCACATAGTACTTGATTTCCTTACGCTTCAAGTCTGCATACAGCTTATGCCTATCAAATGCCTCTTTTAACCGATCTTGAATCAGTTTAACTTTATCTTCAATATCAGTAACTAACTCTGGCCCCAAAACTCAACGCTCACCTAATTCAGTCCAACAAGTAGGCATATGACACCTACGCCCATACAACGCCTCATATGGTGCCATCTGGATACTGGCCTGTTAACTGTTGTTATATGTGAATTCTGCCAACGGCAAGAAGTTTTCCCAGCTACTTCAAAAATCAATTACACAACTTCTCAGCATATCTTCTAGTATTTGAATCACCCTCTCTGACTGTCCATCTATCTAAGGGTGGAACGTCATACTGAATTCCAATCTTGTACCCAGTGCCTCATGCAACTTCTTTCAAAATTAAGATGTGAATCTAGGATCTCTATAAAAAATGATAGAAACTGGCACCCCATGAAGTGTCACAATCTCTGCCACATACAACTTAGCTAACTTCTACAACGAGTAATCCGTACAGGCTGGTATAAAATGGCCAGATTTAGTTAGTCTGTCTACAATCACCTAAACTGAGTCCTTCTTAGAAGGTGTCAAGGGTAGCCTACTCATAAAGTCCATGGTTACCCTCTCTGACTTCCAGAGTGGAATCTTGACTGGCTGAAGTAGCCCAGAAGTCAGTTGATGCTCAGCCTTAACTTGTTGGCATGTCAGACATTTACCCACAAACTCAGTAACCTTGCGCATTAGTCCTGGCTACCAATACAGCTTACATAGATCTCGATACAATTTGTTTTCACCAGGATAAATGGCATACAGACTGCTATACACCTCACGCAGTATTGACTGCCTCAGATCAGAATCCTTTGGAATGCAAACTCTCCTACGGAAGCACAAAACTCCTTCACTGCTCAGTCCAAAATCAGAAGTCTCTCTATTCTCAACCGGTCTAAACTGAGGAACCAATGATTCATCCAATAACTATTTTTCCTTAATTTGCTCAGTCCACGTCAGTCTTACTTGAAGCTCAACCAATAAACTACCATAATCAAAGAGGCTGAGATGAGCAAACATTGCCATCAAATCCGACGTAGCCCTACAGCTCAGTTCATCGGCTACCACATTAGCCTTACCTGGGTGGTACTCGATCGAGCAGTTATAGTCCTTAAGTAGCTCTATCCATCTTCGCTGCCTAAGGTTCAACTCCTTCTGAGTAAGGAGGTATTTAAGGCTTTTATGATCCGTGTAAATAATACACTTCTCTCCGAATAGATAGTGCCTCCAAATCTTTAACGCGAATACCACTGCAGCCAACTCCAAGTTGTGAGCAGGGTAATTCGCCTCATGAGGCTTAAGCTGACATGATACATAAGTAACTACTTTACCCTCCTACATTAACACGCAACCCAGTCTGATTTGTGATGCGTCACTGTAGACTGTAAACTCCTTCCTAGACTTTGGCTGTATTAAAACAGTAGCCTCAGTCAAAACATTCTTTAGTTTCTCAAAACTCTCTTGCTGTTTATCAGTCTAAATAAATGGTACTCCTTTATGTAGTAACTTAGTTAGCAGTGCAGTAATTACAGAAAACCCCTCAACAAAACGTCTGTAGTACCCAGCCAGACCCAGAAAGCTTCAAATTTTTTATTCAGTCTTCAGTGGTTTCCACTCTAAAATGGCTTCAATCTTTCGAGGATCTACTCTAATTCCCGAGGCAGATACAACATGACCCAAAAGCATCACTTCTTGTAGCCAAAACTCACACTTACTGAATTTTGCATATAGCTACTTCTCCCTCAAATTTTGTAAAACAGCTTGAAGATGCGCATCATGATCCTCCTCGATTCTCGAATACACCAGAATATCGTCTATAAAGACAATTACAAATTGATCCAAATGGGGTTGGAACACTAGGTTCATGAGGTCCATAAAGGCTACTGGTGCATTCGTAAGCCCAAATAACATCACTAGGAACTCGTAGTGTCCATACCGAGTCCTAAATGCAGTCTTGTACACATCAGCCTCCTTAACTCTTAGCTGATGGTACCTAAAATGAAGGTCAATCTTGGAGAATACCGCAGCTCCCCTAAGCTGATCAAAAAGATCGTCAATCCTTAGCAGAGGGAACGTGTTCTTGATAGTCAATTTGTTTAATTGACGATAGTCGATGCACATACGCATAGTCCCATCCTTCTTATTTACGAATAACACCGATGCTCCCTATAGAGACACACTCAGTCGAATGAAACCTCGATCCAACAGTTCTTGGATTTGTGCCTTCAACTCCACAAGCCCCTTTGGTACCATTCTATAAGGAGCAATGGACACTGGAGCTATTCCAAGCAACAACTCAATTTCGAATTTGACCTCACGTGTAACAGCCCAGTTTGGACCCTAGTCGAAAAAGTGGTTTTGAAACCACTTATTCGAGTCCAAAAAATGTTCTGATATTATTTTTTGTGTCTATGGTATATGAATCTGCATCTGTGAAATTTCTGTGAATTAATTTGTCTGCCTCTGTGCTTAATTGTGAAAAAGGACTAAATTGTATATGTGATAAAATTAGTATGCTAAATGTCCAAGTGTTCTATTGAAATGGCTTTTTAATAATGGTGGCCTTATGAGGTAATTAGACCTTATTAAATGGTAGTGGACATTTACGGCCTTATAAAATATGTTTTATGTATTTATGAATAAAGGGCAACATGGGAATTGAATTATTAATAATGTTTTAATGAATTAAAAGCATGAAATTAAGCATTTCATGCATGTTATTCAACCGAAATAAAAGAAAAAGTGAAGGAAATAAGTTTCCTAGGTTTCGGCAAGTAAATCTTTGATTAAGGTATGAGTTTTCGTCTATTTTTTATAATTTCTATGTCTTTGTAATCATTGTTTCGTATTCTTCCGTGCCCATGTCTCAATTTCTATTTTTGATAAAGTTTATAAATAGTGCCATTATTGATAATTGAAGCTTTGTAGTGAAATTAAATGAATAATGATGAATAGGTGTTGAATAAACATGTTTTACCATGAGTTTTTGATGAAATTGAACTATGTGGGCTAATTTGTGAAAATGAGACTTTAGGAGGACTAATTTGTGAAATAAATGTATTATATGGGCTTTTATGAAAGCCACAAATATTCGACCAAGCTTGTATTTAAATGAATTATGTGAATTTGATGTCTTTGTGTATTAGGGACCAAAGTGTCAAAATATGAAAAAGTGAGGGCTAAAATGTAAAATGCCCTAAATGAGTGTTTATGGATTGAATTAAATGAAAAGGAATATTGAATGGCTAAATTTTGCTTGATTTAGATCAAGAACAAAGAAAAACGAACTTAGATTAAGGGAAGTCCAAAGTCGTTGAATAGTCTACTTGAATCTGTTTAAATCCGTACGAGGTAAGTCATAATACAAATATGCTGTTTATTGATGTCTGTTATAAATTCTTGTTTTATAAACTGTATTTGGATGGCCATGAGAGCCTAACGTGTATTTCTGAGTTATTCTGAATGAGAAATGAAAAAATGATAACATGTAAAACCTCGTCTGGGACGTAGGCGTTGATCTGAGATTTACGTGTAAGACCGTGTCTGAGACACTAGCACCATATATGTTTCACGTAAGACCCTGTCTAGGACAGTAGCATCTATATTAAACAACATGTAAGACCACGTCAAGGATGTCGACATTATACAAGGCCTATATGATTTCTGTAACAATTCTGACTGATACGAGGATAAATTTTGAGAAAAGAATGAATGCCTACTCTATATGTCTGACTCAGGTATGTTGTTCTGTATCAAATTGCAAGCATGAAAGGTATGCTAATGTAGACTATGAGTATATGATGAATGTGTTTTGATTTAAAAGTTATCTTTATTAGATTGTTATCATAATGTGTTAAAAGATTGCATATGGTTGTATTTGGCTTACTAAGCTCTTTGTAGCTTACTCTGTTTATTCTTTCAAATGTTTTACAAATGTCGTAGCTACTGAGGGCTCGGGGATAGTCAAGAGTTATCACCATACTATCAAGTGTGATTTTGGTACCTTTTAATTGTAAAAAGTTTAAGTATGGCATGTATAGGCTAGAATGGCTAAGATATGTTTTTGAATCTATGTATATTTATGCCATGTGATGTGGTTAAGTTATGGTTATATGTTTTGTATTGGATACTTGAATGATGCAAGTGTGGGCATGAAATAGATGTGTGAAAGTTTTTCATGAAATGGATATCTTGACATAGAAAGTAGGTGAAGAATGGTAAGTTTATTTAGTATTGAATTAAGTTGAAATTGTGGCATGAATTGGCCTATAGAAATGACCCTCTAATGTGTGGAAAGTATGACTTAAACCAAGTCTGTTTAGTGCCACACTGTTAGGGCACATGGGCTTGCCTTAAGGCCGTGTTGATTTTCCAGTATTAGGCATAACGCCCCCACAGCCAAAACACACGGGCATGTCTTGTGGCCGTGTCAAAAGTTAGTATACTACCCTGTTTTGGCACGGCTTGGGTGCACAAGCGTGCTTGAGTCTCGTGTGAGGCACACGGCCTAGTCACACGGGCATGTGACTTCCTTAAGTTGGAAAATTTTATATGTGTTCTGATGTTTACGATTGCTTTTGGTTTAGTCCCGACCCTATCTCAATACATGTTTAAGGTCTAGTGGACTTTCAAAAAGGGACTTTATGTTTGGATTTTGTTATGATCTTTGAATATTTTGTTCTGATCTATTCTGAATATTAGGTAACGCCCATACTTATTCCAGTGAGGTAACAGGATAGGGTGTTTCATTTTTTGGTATCAGAGCTACGGTTTAGTCGGTTCTAGGACTAACATAGCGTGTTTGAGTCTAGCTATACAAGCCATATATCTGAACTGTGATAGTGTGATGAATTTGGACAAACGAAATGTGTTTCTCATATAGTAATGGATCCTGAAAGAGCCGTAGCTGACAATGTTGAAAGTAATACGCCTGCTCCCGCTCAAGGGATAGCGCCATCTGATTCTAGACCAGTTATGAGTAGTAATGAGGTAGAAGCTAAACAACTTTCTTCCAAATGATGAATGAATGGTTCACTCACTATGTACAGACAAACGCGGTTGTTCAACCTCCACCCCCGACTATTCCTTAACAACTTTTGGTTGTACCATCTGTGACTAATCTGATTCATCTGAATAAGCCTCCGATAGATAAGACTAAAAAGTATAGGGCCAAAGAGTTTCAAGCCACTATTGATGATGATGCCGAGTGGGCTAAATTTTGGTTGGAAAATACGATCCGAGTTCTTGATAAATTGTCATGTACCCCGGAGGAATGTGTTAAATGTGCGGTTTCATTGTTGTGAGATTCGACATACCATTGCTGGAAAACACTGCCATCTGTGGTTTCGAGTGAACGTATCACCTGGGATTATTTTCAGACCGAATTTAGAAAGAAGTATATCAGCCAACGTTTCAGTGATCAGAAACGTAAAGAGTTTTTGATTTGAGATGCAAGAATGGTGAAATCATTATAATTGAGTCTAGTGAATTGAATGGTTTACCGGTTGTGATATCTGCATTAAAAGCTCAGAAATATGTGAGAAAAGGGTGTGAAGCCTACCTAGCTTATGTGATTGACTCTGAGGTATCCGATAAAAAGATTGAATCTGTGCCTGTCGTCTGTGAATTTTCTGATGTATTTCCTGAAGAACTTCCAAGTTTGCCTCCGATTCGAGAAGTTGAGTTTGGGATTGAATTGATTCCAGGAACTAGTCCGATTTCGATAGCTCCGTATAGAATGGCACCAACCGAATTGAAAGAATTAAAGACTCAGTTGCAGGGATTGACTGATTGAGGTTTTGCTATACCTAGTTTCTCACCATGGGGTGCTCTTGTTCTGTTCGTGAAAAAGAAAGATGACACAATGAGAATGTGAATTGATTATCGTCAGCTCAACAAAGTGACTGTAAAGAATAAATACCCTCTGCCCTGAATTGATGATTTGTTTGATCAACTAAAAAGTGCCTCTGTGTTTTCAAAGATAGATCTGAGATCGGGATATTATCAGTTGTGGGTGAAAAACTCTGATATTCCAAAAATAGCTTTCCGAACAATGTTCGGGCACTATGAATTCTTAGTTATGCCTTTTGGATTAACGAATGCTCCTGCTGTGTTTATGAATCTGATGAACAGAATTTTTAGACCGTATTTAGATCAATTTGTTGTTGTTTTCATTGATGATATATTGATCTACTCGAGGAATGAAAGTGAACATGCTGAACATTTAAAAATTGTACTTCAGACACTGCGTGATAAGTAATTGTATGCAAAATTCAGCAAATGTGAATTCTGGTTACATGAAGTTAGTTTTTTGGGTCACATTGTATCTGCATCGGGTATCCGGGTTGATCCATGCAAAATCTCAGCTATTGTAGATTGGAAACCTCCAAGAAACGTTTCTAAAGTCCGTAGTTTTCTGGTACTTGCCGGGTATTACCGTCGTTTTGTAAAGGATTTCTCTGTGGTAGCAACCCCGTTAACAATACTGCTTCAAAAACATGTAAAGTTTGAATGGTCTGATAGATGTCAGAATAGTTTTGATCTGTTGAAAGCTAAGTTAACTGAAGCTCCTGTACTAGTGCAACCTGAATCGGGTAAAGAATTCATTATATACAGTGATGCTTCGTTAAATGGACTTGGTTGCGTTTTAACGCAAGAAGGAAAGGTTATCGCATATGCCTCTAAACAGATAAAGTCACATGAGAAGAACTATCCAACACATGATTTGGAATTGGCTGTGATTGTTTTTGCACTGAAAATTTGGCGTCACTATCTGCATGGTGAGAAATGTCACGTATTTTCAGATCATTAAAGTCTAAAATATCTGATGACTTAGAAAGATTTGAATCTACGGAAGCGAAGATGGTTGGAACTGTTAAAAGACTATGAACTTATTATTGATTATCATCCGAGTAAAGCAAATGTGGTAGCTGATACTTTAAGCCGAAAATCACTATCTGCATTATGTGCCTTAAATACTAGTACTAACCCGTTTGTTAATGATTCAGTCTTGGCTGAATTAAGAGCAAAACCTTTGTTTTTGCAACAAATCCTTGATGCTCAAAAAGTAGATAACGAACTGTTAAAGAGACAAGCTCAGAGTGATTCTGATTCTGAGTTCTGGATTGATGTTGATGATTGTTTGAGATTTAGGAATAGAATTTGCATTCCGAGAAACTATGAATTGATTCGGATGATTTTGAGTGGAGCTCATAATAGCAAATTTTCTATACATCCGGGTAGCGTAAAGATGTATAATGATTTAAAATGGTTATACTGGTGGCCGAGAATGAAAAGAGATATCTCTGATTTTGTTCTGAAATGCTTAATATGTTAGCAAGTAAAAGTGAAACATCAAGTGCCTTCAGGTTTGTTTCAACCAATTATGATTCCTGAATGGAAATGGGACCGAGTAACTATGGATTTTGTTTCTGGTTTACCTTTATCACCGAAAAAGAAAGACTCAGTCTGGGTTGTCGTTGATCGATTGACGAAGTCTGCTCATTTTATTCCGGTACGATCTGACTACTCACTTGATAAATTAGCTGAACTTTACATTTCTGATATTGTGGGATTACACGGAGTACCACTGTCTATTATGTCTGATAGAGATTCGAGATTTACATCGTGATTCTGGAAGAAATTGTAAGAAGCTTTAGGTACTAAATTACACTTCAGTACTGCTTTTCATCCGCAGACAGATGGTCAGTCTGAGGGAATCATTTAGATACTTAAGGACATGCTTAGATGTTGTATTCTGGAGTTTAAAGGTACGTGGGAGCAATATGTACCTCTGATTGAATTTACTTCTAATAATAGTTTCCAATCGAGCATTAAAATGGCCCCGTATGAAGCCTTATATGGTAGAAAATGTAGAACTCCGTTATACTGGTCTGAACTCTGTGAAAATAAGATATATGTGATTGATCTGATAAAAGAAATAGAACAGAAAGTGAAAGTGATCAAAGGCAGTCTGAAAGCAGCTTCTAATCGTCAGAAATCATACGCGGATCTGAAACGGAAAGATATTGAATTTGAGATTGGCGATAAAGTATTTCTGAAGGTATCCCCGTGGAAGAAACTATTTCGGTTTGGCAAAAAGGGTAAATTGAGTCTGAGATTTATCGAACCATATGAGATTGTTGAACGAGTTGGGCCGGTTGCTTATAGACTGGTGTTGCCACCTGAACTAGGAAAGATACATAATGTATTTCACATATCAATGCTCCGACGTTATAGATCTGATCTGTCTCATGTAATATCCCCTTTTGAGTTTGAATTAAAGTCTGATATGTCTTACGATGAAGAGCCGATTCATGTCTTGGCTCAAGAAGTGAAGGAATTGAGAAACAAGAAAATTCCACTGGTAAAAGTACTATGGCATCATCACGGACTAGAACAGGCTACCTGGGAGCCTAAAAGTGCAATGAGACAGCAATATTCGAATCTATTTAACAGAAAGATTTTTTAGGACGAAAATCCCTAAGGGGGAGAATTGTAACAGCCCGATTTGGACCCTAGTCAAAAAAGTGGTTTCAGAACCACATATCCGAGTCTGAAAAATGTTCTGATATTATTTTCTGTGTCTGTGGTATATGAATCTGCATCTGTGAAATTTCTATGAATTAATTTGTCTATCTCTGTGCTTAATTGTGAAAAAGGACTGAATTGTATATGTGATAAAATTAGTATGCTAAATGTTCAAATGTTCTATTGAAATGGCTTTTTAATAATGGTGGCCTTATGAGGCAATTAGACCTTATTAAATGGTAGTGGACATTTATGGCCTTAAAAATATGTTTTATGTGTTTATGAATAAAGGGTAAAATGGGAATTGAATTATTAATAATGTTTTAATGAATTAAAAGCATGGAATTAAGCATTTCATGCATGTTCCTCACTCAAAATAAAAGAAAAAGAGAAGGAAATAAGTTTCCTAGGTTTCGGCAAGTAAATCCTTAATTAAGGTATGAGTTTTCACCTGTTTTTTATAATTTCTACGTTTTTGTAATCGTTGCTTCGTATTCTTCCATGCCCATGTCCCAATTTCTATTTTTGGTAAAGTTTATAAATAGTGCCATTGTTGATAATTGAAGCTTTGTAGTGAAATTGAATGAATAATGATGAATAGGTGTTGAATAAACATGTTTTGCCATGAGTTTTTTTATGAAATTGAACTATATGGGCTAATTTGTGAAAATGAGACTTTGGGAGGTCTAATTTGTGAAATAAATATGTTATATAGGCTTTTATGAAAGCTACAAATATTTGACCTAGCTTGTATTTAAATGAATTCTGTGAACTTGATGTCTTTGTGTATTAGGGACCAAAGTGTCAAAATGTGAAAATGTGAGGGCTAAAATGTAAAATGCCCTAAATGAGTGTTTATGGATTGAATTGAGTGAAAAGGAATATTGAATGGCTAAATTTTGATTGATTTAGATCAAGAACAAAGAAAAACTGACTTAGATCGAGGGAAGTCCAAAGTCATTGAATAGTCGACTCGAAGCTGTTTAAATCCGTACGTGGTAAGTCATAATACAAATATGCGTTATATTGATGTCTGTTATAAATTCTTGTTTTATAAACTATATTTGGATGGCCATGAGAGCCAGACGTGTATTTCCGAGTTATTCTGAATGAGAAATGATAAAATGATAACATGTAAGACCTCGTCCAGGACGTAGGCATTGATCTGAGATTTAAGTGCAAGACCGTGTCTAGGACACTGGCATCGTATATGTTTCATATAAGACCCTGTCCGGGGCAATGGCATCCATATTAAACAACATGTAAGACCACGTCAGGGACGTCGGTATTGTATAAGGCCTATATGGTTTATTTAACGATTCTGACTGATACGAGGAGAAATTTTGAGAAAAGAATGAATGCCTACTCTGTATGTCTGAGTCAGGTATGTTGTTCTGTATTGAAATTACAAGCATGAAAGGTATGCTAATGTGGACTATGAGCATATGACGAATGATTATGTCTGATTTACAAGTTATCTTTATGAGATTGTTATCATAATGTGTTTAAAGATTGCATATGGTTGTATTTCGCTTACTAAGCTCTTTGTAGCTTACTCTGTTTATTCTTTCAACTGTTTTACAGATATCGTAGCTACTGAGGGCTCGAGGATATTCAAGAGTTATCACCACACTATCAAGTGTGATTTTGGTACCTTTTAACTGTACAAAATTTAAGTATGGCATGTATAGGCTAGAATGGCTAAGTTATGTTTTTGAATCTATGTATATTTATGCCATGTGATGTGGTTAAGTTATGGTTATATGTTTTGTATTGGATACCTAAATGATGCAAGTGTGGGCATGAAATAGATGTGTGAAAGTTTTTCATGAAATAGATATCTTGACATGGAAATTAGGTGAAGAATGGTAAGTTTATTTAGTAATTGAATGAGTACAATTTGATGAGTTCTAGTTAAGAATACTACCTATGATATGCTTGGTATTTGATATGAGGTTGGTGCATGAATGTTTTGACCATTTAGATGAATGTTTTAAGTCATTGAATTAAGTTGAAATTATGGCATGAATTGGCTTGTAGAAATGACCCTTTAAGGGGTAGAAAGTATGACTTAAACCACGACTGCTTAGTGTCACACGGTTAGGGCACACGGGCGTGCCTTAAGGCCATGTTGATTTTCCAGTATTGGGCATAAGACCCGCACGGCCAAGACACACGGGCATGTCTCGTGGCTATGGTAAAAAGTCAGTATACTACCCTGTTTTGGCACGGCTTGGGTGCACGGGCATGCCTGAGTCTCGTGTAAGGCACACGGCCTAGTCACACGGGCCTGTGACTTCCTTAAGTTAGAAAATTTTATATGTGTTTTGATTTTTACGATTGGTTTCAGTTTAGTCCCGACCCTGTCTCAATACATGTTTGAGGTCCAGTAGACTTTCAAAAAGGGACTTTATGTTTGGATTTTGTTATGATCTTTGAATATTCTGTTCTGATCTGTCCTGAATATCCGATAACGCCCCTACCTATTCCAGCGACGGTAACGGGATAGGGGTGTTACATCACGGTTTAGAGGCAACCTAGGAACCTCATTAGGGAATACATCCAAAAATTCCTTGACAATTCTTACATCCCCCATAGAAGGATTTTCAGGATCAGAAAAACTCACATATGCTAGAATCGCCTCACAACCCTTGCGAACCAACTTTTCAGGGCTTAATGCTTAAATTAGATTAGACAGATATTCCCTTCGCTCTCCTATCACAGCTACCTCCTCATCCTCAGTAGTCTTCAACACCATTCGCTTAGCAGCGTAATCCAACCTCGCATGGTGTTTCACTAACCAGTCTATACCCAAGATAAGGTCAAATTCCCCAAATGGTAGTTCCATCAAATCCGCCAGAAAGATTCTACCTTGAACTTCTAGGGGCATGTCTCTAAACGATTTATCTACCTTCACTGACTGTCCCAATGGACTTATCACAGTCATTTCACTAGCAGTATTCTCAAACTGGATACTCAACATCTCAGACACAGTGCATGTAACATACGAGTGTGTAGGCCCTGTGTCAATCAAAGCAACATAAGGTATGCTATGAACCAAAAATGTACCAGTTATAACATCAAGGGCGTCACCATCCTCTCGGTGACATGTAGCATAGACAAAGGCTGGCTACCTTGCCTCAGTGTTACCAGCACCTCTGCCTGGTGCTCCACGACCACGTCCATAACTGTTTCCACCCCTAGCCTAACCACGACCTCTTAGTGGTTGCTAACCACCTCTCACTGACTGCACAAACCTCTACTCTACAGCCTGCATCTAACCCAGCCTCTGAGGACAATCCTTGACTTGATGATCCTTGGACCCATATTTAAAGCATGCACTAGTTTATCTCTAACACTCGCCTTGGTGAGACCTCCCACAATCCACACAAGCCTGTAGTCTTACAACAATAACAAGGACTGCATGGACTGGCCCCTCAAATCTAGCCTTCTTTACAAGCCTTCCAGACGAACCTGAGGGCCCTGAATCCCTCTTCAATCTTCCCCTATCCTTCTCGCGATTCTGGCGCTCAGAGCGCTTCCCGTCCTTAGCAATCTTTGCGTTCTCAACAAGGGTAACAAAGTACTGCTCCCTCTGTAGAGCTATCAACACACGCAACTCATCCTAAAGTCCATCCTCAAAACACACACAGCGTTCATACTCAGTTGCGACAATCCTATGAGCATATCGACTCAACCACAGAAACTCTGCCTCATACTCAGCCAGAGTTTTGTTACCTTTGGTCATACTCTGAAATTCTTTCCTTCGGTCATCCACATAACTCGCCCCAACATATTTCCCTTGAAAGGCCATCTTAAAATAATCCCACGTCAAACGATCGGCCTACCTGCCATCTCTCACAGTGAGCCACCATTGGTAGGCCTCATCTCACAGTAAAAACACTGCTCCTTTTAGTTTCTACTCCATAATGCAGTCAAGATCATCCATTATCCGTTCAGTGGCCTCTAACTAGTACTCTGCCACATTTGGGGCTACACCAAATACTCCCCCGAAGATTTTTGCTCCATTAGCCTGGAGTCACTCAGAAATTGACCAATGGTTCACTGTCCTAGTACTGGCTCTAGCAACCCTCTCTAACACATAGAACATCGCTTGGGATAGAGCATCATCCCCAGCTACTCGATCGTGAGACCCTGTCTTAGTCACTGGTGATTGTGGTGCCTCCCTAGCAAGCATGTGGTCCGACGCTGAAAACCCAGCTCTAGCACTTCTTCGGCCTTTATCGTGGCCTCGTGTACCCCTTCTACGAGTACCCCTTGTGCTCATATCGATTTAGCGATTAATCTATTTTAAGAGTCTTATGAATTAGTTCATAATTCCAGTAATTATTAACGGATGTTTTATGACAAATCAGTAATTCAAAGTTTTTTTTCTCGCAGATCAGAACCTCACTACAGTTTTCAATCTTCTACAGTCTCAATTTTCCTACAGTCTCAATTTACTCTAACTACAGAGTTTCAGTATAACATCACTATCTATAGTAGTTTCTCAGTATCACATTTTAGTCTATCACAATAAATAATCTCAAAGAACTTACAGATTTAGCACCGGAGACTCGGTGAGCCACACTTCTAGTATCAACATTTCAAAATAATCAAATTTTCTTAAAATCATCTTTTCCACAAACCAGTATTTAGCAAAACTTGTAAAAACCCAATTTTGAAATAAATTTCGAAAGAGATCAAATTTCTAAAACAACTTCATTCATTAAAACCAATTTCAATAAAAATTTCAAAGCCCACTCCACAGCCGAGTATTGCAACCTGACTCTAATACCACTAAATGTAACACCCCAAACTTGGCCCAAATGTTATGGCCGAATCTGACGTCTCACATGGAACTATGTTCGAAAATCGGTCTTGTTGATAGAAGCTTATCTCTAAGTTAAAAACCCTTTTAAAACTTATTATCACTTTATTTCAAAACATTTGCTTAAAAGCTGATCTTTGTTAAATTCAGTCATTCTAAATCACAGAAGCTTTTTAGGTTGACTATTTGATATGTCTGATTTTCTTGAAACCATTTATTATTTTGAAAATCTGTTGTCCTATTCTAACTGTTCGAAATAGTAATAAGAAACTCAATTAAGAAGAATTAAAAAGTTTTAAATGGCTTTATTACAGAAATAAATACCCAACCAAACTGTAGAAAAATAAACAAAGCAAATCCATTAAGCTGTAGCCATGTGGCCACCTCCGAGTCTCTCGTGGCTCCAAATCGTCTATAGCTAGGGGATACCTGTACAGTAAAATAAAAAGGTAAGTTTGTGAAAACTCAGTGTGTAACTCCCCAACCGATAACAGAAACCAAACATGTAAAACAGATTAGGCCGAAGCCCTATGCAGTAGCAGAGCAGTCTGGGCTTTAAGCCCTATACAAAAACAGTGTGGGCCCAAGCCCGTAACAGAAGCAGAACAGAGCAGATTTGTGACCCATCCTAATCCAACCAACATACCAACCGTACAAACCAACACACCATGTGCGGATTAGATTGACCCACCCAACCAGCACACCAATAATGCAAGAAAGCTGCTAATAACATAATATGTGGCTGAGCCACTAGAAACAGAATACGTGGCGAAGCCACTAATAACAGAAATACATGGCAAAACAACTAGATCAGAACATCCTCCAAATCAACCTAACCCCATGTGGACTAACATGTCATAAATATAATGTGCATGCAAAACATCATACTTATATACAGACATATGTATACCTTAAACTCATCAGTTAACCTACCTCTAGGGGTATAATGGTCATTTGGGCGGTCAGGGGTAAAACGGTAAATTTTACCCCTCGTGGTATTTTGGTCATTTAACTACTTTTTGTTCATTTTACCCCTCGAGCGACTCAGATATCCTACATGGCCAAAACAGTGTAAATGGGCCTAACCCGCTATTGGGCCCATGTGTGCCCATACGCTCGTGTGGCCCGATTAGCCCAATTTCAGTTACTACGACGCGAATCTGATAGTCCAACCCATTAATTGTCACTTACCAAGGATTTTACCCGTGTGAGGCCCACAAGACCATTGGGCCCACACGGTCCATCTCAACCCATTGAGGCCCATAACGACTGCATGTGGTGGCCACTATAGTCTATTGCTCTTGATTTGTGGCTCGAATGCCGCCGTTCCTGCATTTCGACCTTTCAACTTTGGCCAATTTGTAATAAAACAAGGAGGGTGTAAGTACACACCTAATTACGAATCGAGGAGATTTTCTCCTCGCGCGACTAACCTACAATCATTCAACAAATATTTAGCCTTCCAATCAGTTGCCTTTGTTAACACCAACACCACATATTGATACCACCACCTACCTTGATCGAAGAAAGAGCAATTTATTTCTCTTAAATTGCTAGGCAATAACAATTGCACCCTCCTCCATGATTTGTTGCGCATATAACTGGTTTCATTAATACCAAACATTTACTATAAGGCTTGGATTGGAATCCAAAAGTCCCAAAGAATTAGAACCAGAGTAGATTGGGTTATTCGGCCAATACAATCAAAACAAACCATTCCCCTTACCCCACAGTATTCAGCTAAGAACCCCTTGACCACAAATAGATCATAAACGTACGAAGAAATAAGGCAGTCGATGCTCCACCTATTGCCAACAACTGCCACCCACACGGTTTTAGAGTACTAGACAAGGATTAAGATCTTTAGTCATTAAACAGAAAGAACAAAGAGTAGAAGAGGATAAGTAATAAAAGTGAAATATTCGGCTTACCCAACTGTCGTAACCTACACAAAATCGTTGCCCACAACAAAACAACTAGCACCACAGAGAAAGAGTCGGTCACTTAATTAAAGAGGGAGAGAATAGGATGTTGAGAAGAAAACAAAGTAAGGTTCAGCTATTGGAAAGAATTAGGACAAAATAGTAGAGTAGAAAATAAAGAGGTTCGATCCCAAAAAAATGAGAGGCAAAGGAAGCAGGGTTCGGCCAATTAAAGGACAGCAACCAGAAATAAAAGAAGAATATTTAAAGAATAGAAAATAAAGTGAGGCCGAATGGTGAGCTAGAGAAGATAGCAATTTCGGCTTTTAGGAAGGAGTAGGGAAAAGGAATACCTAAGTGGTCAAATGTACTTCATGAAAATGCCAGAAGGAGAGACAACACAAAACGCAAAAGAAAAGAAAATCCAAATTAGAGAAACCCAAAATAGCAGAGAGGATAATCAGTTTCTACACTCTTACACGAAGCCAAAAGTGTACAAAATGAGCTCTCTTGGCCGAATTCACCTACTCTAGCTACCCAATTCAACTATCACTTCCCCCACACCTCAATTCCATGAAAATCTACATGATCCCCTCTACTAATATCTCTTTGATTTACTCCAACTCCCCCATTCAAATTTAAACTTAATTCAACAACCTTGACGAGTTTAAACTTCACCTTTTACCAAGTCCACAACAACCTTCCAATATTTGAACCCCTTCAAACTCTTGCCTTCTCAATGTAGCAAAATAATTGTATTTTGTTTGCAAGGGGATTCGAACCCTTGCCCTTCTCACAAGCACATATGCCACTTACCACCACAACACAAACTCCTTTGTGTTATGAAACAACAACAACTAAATATGAGTCCTATAAGCTAACATCCAAGTTCCCTTAAGCCTAAAAAAATTAAAACTTTGCCAAAGTCCAGTCTCGAACCCAGGCTTCCTACAAACCCTCAAACACACCCAAATAACCCATCCAGTAAAGCAGACATGCAATTTACCAAATTATGCAAAAATAAAGACCTTATAATTTTTAGGGTGTTACACCCCTACATCCTAAAATTGAGAAACAGAATGCTTTGAATTGAGTACACGGGCAGGGACACAGGTGTGTGTCTTAGTCGTGTAAGGTTTACAACCTAGAACACGAGCATGTCCCTTGGCTATGTGAAACCTACACTTAATTTTAAAAAAATTAAATTAACAACACTACCTAGCACACAGGCGTGTGACTTGGCCGTGTGACTTCAATTTCTTCATGGGTTACAAGTCAGAGAGTTACACGGATCAGGGACATGGGCATGTGTCATCACACGGCCTGAGACATGGGCATTTCATATGACCGTGTGAGCCACACGACCTCAACACACAGGCGTGTCCCTCACCACATGGACGTGTGACTCCTAAACGTGAGAAAAATTTTGGAATTCTGCAAAAACTTCCTTGAGCTCCCGATTTAGTCCCGACTCGACTCTAATGCATGTATTGGGCCTCGAGGGTCCAATCAATGAACGTTTTAATGAAACTCGAAAAATGAATAGTATTTGACTTGATTTAGTTGTACATGTTCAAATAAGCTTTGGTAATACCTCGTAACCCTGTTTCAGCGACAGATACAGGTTAGGGGTGTTACACATACTATCAAACTAGGTTTTTTGCCAACATGTCAATCTTTTATGGCTTGAAACATACCTGGTTCAACCAATCACAAAAATCAATAATTTGGCTATTAAGCCAATCCAATCAGAAAACTAATTTATCAAATATAACATGATATTTAACATTTTCAAACAATTTTATTAGTTTAAGACCTACACTTTATTTTTTTGCTTCCTCTCAGCACACCAGCGAATCTACCAATTTTCCTTAATAATTCCTTAAATGAACCTAAACCAAAATTATGTATAAATACAATAAATTTACCATTAAACCAGCCCCCAAACACAAACTTATGAGTTCAAACCAATCGTTTGAATTATAACTATTTTATGAATCCAAGCTAGTTAGATTCCTTACACTCTATCGATGCAAACCGTGCGTACAATCGTTCTTTGCCTTTACGGATGATTTGGGGCATCTGGTTCAGCACCTAATTCAAAAATATACTGAAAAATAAGTATCTAATTAATGATTAAATTGCTTCATTTAATCAATTCATAACCTTTACCTAAAAACTATGTCAAAATAACAAACTAGTTACCCTTAATTGCACTTATGCTTCACGATTTGTGGAATCTAAATGGTCAATCGATCAAGAACATTTTTCCCTAATTGAAATGGGTTTAAAAGATGATTATGGAAAAATATAGGCAAGAACCAAGAAACAAAACAACCCCCTTTCTTGCACATAGGCGCACGCACCACCACCCATGGTGGCCAAAATTGGGCTAAAATTTAAAATGGTTTGAGATCTCATTAAATTTTGGAAAAATATCTTTGAAATCATTTAAAATCCAAAAAATTCCAGATCTAGAAATTTAGGTTTTGAATGGACAAGATTAATTAAGAAATTGAAGAGAGAAGGGACCTTACCCAAGCTAATCGAGAGAAACGGTAATGGCACTTTCTTCGCAATGTTCAAGATTGATCTTGGAGTTCAAGATTTTAGATTTGGGGCTGATTTTAATGAGAAAAAATGACAACAATATGGTGGATAATATGTTAACAAATCTTATGGCAAAAATAAAAAGAAGGAAGTTATGGGAGAAAGAAAGAAAATTGAAGAGAAAAGAGGAGAGGAAGAGGGTGAACGGCTTGGGTAGGTAAAAGTTGAATTAAAGGCTGAAAAATACAATAAAAATTTATATTTATACTTACGATTCAAGGGTATGGATGGCACACACATTAAAAAACAAGGGATTTTGCAAAATTTAATTATTTTGCAAGGGAAGAGATTCGAACTTGAGACCTCATTTAATTTCCATGCTTTCTCATATTTCTTTTAACCATTAGGCCTTTTCCTCATTCTTGAAATAATTTTCCAATATTTATTTAAAAAAAAACAAGGCATGTCACGTACTAAGGTTTAAGGTAAAATTTGTAAAATAATAAAAATGATGCGAGAGAAGGGATTTGAGCTTGGATTCAAGAAACTTTACACTAACACTTAACCAATAAACCAATACCTCATTTACTTCCTAAAAATGCAAAGATAATTTAAAAAAATTAAGGCATGATCACTCTCTCTCGATTCACAAACCCGATTCCACTAACCCCCAATTTTTGGGATGTTACAGTTTGACAAGTCATGCTGAATCTCAATTTCTTTTGCCAGAATATCGTGAGACGGATCCAATCTGTATCTCCTAAGCATAGACACATGAAAAACATCGTGTATTTTTTTCAAATCTATCGACAAAACAGATCGATACTCAAATAGTCCAACTCTTTTAGTAATTTCATGCGGTCCCATAAATCGAGGGTTTAACTTTCCTTTTCGTTTGAAATGAAGTACTTTCTTCCATGGTGAAACCTTTAAAAACACTTTGTACCCATAGCAAATTCGATGTCTCGACATTTCAAATCTGTGTATGATTTTTGTCTATCGAAAATTGTTTTCAATCTATCTCAGATTAACTTAACTATATCTTTCATTTCTTGAATCAATTTTGGCCAAACAACTTTTCTTTCACACAAATCTGACCAACAAATAGGTGTTCGACACCTATGACCATACAATGCTTAATAAAGAGCCATTTGAATGCTTGACTAGAAACTGTTATTGTACACAACCTAATTCAAAATCAATTAAGTAGTCTTGAAACGTATCTTCCAAAATCTAAATAACACACTCAGATTTCCCATCCCTCTACAGGTGAAAAGTCCTGCTGAAGTTAAGTCTCGTACCTAGAGATTCATGCAAATATTTTCAAAATCTTGAAGTATAGTAGGGATCCTAATCTGAGATAATCGACATAGGTACACCATGCAATCTGGCAATTTCCCAAATGTTCAAGTATACACATGGAATAAAGTAATAAAGTAGTAAGTAAGATCGCCTCCATAGGGATTGTCTCCATAGGGATCGTTTATGATTAATTTTGTTATCACTATCAAATATATGGATCAAGCTATGTCAAAAGGAAACAGAATAACAAATTTTGTAAGGGATAATCACATATGCAATATTGAAATCAGATAACTAAAATAAAATGTTGTGGCAATGTAATGAGACAAAGTTGAGAGTAAAACACTGTTGAATGTAAATGTTGGAATTACTCAGATTACACCCTTATAACACAATAATGCCATGGCAAAGTTTTAACCAGTCTACTGCTCAGAATCTAACTACAGTAAATTGCTTATTTTGAGAGTCAGACTTCAAGCTACCATTCCTAAGGCTTTCTATGTCTACAAGCTTCAAGGATGATACCCAATATTGTTTTTTCCTTACTCTGTACAGAACGTAACTCTATGTCTAGATTGTTATGAATATTCTTTTGAGTACTTGCTTGTATCATTCGATCACAATCCAACTAATCTAACCTTTTCAGAATTAAATTAAGTTTGTGAACATACCATACACCCATCTATATATAGAGATTCCAGGCATGCATTCAAAATAATGCAAATCAAATGAAACAGTAGATCTAGTCAAAATATTGCTTGATCATTAATGAAAATAAAGATTCATCAAGTAATTCCAACCCGATGAAATTAGCTCATGGGTTGAAAATCAACATCCAAAATAAAGGTATCATTCAACAACGTCATTTAACAGTTAAAAAATTCCAATAAATAATCAAGATAATGAAGGAAGAACTTCAGAAAGATTTCGCCAAATCAACTCCCAACTCCAGTGCTGCAATATCGTGCAAGACCCAGGGTTGAATGCTTCATCCACTTTCTTACATCTTTGCTCTATGCTTTTGCTGCTACCCTCTCTTCTTTGCTCCAAATTTTTCACACGAGTTTTGTTGGAGAAGAAGAACCACTCCTCAATTCTCATGTAAATCCTCTGCCTCTAGTATTCTCCTCCCTTTCCTCTTTTATAAGGTAGGTCCCCTCTCTTAGCACACACTTTTCTCCCTCTTTTTTAGGTAGATTTATCTAATACACGTCCAACTAGCTGAAAGTGACAAGGACTGAGTGTTGCATTAATGTAATAGCCCGATTTTGGGTCTAGTCGGAACAGTGGTTTCGAGACCACTATTTCGAAGCCGGAGAAAATTATTTTGATATTATTCTCTGTGATATAGCATTTTTTTTTAAAGGTGCATGAAAATTTTGATAAGTTAATTTTAGAGATTTCTAGCTTAATTTCGAAAAAGGGCTAAATCGCATAAAGTGTAAAAGTTGTGTATTAATGCATAAAGGTGTTAAATTGATTTAGAATTAAAATTGGGGGTCTTTAAAAGGCAATTAGGCCCTTTAAAAATGAATGGCCGGCCAAGAGAATAGAAGAGTAGAAAAGTCAAAAATGTTGGGTAAGATATTTTGTAATAAAATAAGAAAAAGAAATAAAATGTTATTTCTCTTTCATTTCCTCTTCTTCTCCACGAAATGGGCAGCAAGAATAAGGGTTTAGAAGCTAGAAAATTTCAGCAACTCATCTCCCTTGATAGTAAGTGATTTTAATGTCTTTTCTTGATGATTTTTACATTTTTGGAACCCCTAAAGCATGAGCTTTCAAAAGAGTGGACTATTTTGCAAATTGATAAAGAGTTTAGGCTTTTGCCATGAACATATATGTGTTGTTTGCTGAGTTTTTATGGAAGAATTTGAGTTGTATTTGTCTAATAAACACCTTTGTGAAAGAAATTTGCATGAAAATGCCTTAAAAGGGGGTTATTATGCAAAGTTGTAAAATAAGTGCTAATGTGTGTGAAAATGATATTTATGAGTTTCTATGGTTTTGTAATGGTTTATTTAGGCTTAAGAAGTGAAGAAATTGAATAAAAATCAATTTTCGAGCATAGGGGCAAAATGGTCATTTTGCAAAAGTCTAGGGGCAAAATGGTCATTTTGCTAAAATTGTGAAATTTGGATTGTTTTAATTAATTTAGTGATTAAATGAGTGAATTTTAATCATGTTAGATCAAGAAAAGCGAGATTTGGGCCTAAATCGGAAAGTATGAGATTATGGACTAAAATGGAGTAATTAACCGGAATTGCCTTCGAGGTAAGTTCGTATGATTAAATAAGCATGATATTCATGTTATTACTAATATTTTTGGAAATTATCTTGCTATGTTGGTATTGGATTTTCTTTATTGGAAATATTGTATATGGAAAGTGACGCCAAGTGTTGAAAACAATTATGTGATGATGGAATGCATTGGGAATTTGATGGAATATGATATTCCATTGGAACAAGTAAGTTTTGAGTAATTGAATTTGGTATTTAATTTTAAATGCCATGATATACTTGTATGATAAATGAATGATGTCCCATTGTCCTTATCATAATAAGGTTATTGAGAAAGAAACCTATTACATGTTTGTTATGTAGCCGAATGGCTATTAGAGAACTAAACAAAGAAAGAGATTGGGGACATATGCTTATGTATGTGTTTGTTTATTGAGATAAAAGTTTAGTAAAAGAAGAATATATGTATTAGACTTGAATGATGTTTACGACACAAAGTCATTGAGCATGTTATATGTCTATATGCGAATGAGTGGACTTGAATTACAAATGTGATTTTGCTATGTGAAATGTGGTAACATGTGAATACATAAGACTCTGTGATGTGAATCCGGGATTAAAAACTCGAAGGCTATACGCGGAGATTATGTCCGGGTTAAGACCCGAAGGCTATATGCGGAGATTATGTCCGGGCTAGAGACCCGATGGCTATGTATGGAGTTTACCCGAGCTAAAGGTCTCGATGACGAGGCGAGTAAAGTCTCGGACTAAAAGACTTCATGGTAACGATTGCTAATGGATATGAATTATATGTTAAATTCTTATATAGGATCATACATGGAGTCATATGGACTAACATGTGTGAACTTATAAAATAAGATACAAGAGCATATGAATAGAATTGGCTTTATTGTACATCTATGGATTATCTTAATGAATTGGAATGAGTCTTTTATTCTTGATGATATTGAGATTTTGTTGTAAACATTGATAAAGCTTGTTAATAAGTTGCTTATTGTTTTCATATGAACTTACTAAGCGTAAAGCTTACTCCCCTTTTCTTTCCCATATCCCCTAGGGTTGCCAGGTTTGCTCGGGTTAGAGGCCGTCAGAGACATTATCACACTGTCAAGTTAAAGCTATCGTCGTAAGTAAATCCTAGTGTACCGAGTCTATGGCATGTATAGGGTTGTAATGTTGAGTACGTAATATTATGATTTAGCCCAAGGCATTGGCTTGTGATTAAGGTAGTATGTATTCTTGTAAATTGGCCTATGTCGGCTGATCATGTTATGGATCTATATGATTATTCTTATGCTTGTGTGTTATTATCTATTGTGATGTGGCTCATAGTATGTATGCTTGAGTGATAACTATGACATGGAATTAAGGAAAAATGTGAAAGTAGCTTAAAAATAGAACTTCATAACAGCAGTGACGTGAGTTTGAAAATTCACTAAAAAATCATAGAAATCAAATTTGATGATGGATTAGTTATGAAATTGAAGCTTATTATGTCTACTTTCAAATGGAAGAAGCGAAATAGGTGAAGGGATTATATGTTATGAGATATCTGAGTTTGAGTAAAACAGGGCCGGAACAATTTCTGGATCCCCTGTTCCAACTTTGAAAATTCGCCATAAATTGTACAAAAATTATTAGGAGGATTAATTTTTATGTCTAGATTCCTTATTAAGTCTATTTTTAAGAGAAATAAACTTCATATTCATATGAAATTTGTACAGGGAGAAAAGTGGTTCGTAATGAGTAGAGGTCAGTGCAGTCGAGTTCTGCAATAGGGGAAACTTTAACTAATAAACTGTACTAAATGGCCCAGCAAAAAATCCTAGAAAGAAATTAGTAGATAGATATATGAGTCTAGATTCGGGAAAAATTTACGGATCTTGATTTCAAGTTTCGTGACTCGAGATATGATTTTTTGAGCGACTATGACGCGGAAAACAGTTTATTCCGAAAATGAAAATGGATTTTGTAAAGTTGTTTAAATTGGTATATTTTGTTTAGTAACACCTCAAGCTCGACTCCGGTGACGGTTTCGGGCGTTGGGGGCGTTATATTTAGTGGTATCAGAGCATGGTTTAGTCGATTCTCGGACTAACCTAGCGTAAGAGAGTCTAGCTATACATGCCATAGTATTACTCGTGATAGTGTGATATCTCCCGGCCCTGACAAAACTGTTGGTTAAGACAAGAATGAGTTCCAACCGAGCAAATCTTGATAGAGATAAGAGTAAAGTTGAGATTATTGAATTATGCTTGTGATATGCTGAAAATGGAAAAGGTATGAAAAGAAATTCATGATTCTTTTTACATGAACTAGTATTCATTATGTGATATTCATGAGTTAAAGAATGTGGAACCATGAATGAAATGAAAGTTAAGTTGTGATAAGCTCTTTCATGCATGTTAGTATTCACATAATGTTACGTAGCTAACTCATTTGGCTTAGTGGTTATGAAGAGAAAGTTTTACTCGAAATGACTGGATATGTGTATGAGTATTTCTATTCAACGATGTGTAATCGGTATGTACATGCGATTGAGATTTACGTTTAAGTCTCTGAATTAAAGATGTCATAAAAGTCATAATAGAATGAAAGTTTTAATGAAAGATCAAATTAGGTGGAACGCAGGAAATGAGTACGATCGTTCACTAATGAATTGACGGAAAAGACCATGGTTGGACCATGGCAATACATGAGATATGTACGCCAGTGTAAAACATGTCTGGGACACGCATCGGCCACGTAGGTGCAAGTGTAAGACCTGTCTGGGACAGGCATCGTCACCGAGACAGATGAGCTAGTGTAAGACCCGTCTGGGACGTGGCATTGGCTCGACTTGTACTAAGTGTAAGACCTATCTGGGATAGGCATCAGCACGGGCAGAGCAGAGCTAGTATAAGACCATAGTTGGATTATGGCATCAAGTAAGCGATGTACTCAAAACCATAAGACGTTCTCCAATTTGATAAATATTGACAAGTGATCAAGATTAAATGTGGGAACTTGATAAGACATTAACGGTAATTTGGGAAAAAGAAATGAAAGTTTGAATTGTGATAAATTCACTTATGTTTTGCTAATATTCATATGAAATAAAGTTGCATGTACTACTGAGATATGTGAAAATGTGTTCGTTACAAGTTGGAAATTCGAAATGTTTGAATTAATGTGTGTAATGCTACGTTGTTGTTGAATATGCATTTGCTTGAGATTCAAAAGTTTAGAGGCTTTACAATCTTCGCCCCCTTACCAGAATAGAGTTATACAGTGGGATTCTCGAGAGATATGTTACGTGAGCTTGCAAAAGTGAAATTAAAGAGTACAACAGAGTAATAGTATGGAGCTAGTAAAGACAAAATTTGTTAGAGGAGTGATGTCAGACTTGCACAGATGTTTGCATATGACGGATTCAGTTAAACAGAAGTTATGGCTATCTTTCTCTTCTGGGTATTCTATGTTTTCCTCTATTCTGGAGAATGCGTATGGTTATCCCTTTCGAGTGGGAATTCTATCGTATGAGGATTGCTAGTGATTGTGATATTGATGAAAAGCTATAGTGGTTCAGTTAGTTATGAACGACATTTCTCCATCTCTTCAGATTTTTATTTTTGACATATATTAAATGAAATTGATAGCGAGAATCAATGAGAGATTATTCTGATGTTCTGTTGATTATGGTTTATATATGTGCGGGAATTATATTATCTGCTGGGAGGAATTCTAAAGAGTACAGACGGTAGTTTCTTTCTGGTCTTTCTTTGAGGGATTCTTCGGGTTATCTTTATCATTTTCTTCTGGATTATATTCTCGGATTTCTGGTGTAATCTTATATCTTGGAATTTCTTATATTAGTTTTTCTCTTTTTCTTGTTTCGAGAATTATCGAGCTTGGCTTATCTTTACGAGTAATCTTTGATTTGCGATATTGGAATCTATTATGATTATGCTTCTGGTTCAATTATAGAAGTGTGAAAATTCTAGTATCTGGATTTCTCTAATCTTCGGGTAAAGAGCTATTATTGGTAAAGGTAAATTGAGTTATGTGCATTAAGTTTTTAAACAGTGGATGGCCTGAGCATAGAGATGTGGCTATAAATGATAAATTAGCCTAGTACAGTATGATTTCGACTTTTGACTTGGAACTTTAGCAAGGATTCGATTTTTTTGGTTTCTGTTGTTATTGTCTCCGAGTAACAATCTGAGTACTGAGAAACTCCGGGTTATAAAGAGAATTGAGTACAGAGTTTACAGTAGCACCTTGTCTTTCTTTCCAAGGGCATTGAGTTGGTTACAGGGAAAAGCCGAATATCAAATGTATTCGAGGTTAATATTGTCGGTAATGACATTGAAAAGAAAATGAAAAAAAGACTAGTATAAATTTCGTACAGGGATGTTCCACTTCTCCGGGTAAATAAGAGATACCATATTGGATGTGATAGATGGATGATAGTAGTCCTCGTGGCTATTCTAGTATGTACAAAGGTATTGTTAGATGGGTTTGGACGAGCTGTGTTTCTAAGCTTGTAGTTCTTAGAATGTCAGTTTTCAGTATTTCGGATTGAGCCGAGATCTTTATGGTAATTGTGGAAAGGTTACAGATATCCTAAGTATGAGCTTGATCTGGGTTTGTTTTGTAAGCTATGAGAAAAAGGATATAAGTGACTCATGGAAATTGAGAACGACTTTTTTTCTGGTAAGATTTTCGGGGACGAAAATCCCTAAAGGGGGGAGAATTGTAATAGCCCGATTTTGGGTCTAGTCGGAACAGTGGTTTCGAGACCACTATTTCGAGGCCGGAGAAAATTATTTTGATATTATTCTCTGTGATATAGCATTTTTTTTTTAAAGGTGCATGAAAATTTTGATAAGTTAATTTTAGAGATTTCTAGCTTAATTTCGAAAAAGGGCTAAATCGCATAAAGTGTAAAAGTTGTGTATTAATGCATAAAGGTGTTAAATTGATTTAGAATTAAAATTGGGGGTCTTTAAAAGGCAATTAGGCCCTTTAAAAATGAATGGCCGGCCAAGAGAATAGAAGAGTAGAAAAGTCAAAAATGTTGGGTAAGATATTTTGTAATAAAATAAGAAAAAGAAATAAAATGTTATTTCTCTTTCATTTCCTCTTCTTCTCCACGAAATGGGCAGCAAGAATAAGGGTTTAGAAGCTGGAAAATTTCAGCAACTCATCTCCCTTGATAGTAAGTGATTTTAATGTCTTTTCTTGATGATTTTTACATTTTTGGAACCCCTAAAGCATGAGCTTTCAAAAGAGTGGACTATTTTGCAAATTGATAAAGAGTTTAGGCTTTTGCCATGAACATATATGTGTTGTTTGCTGAGTTTTTATGGAAGAATTTGAGTTGTATTTGTCTAATAAACACCTTTGTGAAAGAAATTTGCATGAAAATGCCTTAAAAGGGGGTTATTATGCAAAGTTGTAAAATAAGTGCTAATGTGTGTGAAAATGATATTTATGAGTTTCTATGGTTTTGTAATGGTTTATTTAGGCTTAAGAAGTGAAGAAATTGAATAAAAATCAATTTTCGAGCATAGGGGCAAAATGGTCATTTTGCAAAAGTCTAGGGGCAAAATGGTCATTTTGCTAAAATTGTGAAATTTGGATTGTTTTAATTAATTTAGTGATTAAATGAGTGAATTTTAATCATGTTAGATCAAGAAAAGCGAGATTTGGGCCTAAATCGGAAAGTATGAGATTATGGACTAAAATGGAGTAATTAACCGGAATTGCCTTCGAGGTAAGTTCGTATGATTAAATAAGCATGATATTCATGTTATTACTAATATTTTTGGAAATTATCTTGCTATGTTGGTATTGGATTTTCTTTATTGGAAATATTGTATATGGAAAGTGACGCCAAGTGTTGAAAACAATTATGTGATGATGGAATGCATTGGGAATTTGATGGAATATGATATTCCATTGGAACAAGTAAGTTTTGAGTAATTGAATTTGGTATTTAATTTTAAATGCCATGATATACTTGTATGATAAATGAATGATGTCCCATTGTCCTTATCATAATAAGGTTATTGAGAAAGAAACCTATTACATGTTTGTTATGTAGCCGAATGGCTATTAGAGAACTAAACAAAGAAAGAGATTGGGGACATATGCTTATGTATGTGTTTGTTTATTGAGATAAAAGTTTAGTAAAAGAAGAATATATGTATTAGACTTGAATGATGTTTACGACACAAAGTCATTGAGCATGTTATATGTCTATATGCGAATGAGTGGACTTGAATTACAAATGTGATTTTGCTATGTGAAATGTGGTAACATGTGAATACATAAGACTCTGTGATGTGAATCCGGGATTAAAAACCCGAAGGCTATACGCGGAGATTATGTCCGGGTTAAGACCCGAAGGCTATATGCGGAGATTATGTCCGGGCTAGAGACCCAATGGCTATGTATAGAGTTTACCCGAGCTAAAGGTCTCGATGACAAGGCGAGTAAAGTCTCGGACTAAAAGACTTCATGGTAACGATTGCTAATGGATATGAATTATATGTTAAATTCTTATATAGGATCATACATGGAGTCATATGGACTAACATGTGTGAACTTATAAAATAAGATACAAGAGCATATGAATAGAATTGGCTTTATTGTACATCTATGGATTATCTTAATGAATTGGAATGAGTCTTTTATTCTTGATGATATTGAGATTTTGTTGTAAACATTGATAAAGCTTG
Organism: Gossypium stocksii; assembly: GCA_020496765.1. Lineage (NCBI taxonomy): Eukaryota > Viridiplantae > Streptophyta > Magnoliopsida > Malvales > Malvaceae > Gossypium > Gossypium stocksii. The sequence continues at coordinate 34,507,409 of CM035623.1, read as the reverse complement.
TTAATAAGTTGCTTATTGTTTTCATATGAACTTACTAAGCGTAAAGCTTACTCCCCTTTTCTTTCCCATATCCCCTAGGGTTGCCAGGTTTGCTCGGGTTAGAGGCCGTCAGAGACATTATCACACTGTCAAGTTAAAGCTATCGTCGTAAGTAAATCCTAGTGTACCGAGTCTATGGCATGTATAGGGTTGTAATGTTGAGTACGTAATATTATGATTTAGCCCAAGGCATTGGCTTGTGATTAAGGTAGTATGTATTCTTGTAAATTGGCCTATGTCGGCTGATCATGTTATGGATCTATATGATTATTCTTATGCTTGTGTGTTATTATCTATTGTGATGTGGCTCATAGTATGTATGCTTGAGTGATAACTATGACATGGAATTAAGGAAAAATGTGAAAGTAGCTTAAAAATAGAACTTCATAACAGCAGTGACGTGAGTTTGAAAATTCACTAAAAAATCATAGAAATCAAATTTGATGATGGATTAGTTATGAAATTGAAGATTATTATGTCTACTTTCAAATGGAAGAAGCGAAATAGGTGAAGGGATTATATGTTATGAGATATCTGAGTTTGAGTAAAACAGGGCCGGAACAATTTCTGGATCCCCTGTTCCAACTTTGAAAATTCGCCATAAATTGTACAAAAATTATTAGGAGGATTAATTTTTATGTCTAGATTCCTTATTGAGTCTATTTTTAAGAGAAATAAACTTCATAGTCATATGAAATTTGTACAGGGAGAAAAGTGGTTCGTAATGAGTAGAGGTCAGTGCAGTCGAGTTCTGCAATAGGGGAAAATTTAACTAATAAACTGTACTAAATGGCCCAGCCAAAAATCCTAGAAAAAAATTAGTAGATAGATATATGAGTCTAGATTCAGGAAAAATTTACAGATCTTGATTTCGAGTTTCGTGACTCGAGATATGATTTTTTGAGCGACTATGACGCGGAAAACAGTTTATTCCGAAAATGAAAATGGATTTTGTAAAGTTGTTTAAATTGGTATATTTTGTTTAGTAACACCTCAAGCTCGACTCCGGTGACGGTTTCGGGCGTTGGGGGCGTTACAATTAACATCTTCCTCCAATTGCCATGGCATTTATGCTAGCAATCTATCAAGCTTTTTGCCATGAGAATACCTCACTCCTCCATTTCTCTTCTTCCTTCCTAGACCTGCTACAACCACAAAAGATTACTTTCCTTCCACCAGAAAAAGTAACATATAGTAATATTGAAAGCACAGTCCAAGCTTCATGATGCAATGTCATAAAAATATCCTAAAAAATTCAAATAACCACTTAAGTACAGACAATTAATCAAGTTTAAATGCCTACAATATAACTCTTTTTAAGAGTTATCAATTTCGTAAGTTAATCAACTATCACCCAAACAATAAATTTCTTTCTCAGAGATAACCATATTCCTGTTACGAAATCCATCGTTATGCGCTCCCATTTCCATTTTGGAATCAAAATAGGAAGCAGCCGGTGGAAACCTGATGTTTCGCCTTAACTAGTTGACGAGTTAAGCATTTAGCAACGAACTCGATTATTTCTCTTTTCATTTTGGGCCACCAATATAGTTCTTGCAAATCGTGATGCATTTTTGATCCGCCAAGGCTATATACTTGAGCATATAAAGCAGTGATCCGGTAAATCCTGCAATTGAGTTTTCAATTCCTTCAGCTCTGTCGATGCCATACGATAAGAGGATGTTGACACTAAAGCCGTACCATGAAACACTTCAATTATGAACTCAACCTCCTGATCTAGTGGTAATCCTTATAATTCATCGGGAAACACAATAGGGAATCTACAAACAATTCAAGTCTTACCGACATGGCTATCACCAGCATTCGAGTTAATAACATAGCCTAGAAAAGCTTCATAGCATCAATTGACGAGTTTATTAGCTCTAACTATTGAATGATATAAGTTAGCCATTCATTTGGAAATCATTCACCTCAATCATATTTCTATTGAAACTTTGAACCACAAACTTCTTTTTACGGTATTCCAAAATCACTCCATACTCGGTAAGCCAATCCATGCCCAAAATTAGATCAAAATTATCAAATGAAAAAATCAACAAGTCAACTAGAAAAGTTACATTCTGAATCTCTAACAGACATTGCCTGTGCACTTGATCAACTAACACTAACTGTCCCAAAGGATTCAATACAATTGTAATGTTTTTTGTGCAACTGTAATAAGTAAGTAAAAATGAATTATCATCTCCATAGCGACTGCGTATGTTAATTGATTATTTGTGAAATTATAAATTCACAATTTGGTATGAAAACACAATAATTTTGGATAGTGATGATTAAACTAAGTAAAATTAACTAGAGGTAAAGTTTGATCCCTAATGCAATTTTTAATCTAAATGAAAATTATCTAGAAGGATGAATGAATGGTTTTAGCAATAAAAACAATCAACATAAAATAGGCTAGGATATTTATATTAATTAATACAATTCATTTTCATCATGCTTAACAATGTTCATAAAAATTCCATTGCAACCCGATCTTCCATGAGTTTGGAAACCAAATTAAGTCCTCTCGAATATTTTACATAGTGAAATATGCATTTTATTATCATACTAGACTAAGGGTTTCTTACCATTTATGCGAGGTCAGAGGGACATTTACGTTTGCAAAAATTTAATCACATAAACTTAAAACTATGCAAGACAATAGAGCTAACTAAAGATATTATGAACCTTAACTTAATCGGGTTAAATGATCTAAATTGAGCATTGCACTTTTCAATTATGTGTCTACTAGTTGTCATATGGTTTCGCTCAACTAATCTAAATGCACCCAATCACATATGTATGAAATACATCTTGATTTTAATTGAAAACATGATCGACTAAGGCACAAACTTGTTAACATGAATCAAATAAATCTTATTAAATTCACATAATCATCCTAGCAAATAGGATTTAAAATACCATGGTTCATGTCAAAAATAATAAACTCAAAGCAAAAATAATTAAAATAAATAACAAGAGGAAATAGTAAACTTTATTTAGTTCAGCAGCCCTTCTGATATATTCTAACTGATGCACTCCTTTGTTATTATCGATGCTTCTTTGCGAAGGATTTCAAGGTGACTGGCCAAAGAATACTTTTGAAAAAGCTTATGTTGGCTAAAGGATGGAAAGGGAGATTGTGGCTATGCAAGGAAAAAGGAAATGGAAGAGAGAATGACAAATGAGAGAAAAAATGAGAGATAAGTGTTGAGGGATGAGGGATGATTTGAGAAGTGATAGGTGCATGGTATTTATAGGTGAAGGTAAGGGGTAGAGTTTGCTAAAAATAGAATTTAAAATCCCTCAATGTCTTTCACATATGTCCTGCAACAATTCATGGAAAATGGGATGACTTAGTCTCCTCATTTTGAGTTCAAACCAAGGCTATTAATAGCCATAGGGTGGACAGTTTCAACAGCAAATTTGTTGGGTTGATTTTTTATTATTTTCCAACTGTAAGGACCTTCAATTAAATACCCCAAAGCTTGCTTTTAGGCAACCATCTACTTGTGCTGAAACTGAGCTTTAATTTCCTCTTGTTGGATGGTTTCTCAGTCCAATAATTTAGTAGACATGTCCATCTTTATTATATCTTTTACTGGGTCAAATTATCAACCTCATGACCCAATTTGCATGGTCTTGTCTTCCACATGAACTGTTTTGTGCATGTTCATGTTTCATTCATATTAATCACATCTTCAATGGTCCTCGTACATAATGAAAAATCACATATTAATAAATTAACATGAAACAATATAAAATATGTACAAAAATCATATAATTAAATAGAATTTCACATACTTTATAAATTCATGCCCAATATTACTAATTAAGTAAAATTCATTTATTTTAATAACAATTACTCAAGATAAACATATTTATTAAGTAAAGAGGTGGTAAAAATATATAGAAAAACGCTATATAATTTTGAGTTTACACATCCCCAAACTTAAACCATTATTCATCCCAAGAAATGTTCATGCACAACACAACTTTTAGCTAAGGCAATTGTACTAAATGATAAAGCAGCATCAATCTATGCACATAATCATGCATCAACAAAATTATGCTCAAAAATACTTTTTATTGATAAGTAACTCGAATGCAAATATTACTTCCAAACTTTATACTAAGTACATCATAATATCAACATGAATCATAGTTTGTATGCATTTTCAAAGTCATACATAACATGCACCGATCAATGTGCTTTCCTTATCAACTAAACATAGCAATTCCAAGGTTTAATTAGTGGTCTTCATAAGTTAAGATAGTAATTCCTCTCCATTAATGTAGTCGTATAATCATCCAATCAATAGGTCTTTTATTAGACTGTAATAGGGCTAGGCTAAAGGTAGGGATAAAGAGAAGTAAATTTTTAGGTTCAATCATCTTAACCCTAACTTCTCTTAGATATTTTTGTATCACAAACTCCATGAAATTGGTTCTTGGGAACACCCCCAAACTTATTTTGAACTCATGCTCATCTTTACTTTCTAGATTTTTGGCAAACTTTTCGTTGCTTTTTATGCTCTTGAACAAACTTACCTTTGTTCTTTCATTCATTCATTCTTTTTTTTAAACATGTGAAGAGCATGTAATCTTTTGTATTTTTCCTCAAACTTTGATCGCCAAGACAAATTCAGTTAAGATAGGTGCAAAAGAATAGGATAAAATAAAAAAGATGATAATACAACTTATGATATAGGTAATTTGCAATAACTAGGCCATTAAGCTTAAAAATTAAGTTTCAAGGTTTAATTTAATAATGTCAGCTTGAAAGGCTCAAACGATCCAAACAAAGTGTGCTTATATCATATTAGATTCTTATACCTCTTAGGATTTCACCTCAAGAAGGTTACTAAGTCAATTCTAAACACTTAAATCTTTATGTATGTCTATTTCTAAAGAAATCAAATTTTCATGGCAAATACTATGTAAGTCTAAAGAACATAAAAGCATTCCATCACTTAAGATAACATAAGAATAACTTAGATAAAATAAAAAATCAGGCTTGCATTTGAACACACTTATGAAAAAAATCTCTCTAAACATTCATTTATTTTAGCATACTTAAGTAAAAAGATTGAAACATACTTAAAAAATTCATGTGAAATGCTTATCCCTCCCACTTTTAAAAGAAGCAATGTCCTCATTGCGAAAATAAAGTAATGAATGAAAACTAAACACTAGGTAGAGTTGCAAGAAAAGAGAAGTGAGTCATAAAGACTGCTTAAGTACCATGTCTTTCTCAACAATCTAATCCTAGACATGTTCATTCCCATTACCACATCACTTTGCTTTCCGTATCAAAGAGGCATAGAGCTTATTTTATTCATGCTTGCAATTTATTATGCGAAAGAAAAATTTTAACTAGAAAACAAAAATAAACACCTAAAAAGAAATAAATACTAAAGAAAAGAAATTCCCCCCATTTATTTTTTTAACTTATCCTCCTTGTCTTCCTCCTTTGATGTTTCATCCTAGCCTGCATTCTCATCTTCCTTCCATGACTTGAAGATATAAACTGGAAACTCAGGAACAAAATTGTTAGAGATATTTTTAAAAGTATTTCTTACAGAATCATCTCTAATCTTTGCATATTTCTAATAAGCCTGTTGTTGGTTATGCATAAAATTCATCATATCAATCATAATTGACAATTCTGATTTCTTTACAATGTTTGAAGAAGTGGGCATAGGAATGGTCAACTCAGGATCAACACTTGGTTCAACCGGCTCATCAGCATTTAGCTTCGCTCTTGGTTTAGAGACTTCCAGTTCCTTTATCGGTTCTGTAACACCCTAGACCTGGCACAAACGTTATGGTCGAATCCGGCGATGTCACATTGAAGTGTTTTATCGAAAACCACATTTTCATTGAAAAACCCTTCTAAAGAAATTTCAAGTAAAAACCCAGGCAGTACTTGCTTTTAGAATGAGGTGTATTAAAAATATTTTTTTAATTATTACATGTTGAAAATTTTCTTTAACTGCGGAAGCTTAATTTTAAAAGCAACAAGTGGTTTTAAAATAACTTGAAAAGTATTTAAAAGGAATAAATCCATGTTCCATCCCTCAGCATAATAATAAGTAATAACTAGAGAAAAGGCCTAATTACAATCCGAACTGAAATAAAGTAAAATAATAAAATAAAAAAAGACTAGAACTTCATGAGAAAAACAAGTCCAAATCGTCTTGCTAGTTGACCACCTTTGAGTCCCTCCATCCGTCGAATCGCCTACTGAGGGTTACCTGAGAAAAATAAAGTAGGGGGTGAGTTTTCGAAAACTTAGTGTGTACAACCCTCAACAACTATATATATATATCATGCAACACAAGTCATCTTGGGCTTGAGCCCTATCCAATAACAGAACAGTATGAAGCAATCAAGTGCAAAAATCCTACCCATCCAGCCTCTACACACCATCTCCGTCCAACCCTACACACCATGTGGGGATATAAATATCGACCCACCCATCCCATACACACCAATGGTACCACCGGTTGCGGTACTACCTATCGTTGTAGCAAAGTTGCTAATTATACATTGGGCTTAAAAAGCCATCAATGGATCCATGGTCGTCAAGCAACCATGCGATCCTCAAATTCTTCCTCTGTTTCATCAAACCTACGCACACATCTCATGAATGCAACATACACATTTTCACACATTAAGCACCTAGGGGTATTTTAATAATTTCACTACCTAGGGGTATTTTGGTAATTCTACCTTACAAGGGCATTTCAGTAATTCTACCCTACAAGGGTGTTTTAGTAGTTCTACCCTATAGAGGTATTTTCGTAATTCTACCCTAGAGGGGTATTTTTATAATTTCTACCCTACATGGGTATTTTCGTAATTTCTTAATAGTACAGGTTTTAATTACGAACTTTGGCCCATCAACAAGTCCTCACGGCTAAAGTGAATAGACACTATGCACCAGGTAGGATTCAAGAGAAGAGGAGGTGGGTCATTAGGACCGCTTAAGTACCAAGCTCTTTCTAGATCCAATCCTAGACATGCATATATCCATTGCCACACTCTAACCTTGCGACTTGTCAACAGACATGTTTGATTAATTAATTAAGTTTTATGTTGCTTGAGAGTACATTAAATCTAGGCCTAGTGTCCACCATAAAACCCTAGCAGTCTACATGCTTTTCTAAAATCACATATGGCCAATCAAACCCAATCATGTCCATATGGCCCATTAGGCCCATTTATAAATATATGGCCCACCAAGCCTGATCTTATTCAAATCATTCAACCATCAATACCAACTCATCATTTAATATCACTTACCAACTTTTGCCAATTTGGGCCCACGAGCCCGTCGGGCCCATTTAGCCCCTTTTCTGGTCCGGTAGGCCAACAGTGGCCCGAGACCATGAGATCGCTCTCTTGGCCTCGGTAGTCATATCGATGTTCCCACATGAATGTTCGCATGCTCGTGTGGTTGCCGGCGCCAACCTTACAGCTTTTCGACTTTTCGGCATTTCAGTTTTTCGGGATTTTGGCTTTTGCCAATTTGCCGTGTGTGAAGTGTATGTACACACCTGTTTAATGAGATGTGTTACATTATCCTCAGCCTTGAACCTACAACCAATACCAATCCTCAAATCAATCCCCCACTTAACCACAACATTTACCGAAAACCAAAGCCTTACCATAACCTTACCGTGTGCCACCAGTTCTTATAGCCCCTCCTTAGCTACTATGCACGAATATCCTTAGATCTACATTAATCTTAATCGTTAAAGAGGAAATCATAGGTGACTTGTTTCCACTTAAGTCACCCTTTCTCTTACTATAGACTATTCGGCCAACATATCCCAAAATCAAGGGCACTTACCCAAAAGCCAAAACGAATGGATAGTTTTTCGGCAGAGACTTGTAGATCCCTATCACGTTTGCGATCTTTGAACCCTACCCTTGTTAATACAGGGTTAACGACAAAAGAGAGTTAGATAGCCTTCTGACTTTGACCAAAACACATTAAGGATGTTTAACTAAGTACTTACCGAATCTAACCTTTGATCCTGCGGCGTAGGTAGCTGCTGAACGAGATCCGACTTTTAAAACTTGATTAAGAGTAGATAACAGCAACCGATTTGTGATGGAGGGAAACACCAAGGAATCCGCAAAAAGATAGGACTATTCGATTATAAGGGAGTATTTGATTTTTAGAGAAAGAAGAAGAACACAACACCAATAGGGATTTCGGCAAAAAGGAATGACGTTTATTTGGCAATGGAAGAAACAAAATGAGGGGAAGAAGAAGAAAAGTAATGGAAAACTAAAGAACCTTTCAAAGGAATTCGGAACCCCCGATTTATACATAAAATCGAAACTCTGCCTACCCCCAAAGTCCCAATCGGCTCTAACTCTTCCCCATGTCATCTCCTCGTTTTTCTCCCTGATAACTCCTCAATCCTTTTCCTAAATTTTCTCTTCTGATCACTCTCCTTAGAGTCTATCATCACACCACTTCCAACCTTCTAGAAGGCTAAAATTAAACTCTTAAAAAAATACTAAGCTAGGATTCGAACCTAAGATCTCCTTTCTAGCCCATAATGCCACCTTTCTATACCCTAAGTGGCCTCACTTAGCCACTCCACCACAAGGCTCTTTGATGTCATTTTCCCCTATTTTTATTTAAAAGCCCAACTACTCACTACCCTAGTTCCTTGAATAATTAATTAAAAATTCCTCCTCTTCAAAGTTCGAATCCAGAACTTCTCTAACACCCCTAGACACTCCAAATTTATTAAACCCTTAAAGCCAACATGTCATTTGTCATTTTCTTGCTTACTAAAAAAATTATGAGACCCAAAGCCCAAAGCCAAATTCATCTAGGCCCAAAATTTGGAGTGTTACAAGTTCTGGATTGTCCAATTCTTCCTTGGACTCTACTTCTTCTATCTCACTAACTGAGTTAGCTTCTATTTCAAATTTGTTTGATGACTCATCAGTTTTTGGTTCTGTCAGTTCATTTGGTTTAGTTGGGTTCAACTTATGGACATTCTCCACTAACCTTTCAAGATCATGGGCTGTCATGCATCCTTGAACATATGGGCCTTTCACGTTTGCCATTATTTTAACTTGGGCCCTTAAGCAAAGTGAAGTTATCAATGATAGCACTTCGGGTTTTCTTTCTAGCACAATCATGGATTTCCTTGAGAATGATCTTCCCAACAATGATAGACCTTTCTGTCATTAATTGCATACAACAAAAGTATTCGCTCCATCGAGATGGTGGAATTGTGTGAGATAGGCATGAAACTATATCGAACAAAGTACAACCATACCTTAACCAATGGTTTTAGATATTCCTTCCTTTCGGCAAGAATGACTACCATACTTTCTTAAAATCCATTGGGATCCCAAATTTGTCATGAAAATAAGCACTTGTTGAAGAAAATCTCGATTTATATTTGTCATCATGGCAAAGTATTCATCTTTTTATACATCAGGTAGTTTAAACAAATCATTAATGGACTTAAAAGTTAGGGGTACCCTTTTCTTGTGAACAAGAACTTCAGTAGCATTTGACTTAGTCAAATTGGCATAGAACTCTCGAACTAACTCCTCTTCAGGTAATGATCGGGCGTCGCAAAAATAATTCTAATTGAAGGCATCAATCATCTTTCTAATTGGCAAAGGCACAACCATCTTATCATTGCTTCCCAAGTTGAAACCTTTTTCGGAAATCATAGGCTGATTTTTGAAGATAGAATAAAACATTTCTTTCACTTCCTTGTCTTGAATCAAAAAGGGGTTTTTGACAGAGGTCTTGGAAGATCTAGTTATTTTGCGAGAAATGGTGATTTTTCCTAAAAATAGGCAAAATTCAATAATGGATGAAGCAAGGGATTTTGTGGTGGCAATAGGCTTGCGATAGTGACGAGTTTGCAGTAACGATAAGCGTGCGATAGCGATATGGTTGCTCCAGCAAAAGGCTTACAGCAGCTGTAAGCTAGGGTTTTGCAGTAATGGAATAAATTTGGGGAGAATTTTTAGGATTCAGGCCAACAGCTAAGAGGAAAAAGAATGAGTGGCTAGGGTTTAAGCTAATTGCTTAAAGGGTTATAAGGATTATGGTGGTAGAAAGGGGTTTATATAGTGGTGAATTAGGGCAATCTTATAGCAAAATTTTAGCTTTTTAAGTGACTTGGGTGGCAAGTATAGATGGAGGGAAAAAATGGTGGCACAATATTAAGGTCTTTGGGAACCTTTATAGATAGCACTAATGGGGTAAATTTCTCCTCTTTGTTGTTTCAGGCCTTGAGGTCAAACTGTATTTGCAAACTAGATTGCTTAAGATAAAATAAACTAATTAGTAGTTGGGCCAATTTGACCCCCTTATTAAACATAACAAATAATATTAACATTAAAAACAAAAATTAAAGTGAAAAATAAAAAATATTAAAATTAATCAGAATATTTCTGCTCCAAAGATTACATTAAATTAATTCCTAAGCAAGGTTGGAAGGGTCACAACGGTCCCGCTTAAGTTCCAATCTCCTTAGATAGGATTAATTAAATGTACCAATTTTAAAAAAATAGTTTCTAATTATTTATTAAAAAGTAAGATCATAAAAATTGAGGGTCCATTAATTTAAATGAGGTTTTAATTCGCTCAACTTCACCATCCCAATAGTGCTTGAGTTGTTGACCATTAACTTTAAACGTACCTCCATGGTTGTCGTATAATTCTACAGGTCCATATGGATAAACTTTGTAAATGGTATAAGGTCCTTTCCATCAGGATTTGAGCTTTCCCAAAAATAACCTTAGCCTCGAATTAAACAAATGCTTGTAAGAGCTCAAACTAGAACACACCAGAGCCAAAGTGCAAAGCCTAAAGGCATCATATAATCAATATCAATACATCCCTCCACCACACCAGTATAACTTGGTAATCTGCAACAAATGCTGGATTCTGATATAATCAGTAATATCTCCTTATGGTCACATATATCTCGTATAGCATGCAAATAACCCTATGGCATGCCAATCATATCCTAATCGTTTACTATGTTCAAACAGGCACTTTAACTAAATTCATCACATTAACAAATCAGAGGCACTTCCATAATATCTATACACAAACTGTAATTCCATTACATCCATCTCAAGATTATATAATTCATATTTCATAATCATTCATCAATTTCCAATTAAATACTCTTTCACCATATACTTAATTGTAAACAATTTATCATTACAATTCAAAGTAGCATCAATTATAAATATTTACATATACATTCATCACATTTCAAGTAAATCTTACTCACCTTACATTCAACCTTAAATAGTTTATATTCTCAATTTCATATTAATAATTCAATCACAAATTAATTAATTAATAGAACATATAACATGAACATATAAGCATATATCTAATCTATGAAGTTACCTAAGATACACTATCAGTTGACTCGTAAGGATTAATCTATGATTTTCCCTATTCTCTTGTTATCCTCTATATGATTCAATCATTGATCTATATAATAATTAAATTAAATGTCTTAAATTATGGTAAATACATTATCATACTCATTTTAATGTATATGACTTATAATTTTAATTTCACAAATTTTCCCTAAACTTTTACACTTTGTTCAATTTAGTCCTTAAAACTGAAACTATTAAAAGTTTAACATTTAATCCCTAATACACATAATCAATTCTAATTCTATCCAATATCAGCCTTCAAACACTTCAAAATTTTAATAATTTCATGCTAAGTTTAACATTTTTACGTATTAGTCCTTAAATGCAAAACTAACAAATTTTACTTAACAAATTAATCCATATTCACAACTAAGCTCAAAAGCATACTATTATACATCAAAAGCTTCAATTTTCATCAATGGAAACATTTTAAAACTTTAACAATTTTGCAAATGGAGATGCGAGTTAGACAGACCTAGTTACAACGATCTCAAAAACATAAAAATTACGAAAAATAGGCTTCAAAAGGACTTACATGCATAAACATGAATTTGGCCAAACCTTGGAGCATTCATCCATGGTGTTTTCAGTTTTGGGAGAAGAAAAGAAATGAAAGTGATGACCATTTCCTAATTATTTTATGTTTTAACTATTTCCATTTTAATTATTTAATTAAAAATAAATTATTTAATGTTAGAAAACCACACCAATTGACCACCATTATATAATTATGGCATAATAACAAATTTGAAACCTTAATCACTTATTAATTAAGCCATTTAGTTACTAAAAATCAATACCGATTCACTTTTATAGTTTCTACAATTTAGTCTTTTTTCCTTAGTTAACCATTCAAACACTAAAATCTTTTGAACCAACTTCAATTCACCTATATACTAGCTCCATAAATATTTAATAAAATATTCACAGGGTTAGTTTACAGAAATGGGGTCCTGATACCTCATTTTCCAAATTGTGGATGATCTCGTCGAAATTGTGGTCCCAAAACCATTATTTTTAACACCACTGAAAAACTTGTTACAAATGGGGTGCCCAGTACTCCCTGACATGTATTTGTAAAACCCTGAACTTTCCTATCCTATGGCATGACAATTATACCTGACCCACCCAACAGTTAATAGGGTAACAGTTTCTTACGTTTCATTTATAAATATTTCTCCATTTCAAATAATATCTAATATTTCTAAATCTATTCAATTCAAACTTTAATACAATTAACCATTCCAATCACATAATTTTCAATTCACCAAATCAATTATAACTCACGCTACGAACTTACCACACAATGCAATGAAACAACTGAGATAGTTCAGATTATAGAAACACAAACCAAAAACTCCAAGCTATTCACTAAATCAATTATTAGTCACCTTACAAACTTACCACACAATGCAATGAAACATTTGAAACAATTTAGATAGTTCAAATTATAGAAACACAAACCATAAACTCTAAGCTATTCGTCAATGACCTTGTCTTTTTAGTTATTTTTTGAGGTCTATAGGTTGACGTTAGCTACAGATTAAAACAAATATAATAAATTACCAATACAATGACAAATTTGCATTCAATTTCTAAACTATACAACTTTTTCATATTATTCAATTTAGTCCCTAAAACTAAGACTAGAATAAATTTCACATTTAGAACTCTAATTTTATAGAAATATCACAAGAGTCCCTATAACACCCCAAACCCGGCCCAGACGTTATGACCGAATCTGGCGATGTCACATTGGAGTGTTTTTCAAAAACATGATCTCATTGAAAACTCGTTCGATATTAGACCTCTTTAATGAAAAATTTGTCGATCATATTGAATTGTTAATGTACTTTAAAACCTCTCTTTACTCAATGATCCATTTTATTTATCTTTCACTGAATTGAATCAGGATGTTCATTTTCAAAACATAGTTCATTAATTAAAAACTGTTTATTTTAAAAAATGTTACACATTGTCAAAAACTCATTCAATAGCGGAAGCTTTAAAAAAAATGTTATGTACGCGTGGTGTTTTAAAAAGTGTTTCATCTTTTAAAAACCCGTCTCTTTCCTAAATCTAGCAGTTTATAACAAACAAGTAAAAATCCCAAATTAACAGTTAAATCCTTAAAGAGGCCTTATTTACGAAAAAATCACCCAAATTGAAATTGATAGAGAATAAGAATCAAAATATATAGAAGATGCAATTGTGTGGCCACCTCTGAGTCCTTCCTGGCACCAATCCATCTATGGCTAGGGATTACCTGTACAGATAAACAAAAGGGTGATTTTACGAAAACTTAGTGTGTAAACCCTTATCAAACAGTATGCAGTAACAGTCTAGGCCTGAGCCCATTACAGTGACAGTATCAATGTGGGTCTTAGCCCATTACAGTGATAGTAGCAGTACAGTAATGCAATCAGAAAAACTCTACCTGATCCAGCCAAACACATCATTCCGTCCCACCAATCACACCATGTGGGGATATAATTGACCCACCGAACCAGTCACACCAAGGTTAGCACTAGTTGTGGCACTAGCAGTATCATAGCAAAGCTACCAGTAATATACACGGCTTAAAGTTGTCAGTAGGTCCACAGTCGTCTTGGGTGACTCATGTGACCTTAACAGTACAGTACACTTCCTGCAGATACAAAAACCCATCCCTATGAAATGTGTCGTGTCATAATATCATACGTGTATGGAAAATGTCATGCTCATTACAGTCATACATATCATAGGGCAACTCAGTCATTTTTACCTACAGGGGTAAAACAGTCATTTTACCTTAATGGTCAGAACAGTGTGTATGGGCCCAAAGCCCATTAAGCGGCCCATCTAGGCCCACATGCCCGTGTGGCCCGCTAAGCTTGGAATTGACAGCTCAGAATTGACCTCAGCCATGTGAGCGACACAGCTGGGTCCAATGTTTCCCACCTATCCGTAAGATTTACCCGTGTGGGGCCCATGAGCCCTTTGGGCCCACATGGCCCATTTCGGCCCAACGTGGCCCAAAATGACCTAAACCCATGAGATCACTCATGGTGGCCTCTACTATCATGCGCCCATGTTTCGTGGGCTCGATTTACCACACGTGTATTCACACGTTTGTGTGGCATCACATGCCATGTTTCTGGCTTTGCGGCTTTTGCTGTCCTACGATTAAAACAGTGTGAGTACACACCTTATATGCAAAATTGCGCTACTCGCCCGCGGCACTCCGAACCTATTACAATTAAAAACTTAGGTTAATCCTTTGTCAAACGGATTCAAAAGAACCATAGCCAACTCTTGTTCTAAAGATTACCTATCGTTTGCCTTGATCAATCACACTAAAACTATTGTAAGAATTGTTTCCAATACTTTAAAGACTACCTGCATCCCATTCGCAACTTGTTAACTAACACCACACCTGTAAGCCATTGAATCAAAAGAATATTATCTTACCAAAATTGTCAAGTCAGAAAAGTAGATGAAGTAAATTAGTCCACACCCCCAACAAAAGTAGAGAGCACACAATCGACAGAAGCAAAGGTTAAGACAACCATACTCCTAGCAAAGTTCGGCACATAGAAGGGTGTTAGAAAATAGGCTAGCATAATAGACAGAGGAAAGAAAACAACAACAGTGCACACAAACCTGAGATGGAGTAATTGGCTAACACACAAAAAGTGAAAAAAAGAGAAAGCTGAAAGAAAAAAAGAGGGGTAAATATTCGGCAATAGTATCACAGTGCAAGGAGAGGAAGATGTCGATACTCGAAAGAGTGGGGAAGAGGGAAAGAAGAGGGTATTCGACCTATGTAACAAGGTGAAAGGAGAAAAGTATTGAGAGGAAGAACGGGAGAGAATCGCCCAAAGTAATAATTAAGCAAGAATGGGAAATAATGGGCTCAAGAGAATTGAGAGGAAAAGACAGAAAATATTCGACCCACCGAAAAGGTAAAGAATAAAAGAAAAGTACGAGACCCCAAAAAGCAAACCCAAACAAAAAAAAGAAAAGAGGAATACGGCCAAATTCCCTAACACTAATCAGACACCAAAGAAAAGAATTCAACAAAACTATAGTCAGCAACCGAAATCAATGAGTGCCTAGAATCCCCTTCCGGCACAACACTCACTCTCCCTCAACTTCCCATGATCACCTCCCCAAATCACTCTACAAAACACTCAACTCCAACACCCCTCAATCTAATCCCACTATTTATTCCTTCAATTACTCCATGCCACCCACTCCTTTCACAACCACTCAATTCAAAATCCATTCAAACTCCTTAGTTTTGGTCAATATAAGACACTTCTACGGCACTTGCAGCAAAATAAAATGCTCATTTTTGCATCGCCAAGCCTCGAATCTCTGACCCCAAGGAGCACTCCACACGCCACTTACCACTAGACCAATAACTCTTTTTGTGTCATATTTTAACCATAATAATATAAAAGACTATATACTAGAGTCAGGGTTTAATTAAGTAAGAAAACCAAAAAATTTTCATAAGCCAAGGCTTGAACCCAGGGCTTCTCAAAAACCCCCAAACACTCTTAAATCACTTATCCATTAAAGCAAACATGCAATACGTGCCACAACATAGAAATTAAAGACTTAGATTTTTAGGGTGTTACAACTCTACCCCCTAAAAGAAATTTCAGCCTCAAAATTTACCTAGTTAAAATAGATGAGGGTATTGTTGTCGTATCGTCTCT
Source organism: Gossypium stocksii (assembly GCA_020496765.1). Classification (NCBI taxonomy): domain Eukaryota; kingdom Viridiplantae; phylum Streptophyta; class Magnoliopsida; order Malvales; family Malvaceae; genus Gossypium; species Gossypium stocksii. The sequence continues at coordinate 34,491,198 of CM035623.1, read as the reverse complement.
TTAGACTCCCACGTGGCCTCCTCAGAACTTTGATTCCACCAAAGTACCTTAACTAATAGAATAGATTTCTTCCTCAGTACCTTTACCTCACGGTCCAATATTTGCACAAGTTCCTCCACAAATGTCAGATCTGGCCTAACCTTGATTTCCTTAGTTGAGACAACATGTGTGGGATCAGAGTGGTAACGCCTCAACATTGAGATGTGAAACACATCGTGACTCCGATCCAACTCTAGCAGTAACACAAGCTGATAGGAAACTTGTCCCACACGCTTCAGTATGCGGTAAGGCCCAATGAACCTATGGTTCAACTTGCCCTTCTGTCCAAACCTTAAAATCTTCTTCTATGAGGAGACCTTGAGAAACACGAAGGTCCCCACAGAATATTCAATCTCTTTGTGCTTTAAGTACGCATACGACTTCTATCTGTCTGAAGCCACCTTTAACTGATCCCAAATTAATCTAACTTTGTTCTTGATATCAGAAACTAATTTAGGGACTAGAACATGCCACTCACCCAATTCAGTCTAACACGAAGGAGTACGACACCTACGGCCATATAACACCTCGTACAGTGCCATCTGTATGCTTGACTGGTAGCTATTGTTATACGCAAACTCTACTAATGGTAGGTAGTCTTCCCAACTACCTCAAAAATCTATTACACAACTCCTTAACATGTCCTCTAATATCTGAATCACCTTCTCTGACTGACCATCTGTCTGAGGATGGAACGCAGTACTGAAGTCCAACCTTATACCCAGTGCCTTGTACAGCTTCTTTCAGAATCGAGACGTGAAATGAGGGTCTCAATCAGATATTATGGAAACCGATACCCCATACAGTCTTACAATCTCTGCCATATATAACTTAGCCAGCTTCTGCAACGAGCAATCAGTACGGACCAGTATAAAATGGGCAGACTTGGTCAATCAATCCACGATGACCCATATTGAATCCTTCTTAGTAGGAGTTAAAGGCAGCCCGCTAACAAAGTCCATAGCTACCCTCCCCCACTTCCAAAGTGGAATCTTAACCAATTATAATAACCCTGAGGGCAGCTGATGCTCAGCCTTAATTTGTTGGCACGTCAAGCATTTACTTACAAAATTAGCAACCTTGCACTTAAGTCCTAGCCACCAGTATAGCTCACGAAAGTCCCGGTACATCTTGTTCCTGCCAGGATGCATAGCATAAAGACTACTATACGCCTCTTGCAGTATAGACTGCCTCAAAACGGTATCTCTCGGTATACAAACTCTCCCATGGAAACACAGTAGCCCTTCGTTATTCAATCCAAAATCTGAAGTTTCCCTATTCTCAATCTGTCGAAATTGAAGACCCAGTGACTCATCTACCAACTGTTTATCCTTAATCTGTTCAATCCATGTCGGTTTAACTTGTAGTTCAGCCAACAGGCTACCATCATCGAACAAGCTGAGACAAGCAAACATCGCTCTTATATCAGACACAGCCCTACGGCTCAGTGCGTCAGCTACCTTATTAGCCTTACTTGGATGGTATTCAATCGAGCAGTCATAATCCTTAAGCAGCTCAATCCATCTACGCTGCCTAAGATTCAACTCCTTCTGAGTGATGAGGTACTTGAGGCTCTTGTGATCCGTGTAAATAATACACTTCTCACCGTACAGGTAATGCGTCTAAATTTTCAGTGCAAATGCCACCGTGGCCAGCTTTAAGTCATGTGTTGGGTAATTCGCCTCGTGAGTCATAATTTGATAGGATGCATATGCAACCACCTTACCCTCTTGCATCAACACACATCCCAAACCAACGTGTGACGCATCGCTGTAAACAATAAACTCTTTCCCAAGCTCTGGCTGAATCAAGACAGGGACCTCAGTCAAAACCTTTTTAAGTTTCTCAAAACTCTCTTGCTATTTATCAGTCCAGTTAAACGGTACCCTTTTACGCAGTAACTTAGTTAGTAGTGCGGCAATCAACGAAAACCCCTTGACAAACCTTCTATAATACCCTGTCAGACCCAGAAAACTTCAAATCTCAAAGACAGTCCTAAGTGGTTTCCAATCTAGAACAACCTCGATTTTTCGGGGATCAATCCTAATTCCTTCGGCAGATACTACGTGGCCCAGAAATGTCACCTCTCGTAGCCAGAATTCGCAGTTGCTGAACTTTGCATATAATTGTTTCTCCTTCAAAATCTGTAGAACAACTCGGAGATGTACATCATGTTCATCTTCGATTCTCGAATATACTAGGATATCATCTATAAACACAACTACGAACTGATCTAGATGGGGCTGGAACACTCAGATCATCAAATCCATAAAGGCTGTCGGTGCATTCGTTAGTCCAAACGGCATCACTAGGAACTCGTAGTGACCATAATGAGTCCTAAACGCTGTCTTGTAGACATCAGCCTCTTTAACTCTCAGTTGATGGTACCCAAAATAGAGATCAATTTTGGAGAAAATCGAAGCTCCTCGTAGTTGATCAAATAGATCGTCTATCCTCAGCAAAGGGTACTTATTTTTTATGGTCAGTTTGTTCAATTGCTGGTAATCGATGCACATATGTATGGATCCATTCTTCTTTTTCACAAATAACGCTGGTGCTCCCCATGGAGACATACTAGGTTGAATAAACCTTTGGTCTAGTAATTCTTGAATTTGAGCTTTAAGTTCCACAAGCTCCTTCAGTGCATTTTATAAGGGGCAATGGACACTGGAGTTGTACCAGGTAGAAGCTCGATCCCAAATTCAACTTCATGATTTGGAGGTAATCCCGGTAGCTCATCGGGAAAAGCATCAGGAAAATCTTTAACTGTTCTCAAATCCTTAACAGAAGGACCCTCAAAACCTGAAATACTGATGTAGGCTAAATACGCTTCCCAACCTTTACGAACCAACTTCTCGACCCTTAATGTAGAAATAACATTTGTCAAATAATCCCGACACTTTCTAATCACAACTACCTCCTTATCCTCTGCAGTTTTCAGTATCATAAGTTTCGCAACACAATCCAAACTCATCTTGTGTTTTACCAGCCAATCCATTTCCAAGATTAGATCGAATTCACCAAAAGGTAGTTCCATCAGATTTGCTACAAAAGTAACTCCTCGAACCTCTAAAGGTACATCTTTGAATAGTTTATCTACCTTCACTGACTACTCTAATGGACTTATTATGGTCATTTCACTAATAGTATTCTCACACAAAATATCCAAAGTTCCAAACATAGTGATTGCAATGTACGAATGTGTAGACCTAATGCCAATCAATGCAGTATAAGGTACATCATGGATAAAGAACGTACCAATAATCACATCTGGGGCATCTCCGTCCTCTCGGTGATGAGCACATAGACCAGAGCTGGCTGCCTCACCTCAACATGTCCAGCACCTTGCTCGTGCTTCATGACCATGACCCATGCCATTTCTACCCCTGGCCTGACCTCGGCCTCTCGGTGGCTGCTGAACCCCTCTCCATGGCTAAACAGCACACTAACCCATAGCTTGCATCTACACCAATCTCTATGGACAATTTCTAACCTGGTGCTCCAATGATCTGCACTTGAAACGAGCCTCAATCTTTTTCCAGCACTCTCCATGATGGAGTCTCCCACAATCTGTACAAAGCTGTGACCTAGTAACAGTAACAGGGCTCCACCTCGGACCGTCCCATCAACTCTGGCCTTTTTCTTGGGCCTACCATAAAAACTTGCAGGCTCTAGATCCCTCTTATTTCGGCCTCTTTCCTTTTCTCGGTTCTGGCACTTGGCACGTTTCACACGCTCGGTGATCTTTGTCTTTTCTACTAACGCCATAAAATCTTGCTCCCTATACGGAGCTATCAGTATCCATAGACTATCCCTTAGACCGTCCTCGAAACGAACACATCACTCATATTCTGTTGCCATCATCCCTCGAGCATAGCGGCTAAGTCGTAGAAATTCTGCTTCGTACTTAGCCACAATCCATCCCCTTGAGTCAAGTTCAAGAATTCTCAAGTTAATCGATCAGGCTAAGTGCCCTCTTTCACAGTAAGCCACCACTACAGGCTTCATCTCATAGCAATGACATTGTACCTTTTAATTTTTGCTCGGGAGTGCAGTCAAGGTCATCCGTTATTCTCTATGTGGCCTCCAACCAATATTCAGCTACATTAGGGGCTACTCTAGCAATACCCTTAAAGATCTCAGCTCCATTCTAACGGAGTCATTCTATAATAGACCCACAGTTCCCAGTACTAGTATTAGGCCAGGGACCCTTTCCAGAATTCGGAGCATAGCTTGGGACAATGTGTCATCCTCAGCTGCTCCATCATACTACCCTGTCTCAGTTGCCGGTGCCTCCCTAGCCTCAACGTTAGGCATATGGCCCGAAGACGAAGACCCAGCCCTAGCACTTCTACTGCCTCTGTCGCAGCCTCTTGTAACCCTTCCATGAGTACCTCTAGTGCCCATTATCGCTTTGCATATTATCTTATTAACAGTTTTATGTAGATCAGTTTATAGTTCCAGTTGTTTATTAACGGATGTTTTATGAAAAACAATAATCTTAGAGTTTGTTTTTGCAGATCGTAGGCTCACTACAGCTTTCAGTTTTCCCACGGTTTTCAATTTACTCTAACTAGAGTATCTCAGCATGGTCGACTAAAAGTAATCTCAGTATTTCCTATATATTGCATTTCAGTTTAAACAAGCAACAATGTCAAGAAGACTTACAAAATCGGCGCCAGAGACTCAGAGTGCCACATGTTCATCCAAACATTTCATAACCTTTCAAATCTTTTGAAAACAATACTTAAGTATTTCAACTTCATAAAGCCCAATCCACAGCTGAGTTTTGCAACTTGGCTCTAATACCATTAAATGTAACACCCCAACCTCGGCCTAGACGTTATGACCAAATCTGGCGATTTCACATTGGAGTGTTTCTCGAAAATATGATCTCATTGAAAACTAGTTTGGTATTAGACCTTTTTAACAAAAAATTTATCGATCATATTGCATTGTTAATGTACTTTAAAAACTCTCTTTACTCAATATTCCATTTTATTTATCTTTCACTTAATTGAATCGGGATGTTCATTTTCAAAACGTAGTTCATTAATTAAAGCTATCTATTTTAAAAATCATTACACATTGTCAAAAACTCGTTTCATAGCGGAAGCTTCAAAAAAATATTTTATGTAAGCGTGGTGTTTTGAAAAGCATTTCATCTTTTAAAAACTCATCTCTCTCCTAAATCTAGCAGTTTATAACAAACAAGTAAAAAAATCCCAAAATAACAGTTAAATCCTTAAAGAGGCGTTATTAAAAAAAAATCACCCAAATTGAAATTAATAGAGAATAAGAATCAAAATATATAGAAAATGCAATCATGTGGCCACCTCCGAGTCCCTCCTAGCACCAACCCATTTACGGCTAGAGATTACCTGTACAGATAAACAGAAGGGTGAGTTTACGAAAACTCAGTGTGTAATCCCTTATCAAATAGTATGCAGTAACAGCCGAGCCTGAGCCCATTAAGTGACAGTATCAATGTGGGCCTTAGCCCATTACAGTAACAGTAGTACAATAATGCAATCAGAAAAACCCCGCCTAATCTAGCCAAACACACCACTTCGTCCCGCCAATCACACCATGTGGGGATATAATCGACCCATCCAACTAGTCACATCAAGGTTAGCACCGGTTGCAGCACTAACAATATCACAGTAAAGCTACTAGTAAAATACACGGCTTAAAGCTGTCAGTAGGTCCACAGTCGTCTTGGACGACTCGTGTGACCTTAACAGTATAGTACATTTACTCCTGGTACAAAAACCCATCCCTATACAATGTGTCTTGTCATAATATCATACGTGTATGCAAAATGTCATGCTCATTACAGTCATATATATCATAGGGCAAATCAGTCATTTTTACCTATAGGGTAAAATAGTCATTTTACCTTAATGGTTAGAACAGTGTGTATGGGCCCAAAGCCGATTAAGCGACTCATCTGGGCCCACATGCCCGTGTAGCCCACTAAGCCCAGAATTGGCCTCAGCCATGTGAACAACACAGCTGAGTCCACCGTTTCCCACCTGTCCGTAAGATTTACCTGTGTGAGGCCCATGAGCCCATTGGGCCTACATGGCCCATTTCGGCCCAACGTGGCCCAAAATGACCTAAACCCATGAGATCGCTCATGGTGGCCTCTACTATCATGCGCCCATGTTTCGTGGGCACTATTTAACATGCGTGCGTTCACACGCTCGTGTGGCATCACATGCCATGTTTCCGGCTTTTCAACTTTTGCCGTCCTATGGTTAAAACAGTGTGAGTACACATATTGTATACGAAATTGTGCTACTCGCCCGCGAGCACTCCAAACCTAATACAATTAAAAACTTAGGTTAATCCTTTGTCAAACAGATTCAAAAGAACCCTAGCCAACTCTTGTTCTAAAGATTACCTATCGTTCGCCTTGATCGATCACACTAAAACCATTGTAAGAGATTGTTTACAATCTATTAAAGACTACCTGCATCCCATTTGCAACTTGTTAACTAACACCACACCCGTAAGCCATTGAATCAAAAGAATAGTATCTTACCAAAAGTGTCAAGTCAAAAAAGTAGAAGAAGTAAATCAGTCCACACCCCTAACAAAAGCCAAAAGCACACAATCAAAAGAAGTAATGGTTAAGACAGCCACACTCCTAGCAAAGTTCGGCACATAGAAGGGTGTTAGAAAATACACTAGCACACCAGACAAAGGAAAGAAAACAACAATAGTGCACACAAACCTGAGATGGAGTAATTGGCTAACATACAAAATGTGAAAAGAGGAGAAAGCCGGAGGAAAGAAAGGAGGGGTAAATATTCGGCAATTGTATCACAGTGCAAGGAGAGGGAGATGTCGATACTTGAAAGAGTTGGGAAAAGGGAAAGAATAGGGTATTTGTCCTATGTAACAAGGTGATAGGGGAAAAAGTATTTTAAGGAAGAAGGGGAGAGAATCGGCTAAAGTAATAATTAAGTAAAAAGGGGAAATAATGGACTCAAGAGAATTGAGAAGAAGAGACAGAAAACATTCAACCCACTGAAAAGGTAAAGAAGAAAGAAAAGTATGAGACCCTGAAGAGCAAACCCGAACAACCAAAAGAAAATAGGAATATGGCCAAATTCCCCAACACTAATCGGACACCAAAGAAAAGAATTCCCCAAACTATAGTTAGCAAACGAAATTAATGAGTGCCTAGAATTCCTATTTGGCACAACACTCACTCCCCCTCAACTTCCCATGATCACTTCCTCAAATCACTCTACAAACACTCAACTCCAACCCCCCTCAATTTAATACCACTATTTTCTCCTTCAATTACTCCATGTCGCCTACTCCCTTCACAACCACTCAATTCAAAATCTATTCAAACTCATTGGTTTCAGTCAACACAGAACACTTCCACGACACTTGCAACAAAATAAAATGCTCATTTTTGCATCGCCAAGCCTCGAACCTCTGACCCCAATGATCACTCCGCACGCCACTTACCACCAGACCAACAACTCTTTTTGTGTCATATTTTAACCATAATAATTTAAAAGACTACATGTTAGAGTCAGGGTTCAATCAAGTAAGAAAAAAATTTTCCATAAGCCAAGGCTTGAACCCAAGGCTTCTCAAAAACCCCCCAAAAACTCCTAAATCACTTAACCATTAAAGCAGACATGCAATACGTGCCACAACACACAGACATTAAAGACTTAGATTTTTAGGGCGTTACAGTCCCTATAGGACTTCCTATGTTTCAATTATACCACAAGTTTCATAATTTACACATTTTATTCCCTATTGCACAAAATCAACAATTGACTTTACAATTTAGTCCTTTTTCACTTCTTACCTAAAAATCTATAAAATTGGTCCCTGAAACTTTAATTATTCAACCATGGAAACATACTGAAATTTTAACAATAACACAGAATATGACATGGGTAAACTAGATCGAGGTATCAAGATTCTATAAACATAAAAATTAAAAGAAAATAGTTAAATTGAACTAACCAAATCAGGGCTTGAAATTTTGGAGAACGAACCTACGTCCTTCACCTCTTCCTTTTGCTTCAAAATAGCTATAATAATTGTTTCTCTTTAAATCCACTATTATCATCTTTTAATTTCTTTTAATTTGATTTTGTTTTTACTTTATTTTTTAAACATTAATTTAACTAAAGTTTTATAATAGAAAACAAATATAATATTAAGTTATAACTAGCCACGTATGTTCATATATAATGGTTTATATACTTTATAAGTCATATATATTAAATTCTAATTGTATTTCCTTAAAAATTCATACTTTTATCACTTATGCAATTTAGTCCCTGCACTCTAATTAAACACTATTTCGACAAAATTACATATCTAAAATTTAATTCACTCATAAAATAACTTTGTAAATATTTAATAAAAATACTTATAATTCTTGTTTACAGAAACGAGGTCCCAAAACCACACTTTTTGGTACCACTGACTTCTAGCTCGTTGCACATTTGGCTAAATTTGTATACAATATCAACTTCCAGATGAGCATTCAAATAGTTGTTGGGCCTTATTTACCTATTCACCTTATTCAAAAAAGTTGTCAGGCCAGAATTGATTTAGGAAACAGAAGTTAGAGTTAAAGTAATCTGAGTAGATTGAAAGCATGTAACAACCCAAAATAGGACCTAGGGGTTCTAGGACTCGAAATTATGAAGCATGGTATATCAGTGATTTTTTTTATTATAGTTTTTAAAAGGTCGAATCAATTTTGAAAAAGTGTTTTAGAAACCTTTGATTTTAGCAAAAGGATTGATTTGTAACATATTCAAAACTGTGAGCATTTATGTTGCAGTTTTACCACTTTTTAAAATTAAACATATTTATTCCCCCATCAACATGTTCTCACGTCAGTTTTTCCCCTTTCATTGCGCTTATTATCCTTTTGATTTCGCTAGGTCTCCGCCACTTAATTTTTACTTCCAAATTGTGATTCTTTGATTTCTACTCTTATTTAAGCCTTAAAACTCCATAAAATCTATTCAAAACATACAAAAACTCTATTGATTTCACCATTTTCCAGTTATTGGGTTTTCTTGGGTTCGCATCAAAAGGAAAAGTTTTGTCAAACAAAGGTAACCATTCATCTTTATATTGGTTTTTAATGTTAATTAGTTTTTAAAATTGAATCATTAGCCGTTAAATTGCATGTTCTGATTAAAAGTTGAAAATAGAGTCATTAACGGTGGATTTCGGGATTTTGAGTAAAAATATGGTTTCAAAGTGTTTTTCAATTAGTTTTAAAATTATTAAAAGATTTCTAAAATTACTTTGAAGTTTCATTAAAAAAATCTTGAGTTTTAAATGGATTTTCGAAAAATAACCATAAACATGTCAAAAAAAGTTGATAGTAGGAACTGAGCAGATTAGGGCAGTTTAAAGGTTAGAAATTAGTCATAGGTGAATTATAAGATGCACAGAATTGGTTTTAAGTGAAACTACTAAGTTTAGATAGAGATATTCGAATTTAAAGTTTGTTACGTTAAAGGTTTTGGTTACATGAGAACTTAACTTAGGCTTGTGTTTTGGTTGGTTTAAGTGAGTTCTTGGTTGTTATTTGACTGTATTTATTGTATCATAGTTGAATGTGAAGCCTCAAATTCACTAGAGCCTTTTACAAGTTAAGGAAAAGTTAGTTGAAGTTTCGACTTTCCGGCAAAAGCATAAAGTGGTGAATGTTTAGAATCGCTACTCGTAGGCACAAGTTATGTATTATTTAGGAATTCAGTAGTAGCCTAAACCCCTACTCTAAATTCTAAGTGTAAGCTTTCTCATACCTAAGTTATCTTGTGAATTATGTGCTTATGTGTTTGTGAATATGTGAATTGGGATGAGATGCTATAACATGTGATATGAGGTTATGATAATTATTGTGAAAGTGAAAATGTGTATATGTTACGTATATGTTAAATGTTAGTGACAGTGTTTTTCCAAAAACGAAAATATACAGTGATAATGAACGAAAAATCGGTTAGTGATATGTGTTTGTTTTCAGATATTTTGGCCTTCTGATCTTGAAACCGTTGGATATAGTTGACATGTCCTAGGATTGTGAGTTCTCACCTATATGTATAGTGATTTTGGTCATTGAGGCTCTGGGACATGTTAGAAGGATAAGGGAATGTTTTGTGGTCTATGTTTGAATGAGTAAGTAAGTTTCATGTAATTGAACAATTAGATAATGCATAAATAGGTCCTACATGACACTAGACATAGGAACATTGTAAATATATATATATGGTTGTTTGAGGATGCATGATGATATGTTTGCATAGTGGTTATTCTATTCATTCACTGAGATTGTTAAGCTCACCCACTCTCTTCTTTACCCATTGTAGATTAGTTGTGTGTCGATGTGAGTAGTGTGGTTTTCGAGAGGTGATCCAAGTAATACTTTGTGATTTCATAGGTGTTCGTAATTTAATTACGTTTTGGGGGAATTAGGCAATGTGGTAGACTTGATTATAGCCATGATAATTTCTAGGCATTTTGTTGGTTTTCGATTCATTTTATAAGGATTACATATTATAGTTATGTTTAGGTTCATGAAGATAAAGATGGTTTGAAGTTACTTGCTCTGATACGATTTTTTTATTTTGAACTATTAATTAGGCCATTGGATGATTATTTTTTGAAGTAATTGATGCATGATATTCCAAAACTAAATTGGAATGGATTATTTGCATTGGTACCTTGTATTTTTTATGTCTAGGGCAGAGGTAACAATAATTGGGTTTTAAAAATGATACCTCTATGTCTTGAAATGTACAAAAAGTTATAATAGAGATGGTATCGATACCTTTTCTCGAGTATCGAAACTTGGGGTAAATTTATCGATATTTTGAGACTTTGGTTTTTAAACAAGAAATTGAATGGGAGTTTGGTATTGTTTTTCTAGGTGGTATCAATACTACTTAAAGAAAATATTGATACCCTAGTGTTAGTATAGAAGCCTACGGACATATTTTTGAAAATTTAGCTAAACGGACCGTATACATTTTTAAATGCATTTATAGGACTAATTGATGTAAGAATAGTATGTACTAATGATAGCTAACAAATATGATTGACTAAAAACCTTTACAAATAATAAAATGATGGATGTTTGATTAAGAGTGAGCTTTGACTTATTGTGTATGACGTGAAACGATGGTGGGGTAGGAACGAGAACACATTACTTTAATCCTAAATTTTGCTTGCTGGAATGAGTCTTGGATCATCTTCTCGTCACTCCCACCAATTATTTGTTTTTTATGCTAGATTAAATTAGACATGCCTCCTAGACGCGTTAATGTTAGAGATAATGCTTAAGAGGATGGTACATCCTCTGCAACTCTTATGTTACCGCGTAGAGTAAACATACCTGATGAGGGTGTAGGCCCTCTGGTTGAAGCTATGATAGGAGCATTTTAGCGGATTGCTGGTGTTAACACTGCTCCTGCACCTACCAATCCTGCATTGGTTAATCGAGGGTTGCCACTTGAATGTTTTCTGGCGTTGGGTGGTAAGGAATTTTTTGGAGTGAGGGGTACTGACCTAATGGCAGCTAAGTATTAGTTGGAAGAAGTTGAAAGGATCCTCGAGCAGATGTCCTGTTCTAACAAGGAGAAGTTGGGTTGTGTTGTGTCTTTACTCGACAGTGAGGCTCATCATTGGTGGAATACTATTATGAGAGGTACTATTTCTGATAGATTGACTAGGAATTACTTTCTTGGGGTCTTTAAAAGGAAATTTATAGGCAAGTAGTATATGGAGGCTCGTAAGAGTGAGTTTTTAGATTTGATTCAGGGTGATCTATTTATGGCTAATTATGAGGCTAAGTTTGTACGACTTAGTCAGCACACTCCTAAGATGATACTTTCTGAGAGGGAATATTATAAGAGGTTCTGTTTTGGGCTTAATCATGAGATCCAGGTTTATTTGGTAGCTTAGAATGTAGAGATGTTCGATGAGCTAGTTCAGAGAGCTAAAGCAGTTGAGGCGATCTTAGCTGAGTCGTCTTGTTCTGTCGTCACTGATTCTGATAAGAGAGCTTTTGATGATACATCGGGTAGACCACTTAAGAGAGAGTGTGATAGTCATATTTTCGATAGTGGTGCGAGACGTGGATCTCAACCGAGTTAGTCTAGACAATAGGGTAGTACTGTAACACCCCTTACCCGTATCCGACACTAAAACAGGGTACGAGGCGTTATACAGTTAACCGTACAATATCGAATTATAAACTTCACTCCAATTTAAAATTTTTATTTCAAATTCCACTTTAAGATCCCTTATATGGGCATACGAGGCCCAAAACATACTTTAAAAATAATACGGGACTAAACTAAAACCTTTGAAACACTTATAAAATTTTCCTTCAAAACAGTGTCACATGCCCGTGTGACATGGGATACACCCGTGTGAGCAGGTCGTGTGATCACACATGCCCATGTTCTAGCCCGTGTTAAAAACATCGAGCATTCTGTTTATGATGTTAGCATCCTCTTAAGGGCACACGGCCAAGTCACACGTCCTACATAACATACCTAACCACATCAAGTATCTGCCCGTGTGGTTGACACTTAAGCTATTTTCCAAGCCCTTTTTGTGCTCTTGGCACTTCACACTAACAAACAATTCATAACATGCATCTCCCCTTTGATTATTATAGATTTAACCAACAAACCTACATAACATACCTAACCACATCAAGCCTTTCTATGCATGTATAAAATAGGTTGCATACCCAAAACCATTATGAACCATATCTTATGGCTATATATAAGAAAGTATCATCAACTAATACATTTAACCAGCTCACAATGGCACATGTTACTCATAAATAAACCACTATATATGCCACTCGCTTAAAACTAATAAGAATTTACATTACCCCAACTTGTCGAATTAATAATGTGACGTTGCTCCGATGATCTCCAACCTTGAGCTAACCTGACAACACTAAGAGAAAAGAAAGGAGGGTGTAAGCTTTATAGCTTAGTAAGTTGGTATACAATAATAATCAATTTAATTAGGAAGATATTTCACATAATTTCATTCTTACTAAAGTCTAGCCTATGTTGTCTTCCTGAGTCATTGTCGCTAAATTTATTATATCCAAAGCTAAAGAGCTCCAAATTTCAATCTGCTAATTTTCCTAGAAACTAGACTCACATACCTTCTTATCATAAAATTTTTAGAATTTTTGGTTTAGCCAATCAATACAGTTTATTCATTAAAAACTCCCTTGTTTCACTATTTGATAGCTCTGCCTCCTATTCACTAAAAATCAGATTTCTCCTCATATAGAATTTGGATAACATTCTTGTTTATTTTTCATGAAAGTAGACTCATCCAGGATTCTAAGAATTTATACTAAACACCACAATCATTTTTATACAATTTTTAATGATTTTCCAAATTTGGAATAGGGGATTTCTGAAACCATTCAAACCCTGTCTCACCAAAGTTTAAATATCTCATAATATAAAACTCAATTACACCATTTCTTTTATGTAAAAATAGACTCAATGAGCTTTAATTTCATATCTCATTCAGCATTTAATTCAATTTTCACTATTTATGTTTATTTTTCAAAATCACATAACTGCAGCTGCTTTCAAACTATTTTGCTAGAAATTCTACTCTCCCATGTTTTCTCCATATTATTATCATAAATGCACACATAACATCAAGTATGTTCAATACCAGTCATTTGAATGAATAATCATCACCACTATTTATTAGTATTCATAGTAGTGCTTACTCCTATCTGCCTTACCATAATTTCAATCCCATATCGAGCATATTGACCACAACACACCATTGCTCTCATGTACATTTGCCCAAGTATACACCTGCACTTTCATACCATATTACCACACCAAAGTTCTTTATTAAGCTTTCCCATTGAACTCTTTGGATTAACATTTGATATTCAGTGGATTTTCTACTCATGATCCCACAAACACATAAGCTCGACTCTCGGGTACACATGGTGAAGATCACTTTATCACCCATGTGACCTATCCATTTAAGCTCATAGCCTTCATGAGCACATGGTGAAGGTCACTTTATCACCCAAGTGGCTAAACCATTTAAGCTCATAGCCCTCGTGTGCACATGGTGAAGGTCACTTTATCACCCATGTGACTTAGCTACAAATGGCATTGCTCTCATGTATACATGGTGAATGTTACTTTATCACCCATGAGGCATAGTCATTAAGTCCCATAATTATCACTGCACATGGTGAAGGTCACTTTATCACACATGTGGCTTAGCCATTGAGCTCCATAGCCCTCGGGTCTACATGGTGAAGATCACTTTATCACACATGTAACCAAACCATATTTTACCCATATCACCCGTTATCCTGAAGGTTCAACCAGGAACTCTCATTTCCGACACACTCAACATCATAGAAAAGCTTCAATATCATCATTTCATAATATTCATTAAAATTAGCAATGTACAATTCAAATTAACATATTACTTAGAATTTCACCAAATCACCATAATCATAGAAAACACTTTACACCATAACATCTTAATTTATTTCCATGTCACCTATGTTGTAACGCCCTGATTTTCGGGATTTTTTCGGGTTTTGTGAATTTTGTGAAGTTTTAAAATTTTGGTGTTCTGAAGGTTGAAGATGTATGTACATGAGTTAGTGGGCCTTTAAAAGGCCCAAGCTTAAGTTAAAACTCGGTAAAATATTAAGTTGGATTTTCAAGTGAAAGGGAACTTGGTTAGGTGGGCCTTTAAGAAAAACCGTGTAAAATATGTCACAAAGGGAGCCTTGGCAGAGTGGCAAGGTGGCGCCACTAAGCTCCTAAAAAAGTGGCGCCTAAGTGGGTATTCAAGGACAAGGGTTCGAGTTGCAAGGCAAGTGTAGTTTTCTTTTTAATTTTTAAGCATGTGCCGGGCATATGACTAACTTAAGTGAATTTCGGCAAGGGCTTTAGGGACTTGGGCCGATTACTTTAGAGAGATTATTAGGGTTTCATCTTTTTCTATTTCTGTCATAAGAATTAGGGCTAGCCACCTTAGGTATAATCTTCTCTTTTACTGACAGAAAAGCCGAAACTTGCCTCCCTAGAAAGCTCCTAGCCGATTTCTTCTTCTTCACCTCTACCATTATTTTCTTCACTTTTCTTTTTCGTCTTTGATCTCTTCCCTAGCCGAACACCCTTCTTATTCAGATCCACTCTTTCTTTTGCTCCCATTCCTCTCAGAAACACCCATAGCCGATTGTTCAAAGTGCCAGAATCCCGAAAGCTACTTCCTTTTACCGAATCCTTCTAAGCCGAATTACCCCTGTTCCCTTCACTTGTTGTGGCCGATTACTACATCCCCTTGAGCCACATCATTGTCGACACCATCACGCAGATCCATAGTCTAAATCGTCATCTTCTTCACCAGTTGAAAAGTCAAAATCGCCATAACCATAGGAGCTTTTGGCCGAATTCCTAGATCTCAGAAATTCAGTTTCTGTCTGCGTATAAGGGTTAGATCTACTCATATCTGAGTTAGAATCAAGGTAAAAGTAGTGGTAAGTGGTTATCAACTCAGATCTTTAAGATATTTCATACTTTGGAAAAGCCGAAAGTCCCTAAAGTTAGGGAGGTTGTCGATTTAGGCTATTAGTGATTTAAAGTAGTTTTTTTGTTCTTTTTGGGTGTTAGTTAGCAAGGAAGGTGATCAAGCAAGGAGTGGAAGGCATCGGTATCATCAGATCTAGATCTAGTGCATCTAAATCGACAGAGGTAAGTTTTCATGGCTATTAAGGGTGTGGCCGAATGTGGTAAGGGATTTTGGTTGTAGTTTTTCATAGATCTATTGATTAATCACTTAGATAATGGATTGTAGGAACGGGCGCATAGGAAATCTCATCAGTGGAACTGCAAAATAGGTGTGTGCTTCGAACACCTTCATTGTTCAAATCGGCAAAAGCTGAAAAGCCGGAATGCCGAAGTTTCGGCATTTCGAGGGCTTGTGAGCGTGCGAATGCTCTCAAGTTGGTAGGAAAAAATTGGATTTGGAACTGGTACTGGTAGGAGAGTTTACCATGAAATTATGGGCATTTTGGTAAGTTGGGCCTCGGTGGGCCGGATATGGGCCCAATGGGCAATTTGGGCCATTTGGGATAAGAATAGGTTCAAAGGTAATAATATGGACTATAGTCGTAAAAATTGTTAAAATGAGTAATGGATTAAAGATTAAGACTTAAATGGGCTTAATGGGCTAATTGACATGGTAGGGCCATTAGGGGTTTTAGGGCCTAAGGGCTAAAACTGATAAACTGAATTAAATGAGTTTCTGTAACAACCACTGTAATAGTAGAGGCTGTAATAATAATAAAAACTGTAATAAGAGAATAGAATTACTGAAATACCCTTAGGGTGAGAAATTACTGATTTACCCCTGGTGGAAAATTACCATTATACCCCAAGGCTAGAATCGACTGTACTGTTTGACATGACTGTTTCTGTTACTGCATATCATGATGTATGTATGTCAGATGCATGGGTTGAGTTTATATTGGACGAAGTGTGAGTGGCATTGCCATGTTATTGAAAGGGGCTATGCCTCGTACTGTTTCTGAAAGGGGCTTTGCCTCGTATACTGTTTATCTGAGCAGCCATGCTGCGACTGTGGTGTATGGGCTGGGTGGGTCGAGTTATTCCCCACATGGTGTGTTGGATGGTACGGGTGGTGTGTAGCGGTTGGTGGGTTGAGTAGTCTCCCCAATTGGGTTACATTCATACTGTTATACTGTACTGTACTGTTATGGGCCTACGGGCCAACTGTTATCTGAATAGGGCTTCGGCCCAGTATCTGTTATAGGGCTTTGGCCCAGTATCTGTAATTTGCATAGGGCTTCGGCCCAGTATCTGACTGAGACTGGTTAGGGCTCAAGCCCAGTGGGCTTGAGCCGATGTGGGCTTTAGATGGGTTCTGCACACACTGAGTTTCCCCAAACTCACCCTTTTCTTTTCCATCCTTGCAAGAGAGCCCTAGAGCGTGACTTGGATGCTGGAAGGCATTCAGAGTGGCCACGAGGACTGAACTCGTATTGTAATTGGTTTATTAATTTAATTACTTTTTGCTATTGGTTTTATTTTGTTATGGGTTGTAATAAGGCCACTATACCTGTTTTTATTTTGGATTTTCAACTGTTTTATTTCAGCCACAAATACACACCATTTTCGAAAATTAAACAAACATTTTCTTAACCAGCCTGATATTACAAATGGCTAAGTAGGATAATAAGCCTAAAATGAATCGCTTAACAAATGGACTAGAGATTAATCCCAATTGCCAAATTAAGTACCCAATCGATAAAATTTCTTAACAAAAATTTCAATGATAAATCTATCATTCTATAAACTTTAAAACTCAATCACAATAAATATTTCTACTTCATATTTGGGGTTTCTAAAACCACAGTTCTGTTTAGGCCCTAATTCAGGCTGTTACAAGTACTATGGTTAGTGCTAGTGGTTTGTCGAGTAGTTCTAGATGGCTATTTTGTGCACACTGTAAGCGTATGCATTCTAGAGAGTGTCATAAGTTGACTGGTGGATGTTTTAAATGTGGTTCGAAGGAATATTTTCTTAAGGAATTTCTAAATAGAGTTGAGGTTTCGTAGACTCAGAGTTCAGCATCGGCTTCTACACCTACAAGAGGCTGTGGTAGAGGTAGTGGGAGACCAATTAGGCAGTGGATCATTGCTCATATTGTTGCTTCACAGGTTGAGTCTTAAGGTCTAGCTCGAATTTATGTTGTTAGGGACTTTCACTTTGTAGTCTACTCCATTATTTTCTTCAGTTGATTCTAGTTCGACGCATTCATATATCTTGAGTGATTTGGCATGTAAGCTAGAGATTTCTTTTGAGACTATTGGTTTCTGTATGACTGTCATTAGTTCTTTCAGTGACAGTATAATAGTGAATAAAGTGTATCGTAGATGCCCTCTTATGATTCAATAACATGTTTTCTCTGTTGATCTTGTGGAATTGCCATTCTATGGGTTTGATGTTATTTTTGGTATGGATTGGTTAACGGAACATAAGGCTAAGGTAGATTTTGAGGCTAAGCAAATTACTTTAAAGAATAGTGGTGTGTTGGAAATCGTTGTTGTCGATGAAAGACTGAGTTTTCTGTCTAATGTGATTTCAGCTTTGAAGGCTGAAAAGATGTTTGGGAAAAGATTGTGAAGCTTACTTAACTTAGGTGATTAATTTTATTATTAAGGAGTTGAGAGTTCAGGATATTCACACTATTAAGGATTTTCCTAACGTGTTTCATAAAGAGTTGTCAGGTTTGCCACTAAATCATGAAGTTGAGTTTGGTATCGAGCTTTGTCTTGGTATTTCACTGGCGTCCATTGTTCCCCATCGTATGGCACCAAAAGAACTTAAGTTAAAGATTCAGTTGCAAGAGTTACTTGATAGAGTATTTATTTGATCGAGTGTATTTCCGCGGGGTGCACCGGTTTTGTTTGTGAAAAAAAAGGATGGTACGATAAGAATGTGTATTGACTATAGGTAGTTGAATAAGTTGACTATTAAGAATAAGTATCCTTTACTTCGGATTGATGACTTTTTTGATTAGTTTAGAGGTGTAACGGTATTTTCTAAGATTGATTTAAGATCTGGGTATTTTCAATGGAATGTGAAGCAGTCTGATGTGTTGAAAACTACTTTTAGGACTCGGTATAGGCGTTATGAGTTTTTTGATGATGTCGTTTGGTTTAACTAATACCCCTACTACGTTCATGGATTTGATGAACCGAGTATTCCATTCATACATGGATCAGTTTGTGGTGGTCCTTATAGATTATATTTTGGTATATTCTCGTTCTGAGGAGGATCACGATGAGCATTTAAGGGTTGTTTTGCAGATTTTATGAGATAAGCAGTCATATGTGCAGGTAAGTAAGTCTAAATTTTAGCTTAGGAAGTTGAGTTTTTAGGACATGCTGTATCGGCAAAAGGGATTACAGTGGATCCTAAGAAGATAGAGATGATTTTAAAATGGAAACCATCTAGGAGCTTATTGAAGTTAGGAGTTTCTTAGGTTTGGCTGGCTATTATTGTAGATCTATTGAAGGGTTTTCTCTTATTGTTGTACCCTTAATGAAACTGCTTCAGAAAGATGTAGTGTTTGAATGGACTGATGCTAGGCAAAAGATTTTTGAACAACTTAAGGCGATTTTGACTCAGGCACCAGTGTTGGTTCAACCAAAGCTTGGAAAAGATTTTTTGGTTTATAGTGATGCTTTGTTTCTGGGTCCTGGTTGTGTGTTGATGCACGAGGGAAAATTTGTGGCTTTTGCTTTGAGATAGTTGAAGACTCATGTGTGCAATTATTCTACTCATGATTTGGATTTAGCTGTTGTGGTGTTTGCGCTTAATATTTGGCTCCACTTTCTGTATGGAGAGAAGTGCATGATTTATATGGATCAAAAGAGTCTTAAGTACCTCCTCGCCCAAAAGAAGTTGAATTTAAGGCAAATACATTAGATTGAGCTTTTAAAAGATTATGATTGTGTGATAAAGTATCATCCTGGTAAGGCGAATGTAGTTATTGATGCTTTGAGTAAGAAATCGATAACGAATTTAGAGCTATGTTTGCACATTTGAGTTTGGTTAGTGATGGTGGTTTCTAGTTGAACTTCAAGTGAGGCCAAATATGTCACAACAGATTAAAGAGAAGCAACCCTTAGATGGAGAATTATTAAAGAGGATTTGAAAGGTTAAGTAAGGTATTAAGGGAGATTCTGATGTTGATAGTGATGGTATATTGAATTTTTGAGGTAGGTTATGTGTGCCTCGTGATGTCAATTTTAGGTAAGCGATTCGTACTGATGTGCATAGTAGCCTTTCGCTATGCATCCCAGTACTAGTAAGATGTATCATGATCTTAGAAAGATTTATTAGTGGCCTGGGTTGAAGCGTGATGTTATGGATTTTGTGATTAAATGTTTAATTTGTCCAAAGGTTAAGGTAGAGTATCAGTTTCCTTTGAGTTTGTTGCAACCGATTGTGATTCCTGAATGGAAGTGGGAAAGGATCACTATGGATTTTGTTTTGGGTTTGCCTTTATAGCATTGAAGAATGATTCAGTTTGGGTTGTAGTTGATCGGTTTTTAAAAAGTGCACATTTTGTAGCTGTGAGTACTAACTATTCTTTGTAGAAGTTCGCTAAGTTGTATATTGCTAAGATTGTTCATCTTCATGGGGTTTCAGTTTCAATTATCTGAAATAGGGATCCATGGTTTACTTTGAGGTTTTGAAAGAGTTTATAAGAGTTTTTAGGGTCAAAGCTTACTTTCAGTATGACTTATCATCCTTGTAACGCCTCAGATTTTGGGCCTAGAAGAAATGGGCTTGGCGTGTCGGAGTAATTGGATTTTATTTGTGCGAGAAAATTTTCAAAAATTGCATGTTTAGTTTAGTGGCTAAGTGATTTGGGAAGAGTTGGGAGTGTTGGAGAAGTCCTGGGTTCAAACCAGGGTTGTAGCAAAAATTTTAGTTTTTTCCTTAAGTGAACTTGGCGTTAGGTTGAAGGCCTTATTAATATTTGTGGTAGATTTATGACACAATGAAGCATGTGGTCTAGTGGTTATGGCGTCATTAAGGTTGCAAGGGAGCAAGGGGTCAAGTCTTGGCTCTTGCAATTAATTTTGTTTTTCTTTTAGAGGAACCTGGACTTTGGTCTATAGACTATATAAGTAATTGTGGGTAAAATAGGACCCAAAGAGAGCTTATGGCTTTGTGGCTAAGTGGCGTGTGGAGCATGTGAGAGGGCAAGGGTTCAAATCCCACTACAGGCAATGGACTTCTATTTTGCTACATGGGTCCGGCAAGTGGTTATGTTAGATTCAAATATTGGAAGGTTGTTGTAGACTTGGTAAAAGGTGAAGTTTGAACTGCTCAAGGTTGTTGAATTTAATTTGAATTAGGGGGAGTTGGAGTGTATCAAGGAGAGACATGTGGAGAAAATTGTGGAGTTGTTAAGGGGGGAAGTTTGGCCAAATTTGGAACTCCTTGGGGGTACATATTCCATCATTTATACTGAATTTGAGTGAGGACTATTGAGAATTTCGGGCTTGGGAGTTTGAGTGTGCATATTTGGCAAATTGTGAGAGTTTAGGTGCCGAGTTTCTCCTCTAGTATTTTGGGTTTATTCTTTTTGTCATTCCGTGCCTCTTTTCATCCTAGTGTGTTTTCTTAAGTGACCATTTCGTGCTTTTAGTGTTGAATTGCCTTAAGAAATCTTTTTTTCTTCTTCTTGTTTGCCTCTCCACCGATTTTGCATTTTGTGCATAATTTCCTTTTCCTAATTTCTACTATTGGCCGAACCTTTGTCACTTTTTTCCCTTAATCTTGATCGACAGTTCTTCTCATCTTTCCTTACTACTTAATTTCTTTCGGTTCCTTCCATAAGCCGAACTTCTCTTCATCTTGTTGCTCCTTTTCCTTTTGATCTTTTGTTGATAAATTCATATTTTGGTTAGGCCGAATATCTTTACCTTTGTGTCTAACCACTTTCGAGTTCTTTGTTTTCTTTTGTGGATTTTGGCAGAATTCTTTGTTGGTTGGTGGGTGAGTACACTTTTCACTTTTGGTAAAACTATTCTCTGTCTCATTTTCTGTCTTTACTAAATCTAATTTTGTTTGTATCTTCTCTCCGTGTTGGTGTGCGTGGGGTGCTAGGGTTCTCAGTGGAGTAAAGAAACGTTGGGGCTTCAAGAGTGATCAAACTCTCTCTTTTCCTCTTAATAAGGTAACAACGATGCTCTATTTTGGGTTAGGGCCGAATGTCTCTTTGTTCTATAGTAGTATAATTGGGGGTTTAGATTATATCTCTAATCAGTATTATCTTAGCAGATCTTTTGTTGTTCTAATAATCAAATTGGAGCATCCATTGGGATTCTTGTTAAACGATCTGAAAGCAATAGGTGGCTTACTATCTGCTAAGGTTAATGGTACCAATCGGTTGGAAGTGTGGTTTGTAAATCTTAGCTAATGAGGGCTAACGTTATGCCTTATTGAACTGTAGGCTTTGGGGTTCGTATGTGGTTCTCTCATTTTGCAACAAAGCGTGTAGTCGTACCTAGTCTGTTACTATCAAAGACGACAAAGGTGTGTAACTCTACCTATATCTGAAAGTCGGCAAAAGAGCCAAAAGGGTGTGTAGTAGTATAACTGTATACCTTATTCTGATGGTTGATCGGCCAAAAGCCGATACAGTATGTATTCCACATTGATTAGATTGTAGATCGGCTAAATGCCAATTCAACCGGAATACCGACGAATGATGCTACACAAGCATGCGAACGCTAGTGTGGTGAACCAAGCCCACGAATCATGGGCATTAGACTGTAGAGGCCATCACAAGAACTCTCGTGGTCTTGGGCTATTCTGAGCCACGTTGGGCCGTGTAGGCCCTACATGGAATAAATTTGTAAAAATTTACTTTTAAAATTAATTCGCTCACCTTCATCCAATACATCCCTAAAAAGGGCCCTCAAGGCCCTAAAACATGCAATTGAAACGGTTCGGGACCAAATCGGGAACATTAAATTTTTTTCCTGATTACTTATACAAATCAAAACAATTTATTTTACTATTCAAAATAAAATTGTCCACCTGCATAACAATCACTAAATTAATTATAACTCGAGTTAGGAAACTCAAAATTTAAATCTATAAATTTTTCCTGAAACTAGACTCATATATCTTCTTATCATAATTTTTCAAGAATTTTTGGTTCGGCCAATATGTACAGTTTATTCATTAAATGTTCCCTTATTTCGCAGTCCATTGACCTAACCTCTATTCACTAAAAATCAATTATCTCATTATACAGAATTCAGATAACATTTTTGTTTGTTTCTAATGAAAATAGACTCACTAAGGAATTTATTCATATAAATTATGACTTATAATTCTTTTTGTATAATTTTCAATGAAATTCTAAAATTAGAATAGGGGATTACGAAGTCACTTTAAACCAGTCTCGTAAGAGTTTAAATATCTCAAAATGCAAACTTCCTTTACTTGCTCTGTTTCTTTCCTATGAAAACAGACTTAATAAGTTTTAATTCTATATCTTATTCACCATTTAATTCCATTTCTAAAATTTTTAGTGATTTTTCAAAATCACATCACTGCCGCTGTCCCAAAACTGTTTCATAACCAACTTTTGCTCTTTCATAATTTCTTCGCATTAAACCTCATTTAGGCATGCATAACATCAACATATGTTCTTATTTAGCCATTTCATAAGGACATACAAACAAAATGGCCAACTCCCTATACATGCCATAACTGAAAACATTTCAATGAAAATACCCAATTGGCAACTTGATAGTTAAAAGTGTGAAGCGATCTCCGACGACCTCCAACCCGAGCTTGTTTGATAAAACTCAGGAACAGAGGAAAGGAAAGAGGTAAGCTTATAAAGCTTAGTAAGTTCACATGTAAAATAATAGGCATTAGTAATGAATTTAGCTTATTATTAAGCTTTCATAACTTGCATAAATAATGTTAAGTTCTTACTTTCCCATCTTACTCATTGGTAACCTTACCAAAGGCTCGGAATAAAAAAAAATACCTTACTTAATAGCTTGCTTATGTACCTGCAACATCTCACTGAACATATTAATACTCTCTCATAGTATATAGGCATATTACAAATCATGTCACAAAGCATCATAAGTATAATTGAAAATTTATCACTTACTTAATACTTTAATATACTCATTAAAATACTTTTAATATCATCAACTTATAACCTCAATATCAATAAGCCTTATGTACATACCTGTGCTCTTTCCTCGTGATTTTACCTTGTCATCTCTTTGAAATTTACCATTGCCATGTCTTGACATGGTATTACGTGGTATCCTTGCCTTATGTACTCACCAATGCTGTGTCTTGGCATGGTCTTACATGGGATCCTTGCCTTATGTACTCACCAATGCCATGCTTGGGCATGGTCTTACATGGTATCTTTGCCTTATAGTAACTTATCAATGCCATGTCTTATCATGGTCTTACATGATTTCCTTGCCTTATAAAACTTACCAATGCCATGCCTTGGCATGGTCTTACATGGGATCTTCCCTGTCCTGCTAAAGCCATATATCTGATATGGACTTACATGGGATGTTCCTCAACTGTCTCAACCTACCAATGCCATATGTCTGATATAGACTTACATGGGTGTTCCTCAACTATCTCAACCTGCCAATGCCATATGTCTAATATGAACTTCCATGGGATGTTCTTTAACTGTCTCAACCTACCAATGCCATATGTCTGATATGGACTTACATGGGATGTTCCTCAACTGTCTCAACCTGCCAATGCCATATGTATGATATGGACTTACACGGGATGTTCCTCAACTGTCTCAACCTAAAATGTCATGACATTTTGTATCCCATACATTCCTAGGGTTCAAACGGGCTTTTTGATACTTTTTCTCTATTACCTCATCTTTGATTCAACTTGGAATATTCTCATAAAATAAATGTATATATGCTGGAAATTAACAATATTAATATAAAATATCATATTATTGCATTTATTTACCATAAACTTACATACTTACATTCTTAATCTCATCACATCCTCAATTTATCTTACTTTCCTCAAATTATGCTATTCGATACTTTTTTGATCTTATACAAAGCCATATTACCACTATGGTCTTATATGTAAACTTATTCGAATTCTCACTTTTAATGTCGAATCATTATCTAACATTTCTCAATTGTTATCATTATATTCAAAAATCAATACTAAAACATTTATAACTAATATATCAATTTAGCATTCAAATATGCTTAATTAAATGCTTATAAAACACATGAACTTACCTTGATACCAATACGGCCATTTTGACCAACTTTCTCGATTTTCAGTTTTTCTCCCGTTCTAGGTCCAAATCTCATTTTCCAGGATCTAAAACATCATTTTTTCACTTATTTAATCAATGTACTAATCATTTCGGACATAAAAAATATTTTTACAAAATTTACATTTTTGCCCCTAAACTTTTGCATATTTACACTTTTTCCCCAAAGCTCGGAAATAATTTTTTATTCAACTTCTTCGCATTTTAGGCCTAAATGACCATTTCATAAATATAGCAACCCACAATTCTCATTAAAACTCACACTTATGACCAATTTTATAACTTTTAGGATTTAGTCCTTTTAGACGCTTTCGTCAAAAATCACTCGGTAAAAACCATTTCTCTAACCATAAACATGCATAATCTACCATAATTCATCAATATTCCCAATTATTCAACATGGGTCAATTTTTGAAATCAAACCCTAGCTCAAATAAATGGTAGAAATAGAGAAATCATGTTACCGAGATTTCAAAAACGTAAAAATCATTAAAACAAGGCTAGAACGGACTTACAATCGAGCTTGGAGGCTTGAAAAACCCTAGCCATGGTTTCTCCATACTATATTCGGCCTTGAGGAAGAAGATGAGCAAATTTTTGCTTCATTTTCCCTTTTTAATTTTCTTAAATTACTAAATGACCAAAATGCCCTTAAAGACTTTTCTTTCAAATTTGTCTTATTCATGCCCATTTTTGTCCAAAAATTTAACCAATGGTCTAATTACTATTTAAGGACCTTCAATTTAAAACTTTATAACAATTGGATGCTTCTAACATATGGAACTCAACTTTTGCACTATTTACAATTTAGTCCTTTTAACTAAATTGAGTGCCCAAACGTCGAAATTTTTTAGTGCAATTTTCATTAAATCTTTCTGTGAAATCATAGATCATAAAAATATAATAAAAATAATGTTTCCCTTGTCAGATTTGTGGCCTCGAAACTACTGTTCTGACTAGGCCCAAAATCGGGATGTTACATGGACTGTGTGGTCCCAATGGACTTGTGGGCCCACCCAGATAAAATGTTTTTGATGTGATAAATGATTGATTTGGGCTATGTCATTCGCATAGGCGGGGTTGTTTCTGGGCTAATTGGGCCACACGAACGTGTGGGCCCACTTAGGCCGAGTAGTGGGCCTTAGGCCCATTTACACCATTTTATCTGTTTAGGTTACTTAAGTCACTTGAGGTGACGGTGGACCTTCTGTGGGGTCGTTAAGACCTAAATTTGTAAAATTATCGAAATACCCTTGATTTGTAAAATTACTAAAATGCCCTCGATTTGTAAAATTATTGAAATGCCCATTTGTAAAATTATCGAAATGCCCTCAATTTGTAAAATAACGAAATGCCCTTGATTTGTGAAATTACAGTACAGAGATACCCGCGGTTGTAAAATTATTGAAATACCCCTGTAGGGTAGAATTACTGAAATACCCTTGTAGGGTAAAATGACCGTTTTGGCCTTAGAGTGTAAAATGATTATTTTGCCCTTGTGGGCAAGTGACGGACTTGGACTATGAATCTGACTGATTTGACTATGATGGTATGACTGTGTTTTAACTGATTCGACTGTCATTGTATAACTGTGTTTTAATTGATTTGACTATGATTGTATAACTGATATTCTTTTAATGTATGTTTAAATGATTGTTACTGAGCATGGCCATTATGCATACACGTGTGATGATTGAGCATGACATACATGATATTCTACATGGGGTTGGGCTTGATTTGGAGGAAGTTCTACGCTAGTGGCTTTGCCACATATTTTGATTCTAGTGGCTTCGCCACGTTTTCTGTTATTAGTAGCCTTGCTGCGTTATTGGTGTGTTGGTTGGGTGGGTCGATTTAATCCCCACAAGGTGTGCTGGTTGGATTGGGTTGGGATGCATGCCCACACTGTAGCATATCTGTTATGAGATCTGTCATTGTATTGGGCTTAAGCCCATTTGTTTTGTTATCGGTTTGGGCTAGGCCCAATTGATTTTGTTATGGGCTATGACCCAAATGATATTGTAGTGGGCTTGGGCCCACGTATGCTTTGAACTAGACTGTACTATAACTGTGAAAGGGCTCTGGCCCAGACTATTTCTGTTTCTATTTCTGTATACTGACTGTTACTCTAGTAAGGGGATTACACATTGAGTTTTCATAAGCTCTCCCTGATCATTAACTGTGCAGGTAATCCCCAGCGTTAGGAGGATCGATGCTGCGAGGGACTTGGAGGTGGCCACACAATTGCAATTATTATGTTTGGACTTTATATATGTTTTAAATTTCGTTTTGGGTTTTAATTTTTGTAATAAGGCCTCTCTGGATTTTGTTTTAAGGTTAGGATTTTATTATGTTTTATATCTGTTAGACGTAGACGAGTTTTCAAACCAATTTCTATTTTCAAAATCATACGTTTAAACTTTTTTACTTCAAATTAGCTTCCGCAACTAAAAGAGATTTTCAATGAGATTAATAACGTTTTTAAAAAGTGAATAACATTTCAATGTATTGCATTTGAAATTCAACGAACACAAACTAAGTTTTTACTCAAGTTTTAAAGAAGAAGGGTTTTCAATGGAAACATGTTTTTTGAAAAACACTTTTATGTGACACGCCAAATTCGGGCCTAACTTCTAGGCCAGGTTTAGGGTGTTACAATCCCCAAACAAATGGTCAATCTGAATGGGTAATTCAAGTTTTGGAGGATATGCTACAAAGTTGTGTGATTGAGTTCAATAATAGTTGGGAGTAATATCTATCATTGGCAGAGTTCACTTACAACAATAGCTTTCAAGCGAGTATTTGTATGGCACCGTTTGAGGCTTTGTATGATAGGAATTTTAGAACTCCTTTGTGTTGGAAATAATTGGATAAGAAGTGAGTTGTTCGTGAGACTAAAGAAAAGGTAAATTTGATTTGTAATCGGTTAAAAGCAACATCTTGGAAAAAATCTTATGCGGATTTAAAACAAAGAAATATCGAGTTTCAAGTTATTAATAAGGTGTTCTTGAAAGTTTCACCGTCGAAAAAGGTTTTGAGGTTTGGAAGGACAGGTAAATTTAGTCCAAGGTATACTAAACTATATGAAGTCCTTAAGAGGATTGGTTCAGTAGCTTATTGTTTCAAGTTGCCGCTGAGACTTAAACGGATTCATGATGTTTTCTGTGTGTCGATGTTGCAGAAGTATCATTCAGATCTACTGCATATATTTCCAGTTGAGGAAATTGAAGTTCGAGATGATCTTACTTATGGAGAAGAACTAGAAGAAACTTTAGCTCATGAAGAAAAGGTTTTACATAATAAGAGAGTTTTATTAGTTAAGGCTTTGTGGTGCAACAACAAAACTGAAGATGTTACTTGGGAAGCCGAGTAGGTGATTAGACAACAATATCCTTATTTGTTTAGTTCAAGTAATTTCGAGGACAAAATTCTCTTTAGTGGGGGAAAATTGTAACACCCGAAAATAGGGCATAGGAGTTTTAAAGGTATTTTAGGAATTTTGGCCTTAGATTTCTCGAAATTATGCGACATGGTATATCAGTGATATTTTTTTATTATAGTTTTTAAAAGGTCGAATCAATTTTGAAAAAATGTTTTAGAAACCTTTAATTTTAAGAAAAGGACTGATTCGTGGCAGAGTCAAAATTGTGCGCATTGATGTTCTAGTTTTACCAACTTTTAAAATTGAACCTATTTCTTCCAACACCAATATGTTTTCACGTCAGTTTTTCCCCTTTCATTGTGCCTATCGTCATTTTGATTTCCCTAGCTCTCCCCACTCAATTTTGACTTCCAAACTATGATTCTTTGATTTCTACTCTTAATTAAGCCTTAAACCTCTATAAAATCTATTCAAAACATGCAAAAACTCCATTGATTTCATCACTATCAAGTTATTAGGTTTTCTTGGGTTCACATCAAAAGGTCGACTTTCATCAATCAAAGGTAATCATTAGTCTTTCTATTTGTTTTTAATGTTAATTAGTTTTTAAACTTGAATCATTAGCCATTAAATTGCATGTTCTGGTTAAAAGCCAAAAACAAAGTCATTAATGGTGGATTTTGGGATTTTAAGTAAAAATATGGTTTCAAAGTGTTTTTCAATTAGTTTAAACATGATTAGAAGGTTTCTAAACTTACTTTGAAGTTTCATTAAATAATTTTAGAGTTTTAAATGGATTTTTGAAAAATAACCATAAACATGTCGAAAAAAGTCAATAGTAGGAACTGAGCAGATTAGGGCAGTTTAAAGGTTGGAAATTAGTCGTAGGCAAATTATAATATGAATAAAATTGGTTTTAGGTGAAAAGACTGAGTATAGATGGAGATATTTGTATTTAAAGTTTGTTACATTAAATGTTTTGGTTACATGAGAACTTAGCTTAGGCTTATGTTTTGGTTAGTTTAAGCGATTCCTTGGTTGCGATTTGAATGTATTTATTATATGATAGTTGAGTGTGAAGCCTCGAATTCATAGAGCCTTCCACGAGTTAAGGAAATGTTAGTTGAGCTTTCGGCTTTTCGGCAAAAGCATAAAGTGTTGAGTGTTTGGAATCGCTACTTGTAAACACGAGTCACGTGTTATTTGGGAATCTAGTAGTAGCCTAAACCCCTACTCTAAATTTCGAGTGTAACTCTCTCATACCTATGTTATCTTGTGAATTATGTGCTTATATGTTTATGAATATGTGAACTGGGATGAGATGCTTTAACATGTGATATGAGGTTATGATAATTGTTGTGAAAGTGCAAATGCGTACGTGTTGTGTATATGTTAAATGTTAGTGATAGTGTTTTGCAAAAATGCAAATATACAATGATAGTACATGACAATTGGTAAGTGATATGTGTTTGTTTTTGGATATTTTAGCCTTATGATCTTAAAAGCATTGGATATAGTTGGCATGCCATAGGATTATGAGTACTCACCTATCTATGTAGTGATTTTGGGCGCTGAGGCCTTGGGACATGTTGGAGGGATAAAAGAATGCGAGTTAAGCTCCATTCAAAGGGACATGTGAGGGAAAAAAAAGAGAGTGTTAGCTATATGCTTCACTTTTGGGATATGTTCAATGCTCTTAGAGTCATTTGGTGTGATTGGAGATCAGTGTATCTGATGAGTGATGATATTGCTTACTTTAAGTTTCATACCTCAAGTGCCAATTATCATTATATGTGATCATGTTATGTGATATATGTTTGATTAAGTAAATGCCATGTAATTGAATGATTACATAATGCATAAATAGGTATTATATGACACTAGACATAGAAATATTGTAAATGTATATATATAGTTGTTTGAGGATGCATGAAGATATGTTTACGTAGTGGTTATTCTATTCATTCACTGATCTTATTATGCTCACCCACTCTTTTCTTTACCCATTGCAAATTAGTTGTGTGCTGGTGTGAGCGGTGTTGTTTTCGAGAGGTGATCACAGCAATACTTTGTGATTTCATAGGTGTTCGTAATTTAATTATGTTCTGGTGGAATAAGGCAATATGGTAGACTTGATTATAGCCATGATAACTTTTAGACATTATAGTTATGATTGGGTTCATGAACGTGAAGATGGTTTGAAGTTCCTTGCTTAGATACGATTTTTTGTTTTGAACTCTTAATTAGGTTGTTGGATGATTATTTGTTTATGTAATTGATGCATGATTTTTAGAAATTAAATTGGAATGGATTATTTTACATAGTATGCTATATTTTTGAGGTTTGGAAAAGGTATCGATAATCGAGTTTTAAAAATGATACTTCTGTGTCTTGAGATGTACAGGAAGTCATAATAGAGATATGGTATCGATACCATTTCTCGAGTATTGATACTCAGGGTAAATTTATCGAAATTTCATGATAGGTACTGATAATTTTCGAGACTTTAGTTTTTAAACGAGAAACAAAATGCGAGTTTGATATCATTTTTTCAAGTGGTATCGATACCACTTAAAGAAAATATCAATGCCCTAATGTCAGTATCAATACCTACGAAAATATTTTTAAGAATTTTTCTAAACGAATCATATGCATGTTTAAATATGTTTATAGGACTAATTGATTTAAGAATAGCATGTACTAATGATAGCTAACAAATATGATTGAATAAAAATCTATACGAACAATAAAATGATGAATGTCTTGTTAAGAGTGAGCTTTTACTTGTTTTGTATAACATAAGACGGTGGTGTGGCATTATGATATTTGAACTTGGAGACCAGATAGGGTATTGGGTGCTATGAAGCAGCTTTTGATAGACAAAAATCATACGCGGATCTGAAACATCGAGATATTGAGGTTGATATGTGAGATAAAGTGTTTTTAAAGGTTTCTCCATGGAAAAAAGTTCCACGAATTGGTTGAAAGGGAAAGCCGAGTCATCAATTTTTCGAACCGTACTAAATCACCGAAAGAGTTGGACCAGTTGCATATCGGTTGGCATTACTGGTAGAGTTATAGGAAATACATGATGTTCTTCACGTATCAATGCTCTGGAGATACTGATTGGATCCGTCTCACGTTATTTTGCTGGAAGAAATTGAAATTCAGCCTGACTTGTCATATGAGGAAAAAATGGTCAAAATTTTAGCTTACGAGGTGAAAGAATTACAAAATAACCGTGTTCCACTCGTGAAAGTTTTGTGTCATAGCCACAATGTCGAGGAAGTGACTTCGGAAATGGAAGAGATGATGAGATCCCAGTATCCCCAACTCTTTTTAGATAAATTTTTGGGATGAAATTTCTTAAGGGGGAGAATTATAATGTAAGACCCCAAACCTAGCCCAGATGTTACGGCCAAGTCCGGTGTGTCACACCACCTACACCTAACCACGTTACCTAGTTACTAATATTAGGGTGATTTTGGCAAAACTGATATTGGAGTTTTTAAGAGAAAATCTCGATTAATTACATGAACGTCCTATCCACTTTGTTACAAGAATTTACTTTGTTACTCTTTTGACTTGTGTGACTGGTTTTAAAAACGTTTGATTAATTTTTAAGGAAAAAATTGCATAGCTATATTCAAAATAGTTTAAGTAATGTAAAGGTAAATAATTAAAACCCAAAACAAAAATAAAAAGAGCGGCCTTATTACAAACCCAAATTAAACATAAAAACGAATGAATAAGCAATAAATTAATTAAATTAGCTAATCCATTAAACCAGCGTCTCAGGTTCCATGGCCACTCTGAATCCCTCCCAGCTCTAAGTCCACTGTCTAGGGCTTAGCTACAAGGACAGAAAGAAAGGGGTGAATTGATAGACTCAGTGTGTAAAGAATCCCATCCAGAGCCCAAATCAGCTCAAGCCCAATGGACCTAAGCCCTATCCTGTCTCAACTACTACTGGGCCGAAGCCTTTCAGATATCAGTTACTGGGCCTTAGCCCTTTTCAGATATAATTTCATGGGCCGAAGCCTTTTACAGTAAACGGTATGGCCCATAGGCCCATTTCAATAACAATCAAATATGCATGCAAGAACCCATATCAATATGTGGGGAAGCTACTCAACCCACCCAACCAATATTCTTCACCCGTACCCGCCAATCTCTCCATGTGGGGAAAACTACTCAACCCACCCAACCACTACTCTCCACGGTGGTAGCATAGCTGCATAATCATATAGTGTTGTCAAGCCACCAGAACGGTAATACGAGGCATTGCCTCTTTCGGTAAA
Organism: Gossypium stocksii; assembly: GCA_020496765.1. Taxonomy (NCBI): domain Eukaryota; kingdom Viridiplantae; phylum Streptophyta; class Magnoliopsida; order Malvales; family Malvaceae; genus Gossypium; species Gossypium stocksii. The sequence continues at coordinate 34,458,516 of CM035623.1, read as the reverse complement.
CTAGGGCAAAGCCCCTTTTTCAGTATTCGTGGCATTGCCACTTAACACTTCCTCCAACCATATAACCCAACCCCCATGCATCAAATAAAACATGTCATGGCATAATAAACAGAATCAGTAAAGCATGCAATTCAATCCAATTTAGCCCTAGGGGTATAACAGTCATTTTGCACCTAGGGGTAAAATAGTAATTTCACACCTTAAAGGTATTTTAGTAATTATTCCACTTTTCAGGGTTTTACACCTATTTCAGTTATTAACAGTTTCATTTACCATTTCAGTAACTTATCGAACCCACTTTAACAGTCTTAAGCCATTGGGCCCTAAAACCCCTAATGGGCTCTACAGTGTCTATTGGCTACTTAAGCCCTTTTAGCCCAAGTTCCATAATCAATTTGCCAGTTTTAGCAGCTTTAACCCTACAGTCTATCACAATACCACAAACGCCTATTTTTACCCATATGGGCTCAAAAGCCCATAGGGCCCATATCTAGCCCATCGAAGCCCAACTTACCGAAGTGCACGAAATTTCACACGCACTCGTCTTACCAATCCCAATTACCGAATCTTAACGTTTCCAATCAATCTACGAGCATTCACAAGCTCATTAGCCCATGAAATACTGAAATTTCGATATTTCAGCTTTTCGGTTTTTGTCGAATTAAACCACAAGAGGGGTTTCGATACACACATGTTTTGCGATTCTACTGGTGAGATCTCCTATGTGTTTTCTCCTGCAAACGATCACTTAACAGATTAGATTACGAATCAATGAAAAACTAATACAAGCTCTTACCACATTCGGCCAATGACCCTAAGGCCCTTGAAACCTTACCTTTGCTGAAACTAGTGACTAGATGTAGATCTACTCGTTCCACTCATCCAAACATTCGATCAATCGCCTCTAAAACACACTACCACCAAAAGAAATCATTTGTTATTAACCTTTAGAGCCCTAAGCCCCAATCGACAGCCTCCCTAAACTCTAGAGACTGCGGCTTTTCCAAATCACGAAATAACGTATAGATCTAGGATGTCGAGTACTTACCGCAGTTTCCCCTTATGTTTCTTCTCAAATCTGATGCAGATCTAGCCCCTAACCGCTAGCAGAAATCGAATCTTAGATACCTAAAGATTCGGTTATATGCTCCTAAGGGTATGGCATTTTCGACTTTTTGACCGGTGAAGAAGAAGATGTTTTGATGGTGTAGTTTTGGAGTGGTGTTGCCGACAAAGGTTGGGGTTTAGAGGATGTGAGAATCGGTCAAGAGGGATGAAAGGAAGTGAAGGATTTTGGCTTGGAGAAATGGGCACAAGAAACAATGTTTCGGGATTTTGGCTTTTATGGTAATTGGCTATGGTGGCTTTGAAAAAAATGGGATTGAAAGAGAAGATGAGTTGAGTGGTAGGGATGTTTCGGCTAGAGAAGAAAACAAAAAGGAAAAGAAAAGAATGGGAGAGAAGAAGAGAAAGGAGAAATCAGCACAGAAGAGACTTGTCTTGCATTTTCGGTCACTTTTGTGAAACTGAAAATAGAATAGAACTTTAGGTGGCTAACCCTAATTCACCAAGACAAGAAAAGAAAAGAAGCTAACCCTAATTACTACTTAAACAATCGGCCCAACGTCCCCAAGGCCCTAGCCGATTTCTACTTATGTTCTATCACATGCCCGGCACATGCATAAAAACTAAAAGTATCTACACGCTTACCTTGTGACTTGAACTCAGGCCTTTACCCCTAGACCACACGCCGCTTTTTTAGGAACATAGTGGTGCCACCTTGCCACTTTACCAAGGGCCCCTTTGTGCTATAATTTACGAAGTTTTTTTTTTCTTAAAAGCCCACTCAACCAAGTTCCCCCTTCACTTAAAATCCAACATTGATATTTTACCGGGTTTAACTTAGGCTCGGATATTCTAAAGGCCCACTAACATACTTAAACATAATTTCAGTAATTAAAACGCCAAAATTTCAACTTTCCAGCAAAAATCACAAAAACTCGAAAAATCCCGAAAATCAGGGCGTTACAACTCTACCCCCTTAAAGAAATTTCGGCCTCGAAATTTACCTGATCCAAAAAGTTGAGGGTATTGTTGACACATAGTCTCTTCTAGCTCCCAAGTAGCTTTTTTCCTTCCATGGTTGCGCCACAACACTTTTACTAATAGAACTGACTTTTTCCTTAAAACCTTCACCTCTTGATCTAGAATTTGTACAGGCTCCTCCTCAAAGGTCAAATCAGTCTTTACTTCAATCTCTTCCACCGGTACAATATGTGATGGATCCGATCGATATCGTCACAGCATGGACACATGGAAGACGTCATGGATTCTATCCAACTTCGGTGGTAACTCCAACTGATACGCCACTGGCCCTACCCGTTTAAGAACCCGATAAGGCCCAATAAATCGCAGACTCAACTTGCCTTTCTTGCCAAATCTCAAGATCTTCTTCCAAGGCGAAACCTTCAAGAATACCATATCCCCAACGGCGAACTCGATTTCCTTACGTTTTAAATCCGCATACGACTTCTACCTATCAGAGGCCTCTTTTAATCGATCTCTGATCAACTTAACTTTACTCTCAGTGTTTGCTACTAATTCTGGTCCAAGAACTTGTCACTCTCCTAACTCCGTCCAACACGTAGGCGTACGAAAATTTCGCCCATACAGTGCTTCATATGGAGCCATCTGAATACTCGCTTAATAACTGTTGTTGTATGAAAATTTTGCCAATAGACTTCCATCATCATACAAACTCAAATGGGCAAACATAGCCCTCAACTCAGCAACAATCCTTCGGCTTAGTGCATCAACCACCACGTTAGCCTTGCCTGGGTGATACTGAATCAAACAGTCGTAATCCTTAAGCAACTCTATCCATCTTCATTGCCTAAGGTTTAACTCCTTTTGAGTCAACAGATACTTAAGACTTTTATGGTCGGTGTATGTAATACATTTTTTCCCATATAGGTAGTGTCTCAAGATTTTCAATGCGAAGACCACCGCTGCCAACTCTAAATCATGTGTAGGGTAATTCGCTTCGTAAGGCTTAAGCTGTCGCAAAGCATAAGCGACCACCTTACCCTCTTACATTAGTACACAGCCTAATCCCACATGTGAAGCATCACTGTACACAGTGAAATCCTTCCCAGACTCTGGTTGAATTAACACCGACGCCTCAGTCAATACCTTTTCCAGCTTGTCAAAAGCTTCTTGTTACTTCTCAGCCCATATAAGTGCTACTCCCTTTCTTAACAGTTTCGTCAACGGTGCTGCAATTAGAGAAAACCCCTCTACAAATCTTCTATAGTAACCTGCTAGACCCTGAAAACTTTAAATTTTTGGTACTGACTTTGGTGGCTTCCAGTCCAGAACTGCCTCAATTTTTCGAGGATCCACTCTAATCCCCTCAGCTTAAACAACATGACCTAAAAAAGTCACTTCTCGAAACCAGAATTCACACTTACTAAATTTCACATATAGTTACTTTTCTCTCAACACTTGTAGAACAATACGGAGGTGCTCATCATGCTTCTCCTCAATTTTCGAATACACCAATATATCGTCAATAAATATGACGACGAATCGGTCCAAGTACGGCTGGAACACTCGATTCATCAAATCTATGAAAGCTGCAGGTGCATTCGTCAACCCAAATGGCATAACCAGAAACTCGTAATGACCATACCGAGTTCTAAATGTTGTCTTATGAACATGGGCCGAAGCCTTTTACAGTAAACGGTATGGCCCATAGGCCCATTTCAATAACAATCAAATATGCATGCAAGAACCCATATCAATATGTGGGGAAGCTACTCAACCCACCCAACCAATATTCTTCACCCGTACCCGCCAATCTCTCCATGTGGGGAAAACTACTCAACCCACCCAACCACTACTCTCCACGGTGGTAGCATAGCTGCATAATCATATAGTGTTGTCAAGCCACCAGAATGGTAATACGAGGCATTGCCTCTTTCGGTAAACTAGGGCAAAGCCCCTTTTTCAGTATTCGTGGCATTGCCACTTAACACTTCCTCCAACCATATAACCCAACCCCCATGCATCAAATAAAACATGTCATGGCATAATAAACAGAATCAGTAAAGCATGCAATTCAATCCAATTTAGCCCTAGGGGTATAACAATCATTTTGCACCTAGGGGTAAAATAGTAATTTCACACCTTAAAGGTATTTTAGTAATTATTCCACTTTTCAGGGTTTTACACCTATTTCAGTTATTAACAGTTTCATTTACCATTTCAGTAACTTATCGAACCCACTTTAACAGTCTTAAGCCATTGGGCCCTAAAACCCCTAATGGGCTCTACAGTGTCTATTGGCTACTTAAGCCCTTTTAGCCCAAGTTCCATAATCAATTTGCCAGTTTTAGCAGCTTTAACCCTACAGTCTATCACAATACCACAAACGCCTATTTTTACCCATATGGGCTCAAAAGCCCATAGGGCCCATATCTAGCCCATCGAAGCCCAACTTACCGAAGTGCACGAAATTTCACACGCACTCGTCTTACCAATCCCAATTACCGAATCTTAACGTTTCCAATCAATCCACGAGCATTCACAAGCTCATTAGCCCATGAAATACTGAAATTTTGATATTTCAGCTTTTCGGTTTTTGTCGAATTAAACCACAAGAGGGGTTTCGATACACACATGTTTTGCGATTCTACTGGTGAGATCTCCTATGTGTTTTCTCCTGCAAACGATCACTTAACAGATTAGATTACGAATCAATGAAAAACTAATACAAGCTCTTACCACATTCGGCCAATGACCCTAAGGCCCTTGAAACCATACCTTTGCTGAAACTAGTGACTAGATGTAGATCTACTCGTTCCACTCATCCAAACATTCGATCAATCGCCTCTAAAACACACTACCACCAAAAGAAATCATTTGTTATTAACCTTTAGAGCCCTAAGCCCCAATCGACAGCCTCCCTAAACTCTAGAGACTGCGGCTTTTCCAAATCACGAAATAACGTATAGATCTAGGATGTCGAGTACTTACCGCAGTTTCCCCTTATGTTTCTTCTCAAATCTGATGCAGATCTAGCCCCTAACCGCTAGCAGAAATCGAATCTTAGATACCTAAAGATTCGGTTATATGCTCCTAAGGGTATGGCATTTTCGACTTTTTGACCGGTGAAGAAGAAGATGTTTTGATGGTGTAGTTTTGGAGTGGTGTTGCCGACAAAGGTTGGGGTTTAGAGGATGTGAGAATCGGTCAAGAGGGATGAAAGGAAGTGAAGGATTTTGGCTTGGAGAAATGGGCACAAGAAACAATGTTTCGGGATTTTGGCTTTTATGGTAATTGGCTATGGTGGCTTTGAAAAGAATGGGATTGAAAGAGAAGATGAGTTGAGTGGTAGGGATGTTTCGGCTAGAGAAGAAAACAAAAAGGAAAAGAAAAGAATGGGAGAGAAGAAGAGAAAGGAGAAATCAGCACAGAAAAGACTTGTCTTGCATTTTCGGTCACTTTTGTGAAACTGAAAATAGAATAGAACTTTAGGTGGCTAACCCTAATTCACCAAGACAAGAAAAGAAAAGAAGCTAACCCTAATTACTACTTAAACAATCGGCCCAACGTCCCCAAGGCCCTAGCCGATTTCTACTTATGTTCTATCACATGCCCGGCACATGCATAAAAACTAAAAGTATCTACACGCTTACCTTGTGACTTGAACTCAGGCCTTTACCCCTAGACCACACGCCGCTTTTTTAGGAACATAGTGGTGCCACCTTGCCACTTTACCAAGGGCCCCTTTGTGCTATAATTTACGAAGTTTTTTTTTTCTTAAAAGCCCACTCAACCAAGTTCCCCCTTCACTTAAAATCCAACATTGATATTTTACCGGGTTTAACTTAGGCTCGGATATTCTAAAGGCCCACTAACATACTTAAACATAATTTCAGTAATTAAAACGCCAAAATTTCAACTTTCCAGCAAAAATCACAAAAACTCGAAAAATCCCGAAAATCAGGGCGTTACAACTCTACCCCCTTAAAGAAATTTCGGCCTCGAAATTTACCTGATCCAAAAAGTTGAGGGTATTGTTGACACATAGTCTCTTCTAGCTCCCAAGTAGCTTTTTTCCTTCCATGGTTGCGCCACAACACTTTTACTAATAGAACTGACTTTTTCCTTAAAACCTTCACCTCTTGATCTAGAATTTGTACAGGCTCCTCCTCAAAGGTCAAATCAGTCTTTACTTCAATCTCTTCCACCGGTACAATATGTGATGGATCCGATCGATATCGTCACAGCATGGACACATGGAAGACGTCATGGATTCTATCCAACTTCGGTGGTAACTCCAACTGATACGCCACTGGCCCTACCCGTTTAAGAACCCGATAAGGCCCAATAAATCGCAGACTCAACTTGCCTTTCTTGCCAAATCTCAAGATCTTCTTCCAAGGCGAAACCTTCAAGAATACCATATCCCCAACGGCGAACTCGATTTCCTTACGTTTTAAATCCGCATACGACTTCTACCTATCAGAGGCCTCTTTTAATCGATCTCTGATCAACTTAACTTTACTCTCAGTGTTTGCTACTAATTCTGGTCCAAGAACTTGTCACTCTCCTAACTCCGTCCAACACGTAGGCGTACGAAAATTTCGCCCATACAGTGCTTCATATGGAGCCATCTGAATACTCGCTTAATAACTGTTGTTGTATGAAAATTTTGCCAATAGACTTCCATCATCATACAAACTCAAATGGGCAAACATAGCCCTCAACTCAGCAACAATCCTTCGGCTTAGTGCATCAACCACCACGTTAGCCTTGCCTGGGTGATACTGAATCAAACAGTCGTAATCCTTAAGCAACTCTATCCATCTTCATTGCCTAAGGTTTAACTCCTTTTGAGTCAACAGATACTTAAGACTTTTATGGTCGGTGTATGTAATACATTTTTTCCCATATAGGTAGTGTCTCAAGATTTTCAATGCGAAGACCACCGCTGCCAACTCTAAATCATGTGTAGGGTAATTCGCTTCGTAAGGCTTAAGCTGTCGCAAAGCATAAGCGACCACCTTACCCTCTTACATTAGTACACAGCCTAATCCCACATGTGAAGCATCACTGTACACAGTGAAATCCTTCCCAGACTCTGGTTGAATTAACACCGACGCCTCAGTCAATACCTTTTCCAGCTTGTCAAAAGCTTCTTGTTACTTCTCAGCCCATATAAGTGCTACTCCCTTTCTTAACAGTTTCGTCAACGGTGCTGCAATTAGAGAAAACCCCTCTACAAATCTTCTATAGTAACCTGCTAGACCCTGAAAACTTTGAATTTTTGGTACTAACTTTGGTGGCTTCCAGTCCAGAACTGCCTCAATTTTTCGAGGATCCACTCTAATCCCCTCAACTTAAACAACATGACCTAAAAAAGTCACTTCTCGAAACCAGAATTCACACTTACTAAATTTCACATATAGTTACTTTTCTCTCAACACTTGTAGAACAATACGGAGGTGCTCATCATGCTTCTCCTCAATTTTCGAATACACCAATATATCGTCAATAAATATGACGACGAATCGGTCCAAGTACGGCTGGAACACTCGATTCATCAAATCTATGAAAGCTGCAGGTGCATTCGTCAACCCAAATGGCATAACCAGAAACTCGTAATGACCATACCGAGTTCTAAATGTTGTCTTATGAACATCCGCCTCCTTAACCCTTAGCTGATGATATCCGGATCGAAGGTCAATCTTGGAAAATACCTAGGCTCCTTTAAGCTGGTCAAACAGATCGTCGATTCTAGGCAGAGGATACTTATCTTTATCGTCAGTTTGTTCAACTGGCGATAATCGATGTACATACGCATCGTCTCATCTTTCTTTTTCATGAATAGCACTGGTGCTCCCCATGGAGACACGCTTGGTCTAATGAAACCCCTATCTAACAACTCTTGAATCGGTGCTTTCAGTTCCACTAGCTCATTTGGTGCCATCTTGTAAGGTGCAATAGACACTAGAGCTGTTCCAGGCAACAAATCAATCCCAAACTCGACTTTTTGGTTCGGAGGTAATCTAAGAAGCTCCCCTAGAAAGACATCTTGAAACTCATTAATAGTTCTGACTATCTCCACTGTCAGGTCCTCAAATTCAGTTTGGTTTACAAATGCCAAGTATGCTTCACATCCCTTGCGAATCAGCTTTTCAGCCCTTAAGGCTGAAACAACATTGGACAAGTAGTCCCTTCGCTCCCCAATAACCATTACCTCCTCGCCCTCAGTTGTTCTCAACATCACTCTCTTGGCCACACAATCCAGAGTCGCCTTGTGCTTAGTTAACCAGTCTATGCCCAAAATCAAGTCGAATTCTCCAAATGGTAACTCCATTAAGTCTCCAGTAAAGATCTTACCTTGAGTCTCTAAAGGCACGTCCTTAAAGAGTTTATCTACCTTAATCGAGTGACTTAGAGGACTTATCACATTTACCCCACTCACAGTTTCCTCAAAGTACACACCCAGCGACCCAGAAATGTCACATGCAACATACGAATGTGTTGAACCCATATCAATTAGAGTAGTGTATGGTATGCTAGAGATCAGGAACGTACCAGTTATGACGTTAGCTGCATCACCCTCTTCTCGATGACGAGCAGCATACACCAAGGCTGGCTGACGAGCCTCAACATTACCAGCACCCCTGCCAGGTGCTCCTCGTCCACATCCATTTCCATTTCCACCTCTTCCTTGCCCTCGGCCCCTTGGTGGTGGTGGTCTACCTCGCACTAGTTGAGCAACCCTTTGATCCACAACCAGATTCTGATTCTGTGCTGGTCTCTGAGGACACTCTCTGAAATTTTGCTCTTTGGACCCACATCGGAAACATGCCCCAGTTCTTTTCCAGCACTCCCCCACAAGCTTGTGGCCTAACTGTATTCACCGGAACCACTCGAACCGGTTCCTCCACTCTAGCCTCTTGGCATTTCAGTTTACAACACCAGATGGTCCAATATTCCTCCTAAAATGATTTCGATCCTTATCACGGTTCTGTCGCTCAGTTTGCTTTACCTCCTCAACTATCTTAGCCTTCTCTACCAAAGTAGAAAAATCACGCTCCCTCTGCGGAGCTATCAACACCCTCAGCTCATCCCTGAGACCATCATCAAAATGAACGCTACGCTCGTACTCAGTAGAAACTATTCCGCTGGCATACTGACTCAACCTCAGAAATTCTGCCTTATACTCAGCAACGGATTTATTACCCTGGGTCAGATTCAGAAATTCCTTTCTGCGTGCATCCACATAGCATGCTCCCACGTATTTCCCATTAAAAGACGTCTTAAATAACTCCCAAGTTACCTGCTCAGCGGGGGTACCCTCCTTCACAGTGATCCACCACTAGTATGCCTCATCTCGTAGTAGTGACACTGCTCCTTTCAGCTTCTGCTTCTACGAGCAATCCAAGCCGTCCATAATCTGCTCTGTGGCTTCCAGCCAATACTCAGCAACGTTTGGGGCCACTTCAGACACGCCCCTGAAAACCTCCGCTCCGTTAGCCCGGAGTCACTCAGAAATGGACCCCCTATTCATGGGCCCAACATTAGCTCTAGCAACCATTTCCAAAACCCTTAACATGGCCTAAGACAGAGCGTCGTCCCCTGCGGCCTGATCGAACGGCCTATTTTCAACACCCGATGGCGGTCGTACCTCACCAGCTGGCATGTGTTCTGAAAATGACGATCTCGCTTGAACACTACCTCGGCCACGTCCACAGCCTCTTCCACGAGCAGCTCTCGTACTCATGTCGACTTATTTGATTACGAATTTTATGACAGTAAGTTCATATTTCAGTTGTTTATTACGATTGTCTTATGTAGAGACAAAGTTTCAGAGTTGTTTTCGCGAATACGTTGCCTAGCTACAGTCTCAGTTTTTTTTAGGGTTTAGTTTCTTTACAATCTCAGTCTTGTAGTCTCAATACTACCCTAACTACAGTATCATATTAAAGGCTCAGTTCTAACTACAGTATTGTTTCAGTAAAGTACAGTATGTAAAGTAGAAATACTTACAGACCTGGTGCCGAGGATTTAGTGTGCCACTTCTTCAGTTATCAGATTTCAGAAAACTCGGAAAGAAAAACTTTGCAAAATCAAACCTTTTAAGACATATATATTTTGAAGAAAACAAGTTTGAAAAGAGTTTTTTCTAGATTTTTCAGAAAATTTGTTTTTTCTAAAAAATACCCTTCTTGGGCTTAAAAATTTTAAAATTCCTAAAAACCTTTTTGGACTAGATCCACAACCGAGTTGTTGCAACCTGACTCTGATACCACTAAATGTAACACCCCAAACCCGGGCCAAACGTTACGGCCAAGTCCGGTGTGTCACACCACCTACACCTAACCATGTTACCTAGTTACTAATATTAAGGTGATTTTGGCAAAACTGATATTAGAGTTTTTAAGAGAAAATCTCGATTAATTACATGAACGTCCTATCCACTTTGTTACAAGAATTTACTTTGTTACTCTTTTGACTTGTGTGACTGGTTTTAAAAACGTTTGATTAATTTTTAAGGAAAAACTTGCATAGTTGTATTCAAAATAGTTTAAGTAATGTAAAAGTAAATAATTAAAACCCAAAACAAAAATAAATAGAGCGGCCTTATTACAAACCCAAATTAAACATAAAAACGAATGAATAAGCAATAAATTAATTAAAATAGCTAATCTCATTAACCCAGCGTCTCAGGTTCCGTGGCTACTTTGAATCCCTCCTAACTCCAAATCCACTGTCTAGGGCTCACTTGCAAGAACGGAAAGAAAGGGTTGAGTCGATAGACTCAGTGTGTAAAAAATCCCATCCAGAGCCCAAATCAGCTCAAGCCCAATAGACCTAAGCCCTATCCCATCTCAACTGCTACTGGGGTGAAGCCTTTTAGATATCGGTTACTGGGCCTTAGCCCTTTTCAGATATAATTTCACTGGGCCGAAGCCTTTTACGGTTAATGGTATGGCCCATAGGCACATTTCAATAACAATCAAATATGCATGCAAGAACCCATATCAATATGTATGGAAGTTACTCAACCAACCCAACCGCTACTCTCCACCCGTACCAGCCAAACTCTCCATGTGGGGAAAACTACTCAACCCACCCAACTGCTACTCTCCACGATGGCAGCATAGCTGCATAATCATATAGTGTGGTCAAGCTACCAGAACGGTAATACGAGGCATTGCCTTTTTTAGTAAACTAGGGCAAAGCCCCTTTTTCGGTATTCGTGGCATTGCCACTTAGCACTTCTTCCAACCATATAACCCAACCCCCATGCATCAAATAAAACATGTCATGGCATATAATAAACAGAATCAGTAAAGCATGCAATTCAGTCCAATTTAGCCCTAGGGGTATAATAGTCATTTTGCACCTAGGGGTAAAATAGTAATTTCACACCTTAAAGGTATTTTAGTAATTATTCCACTTTTCAGGGTTTTACACCTATTTCAGTTATTAATAGTTTCATTTTCCATTTCAGTGACTTATCTAACCCAGTTTAACAATCTTAAGCCATTGGGCCCTAAAACCCCTAATGGGCCCTACAGTGTCTACTGGCTATTTAAGCCCTTTTAGTCCAAGTTCCATAATCAATTTGCCAGTTTTAGCAGTTTTAACCCTACAGTCTATCACAATACTACAAACACCTATTTTACCCATATGGGCTCGAAAGCCCATTGGGCCTATATCCATCCCATCGAAGCCCAACTTACTGAAGTGCACGAAATTTCACACGCACTCGTCTTACCAATCCCAATTACCGAATCTTAACATTTCCAATCAACACACGAGCATTCGCATGCTTATTAGCCTACAAAATACCAGAGTTTCAGCATTTCGGCTTTTCAGCTTTTGCCGAATTAAACCACAAAAGGGGTTTTGATACACACTTGTTTTACGATTCTACCGGTGAGATCTCCTATGTGTTTTCTCCTACAAACGATCACTTAACAGATTAGATTACGAATCGATGAAAAACTAATACAAGCTCTTACCACATTCGGCCAATGACCCTAAGGCCCTTGAAACCTTACCTTTGCTAAAACTAGTGACTAGATGTAGATCTAGTCGTTCCACTCATCCAAACCTTCGATCAATCACCTCTAGAACATATTACCACCAAAATAAATCATTTGTTATTAACCTTTAGAGCCCTAAGCTCCAATCGACAGCCTCCTTAAACTCTAGGGACTTCGGTTTTTCCAAATCACAAAATATCGTGTAGATCTGGGATGTCGAGTACTTACTGTAGTTTCCCTTTATGTTTCTACTCAAATCTGATGCAGATCTAGCCCCTAACCGCTAGCAAAAATCAAATCTTAGAGATCTAAAGATTCGGCTATATGCTCCTAAGGGTATGGGGTTTTCGGCTTTTTGACTGGTGAAGAAGAAGATGTTTTCATGGTGTATTTTTAGAGTGGTGTTGTCGACAAAGGTTGGGGTTTAGAGGATGTGAGAATCAGTTAAGAGGGATGAAAGGAATTGAAGGATTTTGGCTTGGAGAAATCGGCACAAGAAATAATGTTTCGAGATTTCGGCTTTTATGGTAATCGGCTATGGTGGCTTTGAAAAGAATGGGATTGAAAGAGAAGATGAGTTGAGTGGTAGGGATGTTTCAGCTAGAGAAGAAAACAAAAAGGAAAAGAAAAGAATGGGAGAGAAGAAAAGAAAAGAGAAATCGGCACAGAGGAGGCTTGTCTTGCGTTTTCGGTCACTATTGTGAAACTGAAAAGAGAATAGAACTTTAGGTGGCTAATTCTAATTCACCAAGACAAGAAAAGAAAAGAAGCTAACCCTAATTACTACTTAAACAATAGGCCCAACCTCTCCAAGGCCCTAGCCGATTTCTACTTATGTTATATCATATACCTAGCACATGCATAAAAATTAAAAGTATCTATACGCTTACCTTATGACTTGAACTCAGGCCCTTACCCCTAGACCACACACCACTTTTTTAGGAACATAGTGGCGCCACCTTCCCACTTTACCGAGGGCCTCTTTGTGCTATAATTTACGAAGTTTTTTTCTTAAAAGCCCACTCAACCAAGTTCCCCCTTAACTTAAAATCCAACCTTGATATTTTATCGAGTTTTAACTTAAGCTTGGGTCTTTTAAAGGCCCACTAACATACTTAAACATAATTTCAATAATTAAAACGCCAAAATTTCAACTTTCCACCAAAAATCACAAAAACTCGAAAAATCTCAAAAATCAGGACGTTACATGTAACGATCCAAAAGCCAGTAGTGTCAGAAACTGTAGTTTCGAAACACAGTTTTCATAATCTAAAAATGTAAGTATTTTTATTAAATATTTACGGAGTTGTGTTGGAAGTGAATTGAATTTTGATCGGGTAATTTTTTCAAATTAGTGCTTAATTAAGGTGTAGGGACTAAATTGTAAAAGTGTAAAAAGTTTAATTATTACTGAATTAATAAGTAGAACTTGGTTGAGGGACTTTTATAGTAATTAAATTATTATTATACTGATAGTGGACAATAATTTACTTTGTAAATGAAGAAAATGTGATGAAATTTTTATAAATTAATTTAATAAATAAAACATAATAATAAACAAGTTAGTAGTAAAAGTAGGTGCAAAAAAAAAAAAAAACAAATATTTCATCCATTCTCATGCAAAAACCGAATTGGGGAAAAAGAAAAATAGGAGACAAATGATCAAGTGTTTCAAAGTTTAAAGCTTAATTGGTATGTTCAATTTAGTCATTTTTTTGTAATTTTTATGTTTATAGAATTCCAGGAGCTTAAGTTAGTTGACCTATGTCGTATTTTTTGGTACTGTTAAATTTTTTGGATGTTACCATTGTTAGATAGTTGAAACTTTTGGTGATATTTTGATAGATTTTAAGTTTGGAGTTGAGAAATGACTAAATTGTAAAGTCAATTGATTATTTTGTGCAATAATGATTAAATTGCATGAATTTTGAAATTTGTGGTAGAAATGAGAAATAAGAAGTTAATTAGGCCTAGGGTGAAATCAATATAGAATTTGGAGGTTGAATTTAAAAGTTAACTTAGTCTCGATTTTAGGACTAGATTGAATAAAATGCAAAAGTTGCATAATTTAGAAATTGAATGTTAAAATGGTTGAATTTTAATGAAATATCTTGTTTTTTTCATCCATAGCTAACGTTGACCCAGATTCCTTGAAAAAGAAAGGAAAAGACAAAGTCGTCAACGAATAGCTCGGAGTTTACTGTTTGTGTGTTTATAATCTGGACTACTTATGAATTGTTGCATATTGAACTGTTCGTGCATGGTAAGAACATAAGGTGAGACAATTTGTGATAATGAGATGTATTGGGATTGATTTGCATTGATTGATGTTCATGAGGACTATATTGAATATATGTGAAAAATGTGAATGTTAATATAAATATGAAATTGAATATATGTTTAAATAATTAATACTTCTATATGTCTGAATAAATTAATTCATGATAAAAATTGTTGTAAATTGTGATATTAAATGTTGATGAATTGAGTAACGAATACTCTATTAACTGTTCGAGTAGAATTGAATATAGCTGGCATTCCATAGGATAGGAAGAGTTCAATAATACTTCAACTATGAGTCAATGAGGCACTAAATGCCAATTTGCTTTGGTTAAACTGATGAGACACTGGGTGCCAAACTTATTGATAGCACTGGGCGCAACTATTTACTTTGGGTTTATTTGATGAGGCACCTAATGCCAAACTGATGAGTTGGTTGGATCTATGTATCTGTCCGATTCTGAGTCATGTTAATAGTGAGTTAAAAAGATAAAAACGAAAGCATTAAAATGGAAATGATGATATTGAGAAAGTTCTCACAATTCCCAAAAGTGTTTCTTAGAAGCAAAACAAGACACACCCTGAGTAATACTCAGCGTACGGTTCTATTTTTTGTGCGTAGGTTAAGTACTTTATGGTTCAATCATTGACTCAACATCCAGTGGCAATCCCAAACTTAATCATTGGTGATGTTTTAAATTTTGGTCATGGCATGTACCTAAGGTGTCATTTGGGCATTAACGTTTTATTTTGAGATTATTATGGCATTTTGAGAATTATGTAATGTATATATGTGTGTGATGGCAATGATTATGAAAATAGCATTCTTGATGAGTAGTTGATTTGAATATTTACTTGCTTAGATGTTTATTAGAAGATATGCCAAGGAATAGGTGTATAAAGTGATTTATAAGCTTATGTATGCTTGAAGTGATTTGGTAGTTCTAATTCTTAGGTTACAAGGGTAATATCAAACAAATTGTGAGATGGTTTGAATGGTTGAATGCATGCATGTTTGGCTTGTTATTTTGAGGTGTCATTGAAGGCATATTGGTATGGTTGAATTTGGTTTTTTTGCTTAGTTTTGAATTATTGATTGAGGTGCCAATTGTTGCATATTGGTTAGGCACTTAGATTGTTTAAAATGATATTTTTGGTATTAAGTTGATATTGTTGAAATGGTAAAGAATTGGTATAATGTGTTGCTTGTGGTATAAATGTGTTAAGGTTGAATAGCTTATTTTGGAAGGTATTTTTCAGGTACACATGACCTGGGACATGGCCCTGTGCCTTACATGATATATGACATAGCTCTGTGGCCTATACGTTTTGGTTGATTTTTGGTGCACACGGTCACAATATGTTACACGGCCTAATGACATGGTTGTGTGGCCTGTACGTTTTGGTTGATTTTTGGTGCATACGATCACAATTTGTTACACGGCCTACCGACACGGCTGTGTGACGTATTTTTAAATATTTACACTATTGACCCACACGGCCTTGGTGACTGTACATGGTTGTTCGTATGGCCGTGTAACTCTAACCCCACATGGCATCAGTCTGTTACATAGCTTACCTACACGGCTGTGTGTTCCATCCAACATTGCCTCAGCATTTCCACATGGTTAGGGAACATGACCATGTGATCCTTGTTTACAGATTTTTCCTACCTTTTTGTTTTTGTTTCAAAATGATCCTTGTTTGATATCGGGTTGGTTTCAAGCTTTTGTAAGCTTGATATTAACCTAAAATTAATTGAACTACATGTTAAACTTGATTGTATATATGATATGCTAATAATTAATTGAGATTCCGAACTATAATTTGCTTGTAATTGTTTGATATTTATTTGTAGTATCCTATAACTTGAGTTCGACGATCATACGGAGTAAGCGGTGTTACACAACTATACTAAAACTCTAATAAATATAAACAAAAAAAAAACCATAAAACTCATAAATAACATAAAATACTTAAAAAAATCCTAAATTCAGAATAAATAAATAATAAAATATAATACCTAATAAATACAATATTGAGATCATATATAATAAAAACTAAGCTTAAAAAGTAAACCCAATATGATTTAAACTTAAATTAGAAACCTAAAACTCATAATTTTCGTAATAATACCATTCAAAAATTCTGTTTGCATAGTCTTCACTAAAACAGTCATAACTTAATCTCCTGAATGCAAAAACGAGTGATTCAAAGTGCGTTTGAAGTTAAGAGATAGATATTCAAATGCTATGAGACATCTCAACCAAAAATGTTTGAATCCCATCCAAAAACTCGTCGCAAGTCAACTGATTTTTCGAACTTGAAATTTGGCTCATCCGGAGAATAGAATTTAATAAATTTCATCTCATCTATGTATGTATCAATAGAAGATAAAGTGAATGAGAACTTTCTGTTGGTATAAGTAGTGTGAACAGATAAAAAAAATATAGTAATAATTTTAACATCTCTATAACTTAAATAAAAACTTTTAAATAAATCAATAATCATTTTATAATTTTTTAAAGCTAAATAACTTAAATATAACCTTACTAATAGTTTATTGACTTTATATATAATTTTTTTAATTTCCCTCCACGATTTTAATTGTATAAGGTTTCTCTAAATCTCAAAGTCCTAACAAGCCACGCCATTTGACCAAAATTATTTTGATTTGGGAGGAAAGGAAAGATAGGGTCAGGTTATTAACTGTTAGTGCATCATTATCAGACTTTCAGTCTATGCGAACGGAAAATGGCTGCATTTTCCTTTTTGAACATAAAAGCTGATCCTTCCATCCATTCCATTTCAAAACATGCATGCCGCTTTTTAGTCCTTAGCCCTGCAGCTGCTGCAGCCTTCCCCTCCCCTCTTTTGCTCCTGCCCTTTTTAAACTTTTTCAGCGTGGAGTAAATTGCCAGTATTAATTATTTGAGACTGAAGTTTGATCAAATATTAATTGGCGTAGCCTCTTAGATACACTGTTCGATCTTAATTACTCAAGACTAACTTCACAATCCAATTATTAGTTCTCAGGAGATGAAGAGTTAGGTATTTTATATATATTTAGATTTATAAATATTTAAATGATTTCATTCATTTTAATGAAGAATTTTAAATATTCAAAAGTAAATTTATCTGTTTCAGTAAAAGTAAACAAGATTTTAATTTTAAGAAGAATTTCAAAAACAGATTTCAGCAGTTCAAATTTCATTTTCAAATATGATTTAAAGAATGGTTTTCTAAAATTCATCATCTTCACCCACATGGTTCACTATAGAATAAAAACCTAAAAACAAATTTTTTTATATTATTAATCATATCTACATATATTTACTAATCGAATAAATTCTATACCCTATAATTTTTACTTTTGTTATTACTATGGTTCCTCCTATTCAATCAAATAACAATATCTTAAATCTTTTACTTAGAAAATTTTGTCCAAACAAAATAATTATAAATGTTGATAGTATATGATGCAATTACACTGCTTTTATTTCAAATCTCTTCAATCTCTTCCAAATGCATTGTAAGATTTTATATTAAATACTTACAATCTATTCAATCATTACGAGGAAAAAACATAAAATCTTAAAATTTGGTTTAAGCAAAAAAAAATTGTTTATATTAATGATTATCTTATGTAAATTAGAGATGTTATTTTAGTTTAAATCTCATCTTGTCATAGTTTATTTTAGTCTAAATTTCAGTATATCTGAATATTAAGTTAATATTTTGTAACAGTTATCTAATTATAATTATAAATGTATTATTTATAATTATAATTGTGAATGTATTTATCCTATATTTGTGACTTCCTAAAAGTTTGATTATCTCATAATTAAATATATATTATATGTATTTGACAAATTACATATTAAATAAAAATTATAATACCAACAAGTGTTGGATGTAGTGATTAGAAATATCAAGAAGAGAATGTAAGTTCGAAACTTAAAAATGACACTATTAAAAAATATACCCACAAACATTTAACATAAACTATAAAATAGACATGAAAAAAAAAAACCCAAATATTCGGTGAAAATTAAAAAATATAAAACACACAAAACAAAAATATATAGACCAATAAGGGCAGCAGGCACCTTATTCATTAATGCCATGCATGGCCTGATGGCCAGATAATATGTCTAGAAACGGAAATTAAATGAGGACTGGAAACAAAAAGGCAAAAAAAAAAAAAAAAAAAAGGGCAACTAAAGACATACAGCTTGCAACTACGTGGCTTACAACGAACAAAATCTGGTGGGGGTCATCAATATTCACTATCATCACTTCATATTTCTTCCCTCCTACGTACTCATAATAAAAAAAAAAAAAAAAAGAAAAGAAAAGAAAAAAAAATCCTTATAAATTCAGAGGGTGATGAAGAGAGTAAAGCCAGAGGTGGTTTTTCTTTTATGGATTTGAATAGTTATAAGGATTCTTTTTTTCTTTTGAAATAGAGATGAAAAAAGAAGCCTAGTTATTTGTTGTTGCCTCCCTCTCAAAGGAGCTCCCACCAAAAGTTCAAGACTTCTTCCAAGTTTTTTCTCCCAATTTTAATATCTTACACAGCTTAATTTCTTAACTCTCGGATATGAATATGGGGAAGAAGCTGCAAAGAAACGATGAGACACAGAAACAGAAAAGCGCTCAACTATTCTGATATATCTATTTAGTTTCATGCGTTTACTATATATGTTTGTTAAACTGATTTTCTTTAATACTTTTTATGATTTGTTTCTTTTATCTTTTATTTAGAATTTTTATGGTGACTAATATGTGGCTGGAATATATATGAGAGAAGTTTATGTGTTTCTCAATTTATTGTTAATCCAAAGATATCAATAAAAACTGATGTTTCTATGATAGGCCTCTATAATTCCTCAATTTGACATTGTTCTCCTGCTTTATATGAATAGTTCCAACGAATTAATTATTATTTGTATATTGTAATCAATATATCTCACTACCAGTCTCTGTGTACAAGCGAATTCATTAGGACAAAAAAAAAAAAAAAAGAATGCATTAATATGAGAATAATAAAAGATTCAATCGGACGGTTTCATTCTTTCTTTTATTTTTTTTATTTTTTTTACTTTAATTTATGATTACATATCAAAATTACAAACATTTTCATTAGGTTTTGACACGTCCACATCCAAAGAATCTCTATAGTTAGAAATTCTTTTATATCATAAATTGTGGTATCTTTAATATAAAACAAAAAAGGGCTGCGATTTTGGGATTTTTTGTAATGTTGAGGAAATGAATTTGAAAATTTGGCTTTACATTCCAAACATTTCACAACTAAATAGTTAACCAAGAATCCAAACTACCAATTCAGACTTCTAGTTTGCCCCAAAAAATTCGAAACATCCCATCGGCTGGCCTTAAACATGTCCATAACCATAAAAATATAGTCTCCTTTTGAAAGCTCGGAGCCATTACGGACATCTTCCCTCCGAGGCAGTGTTGTAATAGAAGAATCAACATTATCAACTAATAAAGGATGAGAAGGATGAACACCGAAGCGGATTGTAAAATTTGTTAAAGTTGCAGATTTGACTTAGGGCTTTAGACGTTTGAAAAGAAATTTAGATTTTGACACAACCTAAAACGAAATTGAATCAAAGTCAGATAAAACAATTAAAATAAATAACTAAAATAAAATAATAAATCAAAAATTAAGGAAGCGAATAAAGAAGATAAATGGAATGATAGAACGTGACGTGTAGAAGTCCTAAGAAGCCTTGGAAACACAAAGAATCCACAACCCCCTTCAAGCGGCTCTAATTTTCCCTCCAAGATAGAAACCTTGGCAAGAAAAAGTTTGAAGATGAATTGTCTGTATTATGTACAATGCAAAGGTCTATATATAGGCTAGCTAAATAAATCTAAATGAAACTCCTAAGTATACTAGAACTCTAATTTTAATCTAAACAAGAAGTAGTTTTAAACTAAATTTTCTTGTAAATATAGAATTCCTAAATAACTTAAAATACTTAATAATTATCAAAAATTTGAAATAAAATAATAATAAAATAATAAAAGCTGATAAATAAAATATTGGGCTCATATATAATAAAAATTGAGCCAAAAACCTGAACCCAATATGATTTAAAATCGAATTAAAAGCTCGAAATACGCAATTCCTGTCATAATCCCGTTCAAAAATTCTGCTTGCATAGTCTTCACTAAAACGTTCATAACTTGAGCTACCAAACTCAAAATTGAGTGATTCAAAATGCGTTTCAAAGCTAAGAGATAGATCTTCAAACACCATGAAGACATCACAACCCAAAAATGCCAAGATCCCATCCAAAAAGTTGTCGCAAGTCTGCTGATTTTCTAAGCCTAAAAATGCACAGTTTTCATGATTGGAATCTAATAAATTTCACCCCATTCGTGCCTGTATCATTCTCCCTTTCCTCAAAAAGATTCGTCCTCAAATATTGTGTTTGATCAAGTCCTGATTTGATTTGCTTAGGCCTTGACATTATTGTTGGGCCTTGAGGTAGTGTGAACCCATCACATTCATGGGTCTAAAATTGTGCCTTGAGACCCTCATCATTCCCCCTTCCTCAAGAAGATTCGTCCCCGAATCTTTAGCTGAATAGAAAGAAAAGAGATTAGAATAAATAACAATAAAATGAATAAAATACTTACCTAAGCTTTCTTGTGCGCCAAAACTATCTCCAGGATCAAAGATATGATTTTGATATCCCAAATCAGCATGGATTAAGTATCTCTCTTTCAAAAACAAACCATCAACACTAGACAAAGAAATATTAGGCACACGAGTGTTCAAGTAAAAAATAACTTGTAACTTTCTTTTAATATGTATGGTCATCCATAAGAATTTCCAACGATGAGGCAAGAATTTCACATAATTATAAAAATCAAGTAGTTTAATATTATCATGTAAAAATTCATATTTAGAGTCGAAGGTAGAAGATTTTGTTGCAAGATCAAATGCATGAGGTTGTTTAATAAACCTGTCAAATGCGACAAAGTAAACTTTAAATACCTAGATAAACCCATAAAATCAATTGAACTTTCAAACCATTGTTTATTGAAACTTAACCAATGAGAAAACATATTGTAAGGAAAAATAAAATCAGTAGCATATTTATCAAAAACATTCAAGGTATGCCTATATATTTCAATTTCTAATGTATCATTACTTTCTGTACCTTCTAGCACCTGTGTAGAATTATCAATGTTCAACTTCCCTTTTTTCCACAAGTAAAGTTGTCTATCGATGGTAAAGCAATATAATTGAGAGTTCATCAATGGATCCTTGAAGTCCTGTAACAAAGAAACACCACTAGACAAATTTAAGTTGGAGTTAGTTAAGACAGGTTCATTCCTCACTTTTGTATGTGTATTTTCTTGCTTTTTATTTTCTTTTTCCACTTGAGAAGTCTCCAATTTTAACTCCTATGGATTTTCACTCACCAAATATGGACCATCAAGTAGACTTTTATCACTCAAGGTCTCTTTTCTCTCTGTCTTTGACATGATTCTTCCTCACTTCCCATATCACCCTCACAAGTATTATGAATATTCAATTCAATATAATCTATCTCAATAGGAGAACATGATGTTTCTATGTCATCTAACTACATAGATTTGAGGAAGAAATTCTCATTATCATCTTTTTTCAGTTCACAAAGTTCGCCATCTTCTTTAATCAACAAAAGTCTTATGTTGGCACAATCACGACTATAGTGCCCATGCCCTTTACACGTAAAACATTCAATGTCACGAGCTCTTTGTTGTTTTGGTGAAAAATTAATAGAAATGGGTTTGCTTGAAAGATGTAGAAGAATGCTTTGTAGGAGCCATACTTTTTCACTCAAAAAGTTTAATCTCAGCATGCTTTGGTAGCAACTTATTAGTAGTATTAGGAGGTTTCGAATTCTTAAAAGTAGA
Source organism: Gossypium stocksii (assembly GCA_020496765.1). NCBI lineage: Eukaryota > Viridiplantae > Streptophyta > Magnoliopsida > Malvales > Malvaceae > Gossypium > Gossypium stocksii. The sequence goes on along the minus strand of CM035623.1, from coordinate 34,436,221 downwards.
ATTAGAACTTGTACCTCGATAATAGTGTGATGCTCCAAATGGATGAGATTGATGATGCTAAAATTGTTCCTCAATCTCAATTGCCTTGTGTACCATCTCCTCAAGATCAATATAGGTGTAAAGATTAATAACATTGGCTATCGAAACGTTCAAGCCATCTACAAACCGCACCATGGTAGTTTCTCCATCCTCTTGTATTTTTGCTCTTTGCATATGCATCTCCATCTCCTTAAAGTGCTCGTTAACAGATCGATTACCTTGAACAAGGCGTTGAAGCCTTGTTGACACCTCTCTATAATAATGGGAAGGAACATAACGCTTTTTCATCACTTACTTCAACTCATCCCATGTTTCAATTACCCTTTCGCAATTTATTTGATAATTAATTCCAAGTTGAATTCACCAACTCAACGCGTAATCTAAAAATCCAAGGGTCATTAATTAGAATTTTTCCTCTTTCCGACATTTATTATAATGAAACATAAGATCAATTTTTAATTCCCACTCACAATATGCTTTGGGATCATACTTGTAATAGCTCGATTTAGGGCCAAGTCGAAACAGTGGTTTCGAGACCACAAATCCAAAGTAGAAAATTTCATTGTGATAAAGTTTAAGGTCTACAGTATGATTGAATGCATATGTGAAAATTTCGTTGAGAAATTTTATTGATAGATGGTCCATTTGGACTTGTAGGACTAAATTGCAAAAAGTGCAAAATACGTGTTCTAGAAGTTTTGAGAGCTTAATTAAAATGAATTTGTAAATTAGAAGTCTTTATTTAGTAATTAGACCATTATATATCATGATGGACAAAAATGGTCATGGAAGGGTAAAATTTCAAAGAAAGGCTAAAAGGGCATTTTGGTCATTTCGTTAATAAAAGAATAAAAAGGGAAAATAAAGTTAAAATTTGGTGTCCATCTTCCTCCCATAGCCAAAATTCTCAAGCTCTCCGTAGCTAGGGTTTAGCCAACTTTTAAGCTTGATAGTAAGTGCATCCTAGCCCAATTTTTAATGCTCTTTACGTTTTTGAAGTCGTTATCACTCGGTTTACCTATTTCTACCATTATTTTGAAGTAGGGGTCATGTTTAAAATTTTACCCATACTAGACATGCTTGTATTTTTTAGGTTTAATGGTAGAATATGAATGTTAGATGTGTGATAAACAACTTTTGCTAGGTGATTTTCAATAAAAATGTTAAAAATGACCTTTTTGCAAAACTTATAAAATATGTAGAGAAATATGTGAATAAATGGAAAATGTGGGCTACTATAAATGTGTATAAGTTTCAGCTAGGCTTGGGTTTTGAGAAAAATGAATACATTTCATTTTACGAGCCTAGGGACTAAAGTGTAAATAAGTGAAAAGTTAGGGGAAAAATGTAATTTTACCTTAATATGATTTTTGGGTCGAATCAAATAGTGTGATAATTAAAAGAGCTAAATGTGTTATTATAGATCAAGAAAGACGAGGTTCTGACTTAGATCGAGGCAAGAACAAGGTTGTGGACTAAATTTTGTACCAAGGTATGTTTATATGTAAATAATGCATCACTTTGTTATGTTTTAATGTTGTATAAATCATGTGATTGATTTATGTGATATAATCGACAAAAGTTTCGATAAGTGAGGAAAATCCCGGTTGAACCTTTGGAATAAAATAATATACGAGTGACATGTCACTAGGAACCTATGTGTGCGATTATGTGATTATGTGATTCCGGGTGCTGGTTTTGTACGTCTACCAGTGGCTAAGTAATCCTGCATATGTTGCGGATACTTGTTAGCTTGTGTGAGCAGCACTGAGTAGCTACATCCTGACCGTTAGCTTGTGTGAGCAGACCCGTGAGTAGCTCGAGAACGAGCATATATGTGAAATGTGATATGAGGTAGCTTGGCTACATATGCGGCACTTACGGTCAACTTTCTGTGTATCCGTTAATATTTTGAGTGCTCAATGGGAATGATAAAGATGTAAAAATATGTGTTGTATGACAATATGATACAGGCGTGTACGTGAAATTCGTAAGTACGGATTCTATAAGTGATGATCGTATGGTGAGGTTATGCTTGAGTAAGTAAGCCTATGTGACTTCAATGATAATGTATTATCTTTCAATATAAGCATTTGCATGATGAAATTGTGATAAAAATGTTTATTATTTGCATATAAACTTTCTAAGCTATATAGCTTACCTCTTTTTCCTTTCCCTTGTCTTATAGTGTCACCAAGCTAGCTCGAAATCGGGACTTGTCAGAGGCTAGCATCACACTATCAAAAACATTATTTTGGTTATTTGATAATTGTGATATTTTTGAAAGTATGGCATGTATAAGGACCTGGTCATTTAGTTATGTGTCATATTTGATTTGCCCAAATATGTTGGCCTATTTTGATGAATGTTCATTTTGTATACGGCCATTAAAAGTTGGCTAATATTGGTTCCATTTATTGTCAAATGATGTTGTCTTTCATGAATGGGGATGTTTGCATGTTTTTGGATAGATTAGTATGTGATGTTATGCATGAAGGTGGTGGTATGTAAAGGTTGAACTTATGTCTTAGACGAGGATGGTTGTATGTTAAATTATGCCATGCTAGGTATTGTTGAAATTGGTATCAGTGTGATTGTGTTTCAAGGTAGCAAATGGCTTCGTAAATAGCCTATATATTATCCACAAGGGTAGACACACGAGTGTGTGTCTAGGCCGTGTTTGACACATGGTTAGCCCCACGGGCGTGTAAATAGGCCATGTATCCCCTGCACTTAAATTTTGAGAAATAAAATGCCTAGTATGGAGCACATAGGCAGAGACACAGGTGTGTCTTAGCCTTATGGACGGCACGGTCTGGAACACGAGCCTGTATCCAGGGCGTGTGAAGTCTGCACCTATTTTATGAAAAATTATGAAATTTTAATTGGCCACACGGCCTAAGCACACGGGTGTGTGACTTGGGCGTGTGACTTGGGCGTGTGACCTTCGAATGTTGATGACATGATAAGCAGAAAGTTACACGGGTAGGGACATGGGAGGGTGTAACTACACGGCCTACGCATATGGGTGTGTCCCACAACCACATAGGCATGTGACCCCTGTATAGTGAAAAATTTCTAAGTGTTCCAAAGTTTTCGGTTTAGTCCCGAGCCACTTCCAATGTATGTTTTAGGCCTCGTAGGTCTGTATAAGGGATGATATGCATGTGTATGTATGGTTTTTACGATTGGTTATGTTTAAGTCCGGTAATACCTCATACCCTGTCCCAGCATTGGACTTAGGTAAAGGGTGTTACATTTAGTGGTATCAGAGCTATGGTTTAGTTAATTTTCAGACTAACCTAGCGTGAGTATGAGCTATACATGCCATATATAAAATGTGATAGTGTGACGACTCTTAACAAATTATATTGTGCTTTATATAGTAAATGGATCCTGATCAAGCCGTTGCTAATGACGTAGAAAGTAATGCACCGGTTCCTATCCAAGGGACCGCACCGCCCGATAGTAGACATATGACAACTAGTCCAGGAGGAAAGGCTAGGAAAGCCTTTCTCCACATGATGAACGAATGGTATACGGAGTTTATTCGAGCGAATCCGAATGCTCAACCTCCTCTACCCCCTCCTATTCCTCAATTGGCTCCCATAGCTCCCCAAGATATGGAGATGGTAAGATTAAATAAGCCTTCGGTTGATAAAATTCAAAAGTACGGGGCCGAAGAATTCAGGGCTAATGTAGATGATAATCCCAATAGAGTAGAATTTTGGCTTAAAAACACTATTCAGGTATTTGATGAGCTTTTTTATACACCTAAGGAGTGTTTGAAATGTGCTATATCACTTTTGAGGGATTCGGGATACCATTGGCGGAAAACTTTAGTATTGATGGTACCCAGAAAAGGGTTACATAGGATTTCGTTCAAGAGTAATTCCGAAAGAAATTTATAAGTCAGCGGTTTATTGATAAAAAACGTAAAGAGTTCTTGGAATTGAAATAAGGTCGTATGACTGTATCTAAATACGAGCGAGAGTTTGTTAGACTCAGTAATTATGCTCAGGATTGTGTTTCCACCGAGGCTATTATGTGTAAGAGATTTGAAGATGGACTAAATGAGGATATCAGATTATTTTTTAGAATTTTAGAACTAAAAAAGTTTGTTATGCCAGTAGAACGAGCTTACAAAGCCGAAGAGTTGAGTAAGGAAAGGAGAAGGGCTGAGTTTGATGCTAGAGATTCGAGAAAGAGATCAATGAGTAAGTCCTTTTAGTCCTCATCTAAGAAGTCGAGAGATATGGACATTCGTTCGAATGTTTTAGCTGGGAATCCTAATAGAGATTGTAAGAAGCAATATTCGGGTTCTAAGGCCCGAACTACGTCCATAGCGAACAATGGTAACGTGAGATCTCAGAAGCCAGAATGCCAACATTATGGTAGGCGACATCCCGGTGAATGCTGGATGATCAACCGAGCTTGTTTTAAATATGGCTCCCAAGATCATTTCATTAAAGATTACCCTAAGATGGTAAAAAAAGATAACTTCCAGAATGCTAGATTGAGTAACACCGCTGCTAGAGGGAGGCCAATAAGAAATAAAGGAAATGGGGCCAGTAGCAAAGTTGTATCCAAGGATTTAGCTGCGAGATTGGAAACTAGAGCACCTGCGAGAACTTATGCCATCCTGCTCGGGAAGATGCGTCATCCCCTGATGTATCACTAGTATATTCTCTCTTTATGATACTAATGTTATTGCATTAATTGATCCTGGATCGACGCATTCCTATATTTGTATGAATTTGGTAACTAATATGAATTTACCTATTGAGTCCACTTAGTTTGTGATTAAAGTGTCAAACCCCTTAGGCAAGTATGTATTAGTGGATAAAGTTTGCAAGAATTGTCCTTTGATGATTTGAGGTCACTGTTTTCTAGTCGACTTAATATTATTACCATTTGATGAGTTTGATGCTATTTTGGGTATGGACTGGTTGACATTGCATGATGCCAAGGTAAATTATAGGCAGAAAATTATTGAATTGAAATGTGAAAATGGTAAGGTTCTTTGGGTTGAACAGATGAATCCAATGAATTGCCCGTTGTGATTTTGTCAATGATAGCTCAGAAATATGTAAGAAAAAGGTATGAAGCTTATCTTGCTTATATGTTGAATACAAAAATGTCTGAATTGAAACTTGAATCAATGTCAGTAGTCTGCGAATTTTTGGATGTGTTTCCAAAAGAGTTACCAGGGTTACCACCGGTCAAAGAGGTAGAGTTTGCCATTGATTTATTACCGGGGCCTGCACCGATATCGATCGCTCCTTATAAAATGGCTTCGACTGAAGTTAAAGAGTTAAAAGCTCAGTTGTAAGAGTTGACAGAAAAGGGATTTGCAAGACCGAGTTTTTCTCCCTGAGGCGCTCTCGTGTTATTTGTGAAGAAGAAGGATGGATCTATGAGATTTTGCATTGATTATCGACAACTCAACAAGGTGACCATAAAGAATAAGTATCCTTTGCCAAGGATTGACAACATGTTTGACCAGTTAAAATGGGCAATAGTGTTTTTGAAGATAGATTTGAGATGCAGCTATTACCAGTTGAGAGTTAAAGAGTTAGATGTGTTGAAAACCGCGTTCAGAATGAGGTATGGACATTACGAGTTTCTTGTTATGCCATTTGGACTTACTAATGCTCCTACCATTTTTATGGATTTAATGAATCGGATCTTTCGACCATACTTGGATAAGTTCGTAGTAATGTTTACTGATGATATCCTGATTTATTCTCGGGATGAGTCTAAGCTTTCCGAACATTTGAAAACTGTGTTGCAGATTTTGAAAGATAAAAAATTGTTTGTAAGTTCAGTAAAAGTGAGTTTTGGCTCTAAGAAGTCAGATTTTTAGAACATATTGTCTCTGCTGAAGGTATAAGCGTTGATTAGGGTAAGATATTAGCAATTGTTGATTGGAAGCCGCTAAGAAATGTATCTGAGGTTAGAAGCTTTTTGAGCTTATTTTGGTATTATTGACAATTAGTCAAAGGATTTTCAATGATTGCTACTCCGATGACAAGGTTGTTATAGAAAGATGTTAAGTTCGAATGGGCAGAGAAGTGCCAAAAGAGTTTTGAACAGTTGAAAGCCCTATTAACTGAGACACCGTTTTGGTACAACCTAAGTCGGGAAAATAATTTGTGAATTTCAGCGACGCGTCTTTGAACGGTCTTGGATGTGTATTAATGCAAGAAGGCAAAGTGATAGCTTATGCCTCGAGATAGTTGAAACCACATAAGAAGAACTATCTGACGCACAATCTGGAATTGGCTGCCATTGTGTTTGCTTTGAAGATTTGGCATCACCATTTGTACGGTGAGGAATGTCGTGTCTTTATCGATCATAAGAGTTTAAAGTATTTGATGACTCAAAAAGATTTGAACTTGCAACAACAAAGATGGCTCAAATTGTTGAAAGATTATGAGTTAGTGATCAATTATCACCCGGGAAAGGCAAATGTAGTCGCTGATGCTTTAAGTAGAAAGTCCCTGTTTGTTTTGAGAGTTATGAGTACGAAGTTGGAATTGTATAATAATGGTTCAATTTTGGCCGAGTTGAAGGCTAGACTGGTGTTTCTTTAACAAATTTGTGAAGCTCAGAGAAGTGATAGTGATTTGCAAACCAAAAGAATTCAATATGAATCAACTAGTGACTCAAATTTTCAAATCGTGGCCTATGATTGTTTGATGCTTCGAGGTAAAGTTTGTGTTCCGAAAGATGCTGGGTTAATTTAGAAAATTTTGTGCGAGGCACATAGTGGTTGTTTGTCAGTTCATCTGGGTAGTACAAAAATGTACAATGATTTGAAGAAAATGTATTCGTGGCCTGGTATGAAAAGAGATATTTCTGAGTTTGTATCAAAGTGTTTGATTTTTCAACAAGTAAAGGCCGAGCATCAAATCCCTTTAGGTTTACTTCAGGTAGTGATGGTATTTGAGTGGAAATGGGATAGGATTACGGTGGACTTCGTAACGGGTTTGCCTTTGAACCTGAAAAAGAAAGATGCCATTTGGGTCGCTGTTGATCGATTGAAAAAATCAACTCATTTTTTTTCCAGTACATACCGATTATTCACTTGATAAGTTAGCTAAACTGTATATTGCTTAGATTGTGAGACTACATGGAGTGCCTATTTCTATTATTTCGGATAGAGATCCGAGATTTACTTCAAGATTTTGGAAAAAGTTGCAAGAAGATTTGGGTACAAAATTGAATTTTAGTACCGCGTTTCATCCGCAAATGGATGGTCAAATGGAAAGAGTGATTCAAATTTTCAAAAATATGCTTCGATGTCGTGTTCTAGAGTTCAAAGGTAGTTGGGAGAAATATCTACCTTTGGTTGAGTTTGCTTACAACAACAGTTTTCAGTCGAGTATAAAGATGGCACCATGTGAGGCATTATATGGCTACAAATGTCGGACTCCTTTGTATTAGACTGAGCTAAGTGAGAGATAGATTCACGAGGTTGATTTGGTTAAGGAAAATGAAGAGAAAGTGAAAGTAATATATGATTGTTTGAAAGCTGCTTCAGATCGACAAAAGTCATACGTGGATTTGAAAAGAAATGAGATCGAATTTCAAATTAGGGATAAAGTGTTTTTGAAAGTATATCCGTGGAAAAAGAGTTTGAGATTTGGCCGTAAAGGCAAGTTGAGTCCATGTTTCATTAGGCCGTATGAAGTTATTGAAAGAATAGGGCCAGTGGCATACCGATTAGCTTTACCGACAGAGTTTGAAAGGATATATAATGTGTTCCATTTGTCGATACTATGATGATATCGTTCTGATCCTTTGCATGTGATTTCTCTAACAGATATTGAGATTCAACCTGATATGATGTATGATGAATAACTGCTCAAAATTTTAGCTAGAGAAGTCAAACAATTGAGAAATAAAAGTATAGCCCTAGTAAAAGTGTTGTGGCAAAGACATGGGGTAGAAGAGGCTATGTGGGAACCCGAGGAAGCCATGAGAAAACAGTACCCAAACCTCTTTTCCGGTAAGATTTTCAGAGACAAAAATTCTTAAAGGGGGAGAGTTGTAACATCTCGATTTAGGGCCAAGTCGGAACAATGATTTCGGGACCACGAAACCATAATAAAAATAATCTAAATAAATAATGAAATAAAATAATACTTAATTGAAAACCAAAAATTTAATCTTCATGGCCACTCTGAATCCCTCCCAGCTCCAAGTCCACCAACTAGGGTTCACCTGCATAGATGGAAGAAAGAGGGGGTGAGTTTGGAAAACTCAGTGTGTACGGAAATCCCATCCAGAGCCCAAGTTAGCTCAAGCCCACTGGGCCTAAGCCCTACCAGTCTTAGTTACTGGCCGAAGCCTTATTCAGATACAGTAATCTGGGCCTTAGCCTTTCTCAGTTAACAGTACGGCCCATAGGCCCATTTCAAAATAGAACAGATAATAAATATGAATGCAAGCCCAAACCCAACCTAAATCCAGCCGCTACACTCCACCCGTACCAGCCCTACACACCATGTGGGAAATAACTCAACCCATCCAGCCCTACACTCCACAGTTGCAGCATAGTTGCTTAGAAATCAGTAAATTGAGGCAAAACCTCCATTACGTGGTCAAGCCACTTTCAATACTTCCTCCATCAATATCCCAGTCCCATGCAACAGATAGTAATGTAAAGAACAGAAAACAGTAACACATGCAGTTCAGTCAGATCAAGCCCTAGGGGTATAACAGTAATTTTGCACCTAGGGGTAAAACCGTAATTTCTCGTCTCTAAGGATATTTCAGTAATTTTATCAGTTTTTAGGGTTTTTATGCATATTTCAGTCTCCAATAATCTAACTTTCATCTCAGTAGTTTTTTAACTCGTTTTAACAATTTTAAGCTATTTGGCCCTAAAACCCCTAATGGGCCCTACAGTGTCTATAAGCAACTTAAGCCCATTTAGTTCAGATTTTATGATCAATTTATCAGTTTAACCAGTTTTGAACCTACAGTCTATCAGTACACATTAATTACTCATTTTCACCTATATGGGCCCTTAAGCCCATTGGCTCACTTTTAGCGCATCGAGGCCTAATTACCGAAGAACACAAAATTACACCCACAACTATCTCACCACTTACGATTTCAGATCCAACGATTTCCAACCATCTTATGAGCATTTGCATACTCACAAGCCAATGAAATGCCCGAATTTTGGCATTTCGGCTTTTCAGCTTTTGCCGACTTAGACTAGAGAAGGGTGTTCAATACACACCTGATTTGCAACAAATGTCAGTGAGATCACCCACGATACCCTACAATCGATTACCACAACTCTTAGATTACAAATCTTCAATAACCAATCCTAATATTCACTTACCATATTCGGCCATCAACACCTAGGCCCTTGAGATCTTACCTTTGCCGAAACTAGTGACTAGATCTAGATCTAGTAAACCCACTCGTCCAAGCCTTCGATCAATTTCCTCTAGAACATACTATCACCAAAAGAAATCATTTGTTAATAACCTTTAGGACCCTAAGCCCCAATCGATAGCCTCTCTAAACTCTAGGGACTTCGGCTTTTCTAAATCTCGAAATAGGGAGTAGATCTAAGATAACGAGTACTTACCACAAGTTTTCCTTAGTCCAGACGATTCTTTTACTTAGATCTGATGCAAATCTAGTCTTTAAACACTAGCAAAGATCGATTCCTAGAGATCTATGAATTTGGCTGTATGTCCTTAAAACTATGGTGTTTTCGGCTTTTTGAGTGGTGAAAAAGATGATGATTTGATGTTGCGGTTTAGAAGTAGTGTTGTCGACAGGTGTTAAGGGTTCAAAGGATGAGAGAATCGGCCATCAAAGATAAAGAAAATTAGGGTATTTTGGCTAAAAGAAATCGGCACCAAAAGATAGCTTTTGGGATTTCAGCTTTTATGGCAACGGCTATGGTGGTTTTGAGAAGAATGGGATTGAAAGAGAGGTTGAGTTGAGTGGTAGGGATGTTTCGGCTAGAGAAGAAAGCAAAAAGGAGGCTTGTCTTACGTTTTCGACTTTTGGCACACTAAGGGGAGAATAAAACTTTAGGTGGCTAACCCTAATTTACCAAGACAGAAAAAGAAAAGAAACTAACCCTAATTACTACTTAAGCAATCGGCCCAACTTCCTTGAGGCCCTAGCCGAATTTCCACTTAAGTTCAGTCACATGCCCAGCACATGCCCAAAAATAAAAGTATCATTTGCTTACCTTGCAACTTGAACCCTGGTCCTTGAATACCACCCAGATGCCACTTTTTTAGGAACTTAGTGGCGCCACCTTGCCACTTTACCAAGGCCCTCTTTGTGTCATAATTTACGAGGTTTTTCTTAAAAGCCCACTTAACTAGGTCCCCTTTTCACTTAAAATCCAAACTTGATATTTTACCGGGTTTTAACTTAGGCTTGGGCCTTCTAAAGGTCCACTAACACATTTAAACACCATTTCAGTATCCAAAACTCAAAAATTTTAGAATTTCACCAAAAATCACAAAAACCCAAAAAATCCCGAAAATCAGGGCGTTATAGTTATTGATATGAATTTATTTGAAATTGAATTGAGAAATATGAATTGAATACCCTATTAACTAGTTGAGCTAAGTCGGATATAGTTGGCATGCTATAGGATTAGAAGTGTTGAGGGATATTTCGACCTTGAGTCGATTAGGCACTATATGTGTCGTATTAGGTACCATGTGTGTCACATTATAGCTTCTGGTAAATTTGATTAGGTACTGAATACCGTTTGCTTCAGCAATGTTGATTTGGCACAATGTACTGTACCGGTGTGTTTGGTTGGATCTGTGTACCCGCCAAGGTCCGAGTTATGTTGATAAGGTAAAAGAAAAAATTAGCAATAAAATTGATATTGAATGAAAAGTTAAATTGAATGATTTGTATATGAAATGGAATGAATTACTGAAATGAGACATGGAAAATCAAATGAAATTGAGATAGTAAAATAATGTTTATTGTTATTATTGAACAATTTTTTAAAGTATGAAATAGTTATTGAATAATTGTAGGCATGAATTGAATATACATAATTTATTGTATAATGTTACAAATTTGGACTATGGTAATACCATTGAGTAAATATACTTAGTGTACGGTTTGTTTTCGTATGCAGGTTAGGTAAAGACAAGTTTCTGATCTAGCATCCAAAAGCGAATCATGAACTCATTATGGTGAAGTACATTTCCTTTAGTAATGGCATTTACATAAGACAAGTGTTTTGGTCATTTTGGTAGATAATTGTAAATAATGTATATTGGAACTTGAATGGTTATATATATAAGAAGTTAAGTTTATGGAATGGTATGTTTTGGTACAAAACTTAAATAGTTTGAATATGGTAAATTGAATTGATTTAGATGATCTATTTGAAATGGGTATGAATAAGCATTGAAAAGATAATTAGGTTAATGATTATGGTATGGTTTCAGAATATTTAGATGTAATTTGACTTGGTTGAATGATTGAATTCTTAGTTGCTTGTGGTTTAAGAATTACAGGGTGGTAAACTTGACGTTTAAGACTCATTTTGAGTCCACATGGGCTGGCACACGAGCGTGTGTTCAGACCTTGTGAGACACATGGTTAGTACATAGGCGTGTGAACTGGCCGTGTGTTCCCTGCACCTTAAATTTGAGAAACAAAATGCTTAGGTTTAGACACATAGGTAGAGACACGGACGTGTATCTCAACCGCGTGAAGTATATGGCCTAGCACACGGGCATGTGACTTGGTCGTGTAAGAATATATTTTAAAGAAAAACAAGTCAGAGAGTTACACGGGTAAGGGACACAAGCATGTGCTGCCACATGGTCTAGGACATGGGCATGTCACTTGGCCGTTTGAGCCACACGGCCTGACCACACGGGTGTGTCACATAGACACACGGGCGTGTCCCTGACTCACACTGGCGAGTGAGCCCTACACCTAGAAAAAATTTTAGAATTTCATGAAAAATTCTCGGAGCACTCGATTAAGTCCCGATTTGTTTCTATTACATAATTTGGGCTTCGATAGCCCATTAAAGGGACAATATGATTAATTTATAATATATTTTGTTAATTGTTTGCATGATAATTGTAATTGATTGGAAACGACCAGTAATGCTCTGTAACATTGTTCTGGCGACAGTTTAGAGTTAGGGGGTGTTACATTTAGTGGTATCAGAGCTATTCAGGTTTAGCCGATTCTCAGACTAAATTGAGCTTGTAATTGAGTTTAGAGATACATGCCATAGTTGAGTCGATATTGAGTCGAGATTTGGATGCTTATATATTATTTATTTATGTTTTATAGCTAAAAATGTCAAATGAACATATAAATAACATTGATCAAGAAATGTATACCGGAGATGGTGAATCATATGAACTAGATGAAACAGAATCAGTTACTCCTAGTATAAATCCAGTGAGAAATTAGCCCCCTACTGTGGAAATGGTAAATGTTAGAGAGAGGGATGATTCTCAGTTATTAAAAGTTATTGCCGATGCCCTACAACGAGTAGTGGGGATTCTACCTGCTACAAGATCTACCCCTCCTACCTGACGAGCTCTGATCAAAGAATTACGTAAGTATGGAGCTACTAAATTCATGGGTTTAAAGGAAGTTGATCCATTAACTACTGAAAACTGGATAGAATCAATGAAAAGGATTCTACAACAACTGGAATGCACTCCTCGGGAGAGTTTATTGTGTGTTGTATCATTATTACAAGGAGAGGCATATGTTTGGTGGGATTCCTTTCAGAAAGATTTTCAGAAAAAGTATGTTGGAGAACTGTATATGAAAGGTAAAAAGCAAGAATTTTTAATGCTTAGACAAGGTGTAATGTCAGTGGTGGACTATGAACGAGAGTTCTCGAGACTTAGTAGGTATGCATCTGAATTTGTACCGATTGAAGGTGAAAGTTGTAGGCAATTTCTAAGGGGTTTGAGAGATGAATTAAGAGTACAATTGGTATCCCTCAGAATAACTGAATTTTTAAACTTGGTTGAAAGAGCCAAGATGGTTGAGCAAGTATTGGGCCTCGGTAAAAAGCCTAAAATTACTCGTTCAACTAGGATACAATCTGGGGCTGTTAGTTCGAGCCCGCAATCGAAAAGATAAAATGAATTTCGTAGTGGCTGGAGACCAAGTTCCAGATTAGATAGAGGTGATAGAAGTCGTGGAAAACAAATGACTATCTCTATCGATAGTGTAAAAGGTTCATCATGGGAAACTAAATATCAAAAATGTGAACATTGTGGGAAGAAACATCTAGGTAAGTGCTGGAAAGTGAATAAAGGTTGTTTTCGTTGCGGGTCGACTGAGCGTTTTGTTAAGGATTGCCCGAAAAATAAAGATGTTACACCTATCACATCATAGAGATCTGTATCTACTGCTAGAGGTCGAGGATCGAGTATAGGTGGATCATTTTCCATAGGAAGTGGTAGAAGAGGAAGTGATGTTGCCACTCAACAGTCTAAAGCTAGAGTACCAGCCTGATTAATGATACATAATAGAATTTTCCCTGTTGATCTGTTAATTATGCCATTTGGTGATTTTGACGTAATTTTGGGAATGGATTGGTTATTTGACCATGGGGTGATTTTAGACTACTACAAAAAGAAATTCATTGCTCAGAGCGAGAATGAAGATAAGATTAAGGTAAATGGGATTCTGACTAGTGGGTCAGCTCGAATTATTTCAGCAATCTAGGCAAATAAACTGATTGATCAGGGTTGTGCAGTTTATCTGGCTTATGTACTTAATTTTGATTCTGTTGAGAGCCAATGCAATAAAATTCGAATAATTTGTGAATTCCCTGATGTATTTCTTGAAGAGTTATTAGGAATACAACTAGATCGGGAAGTTAAATTTGCAATTGAGTTGCTGGATTTATTAGATTGGGGATTTATCTGATCGAGTATTTCACTGTAAGGAGCTCCAGTACCGTTTGTTAAAAAGAAATATGGTTCGATGTGACTTTATATTGACTATCGACAGTTGAATAAGATAACAATTAAGAATCATTAGCCATTAGCTCGCATTGGTGATTTATTTGATCAGTTAAAGGGAGCTTCAGTGTTTTCAAAGATTGATTTGAGGTCAGGATACTATCAGTTGAAAGTAAAAGAAAGTGATGTACCGAAGATAACTTTTCGCACAAGGTATGGTCATTATGAGTTCTTAGTAATGCCTTTTGGGTTAACTAATGCCCCAGTTGCTTTTATAGATCTTATAAATTAGATTTTTTCAACCGTATTTGGATCAGTTTGTTGTGGTCTTCGTTTATGATATTTTGGTCTATTCCAAATCTGAAGTTGAATATAATCGGCATCTTAGAATTATTTTGCAAATATTGTGGGAAAAAAAGTTGTACGAAAAACTTAGTAAATGTGAGTTCTGGTTATCTGAAGTTGTATTTTTGGGACATTTCGTATCATTACAGTCGATCCAAAGAAAATTAAAGTAATTGTTCAGTGGAAAGCATCGAAAAATGTGTTAGAGGTACGTAGTTTCCTTGGTCTGGTTGGGTTCTACAGATGATTTGTTAATGGATTTTCGAAAATAGCATTACTGATGACAAAGCTACTACAAAATAATGTTCCTTTTGTTTGGGATGATCAATGCCAGGAAAGTTTTGAGAAGTTGAAACAAATGTTAACTGAGGCACTAGTTTTGACTTTGCTAGAGTCGAGAAAGGATTTTGTTATATATAGCGATGCTTCTTTAAGTAGTTTTGGTTGTGTAATGATGCAAGATGGAAAAGTAATAGCTTATGCATCTCGTCAATTGAAACCACACGAGCGAAATTATCTGACACGATCTGGAATTAGCAGTTGTGATTTTTGCATTAAAGATTTGGAGACACTACTTATATGGTGAGAAATGCTACATTTATACAGATTATAAGAGTCTCAAATATCTTTGGCCACAAAAGGAGTTAAACTTGAGACAACGATGATCAATTGAGCTTCTTAAAGATTATGATTGTGTTATAGATTATCACCCGGGTAAAGTAAATGTTGTAGTCGATGCATTGAGTAGAAAGGTAGCAATGGAGTTACAAGCAATGTTTGCTCAGCTCAGTATCAGTGATGATGGAAGCTTATTGGCTGAGTTAAGAATTAAACCAGTGATGTTTAATCAGATCAGGGAAACACAATTAATAGATGACAAGTTAGTGAAGAAAAGAAAAATGGTTCGTGATGGCAGGGTAGAGAATTTCAACATTGACGAACATGATTTCTTGAGATCTCAAAATCGGGTTTGTATTCCAGCTGTTTCTGAGTTAAAAGATTTGATACTCCAAGAAGCCCATGATAGTTCTTTTGCTTTTCACCCTAGAGGAGCGAAGATGTATCTGAATTTGAGAGAGTTGTATTGGTGGCCAGGAATGAAGAGAGATGTAGTTGAATATGTGAATAAATGTCTGACTTCCGAAAAGTAAAGGCAGAGCATCAAGTTCCTACGGGATTACTTCAGCAGATTAACATTCTCGGATGGAAATGGGATTGTATCACAATGGATTTTGTAAAGGGGTTACCATTGTCAACAAGTAAAAAAAATTCTGTTTGGGTAATAGTTGATCGACTTACAAAAACAACTCATTTTATAGCAGTCAGAACATTGGTCACTTCAGAAACTTGCCAAGGTTTATATATGGGAAATTGTGAGATTGCATGGTATTCTGGTATCGATAACTTTTTATTAGGATCCGCGGGTTACATTGAGATTCTAGAGACAATTGCAGGAATCATTGGGTACTCGACTCAATTTTAGTACAGTATTCATCCACAAACTGATGGATAGTCCGAAGAGTTATTCAGATTTTAGAAGATATGCTTAGAGCTTGTGTTATTGACTTTGAATCAGGTTGGGAACGTTATTTGCCTTTAGCTGAATTTGTGTATAATAATAGATTCCAATCTAGTATTCAAATAGCTCCGTATGAAGCACTATATGGTTGAAAATGCCAGACACCTGTGTGTTGGATGGAATTGAATGAGAGAAAGATAATTGGGCCAGAGTTAACTTAAGAAATGGAAGAAATTGTCAAAAAGATTCCAGAGAGATTAAAGACAGCATTCAACAGACAGAAATCATATGTCAATTTAAAACGTCGTAACATTGAGTACTCTGTCGGTGATAAAGTATTTCTCAAGGTGTCTCCTTGGAAGAAACTCTTAAGATTTGGCCGAAAAGGAAAGTTAAGTCCTCGTTTCATTGGGTCGTATGAGATAGTGGAAAAAATTGGGCTGGTTGCCTATTGATTAGCATTGTCTCCGAAATTACAGAAGATTCATGATGTTTTCCATGTTTTGATGCTACGAAGATATAGATCGAATCCCTCTCATGTTCTGTCAACAGAAGATAAAGAAGTTCGACCTAATTTGACATATGAAAAAGAACGTGTTAAGATATTAGCTTAGGAGGTAAAAGAGTTAAGAAATAAACGAGTTCCTTTAGTGAAAGTATTATGGAGAAGTCATAGTGTCGAAGAAGCTACTTGGGAACCAGAAGAGACTATGAAGTCTCAGTACCCCCACCTCTTTTCAGGTAACTTTCGAGGATGAAATTTATTAAGGGGAGAATTGTAATGACCTAAAAGTTACGGACATATTTTAGTAAAACGGATTCGTAAATATTTATTAAAAATATTTACAAAATTAGTTATGTAGATAATTAGGTTTTAGTTAAGTGAATTAAGTTGAATTAAGGTTAATTAAGTATTAGGACTAAATGGAATTAAGTGTGAAAGTTTAATTATAGAATAGAGAAAAGTGAATGGACTAAATAAGTAATTGAGCAACAATTTGTGACACTTGTGTGGTAATAAAATTATACATGTGTAATAGTATATATGCATACATTTGTAATTAAATAAATAATTTACTTATATATTAAGTAAAAGATATTTATTAATTATATGATTATCATATTATATTATTATTAATTAAATAAATAAAACAAAATAAAGGAATGAAATAGAAAAAGAAAGAACAGAAGTTCATAAAATAGGGAAAGAAAAAGAAGGAAAGAAAAATAAAAAGAAAAAGGGAGAAAATTAGGGTTTCAAAGTTCAAATTCAAATTGCTAATATCGTACCAGAATTGTTGACCAAGAAAGGAAAGGAAAAGGTGGGCGAGGAGTGACTCAAGGAAATTTTGGTTTGTATTATCATATTTCGAATTTAATTATTATTAATTGTTGAATTTTAAGTTAATATGCATGCTAAGCAAACTGAGGTAAGTATTAGTATTGAATTGAATGAAATTAAATTGAGTTGTGAATATATGTGAGCAATGGAAATGCATTATCGAATTGAGAAAGTGAAGTTGAAATGCGATTATTGATTGGAAATTGAAGTGGTTTGAATTGAATTATTGAATTATTATGATATTGAATTAGAATATGGGAATTTGAGATTGATATGAATTTATTTCAAATTGAATTGAGAAATATGAACTGAATACCTTATTAATTAGTCGGGCTAAGTCAGATATAGTTGGCATGCCATAGGATTGGAAGTGTTCAGGGATATTTTGACCTTAAGTCAATTAAGCACTATATATGTCATATTAGGCACCATGTTTGTCATATTATCACTTCTGATAAATTTGATTAGGTACTGAGCACCGTTTGCTTTGGCAATGTTGATTAGGCACAATGTGCTATACTGGTGTGTTTGGTTGGATCCGTGTCTCCGCCAAGATCCAAGTTATGTTAATAGGGGTAAAAGAAAAAATTAGCAATAGAATTGATATTGAATGAAATGTTAAATTGTATGAGTTGTATATGAAATGGAATGAATTACTGAAATGAGATGTGGAAAATCAAATGAAATTGAGATAGTAAAATAATGATTATTGTTACTATTGAACAAATTGTTTTAAAGTATGAAATAGTTATCGAATAATTGCAGGCATGAATTGAATATACATAAATCATTGTATACTGTTACAAATTTGAATTATGGTAATAACAATGAGTAAATATACTCAGCGTACGGTTTGTTTCTGTGGGCAGGTTACGTAAAGACAAGTTTCTGATTCGGCATCCAAAAGCAAATCCCGAACTCATTATGGTGAAGTACATTTCCTTGAGTAATGGCATGTACATAGGACAAGTGTTTTGGTCATTTTGGTAGATAATTGTAAATAATGTATATTGGAATTTGAAGGGTTATATATATAAGAAATTAAGTTTATGGAATGGTATGTTTTGGTACAAAACTTAAATAGTTTGAATTTGGTAGATTGAATTGATTTAGATGATATATTTGAAATGGGTATGAATAAGCATTGAATAGATAATTAGGTTAATGATTATGTTATGGTTTAAGAATATTTAGATGTAATTTGACTTGATTGAATGATTGAATTCTTAGTTGCTTGTGGTTGAAGAATTGCAAGGTGGTAAACTTGACTCATTTTGAGTCCACACGTGCTAACACACGGGCGTGTGTTCATACCGTGTGAGAACACGGCTAGTACATGGGCGTGTAAACTGGCCGTGTGTCTCCTACACCTTAAATTTGAGAAACAGAATGCTTAGGTTTAGGCACACGGGTAGAGACACAAATGTGTGTCTCAGCCGTGTGAAGTACTCGTCCTAACACACGAGCATATGACTTGGTCGTGTAATAATATGTTTTAATGAAAAACAAGTCAGGGAGTTACACGGGTAAGGGGCACAGGCATGAACTACAACACGATCTGGGACCTGGGCATGTCACTTGGCCGTGTGAGCGACGCAGCGTGACCACACGAGTGTGTCACATAGACACACGGGTGTGTCCTTGACTCGCACGGCCATGTGAGCCCTGCACCTAGGAAAAAATGTAGAATTTCACGAAAAATTCTCAGAGCACTCGGTTGAGTCCCGATTTGTTTCTATTACATAATTTGGGCTTTGGTAGCCTAATAAAGGGACAATATGACTAATTTAAAGTATATTTTGTTAACTGTTTGCATAAAAATTGCAATTGATCGGAAACGACCGATAATGCTCTGTAGCCATGTTCCGACGACGGTTTAGGTTTAGGGGGTGTTACAAAAGCCATCTTATGAACATTAACTTTTTTAACTCTAGGCTGATGATACCTAGAATGGAGATCTATCTTAGAGAATACTGAAGCCCCATGAAACTGATCAAGCAAATGTTCGATCCTTGAAACTGGGTACTTATTCTTTATGGCCAGCTTAATTAACTACCGGTAGTCAATGCACATCCTCATCGTACCATCCTTTTTCTTTACAAAAAAATCGATGCTCCCTATAGAGACACACTAAGATGAATGAATCCATGATCCAGAAGCTCTTGAAGCTGAGCCTTTAGCTTTGTAAGCTCTTTCGTGCCATTTGATAAGGAAAGATGGACACCGAAGCTGTACTTGATAGAAGCTCAATGCCAAACTCAACTTCCCGATTCAGAGGTAAACCTTGTAACTCCTTGGGAAAAACATCAGAAATTCCCTCACTGTTCTGATGTTCCCAACAAAAGAGACCCCAAAAACTAAAACACTTACGTAGGCTAGATATGCTTCACACCCTTTCTGAACTAGTCTTTCGACCACTACAGCAAAGATTATGTTAGACAAGTAATCTTGACGTTCACCGATCACAACAACCTCCACATAATCCTCGGTTCTCAAAACTACCTTCTTACTCATGCAAACCAAATTGACTCGGTGCACTGCAAATCAATCCATACCCAGAATAAAATTAAACTCTCCAAATAGTAACTCAATCAGATTTTCTGAAAATACGACCCCTTGTACTTTCAGCGGTACATTTCTATATAATTTGTTTACCCGAACCGACTGACCCAGTAGACTTAATATAGATATCTCACTCGAAGTTCTCTCTACAGTAATCCCTAAGTGTGTTGACCCTATGTCTAACAGAGCAATATAAGGGGCATAAAAAATAAAGAATGTACCCATAATCACATTAGGGGCGTCTCTATGCTCATGGTGTCTAGCAGCATGAAACAACATAGGCTGCATCATTTCAGTCTGATTAGCACCTCTACTTAGTGCTCTCTATCCTCTACCCAAACCATTACCACCCTTGGCCAGAGCATGGCCCCAGGTACTACTGTACTGCCCTTTGAGACTAACAAAACCTGAAACCAAAGCTTGCATTTGATCAGAGTCCTGTGGGCACTCTTTGAAATGATGCTCCACTGACCCACGACGTAGACTTGCTCTCAACCTCCTCTAACACTCATCCAGATGGCACCCATCAAGTTTGGCCTATTTCTTAAGCCTCTGAGTAGAACTAGAGGGCCACGAATCCCTTTTATTTCCAATAGTTGGGCCTATGGCTCAGTGGCAAGGAGGTGCCACTTAGGGAGCAAGGGTGGCGTCACAAGCAATAGAAGAGGTCCAAGGTTCGAGGCTTGGAGAGGTTGTTTTTAAAAGGCTTTATTTTTTTTTTTTTTTTTGCCTTAGGAGGCAAGGTAGTGGCGTTGGTATGGACTCTGTTAGGGAGTGATCATGAGAGAATTTTAAGGTAATGATAAAAGAGAGTTATTAGGAGATTAAAGAGAAGAAGTGATGGTGCAGAATTAGACTCTAAGGAGGGCTAGGTTCGGCTATTGCCTATTTAAGGAATGCCGAATTTCATAGTAGGTTTTCTTTACTTTGCTATAGTTCCTTTTTCTTCCCTCCTCTTGCTGAATTCTCCTTCTCTCTTTGGTTCTATCTTTGCCAAATTCTCCCTTTGCCTTTTCGCCATCTATTGTTTTGCCGAATACTCATAGTTTTCTCCCTTTGCCGACTTCTTGTTTCTCATCTTTTAAAAGTCAAAACCCCTAATGACTCTCTTCTTCTGCTAAAAAGCCAAATACCCTCTAAGGCCTACACCATTGCCGAATTTTTCCTTTGCCAGATAGCCATTTATTGTTTGCCGAAACCTTTAGCAGTTCCCTTCTTTTTCTTAAAAGCCGAATACCTGTGGTCCCTTGTCGATTTCTTTTCCTTCATCACTATTCATCTTTGATTACCATCCTTAAGCTAGTGTTGGAAAGCCGACTGCTTAAATAGCAGATATCTAGGCCATTAGTTTGAAGGCGACTTTCGGTAAGTGTCTCATTCTCAATTTCGGTTTTTTAAGGGGGTGGCCGACTATATGTGTAGCTTATAAGGGTGACTCGTGTGGAAGGCGAGTCACCTAATTTTGATAGAATATGTGTGTTGATGTAGATCTAGGAATATTCGAGACGATTCGCTAAGGAAAGGCTAGAAAAGCTGAAGGTTCACGGTAAGGTTACGGTAAGGCTTCGGGATTTGATAAAGTTTTAGTAAGGTTTGGAGTTGATTTGGAAGTGGTTTTGATTGTAGGTCAAGGTTGAGGATAGTGTAGGTGCAAGTCGTCAACCAGGTGTGTACAAACACTACACACACGGCGAAACGGCAAAAGCCGAAATCCCAAAACCTCGTATGAGGCTGCTGAATTTGTGGGCCTAAATTGGCAAAATTGTGATATGAAATTTTATGATGAAATGATATGCATGAATTGTATGTTGGATTATGATTGGGCTTAATGGGCTTTATAAGCATGATTGGGCTTAATGGGCTTAATAAGCATGTTTGGGCTTTGTGGGGTTGTAGGAATGCATGCTAGGGTTGAATGGACTTAGGGCCTAGTTAAATGGATTGTCAAATTTTCATAAAACTTAACTAAGTAATAAACATGTCTGTGAACAAGTCGATGGACTAAGGTGTGGCAACCGACATATGCATGTCTAGGATTGGATCATGGAAGAGCCTAGTACTTAAGCGGTCCGCGTGACCCACCTCTTCTTCTCTTGAATCCTACCTGGTGCATAGTGTCTGTTCATCTTAGCCGCAAGGACTTGTTGTTGGGCCAAAATCCATAACTAAAATATGTATCATTAGGAAATTACAAAAATACCCTTCTAGGTTAAAATTACGAAAACACCCTTCTAGGATAAAATTACAAAAATACCCTTCTAAGGTAGAATTACGAAGATGCCCTGTAAGGTAGAGCTACTAAAACACCCTCGTAGGGTAGGAGTACTAAAATACCCCTGTAGGGTAGATTTACGAAAATACCCCTGGGTAGTGAAATGACCAAAATACCCCTAAGTGCTTAATATGTGAAAATGTGTGAAAATGTGTATGATGCATTCATGAATTGTATGTTGCACTTGGGTGGGTTTTGATGATACGGAGGAAGTGTTTTGAGGATCGTATAGTCGCTTGATGACCGTGGATCCACCGTAGGCTTTCAAGCCGCCGAGTAGCTTGCTACACCGTACATATATAGCAGCCTTGATGCAACACGAGTAGTGCCGTTGTGTGTGCTACCATTGGTGTGTAGAGGATGGGTGGGTTGATGTAGACATCCCCACAAGTGTGTTGGGCTGGTATAGGTGGTGTGTAGCGGTTAGATTTGGGATGGGAACATTTGCATACATGTAATTCTAGTGTGATATGAGGTCAATGTGGGCTAAGGGCCAGACCATCGATATTGTTAGGGCTTAGCCCAATGTGATATGTGTATACTGAAGCGATTTGATTGCCAAGGGTCGTACACACTGAGTTTTGAAACTCACGCCCTTATTATTATATTTCAGGTGACCCACAATAGACGGCTCGACGCGGGAGAGGACTCAGAGATAGCCACACTACAAGTTACTTAGGAATTTTCAATATAGATTTATTAAGTGTTTTATGATAATTACTTTTAAATCTCCGTTGTGATGTAATAAGGCTATGTATCTTCGATTTCATTGTTTACTTGGGATTTTATTTAATTACCGCTATATTTAATAAACATGTTTTTTTAAATTATTTCATTTAATTTAATTCTTCGAATTTTTAACGAAGTAAATTCATATCAATCATCTTTCGTTTTGAACTAAGTTTTTAACTAAACCATTTTCTTAAAGCAACCCTTCAATGTGACATTGTCAGATTCGGCCATAACGTTTGGGCCAGGTTTGGGGTGTTACATACTGGACTTAAACACACTTACACATACAATCCGAATCATAAATTTCCATTCAAATCAAAAACTTTTTGTACATACTCATTATTCCCTAACATGGGCTTAGAGGCTTTAAACATACATTGGAAGTGGATTAGGACTTAACCGAGAACTTTGGAGCAATTAGAATTTTTCATCAAAATAGTGTCACACGCCCGTGTGACTTGGGACACGCTCATGTGGGTAGGCCGTGTGGTCATACATGCCCGTGTCCCAACTCCTGTGAAAAACATTGAGCATTCTGTTTATGACATCATTAACCATTTAGGGTCACACGGCTAGGTCACACGCCTGTGTGCTAGGCTGTGTGGCAAATTTAATTTTCGCATTTAAGGTGCAAACTTCAAACGTCCTAGGCACACGTCCATGTCCTGAGGCCGTGTCCTTCACATGGCTGAGACACACGATCGTGTCTTTGCCCATGTGTTTACTACTGGACATTCCATTTTGCAAAATTAGGGTGCAAGGGACACACGACCGGACTACATGCCCACGGTGCAGACCGTGTGTCACATACAACCAAGACACATGCCCGTGTGTCTACCTGTGTGGTCAAATATAAGGCTATTTTCCAAGCCATTTGCCACTCTGAAACATAAACATATTTATACCAATTTCACCAACACAAAGCATGGCATAATTACACAACCAATTATCCATAATGGAGACATCCACAGTTTGACCACATGCCACAAACATTATGCCTATATACATCACACATTAATAAATTAAATCATGCAAACTACCACAACCGTGGATAACATCATCATATGCATATACCGAGAACCAATATTGGCCAATTTCAAATAGCCTTATACAAAATGATCATTCATCAAAATAAGCCAATATTCTTGGCCCAATCAAATATGACACATATAACAAAATAACCATGTCCCCTATACATGCCATAACTCAAAATATTAATGACCACATACCAAAGATAGTTTGATAGATCCTCCGACGATCTCCAATCCGAGTTAGCTTGATGACACTATAAGACAAGGGAAAAAGATAGGAGTAAGCTAAATAGCTTAGTAAGTTTCTATGTAAATAATAAGCATTATAAACACACTTTTAACATACAATTAAAACTATAACAATTCTATGGATACTATCAAACCTTATGTTCACATCTTACTCATTCATTACTTTACTAATGGTTCATCACATATTGAATTCATATTTTAGGAGTTTCACAGATGTACCTGTGCCAATCCATCACATAATCACATGCACTTACACTTCATTATTTCACTGAATCACCCATTGAACCAATTAGAATTCTGAAGGATACTCGGAAGTCTTCCACATAAGTGCCACACTTATTTGTAGCCAAAGCCACCACTTATCATTTGTAACTGAAGATACCACTTATCACTTGTAGCCGAAACTACCACTTATAGTAACACCCCTTACCCGTATCGGACGTCGGGATAGGGAACAAGGCGTTTCCTTACTAAAACACATGCAAACATCCATTTCTGAGTCATAAAATTTCATCCCAAATTAAAACCTTTCAAACAATGTCTTACGGTCCTTAATATAAACCTACGATGCCTAAAACATGATTTAGATATAATTCGGGACCATTCCGGATACTTAGAAAAATTTCAAGAAAAACTACTATAGGCAGGGCACAGGCTCGTGTGGATGGGCAACACGCCCATCCCCTAAACATGGCTGTGCTGAAGGCCCGTGTGATGCGCATGGCATAAGAATTTAGGGACACGCCCATACTCCTGGTCCGTGTGGATTTATTTTCTAACATCGAACCTACAGGGGTTTTCACACAGCCTGGCACATGCCCATATGCTTAACCCGTGTCTCTTACACGTTCATGACACGCCCATGTCGCAGCCCGTGTGCAAAAACCTTGAGATTCTATTTCTGATGTTTGCAACCATTTCAGGTTACATGGCCGTGGCACACGCCCATGTGCTAGGCCGTGTCTCCCACAAGGTTGAGACACACGGCCATGTCTCAGCCCATGTATTTACTACTGGGCATTTAATTTTGCCAACCTAAGGTATAGGTGACACACGACCTATCCACACACCCATGGGGCGGACCGTATGTCACACATGGCCAAGACACACGCCTGTGTGTCTACCCGTGTGGACAAAATAAGGCTATTTACTAAGCCTTTTGCCACCCTGAAACACTTGAATGTACTCACCAACAACACAAACATTTCTCATAACATTCCAAACACTCATAATAACATTAATGACATTGATTTCACCATCACATACTCAATATTAGACATAAAACTCATCCACGCTTCACATGCAACATTTGCACCCCAATATCACAAATAACTTATTAAGGTAAACTTACTAATTTTGGCCAATTTCAAGTGACCTTTTTGCAAAATGGCTGTTAACAACTATATGCCAATCATTTGGCCAAAAGGCTATGACACATGACAAAATGAATAGACAGCCTATACATGCTATAATCTTAAATGTTCAAACAAAATACCAAAATAATAGTTGATAGTGAAGATGGGATTTCCCGATGATCACCGGGCCTCGAGCTAGCTTGATGAACCTATAAGGGAAAATGGGGAAAAGAAAAGAGTAAGCTATAAAGCTTAGTAAGTCTATATGTAAATAATGGAAAATTTATGCTTATAATACTTAATCATAACATACAATAAGTTCATTTAATCACAAAGAGAGTTTATTCATCACTTACTCAGTTAACCTTACCACTTTATCAAATTAACATGATGAACACATATCACATAATTTATACCCTTTAAACATAAACCTGTACATGCATCATCTCATAACCCTGTCATATGCATTTAATCATAACAATTTCATTTCTCGTTGAACCACATGGAATTCTAAAGGATACATAGAAAGGTTTGCACATAAGTGCCACACTTATTGTAGCAGGGCTGCCACTTAACACTTATCACTTAGATGCTTGTTATCAAGCTGTTCACGGGTCTGGTCACACAAGCCGACGGTCAGACGTAACTACTCAGTGCTGCTCACACAACTTGACAGGTATCCGCAACAAATGTAAGATTACCTAGCAACTGGTAGTCGTACTAGACCAACACCCAAAAAACACTTAATCACTTATACACTGGGTTTCCTAGTGACATGTCACTCGTATCCTATTCGATTCCTAAGGTTCAATCGGGTTCTAACACTTGTTGACACTTGTCGATACATATCGATTTACACTTCACAAAATTTCCTACTTGGTACGATTAACAAAATAAAAAAAATCATAAACTTGAAATAAGAAATTATTCACATATAAACTTACCTTGGTACAAAATGCTAGACTTTTCGATTTAGTCCGTAACCTTTCCTTTTTCCCTATTCAAGGTCGATTTCTCGTCTTTCTTGATCTATAATAAAAAGTTCACTAATTTTAATCATCATATCAATTCATACATTCCACAATTTATGACTCGACAAAATGACCATTTTGCCCCTAGACATTCACACAATGACTATTTTGCCCCTAGACTGAAAATTCAATTTTTATCGAATTTCTTCAGTTCTTATGCTTAACCGAACCCTTTTTACTCTTATAGCAACTCCACATTTCCATTATTTCACAACATTACTACATAATTTCTAGCCTTTACAAAAGGGTCCATTTTAGGTGTTTTTCATGAACACCATTTCACAAAAGTTGTTTGTTGATTAACCAAGATTCATTTTCTTCCATAAAACTTCAGTTAACTACATAAATGCTCCCATGGTGACTCCTTAAAATTTCAACCAAATTTCAAAATAGTCCTCCACTAGATAGCTCATGCTACAAGCGTTCCAAATCAAGAAAGGCCATGAGAATAACTTACTTGCAAGAGAAATAGCTTGGCTAAAATATATGCTTCAAAACCCCCTGACTATGCTAATATTTTTAGTGAAGAAGAAGAAGACCAAAATGAAGAAAAATGAAGGTTAGGCAATTTAGGCATTATTTTATCAATTTAGTCACCAAAACTTACCAACTCTTTGACTTTTTCTTTATTTCATGTCTCATGGCCAGCCGCCCTAGTTAAAAAGGGTTAAAATTGCTCTTTAAAGCCTCCTAATTATGACTCTCTAGCTATTTAACACCATTTGCTATTGAATCGCAACTTTTTCCCTTTTTACGATTTAGTCCTTTTTCGAAATTAAGCTTTCAATCGCTAAAATTAATTCGTCAAAAATTTTCATGCACCCATATCATTATACTATAACACAGAATAATATAAAAAAATTTATCAACCTTAGATGTGTGGTTTTGAAACCACTGTTCCAACTAAGCCCAAAATCGAGCTGTTACACTTATCACTTGTAGCCGAAGCTACCACTCATCACTTAAATACTTGGTTTCCTAGTGACATGTCACTTGTATCCTATTCGATATCTAAGGTTTAATCGGGGTCTTTCTCACTCATCGAAGCTTGTTTTTTATACACATTCAAATGGTTTTTCATAAAGCATACAAATGTTAAAGTATTCAAAAAACATAACATAGCAATGCGTCATCTACATACAAACTTACCTCGGTCCAAAATGACTAGTTATTCAATTTAGTCCAAAATATTTTCTTTTCCCCGATCAAGGTTGATTCCTCGTCTTTCTTGATCTATAATACCAAATCTAACTCATTTAATTATCACATTACTCAATTTCGTCCAAAAAATCATACTATGGGAAAATTACATTTTTGCCCCTAAAGTTTGACATATTTACACTTTAGTCTCTAGGCTGGTATAACGAAATGTATTCATTTTCTTTGTTACCCAAGCCTAGCCGACACACATACATACTCATAACAGCCCATATTTTACACTAAATCACATTTTATACACATTTTTTATAACTTTTACAAATAGACCCCTTTATGCATTTTCATCAAAAACCACCTAGTAAAAGTTGTTTATCACACATCAAACTTTCATTTTCTACCATTAAACATCAAAATACATGCATGACGCACATGGGTAAATTTTTTAATATGAACCCTAGTTCAAAATAATGATAGAAATAGGTAAATCGAGCTACGAGGACTTTAAAAATGTAAAGAACATTAAAAACGGGGCTTGTAGGCACTTACCATGAAGCATGGAAGTTGAAAACCCTAGCTATGGAGAGTATGGAAATTTTGGCTATGGAGGAGGAAGATGGACAACAAGTTTGACCTATTTTTCCCTGTTTATTCTTTTAATAACCAAATAACCAAAATGCCCTTCACTTAAAACTTTGATGCTTTGTCCCGTCCATGTCTATTTTTGTGCAAACTAAACTATATTGGTTTAATTACCATGTAAGGAATTCTAATTTAAGAACTCTTCACAATCAAATCCCTTTAGCAATTAAAACACACATTTTGCAACTTTTACAATTTAGTCCTAAAAATCAAATTGGACACTTTATCACTAAAATTTCTTAACCAAAATTTCACACATTCATTCAATCATATAATAAACATCAAAACTTTATCACAATAAATTTTCTACTTCAAATTTATGGTTTCGAAACCACTATTTTGTTTAAGCCCTAAGTCGAGCTGTTACAACTCTCACCCTTTTATGGATTTTTGTCCCCGAAAATCTTACCTGGAAATAGGTTTAGGTACTGTTTTCCCATAGCATCCTTAGGTTCCCACGTATCCTCTTCAACCCCGAAATAGGGCCTAAATGGAATAGTGGTTGCGAAACCATGAATCTGAGATAGAAAAATTTATTCTGATTCATTTTTATAATTTTTCGAGTGATTAGATGCATGTGTTAGAGTATCGATAGAAATTTTATGAATTACATGTTTAATTTGCCTATTAGGGCTTGTTTGAAAAAGTTGATAAATATGAGTTCTAGATCGGAAAGGATTAAATTGAAAAGCATAATTGAAGTAGAGGTCCTTAAATGGTAATGAGACCATTAGGTTTTCATGGACAAAAATGGACATACATAGATAAAAAATAACTAAAGTTTTAATGAAGGGCATTTTAGTCATTTGGTAAATAAAAGATTAAAAAGGGAAAAAGATGGAAAAATGGTTATCATCTTCTCCAAAAGGTTGAAACTACAAGGTGTCTCCATAGCTAGGGTTTCTTCAACTTCTCAAGCTCATAGTTAGTGCATCCAAGCTCCGTTTTTAATGTTCTTTACGTTTTTGGATTCTCTGTAACTTGATTTAGCTTATTCTAGCAATAATTTAACCTAGGATTCATATTTGGAAAAATACCTATAGGTGAAATATGTTTATTTTGATGTTTTATGGTAGAATATGAAGCTTGAAATTATGTTAAATGACTTGAGCTAAGCGAATTTAAGTGAAAACGAGTAAAACGACATAATCAATAAAAATACCTAATGTTCATAAGTACATGTTAGGGTGAGAATTTGATGGCCATAGTAGAAAAAAATAATCAGCATGTCATAAAACATAAGAATTAGGGATAAAGTTTAATTTCCGAGCTTTAGGGAAAAAGTGTAAATATGTAAAAGTTTAGGGGTAAAATCATAATTTTTCCAAAGTTAGAGTTAAGGACTATTTTAATAAATGTGAGTGAATTAATTTTAAAAGTAAATTTTTATGCCTCAAACTATTAAGATAAGTCTGGTAGTGCTCGACTCCGGCGACAATCTCAGGTAAGGGGTGTTACATTTATTGGTATCAGAGTAAGAGTTTAGTTGGTTCTCAGAAAATTTAGTATGAGTAAGAGTCTAGCTATACATGCCATACTTATATTTTGATAGTGTGACGACTCTTGACAATTTTAAAATATTTTTATTTTATAGTGATGGATCCTGAACGAGCTGGTGTAGATGATGTAGAGAGTAATGCGCTCGCTCCTGCAGAAGAGACAGTGCCACTAGATAGTAGTGAAAGGCCTATTACAGTTAGTCAGGGAGGAGGGGCTCGAGAAGGCTTCTTCCAAGCTATGAATGAATGGTTTGCCGAGTTCGTTCGTACAAATCCGGCTGTTAGACCTCTACCCCGTCATGATCCTCAGACTACCCATGTAGCTTCCCCAGTCGTAGATACAGTCAGAAGAAAAAAGCCACCAGTTGATAAAATTAGAAAACAAAGGGTCGAAGAGTTTTGGTCTACTAAAGATGACGATGCAGAGAAAGCTGAATTTTGGCTCGAGAATAATATCAGGGTATTTGACGAGTTATCCTGCACACCTAAAGAGTGCATGAAGTGTGTTGTATCACTGTTACGAGATTAAGCCTACCATTGGTGAAAGACACTTGTGTCAGTAGTATCGAAAGAACGGGTTACCTAGGATTTCTTTCAGGAGGAGTTCTGTAAGAAATACATTAGTCAGAGGTTCATCGACCAGAAAAGAAAAGAATTCCTTGAACTAAAGCAGGGTAAGATGACAGTCACTGAATATGAACGTGAATTTTTCAGGCTCAATAATTATGCTCGAGAGTGTGTGTAAACCAAAGCTATTATGTGCAAGAGTTTTAAAGATGGGCTCAACGATGATATTCGACTGTTAGTAGGCGTTCTAGAAATAAAAGAGTTTGTTGTCTTAGTTGGAAGAGCTTGTAAAGCAGAGGAGTCATTGACAAGAAAGGGTAAAGCTGAAATTGAGATGCAAGATACAAAGACAAGACAGATGAGCAAGTCGTTTCAGTCTACATCCAAGAGGCCTAGAGAGTTCTCTACGAGATCTAATTTTTTAGCAGGGTATTCTAGCCGAAACAGAGGTAGAAGATTAATAGGTCAGAAAGCTCAGACCACTTCAATTGCAAGTGTTGGTAGTATTCAGCCTGATAGACTGAGTGTCCTCAATGTGGCCGATGTCATCAAGACCTATGTCGAGCAACTGAGACTGGTTGTTTCTGAGGTGGTGCACTGGATCATTTCATTTAGGAGTGTCTTGAGATGGTTAAAAGAGAAGTAATACCGAGTGTAAGATCAAGCAATGCCACCGTTAGAGGCAGATCTCAGAGAAATTCGAGAATAAGGGTAGGTAGAGGTGCATCTAGAGATTCAGTAGCGAGACCAAATGTTAGAGCACCTGCAAAGACCTATGCTATCCGTGCTCATGAAGAGGCATCCTCCCCCGATATAATTATGAGTACACTTTCTCTTCATGATGTTAATATTATTGCTTTGATTAATCCAGGTTCGACCAATTCCTATGTTTGCATGAAATTGATGCCTAGTATGAACATGGCCATAGAGTCTACGGGATTTGTGATTAAAGTATCGAATCCATTAGGTTAATATGTATTAGTAGACAAAGTATGTAAAAATTACCCTTTGATGATTAGAGGTTACTATTTTCCAGCCAATCTCATGCTATTTCCATTTGATGAGTTTGTTGTGATTCCTGGTATGGATTGGTTGATGGTGCATGACGTGACAGTGAATTGTGGAAAGAAATTCATTGAATTGAAAAGCAAAAATGGTGAAATTCTTCGGGTTAATTCAGATTATTCAGATAGTTCATTTGCTATGATTTCTGTTATGTCTGCTCAGAAATGCTTGAGGAAAGAATATGAAGCTTGTCTTGCTTTTTTTTTTTTTGAATACTAAAGATCCAGAGTTGAAAATTGAATCAGTACCTGTGGTATGTGAGTTTCCTAATGTGTTTCCGGAAGACCTACCAGGTTTGCCTCCTATCCGAGAAGTTGAGTTTGGTATTGAGTTGGTTCTGGGTACAACACCCATTTCTATTACTCCTTATAGAATGGCTCCAATGGAATTGAAAGAATTGAAAGTTCAGTTGCAAGAATTAACAGATAAAGGCTTTGCAAGACCTAGTTGTTCACCATGGGGTGCACTAGTACTCTTTGTGAAAAAGCAAGATGGTTCAATGAGATTGTGTATAGATTATCGCTAGCTTAACAAGGTAACTATTAAGAACAAGTATCCACTACCTAGAATTGATGATTTGTTTGATCAATAGAAGGGAGCTACTATGTTCTCCAATATAGATTTGAGATCCGGATATTATTAGTTGTGAGTTAAAGAGCCAGATGTTCTGAAGACTGGTTTCCAGACTAGGTATGGCCATTTTGAGTTCCTTGTGATACCATTTGGCATATCCTGCCATTTTCATAGATTTAATGAACCGAATTTTCAGGCCTTACTTGGATAAATTTGTAGTTGTGTTCATTGGTGATATCTTAATTTATTCTTATGATGAAGCTGAGCATTCAGAGCATTTGAGAATAGTTTCACAGACTTTGAGAGATAATCAGCTTTATGCCAAGTTTAGCAAAAGTGAGTTCTAGTTATGGGAAGTTGGTTTTCTTAGACATATAGTCTCAGGTGAAGGTATTAGAGTTGATCTGAGCAAGATTTCAGCTATTGTTGATTGGAAGCCTCCTAGGAATGAATTAGAGGTCAGAAGTTTTCTTGGTTTCGCCAAGTATTATAGACGATTTGTGGAGGGATTTTCCGTGATAGCTACCCCATTAACAAGATTGCTATAGAATGATGTCAAGTTTGAATGGACTGAAAAGTGTCAACAGAGTTTTGATAAGGTAAAGGCATTGTTGACTGAAGCTCCTATCTTAGTACAACCAGAATTGGGTAAAGAGTTTGTGATTTATAGTGATGCATCCTCGAATGGACTAGGCTGTGTACTTATGCAGGAAGGAAAGATGATTGCTTATGCCTCTAGATAGCTAAAGCCACATGAGAAAAATTACCTGACATATGATTTAGAATTAGTTGCCATTGTGTTTGCGTTGAAAATCTGGAGACATCACTTGTATGGTGAGAAATGCTGAATATTTACTGATCATAAAAGTTTGAAATACTTGATGACTCAGAAAGATTTGAACTTGAGGCAAAGAAGATGGCTAGAGTTGATTAAAGATTATGAACTAGTGATCGATTATCACCCGGGTAAGGCAAACGTAGTTGCTGATCCTTTGAGTAGAAAATCATTATTTACATTAAGAGCTTTGAACACTAGTTTAACCTTATCAGATGATGGTTCTATCTTAGCTGAATTATGAGCTAAGCCAATGTTTCTTGAAAAGAATTGTGAAGTTCAGAAAGATAATAGTGAGTTGTAAGCCAAAAGAGCTTAGTGTGAATCGAGCATAGAGTCAGATTTTTAGATTAGTTCTGACGATTGTTTAATATTCAGAAATCAGATATGTGTACCAAAGAATGATGAGCTTATTCAAAAGTTCTTAGAGGAAGCACATAGTAGTTCATTGTCTATTCATCCAGGTAGTACAAAGATGTATAATGATTTGAAGAAAATGTATTGGTGAGTAGGAATGAAGGGAGATATCTCAGAGTTTGTTTCTAGATGCTTGATTTGTTAGTAGGTAAAAGCCGAACATCAGGTGCCTTCAGGTTTATTGTAGCTTGTGTTAGTTCTTGAGTGGAAATGGAACCGAGTTGCCGTGGATTTTGTGATAGGATTACCGTTGACACTGAGAAAGAAAGATGCAGTATGGGTTATGATTAATAAGCTAATGAAGTTGGCTCATTTTATTCCAGTTCGTATGGATTATTCACTTGACAAGTTGGCCGAGTTGTATATTTCAGAGATAGTCAGACTACATGGAGTACCGTTATCAATTATCTTAGATAGAGACCCGAGATTCACTTCATAGTTTTGGAAGAAGTTACAGGAAGCTTTGGGCACAAAGTTGAGTTTTAGTACAGCTTTCCATCCTCAGACCAATGGTCAATCAGAGAGAGTTATTTAGATACTTGAGGATATGCTCAAATGTTGTGTCTTAGAATTTCAAGGTAGTTGGGAGAAATATTTGCCGTTGGTAGAGTTTGCCTATAATAATAGTTACCAGTCGAGTTTGAAGATGGCACCTTATGAAGCTTTGTATGGACGTAAATGTCACACACCTTTGTATTCGATAGAGCTTAAAGAAAATCAGATTTACGAGGATGATTTAGTTAAAGAAACTGAAGAGGCTATGCAAAAATAGTATCCAAATCTACTCATAGGTAAGATTTTCGAGGACAAAAATCCCGAAAGGGGGGAGAAATGTAACATCCCAAAATAAGGCCTAAACGAAATGGTGGTTGCGAAACCACGAATCTAAGATAGAAAAATTTATTCTGATTAATTTTTATAATTTACTGAGTGATTAGATGCATGTATTAGAGTATCGATAGAAAATTTTATGAATTACGTGTATAATTTGCCTATTAGGGCTTGGTTGAAAAAGTTGATAAATATGAGTTCTAGACAGGAAAGGATTAAATTGAAGAGCATAGTTGAAGTAGAGGTCCTTAAATGGTGATGAGACCATTAGGTTTTCATGGACAAAAATAGACATACATAGATAAAAAATAACTAAAGTTTTAATGAAGGTCATTTTAGTCATTTGGTAAATAAAAAATTAAAAAGGGAAAAAGATGGCAAAATGGTTATCGTCTTCTCCATAAGGCGGAAATTACAAGGTGTCTCCATAGCTAGGGTTTCTTCAACTTCTCAAGCTCATAGTAAGTGCATCCAAGCCCCGTTTTTAATGTTCTTTACGTTTTTTGAGTCCCAGTAACTTGATTTAGCTTATTCTAGCAGTAATGTAACCTAGGGTTCATATTTGGAAAAATACCCATAGGTGAAATATGTTTATTTTGATGTTTTATGGTAGAATATGAAGCTTTAAATTATGTTAAATGACTTGAGCTAAGCGATTTTAAGTGAAAACGGGTAAAACGACATAATCGGTAAAAATACCTAATGTTCATAAGTACATGTTAGAGTGAGAAGTTGATGGCTATAGTAGAAAACAAATAATCAGCATGTCATAAAACATAAGAATTAGGGATAAAGTTTAGTTTCCGAGTTTTGGGGAAAAAGTGTAAATATACAAAATTTAGGGGCAAAATTATAATTTTGCCAAATTAAGGAATATTTTGATGAATGTGAGCGAACTAATTTTAAAAGTAAATTTTTATGCCCAGAACTAGTAAGATAAGTCTGGTAACGCCTCGTGCTCTACTCCGGTGATAGTCTCGGGTAAAGGGTGTTGCAGCCACAATATTTTCACGAAGGCTACACTTTTATTTCTCAACTATTTTACTTCCCGAGCTAAGATCTTAACCAGTTCTTCACCATAAGTCATATCTGGTTGAATTTCAATCTCTGTCAGTGAAATCACATATGATGGATCAGAACGATAATGTCGTAACATCGACACATGAAATACATTATGGATTCTTTCTAACTCTACTGGTAAAGCTAACCGATAAACTACTGGCCCTATTCTTTCAATCACCTCGTACAGACCAATAAAACGCAGACTCAACTTACCTTTACAGCCAAATCTCAGAATCTTTTTCCACAGAGACACTTTTAGAAACACTTTATCACCAACCTGAAATTCAATCTCTTTTCTTTTCAAATCAGCATACAACTTTTGTCGATCTGAAGTAGCTTTTAAACAATCATGGAATACTTTCACTTTTTCTTCAATTTCTCTAACTAGATCAACAACGACCTATATGGTATCTTTTTTTAGGAGTTAAAGGCAAACCTGTCATGAAATCCATCATGTTCCTATCCCATTCCCACTCAGGAACCATCATTGGCTGAAGTAAACCTGAGGGCACTTGATGTTCGGCTTTCACTTATTGACAAACTAAACACCTTGATACAAATTTAGAAATATCCTTTTTCATACCCAGCCACTAATACCATTTCTTCAGATTATTATACATTTTCACACTGCCTGGATCACTAACAAACAAGCACTGTGTGCCTCGTGTAAATTTTTCTGAATCAACTTAGCATCTTTAGGCACACATACCCTATCTTGAAACATCAAGCAATCATCTAAACTGATCCGATAATCTGGATTATTATCCACTTCACTCTGAGCTCTCTTGACTTGCAACTGACGATCATCTTTCTAAGCTTCATAGATTTGCTGAAGAAATAATGGTCTAGCTCTCCATTTGGCTAACATCGAACCATCACCAGTCAAGGTCAATCTTGTATTCATCACTCTCAAGGCAAACAAAGATTTTCTACTCAAAGCATGAACGACTACATTTTCCTTTCCCAGATGATAATCAATCACTAGCTCATAATCTTTCAACAACTCGAGCCATCTCCTTTGTCGCAAGTTCAAATCCTTTTGAGTCACCAAATACTTCAAACTCTTGTGATCGGTGAAGATACGACATTTCTCACTGTACAAACGATGTTGCCAAATCTTTAAAACAAAGACAATGGTGGTCAATTCCAAATCCCGTGTTAGGTAGTTCTTTTTGTTTGGTTTCAACTGTCTCGAGGCATAAGGTATCACTTTGCCCTCTTGCATCAACACACATCCAAGACCATTTAAAGATTTGTCACTATAAATTACAAACTCTTTCCTAGACTCAAGTTGCACCAACATTGGTACCTCAATCAACAATGCTTTGAATCTCTCAAAATTTTGCTGATACTTTTTGGTCCATTCAAATTTAACATCTTTTCGCAACAACTTGGTCATAGGGGTAGCAATCATCGAGAATCCCTTGAAAAAATGTCTATAGTACCTAGCTAAGCCCAAAAAGCTTCTAACCTCAAATATGTTCCTCGGCGGTTTCCATTCAATAATTGCCAAAATCTTACTTGGATCAACCCGGTTACCATCAGCCGAAACAATATGTCCCAAAAATCCAACTTCTCGAAGCCAAAACTCACTTTTACTAAACTTGGCAAACAATTTTTTTCTCTCAAAATTCGTAATACAGTTCTCAAGTGTTTGGCATGCTCGGACTCATCTCGAGAATAAATCAAAATGTCATCTATGAACACAACAACAAATTATCCAAGTACGGCCAAAAAATCTGATTCATTAAATCCATAAATACATCCAGAGCATTAGTTAAATCGAAAGGCATCACAAGCAATTCATAATGTCCATACTGTGTGCTGAAAGTGATTTTCGGCACATCTGACTCTTTAACCCTCAACTGGTAGTAATCGAATCTCAAGTCAATCTTTGAAAACATAGTCACCCCTTTCAATTGATCAAATAGATCAAGAATCCTCGACAACGGATACTTATTCTTTATTGTTACCTTGTTGAGCTGTCTATAATCGATGCAAAGTCTCATAGATCTGTCTTTATTCTTTACAAATAGAACGAGAGTGCCCTAGGTGGAGAAAGTTGGTCTCGCAAATCCCTTATCTATCAACTCTTACAACTGAGCTTTTAATTCTTTTAATTCAATTAAAGCCATCCTATATGGAGCAATCGATATCGGGGTAGTTCTCGATACCAAATCAATAGCAAATTCAATTTCCCTATTCGGAGGCAAACCAGGCAACTCTTCTGGAAACATATCCGAATACTCACAAACTACTGGCACTAATTTAATCTTTGACTCATACATATTTTTATTCAACATATAAGCAAGAAATGCTTCATACCCCTTTCTTATATACCTTTGAGTTGTCATTGAAGAAATCACGGTAGGCAATTTACCCAGTTCCTCTTATTCAACATGAAGAATTTCATTGTTTTGACATTTCAATTCTATAACTTTTTGTCTGCAGTTCACTATTACATTATGAAGAGTCAACCAATCCATGCCCAATATAACATTAAATTCATCAAATGCAACAACATCAAGTTAGCTGGAAAACAGTGACCTCGAATCATCAAAGGACAATTCTTACAAACCTTATCAATTAGTACATTTTTGCCTAAGGGGTTTGACACTTTAATCACAAACTTAGTTGACTAAATAGGCAAATTCTTACAAATTACCAAATTCATGCAAATATAAGAATGAGTAGACCCGAGATCAATCAATGCAATAACATTAGTATGATAAAGAGAAAATGTACCCGTAATAACATTAGGGGATGATGCGTCCACTCGAGTACGAATGGCATAAGCTCTAGCAGGTGCTCTAGCCTTGGATCTCATAGTTGAATCCCTAGATACACCTCTGCTACTCAATACATTTCCCACATTCTTCACTGGTCTCCTTCTAGCCACTGTGTTGCTCGATCTTACATTCTGAACATCATCTTTCTTAACCACTTTACGGTAATCCTTGATAAAGTACTCTTGAGAACCACACTTGAAACATGCTTGGTTAATCACCCAACACTCACCGAGATGTCATCTACTACACTGCTAGCACTCGGGGTTATTAGGTTTAGCGTTACCAACGCTCGCTATAGATGTAGTTTGAACCTTAGAACCCAAATATTGCTTCCCACGAGCTTTGTTTAGTTCCCAGTTGAAATAGTCAAACGAACATGCATATCCCTTAATTTCTTTGACGAGGTCTAATAAGACTTACTCATTGGCCTCTTTCTCAAATCTCTAGCCTCACTCTCAGCCTTTCTTTTTTCTTTGCTCAATTCTTCAGCCTTGGAAGCTCGATCAACCAGTACAACAAATTCCTTTAATTCTAAAATCCTAACAAACAATCTGATATCCTCATTCAGCCCATCCTCAAATCTCTTACACATGATAGCTTCGGTAAAAACACATTTTTGGGCATATTTACTAAGCCTAACAAACTCTCGCTCATATTCAGCCATAGACATACGACCCTGTTTCAACTATAAAAACTTCTTACGTTTCTAATTGATAAATCGCTGGCTTATGTACTTCTTTCTAATTTCTTCTTGAAAGAATGCCCATCTAACCCTTTCTCTCGGTACCACAGATATAAGTGTCTTCCATCAATGGTATGCAGAATCCTTCAGTAATGATACAACACATTTCAAGCATTCTCCAAAGGTGCAAGAAAGTTCATTGAACACCCAAATAGAGTTCTCAAGCTAGAATTCAGCTTTCTTGGGGTCATCATCTACATTAGCCCTGAATTCTTTAGCCCCTTACTTTCGAATCTTATCCATTGGGGGTTTATTTAATCTTACCAATTTAGGACCTAGAGGAGCTATAAGAACCGGCTGAGGAATAAGAGGGAGTGGAGGAGGTTGAGCATTTGGATTCACCCGAATGAACTCTGTATACCACTCATTCATCATGTGGAGGAAGGCTTCCCTAGCCTCACCTCCCTGGCCATGTGCTAGCAGTTTACTTTCAACAGGCGCGGTCCCTTGAATAGTAGCTGGTGCATTACTTTTAGCTTCATCAGCTGCTTCTCTGTTGGGATCCATTTACTATATAAAAACACATTTTAAATTGTCAAGAGTCATCACACTACCAAAATTTATTTATGGCATGTATAGCTAGACTCTCACACATGCTACATTAGTCCGAGAAATGACTAAACAATAGCTCTGATTCCACTAAAATGTAACACCCCTTACACGAGTCTGACGCCGAGACAGGGTACGAGGCATTACCGGGCTTAAACACACTTACACATATAATCTAAATCACAAATTTCCATTCAAATTAAAAACTTTTTATACGTACTCATTATGTCCCTAGCATGGGCCTACGAGGCCTTAAACATACATTAGAAGAGGATCGGGACTTAATCGAGAACTATAGAGCACTTAGAAAATTTGTCATCAAAATACTGTCACATGCTCGTGTGGCCAGGCCGTGTGGTCACACCGCCCTGTAACACCCCTAACCCATATCCGACGTTGGAATAGGGATATGAGGTATTACCAATCAAGATACAAATTCCAAACAAACACACACTTTTTCACTTAAGACTCGAACACCCATCAAATATTAATGTAAATGACCAATTCAAAAATCTTTACATATCATATCAAAACATATATTCAATTATATAATCATAATATAATAATGTCAATATATCATTTCTTCTAAATAACATATGCGCATATGAATGACTTTACAAATAAATCAATCAATTCATATCTTATGAATTATAAAAGAGCACATATTTAAAATGCATATCAATATTGGCATGCATTTTCGGCACATGATATAAATATATAATCATATAACCAACTTTAACCAAAATTCAAAGGAACATAAAATGGTACATTTCCAAAGTGCATACTTTCATGCGCATAAACCAACTTTACATGAACACAATTATATTTGCCAAACCAAATACACTATTCATTTAGTAATTTTACAAGGCTTTGACTGAATATAAACATGTTTAATACTCATGATTCATTTAATAACCATTTCAATACTAACCTATACTTCATACATATTACAATTCATAGCATTATAAACAAGCCACTAATTCATTTTGTATACACCTAATTTGGTAAACACATATGTAAAATAAATTAAACTTCAATTACAGCATGTCATATAATGGATTGAAACTTTCATTCATTAGCCGATTATGCAGCCATTCCTAATAATGATCATTCAATACAAACATAGTTCAAACATGCACAACTTTGCTAAATAAAGAACCACTTTAACATCAATTCCATATTATACCATAACTGAATATGCATAAACTCCAACCATAAGGACCATCAAAATCAATTCATCACCAATTCATATTACACGTTAATCACATTTGAAATCTCATAACTAATTCATCCATCCAAGCATTTATATCATTATCTTACTTACTCTTAACACTTAAACATATTTATCAAAATAATAAGCCATTTTCGCATGGCTTACTATATACAACTCAAACAAAAAGGATTCAAAAGATATCATAGCTTATATATGCCATAAGTTTCAAATTCAACTTTAAAAGTACCAAAAGATAGATGATAGTGTGGATGACTTCAATGATGATCCTAAGCTTGTAGCAAACTTCCAGAATCTATAAAACAAAGACAAGTAAACACACAGAGAGTAAGCTAATTTAGCTTAGTAAGTTAAAAGTAATTAAACTCTCAATTAACCTTAATAGCCCGATTCAATCTAATAAAATTCGTACTACTAATCATATAATCTCAAGCTTACCAATCCATGAAACATTTTATTCTTCAAATACCAAACTCAAGCAGATCGAATGTACATTACTCAACTACAACGTATTTCTTTACTCCCTATCGCAAGACCAAACCTATAATATCATACCACTATCATGTATTATCAATGTAATATACATGTAATATTTCATTTCATCCATTGAGATCATTCAACTTTCATTTTTCTATTCTTTTGCACATATCAAGTATATCTCCATCAATCACTTAGGTTTAACTCAATTACATCAACCACCTAGGTTCAAAGCAATACATACAATTTCATGAAATTATAAAATATATTTACCACCTTTAAAATTCAATGTACCAACTCTTTAGATCATCTTTGATCCTTAAATCGAGTCGCACACTTAGTGCCTCATAGTTACTCAAAGTGGATATAAACTAGCACACATAATGCTCGGTAATCAAATTCGCACACTTAGTGCTCGGTAATCAAGTTCGCACACTTAGTGCTTAATAAATAAATTCGCACACTTTGTGCAACTCTCACACCCATAGCTATCTATACTCGCACACCCAGTGCCAACGTTCAACAACTCAATGCATACTAAATTTATACTTATCAACCTTATTACATTCGGCAACATCAACTTTTTATACATTTCAATCCGACATATATATAATGTATTTATTTAAATCAACAATAATTATTTGCTTAATAATTTACCTCGAATATCGACGGACGATATATTTCAACTATTCGATTATTTTTACTTTTTCTCGATACAAACCCGATCCTTTTGGTTCTTGATCTATACATTTTCAAATTGAGCTCATTCAAATACAATTTCATTCAATTTAATCCCAAAACACCTATATGAGAAATTTATCATTTTACCCCTCATATTTTATACTTTTACATTTTAGTCCAAAATTCATAAAACATAAAATACACAGAATCACAACACAACATGCTTAGGTCGAATTCTTCCCATGCTTATACAAGTCCTCCCATTTCATTAATTTTATAATTTAGCCCTTCAATTTAACATTTTTACAATTTAGCCCAAATTACTCAATTTCATAAAAAATCACGAATACAAAACTTGTTAATCTACTCATATCCTTTCTTTTCTACCATCAAACACAAAATCTACTAAGCTATCAACAATGGCAATTCATGAATACATCATCAAATTCAAAAATTCTAACATGGGTCTTAGAGTGTTCAAAGCAACGATCTAAAAAACATAAAAATTATCAAAAACCGAGCTCAAACATACCTTAAATCAAGCTACAACAAGGCTGGATGTTGCTTGTCTTCCTTTTTCTTTTTCTCTTTACTAGTTTAGGTCAAAATAATGAATATATGCATGGTTGTTTTAATGTTTTATTATATTATAACTTATAACATTATTAAATTACCTAAAAAACCTTTAATAAAACATATAAAATCATTATAAAACATAACCACTACCGTCCATCCAACTAAATATGGTCAAATTGCCAATTAGACACTCTGTATTAAAAAGACAAGCACAATTCAGTCATTACACAATTAAACCTTCAAATTTCCATTTTACGCAATTAAGCCCTTCTTACTAATTCGGCATCCAAATAGCAAAGTTAAAACTCAAAACTTTCACGGTTATCAATTCACACATAAATAACACAAAAATAATTT
The DNA here is from genome assembly GCA_020496765.1 of Gossypium stocksii. NCBI lineage: Eukaryota > Viridiplantae > Streptophyta > Magnoliopsida > Malvales > Malvaceae > Gossypium > Gossypium stocksii. The sequence goes on along the minus strand of CM035623.1, from coordinate 34,393,726 downwards.
TAAAATATTTTTCTGACTCGAATTCATGGTCCTAAAACCACCATTTCGAGTAAGGTCAAAATCGGCTGTTGCACGCCCGTGTCCCAACCCATGTGAAAAACATTGAGCATTCTGTCTATGACGTCATCAACCATTTAGGGTCATACGGCCAAGTTATACGCCCGTGTGCCAGGCTGTGTGGCGAATTTAATTTTCCCATTTAAGGTGCAGACTTCACACGAGCAGGGCACACGCCCATGTCCTGAGGCCGTGTCCTTCACACGACTGAAACCCGTGTCCGTGTCTCTGCCTGTGTGTTTACTACTGGACATTCTATTTCGCAAAATTTGGGTGCAAGGGACACATGATCGGACTACAAGCCCATGGTGCAGACCGTGTGTCACACACGGCCTAGACACACGCTCGTGTATCTACCCATGTGGACAAATATAAGGCTATTTTCCAAGCCATTTGCCACCATGAAAGACAAACATATTTATAACAATTTCACCAACTCAAAGCATGGCATAATTACACAACCAATTATCCATAATCGAGGCATCCACCCTTTGACTACATGCTACATACACCATGCCTATACATCACACATTAATCAACTAAATCATGCAAGCTACCACAACCATCAATAACATCATCATATGCATATACCAAGAACTAATATTGGCCAATTTCAAATAGCATTATACAAAATGATCATTCATCAAAAGAAGCCAACATTCTTAGCCCAATCAAATATGACACATATAACAAAATAACCAAGTCCCCTATACATGCCATAACTCAAAATATTAATGACCACATATACCAAAGATAGTTTGATAGTGTGAGACGATCCTCCGATGATCTCCAGTCAGAGTTAGCTTGGTGACACTATAAGACAAGGGAAAAAGAGAGGAGTAAGCTAAATAGCTTAGTAAGTTTATATGCAAATAATAAGGGTTATAAACACACTTTTAACATACAAGTAAAATTATAACAATTCCATAGATACTATCAAACCTTATATTTACATCTTACTCATTCACTACTTTACCAATGGTCCATCACATATCGAACTTGTCTTTTAGGAGTTTCACACACTTACCTGTGCTAATCCATCACATAATCACATGCACTTACACTTTATTATGTCACTAAATCACCCATTAAACCACTTAGAAATCTAAAGGATACTCGGAACTCTTACACATAAATGCTACACTTATTTGTAGCCCAAGCCACCACTTATTATTTATAGTCAAAGCTACCACTTATCACTTATAGCGGAAGCTACCACTTATCACTTGTAACCGAAGCTACCACTTATCACTTGTAGCCTAAGCTGCCACTTATCACTTGTAGCCAAAGCTACCACTCATCACTTAAACACTTGGTTTCCTAGTGACATGTCACTTGTATCCTATTCGATTCTTAAGGTTCAATCGGGCTCTTTCTCACTCGTCGAAACTTGGTCGGTATACACATTCAAATGGTTATTCATAACGCAAAAAAATGTTAAAGTATTCAAAAAACATAATAGTGTAATGCATCATTTACATACAAACTTACCTCGATCCAAAATGTCTAGTTATTTGATTTATCCCAAAATATATTCTTTTCCCTGATCAAGGTCGATTCCTCGACTTTCTTGATCTATAATACCAAATTTAACTCATTTAACTATCACATTACTCAATTTCGTCCAAAAAATAACACTATGGAAAAATTATATTTTTGCCCCTAAAGTTTAACATATTTACACTATAGTCTCTAGGCTCGTATAACGAAATGTATTCATTTTTGTTGTTACTCAAGCCTAGCTGACACACATACATACTCATAATAGCCCATATTTTACACTAAATCACATTTTATACACATATTTTACAACTTTTACAAATAGGTCCGTTTATGCATTTTCATCAAAAACTACTAGTAAAAGTTGTTTATCACACATCAAACTTTCATTTTCTACCATTAAACATCAAAATACATGCATGACACACCCCTAGTTCAAAATAATTGTAGAAATAGGTAAATCAAGCTACGAGGACTTCAAAAATGTATAGAACATTAAAAACGGGGCTTAGAGGCACTTACTACGAAGCATGGAAGTTGAAATACCCTAGCTCTGGAGAGTATGGAAATTTCGGCTATGGAGGAGGATAATAGAAAACAATTTTGACCTATTTTTCCTTTTTTATTCTTTTAATAACCAAATGACCAAAATGCCCTTCACTTAAAACTTTGACGTTTTGTCCATTCCATGTCCCTTTTTGTCCAAACCAAACTATATTGGTCTAATTACCACATAAGGACTTCTAATTTAAGAACTCATCACAATCAAATCCCTTTAGCAATTAAAACACACATTTTGCAACTTTTACAATTTAGTCCTAAAAATCAAATTGGACACTTTATCACTAAAATTTCCTAACCAAATTTTCCCACATGCATTCAATCATATAATAAACCCCAAAACTTTATTGCAATAAATTTTCTACTTCAAATTCGTGGTTTTGAAACCACTGTTCTGTTTAAGCCATAAATCGGGCTGTTACGTAACCTTTTCGGCAATCGTCGCCTTGCCACCAGAATGACAAAGTCTCACTCCCTCTGCAGAGCAATCAGAACTCTCAGACTGTCCCTTAGACCATCCTCAAAATGCACACACTCTTCATATACAGACGCCACCATCCATCGAGCGTAACGACTCAATCTAAAAACTTTAGCCTTATACTTGGCCATTGACTTATCTCCCTGAGTGAGATTCATGAACTCACACCTGCGAGCATCCACATAACTCTCTCCCATATACTTTCTTTAGAAGGCAGTCTTGAAATAATCCCAATTAAGATGATCCGAATGGGTACCTTCGTCAACTGATAACCACTACTGGTATGCCTTTTCGCAAAGCAAAGAAACCTTACCCTTCAGTTTCTGCTCAAGTGTGCTGTCAATATCGTTTATTATTCTCCCAGTGGCCTCCAACTACTATTCAACCATATTAGGGGCGACTCTAGTGATGCCCCTAAATAGTTTAGCTCCATTTGACTGGAGCCGTTCAGTTACCAACCCATGGCCTCCAAATCTAGAATTGGGTCCAGCGACCCTTTCCAATACTTTAAGGATCGCTTGAGATAGTGTGTTGTCCCCAGTCGAGCGGCTTTGAGACCCGATCTCGATAGTAGGTGTAGTCGGAGTCTCACTCTTATCCAAATTTGGCATACTACCTAGTGAGGAAGACTCAGCTCGAGTCTCCTTACGGTGTCCATCGCGCCCACGAGTACCACAGCCACGTATTCCACAAGTGCTCATCGTTTTCAAATTTTTATCTATATTATGAAATTTTTATGCATCAATTTTAGTGTTTATTAGCAAGTATACTATGCTTCTAGTATTTATCAAAAGTTTTAATCCCTAACTAACTTAGTATAGTTTTAGACAATTTAGAGTTTTCTAACTACAATATTTCTAAGTTTAGAAGTACTTACAAGATCGGCACTAGAGACTCGGTGTACCACATACTTTTCTCAAAAAGAAATAAATTTGCTTGAAAACTAGTTCTTTTACAAATTAAATTTTGAACCAAAAATCCATAGCCCAAGTTTTACAACCAAGCTTTGATACCACTAAATATAACACCCTAAACCTGACCTAGACGTTATGGCTAAATCTGGGAATATTACGAAGAAGGGTTTCAAATTTAGTCTTATTATGTTAAAACCTCGTATAGTTATTACTAAAATAGTCCACATTTTATAAAGCATACCATTATTATATTTATTAACAAAAACCACTGATAGTTTGCACTTTTAGAAAACATAATTTGCAGCGAAAGTTTGAAAGTCATAATATTTAAAAATCGAGTTTGTATTTTCAAAACCATTTGTTTGCATAAAACCGTAGTTTGTAAAACATCGTAGGATAAAAAAATAATAAACGCATCCAAATCCAAAATTTTAAAACCACCAGTCCAGAGAGTCCTAAAATTACAAAACTCTCAATGAAAATCCAGAAACTTAAATAAATTCTTAATCATTTAAAACAGTTTCCAGACTGGTGGTCATCACTGAGCCTTTATCGTACCGACCTGCCTATGTCTGAGGATTACCTAAACAGAACAGACAAATAGATGTGAGTTTTCAAAACTCAATCTGTAATGAAATAGAGACATACATACACATAAACTCAAATTTCTCATGTAGCAGATTAGATACAGACATAAGTCTTTAGCATAATTAGATTATCAAAATCATATAGATATGCAAAATCCTACCTCCATCCTCTACAAACCATCTCCGACCATCCCAACACACCACGTGGGGTATAGAACACCCACCCATCCCTACATACCACATAATGTCTATACAACACTTATCAGAATAGTTTGTAGCCAAGCTGCCAATTTATCAGTGAAATATCGCCTCACAGGATACTTCCTCTACATATTCAAATCCCACTCCGTATATGATACAGATAATAGATAAACAAAAATAACATAATTAACATGTCTTGCATGCTCATATACATATAACAATCATATTTATACATATTAGTCAAATCATACATATCAGTTTTCTTAATGCTCAAAACAGCCTATCAAAATAGTAGATGTCATGTATTAGGGTTTGCTTTGCCCTTACCGACCCTACAGAAGGCCCACAGTCAATCAAAACGAAGTGTGCGACCCAAGGGAAAATTTTAGAATTTTGGGCCCATATGCCCATATGGCTTGCTCGTGTGGCGTAGACGCCCAAATTGGCCTTACTCGTGTGGCCCACACGGTCTAGCCCGTTGCCCACATGCTCGTGTGTCATGCCTTTGTGGGCCCATACGCCCAAATTGGACTAGCTTGTGTGATTTAAACAACGACACATTCACTCGTTAAACGATCGTGTGTCGTACATGACCAGGCACATACCCGTATGGAATTGACAGGCCACCTTTCTAGCTTTCATCGAACCTTGTTTTCTCGTCTTTTCGTTACACACCTAATTCTTTTTTTTTGTGAAAGTAATCTCGAGACCACCAAAACTTAAAAATAAAATACCAAACACCGTTTTAGCAGTTAATTTATGAATTCGTCGATAGTAATCTGACAATAAACCCAAGACCTCAAGCACACACTCTAATCACTTAACCATTGAAGTAGATACTCATTTATTTCAAAATCCATAAAAAACAAAATTAAATAATTCAGGGCGTTACAATGCTAATTAAAATTCAGCTCATGTTCATGTGTTATCCATAATGACTTCAAACATCCAGCACGTTAGTGTACTAAGTTGCAGCAATTTTAGCAAAAATTATGTAATTTCCAAAATGTAGCAAGATAAAGTAAAATTATGTAAAATTAGCATTTTATTACTTAAAATTACAATAGTTAATTTTGCCTAATTTCTTAAACATGCACTAAAAATACACAATTTGCTATCAAAATGCTCGAAATTTGCACAAACCATCAATTAAAAGGTGCTCTAAAAGTTTATAAAATTTAGAGTTATTGTAACACCCTAAACCCGACTTGGACGTTAGGGCCAAATCTAGCGTGTCACATTGAAGTGTTTTTCGAAAACATTATTTTCATTGAAAACCCTTCGTACTAGTTAAAACTTCTTGTCACTTGAACTTGAGTAAAACCTTAGTCTAAGTCAGTTTATTTCCTAAATGTGGTTTGCTGAAAAATATTTCCCATTTAATACATTGTATGTTGTGGAAGCTTAATTTAAAGTAATCGATTTATGACAACGTGACATTTAAAAAGATATTAAGTTGTAAGACCATTTCGAAAATGCTGCGGAAATGTAAAGTTTGAAATCAATATATTTCTGGAAAAAAAACCAAGTCCAACTTCTAACCGATATGGATCAAAATAACCAAAAACCCAAATTAAAATCCAGAAATTAAAAGAGGCCTTATTACAACCCAAAATTGAAAATCAAAGTACTTAATAGTAAACGATCATAAATGGAAAACAAAAGCAGTTGTGTGGCCATCACTGAATCCCTCGCAGCACCGATCATTCTAACGCTGGGGATTACCTAAAAAGTTAATAAACGGGGCGAGTTTATGAAAACTTAATGTGTAATCCCCTACTATAAAATGAACAGTTAGTCAGAGCAAAAAGTAGTAACAATCTGGGCCTAAGCCCTCAACAGTTTCAGCATCATTTGGCCTTAGCCCAATATAGCAGACAGTAATAGATGGGCCTAGCCCATTTCAAATTCAGAATCAAAATACATGTCGCCTTAGCCCAATACAATAATAGAATCAAAATGCAACATGCATGATGCATGATGCATGTTATCCCATCCAACCCTATACTTGCCTCCATCCAACCCTACACTTACTGTGGGGATAAAATCAACCCACACATCCCTACACTCCAAATGTTAGCACCGGTTGCAGCACTAACCAAAATCAAAGCAATGCTGCCTGAAATCTGAATGGCCAGTAGCCATAAACAGAATGGCATAGAGCCATAATAATAAGCGTGGCACAAAGCCATCAATTACAGTAACATATTCAGCACAAAACCATCAACCACGGTAACATATTCGACACACAGCCATTAATTGGCACAAAGCCCTAATTAGGTTGGCATAGAGCCATAAGAAGATTAAGTGGCTTAAAGCCATCGTTAAGTCTACAGTCGTCTCGGGCGACCCGTGCGACTTCACCAGATCAGTACAAATATATGGCTCTAAGCCTTCAGTGGGTCTAGAGTCGTCTCGCGCGACCCCTACGACCCTATCAGATCAGATCTTCCTCTGTACAATATCCCAACCCATACACCATGTATGCAGTATGTCATGCCTATAATCAGTCATACAATCACATTCAAATCATTCATTTCATAATCATACAATTACAGTTAAGTTACACTACAAGGGTATTTCGGTAATTTTGCACTACAAGGGTATTTCGATAATTTTGCACTACAGGGGTATTCTGCAAAAATTTTGCATTATAGGGGTATTCCGATAATTTTCCACTACAGGGGTATTTCGATAATTTTGCACTATAGGAGTATTTCAGTAATTTAACCTATAGGGTATTTTCGTAATTTTTATGTAATTTGGGCCTAAGTGCATTTATCGGTCCATTAGAAGATTTACAGTTGCCTTAAGCGACTGCAGCAACCCTAACGATCTAACGATAAAAGTGGGCCCAAGGCCCATTATTTGGCCCAAATAGGCCCACACGTTTGTGTGGCCCAATTAGCTCAAAACTAGCCATGGCTAAACATAGTACAAAGCCTAGTCCATTTTTTACCACCTAACATGAATTTTGTCTGCGTGAGGCCCATGAGCCCATTGGGCCCACATGGCATGTAACACCCCAATTTTAGGGTTTTAAATTTTTGCCTAAATTATTTTTGCATCGCTTGATGTGTTGAAGTAGTGATTTGAGTGTGTTTAGTGGACCTTTAGAAGGCGTGGGTTTAAGTCTAAAGCCTAGAAGATTTTAATTTTGCCTTATGTGAGAATGGACTTTAGAGAGTGCGCTTTTAAATTAATGATGGGGATTTCTGACACAAGAAAGCCCGTGGTAGAGTGGTAGAGGGACACCACTTATAGTGCAAGGAGGAGGCATTGTGGCTAGTAAGGGAGCCCAGGTTCGAATCCCTTGATGGCAAAGTATTCTAATTTTGCTGCTGGGACAAGGTAAGTGGTGGACTCCAAGTTAAATTCTGAGGGAAGGTGTTTGAGTTGCTCAGGGGATTGGATTGGGGAGTGATAAGGGGAGATTTTCAAGGAGAAAATTTAGAGATGAGATGGGAAGGAGGTGATGGCTGATTGTGGGACTATTGGAAGTGCAAATTCAGCTAGGCGGTAAGGGCTAGCATTTCTGGCATTTGTGGTAAAAGAGTGTGCTTAATTCCTATTGGCATTCTTTCAAGATTTTGTGATTTTAGCCATTTTCTTTGTTTCCGTATAGGTATAGTTCATTTGAGGGTTCTTTTATTCTTTCTTTTTCCTTCTCTCCTCTGTTCAAAAAGCCAAAAACCTTGAGCTCATCATCTCCTCTTGCCAATTTCTTCTTTGGCCGAACCCTCCCCATCTTTAATCTAAAAAGCCGAAACCTTCAAGTCTTCTATCACTCTGTTGCCATCTCCTCCCTTTCATAACTTCTTCTTCTTTTTTTTGCTTCTCTAAAGATCACTCTAGCCCAGTAAACACACCCTTAAACTTCTTTTGGCCGATTGCTTCAAAAGCCGAAACCTATATTTCCATCATCATTTGCATACTTTTACTACTTCTTCTCTTCAAATGCTCTATATCCTTCTTTACATTTTGAATCACTTTTCTACATTCCTTTTGGGGTCGAACCATAACTTTCCTTTATCAAACATCTTTTCTTTGGCCAAATACCACCCTATTTCAATAACCAAATTCGCAAATCGATCATACTCCCTTTTCAATTGCTAACTTCTTTAATCGTGCCTATAGTCGAACACTTAGATTTCCTTTTCTCCTTTATGTGTTCCTGAGGCTGCAAGGGTTCTGGATTTGGAATAATAGGTGACTACTTCTAGGATTATCAACTCAGTCAAGCGGATTCGTTTGTAAGTACCCTTTATCTTAGATTTTGGTTTTGATACTGGCTTTTCTCTTAACTTAAGGTACGATTTGGGAGGTTAATACTCCTTAAATCCTTACATGTTGGATTGGATCTATCCATGGTCATAGGTGCATAGATCTGACATCGTTCAATAAGTCCTGCAGGAAAACATTGAATCTAGGTGATTATAGACAAGCGAAGCAGTGGTAAGTAACTGTTGAGTAAGTCTTATGTATGGTTTCATTAAGTGCTGGTTAAGGTATTGATGATCGTTGTTTTCATAATAGGTTGAGAGCGTACCGACTGTGGAAATCACGAAATCAAGTGTGTAACGACAACCTCTAGTAGCATAGATTGGCAAAAGTCGAAAAGCTAAAATACCAAAACGTTGACATTTCAAGGACTCGCGTATGTGCAAATGCTCGTGGGCCAATCTGAAATCATGAACAGGAGTTATCGGGCTGTAAGGGCTGCTGTGCACGTTTTCGTGCACTTTGGCAGTTCTGGGCCTCGATGGGCCTAAATGAGCCCAATGGGCCCACGGGCCCATATGGGTAAAAGTATGTGGTAATTGATTTCTGGTATATTAGATGCTAAACCTAAGATAATATGTATAAGATTAGACTGAGCGAGCCACATAAGCATGCGGGCTCTTTCGGGCCCATTAGGGGTTTTGGGGCCCGATTTCACTATATGACTGTATGGACTTTCTGCGTCGCTCAGAGCGATGTTAGACCTACGAGAAGCTTGTATTAACCATAAAACCTCCAAACATAGCTAAATGACGAAAATATCCCTAAAGGGTGAAAATTACCATTTTACCCCTAGTTGCCAAAAGACTGTTTTACCCAGAAATAGTTGATTCATTTACATGTATCTATATCTGATAAATTATATGCTTATGTCATGCAGTACTCTAGGTTGCATGGGGTTCGATTTTGGATATGGAGGAAGTTCTGCATAGTGGCAATGCCATGTAATCTGCTTAGAGGTTCCGCCTCGTATTTCTGTTCTAGTGGCTCTACCACGATTTCTTATTAGCAGCTCTGCTGCATCTGTGGTGTGTAGGGCTGGGTAGGTTGAGCTATTCCCCACATGGTGTGATGGGCTGGTACAGGTGGTGTTTGGGCTGGACTGGGATTGGGCTTTGCGTAAATACATACATCTGTATTCTATTTTGTATCTGTAATGGGCCCAAGGCCCACTCTATTTCTAAATAGGGCCAAGGCCCAGTTTAATCCGTATCTAAATAGGGCTTCAGCCCAGACTAAGCTGTTTGACTGATCTCTGATAGTGGTTGGTTAAATTACACACTGAGTTTTCACAAACTCACATTATTATTTCCATCCATGTAGGTAACCCCCAACCATAGTGGACTTGGAGCTGTGAGGGACTCGGGGTGGCCACGTGGATCATGCTTCTGGTTTTTAGATTGGTTAAAATTTATTTTTATTTCTATTCGATTTTTAATTTCAGATTTATGTTGTAATTAGGCCATTTGGGTATTTCGCTATATGTTTCTTTATTATTTATTTTAAAACGGTAGACTAGATTATGCAAGTTTTCAAACTTAACACAAACGTTTGTAAAGATGCCTTACGTAATGACTGGATAACTTAATAACGATAACACAAAAATGAGATTTTGATATAAACTTTACTTGGTAATTAAAACAATTTCTAAATCTGATAATGTTCAATAATTACAAGCTATTAGTCATGGTTTCCAATGAATAACATAATGTTTTGTTAAAAAGATGAGCATAAATGAATCAATCGTCCATGTAACACACCAGACCTGGCCATAACGTCTGGGCCGAGTTTGGTGTGTTACATTTAGTGGTATTAGAACCAGGTTGTAATAACTCGACTGTGGAACGGGGTCAAATGTTTTCTTAAAATTAAAATGAAAGCCCTAACTTGTTTTTGGAATTAGATTTTGAAAAACTTCCTTAAGAAAAGTGTTTTGAAATTGGTTTCCTTTCCAACAATATTTGCATTTTTCTAAAGTCTAGTGTTTTTGAGAAGTTTTCAACAAAGTTTATTTAAAACTTTTACTATCGACAAAACTTGGGTTTCTCTGAATTTGGTTTCTAAAAGAGTGGCACACCGAGTCTCCAGCACCAAGTCTGTAAGTATTTTCTACTTTACTATATTTAACAGTGATACTGTGATACTACTGTAGATAGTGCTAAGACCTTGCAGAAACTCCGTAGTTAGGGTGACACTAAGACTGTAGAAGACTGAGACAGTAGGAAAAACTGAAAACTTTAGAAGACTGAAACTGTAGCTAGACTACGATTCTACGAAAACAAAGCTCTAAAATACTATCTATTCATAAAACATCTGTAATAAATATTGAAATTTTGAACTAATTCATAAAATTTGTAAATCAGATAATATAATATGAGTACGAGGGCAGCACGTGGAAGAGGCCGTGGTCGAGGCTGAAAGAGTACTCAGGCTGGATCTTCATCCTCGAGACATATGCCAGCTGGAGAGGCACGAGCGCCACCAGCAATTGAGACGGGGTCTTATGATTGGGCTGTAGGGGATGATGCTTTATCCTAGGCGATGCTCTGTGTTCTGGAAAGGGTTGCTAGAGCGAGCACTGGAACAGTGAATCAGGGATCGATTTCTGAATGGCTTCGAGCTAATGGAGCGGAGATTTTTAGGGGTGTATCTGGTGTAGCCTTGAATGTGGCTGAGTATTGGTTGGAGGCCACGGAGTGGATAATAAACGACCTGGACTGCTCGGTGGAGTAGAAGCTGAATGGAGCAGTGTCTCTACTGCGTGACGAGGCTTACCAATGGTGGATCACTGTGAGAGATGGTACACCAGTTGAGTGAGTGACTTGGGAGTTATTTAAGATAGCCTTCAAAGGGAAGTACGTCGGGGCAAGCTATAGGACGTCCAAAGGAAGGAATTCCTGAATCTGACTCAGGGTAGCAAGACTGTAGCAAAATATGAAGCTGAATTTTTAAGGTTAAGCCGGTATGCTAGTGGAATAGTTGCTACAGAATATGAACGCAGTGTGCAATTCGAGGATGGCCTCAGCGATGAGCTAAGAGTACTGATTGCTCCAAAATGAGTGTGATTTTGCTACTCTGGTGGAGAAAGCCAAGATTGGTAGGAAGGTGAAGCACTCTGAGCGCCAGAACTGTGAAAAAGACAAAAACTGATTCTGAAGGGATTTAGGGCCTTTGGGTGCTGCGGGTAGGTCTATTAAATGAGCTAAAGTGGATGAGCCGGTTCGAGCAGTTCTGATGAATGTGGTTAGACCGCAAGCTTGTGCGGACTGTAGAAAGGTACATCTGGGCGAATGTTGGAGACATTCTAGAGCATGCTTCCAGTGTGGGTCCAAAGATCATCGAGTCAAAGATTGCCCCTAGAGGTACAGATGCAAGCTGCTGAACCGAGGGTTGCTCAGCCAGTGAGAGGTGGTCAACAACCACCAAGAGGCCATGGTCAAGCTAGGGGCGGTAATGGACGTGGACGTAGAGCACCGGGCAGAGGTGCTGGAAATGCTGAGGCACAACAACCAGCGTCAGTTTATGTTGCTCATCGCCGAGAGGAGGGTGACGCACCTGACGTCATAATCGGTATGTCTTTAATTTATAGCACGCCATACACTGCTTTGATTGACATTGGATCTACATATTTGTATGTTGCTTGTGATGTGTCTGGGACATTGGGTGTGCAATCTGAGAATACTGTAAGTGGGGTATCTGTGATAAGTCCACTAGGTCACTTGGTTAGGGTAGAAAAACTTTTTAGGGATATACCCTTAGAGACGCAAGGTAGAATCTTCAATGCGGTTTGGAGAGTTTGATCTTATCTTGGGTATGGATTGGCTTGGACAGCATTGGGCGACTTTGGATTGTGCTGCCAAGCAGATTGTGTCAAAGACCACGGAGGATGAGGAGGTAACTGTAATAGGGGAGCGAAGAGATTACTTGTCCAATGTTATCTCGACTTTAAGAACTGAAAACCTGATTCACAAGGGTTGCTAGATGTTTTTAGCATATGTGAGTAAGTTTAATTCTGAAGGCTTGCCCGTAGGAGAAGTTAGAACCGTCAAGGTGTTTCAAGATGTTTTTTCAGATGAGCTTCTTGGGTTACCTCCAAACCGTGAAGTCAAATTTGGAATCGACTTATTGCCTGGAACGACTTTGGTGTCTATCGCTCCTTATAGGATGGCACCGAAGGAGTTAGTGGAGTTGAAAGTGCAAATCCAAGAACTTTTGGATCGAGGTTTTATTAGAGCAAGGGTGTCTCTGTGGGGAGCATCGGTTTTGCTCGTAAGAAAAAAGGATGGGACGGTGCGCATGTGCATTGATTATCGTCAGTTGAACAAACTAACTATTAAGAACAAGTACCCTCTGCCAAGGATCGACGATCTGTTTGACCAACTAAGAGGAGCTTCGGTATTTTCCAAGATCGACCTTCGATTTGGATATCATCAACTAAGGGTTAAAGAGGTGGATATTCACAAGATAGCGTTCAGGACTCGATATGGTCATTACAAGTTTCTGGTGATGCCGTTTGGATTGACAAATGCACCAGCGACCTTCATCGATCTTATGAACTGGGTATCCAACCCTACTTCAATTAGTTTGTGGTCGTCTTTATAGACGATATTCTGCTGTATTCAAAAACTGAGGAGAATCATGATGAGCATCTCCAGATTGTTCTGCAACTGTTGAGGGAGAAGCAGCTGTATTCAAAATTCAGCAAGTGCGAATTTTGGTTGCAAGAAGTGACATTCTTGGGTCACATTGTTTCTGCTGAGGGGATTAGGGTGGATCCTCAAAAAATTGAGGCGGTTCTGGAGTGGAAGCCACCGAGATATGTGTCAAAAATTCAGAGTTTTCTAGGTTTGGCAGGGTATTACAAAAGATTTGTGGAAGGGTTTTCCATAATTGTGGCACCATTGACGAAGCTTTTGAGAAAAGGAGTACCGTTTATATGGACTTAAAAACAACAATACAGTTTTAAAAAGTTGAAGAAAGTTTGAACTGAGGCACCTGTGTTAATTCAGCTGGAGTCTGGAAGGGATTTTACTCTGTATGGTGATGCGTCACCGTAGGATTGGGCTGTGTGTTGATGCAAGTGGGTAAAGTGGTTGCTTATGTATCGCGACAACTTAAGCCTCATGAGGCGAATTACCCTACGTATGATCTGGAATTGGTAGCGGTGATTTTTGGGCTAAAGATCTAGAGGGACTACTTGTATCGAGAAAAGTGTACCATATATACGGACCATAAGAGCCTCAAGTATCTTTTGACTCAGAAGGAGTTGAACCTTAGGCAACAAAGATGGATAGAATTGCTTAAGGATTATGACTATTCTATTGAGTATCACCCTGGCAAAGCTAATGTGGTAGCTGATGCACTAGTCAAAGAGCTGTATCTGATCTGAGAGCAATGTTCACTCGTCTCAGTCTGTGTGATGATGGTAGCTTGTTAGCTGAATTACAAGTAAGACCGGCCTGGATAGAGTAAATTAAGGAGAAGCAATTATTGGATGAGTCATTGGTTCCTCAGTTTCGATAGGTTGAAGAGGGTGGAACTTCTGATTTTGGTTTGAATAATGAAGGGATTTTGTGTTTTCGTGGGAGAGTTTGTGTCCCAAAAGACTCTGGTTTGAGGCAGTCTATACTGTAGGAGGCTCATGGCGGTCTTTGTGCCATGCATCCTGGTGGGAATACGTTGTATTAAGATCTACGGGAATTGTATTGGTGGCTTGGACTTAAGCAAGAAGTAATGGAGTTTGTGGGTTAGTGTCTGACATGCCAGCAAGTGAAAACTGAGCATCAACTGCCTTTTGGACTTCTGCAACCGATTAAGATTCCACTTTGGAAGTGGGAAAGGGTAACCATGGACTTTGTGAGTGGGCTACCCTTGACGCCTACCAAGAAAGACTCAGTTTGGGTGATTGTAGATAGGCTAACCAAATCTACTCATTTTATACCCATCCGAACTGACTATTCACTTTAAAAGTTGGCAAAGCTGTATGTAACTGAGATAGTGCGACTTCATGGGGTGCCAGCTTCGATTATTTCTAATCGAGACCCTAGGTTTACATCTCGATTCTGGAAGAAGTTGCACGAGACGTTGGGTACATGGCTATACTTCAGCACTGCTTTTCACCCTCAGACGAATAGACAGTCGGAGAAGGTGATTCAAGTTCTAGAAGATATGTTGAGAGGGTGTATTATTGATTTCTGGGGTAGCTGGGAAGATTACTTACCATTAGCGGAGTTTGCATATAACAACAGTCACCAGGCGAGTATTCGAATGGCACCATATGAGGTGTTGTATGGTCGTAGGTGTCCTACAACTACCTATTGGACAGAATTGGGAGAACGTCAGGTTCTTGGGCCAGAATTGGTAGCGGATACAGAAAATAACGTCAAGCTCATCGGGGATCGGTTAAAGGAGGCATCTAATAAGCAAAAGTCATATGCCGACTTGAAGCGTAAGGAAATTGAGTACTCTGTGGGGGATTTGGTTTTCTTGAAGGTCTCGCATTGGAAGAAAATTTTAAGGTTCGAAAAGAAGGGCAAATTAAGTTCGCGGTTCATCAGGCCCTATCGAGTTTTTAAATGGGTGGGTCCGATAGCATATCAGCTGGAGCTGCCTTCAGAGTTGGACCAGATTTATGACGTGTTCCATGTTTCTATGTTGAGGCGATACCGGTCAGATCCTTCCCACATTGTACCAGTTGAGGAAATTGAAGTTAAATCTGATCTGACTTTTGAGGAAAAGCCTGTGCAAATTCTGGACCGTAATGTCAAGATGTTAAGAAAGAAATCAGTCCCATTGGTAAAAGTGCTCTGGCGTAATCACGGCAGCGAAGAAGCTACATGGGAGCCTGAGGAGGCAATGCGCCAATAGTACCCTCACCTTTTCTGACCAGGTAAATTTCGAGGCCGAAATTTCTTTAAGGGGGTAGAGTTGTAACACCCCAATTTTTAGGGTTTTGAATTTTTTCCTAAATTATTTTTGCATGGCTTGATGTGCTGAAGTAGTGATTTGAGTGTGTTTAGTGGACCTTTAGAAGGCCTGGGTTTAAGTCCAAAGCCTGGAAGAATTTTAATTTTGCCTTATGTGAGAATGGACTTTGGCAGAGTGGGCTTTTAAATTAATGATAGGGATTTGTGAAACAAGAAAGCCTGTGGTAGAGTGGCAGAGGGACGCCACTTATAGTGCAAGGGGGGAGGCTTTGTGGCTAGTAAGGGACCTCAGGTTTGAATTCCTTGATGGCAAAGTATTCTAATTTTGCTGCTGGGACAAGGTAAGTTGTGGACTCCAAGTTAAATTCTGAGGGAAGGTGTTTGAGTTGCTCAGGGGATTGGATTGGGGAGTGATAAGGGGAGATTTTCAAGGAGAAAATTTAGGGATGAGATGGGAAGGAGGTAATGGCCGATTGTGGGACTGTTGGGAGTGCACATTTGGCTAGGCAGTAAGGGCTAGTATTTTCGGCATTTGTGCTAAAGAATGTGCCGAATTCCTATTGGCATTCTTTCAGGATTTTGTGATTTTGGCCATTTTCTTTGTTTCTGTAAAGGTATAGTTCATTTGAGGGTTCTTTTATTCTTTCTTTTTCCTTCTCTCCTCTGTTCAAAAAGCCAAAACCTTGAGCTCATCATCTCCTCTTGTCGATTTCTTCTTTGGCTAAACCCTCCCCATCTTTACTCTAAAAAGTTGAAACCTTCAAGTCTTCTATCACTCTATCACCATCTCCTCCCTTTCATAACTTCTTCTTCTTCTTCTTCTCATGCTTCTCTAAAGATCATCCTAGCCCAGTAAACACACCCATAAACTTCTCTTGGCCGATTGCTTCAAAAGCCAAAACCCATATTTCCATCATCATTTGCATACTTTTACTACTTCTTCTCTTCAAATACTCTAGATCCTTCATTACATTTTGAATCACTTTTCTACATTCCTTTTAGGGCAAAACCATAACTTTCCTTTCTCAAACATATTTTCTTCGGTTGAATATCACCCTATTTCAATAACCGAATTCGTAAATTAATCATACTCACTTTTCGACTGCTAACTTCTTTAATCATGCCTATGGCCGAACACTTAGACTCCGTTTCTCCTTTACGTTTTCCTGAGCCTGCAAGAGTTCTGGATTTGGAATAATAGGTGACTACTTCTAGGATTATAAACTTAGTCAAGTGGATCCATGTGTAAGTACTCTTCATCTTAGATTTCGATTTTAATACTAAGGCTTCTTAAGGTATGGTTTGGGAGGTTAATACTCCTTAAATCCTTACATGTTGGATTGGACCTATCCATGGTCGTAGGTGCATAGATCTGACATCGTTCAATAAATCACGGAGGAAAACGTTGAATCTAGGTGATTATAGACAAGCAGAACAGTAGTAAGTAACCGTTGAGTAAGTCTTGTGTATGGTTTCATTAAGTGTTGGTTAAGGTATTGATTATCGTTGTTTTGGTAATAGGTTGAGAGCGTACCGACTGTGGAAATCGCGAATCAGGTGTGTAATGACACCATCTAGTAGCATAGATCGGCAAAAGTTGAAAAGCCCAAATGCTAAAACACTGGCATTTCGAGGACTTGCAAGCGTGTGAACGCTCGTGGGCCAATCCAAAATCATGAATCTGAGTTATCAAACAGTAAGGGCTGCTGTGCATGTTTTCGTGCACTTGGGCAGTTCTGGGCCTTGATGGGCCGAAATGGGCCCAATGGGCCTACGGGTCCATATGGGTAAAAGTATGCGGTAAGTGATTTTTGGTCTATTAGATGCTAAACCTGAGATAATATGTACAAGATTAGACTGAGCGAGCCACATAAGTCTGTGGGCTCATTGGAGCCCATTAGAGGTTTTGGGGCTCGATTTCACTATATGACTGTATGGACTTTCTGAGTCGCTCGGAGTGGCATTAGACCTACGAGAAAGTCATATTAAGCATGAAACCTCGAGACGTAGCTAAATAACCAAAATACCCCTAAAGGGTAAAAATTACCATTTTACCCCTAGTTACCAGAAGACTATTTTACCCCTAGATAGTTAACTAATTTGCATGTATCTGTATCTGATAATCTATATGCTTATGTCATGTAGTACTTTAGGTTGCATGGGGTTGGGTTTTTGATATGGAGGAAGTTCTGTATAGTGGCACTGGCACGTAATCTATTTAGAGGTTTCGCCTCGTATTTCTGTTCTGGTGGCTCTGCCACGATTTCTGTATTAGTAGCTCTGCTGTGTCTGTAGTGTGTAGGGCTGGGTGGGTTGAGCTATTCCCCACATGGTGTGATGGGCTGGTACAGGTGGTGTGTTGGGCTGGACTGGGATTGGGCTTTGGATAAATACATACATCTATATTCTGTTCTATATCTATAATTGGCCCAAGGCCCACTCTGTTTCTGAATAGGGCCAAGGCCCAGTTTGATCTGTATCTGAATAGGGCTTCGGCCTAGACTGAGCTACTTGACTGATCTCTAATACCGGTTGGGTTAAATTACACACTGGGTTTTCACAAACTCACCCTATTATTTCCATCCATGCAGGTAACCCCCAACCATAGTGGACTTGGAGCTGCGAGGGACTCGGGGTGGCCACGTGGATCATGCTTCTGGTTTTTAGTTTGGTTAAAATTTATTTTTATTTCTATTTCATTTTTAATTTTGGATTTATATTGTAATAAGGCCACTTGGGTATTTGGCTTTGGTGACGGTAGACTAGATTATGCGGGTTTCAAACTTAATCACAAACGTTTTTAAACATGCCTTACGTAATGACTGGATAACTTAATAGCGATAACATAATAATGAGATTTTGACATAAACATTACTTGGTAATTAAAACGGTTTCTAAATCTAATAATGTTCAATAATTACAAGTTATTAGTCATGGTTTTCCAATGAATAACATAACGTTTTGTTAAAAAGATTATCGTAAATGAATCAATCATCCATGTGGCACACCAGATCTGGCCATAACATCTGGGCCAGGTTTGAGGTGTTACATTGCCCATTTTGGCCCATCAAGGCCCAAAAGCATCCTAAGCCACGTGCGTGACATGGCCAGTCCAACCTTTCCACCTGATAGTGAGATTCAACTATATAGGCCCACGGGCCCATTGGGCCCAACATGGTCGAAATGACCCAAGCCCACGAGATCACTCGTGGTGGCCTCATTCATTGCACGCCCTCATTTCTTGGGCTCGATACACCACATGTGTGATCGCATGCCCATGTGGCATCATACACCATATATCTGGCTTTTCGGCATTTTGCCGTTCTACAGTCTATACAGTGTGAACACAACACACACTCTCAGCTTTTAAATGATATCAAATACCACATACGAATACACACATTTGTTTGCGAAGAATGCGAATAATCCTTGAGCACCAGCACCCACATTGATTCCCAACACAAAATTAACCACACGTTAATAGGGATACAACCAACCTTAAAACATACTACCTTCTTAATACTTAGCCCAAAACAATCACCACCCTTTCCTAGTTTGAGTGAGTGACTCCACTCCTCCAAGATCGCTTAATTAATGGATTGATCACAAGCTTTACCGAATAATTGCATTAACAATAATCTTTGAAAAATAGTATCGATCTAAGATGTTATCTACATCCCAGAAAGTTAAGTAATATTTACCTTAATCGAATAACGGAAGTAAGAACTTCAACGGCTTGGGTAACCCTTGCACAAGGAAGAGAGGCATTCAACTTTTAAAGAAAAGTACAAGAGAACAAGTTAAAATGGAAAAATGGAAAATACGACACCTACTGATCTAGCAAGAACCTTCGTAAAATTGAAATGAAGAGGAACAGATGAACCAAGAGATATTCGGCCAGCACCATTCAGTAGGAAAAATCGAAAGGAATTAAGAAGAGAAGGAACAATTAGTCATGAGTAGTCACCGAATGAAAGGAAATGCTGAAGTAAAAGAACTATATTCGGCCAAGATGAGATGAAAGGAAACGTTGAAGTGAAAGAACTCTATTCGGCCAAGATGAAGGAGAATGAAAAAGAGAGACGGTGAACAAGAATAAAGAAAATAAAATGAGAAGGTTCGGCTATGAGCACAAACCGAATGAAGAAATGATAAGCGAGAATGGTAGTCGACAGAAGTTGAGAGGAAAAGGAGCACAATTCGGCCTAAGAGAAAACCTTTGAATAGGTAAAGTATGGAAAAAATGTTTGAGAGAAAGAAGAAATAATGTACACAAAAGAGGGTCGGGGGAAAGGAACCTAAATGCAAAACACATAAAAGAAAAGATTAATCCCAAACTGTCTCTTGATAATTTTGGCTTCAGCACTCAAAAGTGACAAAAAATCGAACACTCACCTCTCGCAAAGCAGTTTTTGGCACACACACCTCCCCACTCTCAAATTCCTAATTTTCCTCCTAAAATTCATCCACAAATCTCTCCCCTTACCCCTCCTTGATTTACTCCTTGATATCCTCCACAACAAACTCCAATACCAGTTCAAACTTTCACTTACAATGTTTGAATCCACCTCTAACACTTGCCGCCCATGTAACAAAATAACTATTCCCTTGCCTGCCATGGGATTCGAACCCCATCCCACATAATTACCCAACATGCCACTTGCCACCAAGCCACCAGGCTTTTTTTTGTGTCACAATTCCACCACAATTACTTATAAAGTCTATAGGCCAAAGTCCAGGTTCCTTTAAAAGAAAAACTAAAATAAATTGTAAGAGCCAATACTTGAACCCAAGCTCCCTTGCAACCTTAATGAGGCCACAACCACTAGACCATATGCTTCCTTGTATCATTTTTTTTAACACAATAATTTAAAAAGCCTGTTTCCAAGCATCCAGGGTTTTATTCACTTAAAACCAAAATTTTTGCCAAAGCCCAAGTTTGAACCTAGGACTTCTCCAGCACTACTCAGGACCCTTAACCACTTGAGCAGACATTTAATTGTATTATTCACTTGCACAACTAAACTCCAATTCCTTCGATACGCAAAGCGTATTTCTTCTAGGCGCAAAATTCAAGGTGTTACAATTATCACCATATTATGAATGTTACAAGTGAATAGATCCATAAATAAATTTAGGATCTATTCTACTTGAGTCCAGTCTAATGTACTATCAGTCCAGTTAGTTGCATCTATGTCTCTATCTTTTAAGAGTCATTCGATCTGATGCCCAAGACAAAGCATCTCACCAATTGAACTTGATAGATGACATATTAGTCTTTCAATCAGTTTGCTCATTTTTTATTAGACTAAGGACATGTTTAGGTTTGTCTACTAATATAAGTTTTCTTTCTGTATTACGATTCGACCATGTAATAGAACTAAATATTAGCTAAACAATGGGCAACCAGTGAGCAACATTTGCTTCCATTTTGTTTTGCATGCAAAACCATGTAAGGACAATATACAAAGTATTAATGTAATTCATGAATAGTTTTATTAACCAATTTGTTTAAAAAATTACTAGTGTACATAGATGAAAATATTATATTTAAGCCACCAGGTCCAACAATGTCCCACTTGTCTTAGTGAATTAGATGAGTCATGTTTTGCTTTCTTGTGCCCCTCCATATGTTTCCCAAAGAGTTCTCTAGCTAGTAAAGTATTGGCAAAAGAAATCCCTAGGGTTTGTCCTCACATGTGACCTTTGACTACATCCACTATTCCATCAAACATTACCGTCGTCATTATGATACTTTGCATCAATATGTCTTGTCCTTATCTAGTTTCTTTGAGCTTTAGCTATATCTGTACTATTATAGTGTCATAGCTTTTCCATACCTCATATTCGGTCATCTTTAGTGAAGTTAGCAGTGCAACCTTGTTTGATACTTATACACACTATGAACCCATTGTCTAGGACAAAACATAGCCCGAAGTTAATTTCCTCAAATCTCAATAATTTTGGAAGTTAGAATCAATATATGTGATATAAGATCTCGTCTAGAATGCACAAGTATATAATCCATCATTCACTTTAAATACCTAAGTATATGCTTAACTTCTTGCTAGTGTCTTGGTCATGGATTCGCCTGATATCGACTTAATAAACCCACTACAAAATACATATCTAGGCATGTTCAAAACATAGAGTGCATGAGAATTCCTATTGTCGAAGCATAAGAAACATTTCTCATGTTGTCTCTTTCTTTTGCTATCTTAGGATAGTCCACTAAAGAGAAATGAAATCTCAATACAGAGGGTTCATTTCCCTTCTTCGAATTGGTCATTGTATAATGCTTCAATATCTTGTCTATTTATGAAGCATGAGATAGTGCTGTCACTTTATTCTTTAGATCCTTTAGGATTCAAATGCTTAGAACAAAATTAACTTCTCCTAAGTCATTCATGCTAAATTGTTAGGCTAACCATATTTTAACTGATGAAAATATCCTTACATCATTTCCAATGAGTAGAATGTCATTTACATATAGAATGAGAAAGACCACATTTCTATCTCCTAAACATTTGTGAACACAAGGTTCATCCACGTTTTGATCAAATCCAAAATTCTTGATCACTTGATCAAGTTTTTCATTTTATGAGTGAGATGCTTGTTTAAGTCATATATGGATCTAAGCAGTTTGCAAACTTTATGCTCATTTCCTTTAGCTATATATCTGGTGGATTGCATCATATAGATGCTCTCCTCAAAATAGCCGTTCAAAAATGTGTTATCTTGACATCCATTTGTTAGATCTCGTAATTGAGAGTTGTCGCAATAGTAAAGAATATGCGGATTGACTTGAGCATGTCAAATGGAGAAAAAGTTTCTTCGTAATTGATACCTTCTTTCAGAGTATAACCTTTCGCTGTAAGTCTGGCCTTATAAGTTTCCACTTTCTAATCCACATTTCTTTTCTTTTTGTAGATTGACTTACACCCTACGAGTTTTATCCCAATCGATAAGTCTACAAGTTCCCACTTTGAGTTGGAATCTATAAAACTCTTCTTATTTTTCATAGCTATTTCCCAGAGCTTGGAATCAACACTATCCATTTCTTCATCATATGTGAGTGGGTCATCATCTTCCTGTTTGATAGACTGACCTATCGTCAAATGTACTAGTAATTTTAGTATATTTTCACACTTAAGGAGCATGTTTTTAATACATTTTTTAGTGTTAGAGACCTATTAGGTCAACACGAACCTTAGGTAGTTTAATATATGAATTAAAATGTACAAGAGGTTTAATTTCAAGCCTAATGGATGTAAGAACTTGAGATGAGTGTGGGAAAAACTTCTCGAGCCACTAAAGTACAATAGAGACGCAAGAATCATATTTTTATTGTTATGTCACGCCATACAATGTCTATGGCACAATATAGGCTTAACGTGGAGCCCAGGTCCTTCAGGGTTAATTTAGTTCATACAATCAACCTTGTATACAGACTTAGGAAATATTGAAGATATAATTCAGGCTACTAACACTTTTATAAATAAGACCTTAAGGGTTTGATGTAACTATGTCATCCTAGACACATCAAAAAACGCTCGTAGATGAGGAGTAGGATTTAGATTTAGTTTTTTGTTATTTTCTTAAACACTTTGTTCTTTTCTCTTGGAATGGATTTTGATCCAAGATTTATTTTATCCAATAAAATTTATTTAGTTTATTTTCGTTTGCAAGCGACAATATTGTTTTCCCAATTGAGAGATTCAGTATTTTGCTCTTAATCGATACAAATAAGGATTATTCTATATCTTTTTTTATCTTTTAGTTTATTCATGTCATTTATATGTTTATATCAATTGAGTTTGAGATTATGAATACCATGAGTAGCTAATTCCCTTAGGGGAGATTAACAAGTGGATGGGAGAGTGATTAATGGAGGATTAAGGGCTTCCGATAAAATTAGTTGGTTTAAATTACACGTTCTTAAACCCTAGGCTTGACAATCCTAAGAAGTAATAAAAGGTTAAACAAGGCTAAGAGATAGGTTTGTTGAATAAATCGTAATTTATCCTGGTTGAGAAAGTGAGGTTGAGAGATTAACGAGTATTGTAATAGCTCGTTGTCCAGTGGGTCAGGAACAGTGGTTTTGGGACAAAAAATCTAACAAGTGAGTTTGTAAATATTATTATTTAATAATTATGAGTCAAATGTAGTATTATATTGAATTTTGATTTAATACTTTTTGTTATTTGAATGAATAGTTAAGTTCAAGTGGTTTGTCTCTAAAGTTAAGTGGTTTTGGAAATGAGGTATGATGACCTCATTTTTGTAAACCAATCTCGTAAATATTTAATATAAATATTTACAGAATGCTTATATAGGTATATGGATTTTTGGTCTAGAAAATTTGACGCTTGGATAGTTAATTAAGGAAAAAAGACTAAATCATAAAAGTTGCAAAAGTTACTTTTTATTAGTTTATATTTGTTAAATGGTTGTAAAAACTTGAACTGAGGGTCTTAAATGGTAATTAGACCATAGGTAAAATAAGTGGACGGTCATGACTTTGTAAATAAGAAATTTTAATGGTTAATAAAGGGCAAAATGGTCATTTAATTAATAAAAGCATAAATTAAAACAAAATCAAAGCCATCATCTCCATCATTTGGAATTTTTCAACCAAAACACCATGGTAAGAAGAACTAAGGATTCGACCAAAGATAAACCTCATTGCATGGTATGTATTTTGACCTGTTTTTAGTGATTTTTATATTTTTAAGACCGTTGTAACTTAATCTAGCTAACCTAGGGACTAATTCATAAAACTTATGCCATTAATGAATTTGTGATATTTTTGAAGATTGATGATATATTATTAAGCTTGATGGTTAAATAGGACTATTTTATAAAGTGATTTTGGTTAATTTTAATGTTTAAGGACGAAATGCTAAAATAGTATAGTTACATGAAATATTTGTAAAAATATGATAAATATGGGTTGTGAGGGGTTTATATAAAATTAGGCTAGCCTTGTTTGGGTTTAATTATGATACATTTGAAAGTTTTGGGTTTAGGGACTAAATTGAATAAAAGGAAAAAAGTTTAGGGTAAAAGTTTAAAATGTTGATAAAAGGTTATGTATGAGAATTTAAGTGTTTTAAAGTATCTGAATTGGTTAATTGAATGAAAATATTATATTTAGATCAAGAAACAAATCAACTATACAATAACCACGGAAAAGGAAAATTAGCGGAGTAGACATCAATATCTCGTTCGTAACGTTTTTGATTACGTAAGTTCGTATGTTGATTAAACTAGTGAATTATTGTTTTTGATGATGTACTAAATATTATATATGTTATGAACAAAATTAAGATATATATGACAACTAGTGAATTAGAATAAATTGCAGTGTTAGATAGTTGATGATTATGTCTGAAAATTAAAACTATATGGATGAGTTCTTGTAATGGTATAATGTGAATAAAGTTAAACGAGTTGGATATGGAATGTGGCCTGTATGAATCTTTTGAATTCTTAAGATACAAATGACATGTCATTAGCGTTATTACCATGTCGGCTACTAATCTTGGATGTCCTACAAATGGCTGAGAGTCTTGCATTTGTTGCATATTCTCCACAACTCATGTGAGCATGCCCATTTCATAGCTCATGTGAGCAGGCCTATTCCACAGCTCGTGTGAGTAATTATAGTTACAGTTGCAGTCACAGCTTGTGTAAGCATTGTTCCCGCATACTCGACATTTCATTTGGTTTATCGAGTGTTAAATGTATAAAATGAAATAAATATATGAAATAGTTAAATGAAAAGAGACATTGAATGGAGAAATTGATATGAATTATTGAAATGAAATGTGATATTCAAAATGATTATGTGTTAAATGCATAAAATGAAATGGTTATATGTAATGGTTATATCAAATGGTTGTACGAAATGGTTACAAGAGATGGTTATATCAATTGGTATGGGAATAAATGTATGAATTCAGACACTAGGTATGGGTATTTGAATAAATGTGAATTTTGATGTGAACAGGTGATGGTTGAATTGAGTTTTAAATGTGTTTACTTATAATGTTTATAACAAGGTAAAGTTATATTTTTCGTATATGCAAACTCACTAACCTTGTGAGCCTTGTGATATGTATAGGCTAATAATGAACTCATGATCATTTTTATGGATTTAATTGTGAAATGTGCAAGTTATGACCATTTCGGTAAGTTAAATTTTATGTTCAATACGAACTTACTAAGCTTTATGCAAGTTTACCTCTTTTTTTTTTTTGTTTTTCTTCATTGTAGATTGTCGGATACAAGCTATAGATTGGATAGCTTTTGGAGACCACACTATCCAAAAGCTCATTCGATAACTAATTGTTCATTTTGGTCTGGTTATAAGTGGGATGTAACTAGGTTGTTGTTTATTTGTGTTATAAGCATTATAGATATGTTTTGTGTCATTTGAAGTATGAGATGTGTATATTGATGTAAATCTTAATTAGTATTTTGGTTGATTGTAGTGTGTGATGACAATGGCATGTTTTTGGTTTTAAATGCATTTTGAATGGTTGATTTGGTATAAAGGCTTAGGTAACTTGGTAAACCTTGGTTAATCATTTTGGTCATGATAAATGAAGTATATTTTATAGTTGAATAAGTATGAAATGCTAAGTGGTTGTATTTGAATGAATTATGTTTTAATGTTTAAGTTGTGGTGCCAGTGAGAGCATATTGGTTAAGCACTTAGGTTGAATGTTATTTGGTATATTTTAGCATGTTTTGATGTATTTTAGGTAGGTTTAAGGGATGGAATTTGTATGACATGTGGCCTAAGTGTTTTGCATTGCAATTGTTTGATTTTGAAGGCACTTGTAGGTACACATGACCTGTGACACAGTTTGCTACATAGCCATGTGTCGCACATGGTCATCTCACATGACCATGTGTCTTATTAATTTTTAGGTGCAAGTTTATCCACACAGCATCAAGCTGTTGCAAGGCCTGGTGACACAGTCATGTGATCATGAATTACACGTTTTGGGCTCTTTCACTGCGCCTTGTTTCCCCTGTTTATAATTTTTTCAACAATTTTCTATTTTGTTTCATATTAGTCGTTGTTTGTTTCCAAATTGATTTTTAGGTTCCGTGGACCAGATTTAAGTTTCGTTTTCACATATATGCTATGAATAATGATTGTTTATTGAATTGTGATATTTGAATTGTTTCGAGATATCATTGGACTTGTTTATTGTTGTAATATCTCGTAGCCCTTATCTAATGACGGAGACAGGTTAGGGATGTTATAGGTGCCAATTAATTAATTACTCTGTTAGCGGCCGAGAGTTAATAATTGGTTATTTAATGACTAATTCACCCTAATACCTATATCCGAAGTTAATTACATCCCCTGGAACAAGTTAATCTTCAGGACTGGTTTAAGTGATTTAGTTATTTGTTTATTTTGTTGTTTATTTATTTTAGTTATTTAGTTTATGATATTTATATCTTTTATGATTTATCATAATATATAATTTATTATTACTATTTAGACTTATTATTGTAAAGAGGATTTCAATAGATTTAATTTATCCTCCTTTGGATACGATCCTCAAAATACTTCTCTATGTTTCATTGTAACACAATATTATATTGCAATTTGATCCGTATACTTGTAGACATCGCTACTTTAATATATATATTTTTTGGTGAAGTATTTTTCAGTCAAATGTTTACAGGTTTGGTGGCGGTCAAGTTGTTGGCGTTATTGCCGGAGAGGTTTCGACATTAAATCTGAAAATATTTTTATAGTTAATAAGATAAATAGGAATGTTAAGGACTATAAATATGATATTTTATTTCTTTTATTTATAATTTTTGTTTATTTATTGTTATTTTTTTAATTTCTTTTTTTTTTTTTTTACTTTTAGGTTGTTTATGAGCCGACGTAGAAGCACCCCAATTGAGCCATGCCCAGATCCTAAGATGATTATTAGATGCCATCTTCAGCTGATGAACACCGGTCCACCATGGAACTTAATTGACCTTGGGAGAATCCATTGTTCGACAATCCACAAGAATGACAATAGAACATTTATATAGAAGTCTCGATGGATCAAAGGATGTTGCCTGAATACGCTCTACTTATACTAGATGTGGTGAGAGGCAGTATTGAAAGGTCAATGATTAACGCCAATAATTTCAAAATTAATACGGCCACAATGTAGATGATCCAAAACATCTGGCAGTTCTAGAGGATCATGTTGGAAGATTCAAACAAATACTTAAAGCGATTTTTTACAATTATGTGACACTTCCAAGTACAATCGAGTAACCGATGATGTTGTACCTCTTCGGTTATTTCCCTTTTCATTATGTGATAAGGCAACTGATTGGTTAGATTCCTTATAACCAGGTTGCATAACCATGTGGGATGATTTAGTAGAAAAGCTTCTTCACAAAATTTTCCCGATTAGTAGAACCATTTAGCTTAGACGAGAAATCCACAATTTCAAGCAATATGAAGGTAAATCCTTGTACAAAGCATGGGAACATTTCAAGTTAATTCTAAGGAAGTGCTCATACTATAGACTACAAGCATGGCTTCAAATCCAAATTTTCTATAACGGTGTTGACAGTAACATCAAATCTAGCCTAAATGGAGCAACATGAGGATGGATCATGTTCCACATATATGAACGAGCCTATAAAATCATAGATGACATGCTATGAATTTGTACATATGGCCAAACGAAAGATTCACATAAAAATCAAATTCTCCAACGGTAAAAGTGGTAAATGAAGGTGATTGATATCAACAAATTTTAGAGAAGCTTAACTATTTGGAGTCAACTGTCAAACCAATAAAAGTGGAGCCTTGTTCTGAAACCAATTTGAGGAGGTGAGCTATATAAGTAATAGGGGTGCAAATCCTTATTCAAACACCTATAATCTCAATTGGAAAGATTATCTAAACCTCAAGTGGAGAAGTAACCAAGGAGGTGGAAATCAACTACAAAATCGTAAAAACCCTTCGTACCATCCTCCGCACTTACAACAATGACCCATGGGAAATGAGCATGCTACATGTGGTCAAAGATTTGACAAAATAGAAAGGAGATGCAAAAAATAAAGGTGAACATTTGAAAAGTCCAACCCACATGTGGACCACTTGAATCTCGAATGGACAGCCTCTAAGACCAGATAAGCTAGCTCATGACGATGTTTCAAAAGTAGAAGGGCTAGTGTATCCCCAGAAACATGAAGAATAATCCTCGGAGAGATGTGAACAAGCATGTAAATGAGATCAATTTGCAATCAAGAAAAACACTTGAAAATTCGAAGGAATCCATACATGAAGAGGGGAAGGCCCAAGGCTTTCGATGAACCCATAGAGAAAGCCAAGCACAACGAGCCAATTGAAGAGATAGTCAAACTAGTGTTTGATCCGTTAACCACAAAGCCAAGCACAATGAAAGTATCATTTTTTTACAAGATTAGAGGACATGCAAAAGAAGAACGAGGTAGATTTCATAATTTTTTCTCAATTTATTTAAATCCTTCAATGTCAATCTATCTCTCTTGGAGCAAATTAATAAAATAATCAAATATGCCAAGTACCTAAAAAAAATTATGGCAGGACACAAAAAAATGAAAAAGGGTAAAGAAATTGACATTGATGCCTCGTGCAATGCTTTAATTGCGAAAAAGATACCCCTAAAATTGAAAGATTCGATTAGTTTCACAAATCCAATAGAAATAGGGAATCAACATTTCAGGAAAGGCCTTTGCGATTTAGGGGCTAATATAAATTTAATGCCCCTATCGATCTACTAGAAATTCAGACTTGGGGATCTTAAAAATACATCTATAACACTACAATTAGCAGATAGATCTTTGGTACACCCAAAAGGTGTACTTAAGGATGTATTAGTGAAAGTACGAGGATTCATAATCCATGTTATTTGGTATATTTTGGAATGTTTTGATGTGTTTTAGACAGGTTTAAAGAATGGAAATGGTATTGGTTGGGACTTAAGAAATCATAGATGAAATGGCTTGGCTTTAAAGGCACTTTAGGTGCACACGATCTGTGGCACGGTCTACCACATGGTCGTGTGCCACATAATGTTACATGACACGACGATGTTGCCTGTTTGTTTTGGTGCAGGTTTGTCCAACAGCAGACAGTTACATGGCTTGACGATACGGCCATGTGACCTTGATTTACATAGCATCAGGTTGTTATACTATTTGGCCACTCGATAATGTATTTAAGCCACACGGTCTAAGCTCTACCACAAGGCCTGGTCACCCTTGTTTTTACTTTTTACCTGAATTTTTTTGTAAAAGTTTTAGTTTAGTCTACATTTGTTCTTGAGTTGTTTTAAATGATTCATATGCTCAATTTAGGCTTGTTTATGTTCTATTATCATAGAATAATTATAATTATATTATGTTATGAATTATTTTATTGTTTATGATAGGATAGTGATTAATGTTGATAATTTACAATTTTAGTACCTTATAGCTCAGGTCAGGTGATCGGACTGGGTATAGGGTGTTACAGGTTGCTTAAGTTCACTTGAATCAAGTTGAGAGGACTTACAACAACTTGAGTGTGAAGGACCAGATTGGATCATAGTATGGGTAAGGCCTATACCAAATTCTTTTTGGTGTCCTCTTGGTACTTTTTCAGAGCCTCTTTATTGCATTAGCGTAGATGCTCCAACTCTGATAAATGTTGTTGGTATTGAGATTTGAGTTTTTCCTCCCTAGAGAACACTTTGGTCTTTAGTTGACTATATTCCTCCTCTATCTGCATGATCCAAATTTCTAAGTCTTCATATTTGGCTTTCAAAGATGAGGCGAAAGAGTTGAGTTCTTTAATATGACTGATAGCTTACTCATAAGTCTTGTATAGATAAGCTAAAGATTGTTGGCCAGAATGCATAATTTCTTCTAAGCCCGCCAATTTGAAATTATTTTGATCAAGCCTCATAAAGAGCCCAACTCATAAGCTCGTATTCAACTACTAAATCTTAACAAGACTCAGCTAGCATTAAAAGTGAAGGACGACAAGGGTTTGAGAAAGAGAATAGAGGAAAACCTATTTCACTTGTTGAGGTAATATTTTATTTTGCTACTGATGGATGGCATCAACAGAAAAGGGATATTACCCTAGCCTTATTAGATCACGCCGTAATTAGAGTCTGCCTGCTTCACCAAAGGGAGTATTAAGGAGTAAGAAACCAAAAGGGCCTCTGCCTGGCTTAGAAGTGTTGTCTCTAGTACAAAAGTAGCTGCAGGTGGATTCACGACATAGGCTAATGAGTCTACAGACTTGGTGAACTCTACTGGTGCAACAGGAGTACAAGTAGGGGCAAGAGTAGGAGGAGTGATGACTTTCAAGGGAGCAAGCTCTCTCCTAAATTTTCAATAAGCTAGTTGTGAATGTTTACTAACCTCTGTCTCTTGAGTGCTTCTCTCTACCCTTGGCCTTTTCTAAGACATATCAATCATTGTTCTTGGTGGGGCCATAGTAACTCCTTCATTTTCATGTATTGAATCTAACAAGACTAAGGCGTTCATGTTATTTTCTGGAGTGGGCGAAGATGTACGAGAAGTAGGAGAAGGAAAAGAAGACCCTGTAGTAGCAACAGTAGAGTTAGCCTAGTTGAGAGAAAGAGAAGAAAACGTACCATAACTAATGATATTCCAATAGTGTAGACGTAGTCCACATATTTTATAAAAATAGAAGGGAGGTTCCCTCATCCTCTCAACTAGAATTCATGCCAAATCATTATAAGGTTTTGAGGCCAGGCCATTTCAATAGAAGGAACATTTTGGGAATCCACCCATAGTAAAAGATTATTTGCTTGATGACCATTTAGACTTAGCTCTTGTAGTTAATATTAAAAAATATTTTGGATAGCAACGATTTTGAACACCCCTTACCCGAGACCATCGCCAGAATCGAGCACGAGGCGTTACTAAACTTATCTTATCAAAACCACTATAACCTTTAAACTTAATATGCATAAGTCTTGAATTTTCATACTTGAACCTTTCGAACTTGAGCTTATGTTACCTTTCCTTGAATATACTCTTTAAATTTCCCGTTGAACCACTTGGAATACTAAGGATACACGAGTACCTTTCCTTTTTAAACTTACCATTACCATGTATTGACATGGTCTTACGTTGTATCCTTGCCTTATGAACACACCATTGCCATGCCTTGGCATGGTCTTACATGGGATCTTTGCCTTATAGTAGCTTAATAGTGCCATGTCTTGACATGGTCTTACATGATTTCCTTGCCTTGTAAAACTTACCAATGCCATGCCTTGTCATGGTCTTACTTGGTATCCTTAAACCCTAATGTCATGACATTTGTATCCTACACATTCCTAAAGTTCAACCAGGACTTTTAAGTACTATTTCTCTGTTAATTCTTGCTTGAATCATCAAGGAGTAAATTTACAAAATAAACATATAGATGCTGAAAAATAACATCATTAATTATAAATAATAAAACATTGCATTTATTTACCACAAACTTACCGCGATACAAAATACGATCAAATATTTTGATTTAGTCGTCAACCTTTTTCTTTCCTCGGTCTAACCCTAAATTTCGTTCTTCTTGATTATGGAGCTTGGAAGTTGAAGAAACCCTAGCTATGGAGAACCCTTGAAGTTTTGGCCAACTTGAAGAAGATGGACAACATTTTGCCCTCTTTTTCCCTTTTTAATCTTTTAATTACCAAATGACTAAAATTCCCTTCATTAAAACTTTATTTATTTTTATCTATGTATGTCCATTTTTTTCAATGAAAACCTAATGGTCTAATTACCATTTAAGGACGTCTACTTCAATTATGCTCTTCAATTTAATCCTTTCCTATCTAGAACTCATATTTATCAACTTTTTCAAACAAGCCCTAATAGGCAAATTAAACATGCAATTCATAGAATTTTCTGTCGATGCTCTAAAACATGCATCTAATCACTCGGTAAATTCTAAAAATTAATCAGAATAAATTTTTCTATCTCGGATTCGTGGTTTTGCAACTATTTCATTTAGGCCCTATTTCGGGATGTTACAGATTTTCCCAATTCTAGGATGTGCACCACCCTTAATCTCTTAATTTGTATGAAAGCAATTTCTAAATCAACAGGTTGGCTTGGTAGGTAAAGATCCTTTTGGGGTATGGACAATAAGGTGGGAAAGCCTGTAACATCCCAATATAGGGCCTAGTGGAATGGTGGTTTCAATACGACAAATCTGAAGTAGAAATATTTGTTTTATGATTTTTTTGAGGTCTATGACATGTTTGTATGATTGTGTGAAAGTTTTATGAAGAAATTTTGTGAAAAAGAGTCCAATTTGACTTTTAGGATTAAATTGCATGAGATTCTAGAAGCTTTAAGTATGAAATAGCTTTGGATTATTAATTAGAGGTCCTTAAATAGTAATTTCCCCAATTTCTATTTTTATGGACAAAAATAGACATGGAAGGGACAAAACATCAAAGTTTTAATTGAAGGGCATTTTTGTCATTTGGTTAATTAAAGATTAGAAAGGAAAAATCAAGCAAAATTTTGTTCATCTTCTTCTTGCTAGGGTTGAAACTCTTATGCTCTCATAGCTAGGGTTTTTGACATTTTCAAGCTTAATAGTAAGTGCATCCTAGCCCCGTTTTTAATGTTCTTTACATTTTTGAAGTCGTTATTAACTGATCTAGCTATTTCTACCATTATTTTGAGCTAGGGTTCATGTTCAAAAAATTCACCCATGTGTGACGTGCATGTATTTTGATGTTTAATGGAAGAATATGAATGTTTGATGTGAGATGAACATCTTTTACTAAGTGATTTTTCATGAAAACACCTAAAAAGGACTAAATTGTAAAAGTTACAAAATAGGTAGTAAAAATGTGTTTTAAAAGAAAATGTGGGCTGTTATAAGCATGAAAATGGTTTGGCTAGGTGTATGTTAAATAAATTGAATACATTTCATTTTACGAGCCTAAGGACTAATTTGTAAATATGTAAAAGTTTAGAGTAAAATTGTTATTTTGCCAAAGTATGATCTATGGACTGATTTGAACAATGTGATGGTTAAATAAGTGAAATTTGCTATTATAGATCATGAGGAATGGAGTCCGAACCTAAACCAAGGGAAGAACAAAGTTGCGGACTAAATTGTATAACTAGTCATATTTTGTTACCGAGGTAAGTTTGTGGGTAAATAATGTAACATTACTTCATTATGTATTCAATGCTTTATTATTGCATATATGTGCAATTATTCTATGAATTTTGATTTACAATGACTAAATAATGATGTGACGAGGTTTTGATGTCTCAAAATCCCGGTTGAACTTAGGAATAGATACGATTCAAATGTCATGACATTAGGGTTATGAAATCCTGTGTAAGACCATATTTGGGATATGGCTTTGTTATGAGATTTCGTATAAGACCATGTCTGGGCCATGGCGTCGATATGAGATCCCGTATAAGACCATATTTAGGATATGGCATCGGCATCAATTTGCGATTCCACGTAAGACCATATATGGGATATGGCATTGGCATCCTACCATGTGTATCAATTTTCTGAGTATCCTTTAGTATTCCAAGTGGTTCAACGGGTAATTCAAGAGTATGTCAAAGAAATGACAAGGTATGAACATGTTGAAAGGGTACAGGTTTGTACACAAAGCTCATAATTCTTGAGTTATGTGTCGATAAGGTCTCAGTAAGAAGTGAATGAAGGAATCATGAACATGAGTTTTATGGTACATTATATAAATGACATGACATAAGATGTATCTATTATACTTGATGACATTATGATTAGTTATATTTATGTCATGTGTATGACATTGCGTGACTAATGTTGTTAATTATTTACATGCAAACTTACTAAGCTTTATGCTTACCCCCTTTTCTTTTCAATTTTTCTTATAGTATCGCCAAGCTAGCTCAGGGATCGAAGGACATCGGAGACTCAATCACACTATCAATTGGAAAATTTGGGTATAGCTAGTCTTAACATTTTGAGTATGGCATGTATAGGAACTTGGTCTTTTTGTTATATGTCATATTGGTTTAGCCAAATTTGTTGGCTTATGATGATACTTGATTCATTTTGTATAAGGCCATATGAGATTGACCAATATTGGTTATTGATATATGCATATGATGATGTTATTCGTGGAAGTGAGAGCTTGCATGTTTAAGTTGCTAAGTATGTGATGTATAGGCTTGATATGTGTGGTATGTGAATGATGTGTGGATGACTTGGTTTTGAGATATTTGACAACTTAAATATGTTATGTATGTGCCTTGAATTGGTGTAAGTGTGCTTGTGTTTTAGGGTGGAAAAAGCTTGGTAAATAGCCTTATATTTGTCCACATGGGTAGACACACGGGCGTGTATCTAGGCCATGTGTGACACACTGTCAGCCCCATGGGCATGTTGATAGGTCGTGTGTCCCTTGCACCTTCATTTTGCAAAACAAAATGTCCAGTAATAAACACACGGGTAGAGACACGGTTGTGTGTCTCAGCTATGTGAGAGACATGGCTTCAAGACATAGGCGTGTGCCCAGGTCGTGTAAAGTCTGCACATTAAATGCAAGAATTAAATTCGCCACACGGCCTAGCACACGGGTGTGTGACTTGGCCGTGTGACCATAAATGAGTGATGACGTCATAAATAGAGAGTTACATGGGTGGAGAGCACGGACGTGTGACTCTCCAAAACATGAAAATATTCTAAGTGTTATAAAGGTTTTCAAAGTTCAAGGCTTAGTCCCTAACCACCTCCAACGTATGTTTAGGGCCTCATATGCCTGTAAAAGGGATGATATGCTCGTGTATGAATGATTTTAAATTAAATGAAATCTTAGGGCTTGAAAATGTACGTTTGCTTATGTTTAAGTCCGGTAATGCCTCGAACCCTGTCCTGGCGTTGGTATGGGTAAGGGGTGTTACAAAGCCAAAAACATTTTCAAGCTTGCACGTAACTCTCACAAATTTATCCCTTTTCAGATGGAGGTTTGAATCCCAATCTGAAGAATGGGCTCGTAACTCTAGCGAGTACTAAAATGGGCCATTTTGGTCAAATTACCCTATCTTTTAACCTTAAATTGATAAATCCTTTTGAAATTGCAAACAATAGGTGGCTCAAGGTGCAAAAAACAGTTGATGAAGTAATCCACCAATGTTCACAA
The DNA here is from genome assembly GCA_020496765.1 of Gossypium stocksii. Taxonomy (NCBI): domain Eukaryota; kingdom Viridiplantae; phylum Streptophyta; class Magnoliopsida; order Malvales; family Malvaceae; genus Gossypium; species Gossypium stocksii. Next base: position 34,357,999 of record CM035623.1, on the reverse strand, counting down.
GGAAAGGGCAGAAAGTTGGCCTGGTACAGTACCATATTCGTTAGGCACTGAGCAGAAGAAAGAGTGTAGAGGCAGGTTGAAGCCAACCTCGAGCAGGAAGAGGGGAAGAATAAAACACTCAATGTTGTCACTCAGGTGACACTCCCCACGAACAAAATGAAAGTCATAGGTGAAGTTTGGACAAAGGATTTCTCAGTCCTCTAAGTATCGAATCAGCTACTCTTCAGTAATGTTGCATTCATGCATAGGAGCAAGTACGTGATGGATACTACCAAAACATTAGGGCCCGATCGTAACCATGTCCCTAGGGTTATCGCTTATGCTATTTTGGGCAACACAACCATGGTCTCTTCAACAAGTAGTTGTTCTAACTATTTTGTATAATAGTAAAGAAAAGAGAACGGGAGATTACTTTTGAAGAAAGTGTGAACTAAAGGCAAAAAGAAGCAAGAAGCTTTGATATAAAAAGAAATTGGGGCTCCAATTTGATGCAATGAAAAAATTTGGGGAAAGTGGTGAAAACCTAGCATTTGAAAAGAATCAAACGTCCGTGATAAATTTTAAATTTAAAGCCAACTGTTCAAATTTTTTAATCACAGCTCAACACTTGTCAAGGTTAAGGCTATGAGAAGTTATAAAAACATAGGAGTACCAGCCAACTATGCCCACAAGTTTGGGCTTCGCCAATTAAGACTTTTTCTACATTCACACCAATTGGATTCTCTAGAGTGTACATCTCAAACAAGAAGTCTATTATGACTATGTTTGGGCTTTTCACCAAGTAATATACAACGTCTGATCCAAGAAGTTGACCACACATCATTAATATTAGGGGTTTCCTGGTTGGTAAAAATTTCAAGGATACAGATCCAAAAGTGACAGATCCAAAAAGATGAGTAAGGTATCTATGGAAATTGTTTTAGTGCAATATGGTAGTATAATTTACCTTCCTGCTGACCTACTAGTGAGTTAGAGTATTGGCATATACTAGTGTTAAAGTATCTTCCCATGAATGGTATCTAAGAATTTACTCACGATACCTTCAAGTGAAGAAAGAGTACGCGTCATAGGTTTAGCTGAGCACTAAGAGCCTATCAAGTGAAAGAGAAAGATGCAAGAGACTTGATTGTCTTCAAGACCACGCCACATGCAAGTCAGCACCATGGTATAGTATGCTCGATTTACACGAACACTATTTTAGTCAGTTCTCGTAATGGGATTAGTTGAGAGTCAATTGAATTGCTTTGATCCTTCTATGACAGGTAACAAAGATCTTCACTAGATTTTCTTTACCTTCCTAGAATTTTTTTGGGGAAAATTAGGAGATTTGGGTTAGGTAAGCATTGCCACTTGTCAAAGTCCACAGTAGGGGGATAGGGAGTTTATATCTAGTGAAGGGAGAAGACTTTCCAATGGGTTTTCTTTCTACTCTACATTTTGGTCCTTCTAACCAAAATGTTCTCTTCTTCTTCAAGCTAGAGCTAAGATTTCGTTTAACCAGTGGATGCTTCAACTTTCTGTTACTATTACTGGACCTGGTCAATGATCGAAATAGAAGCTTTGGATCGAGGTAAAAGTGAGTCTTTGGTAAGTCTCTAGACCCATCACTTAGCCATTATATTAAAATGATTCTTTGCATGATTGACGTCTATATAGATAAACATATCTTCTTATGAAGCACCAGTATGTATGTACTAAGGTGTACGATGCGCTGCATGAAGATGACGATGTGTGGTAAGCATGCACGGGAAATCAAATAGTAAGAAGTATTATTCTGATAAGAACATGAGTGAAATCTATGTACATGTGTTCAATATATTATCTGAGTGATTGATGGCCAAGTATGGTTGGCAATAAGGGGGTTCAGGTATAATGTTAGGAAAGTATTTGATACAATAATGGACCCTGCATTGGTGCTTTCGTGACATCCACTGGGATAGTAAACATGAAGGCCAATATGGTGAAATGTAGTCCACCGGGATCATAAACATTAGGTTCGTCGTGACACTAAACGTAGGAAAGGTCAGTATGATAGATATGTGAAAAGACCATGGCCATGACACATTCTAGGAATGGTGGATGAGCCACAATTATCTATTAGTGTTTTTGCGTGTCCCGGGGGAGATGATGGGAAAACCTTAGGTGATGTTGAGTTTAGGGAAATCCATATCATGAAACATGAATTTTATATGGTTTCTTGGTGGCAAACCAAACTAAGCCTTTATGGTGAATTATTTTGAAAGCCTTTGTAGCATGACATCTGGGAAGCCTTTATGGCAAATCATCTATAAAGCCTTTGTGGTGAATCATCTATAAATCCTTTATGGCAAAACATTTAAGTAGCCTTTATGGCAGATAATCTGTAAAGCCTTTATGGCAGATAATCTATGAAGCCTTTATGGCGAGTCATTTAGGAAGCCTTTTTGATGGATCATCGTAAAGCCCTATTGACGAGTTAGCTAGGAAGCTTTATGGAAGATCATTTGCAAAGCCTTTGTGGCAAGAAATCTAGGAAGCCTTTGTGGTGGATCATTTCTAAAGCCTTTGTGGTGAGTCATCTAGGAAGTTTTATGGCAAATCATTTGTAAAGCCTTTGTGGCAAGACATCTAGGAAGCCTTTGTGGCAAGTCATCTGGGAAGCCTGTAAGGTGAATTTTGTAACGCTTAAGTGTGAGATGTTAGTTCAATTTTGTAGCAAGGATCTAAGTATGCCTTTGTGGCATTTTCTAAAGGAGATCTCAGTAGTGTACCCGACTAGTGAATCCAGTCTAGTGATCCACCAAGATAGAGACCCTAACATATCCGAAACTTTTGGTGGTATACGTGTCTGCCCATCCAGGAAATTCTCATATTATGAATCAGAATCATATGTATTTCTATTTTATGATCATGAATATGGTATTGTACAGTGTGACTACAGACCTTACAATATGCCAAAGCTAGTATATGAATCCATAATGGATAACAGCTGCACGCATATCATTCCAAGGAATATATTTGTCTTCTGTCTTAAAAAATATTTGTGAGATAGGACCTGAAATAAAGACTTAAGTTTGTGATCCGCCAACTGAGCGGAATGTGTATAAGGTGGATAGGGGTGGAGATGGGCATATGGTTATCCACTAGGAATAAAAAAGTATCAATAAAAGTGAAAAGGGAAGTCTATAACTCTTAAGTTGAGGACTTCAACAACATCACTTAAATGTAATGATGATTGAGATTCATCAAGTTCTATTGAACTTGCAGATGTCTATGTGTAATGCAAGTTCTTGGTATTGAACCAAGGCATGGAGGGAACAAGCCAGGAATGCACCAAGGTGGCAGTTCGAAGAGCAATATGTAAAGGACACTTTTAGGTATATGTTTTCATGTGGTGAATAGTATTATACGCCACAATTGAGTCTGTTTCAATATATATTTAAGTTATATTAACTTATACTAGTATTTGAGAATCTATTGTAATTATTAAATATTCATTCAAAATCTTTTGACTTAGAATAATAAATAAACAAATAAAAGGTATGTTTAGTAGGGTCTTTGCCAGTTTTCAAAATTGCTTGTTAAGTATGTATGTATTGTGACTATAACATCCTGTTTTTCATTAAATCAGAACAGTGGTTTCAGAACCACAAATTCGAGTTTAAAAATTATTTTAATATTATTTTAAGTGTTTACAGCATAATAGCAAGTATGTGTAAAAGTTTCGTGATTTAATTGTATTGATTGGATGTTAATTTGATAAAAGGACTAAATCGCATAAAATACAAAAGTTACGTATTAATTGTTTGAAGTGCTTAATTGCTATGGTTTAGTAAATTAAAAGTCCTTATGTTGCAATTAGACCATGGATAGTGGGGATGGACATAAATGGACTTATATTTGATGATTTATGTGTTTAATAACTAAGGTTAAATTAGTAAATTGGTTATTAATGTTAATTAAATTAAAAAAATATTCCATTCATTATTATCATTTTCCACCACCGAATTTGAGAAAGGAAAGAAGCCATGGATGTGTTAAAATTATAAGTTCATTTTTGTCTCGTTTTTTATGATTTTTATATTTTTGTGATCGTTGCTTCGTAATCTAGCTAGCCCAAGGACTATTTTGCAAAACTGTTAAAGATCTTGTGAGTTGCCATTGTTGAATGATTGAGTTCTTTGATGTGAAATATGAGTATTTGATGATAGTTATACATGTTTAGGAAAGTGATTTTTGATGAAAATGTAATTTAGGGATTAAATCATGAAAAGTTGAAAATTTATGGTTAAATGTGTGAAAAAGTGAAAAATATGAGCTACTAGGTACTCACCTAAAATTTGGCCAAGCATGGGTTTTGTTGAATTGTGTAAATTTTGTGTATTTGTGAAATAAGGACTAAATTGTTAAAAGTGTGAAAGTTTAGGGGTTAATGTGTAAATATGCATAAATGAGTGTTTTTGGATTAAATTGAATGATTGGATGGATAAACAAGTTAATTTTGATTACATATAGATCAAGAAAAGCGAAACTCGGATCTTGATCGAGGGAAAAATAAAGTTCTCGACTAATCGATCAGTTTAGTCGTTTTTGCATCCGAGGTAAGTTCGTATGTAATATGTATCATTTTAATGATGTTTAAATTCTTTGATAAAGTGAAATGTAAGATCAAAAATATATTGATAGTGATTCGGTAATATATTGGCACTAAGTCTGTGAGATCGAAAAAGCTTCGGTTAACTATATTGGCACTAAGTGTACAAGACCGATATAGCTTTAGTTAAATGTAATGGCACTAAGTGTGCGATATAGGTGTAGCTTTGGCTATTCATTTGGCACTAAGTGAGCGAGTTTTCTGAGTATCTAAGGATTTTTTAATGGTTTAACATATTGGGCAAATAGGTGAATAAGTGATAGATAATTACGAGAAAGAACAGGTACGTAGGAAACGTATGTGGTTATTATGTGAATAAGACTTAAAGGAATTTTATGGAAGGAAGTAGTGATCATGAGTAAGAATTGGGAAATGCCTTGTGATATACTAGATATTGTTTAATCGATTGAATGATAGTTAATTGTTGAGTTAATTTTATTATTGTACGAATTTACTAAGCTTTAAAGCTTATTGTGTTTTTTCCCTGTTTTATAGAGAATCGAAGCTAGCTCGAATCCAAGAATCATCAAGAAATGTCATCACACTACGGAACCTCTATTTGGTACCTTTTGATGTTATGTATATATGGTATATGGCATGTATAAGCTAGAGTTATTTTGGTATGTTTCGAGTTATGAACTTAGCCATGTAGGTTGGCTTGTAAATGGTGTAGTTGATGGAAGTGATTTTGACTATTCAAATTAGCTTATTTTATGAGTTTATATATGGTATGTGATGTATATAATTTTCCTTGTGATTTGGAAACTTAGTATGGCTATTGTGATGGTTAGATGAATGCTTAAATTGGCTATTTGGCAAATGGTATATTTATGCTTGAGAAAGGACGTATGGTAGCTTGATATTTTGGCATGTGAATTGGTTGATTATAGCTTGATTACAAGGTAGATGATGTGTGTATAATATTGCTAATGAAGCATGTGATTTTGCTATAGTTTAGTTAAGCAATTGGTGTTGAAATGCTATAGAAATGTGTATTGAAAAGTTGGTAATTGATAATACATGAATTATATTTTAAAATGGCATTTGTTTGGCTGCCTATTAAGTATGGAAATGGTATCTTATGATTTTTTGTAGGTATGCATGATTAGGGTGAGAAATGTGGCTTGTAACTAGCCTAATTTCTTCTACACAGGCAGAGCACACAGGCGTGTGGCTCGACCGTGTGTGATACATGGCCTTAGTACATGGTCGTGTGTCCCCTGAAGCTTAATTTAGAAACCAAGTAAGTGAGTTACACAGCCTAGACACATGGGCAAGTGGTCGGCCATGTGACTTAAGTCAGTATACCTTCCTGTTTTCACATGGCCTAGCACACGGGTGTGTCCTTGTCCGTGTGATGCAAGTCAGTATGTATGCCCTTTTTCCACACGGCTGATATGCGTGATATGAAGTAATAAAATTTATAATAATGATCGTACCAAAACTAACTATTATCACGACTTTAAGGCAAGCGCACCTATCGAACAGTAGTATAGTTTAGCGGCAAGACCGAGATATCGTACCCAAGGGAACGAAAAGTACTAGTACTTACTTTCTTTCTATTATTTAACCTAAGAAATAAAAGGGATTTTTATGAAATTAATTCTAAAATTAAATATGAATGCACAGAAAGTAAATTGGGAAAAACTCTTTAGGGAAACCTGATTGATTTGGGCAATACTCAAGGGAGATTCCACCTAGACTTCACTTGTTATCAATTCTTGAGCTAGACGATTTATTCACTTGACTTGATCCGTAGAGATCCCTAACTTATGTTAATACCTTCGTCGAGGATAAGAACAACTAATCCTAGGTTGATTAACTGAAATCTCTTTCTATTTAAAACCCCTAGTCTTGCATTAACTCAATCTATGGATCCCCTTATTAGGTTTGACCCTAATCCGGCAGATTTATGTCGCCCTATGTCTAGGGTTGCATGCAACTCCGCTTAATTATGCTAGATCTACTCCTAAACATGGACTTTTTCTCTTCTGCATAAGAACATCAGTTTCTCGAATTAATACCTAGGATTATTAAAACAAGAATTAAGAACACATAATTAAGAACAATTTAAGTATTTATCATATAACTCAAGATAAAATAATAACAAGATCTGTCTTAGGTTTCATCCCCCTCAAGTATTTGAGGGATTTAGTTCATAATTAATAAAGAAAACATCTCAGAAGAAATAAGATTACAAAACATAAAGAACCCAAAAACCCTATAGGAATTTAGGGAGATCCTCTGTCTTGATGTAGAATTCGGCTTCTGGGATGAATCAATCAGTTTCCCTTAGAGTAATCCTTGCTCCCACTCTCTGTGTTGGCAGAAATAAGGCACTCTCTTGAGGAGAGAAAAGTGTTCCCTTAGCAAGAAAATAAGCACACCCTTGAAATTGCCTCCTAGGGTCTTTATATAGAGTTTTGGAATGTCTTTCTTAGCCCCTAAGTATCCTTTTCCAAGTGAAATTGAACTATCTCACGATAGGTACACGCCTGTGAGCCACGCCCGTGTGGATTGACAAGAGGCCGTGTGTAGGCCTGTTGATGGTGGCACGACCGTGTGGTCTGGCCGTGCTTGTCAGGGCTGGGCCATGTTGGACTTTATGTGGCATGGCTGTGTGGTGAATCCTTGGGCCATGTTGTTTTTACACTTTGGCCCATTTTCTCTGTTTTCGGCCCGTTTATTCGTTCTTTTCTCTTCCTTGTGCTCTCTTGAGTATAAAACATGAAATAGAAGTATTAAGAGCACTAATTTCCACAAATTCAATGATAATTCATCCATAAATTAAACTAAGCATGAGTTAAAAATATGTATAATTTATCGTTTATCAAATACCGCCACACTTAAGCCTTTACTTGTCCTCAAGCAAAATCTCAACTCACAATTAAGAATCATGCTTCTCAACCCACAATCTTTATCAATAATGTTTCAAACTAATCCACAAGTAATCATACAATGACAATTCAACCAGAAAAACGTTAAAGATCCAAACATTCTAAGTTGAGAATTTTATCACAGAAACATAGGTTTCCTCTCTTCTTTCAAGTAATTGTTTTGCAATCCAAAATTAACAATAGTTGACATCCTCAGTAAAGATTCACTCTATCCACTCAAAGTGTTTAGGGTTCAAGAATTAAGCACTCTTTAGTCAACCTGAAAAGTTATTACCATAAGCTTGCAAGAAAATCAAATCTCTACCACTATAGATTGATATGACAGATCGTTCAAAAGGTCTTTCAATGGTTGTAATGGGGCTTTAGTTAGGGGTGTTGTCACAAGCTAAAAAAAGAAAGGGTTAAAATCGAGATTGAATTGAAAGATCATCTAGCTAGAAAAATCTCTATTACTAGAACATATTCCTAGAGCTAAGCCTTATGATGACACCGTTCTGTATTTGGAAGCTTGTAGAAATATGCAAAAACTATTGAACTATTACAGATTACAACTGAATTAACTGTATATACATTTTTTTTTGTTTCTTTGTTTTTTTATTTTTTTTTAAGAACAAATCAAATATCATACTTTGAATATTTACAAACTGGAAAAAGAGAACAAAGCTAGATAATGATTCAACTCAAATCTCAACAAAAAATAGGGATTAAAATAATTGAATGGGATTCAACAAAAACGGGTTATAGGTTAATATTAGAGGTGATTCAAAGAATGGGTTGTTAGGCTCAATGGGGTTCACTAGGGGTTGATTTATGGAGGTAGGCTTTTATGGAGTAAGTGGGTTAAATCCTAGGTGCCTTTATCATTTCGGTATATCAAATCAATGATGTGGTCTTGACATGTATAATCGAAGCAAGTTCTAGAATAACAAATCAGTATTGACTCACTCAAAGCAACAATAAAAGTGAGCACGAAAGGATGTATGCTCAAAAGGCTCAAAGATCTCACCAGAATTATGGCTTTTGATGTCAATCCTGTGAATTTCAAATCTCAAGATAACACTTAAAATTAGGGAAAATAACCTAGAAAAAATTAAAATTCTCAAAAATTTCAACTTATCATGCTTGATTCCCTAGTGTTTTAAAGTTTGAATAATCAAAGCATAAGCACCTCTGTCTTAATTCTCAACATATCAATAAAAATCATAAATCAATCAGAATTAATCTTTAATAGGAGATTGAGATTAATGCAGAGAATTTAAGATTTGAGAGTAATTTTCAGGGATTTCAAAGATAATATAAAGAATGAAAGTGAGTTCCCCCTCCCACACTTAAGATGTACATTGCCCTCAATGTACAAAGATAACATTAATAGCAATAGAAGCACAAGATCATAAGTTAGGGAGAGAAGTAAAACTCCCTGAATATTGGATGGAACCCTTGAATTGTGAAAGCTGTCTTGGAGGAAGGAATACTCGAAGTTCATGATTTTGGGTGACTGGAGAAATTAATCATAACTATGCAAAGTTCAAGTATTACTCGATAGGAATTTAATTGTAAAACAAAAGGAACAAGAGAAATAAAAAGTACAGAAAATGAAAATTAAAATTAAATATTAAGTAACAGTAATTTGGCCCTACGGTCGTGTAAGGGATCATACGCCCGTATATGAAATGGTAGGTTCGACCACGGTCTCATCACACAGCCGTGGCAATTTGTCGAAGCCCGTGTGTTAGAAAAATTTTACCCTGCTTGTACACGGCCAAATTGCATGGCCATGTCTCTGCTTGTAGTGTCCATACAGCCTTAGGCATACCCGTGGGCATGGCCGTGTGGCTCAAAAAATCCTACATTCGAAGGATTAGTTGATGTATTTAAAAAGCTGAAATAAAATAATTTACTAAGTTAGTGCTTGGGTTGCCTCCCGAAAAGCACTTGTTTATAGTCTAAGCTCAACTTTTCTCAAGTTTGTTTTGTCACGGCAGCTTGAAGAGTTGATACTCTTCTATCCTGTTTAAAATTTTATTATCAATGTAAGACTTGAATCGAGTGTGGTTTACCTTGAAAGTGCCGAGTGACTCATGTTTTCTTTCTACTGTACCATAGGGGAAGGGTATGTCACTTGTCTGTTCTTTTGAATTCAAGATTTGAGGATCATCTTCCCCTAATATTACCTTATCTCCTACCTTGATTTGATTCGTTTTCACCTGAGGGTCGTCTTGGTGATGCTCTAGGTTAGTATGGCATGCTTTGGGCTTTTCATGATAGTTTAGCCACTCATCTAGTTCCTCGATCTGAAGCATTCGCTTTTCAGGTGCATCTCCCTTGGATGGACTTGTCTATGATTGGGTTGCCTTTATGTGGAGTGTATCCTGCACAGAAGGTTGGGTGGTGAGTTTAGTGTTTTTACAAGGACTCATAATTATATTATTATCAACAGTCTTAATCGAGTTTTGAGTTTGTAAAGTAACTTTGTCATCACCTACACGTAGTGTAAGTTCACCTGTTCCTAAATCAATTATTGTTTTGGCATATGCTAAAAAGGGTCGCCCCAGAATTAAGGTTACATTGTTATCCTAATCAATGTCTAAAACAACAAAGTCAACTGGGAATATAAATTTATCAATTTTGACAAGCACATCTTCAATTATTCCCTTAGGAAACCTAATAGTTTTATCAGCCAGTTGAATGCTCATCTTGGTTTGCTTAGGTTTTTCAAGACTTAGTTATTTAAACAGTTTATAAGTCATGACATTTATACTAGCCCCTAAATAAGCTAAAGCATTTTTGGTGTCTAGGCTACCAAATAAACAAGGAATAGTAAAACTCCCTAGATCTTTTAGTTTGTTGGGTAGCTTATTCTGTACAATGGCTGAGCATGCTGCATTCAGCTCCTCATGAGATTTCTCATCTAGCTTCCGCTTGTTTGTCAATAGCTCTCTTAAAAACTTAGTGGCGTTTGGCATCTGTGATAGAGCTTCAATAAATGGTAACTTAATGTGTAATTTCTTTAAGAGTTTAAGAAACTTACCAAATTGCTCATCTGTGCAGTCTTTCTTTAACGCATTTGGGTATGGGATACGTGGTTTACACTCTTTGATAATTTCATCTTTGTAACTTACCTCATTCTTTTTGTTACTTACCACAGGCTCCTTGCATGGCTGTAACACCCAAACCCGACCTAGACGTTACGGCCAAGTCTGGTGTGTCACATTGAAGTGTTTTTCGAAAACCATGTTTTCATCGAAAACTGTTCTTAGTGTTTAGAAACTTCTACAGTTCAACTTGTATAAAACCTCAGCTTGTGTTTATTTTTCAAAACGTGGTTCATTGAAATACTCATTCCTTTTTCAAAAATTGTTAATAACTCTGTAAAATTTTATGGAAAATTGTGGAAGCTTGTAAACCTTTGTAGGTTGCGGAAAACATGTTATTTTTAAAACAGTTTAAGTATCAGAAAATCAGATCTTCTTCGTTATGGCTTAAAGTGAATGGATACTATGCACCAGGTAGGATTCCAGAAGAGAGGAGGTGAGTCAATTAGACTGCTTAAGTACCAAGCTCTCCCTAGATCCAATCCTAGACATGCACACACCCATTGCCACACTTTAACCTTATGACTTGTCCACGAACAACAAATTAGGTTGAAGTCTATTTAGAAGATTTATTTATGACAACATTTATGTTGCGGAAGCTTTGCTCTGTTATCGTGATATTTTGAAAACAAGTAACTTTTATAAAAGCGCCTTAGAGCTATCCGATTTCAAAATGATTTAAACAATATCATACTTAAGCTAAAAACAAATTAAATAATTAGAGCGGCCTTAGTACAAACCCAAATTAAAAGTAGAAACAATTAAAATAAATAATTAAATAATTAACCTAATTAAACCGAAATCGTCGTCCACGTGGCCACTCTGAATCCCTCCCAACTCCAAGTCTACCAGTCTAGGGCACACCTGCATGGATGGAAGAAAAGGGTTGAGTTTGGAAAACTCAGTGTGTAAAGAAGCGCATTTAGAGCCCAAGTCAGCTCAAGCCCACTAGGCCTAAGCCCTATCCAGTCTCAGTAATAACTAGGCTGAAGCCCTATTCAGATACAGTAAACTGGGCCTTAGCCCTTCTTAGTCAACAGTACGGCCCATAGGCCCATTACAATAACAGATCAGTAGATATGCATTAAATGCAAAGCCCAAAGCCCATCCTAAGTCCGACCGCTACACTCTACTCGTACCAGCCCTACACACCATGTGGGGAGACAACTCGACCCACCCAGCCGCTACACTCCACAGTTGCAGCACCGCTACTCAGATAATGTGGCCACTAACAGTAATACGAGGCAAGGCCTCTTTCATTAAACAGTATGGGCAAAGCCCTTTTCAGTAATCAGTACGAGGCAAAGCCTCTTTCAGTAATCGTGGCAATGCCACTTGCACTTCCTCCATCAATAATCCCAAGTCCCATGTAACAGATAAACATGACAAATCATGCATTCAGTCAAATTTAGCCCTAGGGGTATAACAGTCATTTTGCACCTAGGGGTAAAACTGTAATTTCTCACCCTTAAGGGGTATTTTAGTAATTATTCCAGTTTTTAAGGTTTTATGCACATTTTAATCCTTAATAGTTCAACTTTTATCTCAGTAGCTCGTTTAGCTCATTTTAGCAGTCTTTAGCTATTGGGCCCTAAAACCCCTAATGGGCCCTACAGTGTCTATAAGCAACTTAAGCCCATTTAGTCCAAGTTTCACGATTGATTTACCAGTTTCAGCAGTTTTAGACCTACAGTCTATCAGAACATATATATAGCCTATTTTTACCTATATGGGCCAATAAGCCCATTAGGCCCATTTTTAGCCCATCGAAGCCTAAATTTACCGAAGTGCTCGAAATTGCGCACCCAACCAACTTACCACTTGCGATTACAGATCCAACAAATTCCAACCGACTTATGAGCATTTGCGCGCTCACAAGCCCACGAAATGCCAGAATTTCGACATTTCAGCTTTTCGGCTTTTACCGATTTAGACTACCGAGGGGTGTTTGATACACACCTGATTTGTGACGACTGCTAACGAGATCTCCCACGATATCCTACAATCGATTACTAGACACATCAGATCCAAAATAGAATGATAATCTCCATAATTCTACTTACCATAATCGGCCATCACCACCTAAGGCCCTAGAGATATTACCTTTGCAGAAACTAGTGACTAGATCTAGATCTAGTCGTTCCAAAGGTCCAAGCCTCTTATGCTCCTTGCTAGATCGCCCCTTCCACAACAAGTACACATAAAACCAATTAAAAGAACTGTCTTTACCTATCGCCTCATTCGACAGCCTCCCTAAAGAGTTTAGGGATTTCTTCTTTTCTTAAATTCAAAGGTAACGAGTAGATTTGAGATGTCGAGTACTTACCATAGGTTTTCCTTAATCCAAGCGATTCTTCTACCCAGATCTAATACAGATCTAGCCCCAAAACACTAGCAGAATTTGAATCTTAGAGATCTAAGGATTCGGCTATATATCCTTAAAAACTATGGTGTTTTCGGCTTTTTAAATGGTTAAAGAAGATATGATTTGAGGCTATGGTTGGAGGGGTGTTTGTCGATAGAGCCTAAGGGTTTGGAGAGTATGAAATTTGGCTACAAGTGAGGAAAAACAAAGGGGGTTCGGCTATAGGCAAATCGGCATAGAAAGCAAGCTTTTTGGGATTTCAACTTTTAGTAGTTGATGAGTTTGAGAAGAAAGGAGTGGCAATTTCGATTTCTGAAGGGAAAAAAATTAAGGATGATGGAGGAGGAGAGGTGATTTCGGCTAGAGAGGAAAAGAAAAGGAAAGAATGGAAGAGAGGAGAAGAGAAGGAAGAATTCGGCACTTAGGAGATCTAACTTTTCATTTTTGGCTTCTTGCAACACTAAGAAGAGAATAGAATGAAAGTGAAGTCTCTAGGTGGGTAACCCTAATTTGGCAAGATAAAAAGAAAATAAAGCTTGCCTTAATGGCCATTCAGACCAATGGCCCAATCCCCCTAAGGCCCTAGCCGAATGCTACTTAAGCTCTATCACATGCCCGACACATGCACAAAAATAAAAGTATCATATGCTTACCTTGCGACTTGAACTCTAGCCCTTAAACTTAGTCCACACACCACTTTTTTAGGAACTTAGTGGCGTCACCTTGCCACTTTACCAAGGCCCTCTTTGTGTCTCAACTTACTAACTTTTTCTTAAAGGCCCACTTAACCAAGCCCCTCTCACTTAAAAATCGAAGTTGATATTTCTGCTGGATTTTAACTTAGGCTTGGGCCTCCTAAAGGCCCACTAACACATTTAAACACAATTTTAGTATCCAAAACACCAAAATTTCAAAATTTCACCAAAATCACAAAAACCCAAAAAATCTTGAAAATTAGGACGTCATCTAAATTACTCAGGCTGTCTTCCATCCGAACCCAGACTCAAAGCCCAATTCTTCTAGGCCCAAATTCAGGGTGTTACAATGGCTCTGGGTTGGTTTTGGTTAACTGCTCATCATCTATCGTATCCACGGTATTGAGTTGCTCCTTAGGGTTAGTCTCAGTGTTGCTTAGTAACCCACCTTACGGTATTTCAGAGATTAGCTTGGCGAGCTGGCTTATTTGAGTTTTAAGCCCTTGAATGGATGTTTGCTGGTTCCTCAGTGCCGTTTCGGTGTTTTAGAAACGTGTTTCTGACACGGCCATAAATTTTGTGAACATCTTTTCAAGGTTCAGCTTTTTCTTCTGTTGTGGTGGTGGCTATTGAAATCCCAGAAGAGGCTGTTGTCTTTGATTTCCTTGTCCTCCCCATTAAAAATTGGGGTGGTTTCGCCAACCTGCATTGTAAGTATTACTATAAGGATTATTCTGAGGTCTAGAATTGTTACCCATATATTTGGTTTGCTCGATTTCCATGCCATGTTCATAAGATGAGTAATCTGAATTGAACATATTTCCCTGGGTTGCGTCACACTGCATCACTGGGTGTGCCTGCGTAGAACCAACAAAATTATCAAACTTTTTGTTTAAAAGTTCTACCTGATTAGTAACATGGTGACAGCATTAATATTATAAACTCCTGTAGCTTTTGTCGGTTTTGTCCTCATGACTTGCCACGAATAATTATTTAGTGACATCTATTCTATAAACTCATAAGCTGCTTCGGGTGTTTTGTTGTTGATTGTTCCTCCTACGACTGCATCGATCATTTGCCTCGTTGATCGATTCAAACCGTTGTGAAAGGTTTGAACTTGTAACCACAAAGGTAACCCATGGTGCAGGCACCTTCTCAAAAGATCTTTGTATCTCTCCTAGGCATCGTAAAGTGTTTGTAAATCCATCTGCACAAAAAAAGAGATATCGTTTTGTAATTTAGCTTTTTTAGCTGGAGGAAAATATTTAAGCAAAATTTTTTCTATCATTTATTCCCATGTAATGATTGATCCTCGTGGTAAAGAATTTAACCATTGTTTAGCTTTATTCCTCAAGGAAAAAGGAAATAATCTGAGGCAAATGGCATCATCAGAAACACCATTTATTTTAAAAGTATCACATAATTCTAAAAAGTTGGCTAGATGTGAGTTGGGATCTTCATCCTGTAAACCATCAAACTGCACAAATTGCTAAATCATCTGAATAATGTTAGGCTTTAATTCAAAATTATTAGCAGTAATAGCAAGTCTAATAATACTAGATTGAGTACTAGCCAAACTAGGCTTAACGGAATCATACATAGTACGCGGAGCATCATCTTGATTTACTAGTTGCGCGGCTATTGCGGGATGTGGTAGATTGTCCTGATTTGCTTCCATCTCTTTCGTAGGTTCTGGCTCTTTTTCTTATCCTTGTTCTGGATAATGTAGGCTTCTTCTGATCTCTCTACGAGTTCTACGAACTGTAGCTTCTAAATCTTCTTCAAAAAGCAATGGTCCTGCTGGGTTCCTTCTAGTCATAAACTAGAGGTACCTAAAAGAAAAGAAAATTTTAGTAAAATAAAAATAAAAATAAAAATAAGCTAAAAATAAATAAAAATAAATATGGCTAAAGTAATAGAAATCGAGTGTTTTTAATATTTCAGTTCAACGGCAACAGCGCCAAAAACTTGATATGCATGATATGAAGTAATAAAATTTATAATAATGATCGCACCAAAAACTAACTATTATCACGACTTTCAGGCAAGTGCACCTATTGAACAGTAGTATAGTTTAGTGGCAAGACCGAGATATCGTACCCAAGGGAACGAAAAGTACTAGTACTTACTTCCTTTCTATTATTTAACCTAAAAAATAAAAGGGATTTTTATGAAATTAATTCTAAAACTAAATATGAATGCACAGAAAGTAAATTCGAAAAAACTCTTTAGGGAAAACTGATTGATTTGGGCAATACTCAAGGGAGATTCCACCTAGACTTCACTTGTTATCAATTCTTGAGCTAGACGATTTATTCACTTGACTTGATCCGTAGAGATCCCTAACTTATGTTAATACCTCTGTCGAGGATAAGAACAACTAATCCTAGGTTGATTAACTGAAATCTCTTTCTAGTTAAAACCCCTAGTCTTGCATTAACTCGATCTCTGGATCCCCTTATTAGGTTTGACCCTAATCCGGTAGATTTATGTCGCCCTATGTCTAGGGTTGCATGCAACTCCACTTAATTATACTAGATCTACTCTTAAACAGAGACTTTTGCTCCTCTGCATAAGCACATCAGTTTCTTGAATTAATACCTAGGATTATTAAAACAAGAATTAAGAACACATAATTAAGAACAATTCAAGTATTTATCATATAACTTAAGACAAAATAATAACAACATCTGTCTTAGGTTTCATCCCCCTCAAGTATTTGGGGGATTTAGTTCATAATTAATAAAGAAAACATCTCAGAAGAAATAAGATTACAAAACATAAAGAACCCAAAAACCCCTGAAGGAATTTAGGGAGATCCCCTGTCTTGATGTAGAATTCAGCTTCTGGGATGAATCAATCGGCTTCCCTTAGAGTAATCCTTGCTTCCACTCTCTGTGTTGGCAGAAATAAGGCACTCTCTTGAGGGGAGAAAAGTGTTCCCTTAGCGGGAAAATAAGAACACCCTTGAAGTTGCCTCCTAGGGTCTTCATATAGAGTTTTGGAATGCCTTTCTTAGCCCCTAAGTATCCTTTTCCAAGTGAAATTGAACTATCTCATGACAGGTACCCGCTCGTGGGCCACGCCCGTGTGGATCGACAAGAGGTCATGTGTGGGCCTGTTGATGGTGGCACGGTCGTATGGTCTGGCCATGCTTGTCGGGGCTGGGCTGTGTTGGAATTTATGTGGCACGGCCGTGGGACACGGTTGTGTGGTGAATCCTTGGGCCATGTTGTTTTTACACTTTGGCCCATTTTCTCCGTTTTTGGCCCCTTTTTTTTGTTCTTTTCTCTTCATTGTGCTCTCCTAAGTATAAAACATGAAATAGAAGTATTAAGAGCACCAATTTCCACAAATTCAATGATAATTCATCCAGAAATTAAGCTAAGCACGAAGTAAAAATATGTATAATTTATCGTTTATCAATAGCCTAAGACACGGGCGTGTCTGGAGTCGTGTGAGGCACATGGCCTGGTCACACGGGTGTGTGATCTCTGTTTGCATGAAAAATTTCTAAATTTCTCAAAGTTCTCGTATGTTTTTAGTTTAGTCCCGAACCACTTCTAAGCATGATTTAAGACCTTGTAGGCTTCCATAAGGGACAATGTGATTGTGATTGAATGCGATATGTGTATGAATGAGAATGATTGAGAAATGAATGTTAATTGATGTGATTTGATCGGTAATACCTCGTAACCTTATTTCGGCAACGGATATGGGTTAGGGGTGCTACAGTGACATCCTATATTTGGACTCAATAAATCAGGTCGGGTGATGGGCATTACAAACTCCTATGACATGCCATTTATATCTTCACTAGTCACTAAATTAGTAGGACATTTCACAATAAAATCAATTTTTCATATAAATAGAATTTTATAATATTTTAATGATATAAGGCACATATTAACATTTCATTATTGGATAATAATAAAAAAAATTCATTATTGGAGTTTTCAAGCATCCATCATTATCTTACATTTTTTAATCTCACTTCACTTAACATTTGTATTTACTAAGGTTTTTAAGCATTTAATGCTATCAACAATATTTCCGCAGACATATTTCACTCAAGTAACCATTCATTGTTCATATATATATATATACTTTATTTATTAAGAAGTTTCTCCTTTTCCACGGAATCTCATTTAGTTATATTGAACCACAACTTCTAATTTAATTTTCATCCATTAATAACATTTTATCACATGATACCATCTCATAAATTCACATGCTATTTTTTCATCTCTTTTCTTGTAACTAAGCGAAGTTCCATAAATGCCATTAATTTGTCCAAATTAATATATCTTGCTAAACCATGGCTTTTAAAAAATATTTCTTATATTTTTAGCTTACAGACTCATCACAAAACTTCAATTCATTACTTTGAACAATTTTTCAAAATTGATTTATTAAAGGAAAGTTAAGAAATCCATGGTGATTATTGTTTTAAAGGAAAAAGTTCCAAAACAAAGCAACCACTCTAAAGTTTTGATTCCAATAATTCCTTTGCTCAAAGACATTTTATCCTCCCATCAACATTGATCATACCAAAAATATATATTAATACACAGTTCCTAACACTTCTCTTGTAAAATATCCTAAGTAAACACTTAGAAGATGAAAAAAATACCATATCTTACCTTGATAGAAGCTTTTTCTCACTACCTCAAGTTTTCTCTCGCTAAGCCTATGAAAAATGATAAAGACAATAAAGTAGAAGAGCTTAAAAACGGGCTGTCTACTTTAATGGAAAAGTTTGTGGTTTGGGTCAAACATGTGTTTGATTTGAAGAAATAATAATTAAAGAGTAAGAGAATTTTTTTTTTCTCACTTGCAACTATGGCTACCAAAATTGGGTGAGGAAGATGAGAAATATCTAATCTTTTACCTTTTTTTATTCATTTAAAATACTAGTCAAAAGTCAAAGTTTGGTCAAATTTCTACTTCTTGTGCGGTCCGCATTAAATCTGTAATCTTTAACCATATCAAATAGTTCAAATTAATTTCAATCACTTAATATCAAGTAAAATAATATTTATAATATAAATTTCATAACAATAACCATATTTCCCTTTTGTAGGAAAATGTCACTTTAGTCCATTATTGTCTAATCATTTTTCTTTATTCCATTAAAGATCTTAATATCCTAAAATTCCCACAGTTAATAATTTTTATCCATATTAATTAATAATCCATGCATTAACTTTGCCTTTAAGATCTTTCTCGATAAAATAAAAATGTACAATTTAATCCTTTTACTTTCTCTTTCATTCAAATTGGTTTCAAAAATCATCTTTCATTACACTCAGTTACCGTTCTAATCGTATGCCACTTCATTAATGTCTTTTAAACTCATTTATTCATCGTTGGGCAATTTGCACTATAGGTCCCTATACTTTTCAAATTCTCCAATTTAGTCCATAATGTGACTTCCATCAAATTAATACTCATTACTAGTCATATTTATGCTCCAAAATCATTATTAACTCCTATATCCTTAATTTGATCAAATTACACTATCATCCTTAACTTTTTCAAATTTACAACTTGGTCCTTTTTTACCAAAATCTCATATTAAGGTCATCCTCTCAAATTTTCTCTTCTAAAAATAAAAATAATTCTTTAAGATTTCATTTATAAATCTTATTTTTCAAATTCTTTTCTATATTCCACAAAGTCCCAAAATAGTACCATTTATTATACCAAAAATTTGGGGCGTTACATTTACATTTGGTACAAGGACTTAAGGCTCAACTCATCTTGTGGAACATCACACCATTGCGAGGCTAGAAGAGTATCAAACTAGCTAATATATGATTCTTGAGTTTAGTGGCATGTATCAGCGAGTCTATATACTCTATAAACATGCTAGTTTCGTTGCTACTTGCAAGACATGTATTCATTTATTGTTAGTTTGGTATAATCCCTTAAACATGTGGTGTTGACCATAAGGTAATTAGTAGCCTTATCAAAATGAGTTAATGTACAACTATTGTGATTTCATGTTTATTTTTGCGAATTGATTTACTATAATGGTATGCTAGCATACTTTGGATGTTGACATGGTTAAGGATGAGTATTGTATGATTTCAAAGTGATTTCTTAAGTATATGATGTATATATTTGATTTGGAGGTGTTTTGGAGTAATATTAAAAAGCATTTTTTATCCCTTTAAGCAAGGAACCTTGCTTATATGTATCAGAACTTTGTAAGAAAATGAACAAAATTTAATTTTGAAGGTCCTTGTCCAGGTTCTAGAACTTATACATTAAGTATTAGAAATTTTGAAGTCTATAGCTAAAAAGCTATAATGTAAAGCTTAAGTATTGATACTTAGACCTTTGTATCAACACATATGGGTAATCGAGTCAAAGGATTTGTTGAGGTGAAACAAGTATCATTGGACTACTTTACTATTTTGTTTCGAGCATCTTGCTCGGGTGATCATTTGGGGGTTATGTCAAGAATAGAGCCTTCTGCAACAACTCATTTTTTAGTAGTGTCGAAAACAATGGCTTTGAGGCCACAAATCTGATGAGTAAGTTCATAAATATTATTATTTAATATTTATGAGTCAAATATGGTATTAAAATGATGTTTGATATGGTAATTTATGTTATATGAATGAATAATTAGGTTGAAGTGGTAACACCCTAAAGTAAAGTGGTTTTAGAAAATGAGGTATTGGGACCTCGTTTCTATAAACCCAGCTATAAATATTTTATTAGATATTTATGGAGCATTTTTAAGGTAGTATTAAAGTTTCGTGAAGAAATTTTGACGTTTAAATGGTTAATTAAGGAAAAAGGACTAAATCGTAAAGGATACAAAAGTTAATCGCTATAGATTTAAAATGCAGAAATGACAAAAATGGTAATTAAACTGTAACACCCCTTACCCGTATATGACGCCGAGACCGAGTACGAGGCATTACCGAAGTTAACATACTATTTTTTTGAAGGAAAAAGACCCGAAGGTCAAACATCATCTTATTGCATCATTAATAATATTGTTATGGATATCCAAAGGATACTCCATTTTGAAATACAAATCAGCCCTATTTTTAATGGCTAAATTACTAAGCTCATCAGCTACAATATTGCTTTTGCGTCCAATCCAATTAATTTTGACCGAACTAAAAGAATTAAAAACCATACATTCTTGTTTGATACGTTGGCCCAAAATGGTAATATCTTCCATCCGTTTATTTATAGCGTTGACCAGTCTAGCATTATCAGATTCCAAAATTAGATGGGCCATATTTAACCGAGCAACGAACTTTAGTCCTTCGGTAAAAGCTTCCAGCTCTGCCCAATTCACCTCCATTGACTTTTCAACGAATTTGTAGCAACCCACAAGGACGAAATCGTCCTGGTCCCTCGCTATTGCACCGAAATTGCTACACCCATGCAACACAGTAGCATCCACGTTTATTTTGACAATGCCTGCTGGAGGTTTTTCCCATCCCTTATTAGTCGTCTTCGAAGTTAATACCGGAGGCCTGGTGATGTTAAAAATTTGAAAATCTCGGCTCAACGTTTATGCCCTTTCTCAGATCGTCACCGCAGCTTCCATTTTACCTTCGAAAACCATGCTGTTACGATCATTCCAACTGTTCCAAAAGAGGTTTAAAAAATTAGCTGCTGCTTTATTGTCCAGCTCGCGTAGCATGTCTTCGAGCCAGTCAATAAAGTAACTGTAGTTCCTGTTAAGCAGCCTGTTGTTTAAGCCACCAGCAGCAAGGATCTCACGAGCCTTTGGACATTCTTTCAATGCGTACAGTAGCGTTTCTTCTCTACTTTGGCATCTCGGGCAAATATTGTTAAACCCCTGTCGAATTCGTATGATATTGTCAAAAGTGGGGAGAATGTTTTGACCGATCCTCCAGCTGAAAATCTTAATTTTGGGGAGCATCTTGAGCTTCCAAATGGTGCGCCAAAAGAACCTATGGGGGCTGAATCCGACTTTCTTAAGGATCAGCCATGAGTACCCTGGCTTAGAAGTATAAATTCCATACGGGTTTTGACTCCACGTCCTAGTGTCTTGGACTCCATTATGAGGGATGGGAAAATTGCAAATGCCGTCCCCCAGCTCGTCCCCGTATATCTCCATAACCCTCTCCCTTTTCCACCGCTTGTTGTTATTGTCCCAAAGGTCTTTGACTTTTTCCTCATCATTAGTTAAAGGAGTCTAACATACCGACTCACCTTTGATACCTTCAATCCCCCAATGGTCACGTCTTAAATTTATTGTTTCACCATCGCCAACTTGCCATAAGAAGCCATCCTTAAGAGCATCAACGGCCTTGGCTATACTGGACCAAGTGAACGACGACTTGTTACCTTTTTAATGATTGAACACGTCCCCGTCTGGAAAATACTTTGCACTTAACACCTTGAAACATAGCATATCCTTTTGGCTTATCAATCTCCAAGCCTGTCTGCCCAGCAAAGCCAAATTGAAAAGGTGTAAGTCCCTGAAACCCATTCCTCCCATGCCCTTGGCCAAGCACAGTCTTTCCCAGTCCATCATGGCCCACCCTCGCATTTTGTCCTTATTTTTCCACCACATCTGTCTTATGATAGAGTGAATTTCCTCAATAGTGCCTTTTGGGGCCAAGAAAATAGAGAATGCATATGTCGGAATGGCCCGGATAATGGCCTTGATAAAAACTTATCTCCCTCAATAAGATAGCAACTGTTTTGACCAACTTTTTACCCTGCATGTACACCTATTAATGATGTTAGTGAAAGCAAGTGATTTTTTCTGCCAACAGGTAACGGAAGTCCAAGGTAATTGTCTAATTTATCAACGATGCGCATGCCAAGCATAGAGCTAAATAAATCCTTTTGGGCTTCAGGGGTTTTCGTGCTGAACATTATCATAGATTTGTCTTTGTTAATCTCTTGACCCGAATCATGACTAAAACTGGCCATGATATTGGCAATTTCCTCCACGTCCATTTTCTTATTTCTAATGAAAAGGAGCGCATCATCAGCAAAGAAAAGATGGTTTATACGGGGCCCATTTATGCTAGCCCGAATACCCTTCAAAATATTATTGGTTTGAGCATGAATTAAAAGTTTAGAGAAAGCTTCCATGTAGAATAGTAAAAGGAAAGGTGAAAGAGGATCCCCCTGTCTGAGGCCCCGTTCCGGCACAATTGTCTCGGAGAGGATAGAGTTACATTTGACAACATAACGAATTGATCGAACGCAGCTCATAATTTTCGTTACCCACTCATTTGCGTAGCCCATTTTTTTCATCACCTCCTCAATGAAAGTCCACTCCACCCTATCGTACGCTTTGCTTATATCGAGCTTGATAACGAAACCTTTATGAAGATAATGGACTAGCTCATGAGCAATCAAAATGTTGTCGTGGATCATCCTCTCCGGAACAAAAGCGCTCTGATTTTGACTTATACATAACGGAAGTGTCTCCTTCAATCGGTTAGCGAGTACCTTGGCCATGATTTTGTATACCACCCTGTACAAACGAATAGGTCTAAAATTAGTCATGTCTACTAGTTCTTTAATTTTGGGGATTAAAACAATAGTGGTATCATTTAAACAATCCACATTTTTGTCCCCCCTAAGAATATCATGGCACAACTTAAGAACGTCCCCTCTAACAACATCCCAATTTTCTATAAAAAAATTCCCTGATAAACCATCAATTCCCAAAGCTTTTCTAGGATCCATTTGATTAAAAGCTTCTTTAATTTCATTGTCTGTGAAATTTTTTAGGAGTTTATCATTTGCCTCCCCTGGGATGCATCTATCAATATAGTCAAGGTTTAGCGTACTATTAGAATTTAAATTGGACTTAAATAATCGTTGAAAATACTCCCTAATTGCCATGCAGATATCGGTGGTGTTCTCTCTCCAGTGGCCATTTATATCCTTAAGCCTAGCAATATTGTTCTTCTTCTTTCTATTGGTAGCTCTAGCATGGAAGAATTGAGTATTTCGGTCTCCTTCTTTTAGCCAGCTCACCCTTGACTGTTGGATCCAGTACTGTTCCTCTTTGTCAAGCAAATTTCCAAGCTTCGACCGCATTTCTTTGAGGTTGTTCCCCTCATAGGTGTTTCCCTCACTATCGATGACTTTATTAATACCCTCCTGCAAATTTTTAATTTTGTTGCGCATTTGCTTAAACTTTTTATACTGTCATCCTCCTAGCTCTTTGCCCACCGTCTTGATTTTTTCTAGAATATCCTGAGCATTTCTCTGCCACACTGCCTTTATAATCATCTTAGCTTCCTTATTCTTTGCCCAGCAAGCATCATATTTAAAGTTGAGTCTAGGGTCCCTTTGGCTGTCTCTCGGCTTTCTTCCTTCAGTATCAAGGATGATTGCATCATGGTCCGAGCAGGATTGTCTAAGCACATTGGTTTCCATAAAGGGGAAGCTGTGAATATTATTGGCCGACATCAAGAACCGATCGATTCTCTCTTTAACCATCGCATGTCCCTCTTTATTATTTGTCTATGTGAACCACCCATTGTCAGTCTTTAGATCCACCATCGAGAACTCATCCACAATCTCCCGGAACTCCTCCATCTGAACAAGAGGCTTTCTCCTACCTCCTTCTTTCTTCGCATTATCAAGGATTGTGTTGAAGTCACCCCCGATTATCCAAGTTTCCTTTACTGACTTACTAACCCTTTTTAACATCTCCCATGAGAGGTGCCTTTTATTGGGATCAGTATTTCCATAATATCCAGTGAAACTAATAGCATTATTATTCTCCATTTTGATCATAGCATCGATATGGTTGCTGGAGTAAGTTTTAATGTCAACCTTGTTGCTTTCTTTCCACATCATAGCTAACACACCGCTTTTTCCTTCCACATTAACGACCAAGCATCCTTTCATTTTACACTTTCTCTGTACATGAGAAACTCTATTAGTATTGACTTTTGTCTCACAAAGGAAAATTACATCCGGGTTTTTAGCAACTAGAAGTTGCTTCAAATCGCGAACTGTCGTAGGGTTCTCGACTCGTCGACAGTTCCAACAAAGGATTTTCATGGTTCTTGGCGAGGCTGGTCGCCAGCCACCACTTCATTAGGTGAGTTACAGTCTAGCAAGCTCCTCTTAACTGATTTAGATTGGCCTTCATCAACTCTATCTCCATTCACTGCCCTCATACGCTTCCTCTTATGCTTAAAACCTCCCATACTGTCTCTTATCAGTTTATGACTTCTTTTTTCCATATGTGAAGTCGATGTTGAGTCTTCTTCGCCACCCTTCTCTCTTTCTTTTTGGCCCATTTGCCCACTCTCATCCCTTATGTTTGTTTCACTTCCCTCCTGATCGTCATTTGACTTAGTCTCTTTTCTTACCAATTCCACCCCGTTTCTTCTTAATCCCTTATCTTGGTTAGAAGTTATGTTGATAGCCCTCATCCAGCTCCCATACTGGAAGTTTGATTCAATTACCTCCTCGCCCTCCCTTTTGTTTTGACACTTTTTCATTGTATGGCCTATTATTCCGCATCTGTAACAAAAATCAGGAAGTCTTTCATATCTGATCAGCCCTATTGTTTCAGTGCCCTCTAGACTTACCACTTTTACAATTCTCCTTAAAGGTTTTGAGACATCAATTTTGATCTTTAATCTCATAAACTCTGTCCACCCTCCATTTTGATCCTTCCAGTCAATCACTACAAGCTCGCCAATAGCATTCCTGACCTCTACAACCATTTGGCGGTCCATTAATTCAAGGGGAAAGTTGTAGACTCTTAGCCAGAAAGGTGCTTTCCAGAATTCATACGTATTAATGTCCTTTCCCTTCTCGAATGCCAACATTGAGATTAAACAGTTGTCAAAGAGCCAGGGCATTAGGTTGAGAATCCTACTTCGATCCTCCAGGCATCCGAACTTGATTATGAAAATCCCTTCTTTTAAGGCAACAAAATCCACCTCCTCTTTTGTAAACCAAATCGATCAGAACACTCTATACATTGCCTCCCTGTTAGATAAGTCGTTCGCCATAATCTTTCCTACTGCCCATGCTTCAAAGCCCTCAGAGTGTTTTCCACCATTCCTGTTGACAACTTTAGTGGTTTCTTCTTCCAAAAATTTTAGCCTTTCCAAAAGTTTGTTAATTTCATCCGTTGATATGCTCGCTTCCATTTTTGGCTCTTTCTCCATTTATCTCCCTGAAAGCCGACCAAGAAAATCAAGAGAGCGGTCGAGAACACCAGAGAACAAATGCCACACCCTAGAGAGACCTGCGAACATTGGGAAGAGAAAACAGAAACTGAAAGCACACCACCATTGTCTATAGATGATAAGAGATAGAAGAAACCTTAAAACCCTTAATAAAAATCAAACAAACCTACTTGGACTCTCGGCCAGATACTACAAGTGCGATAGCAAAAACATAACACCCGAATCAATTCAAACAATCATAAAATAGAATAAAGCAAATAAGACAACCAAGAAACGTCTCAGAGACTCGCCGGATGCGGTAACGAAAGGAGAAACAAGATAAAATACCAAAATCCGATAAAGAAGATGTAAGATGCATGGAAATATTAAGCCAAGCAAGTTAATGCAGGGGTTTTTTAATAATGCCCTTTTTCATGCACAAACACATCTAAAGTACGCAAAAACGCTGGAAAATGATTTGAAACCTGGCCACCATGGGTCCTACACCCAGCTATCGTGCGGATAAGTCCAAAAACTCTAGAAATCCATGTATTTCGTTGACTCTTTTGCATGAACAATTTGTAAAAGATAGAAAGAAAATCATGAAATCATAAAAATCACTGTAAATAATCAAATGATAGCCCTACTGGGGGTGTCAAATCCTCCACTTTCCATCATCAAAACCAATTGCATCAATTAACATCACCGTACGCCTTCACAAAAGACCATAAATGGCTAAAGATTTAGCCACACCTCACACACAACACACTCAAAACCCTCAAACTGCTATTCAACTCTTACGAAATGAAAGCAGACACACAAAACGAAAACCTCCTAACTCAGATATGCTATATTACGCTTACATTCAAGTCCAAATAATAAGGTTGGTTTTGTTCGAAGTTAACATACTTAATCATACAAAATTGAGCCATAAATTTTCATTCCAACATAAAACTTTCATTCATATTCAAAACATTCCTATTATGGGCCTACGAGACCCAAAACATACATATAGAGTGGTTCGGGGCTGAACTGGAAACTTTCAAACACTTAGAAAATTTTTGCTCAAAACAAGGCCACACGCCCGTATGGAAAGGAACATGCCCATATGGGCAGACCGTGTGGTCACACACGCCTATGTACCTAGTCCGTGTAGATTTTATCTTTCATTTCGAACCTACAGGGATTTTCACACTGTCTGGCACACGCCCGTGTCTATGGACCGTGTCCCTCACACAACCATGACACCCCCATGTCTTAGCCCGTGTATGAAAACCTTGACATATTGTTTATGACGTCAGTAAACATTTTGGGTCACATGGCCAAGTCACACGCCCGTGTGCTAGGCCGTGTGGGAAATTTAGTTCTCGCAATTAATGTGTAGACTTCACACGGCATAGGCACACACCCATGTCCTAAGGCCGTGTCCTTCACACAGCTAAGACACACGGCCGTGTCTCTGCCCATGTGTTTACTACTAGGTATTCTGTTTTGCTAAATTTGGATGCAAGGGACACACGGCCTATCAACACGCCTGTGGGGCTGATTGTGTGTCACACATGGCCTAGACACACGCCCCTCTGTCTACCAGTGTGGACAAATATAAGGCTATTTACCAAGCCATCTGCCACCCTAAAAAGCAACCACACTTATACTATTTCCAACAACACATAGCATGACAACAATACACCTCTAATATCCATAATCGAGGAATCCACACCTCAATTGTAACACCTCTTACCCTGTGTCTGACAGGATAGGGTACGAGGCATTACCGTACCTAACTTACTTGAACATGTAAAGTCCAACCATAAAATTTTCATTTCCATTTAAAACCTCCCTATACATTCTCTCAAAATCCTTATTATGGGCCTACAAGGCCCAAAGCATACATCGGGAGTGGTTCGAAATCAATCTGGGAACTTTTAGGCACTTAGTGAATTTTTGCTCAAAACAGGGCCACACACCCATGTCCCTAGCCGATGTCGAATTTATTTTTCATTTCGAACCTACAGGGGTTTTCACATGGCCTGGCACACGTTCGTGTCCCTAGCTCGTGTCCTTCACACAGCCTCGACACGCCCGTGCCTTAGCCCATGTGTGAAAACCTAGACATTCTATTTATGACGTTAGTATACAATTTAGGACACACGGCCAAGCCACATGCCCGTGTGTTAGGCCGTTCCCACTACGTGGTTGAGACACATAGTCGTGTCTCTGCCATTGTGTTTACTTCTAGGCATTCTGTTTTACATAATTTAGGTGCAGGGGACACACGACCTATCAACACACCCATGGGGCTGACCGTGTGTCACGCATGGCCTAGGCACACGCCCGTGTGACCACCCTTGTGGACAATTATAGGCTATTTTCCAAGCCCTTTGCCACCCTGAAACTTAACCAACCACAAGGCCAATCTCAATATCACATATCATGACATAATTACACTTCTAAATACCCATAATTAAGGCATTCACATGAGACCAAGCATTTCATTCTCAACAATCACTACTCTACTTAAACATGCAAACTTGCACTTCCATAAACTTCATCAACATTGCATAAATTTAACTTAACAATATTAGCCCATTTCTAAAGGCCATTACAACATGAATTGAGTAATATCAATAGCCAACACATTGGCTACCCTAAGTGACACATACCAAAATGACAAAGTATTCTATACATGCCATACTCAAAATAACCACATTATACTATACCCAAAATGGACGGCTTGATAGTGTGACTTCGAGCTCTGACTTTTAACAATCGTTGAGCTAGTTTGGCAAGACTACAAGGAAAAGAGAAAAGAAAAGGAGTAAGCATAATTGCTTAGTAATTTGCATGAAATAAAATAGCAACAACAATCATGGAATAAACATCCTAATAAGGTATCATGAAATGGCATGGAAATTGTTTATACAATAACATGGCTTATTCAGACTCTTTCTTACCGACATGTTCATATCATTTCCTATTCTTATTCATGCTTTTCTCACCATCATACTCATATCATTACGTGTTCATTTTCTCGTAACTTAATCATATACACCTATATCACTCATCAAAAAACTTTAGTCTTTCTCGTTAAATTCATCAAGTTGAATACTTTTCCCATTAAATTCCTTAGAATACCGAAGGATCCTCGTAATGTCATTCTCGTGGTAAGATGCCAAAGCCATATCCTAGATATGGTCTTACATGGGATATCAAGTCGATGCCAAAGCCATATCCCAAATATGGTCTTACACGGGATCTCATATCGATGTCGATGCCATGTCCCAGACATGGTCTTACACGAGATCGTAAAATAATGCTGATGCCATGTCCTAGACATGGTCTTATATGGGATCTCTCTTAGATTCCAACGCCATGTCCCAGACATGGTCTTATACGGGACCACATGTCGATGCTAACGCCATGTCCCTGACATGGTCTTATATGGGATCTCAATTTGGTGCTGATGCCATGTCCCAGACATGGTCTTACACGAGACCTACAATTTCTCACATCATGATTAAGGTACCCTTCGTATTCATTAAAATTTAACCGAGATTTCTCATTTATTTTTTTCTCATCTTTTTGTACAATTCATTTCAATAACTTTATGGAATATCATAATTTCATAGAATGTCATCACAATAAATATTCATGACGCATAAAGCTAATTTATTGCATACAACTTACCTCAGGTCCAAAATGCGGGTGAATGTTCAATTTAATTCACCACATTGCTTTTTCCCTAGTTTCGGTCCGGGCTTCATATTTCTTGATCTAAAATGAAAAATTAAGCTTATTTAATAATCAAATTGGCTAAATAGCCAATAAATAACACTTTGGCATAATTTATAATTTTTCCCCTAAACTTTTACATATTTTCAAAATGGTCCCTAGGCTTGTATAATGAAATGCACTTATTTTCTTGGTTACCCAAGCCTAGCCGAACTTTATTAGTGTTCATAACAGCCCCTATTTCTCATCAATTCACACTTTTACTACACGTTTTCCTACTTTTACAATTTGGTCCCTATTAGGGATTTTCATGAAAAATCACCTAGTAAAATATGTTTACTACACTTTAAACTTTCATATTCTACCACTAGGCATCAAAATACTTGCATGTCATGCATGGGTATATTTTTAAACATAAACCCTAGCTCAAATTAGTGGTAGAAATAACTAAATTAAGCTACAAGGATTTCAAAAATACAAAGAGAATTAAAAACGGGGCTAAATTGCACTTACTAGTGAGCTTGAAAATGAAAGAAACCCTAGCTATGAAGCTTTGGAAATTTCAGCACCCGTAGGAAGAAGATGGACACAATTTTTCTTTTTTTCCCTTTTTATTTCATTAATTAACCAAATGACGAAAATGTCCTTATACCCTTTCTTTAGAAAATTTTCCTTCTATGGGCATTGTTTTCCATTATGCTAATAAATGGTTTAATTGCTAAATAAGGACCTCTAATAATTTTTATAACGCCAATTCATCCTTAAAACTTCTAAACACTCATATTTTGAATTTTTGCAATTTATTCCTAAAGGACAAATTAATCATTATTTCATAAAAATTCCTTCATCGAAATTTTCTCACTATCATGCAATCATGTCATAAACGCAAAAATAATCATGAAATATATTTTTCTACTTCGGACTTGTGGTCTCGAAATTGCTATTCTGACTAGGCCCTAATTCGTGCTGTGACAATTTTCCCCCTTAAGGATTTTCGTCCCCGAAAATCTTACCGGTGAATAGGTTTGGATATTAGGTTCTCATGTTTTCCTCAAGCTCCCATGTTGCCTCATGTAGAATTCTCCGAATAAGTTCATCATCCTTTGGTACACAAATTCAGTCTTGAAACTTTATACAACCATCTGAATCAATCTGAAAATCTGAATCGGTACCTAACTCGCATTGAGCTTTCTTGGCTTGCAATTCTCTTTCACTTAACTGCACTTCACAAATCTCTTGAATGAACATCGGTCTAGCTCTCATTTCTGCTAAAACCAAACCATCATCGATTAATGTCAACTGTATATTCATAACTCTCAAGGCAAATAGCAATTTCCAACTAAGAGCATCGATAACAACATTCGCTTTTCCTGGGGTGGTAGTCAATAACCAACTCGTAGTCTTTTAACAACTCGAGCCATCTTCGTTGCCGTAAGTTCAAATCTTTTTGCATCATCAAGTACTTAAGACTCTTATGATTGGTGAACACTCGGCATTGGTCACCGTATAAATGGTGCCTCCAAATCTTTAACGCAAACACTATTGTGGCCAACTCCAAGTCATGAGCCAGATAATTCTTTTCATGGGGCTTCAACATGGGGCTTCAATTGTCTAGAGGCATATGCAATCACCTTGCCTTCTTGCATAAGTACACAGCCCAATCCATTTAAAGATGCACACTATAATTCACAAACTCCTTCCCGGGTTCAGGTTGTACTCGAATAAGAGCTTCAGTCAACAATGTCTTTAATTTCTCGAAACTCTGCTGGCATTTTTCTGTCCAATCAAACTTAACATCTTTTCGCAATAACTTTGTCATTATATCAGAGATCATAGAAAATCCCTTGACGAATCTTTGGTCATAGTCGGCCAAACCCAAGAAGCTTCTGACTTCAGATATATTTCTCGGCAGCTTCTATTCAACAATTGCTGGGATCTTATTTGGATAAACTCTGATGCCATCACCCGAAACGATGTGGCCCAAAAATCTAATTTCTTTAAGCCAAAATTCACTCTTACTAAATTTGGCACAAATTTGCTCAATGTGTAGAGTTTGTAAAACTATCCTCAAATGCTCGACATGTTCGTCCTCATCGTGAGAATAAATCAAGATGTCATCAATAAAGACTACAATGAATTTATCCAAGTATGGCCGAAAGATACAGTTCATTAAATCCATGAATACTGCAGGAGCATTAGTCAAACTGAATGGCATGACAAGAAATTCATAGTGGCCATACCTCATCCGAAATGCAGTCTTCGGCACTTCAGACTCCATAACTCTTAATTGGTAGTACCCGAATTTCAAGTCTATCTTAGAGAGCACTGTAGCTCCTTTCAACTAGTCAAATAAATCGTCGCTCCTTGGCAAAGGATACTTGTTCTTTATGGTCACTTTGTTAAGTTGCCGATAATCTGTACACAACCTCATAGAACCATATTTTTTTCACGGATAATATAAGAGCACCATACGGAGAATGGCTTGGTCTTGCAAAACCTTTATCTGTTAATTCTTGTCGCTGAGCCTTCAATTCCTTTAACTCAGTCGGAGCCATTCTGTAAGGAGCAATAGAAATAGGTGTAGTACTTGGAGCTATCTCTATACCAAATTCTACCTCTCTAACTAGAGGCAATTTGGGCAACTCTTCCAGGAATACATCTTGATACTCGCAAACTACTCACACTGACTCAATTTTCATCTCTGATTCTTTTGTATTCATAACAAAAGGAAGGTAAGCTTCATACCCTTTTCTTATATGTCTCTGAGCAACCATGGAAGAAATCACTGTAGGCAAACTCTCGGATTCATCTGATTCAACTCGAGGTGTATCACCATTCTCAGATTTCAGTTCAATAAATTTTCTACCACAATTGACGATTACATCATGAGTGGTTAACCAATCCATACCAAGGATCACATCAAATTCATCAAACAGACAAAGCATGAGGTTAGCTGGGAAACAATGACCCTTAATCATCATAAGACAATCCCTACATACTTTGTTTACTAACATGTATTAGGGATTGGATACTTTTATCACAAATTCCGTAGACTCTACGGGTATATTCATGCTAGAGACTAGTTTCATGCAAACATATGGGTGGGTAGATCCTGGATCAATCAAAATAGTAATAGAAGTTTCACGCAGAGAAAATGTACCCGTAATTACATTGGGTGATGATGCTTCTTCGCGACCGCGAATGGCGTACATCCTTGCTGGCGCTCTATCCTCAGGTCTCGCAATTTGCTCTTTCGATGCGCCTTTACTTCTCGCTCCTGTACCCAGGTTTCTCTGAGGTCTGCCTCTAGAGGAAGCATTACCCGATCTCGCACTTTGATCTCTATCTTTTTTGACCATCCCAGGACACTCTCTAATGAAGTGGTCTTGAGAACCACACTTGAAACAAGCCCTCTCGTGTGCTCGACATTCACCAAGGTCGCGCCTGCCACATTGAGGACATTCAAATGTATTGGGTCGAGTATTACCCACACTTGCAATTGAAGTAGTCTGAGCCTTGGAGACTGAATATTGTTTGCCTTTACCTTTTCTTAAAAACCTCGCTGAAATAGTTGATCGTGTAGTAAATTCTTTTGATCTCTTGGAAGAGGATTGGAACGATTTGGCCAACTGTCTCTTTCTTGAATCCCAAGACTCCATCTCAGCCTTCCTTTTATCCTTGGCCAATTCCTCGACCTTGTAAGCTCTATCCACAAGCACTACAAACTCCTTCAATTCTAGGATGCTGAAAAACATTTTAATATCCTTATTTAATACATCCTCAAACCTCTTGCACATAACTGCCTTAGTGGATGCGCATTCCCGAGCATATTTACTGAGTTTCACGAACTCACACTCATACTCAGTCACGGTCATTCGACCTTGTTTCAATTCTAGAAATTCTTTGCACTTCTGATCAATAAACCTTGGATTGATGTACTTCTTGCAAAATTCTTCTTGGAAAACTTCCCAATTAACCCTTTCCCTTGGTACCACTGACACAAAAGTGTTCCACCACTGATAAGCAGAATCTCGTAGGAGGGACACGACACATTTCATGCACTCTTCAGATGTGCAGGATAATTCATCGAATACCCTTATGGTATTCTCTAGCCAAAATTTCGCTCTTTCTAGATCATCATCTTTAATAGCCTAGAATTCTTCTGCCCCTTGTTCCTGATTTTATCAACCGGGGGCTTTTCTCGTCTTACTACCTCTAAAATTTGGGGAGCTGCTGGGGTAGGTTGAGGAATTGAAGGGGTGGAGCTTGCTATTGAGCCACTGAGTTCGTCCAAACGAACTCTATAAACCACTCATTCAGCATTTGGAAGAAGGCCTCCTTGGCCTTTCCTCCCTGACTTACAGTAACTAGTCTATTTTTGGTTCCAACTGGCACCATCCCTTCAGTGGGAGCCAGCACATTGCTTTCTACATTGTCTACCTCAGCTCTACTAAGATCCATTTACTATAAGAAAACACATTTAAATCGTCAGGAGTCTTCAAACTATCATATCATGTATATATATAAGTATGGCATGTATAGATAGACTCGTGTACATGCTACGTTAGTCCTAGAATTGACTAAACACTAATTATGATACCACTAAATGTAACACTCCTTACCCATGTCTGACACCAGGACAGGATACGAGGCATTACCGCACTTAACTTACTCGAACGTGTAAAGTCAAACCATAAAATTTTAATTGCCATTTAAAAACTCCTCATACATTCTCTCAAAATCCTAATTATGGGCCTACGAGGCCCAAACATACATTTCTAGTGGTTTGAAATCAATCCGGGAACTTTCAGGCACTCAGTGAATTTTTGCTCAAAACAAGGCTACACGCCAATGTTCCTGGCCTGTGTCAAATTTATTTTTCATTTTAAACCTATAGGGGTTTTCACACGGCCTGACACACACCCGTGTCCCTAGCCCGTGTCCTTCACACGGCCTCGACACTCCTGTGCCTTAGCTCGTGTGTGAAAACCTGGACATTCTGTTTATGATGTCAGTATACAATTTAGGTCACACGGCCAAGCCAGACGCCCGTGTGCTAGGCCGTTTCAACCACACGATTGAGACACACGGCCATGTCTCTACCCGTGTGTTTACTATTGGGCATTCTATTTTGCATGATTTAGGTGCAGGGGACACACAACCAGTCAACACATCCATGGAGCTGATCGTGTGTCACATGGCCTAGGCACACACCCGTATGCCCACCCGTGTAGAGAATTATAGGCTATTTTCCAAGCCCTTTCCCACCCTAAACTTAACCAACCACAAGGCCAATCTCAATATCACATATCATGACATAATTACACTTCTAAATACCCATAATTAAGGCATTCACATGACACCAAGCATTCCATTCTCAACAATCACTACTCTACTTAAACATGCAAACTTGCACTTCCATAAACTTCACCAACATTGCATAAATTTAACTTAACAATATTAGCCCATTTCTAAAGGCCATTACAACATGACTTGAGCAATATCAATAGCCAACACATTTGGCTACCGCAAGTGACACATACTAAAATGACAAAGTATTCTATACATGCCATACTCAAAATAACCACACTATACTATACCCAAAATGGACGACTTGATAGTGTGACTTCGAGCTCTGACTTTTAACGATTTCCGAGCTAGCTTGGCAAGACTACAAGGAAAATGGAAAAGAAAGGGAGTAAGCATAATTGCTTAGTAAGTTACATGAAATAAAATAGCAACAACAATCATGGAATAAACATCCTAATAAGGTATCATGAAATGTCATGGAAATTCTTTATACAAGAACGTGGCTTACTCATATTCTTTCTTACCGAAATGTTCATATCATTTCGTAACCATCATACTCATATCATTGCCTGTTCATTTTCTTGTAACTTAATCATATACACCTATATCACTCATCACTAAACTTTAGTCTTTCTTGTTAAATTCATCAACTTGAATACTTTTCCTGTTAAATTACATAGAATACCAAAAGATACCCGTAATGTCATTTTCGTGGTAAGATGCCAAAGCCATATCCTAGATATAGTCTTACATCGAATCTCAAGTCGATGCCAAAGCCATATCCCAAATATGGTCTTACATGGGATCTCATATTGATGTCGATGCCATGTCCCAGACATGGTCTTACACGAGAGCATAAACTGATACCGATGCCATGTCCCAGATATAGTCTTATACGAGATCTCTCTTAAATTCCAACCCCATGTCCCAGACATGGTCTTACAGGGGATCTAAGTCTCATCTCGGTGCCGATGCCATGTCCTAGACATGGTCTGATACGAGACCACATGTCGATGCTAATGCCATGTCCCGGACATGGTCTTACATGAGATCTCAATTTGGTACCGATGCCATGTCCCAGACATTATCTCACACGGGACCTACAATTTCTCACATCATGACTAGGGTACCCTTTGTATTCATAAAAATTTAACCGGTATTTCTCATTTATTTCTTTCTCATCTCTTTGTAAAATTCCTTTCAATAACTTCATGGAATATCATACTTTCATAAAATCTCATCACAATAAATATTCATAATGCATAAAGCTAATTTATTGCATTCAACTTACCTCGGGTCAAAAATGCGGGTGAATGTTTGATTTAATCCACCACCTTACATTTTCCCCAGTTTCAGTCTAGGCTTTGTGTTTCTTGATCTAAAATGACAAATTAAGTTATTTAATAATCAAATTGGCTAAATAGCCCATAATTAACACTTTGGCAAAATTCATAATTTTTCCCTTAAACTTTTACATATTTAAAAAATGGTTCATAGGCTCGTATAGTGAAATGCGCTTATTTTCTTGGTTACCCAAGCCTAGCCAAACTTTATTAGTGTTCATAACATCCCCTATTTCTCATCAATTCACACTTTTACTACACATTTTCATACTTTTACAATTTGGTCCCTATTAGGGATTTTCATGAAAAATTGCCTAGTAAAATATGTTTACTACACTTTAAACTTTCATATTCTACCACTAGGCATCAAAATACTTGCATGTCATGCATGGGTATATTTTTAAACATAAACCCTAGCTCAAATTAGTGGTAGAAATCGCTAAATTAAGCTACGAGAATTTCAAAAATACAAAGAGAATTAAAAACGGGGCTAAATTGCACTTCCTAGTGAGCTTGAAAATAAAAGAAACCCTAACTATGGAGCTTTGGAATTTCGACACCCGTAGGAAGAAGATGGACACAATTTTGCTTCTTTTTCCCTTTTTATTTCATTAATTAACCACATGACCAAAATGCCCTTATACCCTTTCTTTAGAAAATTTTCCTTCTGTGGGCATTTTTTTCCATCTGCTAATAAATGGTTTAATTGCTAAATAAGGATCTCTAACGATTTTTTTAATGCCAATTCATCCTTAAAACTTCTAGAAGCTCATATTTTGTAATTTTTGCAATTTAGTCCTAAAGGACAAATTAAACACTATTTCATAAAAATTCCTTCATGAAAATTTTCTCACTATCATGCAATCATGTCATAAACTCAAAAGTAATCATGAAATATATTTTTCTACTTCAGATTTGTGGTCTCGAAACCACTATTCCGACTAGGCCCTAATTCGGGCTATTACATCAATTTCATACTACGTTCATCATGCATAAACTTCACACATTACTCATGCAATTGCACAAGCTTGCACTTTCATGAATTTCATCATCATTGAATAGATATAACTTAACCAGTATTGGCCAATTCTAATGGCCATTTATAAAATGAAATAAGTAACATTACTAGCCAACACATTGGCTAACCAATATGACATATAACAAAATGACCAAGTTCCTATACATGTCATACCTAAAACAATCAAACTTTACTATACCCAAAAGAATAGCTTGATAGTATGAATCGAGCTCCGACGTCCTTCGATCCTTGAGTTAGCTTGGCAATACTACAAGAAAAGGGAAAAGCGTAAAGAGATATGGTCTTAGACGAGATCTCATATTGATGTCGACGCCATATCCCAGATATGGTCTTACACGAGATCGTATATCGATGCCATGTGCCAGCCATGGTCTTACACGAAATCACTATTTAATGCTAATGCCATATCCCAGATATGGTCTTACATGGGATCTCAATTGATATGGTCTTATACGAGGCCTTATTAATCTAATGTTGTGACAAGGGTATCTTTTCTATTCTGAAGGTTCAATTGGGACTTCAATATAGCATAACTTCATCATTTCTTCATCGATACCTCATTAACAAATTTCATAAAAAGAATATAAATTTCATGCAATATCAAGCATTTAAATACATAATCACATAATGTTGATTTATTACAAACAAACTTACCTTGGTACCAAAATATAGATAGTTGTTCAATTTAGTCCACCACCTTGTTCTTTCCTTGGTTTAGGTCCGGACTTAATGTTTCTTGATCTAAAATGATATATTTCACTTATTTAATTATCACATTGACTAAAACATCCCATGAATCATACTTTGGCAAAATTATAATTTTTGCCCCTAAACTTTCACGTATTTGCAAAATGGCCCCTATACTTGTATGATGAAATGTACTCATTTGCTTGGTTACCCAAGCCTAGCCAAACCTATCTTAAGCTTATAATAGCTCACATTTTCCTTCAAATTAGATGTTTACTACCAATGTAACACCCCAAACCTGGTCTGGACGTTATGACCAGATCTGGTGCGTCACATGATCCTAAACTACGCTTATAACCTTTTAGAACATGTTGAGACATAGGTGATATTTTGTAAAACTAGCAAGGTGAGAAAAGTTCTTGTTAAAACTACTTTAAGTTGTCATTATCCAAGATTGTTTAAATTTTATAAACGTTATTTTGAAAACGTTATTAAGGTTTTAGAAACCCGCGCAGCCTATATCTAGCAGTTTCGATAAAGTACGAATCGAATTTTTTAGAAAGTTAAAACCCAAAAAGAAAATTTAATAGCGGCCTTATTACACATTAAAACCCAAAGATTAACATAAAAATTAAAATACTAAAACATAAATGAAAACCAGCTTTATTGCAGTCGCTGTGGCCACTCCGAATCTCTCGCAGCTCCAAGCCCACTATGGTTGAGGGTTACCTGCAGAGATTAATTAAAAGGGTGAGTTTGACAACTCAGTGTGCAACATAATCTCAACCATAGGCCAAAACAGATCAAGCCTCAGAAACAGATTTAATTGGGCCTTGGCCCATTACAGGAATCGAGTTAAGCCCAAAAGGCCCATAACAGAAACAGATCAGAGATAAGCATTATGCAAACAGAAACCCAACCTAGATCCATCCTTAACACCCCCGTACCAGCCTTACACCATGTGGGGAGACTACTCGACCCACCCAACCGCTACACACCACAGATATTTGCAGCGAGGCTGCCAGATATAATTTGCAGTGAGACTGCCAGATAACATTTGCAGCGAGGCTGCCAGATATATTTGCAGCGAGGCTGCCAGATATTGTGACGAGGTCACCAGATATAAATATTGTGGCGAGGCCACCAGATTGCAGTGAGGCTGCCAGAAAATATGTGGCGAGGCCACCAGATTGCAGCGAGGCTGCCAGAACGCTTCCTCCATCATAAACCCATACCCCATGCAACAGATCTACATACTAGCAAGCAACATATAGCATCTCATGCATCAGATATGTTCAAATTAAATGGTAACTCATGCAGATACACAAAATCATACATTTCATACAGAATTGACCCTAGGGGTATAATAGTCTTTTTACACCTAGGGGTATTTTGGTAATTTTCCATATTCAGGGGTATTTTAGTCCTTTATCAAATTTTTAGAGTTTCTATGCACGTTCGATTAATTATTAGTCCATAAATTACCACGAAAGTCCATCCAAGCTAAATTTCCAGTTTTACCCTTTTTAACCTAAAAGCCTCTAATGGGCCCTACTGAGTCCACCAACGTCTTAAGCCCAATAAGTCTAATTTTATGCTCAAACAACCAATTTAACCGTATTACTATCAACAGGTCACCAGAACACCCTTAACGACAATTTTTATCGATATGGGCTCGGAAGCCCATTGGGCCCATATTTGGCCCATCAAAGCCCATCTTACAAAACGTTCAGAATTGCACCTTCTGCAATTCTTCCAGCACTGACTTCATAGTTAAGCCCAATGGAGTAAATGGTTACTCTCAGATATCATACGGATGCGTTTTCGGTCACTTACACCAGATGTCGGTAGTGTTACGCCCTTTCCGGCTTTTACCACTTTAGTCTAACAGTTGAGATTAGTTACACACCTGTTAGCTGTCGAAACGTTGACGAAATCTACGTATGAAGGCCTACAAGCGAACAATAACTTTTAGTCTAATAAACTATAACCAAAGAGCCATGAACCCTTACCATAATCGGCCTAGATGGCCTAAGTCATTAAAATCTTACCCTTTTCGGTTATGGACTAGATCGCAATGTCCAACCGCGTTAATCTACAATAGCCTCCTTTGCTGCACGTCTCTTGTCCACACTAATGCATATAAACCAAAGAGAAAAGCCATAAGGCCCTTAGTCTAGAAACGTTGACCTCCCCTTAAGGGGTTTCGGCATCTAGTTTTAAACCTGAAAACTAACGAAATAGGATCACGAAATACTTACCAATCTAAGTCCCAAACCACAGCCGTTCCACTTGCAACAATGAGAAAGAAAGGGTTGAGAGTAGAGAGGATTCGGCCAAGCACAATGAGTTTCGGTCAAAATGAGGTTCGGCAATGAAGTAGAATGAGAAGAGACGATATATTTGATAGAAGAAGATGGATTCGGCAAGTAGAATATTTCGGCTTATGGAAGGTTTTAGAAGAAAAAACAAAAGAATAAGAGTGTTCGACTTTGGCAAAGAACAATCGGCAGAGAGATTTCAGTCAAAAGCCTGACGATAGAAGGTTGAAGAAGAGAAACAGAAGAAAGCTTTGTTTGCTTCGGCAAGGATAGAAGACAATAGTGTAGGTTTGGTTTATGAGTACGAAATAAAAAGGAGATGAAAATAGAGGAAGGGAAAGAATAGCGAAAGTGCTTTTTGGTCTCAAGAAAGAAATCGACAGGAGGTCTTTTGAGGTATGAGATTCGGCTATTGATTAAGAAAGCAGAAAAGATGATAGAAGAATGCCCTAATGTACTTACTAGGATCGGCAAGAGAAGAAAAAATGCTGAAACTTAAGGGAAATTGGCACATAGACTCTAAGAGAACTAAGGAGAATTCGGCACCAACTAGAACCTATTTGCCAAAAATGCAAGCACCAAGCCCCCTAGTCGAATGGCACTTGCAAAGTCCCAAAACCGGCCACTTCTTTCAAAATTCAAAGCTCCTTGATTTGCTCCTCAACCTCCTCCACAATTTGCTCCCTTGACCGATTCAAATCTCTTCCAACAGAGTTCAATTCTGCTTCAAATTCTTACCTGCTCAAGCTCAAAAATAAAACACCTCACTTGCAACCTCTGCAGCTTGAACCTTGGACCTCCAAGCACTCTTAGGCGCCACCTTTTAAGGAGCCTAGTGGCGTCTCCCTTGCCACTTTACCACTGGTTCAATTGTGCTACATTTCGCACACAATTCCTTAAGACCCTTATTTTCACTGATCCCCTATCTCCCAAGTCAAAAATACAAAATTTTGCCGAGCTTCCAACCAACTCATGGGCCTTCCATAGGCCCATTAACACATCCCAAACATGCATTACACACCTAATTACTAGCATTTACACATTTTATCAGATAAAGATAAATCTAAGAAAAACCCGAAAATTAGGGCGTTACAACCAATTTATCACTTTTACTAATAGGTCATTTTTAGGTGTTTCCATGAAAAATCACTTAGAGAAAGATGTTCATCACACATCAGACTTCCATATTCCTCCATTAAACATCAAAATACATGCAATTCATACATGGGTAAGCTTTTGAACATAAACCCTAGCTTAAAATATGACTATAAATAGCTAAATCGAGCTACGAGGATCTCAAAAATGTAAAGAACATTAAAAACGGGGCTAGGATGCACTTACTTTGAGCTTGAAAATGAACAAAACCCTAGCTATGGCTTCTCTTCAATTTTTGGCACTTAGGGAAGAAGATGGACACCAATTTTGACTTCTTTTTCCTGTTTTATTAATTTATTAACTAAATGACCAAAATGCCCTTAAGGCCCTTCCTTGAGATTTTTCCCTTCCATGTCCATTTTTGTCTATCATGAA
Source organism: Gossypium stocksii (assembly GCA_020496765.1). Taxonomy (NCBI): domain Eukaryota; kingdom Viridiplantae; phylum Streptophyta; class Magnoliopsida; order Malvales; family Malvaceae; genus Gossypium; species Gossypium stocksii. The sequence goes on along the minus strand of CM035623.1, from coordinate 34,316,191 downwards.
AAATAATGGTCTAATTGCTAAATAAGGACCTCTAATAAATTTTCTAGTGCTATTTCATACGTAAAACTTCTAGAATCTCATATTTTGCAATTTTTGCAATTTAGTTTTAAAAGACCAATTGATCACTTAATCATAAAATTTCTTCATGAAATTTTCACACAACCATGAAATCATATCATAGGTCTTAAAACAATCATCAAACATATATTTCTACTTCGAATTTATGGTCTTGCAACCACTATTCTGACTAAGCTTTAAATCGGGTTGTTAAACCATGATCAAATACTCCAAGATGTGGTGACATGATTAAATCCACTAGCTTTTGGGCTATTTGCTCTTTTAGTCCTAATTAGTTGGAATTTAATTTAATTAAATGACCAATTGTAAAATTAAACCTTCATTAGACGGTAATTATGCCATATATATGTGATGGAAAATTATGGACATGTGTTAGTGATATTATAAGTATAATTTAAAGGTTAATGCTGTAAATAAGTAATTAAGTTATGAAAAATAAATGATGACAAAATGTAAAAAAAAAAAAAGCTATCATCTTCTTTACTCATTCAAGAATACTGAAAAGCCATGGATGGAAAAGAAAAGCTTCGACCAAGCTTGAGTTCTTTAATTAGGTGAGTAAATCTTGTCCGCTTTTAGTGTTTTTTCTATTTTTGAGCTCGTATTAGCTCAATTTAGCTAACCCAAGGTCTAATTTGTAAAATTATCAAATGTTTTGGATAATGTCATTAATGAATTTAGTGTATTCTTGAAGTTTTATGAAAGATTATTAAGCTGGTTGCCAGATTGGGCTTTTTTGTAAAATATATTTTGGTAATTTTAATGTTTAAGGACTAAATTTTAAAGTGATAAAAGTATAAGGAATTAATGTGAAATAACATGTATGGGATGTAGAGAAATAGAGAATAATGCAGCTGAAATGAAAATTGAATAAAAATGGTTAATTTGTATGGTTTGGGCTCAAGGACTAAATTGAATAAAATTAAAATGTTAGGGGCAATATTATAAAATATTAAAAAGGACTTAATTGCATAAAATAAATTGATTTTTCTGTTAGAATTAGTGAATGGAGTGGAATTATTATTTTAGATCAAGAATGAGAGGAAAATCGAGGAGAAGAGAAAATTATCAAATAGCCCCTATAATTAGTCATTGTTGCAATTTAGCCAGGTAAGTTCGTATGAACTGTAATCATTACAATGTTATTTAAATTAAATGTTTACTATGTTGTTTTTATATAAATGAATCAATATATATGAGAATGTATCCACATCATGATGAATTGATGGGTATCAAGTCCCGGTTGAACCTTAAGAATTCATAAGATACAAAGGACATGTCATTAGGGATTTCATGTTTTGGTTGCTGGTCTTGAATGTCCTACCCATGGCTGAGGCCTTGCATTTGTTGCGGATACTCCATAGCTCGTGTGAAGAGCGTCGAGTAACTTACATTGTGACCTACAACTCATGTGAGTAGGCCTATTTCACAGCTCGTGTGAGTAATAATGTAAAGGAAAGGTTAGGGTTTTATGGTTAAGCACACTTCGTGTGACCTTTCCCTAGTGTCTGATGTAATTCTAGATGGTCCAAAAGGCAAGAAAAGGGAACAGAAAGGTAAGTATACAATTGTATTAAATCATGAAATTTACAGAACATCAAGGGTGCAAAGGTTATGCTTATACATCATGAACACATGTTTTATGGACAGTATCATATATATATATATGAACAAGTATACTAACTTGTAGATTGATGATGTTGTTTAGGCTTATGCCAAGCTTGTGGTTATGGTTGATTTTTATGCTTATGCTTTGTACTATGCAAATGAAACGGGTAAGAAAAGGAATGGAATAGTAAGTGAGTTAATGGAAAGGTTCATAACTATATGAAAAGGTTGATGCTTATGTAATCTATCTTATGAAATCTATTTATGTGATAATTGAGTTTATATGGTTGTCAATATATCTACTAGCATGTGAGCTTGATGATGCTTGGATAAGCACTCATGATTGGAAATAGTAGGAAAGCAAATTGAATGAAACATGATCGTATAGTAACAATGATGAATTAAATGTTATGTTTATATATATGTGGTTGATTTCATATTTATCATGAACAAGTAACCTAGCTTGTGAGTTTGATGGTGTTATATAGGCTTTATTAATCTTATGACATTTGTAAAGGTTTATACAATTTTGTAAAGCTCATTATTGAAATGGTATATTATGCTTAAAGTTTATATGAGCTTACTAAACATTCATTGCTTACGTAGTTTTTTTTTCCTTTACTTTGTAGATTATCAGAAGCTAGATCGTTTAGAAGTTCGCCGAAGATCTATCACATTATCTAGTGAAAATTTTTGTAGATTTGTAGTAGTTTGATTAAGGTTTATAATGGCAATTATAGGGTGATTTGTAATGCTATTATGATGCATGTGTTAAAGTGTTTTGGTATGTATAAGCTTTGGAAAGCTATGTTGGTTTGGTACACCTTAAAGCCTTACCAAATTATGTGATTTTGGTTACTTTAAGGTGCTTGTTGATATGGTTCTCCTGGCATGTTGATGATGGTATGAAACTGGTTACCTATGACATGTTTTAGTTCAACTTGAACTAGGTTATTATGGTTGGAAATAGCCTTATTAATATGTATAGGAAGTTATGTAATTGGTAATTTGATATGTTATGTTTGGAAAAGTATATTTGGTTGATGGACTTGGAACTGCTTGTTAAACTATGTCCTTTTGGTACCTTTAAGTGATAGTGTATGTAATCTATTGGGATATTGTGATGGTTAAAATGCACTAGGGTGGGTAAATGTGAAATGGCTAAATTGCTTTAGTTTAAATTTTCATGTTTGTATACATATTGAGGTGCCTTTGAATGACATATTGGTTAGGTGAATAAAGTCATTTGAAATGGCATATATATATACATGTTTGAATGATGTTTAGGTATCTTGTAAGTGTCCTGAAATAGGTTGAATGTTTCTGCATGAAATGGTATTCTAATGGCTTGATTTAGATAAATTTTTGGATCCACACGTCTGAGACATGGGCTTGTGCTTTAGCACACACAGCCTGGAGACATGGCCATGTGTCATTTGGTGTTTTCCTTGGGTTGTAAGTCAGTGAGTTACTCGGCCAGGCACATAGGCGAGTGACACGGTCGTATGACCTTCTTCAGAGAGTTACATGGGTAACGACACTAGCTAGGACACGGTTGTGTGTCCCTAGTTTAAAGTTACACGGTCTAAGACATGGGCGTGTGTCTCAACCGTGTGAGGTACATGGGCCACACGGCCGAGTGACCCTTGTTTCCCAATTTTTGTAACTTTTTCTTAAACTTCTTGATTTGTTTCAAATTGGTCCCAAATTGCTTCTAAGTTATTCTTAGGGCCTCAAGGGCTCGATTTAGGGACAATGTGCATGTTTATGAATAGTTTATGATGTGATTTAATTATTGAATGATATAATGTTCAAATGTTTTTGAATGTACAGTAATGCTTTGTAACCTTAATCCGACAACGAGGACAAGTTTGGAGTATTGCACCTTCAGTAACGCAATCTATGAATGATGCATTATTCATGCCTTTCCCATTGATGAGGTTGTTTAAAACTTCAAATAGATGAATCCTCATAAGGCATGGAGCATTGATGGTCTTCTAGGTTTATTTTATTAGAATTTCTAGTCAATTATTGGTAATGATGTTGTTGAGTTGAGTTTGAATTTGCTAAATGGTTTGGTTGATATAAGGCTTGTGAATGATATTATTGTTTTGATCTAAAAAAAAAAAATGTGTTTATGGTGCACTACATGTTGATTAGTTTGTGTAGGGTTATTTATAAAATCATTTCTAAAGTCATTACTAATCAATTGAAAGTGATCCTTCTTATTTGTATTAGCCAAAATTAAAGTGCACTTTTTTTAGGTCAAATGATACGCATTTTGGTGGCTCATAAGCTAATGGACTACCTCTAGAGCTCTAAGAATGGACACCATAAAAGCTTTGCCCTTAAATTAAACATGAGAAAAGTATATGACAGGAAGGAATGAAACATCCTAATAGAGGTTATGGATAAGATGGATTTTTGTTAGAGGTGGGTTGAGTTTATCATGCAATGCTTAACTTTGTTTTCTTATTTGGTTAAATGTAATGATTCTCTTATTGAAACTTTTGTGCTAAAAAGTGGCCTAACAAAGGAGACCCTTGGTCCCTCTATTTCTTTTTATTTTGCATAGAGGCCCTTTCTACACTCCTATATAAGGCATAATTAGATGGGTGGGTTAGAGGTGTGTGAGCTAGTCAGAATGGCCCTCGGGCTTAACCATTTGTTCTTTGTTGGTGATTGTCTACTCTTTGTCCAGAATAAGTTGGAGCAACTAGATGTGGTGAAAGAAATACTAGCCCTATTTTAGAGTGTCTCAGGACAGAAGGTGAGTGTAGAGAAATCTATGGTCTATTTTAGCTTGAATACTACTAGAGAGCATAGGAGGTTGATAGTTGAATCTTTAGGGATACATGTGCTTAATTGTATTTGGGGCTCCTTTTTTTAGTGGGACAGAACAATATGTTAGATTTTTAACATGTTCTTGATAAGGTAATGAATGGGATTAGAATTGGTCCAAGGAAATGCTATCATATGGGGATAAAGAGATTTTCATTAAGGCAGTTTCAATTTATACCTGCTTATGCAATGTTAATTTTTCTTATGCCATGAACAATTCTTGATGTGGTACTTGGGGCGACTAGAATGTTTTGGTAAGTGAGAGGAATAGAGGGTAATGGGTGGCTAATGTTGGCTTAGGACAACCTATGTTGACTAAAGGGTATAGGAGGATTTGGCTCTCGTGACATGAGAAGTTTGAATTTGGCTCTCCTTGGTCAGGAAGTTTGGCACCTAATTTGTAATAGGGACACTTTCTACTGTTGAATTTTTAGTGCGGAGTATTTTCTTAAGAGTGACATATTTCGACCAAAAGTTGTGGAAAAATCATCATTTTTGTGGTCAAGTATTATGGCCACATCAAATAGGAAAGGAAAATAGAGAAAGGAGAAAAAAAAAAAAGAAAAAGAAAGTAAAGTCGTGTGAAAGAAAAGCTTTTTTTTAAAATTTAATTTGCTAAAAGGAAAAAAAAGGTAATTTACTTAAAGGTTCCTATAAAATTATTTAATGGTCTAAAAGTTACCATATGCTACCCTTTGATTGGGTAATGTGCCATGCGAGCGAAAAAATGATGTTAGGGACTTTAACCAAAATAGTTAACATAAATAAATTACAAGCACTAAATTGACATTTGAAAAGTACATAAACCACATTAGAACAAAACGATCTTTCATGCCATAAACCCTTCTTTTTATAATTTCTGTATATATTTGAATTTATTATATATATTTAAAATATTTACGTATTTTTATAATTTTATTTATCAAGACAAATTTGAGATAATATGCAAATATTGAAGGTTATTTTTTGGAATTATGACCAAATAAACCCAATATGTAAAAATTAAGGACTAAATTTGTTAATTTATCAATTTTTGAACTACCACATTATTTATAATGGTTAACAAAATTCGATCAAAAAGAAAAATACAATTAGTTGAGTAACAATAATTTTTTTATAATGGAATACCAAAAAAGAAAATTAAGTATAGTTGGATAACTTGATGTGATTCTAATCATATCATGTGATTTGGCAAAAAGGACTTGGAACTAGACCAAGCTCGAAGGACCTAAATCCAAGATGAAATCGATCAAGGCGAAGCAACATTTGCATATAGGCTATTAAGTTATAAAAGCTGTCCATATTATTTAATAATTATACATCCCTTTAATCTTAGTTTCAATGTGGGTTTGATGTGTTTTTAATGTGTCTTAAAACATGTTTTAATTTTGATCATTTTTAGTTAAGCTTGTTGTTAGTTTTAATTGCGTAATAAATGCAACTTGAACTAACTATTAAATTATTTCTTACATTACATTTATGTGTCTCATATGTTACTTATGTTTAAGCATGAGTTTGTGTCATATGTGTAAAGTGTGTCATTAATTAAGTTTTATTTCAGCTTAATAAGTTTGCTTTTTAATTTATTCCATAGATTATGTTTTGCATAATAATTATGTGTTACATATGTGATACTCTTGAAAAGAGTTATATTGTAAGCCTCTAAACTTGGTTAATTGTTTGTACTTAAGTGGATATATTTACATTTTTAGGATATTTTTATAACATTGCATCATGAAGATTGGACTATGCTTTCAATGTTATTATATGTTACTTTTGTTGGTGGAAGGAAAAAGGAATTGTTTGTGTTTGTAGTAGGTGTAGGAAGGAAGAAGAGAATTGAATGACTGAAGTATTGTCATGAAAAAAGGTTGGACAGATTGCTAGCATAAATGCAATGGCAATTCAAGGAAGATGCTGATACAACACTCAGTACTTGCCACTCTCAATTAGCTAGACGTGTACTAGATATGTAATGCCCTGATTTTCGGGATTTTTCAGGTTTTTGTGATTTTTGGTGGAACTTTGAAATTCTGGTGTTCTGATTGCTGAAAATATGTTTAAGTGTGTTAGTGGGCCTTTAAAAGGCCCAAGCCTAAGACAAAACCCAGTAAAATATCAAGTTTGGATTTTTAAGTGAAAGGGGACTTGGTTAAGTGGGCCTTTAAGAAAAACTTCATAAATTAAAGCATAAATAAGCCCTTGGTTAAGTTGTAGGGTGGCGCTACTTGGGTGCCTAAAAAAGTGGCATGTGGAACTGTGTACAAGGGCCAGTGTTCAAGTCACAAGGTAAGTGAAGTGTTACTTTTAATATTTAGGCATGTGCCGGGCATGTGATTAACTTGAGTAGAATTGGCTAAGGCCTTAGGGAGGTTGGGCTGATTGCTATTGGTAATTAGGGTTAGTATCTTTTCTTTTTCTGTCAAGACAAAGGGTTAGCCACCAAAGTGACCAAAAACACAGATTTCCTTTTACCTATGCCGATTTCTTCTTCCTCTTTTCCTCTTCTGTATTCTTTTCTTTTTCGATTCTTCTCTTCTCTTTTCTCCTTCTATTTTTCGTTCTTCTTCTTACCTTCTCTAGTCGAAACCTTCCTACCACTTTGTTCATTCTCTCTTTCAATTCCAACCATCTAAAAATCACCACAGCCGATTGCCATAAAAGCCGAAATCCCGAAAACTTACTTCTTGTGCCGATTTCTCCAAGCCAAAATTCCTCAATTCCTTCCACCCCTTTTGACCAATTTTCATCTTCTTTAAGCCCTTATTGCTTGTCGACAACATCACTCCAAACCTATAACCCCAAATCATCATCTTCTTCACTGCTCAAAAGCCGAAAACGTTACACTCTTAGGAGCTCATAGCCGAATCTTTAGATCTCTAAGGTTCGAGTTCTGCTAGTATTTAGGGGTTAGATCTATATCAGATCTCAGTAGAAATAGAAGGGAAATCAGTGGTAAGTGCTCGTTAACCTAGATCTATAAGATATTTTACAATTTAGAAAAAACCGAAGTCCCTAAAATTTAGAGAGGCTGTCGATTGGGGCCTAAGACCCTAATGGGTTGTAGTAATCGATTTCTTTTGGTGTTAGTGTGATTCAGAGACTGTTGACAAGGGCTTGGATCTTCAGAACGACTAGATCTAGATCTAGTCATTGGTTTTCGGCAAAGGTAAGATTTTGAGGGCCTTAGATGCTTATGGCCGAATATGGTAAGTGAATATTGAGTTTGGCTACATGTATTTGTAAACTAAAAGTTGTGGTAATCAATTGTAGGATATCGTGGGGAATCTCATTAGCAGTTGTTGCGAAACAGGTGTGTATTGACCCCTTTCTATAGTCTAAATCGGCAAAGGCCAAAGTGACCGAAAGGTTGACCGAAAATTTGGTATTCCATAGGCTTGTGAGTTCGCGAATGCTCACAAGACGTTAGAAGTCATTAGATCTGAGATCGCAAGTGGTAAGATAGTCGCATGTGCAATTTCGCACACTTCGGTAGTTATGCCTCGATGGGCTAAAAACGGGCCCAATGGGCCTACAAGCCCATATGGGTGAAAATTGGGTAATACATGTGTACTGATAATTTGTGGGATCAAAACTGTATAAACTGGTAAATTGATCGTGAAATCTGGACTAATTGGGCTTAAGATGCTGTTGGACATTGTAGGGCCCATTAGCGGTTTTAGGGCCTAATGATTGTAAACTGCTAAAATGGGCTAAGTAACCTACTAAGATAAAACTTGGATGATGCATGACTATATAGTGCATAAAACCCTAAAAAGTGGAATAAATACTGAAATATCCTTATAGGTGAGAAATTACAGTTTTACCCCTTGGTGCAAAATGACTATTATACCCCTAGGGTTAAGTTTGACTGAGATTGCATGTTTTATTATTTCTATACATCATATGCCATGACATGATCATTTGATGCATGGCATTGTGTTATATGATTGGAGGAAGTGCTAAGTGGCAAATGCCACGAATACCGAAAAGGGGCTTTGCCCTAGTTTACCGAAAGAGGCAATGCCTCGTATTACCGTTCTGGTGGCTTGACCACACTATATAATTATGCAGCTATACTGCCACCGTGGAGAGTAGCGGTTGGGTGGGTTGAGTAGTTCTTCCCACATGGAGAGATTGGTTGGTACGGGTGGAGAGTAGCAGTTTGGTGGGTTGAGTAGCTTCCCTACATATTGATATAGGTTTTGCATGCATATTTGATTGTTATGAAAATGGGCCTATAGGCCATATCGTTACCGTAAAAGGCTTCAGCCCAGTGATATTGTATATGAAAAGGGCTAAGGCCCAGTAACCGATATTTGAAAGGCTTCGGCCCAGTTGTGGATGAGATTGGATAAGTCTTAGGCCTAGTGGGCCTCAGCTGATTTGGGCTTTGGATGGGATTCTTTGCACATTGAGTTTACCAAACTCACCCCTCTTCTTTTCATCCTTGCTGGTGAGCCCTAAGCAGTGGACTTGGAGCTGGGAAGGATTCAGAGTGGCCATGGAAACCGAAACACTGGTTTAATTAGCTTATTTACTTTATTTAATTTATTACTTATTTCTTTCACTATTTATTTTAATTTAGGTTTGTAATAAGGCCACTTTATTTATTTTTTTATGGGTTTTAATTATTTATTTTTGCATGATTTAAACTATTCTGAGAGTAGCTGCACGAGTTTTCTTTAAAATTAATTCAATGTTTTAAAACCCGTCACACGAGGTAAATGAGCAACAAAGTAAATCTTAATAAATTAACCATCTAAATAATTAACCGGGAATTTTTTAAAAAAAACTTCCATATCAGTTTTGCCAAATTCACCTAATGATAGTAACTGGGTAACGTGGTAGTGTTTAGGTGATGTGACACGTCGAACTGGGCAGTAACATCTGGGCTGGGTTTGGGGTGTTACATTTAGTGGTATCAGAGCTCGGTTGCAACCACTCAGCTGTGGATAGGGTCTAAAAAGCTTTTCAAAATTTTTAAATTTTAGGCCCAAGAAGGGTATTTTTGGAAATCAACTTTTTTAAGAAAATTTAAGAAACTCTTTCAACCTTGTTTTCTTCAAAATATACATGTTTTAAAGGTTTGATTTAGAAAACTGTTGAGTATTCTGAAATCTGATAACTGAAGAAGTGACACACTGAATCCCCGGCACCAAGTCTATAAGTGATTCTTTTTCTTATATTGTGTTATACAGAAATATCACTATAGATAGAACTAAGACCCTGCTATGATACTGTAGATAGGGTAGTACTAAAAATTGTAGAGACTGAGACTGTAGGGAAACTAAACCCTAGAAGATTGAGACAATAGCTAGGCTACGATTACGTGAAAATAAAACTTTGAAGCTTTATTTGTGCATAAAACATTCAGTAACAAAGAATTAAAACATTAAACTAATGGCATAAAATTCATAAATTAGATAAGTAGAAATAAGTACAAGAGTTGCTCGTGGACATGGCCGAGGCAGTGTTCAAGCAGGGTCGTCATCTTCGGAATACATGTCAACTGGTGAGGCACGACCATCACCGGGTGCTGAGAATGGCCGTACGATCGGGCCACAGGGGACGACGCTCTGTCCCAGGCTATGTTAAGGGTCCTGGAAAGGGTTGCTGGAGCTAATGTTGGGCCCATGAATAGGGGATCCATTTCTAAGCGACTCCGGGCTAACGTAGTAGAGGTTTTCAGGGGCGTATCTGCAGTGGCCCCAATGTAGCTGAGTACTGGCTAGAAGCTACAGAACGGATTATGGATGACCTGGATTGCTCGGAGGAGCAGAAGCTGAAAGGAGCAGTGTCGCTATTGTGAGATGAGGCATACTAGTGGTGGATCACTGTGAAGAAGGGTACCCCAGCTGAGCGGGTAACTTGGGAGTTATTTAAGACGTCTTTCAAGGGGAAGTACGTTGGAGTAAGCTACGTGGATGCACGCAGAAAGGAATTCCTGAACCTGACCTAGGGCAATAAATCTGTTGTTGAATATGAGGCATAATTTTTGAGGTTGAGTTGGTATGCCAGCGAAATAGTTTCTACGGAGTATGAGCGTAGCGTTCATTTTGAGGATGGTCTCAGAGATGAGTTGAGGGTGCTAATAGCTCTACAGAGGGAGTGCGACTTTGCTGCTTTGGTAGAGAAGGCAAAGATAGCGAAGGAGGTGAAGCGAACTGAGTGATAGAATTGTGATAATGATCGAAATCGCTTTAGGAGGGATAGTGGACCATCTGGTGCTGCAAACCAAAATGCCAAGAGGGCTAGAGTAGAGGAACCGGTTTGAGCAGTTCCAATGAATACAGTTAGGCCGCAAGCCTGTGGAGACTGTGGTAGAACTTATTTAGGGGTGTGCTGGAAGCGTACTGGGGCATGTTTCTAATGTGGGTCCAAGAAGCATAAGTTCAGAGAGTGTCCTCAAAAACCAGCGCAGAATCAGAATCAGGTGGCGGACCAGAGGGTTGCTCAACTAGCGCGAGGAGGACCACCACCACCGAGAGGCTGTAGGCAAGGAAAGGGCAGAAATGGTAATGGACGTGGTCGTGGAGCACTTGTCAGGGGTGCTGGTAATGCTGAGGCTCGTTAGCCAGCCTTGGTGTATGCTGCTCGTCGTCGAGAAGAGGGTGATGCACCTGATGTCATAACTGGTACGTTTTTTATTTCTAGCATACCATACACTGCTTTGATTGACGTGGGTTCGACACATTCGTATGTTGCATGTGAGATTTCTGGGTCGTTGGGTGTGCTCTTTGAAGAAACGGTGAGTGGAGTAACTATAATTAGTCCACTGGGTCACTCGGTTAGGGTAGATAAACTCTTTAGGGAGGTTCCTTTAGAGACTCAAGGTAGGATCTTTACTGGAGACTTAATGGAGTTGCCATTCGGAGAATTCGACTTGATTTTAGGAATGGATTGGTTAGTTAAGCATAGGACAACTTTGGACTGTGCGGCCAAGAGAATGGTGTTGAGGACTGCCGAGGACGAGGAAGTAATGGTTATTGGAGAGCGAAGGGACTATTTGTCCAATGTGGTTTCGACCTTAAGGGCTGAGAAGCTGATTCGTAAGGGTTGCGAAGCGTACTTGGTGTTTATAAGTCAAACTGAGGCTGAGAGCGTGACAGTAGAGACAGTCAGAACCGTTAACGAATTTTAAGATGTTTTTCCTGAAGAGCTTTCTAGATTGCCCCCTAATCGAGAAGTCGAGTTTGGAATCGACTTGTTGCCTGGAACGGCTCTAATGTCCATCACGCCTTATAGGATGGCACTGAATGAGCTAGTGGAACTAAAGGTGCAAATTCAAGAGCTGCTAGATAGAGGCTTCATTAGACCGAGTGTGTCTCTATGGGGAGCACCGGTGCTGTTCATGAAAAAGAAGGATGGGACGATGCGTATGTGCATCGATTATCACCAGTTGAACAAACTGACGATAAAGAATAAGTATCCTCTACCGAGAATCGACGATCTGTTTGACCAGCTTAGAGGAACTTCAGTGTTTTCCAAGATCGATCTTTGATTTGGATATCATCAGCTAAGGGTAAAGGAGGTGGATGTTCATAAGACAGTATTCAGAACTCGGTATGGTCACTACGAGTTTCTGGTTACGCCTTTTAGGTTGACAAATGTGCCTGCAGCTATCATGGACTTAATGAATCGAGTGTTCCAGCAGTACTTGGATCGATTCATGGTTGTCTTTATTGACGATATATTGGTGTATTCAAAAACTGAGGAGAAGCATGATGAGCACCTCCAAATAGTTCTGCAAGTGTTGAGGGAGAAGTAGCTTTATGCGAAATTTAGTAAGTGTGGGTTCTAGTTGCAAGAAATGACTTTTCTGGGTCATGTTGTTTCAGTTGAGGGGATTAGGGTGAATCTTCAAAAAATTGAAGCAGTTTTGGATTGGAAGCCACCGAGGTCAATATCGAAAATTTGAAGTTTTCTGGGTCTAGCAGGCTACTACAGAAGATTTGTAGATGGGTTTTCTCTTATCGCAGCACTCTTGACGAAACTATTAAGGAAAGGAGTATCTTTTGTGTGGATCGAGAAACAGCAAGAAGCTTTTGATAAGCTGAAGAAGGTATTGACTGAGGCACCAGTGCTAATTTAGCCAGAGTCTGGGAAGGATTTCACTGTGCATAGTGATGCATCACATGTGGGATTAGGCTGTGTACTGATGCAAGAGGGTAAGGTAGTCACTTATGCTTCACGACAGCTGAAGCCTTATGAAGCAAATTACCCTACGCATGATCTGGAGTTGGCGGCAGTGATCTTTGCATTAAAGATCTAGAGACACTATCTATATGGAGAAAAGTGTATTATATACACTGACCACAAAAGTCTCAAGTATCTGTTGACTCAAAAGGAGTTAAACCTTAGGCAACGAAGATGGATAGAGTTGCTTAAGAACTATGACTGTTCGATTGAGTATCACCTAGGCAAAGCTAACGTGGTGGCTGATGCACTAAGCCGAAGTACTGTTGCTGAGTTGAGGGCTATGTTTGCTCGTTTGAGTTTATTCGATGATAGAAGTCCGTTAGCTGAGTTACAAGTGAGGCCAACTTGGACTGTGCAGATTAAAGAGAAGCAGTTGGAGGATGATTCGTTGGTTCCTCAGTTTTAGCAAGCTAAGGATAGTGAGAATGAGGACTTTGGATTAAATACTGATGGAGACTTGTGCTTTCGTGGAAGAGTTTGCATACCGAAAGACTCCGACTTAAGACAGTTGATCTTGAAAGAGGTTCATGGTGGACCTTGTGCCATGCATCTTGGAGGTAATAAGTTGTATCGAGACTTGCGAAAGGTGTACTGGTGGCCTGGACTAAAGCGAGAGGTAACTGAATTCGTTGGGAAATGACTGACGTGTCAGCAAGTTAAGGCTGAGCACCAATTGCCTTCTGAACTGTTGCAGCCAGTGAAAATTCCACAGTGGAAGTGGGAAAGAGTAACTATGGATTTCGTGAGTGGGTTACCTTTAACACCCTCGAAGAAAGATTCTATTTGGGTAATCATGGATAGATTAACGAAGTCTGCTCATTTTATACCAGTTAGAACCGGTTACTCACTTCAGAAGTTGGCCAAGTTGTACATGGCAGAGATAGTGCGTTTGCATGGGGTGCCAGTTTCGATAATTTCTGATCGAGATCCTAGATTTACCTCTCGATTCTGGCAAAAGTTGCATGAGGCATTGGGTACGCGATTGGATTTTAGTACTGCGTTTCACCCTCAGACAGATGGACAGTCGGAAAGGGTTATTCAAGTTCTAGAAGACATGTTAAAAGGATGTGTTATCGACTTTCGTGGAAGTTGGGAGGACTACTTATCGTTGGCAGAGTTCACATACAACAACAGTTATCAAGCAAGTATTCAAATGGCTCTATATGAGGCACTTTATGGGCGGAGGTGTCGTACGCCTACATGTTGGATAGAGTTGGGGGAGCGACAAGTCCTTGGACCAGAGTTGGTGACAGATATTGAGAACTAGCTTAAGTTAATCAGAGACCGGTTAAAGGAGGCATCTGATAGGCAGAAGTCATATGCAGATCTTAAGCGTAAGGAAATCGAGTATGCTGTTGGGGATATGGTTTTTCTGAAGGTTTCGCCATGGAAGAAGATCTTGAGATTTGGTAGGAAGGGCAAGTTAAGTCCGTAGTTTATTGGGCTTTATCGGATTCTCAAGTGAATTGGGCCGGTAGCATATCAGTTGGAGTTACCACCAGAATTAGACTGCATTCACGACGTATTTTATGTGTCCATGTTAAGGCGATATCGATCAGATGCATCGCATATTATACCAGTGGAGGAGATTGAAGTAAAGACCGATTTGACCTTTGAGGAAGAGCCCGTACAAATTCTAGATCAAGAGGTTAAAGTTTTAAGAAGGAAGTCAGTTCTGTTAGTAAAAGTGCTGTGGCATAACCATGGTAGAGAAGAGGCTACGTGGGAGCCAGAAGAGACGATGCGTCAGTAATACCCTCAACTGTTTGGTTCAGGTAAATTTCAAGGCCGAAATTTCTTTAAGGGGGGAAGAGTTGTAACGTCCTAATTTTTGGGATTTTTCAAGTTTTTGTGATTTTTGGTGGAACTTTGAAATTCTGGTGTTCTGATTGCTGAAAATTTGTTTAAGTGTGTTAGTGGGCCTTTAGAAGGCCCAAGCTTAAGTCAAAACTCGATAAAATATCAAGTTTGGATTATTAAGTGAAAGGGGACTTGGTTAAGTGGGCCTTTAAGAAAAACTTCATAAATTAAAGCATAAATAAGCCCTTGGTTAAGTGGCAGGGTGGCACAACTTGGGTGCCTAAAAAAGTGGCATGTAGAGCTATGTACATGGGCCAGTGTTCAAGTCACAAGGTAAGCGAAGTGTTACTTTTAGTTTTTAAGCATGTGCCGGGCATGTGATTAACTTGAGTAGAATTGGCTAGGGCCTTAGGGAGGTTGGGCCGATTGCTCTATTGGTAATTAGGGTTAGTATCTTTTCTTTTTCTATCAAGACAAATTAGGGTTAGACACCAAAGTGACCAAAAACACAGATTTCCTTTTCCCTGTGCTGATTTCTTCTTCCTCTCCTCCTCTTCTGTATTCTTTTCTTTTTCGATTCTTCTCTTCTCTTTTCTCCTTCTATTTTTCGTTCTTATTCTTGCCTTCTCTAGCTGAAACCTCCCTACCACTCTGTTCATTCTCTCCTTCAATTTCAACCTTTTAAAAACCACCATAGCCGATTGCCAAAAAAGCCAAAATCCCGAAAACTTACTTCTTGTGCCGATTTCTCCAAGCCAAAATTCCTCAATTCCTTCCACCCCCTTTGACCGATTTTCATCTTCTTTAAGCCCTTATTGCTTGTTGACAACATCATTCCAAACCTAAAACCCTAAATTATCATCTTCTTCACTGCTTAAAAGTCAAAAACGTCACACTCTTAGGAGCTCATAGCTGAATCTTTAGATCTCTAAGATTTGAGTTCTGCTAGTGTTTAGGGGTTAGATCTATATCAAATCTGAGTAGAAACAGAAGGGAAATCAGTGGTAAGTGCTCGTTAACCCAGATCTATAAGATATTTTGTAATTTAGAAAAAGCCAAAGTCCCTAAAATTTAGGGACGCTATCGATTGGGGCCTAAGACCCTAATGGGTTATAGTAATCGATTTCTTTTGGTGTTACTATGATTCAGAGACTGCTGACGAGGGCTTGGATCTTCGGAATGACTAGATCTAGATCTAGTCATCAGTTTTCGGCAAAGGTAAGATTTTGAGGGCCTTAGATGCTTATGGCCGAATATGGTAAGTGAATATTGAGTTTGGCTAGATGGATTTGTAAACTAAAAGTTGTGGTAATCGATTGTAGGATATCGTGGAGAATCTCATTAGCAGTCGTTGTGAAACAGTTGTGTATTGACCCCTTTGTATAGTCTAAATCGGCAAAGGCCAAAGTGACCGAAAAATGACCGAAAGGTTGACCGAAAATTTGGTATTCCATGGACTTGTGAGTGTGCGAATGCTCACAAGACGTTAGAATTCGTTGGATCTGAGATCGCAAGTGGTAAGATAGTCGCATGTGCAATTTTGTGCACTTCGGTAGTTGGGCTTTGATGGGCTAAAAACGGGCCCAATGGGCCTACAGGCCCATATGGGTGAAAACTGGGTAATAAATGTGTACTGATAGTTTGTGGGATCAAAACTGTATAAACTGGCAAATTGATCGTGAAATCTGGACTAATTGGGCTTAAGATGCTATTGGACACTGTAGGGCCCATTAGGGGTTTTAGGGCCTAATGATTGTAAACTGCTAAAATGGGCTAAGTAACCTACTAAGATAAAAGTTGGATGATACATGACTATATAGTGCATAAAACCCTAAAAAGTGGACTAAATACTTAAATATCCTCATAGGTGAGAATTTACAGTTTTACCCCTAGGTGCAAAATGACTGTTATACCCCTAGGGTTAAGTTTGACTGAGATTGCATGTTTTATTATTTCTATACATCATATGCCATGACATGATCATTTGATGCATGGCGTTGTGTTATATGATTGGAGGAAGTGCTAAGTGGCAAATGCCACGAATACAGAAAAGGGGCTTTGCCCTAGTTTACCGAAAGAGGCAATGCCTCGTATTACCGTTCT
This sequence comes from Gossypium stocksii, assembly GCA_020496765.1. Taxonomy (NCBI): domain Eukaryota; kingdom Viridiplantae; phylum Streptophyta; class Magnoliopsida; order Malvales; family Malvaceae; genus Gossypium; species Gossypium stocksii. The sequence goes on along the minus strand of CM035623.1, from coordinate 34,299,559 downwards.
GGTGGCTTGACCACACTATATGATTATGCAGCTATGCTGCCACCATGGAGAGTAGTGGTTGGGTGGGTTGAGTAGTTCTCCCCACATGAAGAGATTGGCTGGTACGGGTGGAGAGTAAAGGTTGGGTGGGTTGAGTAGCTTCCCCACATATTGATATGGGTTTTGCATGCATATTTGATTGTTATGAAAATGGGCCTATGGGCCATACCGTTACCTTAAAAGGCTTCAGCCCAGTGATATTGTATATGAAAAGGGCTAAGGCCCAGTAACCGATATGTGAAAGGCTTCAGCCCAGTTGTGGATGAGATTGGATAGTGCTAAGGCCCAGTGGGCCTGAGCTGATTTGGGCTTTGGATGGGATTCTTTGCACACTGAGTTCACCAAACTCACCCCTCTTCTTTTCATCCTTGCAGGTCAGCCCTAGGCAGTGGACTTGGAGCTGGGAGGGATTCAGAGTGGCCACGGAAACCGAAACACTAGTTTAATTAGCTTATTTACTTTATTTAATTTATTACTTATTTCCTTCACTATTTATTTTAATTTGGGTTTGTAATAAGGCCGCTTTATTTATTTTTTTATGGGTTTCAATTATTTATTTTTGCATGATTTAAACTATTCTGAGAGTAGCTGCGTGAGTTTTCTTTAAAATTAATTCAACGTTTTAAAAACCCATCACACAAGGAAAATGAGCGACAAAGTAAATCTTAATAAATTAACCGTCTAAATAATTAACCAGGAATTTCTTTTAAAAAAACTTCCATATCAGTTTTGCCAAATTCACCCTAATGATAGTAACTAGGTAACATGGTAGGGTTTAGGTGATGTGACACGCCGGACTTGGCTGTAACGTCTTGGCCGGGTTTGGGGTGTTACAAGATAAATCCACCTGAAAAAGAGGGAGAAAATGTGTGTTAAGATAAGGGACCTAACCTATAAAAAAGGAAAGAAAGGAGAATTATACATATAGGATTATACATGAGGATTTAAGAGTGGTTTTTCTTCTTCAACAAACTTTCATGAAAAATCTAGAGAAAAGAAGAGGGGGTACCAACTAAAGTACAGAGCAGAGATTCAAGGAAAGGGATAAAGCATTCAACCTTAGGTCTTGCACAATATTGTAGCATTAAAGTTGGGAGCTGATTTGGCAAAAGCTTTATGAAGTATTTCCTTCATTATCTTGATTAATTTCTGTGAATTTTAGTTGTTAAATGATATTGTTGAATGATACCTTTATTTTGGATATTAAATTCCAACCCATAAAGTAATCTCATCGAGTTGGAATTACTTGATGAATCTTTATTTCCATTAATGACCATGCATTATCTTGATTAGATCTACTATTTCATTCAATTTTCATTATTTTGAATGCATGGATGCAATATCTAAACATAGACAGATGTATGGTATGTTCACAAACTTGATTTAATTTTGAAAAGGTTAGATGAATTGGATTGTGATCGAATGATACGAGCGAGTACTCGAAATAATATTCGTAGCACCCTAGACATAAGGCTGCGCTTTTTCAAAGTAAGGAAGAAACAATATTTGGTATCATCCTTGAAGCTTGTAGACATACAAAGCCTTAGAAATGGTAGCTAGAAGTCTGACTCTTAAAAGAAGCAGATTATTATAGCTAGAATCTCAATAATAGTCTGGTTAAAAATTTTCCTTGGCATTATTGTGTTATAAGGAAGCAATCTTTCCAACCTTCCCATTCAACAACATAATTTCTCTCAACTTTGTCTCATTAAATTGCCACAACATTTAAGGTTAGTTATCTGATTTTAATATTGCATACGTGATTATCCTTTACAAATTTTTTATATTGTTTTTTCCATAGATTCATATAGTTCATAATGATAACTTAACCAAATTAATCCTAATCAATCCCTGTGGAGACGATGTAACACCCATTACCCAGGTTCGATGCCGAAACCGAGTACGATGCATTACCGGTCAATAACATAACCAATCATACAAGGTCGAGCCATAAAATTTCGTTCCAAATTAAAACTATTCATAAAATATCGTACCATTGTTAAAATGGGCCTACAGGGCCCAAAACATAATTTGGGTGTAGTCCGAGACTAAATCAAGAACTTAGAAAAAATTTTAGAAAATTAGGTCAAAAGCAGGGCACACACCCGGGTGAGATAGGGGCACGCCTGTGTGAGCAGACTGTGTAGTCACACATGCCCATGTTCCCAACCTGTGTTGTATTTTTCGATTATCATTTTGAATCGACAGGGGTTTTCACATGGCCGAGCACATGCCCGTGTCCTTGGCCCGTGTCCTTCACACGGCCTCGACATGCTCTTGTGGCCTCCCCGTGTGAAAAAACTAGGGGTGTTTTGTTTATGACGTCAGCATGCAGTTTTGGTCACACAGCCACGGGACAAGCTTGTGTGACCAGGCCGTGTGACATCCTTAGTCTCCAAAAATCCCACGCAGTATTCACACACCCTACAAACACGGTCGTGGAGGCTGGCCGTGTGGCCCCAAGTTAGGTTATTTTCCAAGCCATTTTTTGTCCCAAAACACATGCTAACTTTACCACTTTTAATACCACATGACTTACACATTTTTAGGCACCTAAATGGCTTCATTTAACTATCAATCATCCATTTCAACTTAACCACATGAAAACACACCAATCATTCTATGAAATGCCCCATAAGAATAGAGAAGTAAAACAACATCATCATTGGCCATATCACATGGCCTTAGTTACAAAATAACACCAAAAGAGACACATACCTACATGGTTATCAATCCTACTCAACATTTACAACACCATTAAGCTCCGATACATGTCATAGTCTAAGGAGTTCATTTCAATATACCAAAAGATAAAGCAGATAGTGTGGGTGATTCTCTGACACGCCCCGATCCCAAGCTGGCTCGACTAAATCTATAAAACAAGGTAAAAGAGGAAAGAGTAAGCTTTAAAAGCTTAGTAAGTCTATATATAAACAATTAACATCATAGCAACATTTAGCAATCCCAAAGGTTATCTTTCACACACCAACTTACCACCTAATCTTACCAATATTCCCATACAAATCATGAACATTATTTTCACCTACACAAGTCCACATGCACCATTACACCATGTGCAATTACCGACAATTACACTTGCTCAAAAGAATGTACCTGCACTCATATATCATATTACCACACCAAATCTTTTTAGTGAGCTTTCCCGTTGAACTTTTTAGATTAACATTTAATACTAGGTGGTTTTCAGCACATTGCTCCACCAACCTATAACTCGGCTCACGTGTACACATGGTGAAGTTCACCTTATCTGTAACACCCTAAACCCAGCTCAGATGTTACGGCCAAGTCTGGTGTGTCACATTGAAGTGTTTTTCGAAAACCATGTTTCCATTGACAACCCTTCTTAATGTTTAGAAACTTTTACCGTTAAACTTGTATAAAACCTTGGCTTGTGTTTATTTTCCCCAAAACATGATTCATTGTAATAATTAAAACATTGTTTAACCATTTGTAAAATCCTTATGGAAATTTTGAAACCTTGTAAACCTTTGTAGTTGCAGAAACATGTTATTTTTAAAAACAATTTAAGTACCGGAAAAATTAAACCTTTTTCGTTATGGCTTAAAGTGAATGGAAGCTGTGCACTAGGTAGGATTCCAGAAAAGAGGAGGTGAGTCAAATAGACTACTTAAGTACCAAGCTCTTCTTGGTTCCACTCCTAGGCATGCACACGACCATTGCCACACTTTAAGTATTTAAAATATTTATTTATGAAAACATTTATGTTGCGGAAGTTTTGCTCTATTATCGTGATATTTTGAAGACAAGTACTTTTATAACAACCGCGCCTTAAAACCATTTATTTTCAAATCGATTTAAATAATATCCTACTTAAGCTAAAATCAATTTAAATAATTAAAACCCCAAAATAAAAATAATTAGAGAGGCCTTATTATAATCCCAAAACCGAATAAAAGTAAACTAATTAAAAATACTAAAAATAAATCAAGTGCTTAAATTAAACAACCCATTTGCAGTCCTCATGGCCACTCTGAATCCCTCCAGCTCCAAGTCCACTAACTTAAGGCTCACCTGCGTGTATAAAAGGAAAGGGGTGAGTTTGGAAACTCAGTGTGCAACAAAGCCCTTTTTAGAGCCCACATCAACACAAGCATACTGGGCCTAAGCCTTAATTCAATCTCATCTGTCACTGGGCCGAAGCCTTTTCACATATCGGTTACTTGGCCTTAGCCCTTTTTCATATATATAACTCACTGGGCCGAAGCCTTATTTTGTAAATGGTATGGCCCACTAGCCCATTTCAATAATATATGCAAATCTCAATGCATGTATGCAAACCCATATCCATATGTGGGGAAACTATCAACCCACCCAACCGCTACTCTCCACCCGTACCAACCAAGCTCTCCATGTGGGGAATAACTCGACCCACCTAACCAATACTCTCCACTGGCAGCATAGCTGCTTTATCATATAACATGAGGCCTAGCCTCTTTCGGTAACTAGGGCAAAGCCCTTTTTGATAAACTAGGGCAAAGCCCTTTCCGGTAAACTGGGGCAAAGCCCTTTAGCACTTCCTCCAATCATATAAATCCCAACCCCATGCATTAAATTATCATGACATGGAATATAATAAATAGAATCGATAAAGCATGCAAATCAGTTCAATTTAACCCTAGGGGTATAACAATCATTTTGCATCTAGGGGTAAAACTGTAATTTCTCACTTTTTAGGGTACTTTAGTAATTTTTCCACTTTTTTTAGGGTTTTATTCCTATTTTAGTCACTAATAACCCTACTTTCGTCACTGTAAATTATTTAGCTCGTTTTGACAACTTTTAGTCACTAGGCCCCAAAACCCCTAATGGACCGTACAGCGTCTTTTAACGATTTATGCCCATTTATTCCAGATCTTACAATTAAGTATTAATTTAACAAAATTTAAGCCTACAGTCTATTAAAACATGTCTATAACTCGTTTTAACCCATGTGGGCCCGTAAGCCCATTGGGCCCATATTCAGCCTATCGGGGCCCATCTTACTGAAACGCACGAAATTGCGCACATAGTCCATTTGTCACTTGTGACTACTAACCCTACCATATATTGAGTATTCGTATACTCTCAACTCCACAAACTGTCGACCTTTCGGTCACTTTTCCGGTCACTATGGCCTTTGCCGATTTAAACTAAAGAAGGGATCGTTACACACCTGTTTTGCGATATTCCTTGACGGGATCTCCTACGCGATTTCCCTACAGTCGATTTCTAAAACATTAAACTAAGAATCGATGATAACAAATGAATACACTCTTACCATATTCGGCCATAGCCCAAAACAAGGCCCTAAATTCCTTACCTTTGCCAAAATTGATGACTAGATCTAGATCTAGTCACTCCGATGATCCAAGCTTTTCACACACTCCTCGATCGGCAACTTTTAATCCTCACTAGCACCAACAAACCGAATTAATAACAACACCAAAAATCCTTTTAGCCTTAGTCGACAATCACCCTATGTTTATAGGGGTTTTCGGCTTTTCTTAAACCACAAGATACAATAGAAAGAAGGTTCAAATACTTACCAAGAGATCTACTCATTGAAGAACGTTTCCAAATACCTTTCTACCCCAGATCCGTTGTGAATCCAACTTAAACGCGCGTAGAAAAATAGATCTAAATATTAATTCCCGAATCACTAAAATATGGAGGTTTGGCTTTGAAAGAGGGGATGAAAAAATCAAAAGAAATTGTGTAAGGAAGAGTGAAGATAATCGGCAACCAATATTAAGAAGAAAAAGTTGTTTTAAATAGAATATGGCTTCGAGGAAAGAAAATAGAAAAGGAGAGCATTGTTCAGCTTTTGGGAAAATAGAAAAGAATATGAACAAAGGAAAATATAAAGTGACAAAAAATATAAAATAGAGTAAGAACCGATTGAAGAATAAAGCAATTCCTAAAGGCTAAAATTCCAATTTCAAATCGGCACCAATGTTTATAGCCGAATGCGTCTATTTCGGCATAAAAAAGGATTCTCCCCAAAATTAAATCCCACATTTTTCTCCTTCAATTCTGCTATTACCGAATTTAATTTCCATCCAAATAAGTTTGAATTGCATTCAAATTCTTCCTTGATTTTAGCTAAAAAAAACAGAAGTTTGAATTCAATTCAAACTCTTCACCGATTGGCAGCCTTATCACCGCTTGACCAGCCTCGGCACGCTGCTAGGAAGCGCCCCAGTCTAGCACGGCACCTTCCCGCGCGCGCCTAGCAAAAACGCACTCCTCCTGTATGCACCCCAGCTTGAACCTGGGACCTCCAAGGTACCCAGCACGCTGCTGACCACTGGGACGGGCTTTTACTTTCAGTAATATACGGTTACAATTAATCTTAACCCTTACTTGCTGAAGCCCGGTCCATTTAAAAATAAAATTAAAACATACCTGCACCTGGACTCGAACCCGTGCCCGTGTGGAGTGCCTAACGCACTGCTGCCGCTGCGCCACAAGCGTGTTTGTGGCATAACTCGGTCGCATCTAATCTTAAACCCTATTGTAGCACAACCTGGCTTCTAAAACAAAAGCAACTCTGCGCACACCGTGCCTTGAACCCAGGCACTCCTACGACACCCCTAGCGTGCTCAGCCACTGGGCTAGGCACGTTCCTTTGTGCCTAATCTTGCCCAATTTATTTTAAAAGCCTTATTTTCCAGTTTCCCCTTAGAAGCAAAATCTAATTTCTTTACTAGAGTCTTGGGTCAAACCCAAGGTTTTCCCACACTATAAATACTTCTAAATTTATTTAAAAATAAAATTTAAACACCAAATATTATATATATATATATATATATATTTTAAAATAATAAATTAATAATAATAATAACAATAATAACTTTGTAAATATATTTTTATCTAATAATAAAAATTTCAAATATCAATAATACAGTAATATTTTCTTTTAATAATAATAATTATAATTTTCATACAAATTTAAAACATCAGTAATAATAGATAGAGTATAAATTTTCTAATAATAATTCAATCAATTAATTTAATTTTAATAATAATAATTTTTTTATAACAATATATATATATATATTCTTTTTAAAACTTCTCAATTACTCAGGTTTTCTTTTATCCGAACCCAGACTCACAGCCCAATTCTTCTAGGCCCAAATTCAGGGTGTTACATTATCACCCATATGACCTAGCCAATAAGTCCCGTAGCTCTCATGTCTACATGGTGTCCTGTCCCTCGGATCTGCCCATGTGACCTAGCTACATATAATATAGCTCTTGGGTGCACATGGTGAAGCTCACCTTATTGCACATGTGACCTATCTATCTTTGATCTGTAGCTCTCGTGTACACATGGTGAAGTTCACCTTATCACCCATGTGACCTAGCTACATTTTATCCGTATCTCCCTTTTTTCGAAGGTTCAACCGGGAACTCCCATTTCCTAAAACTTTCAACATCATAGAAAATTTTCCAATATCAATATTTCATAACATACATCAAAATTTTTAATGTACAAATGAAATTGGCGTATTACTTACATATAAACTTACCTCGACAACAAAAAACGACACTTTGCATATTAATCTGAAACCTTGCCCTTGCCGCGGTCAAGGTTGATTCCTCGATCTTCTCGATCTATAATGACACATTTAACTCATTTAATACACACATTACTTAATTTAGTCCAAAATCATCCTATGATAATTTTTACCATTTTACCCCTAACTTTGTCAATTTTTACAACTAAGTCCCGAAGCTCGTAAATCGAAATGTGTCCATTTCCTTGATTACCCAAGCCTAGCTGAATCCCAATGGCACTCAAAACAGCCCACATTCATCATAAATTCATACTTTTACCACACAATTTGTTAACTTTATAATTTGATCCCTATTAGGGACTTTCATGAAAAATCACCTAAAAGTCATAGTTTACCACACCTTGAACTTCCATATTCCACCATTAGACATCAAAATACTTGCATGTCACACATGGGTAAAATTTTAAACATCAACCCTAGCTTAAAATAATGGTAGAAATAGCTAGATTAAGCTACGATGATTTAAAAAATATGAAGAAAATTAAAAATGGAGCTCAGTTGCACTTAGTTGTGAGCTCGAAAATCAACAAATCCCTAGCTATGTCTTCACCCCAATATTCAGCCAAGGAGAAGAGATATGAACACAATTTGGCCTTACTTTCCCTTTTAATTCTTTTATTAACCAAATGACCAAAATGCCCTTCATTAAAAACCTTTGATATTCCACCCTTCCTTGGGCATTTTTGTCCAAACTAAGTTAAAATGGTTTAATTACCATATAAGGACCTCTAATTTATAAACTCAATTCAATCAAATACCTTTATGGATTAAAACACATATTTTTCACCTATTGCAATTTAGTCCAACCTATCAAATTGGACATGTAACCAATAAAACTCACACACCAAAATTTCACATAACTATTTAAACACTCAATAAACATCAAAACTAAATTAGATTAAAATTTCAAACCTCAAATTCATGGTTTCAAAACACTTTTCCATTTAGCCCCTCATTTGGGCTGTTACAACTCTCCCTGTAACGCCTCGAAATTTGGGCCTAGAAGTATTGGGCCTTGAGCGATGGAACGGGTAGGAAACGGTCAATAAAAGTTTATGTGAGCTAGAAAATGACACAATTAAATGTTTTCTCAAGTGGTTAGGGGTCCTGAGGGGTGTTGGAAAGTCCTAGGTTCAAACTAGGGCTCTAGCAAAAATTTTGGTTGTAAGTGAAAAAAACCCTGGATGCTTGGAAGTAGGCCTTTTAAATTATTACGTTAAAAAAGGACACAAGATGAGCTTGTAGTCTAGTGGTGGTGGCGTGACATGGCTATTGTGAGATCTATTTCATTACAGATTTGTGGTAAGGGTGTAAACTGATTGGGGGTCAGTGATTTGGGAGGGATTAAGACCGTACGAGCAAACAAGGTTGGATTCCAGTAGGATAATCACACATCTCGGAAACAGGTGTGTTTTTCACTCTGTATAGTCTATAACGACAAAAGCCAAAAAGTCGAAAAGCTGAAAGTTCGACAATGGTCACCACACGTGTGTGCGAACGCATGTGTAGAGAATCTAATGCGATAGTAGAGGCCACCACAAGTATTATCGTGGTCTTGGTCCATTATAGGCCTCGATGGGGCAGAATGGGCTGTGTGGGCCCAATGGGCTCGTCGGCCCCACACGAACGAACTCTTGATAAGTGGTTGATACTCGCGATATTAAGTAATAAAATTTATAAAACTGATCACACCAAAAACTAACTAATATCACCATTTTAAAGGCAAGCGCACCTATCAAACAGTAGTATAGTTTAGCGACAAAACCGAGTTATCGTACCCAAGGGAACCAAAAGTACTAATACTTACTTCTTTCTATTATCTAGCCTAAAAATAAAAGAGGATTGTTTGAAACTAATTCTAAAACTAACTAAAAGTGCACAAAAAGTAAATTGAGGAAAACTTTAGGGAAAAGCTGATTGATATGAGCAATACTTAAGGGAGAATCCACCTAGACTTCACTTGTTATTAATTTCTTGAACTAGATGATTTCTTCACTTGACTTGATCCGTAGAAATTCCTAACTTATGTTAATACCTCCGTCGAGGATAAGAACAACTAATCCTAGGTGGTTAATTAAAGTTTCTTTATTAATTAACACCCCTAGGTTGCATTAATTCGATCTATGGATCCCCCTATTAGGTTTGACCCTAATCCGGTAGATTTATGTTGCCCTATGTCTAGGGTTGCATGTAACTCCACTTAATTATGGTAGATCTACTTTTAAAACAAGGACTTTTGCTCCTCTGCCTAAGCACATCAAGTTCCTGAAGTAATACCTAGGATTATTAAATCAAGAATAAAGAACACATAATTAAGAACAATTCAAGTATTTATCATATAATTCAAGAAAAAATAATAGCAAGATCTGTCTTAGGTTTCATCCCCCTCAAGTATTTGAGGGGTTTAGTTCATAACTATAAAGAAAACATCTCAGAAGAAATAAGATAACAAAACATAAAGAACCCAAAAACCCCTGAAGGAATTTAGGGAGATCCTCTGTCTTATGTAGAATTCTCGCTTCTGGGATGAATCAATCGGCTTCCCTTGGAGTAATCCCTTGCTTTCACTCCTTGTGTTGGCAGAATTATGGCGCTCTTTCTTGAGAGAAAAGAGTATTCCCTTAGCGGGAAATAAGCACACCATTGAAGTTACCTCCTAGGGTCTTTATATAGAGTTTAGAATGGCTTTCTTAGCCCCTAAGTATCCTTTTTTTTAGTAGAATTAAACTTCCTCATGACAGGGACACGTCCGTGTGCCACACCCGTGTGGTTTCGATAAGAGGTCGTGTGGGCCTGTTAAGGGTGGCACGGTCGTGTAGCCTGGCCGTGCTTGTCGGGGCTGGGCCGTGTTGGACCTTGTGTGGCACCATCATGTGCCACGGCCGTGTGGTGAATCCCTCGGCCATGTCGTTTTCTCATTTTGGCCCATTTTCTCCGTTTTTGGCCCGTTTCTCGTTCTTTTCTCTTCCCTATGCTCTCCTGAGTATAAGACATGAAATAGAAGGATTAAGGGCACCAATTCTCACAAATCTAATGATAATTCATCCAAAATATAGGCTAAACATGAGGTAAAAATATGTATAATTTATCGTTTATCAGTGGTAAAGGTGGAATTGGTCATCAGTGGTAAAGGTGGAATTGGTCCTTGGAAATCACATGGCCGTGGTTTGTTTTGGGCTAGATGGGCCACACGAGCGTGTGGGCCCACTTGGGCCGAGTAATGGGCCTTAGGTCCATTTACACTATTATGACCACTTAGGTTAGCTGGGTCGTTTGGGAGAACTGTAGGCCCTCTAAAGGGTCTTTATCTGTATCGAGACCTCAATATTGATAAAATGACCAAAATACCCCTGAGGGGTAAAATTATCGCTTTACCCCTAACTGACGAAATGACCGTTACACCCCTACTGGTAGGTTAACTGTTGTATGTATGATAGTATATGTTTGATTTCGAGCATGACATCTTTCATTCACGTATGTTACTATGACATGTCATCCTGCATGGGGTTGGGTTAATATTGACGGAGGAAGTGTATGGCTTATAGTCGTTCTGTTCAAGGCTTACAACCTTTCTACTTATGGCTTTTAGCCATTCTATTATTTGGCTGCATTGCTGTGATATTTATGGCTTTTAGCCGTTCTGTCTATGGCATTAAGCTGTTCTGTTGACTTAGTGCTGGAACCGGTGCTAAGCTTGCTGTGTTGGCTGGGTGGGTCGATCTAATCCCTACATAGTGTGTTGGTTGGTACGGGCGGTGTATTGGTTTGATTGGGCTGGATTTCTATCTATATATTTGCATCTGATACTGATTCTGTATTGGACTAAGGCCAACCTGATACTGTTTCTGTGATGGGCCCAGGCCCAATCTGTTTCTGCGTACTATGTAACTGACTGTTTGTATTATAAGGGATTCCACACTGAGTTTTTGCAAACTCACCCTTCTGTCTAACTGTACAGGTAATCCCTAGCCTTAGGCAATTTGGAGCCGCGAGGGACTCAGAGGTGGCCACACGACTGTCGATGCTCTGCTGTAGACTTTTTATTTGAATTTTATATTTTGGGTTTATGCCTTTGAGGGATTAAATTTTTAATTGGGCTTTTGATTTCTTTAATTAAAACTAGTAAACACGAATTTTCAAAATTAATAACTATTTTCAAAAACACTTAAAAACACACATTTTTATATTTCAAACTTTAGTAGCTTTCGCGATTTGAAATAACCTAAAGTATCAATGTTAGACATCAAGTAATCGTTTTTGACAAGATGATTTGCTAAATACGAGCAAAAGGATTTAAACATAGAAATGAACTTTTAACGACAAACTCAATTTTTGAACGATGCTTTGATGTGACACACCAGATTCGGCCATAATGTCCAGGCTAGGTTTGGGGTGTTACACTCCCCCTTTAGAGATTTTCGTCCCCAAAAATCTTACCGGTAAATAGGTTTGGGTACTATTTCCTTATAGCTTCCTCTGGTTCCCACGTAGTCTCTTCCACACCATGCTTTTGCCACAACACTTTTGTTTAAGCTATACTCTTATTTCTTAACTGTTTAACCTCTCAGGCCAAAATCTTAATCGGCTCCTCTTCATAGGTCATATCCGGTTGAATCTCAATATCCATAGGAGAAATCACATGTGAGGGATCTAAACGATACAGTCGTAACATGGACACAAGAAACATATTATGTATCTTCTCTAATTCTGGCAGTAAAGCTAAACGGTATGCCACTGGCCCTATTTTCTCCATAACCTCGTATGGTCTGATGAAATGCAGACTTAATTTACCTTTATGACCAAATCTCAGTATTTTCTTCCACGAGGATACCTTTAAAAAGACTTTATCACCCACCTGAAATTCAATCTCCTTTTTTTTCAAGTCGGCATAAGACTTTTGCCGGTCAGAAGTAGCCTATAAACAATATCGAATTATCTTCACCTTTTCCTCAGTCTGTCTAACTAGATCAACACCATGAATCTGTTTCTCGCCCAACTCTATCCAATACAATGGAGTTCGACACTTACGGCCATATAATGCCTCATAAGGCACCATCCGTATACTCGACTGATAGCTGTTGTTATAGGAAAATTCCACCAAAGGAAAATATTTTTCCCAACTGCCCTCAAACTCTAAAATACAACACCAAAGCATATTTTCATGAAATTGAATTACCCTCTTGGATTGGCCATCAGTTTGCGGGTGAAATGCAGTACTAAAATTCAATTTTGTACCTAACGCCTCTTGCAACTTTCTCCAAAATCTTGATGTAAATCTTGGATCCCTATCTGAGATGATAGATATAGGCACCCCATGTAACCTCACAATTTTAGCAACATATATTTCGGCCAATTTATCAAGTGAGAAATCAGCATGTGCCGGTATGAAATGAGCCAATTTCGTCAATCTATCCATAATAACCCACACATCATCTTTCTTTTTCGGTGTCAGATACAGCCCTATCACAGAGTCCATGGTAATCCTATGCCACTTCCATTCAGGAACCATTATTGGCTTAAGCAAACCCGAAGGCACCTGATGCTCCGCCTTCACCTGTTGGCAGATCAGACACTTTGTCACAAACTCTGAAATGTCCTTTTTCATGCCCAGCCACCGATATAATTTCTTCAAATCACTATACATTTTGGTACTACTAGGGTGCATAGATAAACAACCACTACATGCCTCATGTAAAATTTTCCGGATCGACTCCACATCTCTAGGAACACAAACTCTATCATGAAACCTCAAGCAATCATCTGAATCAACTCGAAAGTCAGAGTTACCACCTGTCTAGCACTGAACCCTCTTGGCTTGCAATTCATCATCATTCTTTTGAGCTTCACAGATCGGCTAATATAGAACCATCATCTGACAATGTCATACTCGTGCCCATAGCTCTCAAAGCACACAAAGATTTCCTGCTCAAAGCATCTGCAACCACGTTTGCCTTTCCGGGATGATACTAAATTACTAGCTCATAATCCTTTAATAATTCAAGCCACCTCCGTTGTCTCAAGTTCAATTCCTTCTGTTTCATCAAGTACTTCAAACTTTTGTGGTTAGTAAAAATCTGACATTTCTCACCATACAAATAATGACACCAAATCTTTAAAGCAAATACGATAGCAGCCAACTCTAAATCATGTGTCGGGTAGTTCTTCTTATGTGGTTTTAATTGCCTCAAAGCATAAGCCACCACCTTGCCCTCTTGCATAAGTATACACCCAAGGCCATTTAGTGGCGCATCATTATAAATCACGAACTCCTTTCCCGACCTGGGTTGTACTAGTATTGGTGCCTCAGTCAATTTAGCTTTCAACTGCTCAAAACTTTGTTGACATCTTTCGGTCCACTCAAATTTTACATCTTTTTGAAGTAGCTTTGTCATAGGAAAAGTAATCATAGAGAAACCATCGACAAAGCATCGGTAATATCCATCTAAACCCAGAAAGGTTCTAACCTCGGTCACATTCTTTGGTAGCTTCCAATCAACAATTGTTGAAATTTTACTAGGGTCAACCCGTATACCATCACCCGAAACTATATGTCCCAAGAATCCAACTTCATATAGCCAAAACTCACTCTTGCTAAATTTAGCAAACAAGTTCTTTTTTCTCAAAATTTGTAATGTCGTCCTTAAATGCTCGACATATTTTGACTCGTCCCAAGAATAGATCAATATGTCGTCTATAAACACCACTACAAACTTGTCCAAATATTGCCAAAAAATTCGGTTTATCAAATCCATAAACATAGCCGGTGCATTAGTTAAACCAAAAGGCACAACAAGAAATTCGTAATGGCCATACCTCGTTTTAAAGGCAGTCTTCGGCACATCAGATTCCTTAACCCGCAGCTGGTAATAACTGAATCTTAAATCAATTTTTGAGAACACCGTTGCTCCCTTTAATTGATCAAAAAAATTGTCAATTCTTGGCAATGGATACTTATTCTTGATAGTCACCTTATTAAGCTACCTATAATCAATACAAAGCCTCATCGACCCGTCTTTCTTCTTTACAAACAATATAGGAGCACCCCAAGGAGAGAAACTCGGTCTCACAAATGAAAATCATTCTCACAAATTCCTTTTCTATCAACTCTTGCAACTAAGCCTTTAACTCTCTCAATTCCGTATGAGCCATCCTATATGAAGCAATAGAAATAGGTGTAGTCCCGAGTAACAAATCAATAGCAAATTCAATTTCTTTGATAAGAGGTAACCCGGGCAATTCTTTCTAAAATACGTCTGGAAATTCACAAACTACAGGCACAGATTCAAACCTCAATTCTAACATCTCGGTATTCAATACATAAGCTAAATATGCTCCATACCATTTTCTCATGCATTTCTGAGCAAACATAACAGAAATCAAAATCGGCATTTTAATTAACTCATCTGTTCTAACCCACAGAATTTCACCACTTTCACATTTCAACTCAAGAGTTTTTTGTGTACAATTTACCTTAACATCATGTAGTGTCAACCTATCCATGCCCAAAATAATATCAAACTATCGAATGTCAATAACATCAGATTAGCCGAAAAACAGTAACCCTGAATCATCAAAGCACAATTCCTACAAACCGTATCTACCAATACAAATTTACCTAACGGGTTCGACACCTTAATAACAAATTCAGTCAACTCAATAGGCAATGTCATATTATGCATCAATTTTTCACAAATATATGAATGAGTGGAGCCTGGGTCTATCAATGCAATAACATCAGTATTGTAAAGTGAGAATGTACCAGTAATTACATCTGGAGATGATGCTTCCTCCCGAGCTCACATAGCATAAGCTCTACCAGGTGTCCTCGTCTCGAATCTCACAGCTGTATCTTTCACTATGCTTTTGCCACTGGTTCTGTAATATCCCGAATTAGGGCCTAACCGGAATAGTGGTTTCATGACCACAAATCTGAGATAGAAATAATTATTTTATAATTATTTTGAGGTTTATGATATGATTGCATGATTTTGTGAAAATTTCGTGAAGAAATTCTATGCGTAAAGTGCTTAATTTGAAATTAGGGACTAAATCGAATAAGTTGAAAAATTTGCATTCTAGAAGTTTTTAGTATGAAATTGCTTTGGAATATTAATTAGGAGGTCTTAAATAGAATTTGACCAATTTCTAAGTTTATGGACAAAAATTGGACATGGGTGGAATTTTTGAAAGTTTAGTAAGGAAGGGCATTTTGGTCATTTGGATATTAAATGAAATAAAATGGGAAAAGTAACACAAAATTGATCATCTTCTTCATATGTTGCTGCCGAATTTTTCTCTCCACCATAGCTAGGGTTCCTTCAACTTTCAAGCTTCATAGTAAGTGCATCCAAGCCCCGTTTTTAATGATTTTTATATTTTTGTGATCCCGGTAGCTCGATAAAGCTTATGTTAGCAATAATTTAAGTTCGGGTTCATATTTGGAAAAGTACCCATAGGTTAAATTCCTGTATTTTGATGTTTTATAATAGAATATGAGGTTTCGGATTATGTTAGACAACTTGTGCTACTCTGTTTTGAGTAAAAACGAGTAAAACAGCTTAATCGATAAAAATACCAATGGTTCATAAGTGCATGTTGTAGTTGGAATTTGAGCTTGCTAATGGTAAATTAATGATCAGCATGTCTTAAAACATAAGAATTTGGAATAAAATTTAATTTTCGAGCCTTGAGGCAAAAGTGTAAATATACAAAAGTTTAGGGGTAAATTTGTAATTTTGATAAAGTTAGGGTCAAGGACTATTTTGATAAACGTGAGTATTAAATGAGCTAAATGTGCTATTTTAGATCAAGAAAAACGAGATTCAAGCCGTGATCGAGGGAAAAACAAAGTTTACGAGGAATAGGCTGATTGTTGATATTTTGGTATCGAGGTAAGTTCATGTGTAAATAATGTAACATAATTGTTATTTTTAAGTTAATTGATGTTATTTATATGATATGCTGATTTTTATCATGAAATATATGCTTTGTGGTTATTATCGGATAATATGCAAATTATGTGTGCTACTTGTTAAATATAAATTGCTACCGAGTATTGATTTCGGTATTCTGTGAAAGACGGCAAGGATATGTGATCGAGGAAAATCCCGTTTGAACCTTAGGAATAGATTAGGATACAAGTGACATGTCACTAGGATGGTTGGGCATCCGAACTCGTTGAGTTGAGTCCGAGTTCATTTATGGATGCGAATGTCCGAACTTGTTGAGTTGAGTTCGAGTTCGTGAGATGTAACTAGGCATCCGAGCTCGTTGAGTTGAGTCCGAGTTCACTTATGGATGCGAACACCTGAGCTCGTTGATTTGAGTCTGAGTTTGCTTATGGGCGAGTTACATGGTCGCTTGATTACATATGTGGTACTTATGTGCAAATTATCCATGTATCCGAGTTATATTTCGATGTGTTCAACGGGTAAAATTCTAGCGAAATGGAAGGACACTCAAGAGACAAGTGTCATTTTGAAAAGTGTTGTGAAATGGACACTTTGGACAGGTATGTACTTAACCCTCGGGTTGAAACTTGATACAACAACAATAATGTGGTAAGATGACAAATGATGATTAGAAATGTGATATATGTTTTGGTGGTACCATGCTAGTGTTGTTTGGAAGAATTGCTTTGTTATGTTACTTGTTATTTGCATGTGAACTTACTAAGCATTTATGCTTACTCCCTCCTTTTCATTCATTGTAGTTTTGGACAAGCCGGCTCAGGAATCAGGATAGGTCGAAGGCTCGTTCACAGTATCCGAAGAACTATTTTGGTAAAATTGCTTGTATAACTCAAATATGGCATGTATAGCAATATACTTGTTTTGTGTAATTAATCTTGCGATATGGTTGTGGTTTGGTTGAGAAAATGCCTGATAATGATTAGTCTTTCGAATGGTTAATTTAGATCATGTATGAGACCATGTATGTGCAAAGTGTTAATAGTTCATAAATTTCCATAGAAAAGTAAAAATTTGTCATAAAATA
This sequence comes from Gossypium stocksii, assembly GCA_020496765.1. Lineage (NCBI taxonomy): Eukaryota > Viridiplantae > Streptophyta > Magnoliopsida > Malvales > Malvaceae > Gossypium > Gossypium stocksii. The sequence continues at coordinate 34,281,923 of CM035623.1, read as the reverse complement.
GAATGTTGTAACAGCAGTAATGTGAGTTTGAAAAATCACTAAAAATAGTATAAATCGAATTAGGTGATGAATTCAATATGAAATTGAAGATTATTGTGTCTACTTTCATATGGAAGAAGAAAAACCGGTAAAGGAGTTATATGTTATGAGATATTTGAGTTTTAGTGAGATAGAGCCAGAGCGATTTTTGGATCCCCTTTTCCAACTTTGGAAATTCACCATAAATTGTAAAAACATAATTAGGAGGTGTACTTTATATTTTCAGAATCCTTATTGAGTATAGTTTTAATAGAAACAAACAACATAGTCATATGTATTTTTTACAGAGAGAAAAGTGGTTTGTAGTAAGCAGAGGTTAGTGTAGTCAAGTTCTAAAACAGGGGTAACTTTAACTAATAAACTGTACTAATTGGCTGGACAAAAATTCTAGAAAAAAATTAGTAGATAGATATATGAGTCTAGTTTCAAGAAAAGTTTACAAACCTTGATTTTGAGTTTTGTAACTCAATATATGATTTTTTAAGCGACCATAACGCAGAAAGACAGCTTGCTACGAAAATTGAATTAGTTGATTTAAAATTTAAAAAGTGATGAAATAAGTTTAGTAACACCTCAAGCTCGACTCCGACGACGGTCTCGGGTAAGAGGACGTTACAGGTTCCACCTCCGACGTTCCTCGGTGGCCTACCCTTACTAATAGTGTGACTCGGTCTAACACCTTGAAATTTCTCATCTCCCACTTTCTCAGGGCAATCTCTAACAAAATGATCTACAAAACCACAACTGAAACAAGCCAGGTTAGGTCCCCAGCACTTATCAGTGTGTCATATACCACAGCTTTGACACTCAAGTCTATCAGTCCTTACGTTACCCACACTGGCCATCAATGTAGCCTGGGCTTTAGAACCCGAATATGCTTTACCCCGATCTCAGTGTGACTGTCCTGCTAAAACTGTCACTTGAGGATTCATTTCTTTAGACCTCTTTAATTGAGATTGACAGGACTTACCCATCAGTCTCTTCTGGGCATCTCGAGCTTCCATAATTGCTTTTCTCTTCTCTTTATTTAGCTCTTCGGCTTTACACACTCTGTCGACCATCACCACAAATTCCTTTAACTCTAGAATTCCTACTAACACTTTGATATCCTCATTGAGTCCATCCTCAAATCTTCCACACAACATCGCCTCGGTAGAAACACACTCTTGTGCATATTTGCTAACTCTGACGAACTCACATTCATACTCAGCCACAGTCATCTTACGTTGCTTCAACTCAAGGAACTCTTTCTGTTTCTAATCAATAAATCTCTAACTTATGTATTTCATCCAAAAATCTTCCAAGAAAAAGTCCTATGTCACTATTTCCCTTAGGACCACTGATATCAATATCTTCCACCAACGATAGGTCTAATCTTTTAATAAGGACACATCACATTTTAGGAACTCTTCAGGTGTACAAGATAATTCCTCAAATACTCGAATGGAATTCTCGAGCAAAACTCTGCTTTCTCTGGATCATCGTCCACATTAGCTTTAAACTCTTCGACTCCTTGTTTTCGAATTTTGTCTACCGGAGGTTTTGTCAACCTTACTATATCAACACCTTGTGGGGCGACGGGGACCGGTTGTGCTATAGGTGGGCGAGAAGGGGGTTGAGCATTAGGATTTGCCCTAAAAAAAATTAGTGTACCAGTCATTCATCATTCGAAGAAAGGCATCCCGAGCCTCGTCTTCTTGACTTATAATCTGATTTCTACTTTCTATCGGCACAGCCTCTTGTGCGGGAGCCGGCGCATTACTAGCAGCATCGTATGCCGCAGCTCTTTCGAGATCCATTACTATATAAAAACAAAAACATAGTTTAGAAAAGTCAGGAGTCACCACACTATCATAATATATCTATAGCATGCATAGCTAGACTCACCCACAATGCTACGGTAGTCTGAGAACTGACTAAACCATGGCTCTGATACCACTAAATGTAACACCCCTTACCCAGGTTTGATGCCGGAACTGAGTACGAGGCCTTACCAGTCGATAACATAACCAATCATACAAGGTCGAGGCATAAAATTACATTCCAATTTAAAACAATTCATAAAATATTGTACCATCCTTAAAATGGGCCAATGGGGCCCAAAACATAATTTGGGAGTAGTCTGAGACTAAACCAAGAACTTAGAAATTTTTTTTGAAAATTAGGTCAAAAGCAGAGCACACGCCCATGTGAGACAAGGGCACACCCGTGTGAGCAGGCCTTGTAGTCACACACGCCCGTGTTCCTAACCTATGTTGCAATTTTGAAAAAATATTTTTCATTTCGAACCTATAGGGGTTTTTACACGGTTGAGCATACGCCCGTGTCCTTAGCCTATGTCCTTCACACAGCCTCGACATGCCCATGTTGCCTCCCCGTGGGAAAAAACTAGGGGTATTTTGTTTATGACGTCAGCATGCAATTTTGGTCACACGGCCACGGGACACGCTCGTGTGACCAGGCCGTGTGACGTCCTTAGTATCTAATAATCCCAAGCAATATTAACACGACCTACACACATGGTCGTGGGGGCTGGCCATGTGGCCCCAAGCTAGGCTATTTTCCAAGCCATGCTTTGTCCCAAAACACATGCTAACTTTACCACTTTTAATACCACATGACTTACACATTTTTAGGCATCTAAATGGCTTCATTTAACCATCAATCATCCATTTCAACTTAATCACACGCAAACACACCAATCATTCTATGAAATGCCTCATAAGAATAGATAAGTAAAACAACATCATCATTGGCCATATCACATGGCCTTGGTTCCAAAATAACGCAAAAAGGGACACATACCCACATGGTTATCAATCCTACTCAACATTTACAACACCATTAAGCTCCTATACGTGCCATAGTCTAAGGAGTTCATTTCAATATACCAAAAGATAAAGCTGATAATATGGGTGATTCTCTAACACGCCCCGATCCAGAGCTGGCTCGACTAAATCTATAAAACAAGGGAAAAGAGGAAAGAGTAAGCTTTAAAAGCTTAGTAAGTCTACATGTAAATAATTAACATCATAGCAATATTTAGCAGTCCCAAAGGTTATCTTTCACACACCAACTTACCACCTAATCTTGCCAATATTCCCATACAAATCACGTACATTATTTTCACCTACACAAGTCCACATGCACCCTTGCACCATGTGCAATTACCTACAATTACACTTGTTCAAAAGAATGTACCTGCACTCATATATCATATTATCACACCAAATCTCTTTAATGAACTTTCCTGTTGAACTTTTTAGATTAACATTCAATACTCGGTGGTTTTCAGCATATTGCTCCACCAACCCATAACTCGGTTCACATGTACACATGGTGAAGTTCACCTTATCACCTATGTGACCTAGCCAATAAGTCTCATATCTCTCGTGTCTACATGGTGTCCAGTCCCTCGGATCTACCTATGTGACCTAGCTACATGCTCTCAGGTGCACATGGTGAAGTTCACCTTATCACACATTTGACCTATCTATCTTTGATCTATAGCTCTCATGTACACATGGTGAAGTTCACCTTATCACCTATGTGACCTAGCTACATTTTATCCGTACCTCCTATTTTTCCAAATATTCAACTGGGAACTCTCATTTCCAAAAACTTTCAACATCATAAAAATTTTTCCAATATCAATATTTCATGGCATACATCAAAATTCTTAATGTACAAATAAAATTGACGTATTACTTACATATAAACTTACCTCGACAATAGAAAGCGACACTTTGCAAATTAACCCGAAACCTTACCCTTGCCTCGGTCAAGGTTGATTCATTGATCTTCTTGATCAATAATGACACATTTAACTCGTTTAATACACACATTACTCAATTTAGTCCAAAATCATCCTATGACAATTTTTACCATTTTACCCCTAACTTTGTCAATTTTTATAATTAAGTCCCTAGGCTCGTAAATTGAAATTTATCCATTTCCTTAATTACCCAAGCCTAGCTGAATCCCAAAGGCACTCAAAATAACCCACATTCCTCATAAATTCATACTTTTACAACACAAATTGTTAACTTTACAATTTGGTCCCTATTAGGGACTTCCACGAAAAATCACCTAAAAATCATAGTTTACCACACCGTGAACTTCCATAATCCCCCATTAGACATCAAAATACTTGCATATCGCACATGGGTAAAATTTTAAACATTAACCCTAGCTTAAAATAATGGTAACACTAGCTAGATTAAGCTACGATGATTTCAAAAATACGAAGAAAATTAAAAATAGAGCTCAGTTGCACTTACTTGTGAGCTTGAAAATCAACAAAACCCTAGGTACAGCTTCACCCCAATATTCAGCCAAGGAGAAGAGATATGAACACAATTTGGCCTTATTTTAATTCTTTTATTAACCAAATGACCAAAATACCCTTCATTAAAGACCTTTGATATTCCACCATTCCTTGGGCATTTTTGTCCAAACTAGGTTAAAATGGTTTAATTACCGTATAAGGACCTCTAATTTAGAAACCCAATTCAATCAAATACTTTATGGATTAAAACCCATATTTTTCACCTATTGCAATTTAGTCCAACCTATCAAATTGGACATGTAACCAATAAAATTCACACACCAAAATTTCACATAACTATTTAAACACCCAATAAACATCAAAACTAAATCGAAATAATATTTTAAACCTCAGATTCATGGTTTCGAAAGCACTTTTTTTAGCCTCTAATTTCGACTGTTACATACGATCTTACTTACTACTTTATTACTTGATTCGACGTGTACACTTGCACATTCGCATATTATTTCACACATGACAAAATTTTGGTGCTGTTGCTGAGGATTGGCAAATTGTTGAATTTTGGTTTATTATTATTGATTTAAATTTTTTAGTTTGAACTAACTTAATTATTTTTTTATTATTTTCCAGGTCAGTTGCTAGTTTATGAGTAGAGGTATTCCAGAAAATGAAAAGTATTATTTTGATCCTGAAATTGAGAGAACCTTGAGGAGAAAGAGAAAGGAATTGCTAGAGATGGCAAGTATTGGAAATGATCCAGACAGAGAAGATCCTTTACGTCTAAATGGTAAAGACATTGATATTCCTCGTGTGATAGATGATAGAGACAAACCCATTAGAGAACATGTAGTGCCTATCTTGGATGATTTGAATCCAAGGATTGTTAGGCCATAAATTTTAGCTTCGCATTTCAAGTTAAAACCAATGATGTTTCAAATGCTACAAACAGTAGGACAATTTAGTGGATTACCTACTAATGATCCACAATTGCATTTAAGACCTTTTTTTAGAGGTCTGTGATTCATTCAGGCAATAAGATGTTCCTGAAGATGCCCTAAGACTCAAGTTATTTTCTTATTCATTGGGAGATCATTCGAGAGCATGGTTGAATGCTTTGTCGTTAGGAATGATGGCATCTTATAATGATCTTTTTTAAAGATTATTGTTGCAATATAATCCTCCTAATATGAATGCCAAGTAAAGGAATGATATTACATCTTTTTGACAATCCTAGTATGAAACTTGGGAGAGATTCAAATAATTACTTAGAAAATGCCCAATACATGGTTTCCAACATTGGACATAAATGGAAATGTTTCACAATATATTAAATACACATACAAGGATGGTAGTTTATGCATCTGCCAATGGTATATTGCTAAATAAATCATTTAATGAGGTGTATGAGATTTTGGAAAGGATAGCAAACAATGATTATCAATATCTGACTAAAAGAGTAGGGATATGCAGAAGAGCTACTAGAGCAATGGAGCTTGATGCAACCACCTCATTAACAACTCCTGTATCATCCCTAACTAATATTATTAAAACATTGATGTAACACCCCAAACCCAGCCTAGACGCTACGACCAGATCTGGTGTGTCACACGATCCTAAAACTAAGTTTTCGGCCCTTTTAGACTTGTTGTGTCTTAAGTGAGGTTGGAATCAAAAGAGTAAGTTTGTTAAAACCAGTTTATTAATCCTTCAAGTTATCCATATTATTCACACGTTGAGTTTTAAAAACGTTCTTTAGATTTTGAAACCAGCGCAGCCTAAACTAGCGATTCTATAAAATGTAATTTAGTCATCAAAGAAAATCAAACCAAATAAAAAACTTAGACAGCGGCCTTATTACAAAATAAAACCCAAAAATAACTTAATAATAAAATACTTTAAACAAAATGAAAACCAGTTCTGCAGATGCTGTGGCCACTCCGAATCTCTCGCAGCTCTAAGCCCACTATGGTTGAGGGTTACCTGCAGGGATTAATAAAAAAAAGGAGGGTGAGTTTGACAACTCAGTGTGCAACATTATCTCAACCATAGGCCAAAACAGATCAAGCCTCAGAAACAGAGTTAATTGGGCCTTGGCCCATTACAGGAATCAGGTTAAGCCCAAAGGCCCATAACAGAAACAGATCAGATATAAGCATTATGCAAACAGAAACCCAACCCAGATCCATCCTTAACACCCCCGTACCAGCCTTACACCATGTGGGGAGACTACTCGACCCACCCAACCGCTACACACCACAGATATTTGCAGCGAGGCTGCCAGATATAATTTGCAGTGAGACTGCCAGATAACATTTGCAGCGAGGCTGCCAGATATATTTGCAGCGAGGCTGCCAGATATTGTGACGAGGTCACCAGATATAAATATTGTGGCGAGGCCACCAGATTGCAACGAGGTTGCCAGATATAATGTGACAGAGTCACCAGATTGCAGCGAGGCTGCCAGAACGCTTCCTCCATCATAACCCATACCCCATGCAACAGATAATCATACTATCATGCAAGATATAGCATCAGATATACTCGTATAGATAATTAACTCATGCAGATACATAACATCATACATTTCATACAGAATTGACCCTAGGGGTATAATAGTCTTTTTACACCTAGGGGTATTTTGGTAATTTTCCATATTTAAGGGTATTTTAGTCTTTTTTCATATTTTCAGAAATTCTATGCCAGTATAGCTGATTATTAGTTCCCAATTAACCACGGAAGTCCATTTGTGCCAAATTTCCAGTTTTGCCCTTTTTGCCTAAAACCCCTAATGGGCCTTGCTAAGTCCAATATTGTCTCAAGCCCTTTAAGCCCAATTTTAGGTTTAGTTTACCAACTTAACATGTTATTACTAACTATGTCACCAGATAGTCTTTATTAGCCATTTTACCTATTTGGGCTCGGAAGCCCATTAGGCCCATCTTTGGCCCATTGAAACCCAACTTATCGAGAGGCTCGAAATTGCACCTTCTGCAATTTTGCCACTGTCATTTACTAGTTTGATCACCACAGGGTATTCGGTTACCCTCAGACCCTTTCAAGACAACTTTTTCGGTCACTTCAATCCGACACTTTAGCATGGTTTCGATCATTACGGCCTTTAGCCATCCTAGTCTATGATAGAGACACGTTACACACCTGATACTGTTGAAACCATTTGAAGAAATCCATGTACGAAGAACCTACAATTGAACGCTAACTTTCAGTCTAATTAATCGATAACCAAATAGCTATAACCCCTTACCCTAATCGGCCTAGATGGCCTAAGTCCTTAAAATCTTACCCTTTTTCGGTTATGGACTAAATCGTAACGTCCAACTGCGTTGATCTTCACGATCCTTCGATGCTCGATCCTCTCCTAGATTACGCTGTTACACCTTCAATCCAAAAGAAAGAGGCCAAAAGCCTTTTAATTCAAACGACAATACCCCTAAGGGGTTCGGCTACTTGCCTTAATATCATGAAACCAACGCTATCAGGCTACGAAATACTTACCAATCCAAGCCCTCACCACTGCCGCTGCACTTGTAACAATGAGAAAGAAAGGGTTGAGAGTAGAGAGGATTCGGCCAAGCACAGTGAGTTTCGGTCAAAAGGAGGTTCGGCAAATGAAGTAGAATGAGAAGGGACGATATATATTTGATAGAAGAAGATGGATTCGGCAAATAGGATATTTCGGCTTATGGAAGGTTGTAGAAGAAGAAGTAAAAGAATAGGAGTGTTCGCTTGACAAAGAACAATCGGCCACCCTGAGTTTCGACTTCTTCTTGCAGTTGTCGACAGAGGTTTAGAGAAGAGAGTCAAGGAAGAATGATTCGGCTAGAGAAGGAGGTAATGATGAAGGTTTGGTTTATGGTATAAGAGGAGAAGAAAAGGATGTAGAGAAGAGATGTAGAGAAAATGCTTCGGTCAAAATGAGTGTGCGGCACAAAGGTGGATTAAGGTTCGGCTTCTAGGTTTGATGGGAGAGCAAAGTGGCAAAAGATACCTAATAAACTAGGCAAAAATCGACAACCGAAGAAGGGTTTTTCACTCTTAGAGAAATCGGCACAAGTCACCCATGAACTAAAGGAGCATTCGGCACACTCTAACACCTAGTTGCCGAAAATGCTACCTAAGCACCTAGCCAAATTTGCCTTCCCCAAGAGTCCTCTAACCGGCCACCATCATTCAAAATTCAAACTCCTTGATTTGCTCCTCAACCTCCTCCACAATATCCTCTCAAGACCGATTCAACACTCCTCAAGTAGAGTTTTATTCTGCTTCAAATTCCTGCCTGCTCCTTGCATAAAAATAACGCCTTCCTTGCATAACCTGGGACTTGAACCTTGGCCTTCCCATTCATTTAGGCGCCACTTTTGTAGCTCCTAAGTGGCGTCACACAACCATTTTACCAGGAGCTCCCTTGTGCTTCACTTTAGCCAAATTTATTTAAGACCCCTACTTCCAAAAGTCCCCTATCTCCCTAATGAAAAATTTAGAAAATTTTCCCGAGTTTTTAACCAATACTTGGGCCTTCCATAGGCCCAATAACATTCTCAAAACACGAATTTCACAACCAAATGCCAGAGTTCAAACATTTTACTAGATGCACAATAATTCAAGAAAGACCAAAATTTTAGGGCGTTACAACTCTACCCTCCTTAAAGGAATTTCGTCCTCGAAATTTACCTTATCCAAACAAATGGGGATATTGCTGACGCATTGCCTGCTCTGGTACCCAAGTAGCTTCTTCTCTGCCATGATTACGCCATAGTACCTTCACCAATGGGACTAATTTTCTTCTTAAAACCTTCACGTCTCGATCCAGAATCTGCACAGGCTCTTCCTCGAAAGTTAGGTCAGGCTGAACTTCCACTTCTTCAACTGGTAGAATATGAGTAGGGTCAGAACGATATCGTCTTAACATGGATACGTGAAGCACATCATGGATTCTGTGTAACTCTGGCGGTAATTCCAACTGATACGCCACCGGACCTACTCGCTTAAGAACCCGATAAGGCCCAATAAACCTCGGACTTAGCTTGCCTTTCTTACCAAATCTTAGTATCTTCTTCCAGGGCGAAACTTTCAGAAAAACCATATCACATACTGAATACTCAATCTCTTTACGCTTCAAATCCACATAAGACTTTTGTCGATCAGATGCCTCTTTCAAACGGTCCCTTATCACCTTGACCTTCTCCTCAGTCTCTGCTACCAATTCAGGTCCAAGAACTTGCCGCTCGCCCAATTCGGTCCAACAACTAGGTGAACGACACTTACGCCCATACAATGCTTCATAAGGTGCCATACGGATACTAGCCTGATAGCTGTTATTATATGCAAACTCCGCCAACGGTAAATAATCCTCCCAACTGCCTCGAAAATCGATAACACAACCCCTCAACATATCCTCTAGAATCTGAATAACCCTCTCAGACTGACCATCAGTCTGAGGATGAAAAGCCGTGCTAAAGTTCAGCCGCGTTCCCAACGCCTCATGCAACTTTTGCCAGAACCGAGATGTGAATCTAGGATCTCGATCAGAAATGATAGACACTGGCACCCCATGCAGTCGCACAATCTCTGCCACATACAACTTGGCTAACTTCTGAAGCGAATAATCAGTACGTACAGGGATGAAATGAGCAGATTTAGTCAACCTGTCTACAATCACCCAAATCGAGTCCTTCTTTGATGGCGTTAAGGGCAATCCACTTACGAAATCCATGGTCACCCTTTCCCACTTCCAGAGCGGTACCTTCACTGGTTGCAGAAGTCCAGAAGGTAACTGGTGCTCAGCTTTCACCTGCTGACAAGTCAGACATTTCCTCACAAATTCTGTTACTTCTCGCTTCAGTCCAGGCCACCAATACAACTCCTTTAAGTCATGATACATCTTATTACCTCCAGGGTGCATAGCACACAACCCTTTATGAGCTTCATTCAGAATTGCTTGCCTCAACTGAAAATCCTTCGGAACACAGATTCTACCGCGAAAACACAGAACTCCTTCACCGTTAAGTCCAAACTCAGAAGTATTCCCATCTTTAACCTGCTGAAATCGAGCATCCAGAGACTCATCCCTCAACTGCTTTTCCTTAATCTCATCCACCCAGGTCGGTCTTACTTGCAATTCTGCTAACAAGCTACCATCGTCATACAGACTCAAACGAGCAAACATAGCTCTCAGGTCAGATACAGTTCTACGACTTAGGGCATCAGCCACCACATTAGCTTTGCCTGGATGATACTCAATCACACAATCATAATCCTTAAGCAACTCGATCCATCTCCGTTGCCTAAGGTTCAGCTCCTTCTGAGTCAACAAGTACTTAAGACTCTTATGATCTGTGCATATAATACACCTTTCTCCATATAATACACCTTTCTCCATACAGATAATGTCTCCAAATCTTAAGTGCGAAGATCACTGCTGCCAACTCCAAATCATGGGTAGGATAGTTCACTTCATGAGGTTTAAGCTGTCGCGATGCATAAGCAACCACCTTACCCTCTTGCATCAACACACAGCCCAACCCAACATGCGATGCATCACTGTACACGGTAAAGTCTTTTCCAGACTCTGGTTGAATCAGTACAGGTGCCTCGGTCAGAACCTTCTTAAGCTTCTCAAAAGCTTCTTGCTGCTGCTGGGTCCTAACAAATGGTACGCCTTTCCTTATGAGTTTCGTTAATGGTGCTGCCATCACCGAAAATCCTTCTACAAACCTTCTGTAGTATCCAGCTAAACCCAGAAAACTCCGAATTTCGGCCACAGACCTCGGTGGTTTCCATTCCAGAATCGCTTCAATCTTTCGAGGGTCCACCTTAATACCCTCAGCAGAAACAACATGCCCCAAGAACGTCACTTCCCTCAACCAGAACTCACACTTACTAAATTTCGCATAAAGCTCCTTTTCCCTTAACACTTGCAGCACAACACAGAGATGCTCATCATGTTTCTCTTCAGATTCAGAATAGACCAAAATATCGTCGATAAAGACGACCACGAATCGATCCAAGTATGGCTGGAACACTCGATTCATCAGATCCATGAAAGCTGCAGGTGCATTGGTCAGCCCAAATGGCATAACCAAGAACTCATAGTGACCATAACGAGTTCTGAATGCTGTCTTGTGTATATCCACTTCTTTCACTCTTAACTGATGATACCCAGACCGAAGGTCAATCTTGGAGAATACTGAAGCTCCTCTAAGCTGATCGAACAGATCGTCGATTCTTGGCAACGGGTACTTATTCTTGATCGTCAGCTTGTTCAACTGCCGATAATCGATGCACATCCGCATTGACCCATCTTTCTTCTTAACGAAAAGCACTGGTGCTCCCCACGGAGACACACTTGGCCTAATGAAACCTCTATCCAACAGTTCTTGAATCTGCACTTTTAACTCCACCAACTCCTTTGGTGCCATTCTGTACGGTGCAATGGACACCGGTGCCGTACCAGGCAACAAGTCGATCCCAAACTCAACCTCTCGATTCGGAGGCAAACCTGGAAGCTCCTCTGGAAATACATCCTGAAAGTCCTTAACGGTTCTAACTTGATCCACAGTTAGCTCCTCAGATTCAGCTTGACTAATGAATGCCATAAAAGCCTCACATCCTTTACGAATCCACTTCTCAGCTCTTAATGCTGTCACCACATTAGACAGATAATCTCTACGTTCATCAATCACCATAACTTCCTCATCCTCTGCGGTTTTTAAACTCATTCGCTTTGCAGCACAATCCAAAGTAGCCCTATGCTTTACAAGCCAATCCATTCCTAAGATTAGATCGAATTCTCCGAAAGGTAACTCCATCAAATCTCCAGAAAAGATCTTACCTTGAGTCTCTATAGGCACGTCTCTATACAGTCTGTCTACCCTAACCGAGTGACCCAAAGGACTTAGTACAGTTACCCCACTCACTGTCTTCTCAGAACGTACTCCCAGCGACTCGGATATAGCACATGCAACATAAGAGTGTGTAGATCCAACATCTATTAACGCAGTGAATGGTATACGAGAAATCAAGAACGTACCAGTTATGACGTCAGGAGCATCACCTTCCTCTCGTCGACGAGCTGCATAGACTAACGCTGGCTGACGAGCCTCAGCAAGACCAGCACCCCTACCAGGTGCTCCTCGTCCTCGTCCATTTCCATTTCCACCTTTGCCTTGTCCACGACCTCTTGGAGCTGGTGGTCCACCCCTCACTGGCTGAACAACCCTCTGATCTCTAACTTGGTTCTGATCTGGTGCTTGAGGACAATCCTTAATTCTATGCTCCATCGACCCACATCGAAAACAGGCTCCTGAACGTTTTCGACACTCGCCCACATGGATCCTACCACAACTTCTGCAACTCTGTGGTCCGACAGCATTCATTGGCACTGCTCGCACTGGTTCTACCACTCTTGCCCTCTTAACATTCCTATTATACCCGCCTGATGGTCCAGAATCCCTCTGGAAGCGGTTCCGATCCTTCTCACGGTTCTGCCTCTCAGTATGCTTTACTTCCTCCGCAATCTTAGCTTTCTCCACTAGAGCAGCAAAACTACGCTCCCTCTGTGGAGCAATCAGCACCCTTAGCTCGTCCCTCAAGCCATCCTCAAAGCGCACGCTACGCTCATATTCAGTAGCGACTATCCCAGAAGCATATCGACTCAGCCTCAAGAACTCAGCCTCGTATTCAGATATCGTCTTACCTCCCTGAACCAAATTCAGGAATTCTTTCCGACGAGCGTACACATAGCTAGCTCCAACGTATTTTCCTTTAAAGGCTGTCTTAAACAGCTCCCATGTTACCTCACCAGCTGCAGTTCCATCTCTTACTGTGAGCCACCACTGATAAGCCTCATCTCTAAGTAACGATACAGCTCCCTTCAGCTTCTGCTCCACAGAACAGTCCAGATCGTCCATAATTCGCTCTGTGGCCTCCAACCAATACTCGGCCACGTTTGGGGCTACACCAGACACACCCCTGAAGAATTCTGCTCCATTAGCTCGGAGTCGCTCAGATATCGCACCACGAAATCCATTACCAGTACTCGCCCCAGCAACCCTTTCCAAAACTCGAAGCATCGCTTGTGATAGGGCATCATCCCCTACACCCCTATCATGAGATTCCACCTCTGTTGCTGGTGATACTGGTATCTCAGCTGCTGGTGCATGACCCGAAGAAGAAGATTCGGCTCGTGTGCTACCTCGGCCACGTCCACGGCCCCTACCACGAGCTGCTCGCGTACTCATTTCGTGTGTTCTGTTTTAGAAGTTTTATGAGTCAGATTAATATTTCAATGTTTATTACAGATGTCTTATGAATAGTAGAGTTTCAAAGTTTATCTTCTTTCGCGGTAGCCTACCTGCAGTCTTAGTTTATCTATCAGAGTCTCTACAGTTTCAGTAATACCCTAGCTAAAGTATCATAATATAGTCTTTAGTCAGGCATACAATCAGAATTTTCAGAAACAATCAGAAAAGTTCAGAAAACTTACAGGCTTGGGCCGGAGATTCGGTGTGCCACTGTTTCGAAAAATCTCATAGGATAACTTAATTTATTCTTTGAAAATAACTCATTTAGGTACGATAGAAGTTTATCAAAACTAGTTCCAAGTAATTTGAAAGCAATGTTAAAAACATAACTTTTCGAAAATATTTGTTTTGATTGTTTGAAAACCTTCATTTTTTTTAGACCCGTTCCACAGCCGAGTTGTTGCAACCTGGCTCTGATACCACTAAATGTAACACCCCAAACCCAGCCTAGACGCTACGACCAGATCTGGTGTGTCACACGATCCTAAAACTAAGTTTTCGGCCCTTTTAGACTTGTTGTGTCTTAAGTGAGGTTGGAATCAAAAGAGTAAGTTTGTTAAAACCAGTTTATTAATCCTTCAAGTTATCCATATTATTCACACGTTGAGTTTTAAAAACGTTCTTTAGATTTTGAAACCAGCGCAGCCTAAACTAGCGATTCTATAAAATGTAATTTAGTCATCAAAGAAAATCAAACCAAATAAAAAACTTAGACAGCGGCCTTATTACAAAATAAAACCCAAAAATAACTTAATAATAAAATACTTTAAACAAAATGAAAACCAGTTCTGCAGATGCTGTGGCCACTCCGAATCTCTCGCAGCTCCAAGCCCACTATGGTTGAGGGTTACCTGTAGGGATTAATAAAAAAAAGGAGGGTGAGTTTGACAACTCAGTGTGCAACATTATCTCAACCATAGGCCAAAACAGATCAAGCCTCAAAAACAGAGTTAATTGGGCCTTGGCCCATTACAGGAATCAGGTTAAGCCCAAAGGCCCATAACAGAAACAGATCAGATATAAGCATTATGCAAACAGAAACCCAACCCAGATCCATCCTTAACACCCCCGTACCAGCCTTACACCATGTGGGGAGACTACTCGACCCACCCAACCGCTACACACCACAGATATTTGCAGCGAGGCTGCCAGATATAATTTGCAGTGAGACTGCCAGATAACATTTGCAGCGAGGCTGCCAGATATATTTGCAGCGAGGCTGCCAGATATTGTGACGAGGTCACCAGATATAAATATTGTGGCGAGGCCACCAGATTGCAACGAGGTTGCCAGATATAATGTGACAGAGTCACCAGATTGCAGCGAGGCTGCCAGAACGCTTCCTCCATCATAACCCATACCCCATGCAACAGATAATCATACTATCATGCAAGATATAGCATCAGATATACTCGTATAGATAATTAACTCATGCAGATACATAACATCATACATTTCATACAGAATTGACCCTAGGGGTATAATAGTCTTTTTACACCTAGGGGTATTTTGGTAATTTTCCATATTTAAGGGTATTTTAGTCTTTTTTCATATTTTCAGAAATTCTATGCCAGTATAGCTGATTATTAGTTCCCAATTAACCACGGAAGTCCATTTGTGCCAAATTTCCAGTTTTGCCCTTTTTGCCTAAAACCCCTAATGGGCCTTGCTAAGTCCAATATTGTCTCAAGCCCTTTAAGCCCAATTTTAGGTTTAGTTTACCAACTTAACATGTTATTACTAACTATGTCACCAGATAGTCTTTATTAGCCATTTTACCTATTTGGGCTCGGAAGCCCATTAGGCCCATCTTTGGCCCATTGAAACCCAACTTACCGAGAGGCTCGAAATTGCACCTTCTGCAATTTTGCCACTGTCATTTACTAGTTTGATCACCACAGGGTATTCGGTTACCCTCAGACCCTTTCAAGACAACTTTTTCGGTCACTTCAATCCGACACTTTAGCATGGTTTCGATCATTACGGCCTTTAGCCATCCTAGTCTATGATAGAGACACGTTACACACCTGATACTGTTGAAACCGTTTGAAGAAATCCACGTACGAAGAACCTACAATTGAACGCTAACTTTCAGTCTAATTAATCGATAACCAAATAGCTATAACCCCTTACCCTAATCGGCCTAGATGGCCTAAGTCCTTAAAATCTTACCCTTTTTCGGTTATGGACTAAATCGTAACGTCCAACTGCGTTGATCTTCACGATCCTTCGATGCTCGATCCTCTCCTAGATTACGCTGTTACACCTTCAATCCAAAAGAAAGAGGCCAAAAGCCTTTTAATTCAAACGACAATACCCCTAAGGGGTTCGGCTACTTGCCTTAATATCATGAAACCAACGCTATCAGGCTACGAAATACTTACCAATCCAAGCCCTCACCACTGCCGCTGCACTTGTAACAATGAGAAAGAAAGGGTTGAGAGTAGAGAGGATTCGGCCAAGCACAGTGAGTTTCGGTCAAAAGGAGGTTCGGCAAATGAAGTAGAATGAGAAGGGACGATATATATTTGATAGAAGAAGATGGATTCGGCAAATAGGATATTTCGGCTTATGGAAGGTTGTAGAAGAAGAAGTAAAAGAATAGGAGTGTTCGCTTGACAAAGAACAATCGGCCACCCTGAGTTTCGACTTCTTCTTGCAGTTGTCGACAGAGGTTTAGAGAAGAGAGTCAAGGAAGAATGATTCGGCTAGAGAAGGAGGTAATGATGAAGGTTTGGTTTATGGTATAAGAGGAGAAGAAAAGGATGTAGAGAAGAGATGTAGAGAAAATGCTTCGGTCAAAATGAGTGTGCGGCACAAAGGTGGATTAAGGTTCGGCTTCTAGGTTTGATGGGAGAGCAAAGTGGCAAAAGATACCTAATAAACTAGGCAAAAATCGACAACCGAAGAAGGGTTTTTCACTCTTAGAGAAATCGGCACAAGTCACCCATGAACTAAAGGAGCATTCGGCACACTCTAACACCTAGTTGCCGAAAATGCTACCTAAGCACCTAGCCAAATTTGCCTTCCCCAAGAGTCCTCTAACCGGCCAC
The DNA here is from genome assembly GCA_020496765.1 of Gossypium stocksii. Classification (NCBI taxonomy): domain Eukaryota; kingdom Viridiplantae; phylum Streptophyta; class Magnoliopsida; order Malvales; family Malvaceae; genus Gossypium; species Gossypium stocksii. The sequence goes on along the minus strand of CM035623.1, from coordinate 34,265,223 downwards.
CATCATTCAAAATTCAAACTCCTTGATTTGCTCCTCAACCTCCTCCACAATATCCTCTCAAGACCGATTCAACACTCCTCAAGTAGAGTTTTATTCTGCTTCAAATTCCTGCCTGCTCCTTGCATAAAAATAACGCCTTCCTTGCATAACCTGGGACTTGAACCTTGGCCTTCCCATTCATTTAGGCGCCACTTTTGTAGCTCCTAAGTGGCGTCACACAACCATTTTACCAGGAGCTCCCTTGTGCTTCACTTTAGCCAAATTTATTTAAGACCCCTACTTCCAAAAGTCCCCTATCTCCCTAATGAAAAATTTAGAAAATTTTCCCGAGTTTTTAACCAACACTTGGGCCTTCCATAGGCCCAATAACATTCTCAAAACACGAATTTCACAACCAAATGCCAGAGTTCAAACATTTTACTAGATGCACAATAATTCAAGAAAGACCAAAATTTTAGGGCGTTACAATTGAAGAGACCAGCTATAGGGCAGGTAATGAAAGCAGCTGAGTTAACATGTGTATATCGTGGGAAAGATCATGTTTTTGATAAATGCCCATCGAACCTAGCCTTAGTATGTTACATGGGAAATTTCAATTAGAATAGTAATCCATATTCCAATATGTATAATCTAGGGTGGAAAAACCATCCCAACTTTAACTAGAGTAACCAAGGATTGGGAAATTCCAATAATGTTGATCGGCAAAATGTCACAAGTGCACCACTTAGATATAATCAAGCCATGCCACGGCAAAATGTTCAACAAACTTTAGTATTTCTTCTTCATTGATGGAAGCTCTGTTGAAGGAATATATGATAAAAAATGATGTTGTAATATAGAGTCAAGCTGCATCCCTAAGATCCTTGGAAAATCAAGTAGGGCAAATTGTCAATGCATTAAGTTCGAGACCCCAAGGAGCATTGCCAAATGACACTGGAAATTCAAGATCTCAAGAAAAGGAGCACTGCAGGGCCATTATGCTCAAAAGTGGTACTTAGTTACCTGAAGTTGGTAATGATACTACCACTAAAGAAGACAGCTCAGATTTAACACATGGAACGAATTTAGAACCATTTGAGGAGCAGTCTACAACTGAGAAGATCAAACAAAAAGATGTTGAAGCAGAGTCAGCTCATGTCGCCAATAAAAATGGCACAGTACAACAATATCAATAGTCTAAAGGAAAGCCACCGTTACCTTTTCCTTAGCGATTCTAGAAGTTTAAGCAGGATTTTTAGTTTAAAAAATTCTTGGATGTCCTGAAGCAACTTCATATCAACATACCGCTGGTGGAAGCATTAGAGCAAAAGATAAATTACGATAAGTTCATGAAGGATATCTTGTCAAAAAAGTGACAATTAGGGGAATTTGAAACTGTTGCTCTCACTGAAGGGTGCACAGCAATGTTGATGAACAAATTGCCTCCAAAGTTGAAAGACCCAAGGAATTTTACCGTCCCTTGTTCAATTGGAAATCATTATGTTGGCAAGGCATTATGTGATTTAGGAGAAAGTATAAATATAATGCCCATGTCTATGTTGAAGAAGATAGGAATTGGGATGACAAGACCCATTATAGTCATGCTGCAGCTAGCAAATCGCTTCTATGCACATTCAGAAGGTAAGATTGAAGATGTACTAGTAATAGTTGCTAAATTTATTTTTTCAGTAAATTTTATTATTCTAGAATGTGAGTCTGATAAATAAGTATCGATTATTCTTAGGAGACCTTTTCTAGCAACAGCTAGAACACTAATTAATGTGCAAAAAGGTGAGTTGACAATGAAGGTCAATGCCTAGCAAATAACTTTTAATGTTTTTGATGCCATGACGTGTGCAGATGAAGTGAAGAATTTCACACTATTGGATTTCTTGACTCATCAATAGAGGAAGAGTTTACAAAGTTTTGTCACAACAATTCTGATATGATGGAGCTCCATTAGAGTTGATTAAAGCAAAAATAACTAGTGAACTTGGTGAACTTATAAAGACCAAGCAATTTAAGTATCAACAAGGGTGGAGGTTCAAATCTTTAGATTTGTCAAATCATTCTTTTAAACCTCTTAGACCTTCCATAAAGGACCCTCCTAGTTTGGAGTTGAAGCCTTTGCCATTACACATAAAGTATGCCTACTTAGGAGACAACAACACTTTTCCAGTAGTCATATCTATAGAATTGACACAGGATCAGGAGAAGAAGTTATTAGAAGTTTAGAAGAAACCTAAGAAAGCACTAGGGTGGACAATTGCTGATATCAAGGGAATCAATCTTGCTATCTGCATGCATAAGATTTTATTGAAGGATTTCCATGGCAAGTCCATTGAGTAACAGAGAAAGTTGAACCCTATTATGAAGGAAGTCATGAAACAGGAGATTATTAAATGGCTTGATGCTAGAATAATATACCCTATTTTTGATAGTTTGTGGGTGAGCTTTGTTCAATGCATACCTAAGAAATGAGGTGTCACCGTAGTTAGCAATGACAACAACAAACTCATACTGTCACGGGATGGAGAGTATGCATGGACTATTATAAGCTTAATAAAGCAACTGGAAAGAACCATTTTCCTTTGTCATTTATCAATCAAATGTTAGATAGATTAGTGAGGAAAGTCTTCTATTGTTTCTTGGATGGTTATTAGGGGTACAACCAGATTGCCATAGCCCCCACAGATCAAGAAAAGACGATTTTCACATGTTCGTATAGAACCTTTGCTTTCAGACGAATGCCATTTGGGTTATGCAATGCCTAGCAACATTTTAGAACTGCATGTTGGCAATATTTTTCGGATATGGTGGAGAAATTCTTAGAAGTTTTCATGAACAATTTCTGTGTTTGGCGATACTTTTGAGAGTTGTTTGAAGAATTTTGAGCTAGTTCTTTGTTGCTGTAAAGACACTAACCTTGTTCTGAATTGGGAGAAATTTCATTTTGTGGTTTGTGAAGGCATTGTTCTAGGTTACAAAATTTCATAGCAAAGGATTTCCATAGACAAAGCAAAGTTTGAGGTTATTTTGAAATTCCCACCACCTACTACGGTTAAAGGTAATCGAAGTTTCCTTGGCAATGTAAGATTTTATCGAAGATTTATTAAGGATTTTTCAAAGATATCCAGACCCCTATGTGCTTTGCTAGAACACAACAGAACCTTCAATTTTGATGAACTTTTCCTAAAAGCATTTGAAGAATTAAAAAAGCAACTTGTGACAGCACTGATTGTCATAGCACCAGACTAGACACTACCTTTTGAACTTATGTGCGAGGCTAGTGATTTTGCTATAGGAGCAGTGCTTGGGCAAAGGAAGGATAAAGTGTTTCATACCATTTACTATGCAAGCAGAACCATGATAGATGCACAGTTGAATTACACGACTACTAAAAATGAGCTATTGGCTACGGTATTTGCATTTGACAAATTCAGATCTTATTTCATTGGTACCAAAGTTATAGTTTATATAGACCATTCTACGATTATGTATTTGGTGACCAAGAAAGACACCAAGCCAATGTTAATTCAGTCAATATTACTGCTACAAGAATTTGATCTTGAAATTTGAGATAGGAAGGGAACCGAGAATCAAATGGCTAATCACTTGTCGAGACTTGAAGCAGGCAATGAAGATGGTAATATTCAACTCATTAAAGAGGATTTCCCAGATGAGCAACTGTTGGTTGCCACAGCATTACCTTGGTATGCCGATATCGTTCATTTCCTAGTAAGTGGGTTACTGCCACCCGAGCTCAACAATCAGAGACGAATGAAATTTTTTCATGATGCCAAGAAATATTTCAAAGATAAGACTTTCGTATTTAAAAATTGTGTAGATCAATTCAAAGATGTGTTCTGGATGATGAGATTCAAAGTATTTTACACCATTGCATTCAACATCGTATGGATGACACTTTAAGGGTTACGAACTACTGAAAAAAATTTTCAATCTGGCTTTTATTAGCCAAGCTTGTTTAAAGATGCACATGAATTTTTTCAAGCTTGCGATCATGGTCAACGAACTGGGAACTTATCAAAGAGGTATGAAATGCCATTGCAAAATATTCTGGAAGTTGAATTCTTTAATGTGTGGGGAATCAGCTTTATGGGTCAATTTCCACCCTCTTGGGGTAATATATACATCTTTGTAGCTGTAGATTACGTCTCCAAGTGGGTTGAAGTTGTTGCTCTCCCTACGAATGACACCAAATCAGTACTAAAGTTCCTGCATAACGATATTTTCACCAAGTTTGGTACTCACCGTGCTTTGATTAGTGATGAAGATTCTCATTTTGACTGAAAATTAGTTGCTACTTGTAACGCCCTGAATTTTAGGCCTAGAAGTAATGGGCCTTGAATTTGGGATTGATTAAAAGGCTTTATTTTGTTTTTTTTTTGGCTTTAGGAGGCAAGGTAGTGGCGTTGGTATGGACTCTGTTAGAGAGTGATCATGAGAGAATTTTAAGGTAATGATAAAATAGAGATATTAGGAGATTAAAGAGAAGAAGTGATGGTGTAGAATTGGACTCTAAGGAGGGCTAGTTCGGCTATTGCCTATTTAAAGAGTGTCAAATTTCATAGTAGGGTTTTCTTTACTTTGCTATAGTTCCTTTTTCTTCCCTCCTCTTGCCGAATCCTCCTTCTCCCCTTGGTCCCATCTTTGTCGAATTCTCCCTTTGCCTTTTAGCCATCTATTGTTTTGTCAAATACTCATAGTTTTCTCCCTTTGCCAACTTCTTGTTTATCATCTTTTAAAAGTCGAAACCCCTAGTGACTCTCTTCTTCTGCTAAAAAGTCTAAGGCCTACACCATTGCCGAATTTTTCCTTTGTCAGATAGCCATTTATTGTTTGTCGAAACCCTTAGTAGTTCTCTTTTTTTTCTTAAAAGCTGAATACCTGTGGTCCCTTGTCGATTTCTTTTCCTTCATCACTATTCGTCTTTGATTACCATCCTTAAGCTAGTGTTGGAAAGCCGACTGCTTAAACAACAGATATCTAAGCCGTTAGTTTGAAGGCAACTTTCGGTAAGCATCTCATTCTCAATTTCTATTTTTAAGGGGGTGGCCGAATATATGTATAGCCTATAAGGGTGACTCGTGTAGAAGACGAGTCACCTAATATTGATATAATATGTGTGTTGATGTAGATCTAGGAATATTCAAGACGATTCGCTAAGGAAAGGCTAGAAAGGCCGAAGGTTCAAGGTAAGGTTACGGTAAGACTTCGGGATTTGATAAAGTTTTAGTAAGGTTTGGAGTTGATTTGGAAGTGGTTTTGATTGTAGGTCAAGGCTGAGGATAGTGTAGGTGCGAGTTGTCAACTAGGTGTGTACATACACTACACACACGACAAATCGGTAAAAGCCGAAATCCCAAAATCCCGAATGAGCCTGCCGACCCTGTGGGCCCAAACTGGCAAAATTGTGATATGAAATTGTATGATGGTTTGATATGCATGACTGTATGATTGGTTTATGATCGGGCCTAATGGGCTACATAAGCATGCTTGGGGCTTAATGGGTTTTATGAATATGATTGGGCCTAGAGGGCCTTATGGGTTGTAGAAATGCATGTTAGGGTTTTTAATGGACTATAGGTCTAGTTCTGATCTTTCTAATTTTACATAAGACTTAATTAAATAATTAAACAAACCTGTGGACAAGTAGCTAGACTAAGGTGTGGCAATGGATGTGTACATGTCTAGGATTGCATCTAAGAAGAGCTTGGTACTTAAGCGATCCAAGTGACCCACCTCCTCTTCTCTTGAATCCTACCTGGTGCATTGTGTCCGTTCACTTTAGCCATAAGGACTTGTTGATGGGCCAGAATCCATAATTAAAATCCGTACCATTAGGAAATTACGAAAATACCCTTCTAGGATAGAATTACGGAGATACCCTTCTAAGATAAAATTACGAAAATACCCTTCTAAGGTAGAATTACAAAAATGCCCTGTAAGGTGGAACTACTAAAGCACCCTCGTAGGGTAGGAGTATCGAAATGCCCCTGTAGGGTAGATTTACGAAAATACTCTTAGGTAGTAAAATAACCAAAATACCCCTAAGTGCTTAAGATGTGAAAATGTGTGAAAATGAGTATGATGCATTCATGAATTGTATGTTGCACTTGGGTGGGTTTTGACGATACGGAGGAAGTGTTTTGAGGATTGCATAGTCGCTTGACGACCGTGGATCCACTGTAGGCTTTCAAGCTACCGAGTAGCTTTGCTACATCGTATATATATAGCAGCCCTGCTGCAACATGAGTAGTGCCGCTGTGTGTGCTACCATCGGTGTGTAGAGGATGGGTGGGTTAATATAGACATCCCCACAGGTGTGTTGGGCTGGTACGAGTGGTGTGTAGCGGTTGGATTTGGGATGGGAACGTTTACATCCATGAAATTCTAATATTATATAAGGTCATTGTGGGCTAAGGCCCAAAACACCGAAATTGTTAGGGCTTAGGCCAAATGTGCTATGTGTATATTGAATTGATTTGATTGACAAGGGTCGTACACACTGAGTTTTGAAACTCACACCCTTATTAATAATATTTCAGGTGATCCACAATAGACGGCTCAACGCGGGAGAGGACTCGGAGATAGCCACACTACAAGTTACTTAGGAATTTTCAATATAGATTTATTAAGTGTTTTATGATAATTACTTTTAAATCTCCACTATGATGTAATAAGGTTATGTATCTTCAGTTTCATTATTTACTTGGGATTTTATTGAGTTACTGCTATATTTAATAAACATGTTTTTTTCTAATTATTCATTTAATTTAATTCTTTGAATTTTTAACTAAGTAAATTCCTATCAAGCATATTTCGTTTCGAACTAAGTTTTTAACTAAACCATTTTTTGAAAGCAACCCTTCAATGTGACATTGCCAGATTCAGGCCTAACTTCTAGGCCGAGTTTGAGGTGTTACACTACTGCCTTGAATAGATATAGGGTTAAACATAAAATTGCCACGGCATATCACCCTTAGAGAAATGGACAAGCTAAAGTCTCTAACAGAGAAATTAAGCAAATTTTGGAGAAAGTGGTCAATCCCACTCACAAAGATTTGTCATCTTGATTGGATGAAGCTTTGTAGGCATATCGTACTGCCTTCAAGGTTCCATTAGGAATTTCACCTTTCAAGCTTTTATATGGAAAACCTTGCCATTTTCCTGTTGAACTTGAACATAAGGCATTTTGGGCAATTAAGAAATTGAACATGGATTGGATTAATGCTGGTAATAATCAACTATTGGATCTGAATGAGATGGAGGAATTTAGAACACAAGCTTGTGAGAATGCCAAACTATACAAAAAGAAGACCAAGCGATAACATGATAAGAAGATTATGCCACAACAATTTGAACCTGGACAACATGTGTTTTTGTTCAATTCTAGGCTGAAAATGTTTCTTGGCAAATTGAAGTCTCGTTGGTCAAGACCCTTTGAAATAGCTCATGTCTACCCTCATGGAGCTGTGGAGGTCAAAGATATTAATACCAGACTTATATTCAAAGTCAATGGACAATGGTTGAATCATTATTGAGGTGCCCCTATAACTCAGGATAAACATTCCATTGCTCTTTGAAATGCTTAAGTTTCCACTTATGGATTAGTTTCTTTGTTTTATTCATTTTTGATTTATGTATTTTTCTTTTTTTGATTAGGATAATTAATTTTTATTTTTTTCCTTTGAAGGTATACTAAGGATTGAGCTTGGTAGATTAGTAGTTAGCCCATTAGAAATACTTTTGTTAGTTTTTGCTTTATTTACCCCCAATAAATTTTTTATCTTCCCGCCTAAACTTTCTTTTACTGTGCCAAGCCATAATTTTAGCCTTATTATCTCCCACATCACAGCCTAATTTTTCTCTTTCTTTTACCCTAATCGATTCATCTTCTTTCACAGTTACTATTAGTTTCTTTTTCTTCAACATTTTCTTTGTTTATTCCATAACTGCAAAGTTCTTACCTTCTTTTTTTTCTTTTTACGGTTACTCTACCTTGTTTTGAATGGCTCGACATACTCCTCCTCCATAGGCTAATGCACCACCAAGAACATTTTTTAATCAATTCCTTGAAATGGAAGCAGCGTTACAAGCATGCTGCCCTCAAAACCATTCGCCCAAACTAAAGTAATAGCAATTTCTTTTCAAGCTTTCATTTTCAATTTAATTTCATCATGCATTCATAATTGTTGTCTTTTCATTTTCTTTCTATATATGTCTTAGCATTTTTTATTATTATTTTTTGTTCATGCATTAAGGGCAATTCATCCCTTAGGTTTGGGGATGTGTTCTGCATTAGATAGTTGTTTTAGTATTTGATCATTTTGTCATTCATTTTTCCATGACACACAAATGCTAGAAAACTATTAGATTGCGATGAGTATATTTTTGTTGATGATGTTCGATGAGGATTTTAATTCTTTGGCATCCCTAGAAATTTATGATAGTGAATTATGTGAGTTTAGCTTAGAATGGTTGCTTGAGAATTAACCTCTAAATGCCCTAATTCCAATTACAATTAGTCTATAGTAGGTTCCTTATAATAAAATTAGAAATTCTTGAGGCTAAGTTTAGGATAATGGTAATTCTCATATTAAAAAAATATATGCCATAAATTACTCTAATGCTTGAAATTGCCAAGTAGGTCAACAACATTTTATTTGCTCCATTATGTTGTTGATTAGAAAAGTAAGTTTAAGTAAGAGTAATTCAATAAAAGAATTAGTTTAGGGACACTCCAATGTGGTGCTAGGTTAAATAGCTAATAAGGTAGCTGTATACTCCATCCATCTTCTAAGTTAAAAGTCTTAACTTCATGATTGCATTTCATTCAAATTGTGACATGATGGAATACCTAGCAATTTAGTGTATGCTCCATTGAGATTGTCAAGTAAAGAAACCAGCTGACAAGATGAATCCCTTAGTAAAAATATTTGCAACTAAGTTATGCAAGGCCATATTTAAAAAAAAAAGAAAGAAAAAGAAACTTAGTTTAGAAGAAAGATAAACTATGTACATAATGAGGTACTTGCTATAGTCGAAATTGTTTGAGCAATTAGGAATTTTTATATTTAGGGTAATATTTTCTGCACTTACTTTGCTAAATAAGCTTATGAAACTTGGACCGATTCTCGAAGATAGAAGGTTGTTGAGAATGGAGGTAAAGGAAATATGTTTCGCACGGTTTGACAGTACAAGAGGTAATTATGTGTTATGGAAATTCTTGCATTCAAACATACATGCATTCATACATATTTTGCTTGAGGACAAACAATAACTTAGGTTTGGGGCTATGATAACTCTTAGAATGAGTTCTATTGCAAGCCTCTAAACTTGATTAATTGTCTATACTTAAGTGGATATATTTGCATTTTTAGGATATTTTTATAATATTTTTATAAGGTTACTATATGTTACTTTTGTTGGTGGAATGAAAGGAATTGTTTGTGTTTGTAGCAGGCGTAGGAAGGAAGAAGAGAAATTTCCACATCATTTTAAGTTAGTTATCTAATTTTAATATTGCATACGTGATTATCCTTTACAAATTTGTGATTATGTTTTTTCCATTACCTGATTCATAGAGTTCATAGTGATAACTTAACCAAATTAATCCTAACCGATCACTGTGGAGACGATCTTACTTACTACTTTATTACTTGATTCGATGTGTACACTTGCACATTCACATATCATTTCACACGCGGCAATATGTTTTTAGTATGAATTAAGTCAAGTGTCTAGTTTGTGTCACATGTTCATTAATAAATGCATGTGTCTGTGTTCATAGCATGCTGATTTCTATAATAAATAAGTGTGTTTTTAGCTAAATGTCTTAGCTGAATAAGAATGTGAAAAGTTGCATGTGACAGCCTTAAAATGACCCTAGTCAGAATGTGGTTTCGGGACCACAAAACTGAGGCATAAAATATATTCAATATTCATTTTGATGCCTATGATATGTGTTAATTCATGTGTGACATGTTTGATGGGTTGATTTAGAGTTATAAAATTTAATTTCACTAAAAGGGACTTAGTAGTGAACTTTGAAAATGTGCTAGACAAATGTGTGATGACCTATTAATGCATGCATGAGAAAAGAAGGAGTTGCATGTCAAATTGCCCAATTTTACTCTAGTGGACGGCAATGATGGCTAATTTGGCATGTTGTGTGTTGTATTTTAGCTTAATAAATAAACTTAATATTTATTTTAAGCTATAATGTGATTATATTATTATTATTATTATGAAATGGGAGGAAAAACCAAAGCTAGTCCCTTTCTTCTTCTCTTTGCCGTGAGTTGAAGAAGAAAATAAGAATTTTTGAGCTTGAGGCGTTCGGCTAGGGGGAAGCTGAAAATTTAGGTAAGATTGTTAGGTATTTTTCTTTAGATTCCATGAAATTTAAATGATAGTGAGACTCTTTTCTTTACCATGTTCAAATTCTTTGAGTCTTGGGTGTTAGAAGCTTTCGGTCATGGTTAAATTGGTTAAAAATGAAAGCTTTGAAGCCTTGAAATTTAGGAGAGTAATGAAGTGCCAAGTGCCTTTGTAAATGAGGTCATTTGTATTTGGAAATAAGAGAAAGTGTAACTAAGGTATTCGGCCATGACCTTGATGAGCTTAGGTTGTTGTTAATTGATGTTGTGTACCAAGGGATGAAAATATGTGAATCTAGATTAGTTAAAAATTTTGTTATGAGTGACTATCTTGAGCAAATTGCATTCGGTTAATGTGGTAAAGTATGGAATTTTGTTTAATTTTGGGTTCCTATAATTAAATTATTCATATATGATTTTGTATTAGTTGAATGTGAAATTTGAATGAATTGGGTAGTAAGTGTGCTAATTCTTTGTTAGTTGGTGTTGTGTAAAGAGGGATGGATATGGGTAATTATAAACTAGCTAATTGTTATAATTGGTGAATAGATGTAAATTTCGGTTAAGTAGTAATATGACAAGGGAATTTATGTTTTGATATTGAAATTGAGTGTATGATTGCCGAGTGTGCTTGGAGTTAGTATAATAGTGCTAATGCTATGTGAAACTACAAATTTGATAATTGATTAATGTGGTTCAAATTCTAAAGTGAACTTGATTAAATTGTATTTTGGCGGTGAGTAAGGCCGAATGGAGCTTTGTAGTAATGGGGAACTTCTTGAATGTTTTATTTGTTAGAAAGGGGGACATTCGGCTATGCCATATTTGCAAGAATGAAATTGTGCTTGTGTATGTGTTAGCTAGTTAATTGGTGTATTCGGCCATTTGCGTAATGTGACCATGGTTATATGTTGTAGCTTGAATGGATGTGAATTGTGTATGTACATTGTGTTAAGAGCAATGACTACTCTAAATGGTGCCTTAGGAAATGCTATGTTTTAAGTATGTGCATAAGAATATTAAAGAGTGAATTTTGTATAAAAATCTGCTTGGTACAGCAGCAGTAACGTGTTTTGGAAAAATCACCATAAATTGTGTGAGTTGAATAAGAGGCTGAATAAATTGTGTAATTGAAGCTTAATGAGTCTAGTTTCTTATGAAAGAAACCTTGCAAGCAAAGGAATTTCCGACAAATAGATTTTTAGAGTAGAGTGAGACAGTGTCAGATTGACTTCGAAGTCCCCTGCTCTGTTTTTGGAAAATCACTATAAATTGTATAAAAATTGTTATGAGACAAAATTTATATGCTTAGACTCCTTAATGAGTCTAGTTTTGAATAAAATAGGTGAGGACATATTTGGAATTCTGTACAAGGAGAAATTCGGTTCGTAGTATAGAGTGGTCAGTCTAATCAAGCAGTGAAATAGGGAAACTTTAAGAAAATTCTGGTATTGATTGACCAAACCAAAAATTATGAAAATTTTATGGATTAAAGATAAATGAGTCTATTTTCATGAAAAATTTGCAGCACTACATTTGGAGTTTCGTAGCTCCAGTTATGAGTAAATTATTGAATGCTGCTCAGAAAATCAGTTTGTTGTGACTTATGATATGTATGTGAAATGCTCCAATGTGCATGTGTGTTTGCAATGAGAAGAATATGCATGTATGATTTGACTATGACTGCAAATGATTCATTGAGGTGCTTGAATAAGGATTAATAGAATTAAATGTTTTATTTAGCTCAAGAGCATAGAGGGACGAGTTCGGATAAAGGGAAGGCTAAAGTGGTCGAATAGCCAACTCGTAATTCCTCGTGAAAGTTCAAGGTAAGTTTTGAGTAATCGAATTTGGTATTTAAGTTAAAATGCCATGACATACATGCTGATATTTGAACGATGTCCCATTGAGAAAGACACCTTATTTATGTTTGCTATATAGCCGAATGGCTCCTAGAGAAAAAGGACCGAAATGAGATTTGAAATGCATTGCTCATGTATGTTTGATCTTTGGGCCGAAAGTCTAGAAAAGAAGAGTATAAGTGTATAAGTTCTGAATTATATGTACATTTATGATATAAGGTCGAGAAGCATGTTATATGTTTGTATGCACATGAATTGATTGAATTGCAAGTGAAATCTTGCTATGTGAAACTTGGCTACATGCGAATATATATATATGTATAAGAATTTGTGATGTGAATCCGGGATTTAAGTCCCGCTGACTATATGTGGAGACTATGTCCGGGTTAAGACCCAAAGGCTATATGCAGAGATAATGTCCGGGTTAAGACCCGAAGGCTATATGCGGAGATTATGTCCGGGGTAGAGACCCGATGGCTATGTATAGAGTTTATCCAAGCTAAAGATCTCGATGATGATGAGAATAAAGCCTAAGACTAATGGTCTTCAAGGTAGCGATCGCTAATGAATTGCGCTGAAAGTGTTAAGCTATACAGATATGTACCCTTGGCTTATGTGCAAGCTGGATTTTGGACCGAATACTAAGGTCATTATGTGATTTCATATGTGTTCATAAAATGAGATTATTAATATGATCGAAGTACAATTGGCCTATGTGAAATGTTATGTGAATTTTTGTGACATGTATATGTTATGTGAACTTACTATGAGTGGAAGCCATCCATTTTCATATGTGATGTGAATGTCTATGTTTGGAAAAAGGGTGACTTACCCAAATAGGAGAGGGAAACAAAGATATGATCAACTATGTTAGAATTTAATGCTTTATCTGTGACATTGCTTAAAACTTACTAAGCATTGTAATGCTTACTCCGTTTCCCTTGTTTCCTCTGTTTTATAGATCTCATTTTGGAAGCTACGGACTCGGGGATTGAGGCCTTAATCACCTACACTATCGCTGTTATTTTTGGTACATTTGATGGTTAATTTGGGTCAATGGCATGTATAGGCTATGTTCCTTCGGTTGAATCAAACTTCATTTTGAGTTGTAAATATTTCTAGCCATGCGAAAATGGCTTGCTTAGTCTTCGAGTTTGATTATATGTGTTGGAGTGATTCTCATACTATTCGATGTTGTGGCATGATATTTTAGTTAGTACCTAATATGCAATGACTTTTCTAATATGATGTTTGGTTATTGAATTTGTTCGATTTAGCCAATTTGTTAGTAGTCACAAGGTAGAGATTTGCTAGTATACTTATAGAATGATTTTAATGAGATACGATGTTCTGACCGAACCGACCTAAGTGTTATATTCAACTATTGAACTCAATGAATTCACGTCCAGCTTTGTATCTATGAACCTCGGTAGTTTGTATTTTGATTTGTAATACCTTAAACCCTAATCCGGCGACGGACAGGGGCGTAGGGTGTTACATTGCAAATGTTTAATGTCTATTTACATATGTTGTAGATGACTCTGTTCATTAAATCAAGGAATGACTTTTCCAGTCTGATTGGTTTTATGAAGGGAAAATAAACAACATATTTTAAGGAACATTAAGCCTTCATCAAGTGAAGAGACATAACATTTCAGCTATACATGAATCAAGTGAAAAGACATGACTCTTTCGCTATCCACCATAAGTTATGAACCGAATTTAAATGTTTTTGTTAATAGCTACTTGAATGCCAAATTTGAAAGGTCATTTATAGGTCTATATAAAGCTAGTGGCTAAACAATTGTGAGATTAAACAATATTTCTGAATTAAACATTACTTTGTGAGAATTTTCTCTTTGGTTCTTAACCGAACTATACCAAACTTATAAAACTTTCTATTTTTGTGGCGTTCAAATTGTCTTATCACTCTATTCGCCATCCCAGGGTGTGGCGACTTCACTTATACCAAGGTTCTAGTAAATTCGTGAGTTAAGTAGGTATTAGCTTTAATATAGCTAAGGTTCTTTAGCTGCTACTACTAAAGGTTGAGGTTTCCATCCGTTGAACCATTTCAAGATGATCAAACCCAATTGAGCTATTTCCCAAACCATTCAAATTCAAGAAATCACATCATCACCTACTCTAAGGTTCTTTAGCTACTACTACTATAGGTCGGGGTTTCCATCCGTTGAACCATTTCAAGACGATCCAACCCAATCGTGTAACGCCCCGAAGTTTGGGGTTAGAAAAATTGGGCCTTGGGCTTGGGTGCATTTAAAATTCTTGAGTGTAAGACATCGGCTCAATTTGCAAGTTAGAATTGTTGGGTTAGTGATTTTGGAATGTTAGAGGGTTTTTATGAAGTTCTGGGTTCAAGCTTGGCCATAGGAAAAATCTTGGTTTTGGCCTTAAGGGAACCCTAAGCTCAAGAGGGATAACTTATAAATAAAAGGGGCTAAAATAAGACACAAAAGGAGATGTGGTCTAGTGGCAAGGAAATGACGCCATAGGGGAAGCAATGGGTCTAAGGTTCAAGTCTTGGCTCTTACAATTTATTTTGGTTTCTCTTTTAAATAAATCTGGAAGCGAGTAAGCGGGCTTTAAAGTTAAATGTGTTGGACTTATGACACAAAGGAGCTTGTGTCCTAGTGGTGGTGGCGTGGCATGGCTATCGAGAGGACTTTGGTTCGAATCCCTTTGCATGCAAAGGTTGGTTATTTTGCTAATGAGTTGGTTTTGGAAGATTGATGGAAAATCCCACATCGGGAAGCTAACATGAGAATAGGCGAGAAGCTGGCTTTAAATAGATCAAACTATGAGGAGAGTAAGCATACCTTTCTTGCCTTATCCCTTTCGTGTTGTGGCGTGTTCGTATGGGTTAGGCGTTGGATCATTCGTTGATCTGTATGCTGTTGGATCATAGTGGTGGTGACCGTAGTTGATCAACACACCCCCTTGGGAGTCAAGGGTGCGATTATTGTTGGCTTCTGGGCATAACAACCTTCAGAGCACGGATTAACTTCAGATACCTACCAGGTGTGTATTTCACACTATTCTAGCTGTAGAATGGAAAATGCCGAAATGCTGGTCACATGGCAATGGTAGCCACACGAGTGTGCGAGCACACGTGTGGAAGCTTTGATGTGATAGTTGAGACCATCATGAGTATTCTCGTGGGTTTAGGCTGCTTTGGGCCATGTGGGCCCAATGGGCCCGTGGACCCAATCAGACCAATTGTATGTTTGTGTAGTAAATGTTGGACTAAACTATTTAAATCTCATATCTGTGGCTAGATTTGGGCTAAAAGGGCCACACGAGTGTGTGGGCCCACTTGGGCCGAGAATGGGCCTTAGGCCCATTTGCAAGGTTATCTCGGCTAAGAATACTTGAGTCACTCGAGGCGACTGTAGACCTTCTGAGGATTTGATAAAATTATAGAAATACCCCTGATTTATAAAATTACAGAAATACCCCTAGTTTACAAAATTAAATAAATACCCTCGATTTACAAAATTACAAAAATGCCCCTAGTTTACAAAATTACAAAAATACCCTTGGTTTATAAAATTAAAGAAATACCCCTGATTTGTAAAATTACCGAAATACCCCTGATTTGTGAAATTATCGATACCCCTAATTTGTGAAATTATCGAGATACCCCTGAATTACAAAATTACCAAAATACCCCTAATTTGCGAAATTACTGAGATACCCCTAATTTACGAAATTACTAAGATACCCCTGATTTGCAAAATTACCAAAATACCCCCAATTTACAAAATTACCAAAATACCCTCGATTTGTAAAATTACCAAAATACCCTCAATTTGTGAAATTACTAAAATACCCTCGATTTACGAAATTACCAAAATACTCTCGATTTGCAAAATTACCGAAATACCCCTAAATTGTAAAATTACCAAAATACCCCTATAGGGTAGAATTACCAAAATACCCCTGTAGGGTAGAATTATCGAAATACCCCTATTGGGTAAAATGATCATTTTGCCCCTCGAAGGTGAATGACTGTCTTGTGATTGTATGATTAGGATTTGACTGACTTAACTGTGATTTGTATGATGGTTTATTGGCAAGACATTCTACATACATGACATACTACATGTGTTAGGATTGATATGGTGGAAGTTCTATTCTGATAGGATCGCACGGGTCGCACGAGACGACTGTGGATCCAGTAATAATTTGATAAGGTCGCACGGGTCACACAAGAGGATTGTAGACCGACTAAGGGCTTAATGCCAGTTATTCTGAATATGGCTCTATGCCAACCAACATATGGCCCTGTGCTATCGGGATCATGGCTTTGTGCCGATTATATTTGCCTAAGGCTATGTGCCTATCTTATTTACTGATGACTGTGTGTCGATCACATTTACCCATGGCTGTGTGCCGATTTTATTACCCTAATTGATGGCTATGTGCCAATCCTATTACAGTTACTGATGGCTTTGTGCCAATTATGATACAGCTACTAAAGGCTTAAAGCTGCATTTAAATTAGTAGCTCTACTGCGATTCTGATTAGTGCCACAACCGGTACTGACACTGTGGAGTGTAGGGATGGCGTGGGTGATTTATTCCCCGCAGGTAGTGTAGAGTTGGATAGAGTGGTGTGTTGGTTGGATGGGTTTGCATGCATCATGCATCATTCATTTATGCTCTGTCTCTGATATGGGCTAGGCCCAGTTGATTCTGATATGGGCTAGGCCCAAATGGTTTTGTTATGGGTTGAGACCCAAATGGTTTGTATTGGGCTTTGGCCAACTTATGCTCTAAGCTTAACTGTACTGTTTCTGTTAAGGGGCTCTGGCCCAAACTATTTTTATATCTGTTTCTGTTTACTGACATTTCTTTAGGAAGGGGATTACACAATGAGTTTTCGTAAACTCACCCCGTTTATTAACCTTTTAGGTAATCCCCAGCTTTAGACAGATCAGAGCTGCGAGGGACTCGGAGTGGGCCACACAACTGCATATGTCTTATTCTGTTTTGCTCATTTACTTAAGGGTAAACTACAAAAATAGTCACTTTTGTTTGCCTCAGGTTACATTTTAGTCACTTATGTTTGAAATGTTACGTTTTTGTCACTTATGTTATTATTTTGTTACGAAGTGATCACTCTTTCGTTAAGTTCCGTTATCTTCTTAACGGTAATCCTACGTGGCAGTCCAACTAGATTTTAAGTGCCAACTTGGATTTCCTAATGGGATGAGAATAGATTTTTTATTAAATAAATTTAATTAATTAAAAATTTTAAACCCTAAATCTTATTTCCTAATGGGATGAGAATAGATTTTTTATTAAATAAATTTAATTAATTAAAAATTTTAAACCCTAAATCTTAGTTAAAAAACCATTAATCTTCCCCCTTTTTTTAATTTTCTTTTTCAATTGACTAAAAAAGCTATTATCATCAAAATTTTTTATTCACTTACAGAAACAAAAAAGGATTCAATAGAGGGTCCAGGTATGTCTTCTTCACCGACAAATTTATGTTCTAAAACTTAAAATGAAGTGGTTGTCGACAAATAAGAAGATGGTAATCGTTTTTGTTCCTAATCATTGTATTTTTCCAATTCTTCACGTTCTTGAATAATTGGTTTCTCAATCTGATTTTTTCTGATCTTAATCGACTTGTTTGGTCACAATCCCTTTGTAGGTATCCCTTTTTTCTGATCTAAATATTTTTTAGTTGTTAATGTTCATATCAAGAATTTTAATTTAGAGTTTTCGTTAAACAATAAAAAATCCAATATTTTGTTTTTTAGTATTTAATAAAAGAGATAGATGAATGCAAAGAAGACATACCTGAACCCTCCATTGAATCGACAATCAATTTGATTTCAACTATTTTGATGTTAATAATAGTTTTTCCAGTCAAATGAAAAAAAAAACCATTGAAAAAAAGAGAATGAAGAAAAATTAAAAAAGGGAGATGAACAGTTTTTTTAGTTAAGGTTTAGGTTTAAAAATTTTAATTAATTAAATTTTTTAATTAAAAATATATTTTCATTCGATTTAGAAATCCAAGTTGGCATCTAAAATCTAGTTGGACTGCCATGTAGGATTACCGTTAGAGAGATAACAGAACTTAACGGTAGAGTGATCACTTCATAACAAAATAGTAACATAAGTGACTAAAACGTAACATTTCAAACATAAGTGACTAAAATGTAACCTGAGGCAAACAAAAGTGACTATTTTTGTAGATTACCCTATACTTAAAGCACTTTGGTTTTAATTTGGGTTGTAATAAGGCCTCTATAACTTATGGATTTTAAATTTGGGATTTCATTGATCGTGATTTATATCCATTAGAAGTAAATTGCGGTTTTTCAAAACAATAATTGTTTTCAAACACTACGTTTTTCGCAACTGATTAAATTAAGCTTTCGCAACAAAGAAAGTTTTAAAGGTAATAACGTTTTATTTTTTAAAGGGATTAACTTTTAATAGACCACGTTTTGAAAATAAATAAACACAAGTTTTAGTGGGCAACAAGTTTTAAATAAGAAGGCTTTCAATGAAAACATGGTTTTCAAAAAACACGATTTTTGAAAAACACTTCGATGTGACATGCCAGATTTGGTCATAACGTCCAGGCCGAGTTTGGGGTGTTACAAATCGAACTATTTTCCAAACTATTCAAGTTCTGGAAATCGCATCATCATCTACTCTAGTTTACTTCTAAAATTAAAAGTAAACGACACCATTAGTAACTAAATTATGAGTAAGTTTTTGTTTTGTTCATTTAACTAAAAAGGTACAGTTTGGTTATTAAACTATTCAAAAGTTTTTATTTAAGTCACTGGACTACTAGGTTTTTCTTTTAAAAAAATTTTGCTAACGAACTCCAAGCGACAATTTGAGGGTTGGTAGATGGATCATTACCCATCGACGAGTAGAAGAACATACTTTAGATTCAATTCGATCTGATGCTTAATGTCGAAGATTAGAGAAAAAAATAGTATTTGAATTTTGGTTCGCAGATTCGTCATGTCCAAAATTGTTTCATGAAAATAATTGAACTGTATTAGAGAAATGTAAAGAGTGCTTTTGATTGGTGCAAGTTTTGAATAATTTAATAATCAAATTGTAACTTTTTTTATTAAATGATAAAACAAAAGATTACCCATAGTTTAGTGGTTAAAGGTGTAGTTTAGCCTAAAATTAATCAAGTCGTTAGTTAACTCTGATTTTGAAGAGTACAAACAAGTATTTGTATAAGAAATTGGTTTCTTTGTTAAGTTCCATGATGATTCCAATAGTCTTTATGAATATATAGGCTTATATCGTTTCGTTGAAAGAAAAACCTTGGTTGAGATTTTCTTATTGAAAGCTATTAGCTAATTCAAGAAAAAACTAGTAATTAATTAGACAAAGAAAATTAGCTCTGGCAACTTAGGATGATCTACTGGCATAGTTTTTGTAAAATATGTGTGATATATGTATAGATTTTGTGAAGTCTCTTGGCAATGGGAAGAAATAGAATGTAGCATTTCAGTCTATGTTGTAGCTGTAACATCCCGAAATAGGGCCTAAACGGAACAGTGGTTTCGTGACCACAAATCCAAGATAGAAATAATTATTTTATAATTATTTTGATGTTTATGATATGATTTCATGATGGTGTGAAGATTTCGTGAAGAAATTCTATGCATAAAATGCTTAATTTGAAATTAGGTACTAAATCGAATAAGTTGCAAAACTTGCATTCTAGAAGCTTTTAGTATGAAACTGCTTTGGAATATTAATTAGGAGGTCTTAAATAGAAATTTGACCAATTTTTAAAATTTTGGACAAAAATGGGCTTGCACATGAAAAATTTTCAAAGAAAGGCATGAAGGGTATTTTAGTCATTTGGTAATTAAAAGATTAAAAAAGGGAAAAAGATGGCAAAATATGTCCATCTTCTTCATTAGCACGAAATTTCAAGGGTTCTCCTAGGGTTTGTTTCAAGCTTCCAAGCTCCATAGTAAGTGATTCCAAGCCCCGTTTTTAATGTTCTTTACGTTTTTGGAATCCCGGTAGCTCGATAAAGCTTATGCTAGCTATAATTTAAGCTAGGGTTCATATTTGGAAAAATACCCATAGGTGAAAAGTGTTTATTTTGATGTTTTATGATAGAATATGATGTTTTAAATCATGCTAGACAACTTGGGCTACTAGGTTTTAAGTAAAAACGAGTAAAAGGGCTTAATCGGTAAAAATACCTATTGTTCATAAGTACATGTTATAGTAGGAATTTGAGGTTGTTGTTGGTAAATAAATGATCAGCATGTCTTAAACCATAAGAATTTGTGATAAAGTTTGATTTCCGAGCCTTGGGGCAAAAGTGTAAATATGCAAAAGTTTAAGGGCAAAAATGTAATTTTGCCAAAGTTGGAGTTAGGGACTGTTTTGATAAATGTGAGTATTAAATAAGCTAAATTTGCTATTATAGATCAAGAAGAACGAAATTTGGGAGTAGATCGGGGAAAAGAGAAAGTAAACGACTAAATTGTTAAGTTTAGTCATATTTTGTATTGAGGTAAGTTTACGGTAAATAAATGCAATATTTCATTATTTTACATTAATGTTGTTAATTTCCAGCATTTATACATTTATTTTACGAAAATATTCAAAGTCGAATCATAGACGAGATGACAGAGAAAGAGTATCAAAAGGTCCCGTTGACCTTTAGAAATATAGGGATACAAATGTCATGACATTTGGGGTTGACAGGGCAGGACAGGAATGAGCCATGTAAGCCCATATCAGATATATGGCTTTGGAGACAGGAATAATCCATGTAAGTCCATATCAAATATATGGCTTTGGAAAGACAAGAACATTTCATGTAAGTCCATGTCAAGGACATGGCAATGGCAGATTATTATCAGACAGGAAAACCCGAATATCCCTAGTATTTCGAGCGATTCAACGGGCTATTGTACAAGTTAAATTATGGAAAATTTATTAGCAAGGGAAAGGTAAGTTATATTCATGAGTACTGAAAAGATCAGGTAAGAAAGAAGACAAGTGAATAAGGAAGAAGGTAGGAAATGAGGTGTAAAGAAAGCTTATGATGCTAGGTGATATATTGAATAATTATCGCTTATGATGAATGTTGTAATTTATTTGCTTGTAAACTTAGTAAGCCTAGTGCTTACTCTCTTTATTTTCCTTCTTTTTATAGTTATTGCCAAGCTCACTCGGGAATCGAAAGGAACGTCGGAGATCCGGTCACACTATCGAAGGAATCATTTTGGTACAGTTAGATGTCTCATTTCGTGTATGGCATCTATAAGGACTTGGGTTCTTTTGATATGATAAGTTCAATGAATGGTGTATAAATACTTGTTAGTGAATAGCTAATGGAATGGCTAATCATATACATGTTTAATAGTATGTATGCTTGAATGGTAACTATTACAAGGAAACTATGAAAAAGGTGAAAGAAATTTAAAAACAGATTCAAACAGCAGCAATGACGTGAGTTTTAAAAATCACTAAAAATAGTAGAAATGGAATTAAAAGGTAAATGAGTGAGACTACTCTACACTGACTCTGTGATCCCCTGTTCTGACTTTAAAAATTCACCATAAATTGTACATAAATAATTAGGTGTTATAATTTATATGCCTAGATTTCTTATTGAGTTTAGTTTTTAATGAAACAAACGTCATGCCTATTTGAGTTTTGTACAGAGAGAAACTTTATTTGTAGTGAATAGAGGTCAGAGTAGTCGGACTGTGCAACAGGGGAGACTTTAACAAATAAACTGTATTAATTGGCTGAACCAAAAATTCTAGAAAAAAATTAGTAAATAGATACATGAGTCTAGATTCAGGGAAAATTTACGGATCTTGATTTCGAGTTTCGTAACTCGAGATATGATTTTTTTGTAACCGTGATACAGTTCGACAGTTTTATAAGGAATAGAGAAATAATTCATTTTGGCTCATTTAAATAACCAGTAATATTTGATTGATCCCGGTTTGGTCCTGAACTATTTTAATACCATGATTTAGGGTTTCGATGACCCCTTTTTAGGGACGTATTGAATGAATGAAAATAAATTAATTTTAAAAAGCAAATTTTTATGCCCGTTTGAGTAAGTAAAGTCTGGTAGCGCCTCGTGCTTGACTTCAGCGACGGTCTCGGGTAAGGGGTGTTACAGTAGTAGCACATTCGAGAGAGAGTCCTTGTGGGAATCGCTTTAGGTCAATGCAGTAGTTGTAGATCATGTAATGCTTCTGCACCCACATCAATCTTTCCAGGGTTGGTGCATCCAGCTGTTCTGCCGGCCATGAATTGGAGCTGCATGGATAAGCCCCAGACCCAGAGGCCCAAATACATGCTTGTGCACTGATGTTCCTAAAGGAAGCTGTAAAAGGTGCTTTGCTCCAATCTGTTTTGATGAGACCGCCTTTTGTCGCCCAGTCATCTGCATTCCAAATACTTGAATGAATTCTCATAGCCCGGCTCTCGGGGAACGGAACTTTAGTTGAACCCAAGTTCTTGAATTCTCTAATAGGGGTCCCATCAACATAGAAGCTGAATGGATCGAACATTTACTGTTAATTCAAGTAGTTTTTGCATATAAAAAAGATATACGTTTGGGAGGGGGCGGTTCTTACATGATGACATGGGGATTCCAGAGGATGGAATATGTGTGGAAGTCTGCTGTTGGGTCAAACCAGAGGCGGAATTGTTGCTCTCTGTCTCCTTTACCTTCAGTAATTACATTGGTGTGAACAGTATAAGGGTCACCACTCAAATTCCCTAAGAACTCAAAGTCTATTTCATCCCATGTTGATCCTTGTGAGGCTAACTGCAACAAAACAAGCCCATGTCATGAGTCAAAATTTTAGCAGGAAATGCATAAACATGCATCAGTAGTGCTTACGTAGTACGATGTGACAGTGCCAGCTGAGTAGCCAGGGACAAGTTTAAGTTGCACTGAAATCTTTCCAAATAGATATTCATTCTTGGACTGGAAAGCTGACCCAGAGTCTTTGTCGAGTGAGAGAGTGAGCAGCTCTCCGTTGTTCAGTATCCTAACTCGGTCACTTCCCCATGTGAGGTCAAAATATTGGGAAAAGTTTCTAGCAAACACAGCCACCCAAGGAAAAACCACAAGAAATACAATCAACTTCATTAGAAAAGATGAGTGAACGAATGAGCCTTATTTATTTGCCAGAAATGAATCTGAGACTGAGAGTTTCGAGGCAAGTAGAATTAAAGTGGATGCATGCACAGACTTGGAGTTATCCTCTTTGTATACAGGCACAGGAAGGAAAAAAACAGAGCGACCATTTGCCAAGTATAAGAGAGAGGGAAGAAAAACAAATGTATAAAAGGACAAGAAGCCAGTAAGGTTTATGTGCCATTTTGGCGTGGTGGGAGTGAAAGGGGTGGCGAGGTGGCAAGAAAGAGTGGCAGTCAAGATTCAAGGAAAGCGCATGTCACACAAGTGACAGCCAACGGCCATGTCCATGTAACACGCGGTGCCAAGGCCATACCATGGCTGATTCAGAGCCCTTTCACCTAATTGTGCTTAATTTGCTCCTCTCCTTCGCTTATCTATCCCACCAAACATTTCTATTCACTTAATATTATCGTGAATTTAACTAATATCCCCCTAAATAAATGGGATAAAGCAACATTTAATATCTCAATTTAACAATTTTTTTTCAATTTAATCCTTATATTTTTGTGTCCACCTGAGCCTCTAAACTTGGATTTCATTAAACATTCTAGTCTCTTTTCAACACTATTAAGAGGTGATGACATGACTTTCTAAGAGTGTCCTACATCATTACGTACTTTTGTTTTAAAAAAGAAGATAGAAATTAAAAATGAACCTATGCAAATAGACATTTAAGTTTATTTGAATCCAAACATTTATTTGTTTAGTTTTGTTCTAGAGGTATTTTTTAAATAATTTTTTTTACGCATTTTATAATTAAAAAATTAAAATCTTAATTTTTTATAATTTATATTATTTTATAATTTAAAATATTTATTATAATTTCTTAGAATTTCCTTATATTTTTAAATAATATTTATATATTACTTGCATTTCAATTTTCTATTACTTTTTTAATTTTATATATTTTTAAATAATTTTTAAACAAATAATGTGAATTCACTCAAAATGCCACATCATCATCTCTTCACGCTATTAAAAAAAGACTAAATTATTTAACGAAATATAAATTTAAGGATTAATGTAGACAAAAAAATAAAATTTAAAAAATATCAAATTTAAAAATTAAATATTTGATTATCCTTAAACAAATAGACAACCACCATATGGGAGCCACAATCTTTGTATAGGGAATGGGACAATATTTAAACTTATTTTAAAGATGTTTAAGATCTTGTTATATAAATTAAAAAATTTAAGTTTCGAAAAAGTAAATTGTGTTATAAAATAAAGAGAGATGAAGAGAATAAAGAATAAAGAAATATGAATGTAACACCCCAACCCGTATCCGTCGTCGGAATAAGGTTTCGGAGCATTACTCGGATTTATATATCATTTAGCAAAAAATTCCGTTAAATACTTATCGATTCAATGCATCAAATAGATAATTATATTATCATTCAATCAATAGCTTGGCACTTGTCTTAGCATCAATCAACATTGTTAGTATACTTACGCATATTTTATATAATATGTTTATAAGTAACATTCTCTTACCGTTTAAAATCATTTATTTCATTATATTATAATTTCATGTACCGTAATTTCCATATATTTCACTTATATTTATTCTGATAATAATTCATATCAAACTTAATATAAATTAAATTCTATATGCACATATTGTAACGCCCCTAACCCGAATCCAACACCGGATTAGAGTTACGGAGCATTACTAGAGTTACTGATTGATTTATCAAATATTTTATTTAACAATCTAACATTTATATATTTCGAACCACTTAAAATTAGACATATTTTTCCCCAAACATATTTATTTTTCTCGACGTATTTTATTTGGATATATTATTCATCTCAACATACTTAATTTCCTTGTATCAACGTCTCAAAAGTAATCACATATGTACATGTCATGATAAATGTCATTTTTCTTTCCATATTCCAGTCTCGTATTTGAGTCATCCGGATTTTTTTATAATAAATTTGGTCATCGTTTTCATTTATTCTATATTCTAATACATTCAATTAATGATCCAGGAAAAAATACCATTTTGCCCCTAAATCTTTAATTAATAACGATTTTACCCTTAGGCCCAGAAAAATAAATTCTTGCAATTTAATCCTTATTTCCAACCGTTATCATCATACATATTGATAATAGCCCATAAATTCTATAAAATATCAGAATTTTTCCATAATTTCAGCACTTTTCAATTTAATCCCTAAAACATGTTTTTCCCCGGTCTTGAACTATATTAATAATTTCATACAGTTTCATAAGTTAAATAATAAAATAATCCATTTCATGCGATTTCATCATTTTTGACATTTTTACAAAATTGCCCATAAAGTTTTACCTTTGTTCAATTTAGTCCTTGAGTCTACAACTTGCAAATTAACCATGCCAACTAAATATTCATACATATTTTCCTCCTCCTCCACTCCATTCCACATCCTTAATTTATATAACATGCTTATGAGTAACATTATCAAAACTTTCACTATTTACTTATATGTATTTTCAAAGCTGTCCATTTGAGTCATAGTCACTAAATTATTTATATCTTGAGCTACAGAACTCCAAATTAAGATCCACTAATTTCCCTGAAACTAGACTCACATATATTCTTACCATAAAATTTTCAGAATTTTTGGTTTAGCCATTTAGTACAGTTTATTTATTAAATTCTCCCCTATTTTACTATTTGACAGTTCTGACCACTCTTCGGTAAAATTTAATTATCTCTTTGTACAGAATTCAAATGATGTTCTTGTTTATTTCTTATAAAAATAGACTCATTAAAGAATCTAATCATATAAATTATGTCTCATAATCATTTTTATACAATTTTTAATGATTTTTCCAAGTCAGAACAGAGGATCCCAAAATCATTCTGAATCAGTCTCACAAAAATATAAATATCTCAGAATACAGAATTCATTTACTTGTTCTGTTTCTTTTACATGAAAATAGACTCAACAAGCTTTAATTCAATATCCTATTCAACTTCTAATTCAGTTTCTACCATTTTTGGTGATTTTTCAAAATTAGCTTACTGCTGCTGTCCAAAACTGTTTTAATGCAAGATATTAATTACTAAGTTTATAACACTCTTATTTCCTTTCTCTACAATATTTTCCATCACTTTCTCTTATTTCTCTTCATTAATATATCAAAAACATAGAACCATAAATAAGAAAACTCTACTTTAACATCATTTCCATGCTTTTTCAATAATATCAAACTTAAAAATATATTGAAATCTTGATATACTTACCTTATCTCATTGATTTCAATCTTTAACTTGATTTTTCTCTCTCTTCCAGCTTCTATTTCTTGAATCCAACTTGATATTCTAACTCCCCATAGTCTC
The DNA here is from genome assembly GCA_020496765.1 of Gossypium stocksii. Lineage (NCBI taxonomy): Eukaryota > Viridiplantae > Streptophyta > Magnoliopsida > Malvales > Malvaceae > Gossypium > Gossypium stocksii. Next base: position 34,238,427 of record CM035623.1, on the reverse strand, counting down.
CTTAACATTTTTCTCTTTGGTAGCTATGGAAATTCTCTTGATTTCTAGGTAAAATTGGTGAATTTTTGGTGGAAGGACCAAATTGTAAAGAAAGTAAAACTTTCTCTCTCTCTCTTCCTCACACGTTGGTGCATGAAAAATGGTGGGTTGATGTGTTTTTTTTTTCCTCCCTTTCTTACTTTCCACACACATATATATACTAAATAAAATAATAAAATAATAAAATATCTTATTAAAATATTAATAAAGTAATATTTATCTTATTAAATAATTATAAAATATCATCACATCATCATTACCTTCTAGATTTCTCTCTCCTTCTAATTGACTATTTTGCCCTTCATGATCTTTTAAAATTCCATCCTTGAGTCATCACTTAATTTGGTAAAATTACGATTTAGTCCTTCATAATTATTCTCCTATTCAATTTGGTCCTAATTCATCCATTTTCCTTAGTTTCTAGATCATTCCATCCTTAAAATATTTGCAATATTGGTCCTGCAAATTTTCTATATTTACACTTTAACCCCTTAAATTTTGAGTATTTACTCTTGGGCCACAAGACTTTTTCTCACTTTTACGATTTAGTCCTTTCTTGGATTAATACATCATAATATACTTCCTATATAGATTTTGTTGACATAGCTCAAAATTTCTCTTTTTATCACTTTATTTCCTTACTTAACTATATCAAGGATAATATCTTACTGTAAAAATATTCATGGTGTTACAATGAAAGTTATAGAGGATGTCCTTTATTGATCAAAAGGTATCAATGCTTCATCAGAGTCTCTATTTATAGGCATAAGAAGTATAAAAGAAGTAGAGATCTAATTCTAATAACTATTAGAATTTAAAGTACATTAAAACTTTATCTTGATCATGATGGACATCCACTTAATAAGATATTCATAACACTCCCCCTTAGATGTCCATTGGTAGATAATGCGCCCCATTGAAACTTTATTAGGAAAAACCCTATAAGATAAAAACCTAATGGAAGAAAAAAGTACGCAATCTATAATACGCATAGTATGCTGCCTCATTAAAAACCTTACTAGGAAAGTTCAATAGGACAAAACCTCGATTAAGGGAAAAAGAGTGCAACGTGTATTTACTCCCCCTCATGAAAACATCACATTTTTTCTTATATTCTACGTATTCAATCTTGAATACTAGTTTTTCAAATGATTATTTGAATGTATTTGCTCAACATTTATATTCTCATTCTTTTAAAAGTCACGAGTGAGAGAAATTTGAGGAAATATATTTTGACCTCTTCAAGAGATTTATCAATAATCATAACAAACTTTAATCATGATTCATTTATAAAAACACAAATAGGTATTTTGGATAATTTTATAATCCTCATTCAACTACTCAAATTTACCACATATGTTTAAATTATTTGAATTCATATAAATGAACAATTTCTTAGGAATTTCAATATGTTTCTAGCATCCTAAATCCTTCAAGGATTTTAATATAAACTTTACTATATAGTAATCCATAAAAGGTTGTAACAATAACCATTAGACGCAAGTTAAATATTTTATAAATTGTCAATTTAATAATATATCTAAAGGTTATTGCATCCACCACAAATGAATATTATATCTTTTCATAATCAGTGCCAAGACTTAGAGAAAAACTTCATATTTTTATTCTGTTTTTGCAAAACTACTTCAATTGCACCCTCATTGGCTTTATACTTTTAGATATTTAGACTATTAGTCCAAAAACTCCACAAATTTAATTGTACTTGAGTTGCGTCTTTCTATTTTGACCAATTTATTCCATATCTACATTTCTCAATAGATTTATTCAAGATCCTCCTTTTATTTCATTATTTTAATAATAATATTGCATGCAAAATCATTGTCGACCACTTTTATTATTCAGTTCCACATTTTCTTGAATTGACATATATCGAGATATTTTATTTTTATTATTTTAAAATTTAATTTCAGGTACTTAAATCTCTTTTGAAGTTTTACTTATTAGTTATGTCTCGGGTCTCTTCTGGAGCACCCATCTCTACTATATGACCTTCTAGAAGAATTTTCATCTTTGGAACCGATCAATTTATTATTTATTCTAACTGATTGTCCTACTGGAACTTTGATTCAAATTAAAATATTAGATGGTATATAACACTTGGCTATTTTCATTAAGTTTGTAAATACATCTAACAATTAACTAGTAATGATTTATCCTTATTGAACTTCTCTTAACTCATTACAAGTTATTATTTCTCTCCCAGTAATGTCGGGAAAAACTATCGAATCAAAATTGTAATAACAAATCATGTCACAATTGAATCTTGAATGCATTCAAAACATCTAATAATATAAAGAAACTTGTAATTAATATATATTTCCGACTTTCTTTGATGATTCACCCATCTTTATGCGTTGTGGTGGAGCAATTGGAACATATACGCACGTACAAAAATTCAAAGATGAGAAATATTTAGCTCTTGGTCAAAAACTAATTGTAATAGGGAGTGTACATAACTTATTGGCTTGATGCATACGACACATAAATTGTAACACCCCAAAATCTGGATTAGAAGTTTAGACCGAATCTCAAAGGTTACATTGATCACTGAAGTGATCATAGGAAAAATTTTAGTTTAACTAGCTAGAAAAAAAATGGTGTTTAAGTTACGTAAAACTCTCGGTTATAAAATCACGATATTACAAAAATTTTAATCCAAAAGACTCTTACATGCGTAAATTATAACATTTCATACCACAGTGTTCAAAATAAAACTTGCAATTCAAACTATTTATTTAACAATGTGAAATTTAAAGAAATACTTTTATTGTTGATTCTAAAACGTGACTGTCTGAGACCGCCGGCATGCCGAGTCTGAGCTACAGAAATGGAAGTGTACCTGAAAGGGGAAACATTAAGGGGGTGAGCTACATGAGCTCAGTATGAGATCAAACGTATCTAACAATGGAATTACAGATCAGAAACCAAACAGTAGTTCAATAATAAAAAGTACTTACAGAGACACGCAAGAACAGAAAACTAACTCGGAAACCAACATCCCAACATAACGAAACAACTCAAGCACACTAAGTTACACGCACAGACACACAGTCTCAAGTGTTATTTAGTCAGACAAAAAACAGTCAGATAGTCTCACACTCAGAACACTCAAACAGATGCGTAAGAATACAGTTAGATAATAAAAACCCACCCATCCAGCCAAAACACCTCTCCGCCTCTGATCACACCCCAAAAAAGCTATTTAAGCTCATCCAACCAAACACATCACATAGGACCTTGAAAGGCCTATCCAACCCTACACTCCCTGTATGTGGACTGAGCCACTCAAATATTAATACGTGGTAGAGCTGGCATATATACGGTACAGTGTAATGCGGTAATCCATTGTACAGGCATGCAGTTAGAACTGCCAGATCAAATAATAGTAATACATAGCGAAGCTAATGTATATGCGGTACAGTATAATACGGTAAACTGCTATACCCATAAGCTGCAGTTATACTACCAGATCATATCAGAATCAGCCTTCCTTCTCTTTTCAATCATCCCAAAAATCACTTTATACAAGTGTATGTATGCTCACAACTCACAGAAACAATAAACAGAACAACAGACAGTCAGACGGAAACAGGTGCACATATACCCAACTAAAGGGGTTCAAGGTCAAACATCTCACACAACAGTCACCAATAACACATAAGTTAGAGCCCAGATCAGAGTCTTAACTACCCTCACTAAAGCCTAGCTAAGGGTCGGAACGCACAACTATATTTTTAGATAAAAAACATATAGCGAATTCAAATTAATGACTTAGGACCACACGGCTGTATGCTCTAGCTGGGTGGAAATGCCTAGACCAATAAGGGTCAACATGCCCATGTGGAAGGAGGCACACGCTTGTGTGGGCTAGGGACATGGTCGTGTGAATAGGCCGTGTAACTCTTTGTCCAAATGTACTAAAAAGAGTACAAGACAGGCACAACCGTTGAGGGTCTCACACGTTCGGGTGTTTACCAGACATGGCTGTGTAAGGGTCTCACATGCCCGTGTGTCTACTAGACATAGCCGTGTGTAAAAAACACTCTCATGTGGAATCCATAAATTCCTAAACACACATGCCCGTGTACCCAAGGGACACGGCCGTGTGAAAATCGACTATTTTCCTTAATACAACCACACGGCCGTGAGGCCAAGCCATGTGGCACCCAATTTAGCCCAGAAACCCTAAATACCAAAAGCACACAGCCATGTGAACTGCCCATCTGGGGGCACACACCTGTGTGGCCACCCGTGTGGTCACAAAACCACACCAAAACAAGCTACAGATCGTGCATTTGTTGCCAAAAATGTTCCTGAACCCTGGGTAACTTAGCAAGATACCAAAAACATGCCGAAAACATATGATTCAATGCTAAATTGAACAATTCAACATCGAAACTTAACGAGTCAAAGAACACCATAACCACTGATTTACGCATATCCAATTCATACTTTCATTAAAGAAGAGAGAAAGGTTCGAATACCACACCTGATCCGTGATCAATGATGATTAGATACCGACTCGATGACGAAGGAGCGAAGCTCTTGAAAAACCCCAGGCAAAACTGTTTTCAAAGAAAAAGAAAAGGAACAAAAGAAAAACCAAGAGAGGTAGGGGGAGAAGAGAACGTGAAACAGTAAGCAGAAACCAAAAAAATAAAAATAAAATAATTAATTAAAAATTAACCTAAAATAAGTTTACTATTTAACAGAATAAAATAATGTTTCTCCAAAATGCACACACAAAGATTCAAACATGTGACCTAGAGATACACTGAACACACAATTAACCATTAGATCGGTAGGCCCATTCTGATACTTAAACGTGCGACGAAACACAATAGCGCAACCTTCTCACTGTCCCTAACCACAAAACTTAAAACTTCTAACTCCAAAATTTGGGGTGTTACATAAATCAACATAATCTCATGTTGAAATAAGAAATTTAGTTCTCATAAGTAATGGTTTAGAAATTAATCAGAGGTGTTCAATCAATAATTTCTCTAAACCAGTATGCGCAAAATTTTACAGAAGTTTTTCAAACTCAATCAATAATAGATTGAGATATATACTCATCAATATTAGCAAGATGAATTGTCTTTAATTGCATGATCTAAAATTAATTATTTAAACAAGCAATCTTGCAAATAACAAGTTGCAAATTGATAACACATATGTGATTATTTTGTAGATGCATCTACCAAAATCATATAATATCAAAACCATCTACATGGTGGATGAATGGGCCCATATTCATTTCAGAAATGCAAGACATTAAATCTCAACTTTATCTAGTAAGTTTCTAATAATCAATTTTCATTGAGAACATGCAGCATATGAGAATTCTTTTAAATTAAAGAATCTTCTGGTTCTTTAATGAATGTCCATGTGAATTCTTAATGAATTTTCACATCATATATGATCCAGAATAGTCTAACTGATTACGCCAAGTAGTAAATGCATCTGTATCCGTAAACTTCTAGTTTAATTTAACATGTGTTTCAATTGTACTAAATTGTAACAAATTGATAATTTTACTATCATTCTTTTTACTTTGTACCCACATATAAGTACTATTCTGACATTTACTACTGAAAATGTCTAAATCAATGTGAATATTATAATGTCATAAAGTCAAGAAAATAAATAAAATTTGCAAACAAATATATGCAATTTTCGCTTCAGGGAATATGCCAAAATCTTCAAATATCTAAATAAATTTGCAACTTTAGGTGCATCCAACCATAACAAGCTTTAGATAGAATTATCATATTTTATTGCTCATAAATAAATATTTCATAGTCAAATATTTTGCTTTCAACCCCTTAATGGGGATGATGACAAAAGAAGATCACAAAGATTATAAAATAAATATAAATTAATAACCCAATCCTCTCTTTTTCATCCTTTCAAAATAGATATTTATAGCAATAGTGATTCATATGAAATATAATATTTTCCTCATTCACAATCTCAATATAAGATTCATTATAAATATCTTTTAAACCCAATGGATTAAGCATCACAAGATATTAATATATTAGCTCTTCTAGAGCTTTCGACTAATTTTGTACTATCAAATATTGGAATAATATTTGTTTGTTTTAGTACTAAATGAGATAAATATTTTCTATCTATAATGACAGGATTTATTACTAAATTCTCATATCCTTCCTCAAAGAATATTAATAGAAATAAAATATCTAGGCATATGCCACATATGTTGCTAATAATCTTTCATATTACATTGATAACATAAGTTATCTTTACCTTTTGAAGAGTTATCTTGAGAACACTCATTGTTCTCTTATTTATTATTATGTTCTCACTTTTAGTGGTCCATGATTATATCTTTTATTTTCTTTATGTTTGTATTCACTTCAGGGAATGCAATAAATCTAGTAGGATAGACTTCTAAACGCCTCCATTGATTCTTTATTTCATAATCACCATCACAAAACATGCGTGCATTTCATATCAAAATCTATCTATTCATGTTGTCATGATTAGTCTCCAATTACATCCTCAGTTACAACAATAATCATGATCTCTATATTTTTATTTTTCATAATTGTTATGTACTGTTACATTTACTTCAGGGAATAAAGCAAAACTAGTGGGAAAAATTTTATAGTGTTTTATTAGTAACTTTTTATTTTGCTTAGCCACTAGAAGGTATGAGATCGTTTCAAAATACTGTTAAAGTCATTTTCACAATATTGCTACTGCAGGAGCAAATTTGATATTTCAATCATATAGTGTAATGTATTCCTTCGAGGAATATATATAATACAAATACATGAATATCTCATGTTATTTATATATGGTTTTAATGTAAAACATATGAACGTTTTATTCAACATATATTTTCTTGATCTGAAAAACAATATTATATTTTATAAAATTTTGCATCACAAGGAGCTAAAATATAAGCTCTTAAAGAGCTTTTTATAGTTTAATGCAATATTAGCTCTTCAGGAGTGCATAATCATTTTATCGTATAACCTTAATGAATGTTAAATTTATTTTAAATAAAATTTTATTTATTCATATAAAAATAAAATGAATAGGTATAAATAAAACATATATTAAACATAACAAATAATAAATTCATGTCACTAATAAATCATTGTGGTTAGATAATATTTTTTTTATATATCATAACACAACAAAATAAAAAATATTATAATGTCAAATTAAAATAATTTCACAGCTGTAAAGGTTTAAACACAAATATTTTCTAACCTCCACCTCTTATGAAGTAATTTCATTTCAAATTTTATAATGATATGAAATTATCACATACAAGGTGAATATCCCAAAGTTCATGACAAGTAAGTATTTTTATTCACATATATCTTAATCAAAATCAAAATTAAACCAATCAATTAAAAATGAAAAAAAATTATTTATCTCCAAATAAAAATCCCAATAACTAAATGCATGAAGGATTTTATAAATTCATAGAGATACGGATAGTGAATTATATAAATTGAACTTTTTAATAGAAATCAAATCAAATTTCAAAAGAAGTTGATTAGATTGACTTACGTTACCATGGATGAGAAGTAGTGATTATAAACATCCTTTATAATCAAGAAAACTAGATCATCCCCAAGCAAATATAAAAAAAACAAACTTTGAGAGTAGATCTTACTTCTCGATTTCATATAGATAACAATATCAAATCTTTCACTATCCTTAAAAATAAAAAATAAAATCAGTTAATCAAAATGATGATAACGTATAATGAAAGTAGAATGAACAATAATAATAAGATATGAAGCATTAAATAAAAGAAATTTCCTATAAAAAATTTGCATCTTGCCGTCAAAGATATTGAAAATTATGAAGGATAAATTTGATCGTCGCTAAAAGGAACTATTACTTTGAGCAAGATCGTGCTGATAACGTGTTATAAAATAAAGAGAGATGCAGAGAATAAAGAAAAAAGAAAATATGAAAGCAATAGAGGATATACTTTATGATCAAAAGGTATCAATGCTTCATCAGAGTCTCTATTTATAGGCATAAGAAGTATAAAAGAAGTAGAGATATAATTCTAATAACTATTAGAATTTAAAGTACATTAAAATTTTATCTTAATCATGATGGACATCCACTTAATAAGATATTCATAAAAAATTGTAGTTTTTAATATAAACTTGGTTTTGTATTTAAACAATAATTAAGTGTTAAATATAAATAAATTATTTGATAAATATAACTTTAAATTTATAAAAATTTTAATTATCTAAAAATATATAAAATAAAATTCATAACAAAAAAACATTTATAACCATATCCTAACTAATAATAAAATTAATTAATTTAAATTATTATGATTTAATGAATTGATGACAAACTGAATGCATTTTCTATAAATAAGTAACCCCTAATTTATTTATCCTTTTCAATGCTTTATCACTTTAAAAAAGCTCGATTAATTGCTTCTATTAATTGTTATAAAACACATTCAATAAGTTAAACTTTCAAAAAAATTCAATGCATATTCTTTTTTCAATCAGCTCACAAAACTCATCCATGCTATTTAAGGGTTTTCGTTTTAGTCAACAGAAATGTAACACCACTTACTCGATCCGATAACAAATCCGAGCAAAAGATGTTACATGTAAATAAATAATTATCTTTTGAAATCACATTCATACACTTGATATATAACAGTTTTAATATACAATTATACTTTATATTTACACTATCAAAACTAAGTACATGTCATCTCTAAAGTCCAAATTTTCTATATATACCAAAAAGAATTTTGTCTTATAATTTGGATTAGTGATATGATCCAAGTTGAAGTAACAATCCTGGTGAAGAAGTAGTTCACATGCCTTCAATCTATTTTCACCTACGTGTTTAAAGAAACATGTTAAGCTATGTGAATAACTTAGTATGTACTCAACTAAATTCAATCTTATCATATATATATATATATATCAATTTAATTAATTTTAATAATATTTATTCACACAATTTCTTTCACTAAGATACTTAAACTTTTAATTGATTTTCAAAACATAAAATCATTTAAATTAAATTTATAGTTTATAGTTTTCACTTTAACATATTAAAATTTCTTTCTCAGTTCACAAATTTAACAAAATCACATAACACTTAATTCATATCTATTTTTGAAACACATATATCACCGTAACACTTTCATCACTATAACACTTAAATAAATGATATTTTGATACTTTTGTAGAGATCTAGGCCAAACACGAACTCTCAACCTATAATAGAACTTTGATAACAAGGGCTTAAGGAAACATACAGGAAATCCATTAAACACATCACATATCCCAATACTCCTCTTCTAGTCCCTTCTGAACCCTCCGCACCACCAGTTCAATTCTTATCCGAACCCCTAGCCCCTCTCAACTCCATAATCACTTCACATATAAAAAATATCACTTTATTCACAATTATAAATTTCACAATTACTTTGAGTCCCATAAACACATACACTATATTTTCATTTCACAGTCACTTTGTTTACAATTCATAAAAACACAAACATAACATATATTCACAACAGTTAACATGTTAAATTTCATTTCACTTTCATGTAGTGTAACAGCCTGAACTTGGGCCTAGTCGGAACAGTGGTTTCGGGACCACAAATCTGATGAGGAAAAATTTATTCTTATTATATTTTTATGGTCTACAATTTCACGAAACGATTTTGTGAAAATTTCGCTCGAAAATTTTGACGTTTGGGTACTCAATTTAGTTAAAAGGACTAAATTGTTAAAAGTGCAAAAGTTGAGTTCTATATGTTAGAGGTGTCTAATTGTTATGAAATTTTAAATTGGAGGTCCCTAAATGGTAATTAGACCATTGGTTAATTTTTTGGACAAAAATGGACATGAAATAGGTGAAATAGAATATTTTTAAGTTAAGGGCATTTTGGTCATTTAGTGATTAAATGATTAAATAAACAAAATTAAAAGCCAATTTTTGTCCATCTTCAACCCATGGCCGAATTTCACAAGGAGAAACCATGGCTAGGGTTTTTCAAGCTTCCAAGCTCGATTGTAAGTCCGTTTAGCCTCGTTTTTAATGATTTTTACGTTTTTGAAATTCTCATAACAAGATCTATCTATTTCTACCACTAATTTGAGATATGGTTAAAGTATAGGGTTTTGACCCATGATGAATATGTGTGTATTTTTGTGTTTAATGGTACAAAATGGATATTTATGGTTAGAGAAATGACTTTTACTAAGTGCTTTTCAGTGAAAATGCCTAAAAGGACTAATTTGTAAAAGTTATAAAATGTGTCATAAAAGTGTGTTTTAATGGAAATTTGGGCTGTTATAGTTATGAAAATGGTTCAGCTAAGCTTAAATATAAAGAAATTGAATGAAAATCATATTATGGGCCTAGAGGCAAAATTGTAAATATGTGAAACTTTAGGGGTAAAAACATAATTTTTCCATAGTATTATTTTTGGGTCACATTGAATAATGTGACTAATAAATAAATTAAATGTGATATTATAGATCAAGGAAAACGAGGTTTGGAACTAGAATGAGGGAAAACGAGAAATTGACGAATAAATATTAAATTAAATTTAATATCTAATATTAATATTAAATTAATAAAATATTATCAAGATAAATGTTAAATTAAATTTAATATCTAATATTAATATTAAATTAATAAAATATTATCTAGATAAATATTAAGATAAATGTTATCAAGATAAATGTTAAATTAAATTTAATATCTAATATTAATATTAAATTAATAAAATATTATCTAGATAAATATTAAATTGAATTTAATATTAAATTCATTAAAACAATATTATCTTTAGAAAATTTAATTTGAAATCAAGTTACCTAGTAGAGTCCCATTAGGAGTATAATTTTTCCATTACTTTACTGTTGAAGAACCACCGGTACTGACCATCTGTCAACTTTTAGATCACCAATGTGGTAGCTGTCGTGACTGGTGGTGCCATAGCTAGCGCAAGTTCCCCCTAGCACCTGGAACCATCACTGTTTTGCCCGAATGGACTGGGCCAATTTCGCTGTTACTGGTTCAGTTCGGTCCGGTCCGGTCCGATCCAACCACTGGTTGGACTGTCGATCCAGTTTCATATAGAAGGCCTAGTTCAAACAATTTTTGGGTTTCAACCTCAAGTTTTGGTTCTCAGGTTCAATTTTCGATATTGGGTTCAATTTTCAAGTTCAATTACCTATTGGGCCAATAGTCTGACTTGAAAATTATTTTTTAAAAATATCATATTTATTTTAATAAATTTGATTAATTTATTTCTACTTGATCAAAATTAAGTTTCCCAAAAATCATTAAGATTTTCCAAATTAATATTTCAAGAAAATTCTTTAATCAAATTCTCTAATTGAGGAATTCACACAACCACCTAATTTAATTCAAAATCAAATAAATTGACTCAATTAGATAATTTCCAAAGTCATAGAATTGTCTTTTATTCAAATGCAGTCTGATCGAACTTTTTTTGAGCTAGCAAAGGGACCAATCAGACATATACATGTAGACTCTAGTAATTGAAACTGTGACCAGAAGCATTGTTCCGATAATTTGCAATTTACTTAATCATGGAGTTAGTCCACAAGAAGTACCATGATTGAAGACTCCTTACTATATACTATTTACAAGAGTAATTCATCTAACTATTTTTTTCCAATGACCTCGTCATGTGTGTGCTACCTTCATATGATATCCTTGATCCCTTTGAGCTAAATTTGTTCACTCAATATAATCCTATTTTATCTCATTGTCACCATTGTGTCTACTTAATGATTAATATGATCACTGTCAACTAATGACTATGATAAATTGTTTGTTTGAGAACAAGCAACTGGTGGCCACGTTCCATATTTATCAATCTACACAATGCCAATGAGAGGATATCATTGACTCTTTAATCAAGTTATGAATTCCATTTTTGCTAGTTGTAACATCCTGATATAGGGCCTAGTTAGAATAGTGGTTTCAAGACCACAAATCTGAAGTAGAAATATTTGTTTTATGATTTTTTTAAGGTCCATGACATGTTGGCATGATTGTGTGAAAGTTTCACGAAGAAATTTTGTAAATAAGAGTCTAATTTGACTTTTAGGACTAAATTGCAAAAGTTGCAAAATATGAGATTCTAGAAGTTGTAAGGATGAAATAGCTTTGGATTATTAATTAGGGGTCCTTAAATAGCAATTTGCCCAAAATTTATATTTTTGGACAAAAATGAATGTGGAAGGGTAAAATTTCAAAAAAGGGTTAAAAGGGTATTTTGGTCATTTGGTTAATAAATTAATAAAAAGGGAAAAAGAAGTCAAAATTGTGTCCATCTTCTCCAAGTAGCTGCCAAATTTCACAAAACCTCCATAGTTAGGGTTTTTTTCATTTTCAAGCTCAATAGTAAGTGCATCCTAGCCCCGTTTTTAATGCTCTTTGCATTTTTGAAGTTGTCATTAACCTATTTAGCTATTTTTACCATTATTTTGAGCTAGGGTTCATGTTCAAAGATTTACCCATGTGTGGCATGCATGTATTTTGATGTTTAATAGAGGAATATGAAAGTTTGATGTGTGATAAACATCTTTTACAAGATGATTTTTCATGAAAACACCTAAAAGGGACCTTTTTGTAAAAGTTGTAAAGTAGGTGGTAAAAATATGATTTGAAAGAAAATGTGGGCTGATACAAGTATGATATAGGTTTGGCTAGGCTTGGGTAACAAAGAAAATGAGTGCATTTTATTTTACGAGGCTAGGGACTAAGTTGTGATAGTTTAGGGGTAAAATTGTAATTTCACCAAAGTATGATTTATGGGCTGATTTGAACAATGTGATAATTAAATAAGTGAAATTTGCTATTATAGATCAAGAGAAACGGATTTTGGACCTAGAGTCGGGAAAAAACAAGCTTTTGGACTAAATCGAATTGTTAGTCACATTTTAATACCGAGGTAAGTTTGTGGATAAATAATGCAACATTACATATGTGTATATTCAATGCTTTAATATTGCATGAATCGTATAATTATTTTTATGAATTTGATTAATGGTTACTCTATGATGAAGTTTCGACATCGCAAAACCCCGGTTGAACCTTAGGAATAGATAGGAAACAAATGTCATGACATTAGGGTTATAGAGATCCCGTATAAGACCATATCTGGGATATGGTATCAACATCGGCATTTGATTCGTATAAGACCATATCTAGGATATGGCATCGATATGTGTTTTCGTGTAAGACCATGTCTGACATGGCATCGATATGAGACATTGTGTAAGACCATAGCTGGGCTATCGGCTTCGATATGAGATCCCATGTAAGACCATATCTGGGATATGGCATTGGCATCCTATTATGTGTATGATATATTTCGAGTATCCTTTAACATTCCTAGTGGTTCAACGGGTAATTCAAAGACTAGAACAAAGAAGTGACAAGGTATGATCATTTTAAAAATGTAACACCCCTTACCCGTATTCGACGCTGGAATAGGATACGAGGCATTACCGGAACACGTACACTTGTAAACTTATTAAACCGAGTCATAAAATTTCATCCAAATTAAAAATTTTCAAATTTTTATCTTTGAGTCCCTAAATAGGGCCTACGAGGCCCAATACATACTTTGGAAGTGGTCCGGGGCTAAACTGAGAACTTTTGAAAGCACTAAAAAATTTCTTGAAAAAATGGGGCACACCCCCGTGTCCAAGACCGTGTCCTTCACACAGCCGAGATACACACCCGTGTGTTAGGCCGTGCGACATTTCGAATTTCTGAAAATCAAGTGCAGATTTCACACATAACCAATCACATTTACCACTCATAATTATCATACATTTACTCATCCAACATATGCAAGCATACACATCCTTGAAATGCGTCATCATAGACTTATAACATAGCAATTATTAGCCACATTAAACGGCCTTATACAACAATAGCCTTCAAATAACATAGGCCAACATTCTAGGCCAACTCATAATAACATATACACACATAATCAAGTCCCTATACATGCCATAGACTTAAAGATACTTGAAAATCGTTGATACAATACCAATCAATAACTTGCTAGTGTGATAGAATCTCCGACGACCTCCAACTCGAGCTAGCATTTGTGACACTATAGGAAAAAGGAAAGGAAGGGGGTAAGCATTATAGCTTATTAAGTAGGTATGTAAATAATTAGTAATTTGTTAACATGCTTTTATAAATCTTCACAATATGTTCTTAAGATAATACAATCATAATTGCACATAGTTCCACTATTTACTCATGTTCATCTCAAGCTATCTACTCGAGTCACAGTCACTAAATTATTTATATCTTGAATTATGGAACTTCAAATTAAGATCAATAAATTTTCCTCAAAGCTAGACTTACATATCTTCTTACCATAAAATTTTTAGAATTTTTTGTTTAGCCAATAAGTACAATTTATTCTTTAAAGTTTTCCCTATTCTGCTATCTGATAGTTTCGAACTTTCTGCACTAAAATTAATTATCTTCTCGTACAAAATTCAGATGATGTTCCCATTTGTTTCTCCTAAAAATAGACTAATTCATGATTTTAAACATACAAATTATAACCCGTAATTATTTCTGTACAATTATCAATAATTTTCCAAAGTCAAAATAGGAGATTCTGAAATCATTATGAACCTGTCTCACTAAATTTTAAATATCGCATAATATGAAATTCTTTTACTTACACCATTTATTTTATATGAAAATATACTCAATAAGATTTTATTTCATAACTTATTCAATATCTATTTCAATTTTCACCATTTTTGGTGATTTTTCAAAGTCATACAACTGTTGTTGCCCAAGACTGTTTTATTGCTAATTTTAATCTTTCATATTTTCTTTGTATTAACTTTCATAGTAACACTTACTCCATAATAACCTTACCAAAGTTTGATCACATATCAAGCACATTTCTCATAAGTTTATACACACATACCTACACTTATTCATCACATAGTCATATTGGTTTACACTTAGTCATTTCCCGTTGCACATCGAAATAATGATGGATACTCGGTGGCCTGCACATACTACCACCCTTGTGCCCAAAGCTACCTTCTTTACAAAGTGGCTTTCACATAGTACCACAGTTGTGACCTGAAACACCCTACGCCCCTGTCTGTCACCGGATTAGGGTTTAAGGTATTACAAAATCAAAATACAACTACCAAGGTTCATAGGTACAAAGCTAGACGTGAATTCACTGAGTCCAATAGTTGAATATAACACTTAGGTCGGTTCGGTTAGGACATCGCATCTCATTAAAATCGTTCAATAAGCATACTAACAAATCTTTACCTTGTGACTACTAACAATTTGGCTAAATCGAACAATTTCAATAACCAAACATCATATTAGAAAAGTCATTGCATATTAGGTACTAACTAAATTTCATGCCACAACATTAAATAGTATGAGAATCACTCCAACCCATATAAGCAAACTCGAAGACTAAACAAGCCATTTTCGCATGGCTAGAATAATTACAGCTCAAAATGTAGTTTGAATCGACAAAAGGAGATTAGCCTGTACATGCCATTGACCCAAAAATAACCATCAAAATGTACCAAAATAACAGCGATAGTGTAGGTGATTGGCTTCAATCCCCGAGTCCGTAGCTTCCAAAATGAGATCTATAAAACAGAGGAAACAAGGGAAACGGAATAAGCATTTCAATGCTTAGTAAGTTTTAAGCAATGACATTAAATAGATTATCAAATTATAGTATAATTAATCATATCTTTGTTTCCCTCTCCTTTTCGGGTATGTTACCCTTTTTCCAGACATAGACATTCACATCACATACGAGAATGGATAGCTTCCACTCATAGTAAGTTCACATAACATATACATGTCACAAAAGTCACATAACATTTCACATAGGCCAATTGCACTTTGATCATATTAATAATCTCATTTCAAGTACACGTATGAAATCACATAATGACTTTAGTATTCGGTCCAAAATCCATCTTGTATATAAGCCAAGGGTACATACCTGTATAGTTTAACACTTTCAGCGCAATTCATTAGCATTCGTTACCTTGAAGACCAGAAGTCTTAGGCTTTTCTCGCATCATCATCGAGATCTCTATCTCGGGTAATTTCTATACATAGCCATCGGGTCTTTTCCCCGGATATAATCTCCGCATATAGCCTTCGGGTCTTAACCCGGACATCATCTCTGCATATAGCCTTCGGGTCTTAACCCGGACATAGTCTTCACATATAGTCAGTGGGAATTAACCCCGGATTCACATTACAAATTCTCATACACATATATATTCACATGTAGCCAAGTTTCACATAGCAAGATTTCATTTGCAATTCAATCAATTCATGTGCATACCAACATATAACATGCTTCTCGACTTTATATCATAATTATACACATAATTCAAACTTATACACATATATTCTTCTTTTCTAAACTATCGGCCCAATGATCAAACATACATAGGCAAAAGCATTTCAAAGCTCAATTTCGGTCCTTTTCTCTATGAGCCATTCGGCCATATAACAAACAAGAATAAGGCTTCTTTCTCAATGGAACATCGTTCAAATATCAGCATGTATATCATGGCATTTTAACTTAAATACCAAATTCGATTACTCAAAACTTACCTTGAACTTTCACGAGAAATTTCAAGTCGGCTATTCGACCACTTTAGCCTTCCCTTTATCCGAACTCGTCCCTCTATGCTCTTGAGCTAAATAAAACATTTAATTCTATTAATCCTTATTCAAGCACCTCTAGGAATCATTTTCACTCATAGTCAAATCATACATGCACATTCTTCTCGTTGCACACACACATGCACATTGGGGCATTTCACATACATATCATAAGTCACAACAAGCTGATTTTCTGAGCAGCATTCAATTATTTACTCATAACTGGAGCTACGAAACTTCAATTGGAGTGCCGTTAATTTTGTATGAAAATAGACTCATTTATCTTTCATCCATAAAAATTTCATAATTTTTGGTTTGGCCAATCAATACCAGAATTTTCTCAAAGTTTCCCTATTTCACTGTTTGAGTAAACTGACCACTCTATACTACGAACCAAATTTCTCCTTGTACAGAAGTCCAAATATGGCCTCACCTATTCCATTCGAAACTAGACTCATTAAGGAGTCTAAGCATATAAATTTTATCTCATAAAAATTTTTATACAATTTATAGTGATTTTCCAAAAACAGAGCAGGGGACTTCGAAGTCAATCCGACACTGTCTCACTCCATTCCAAAAATCTTTTTATCGGGAGTTCCTTTGCTTGCAAGGTTTCTTTTATAAGAAACTAGACTCATTAAGCTTCAATTACACAATTTATTCAGCCTCTAATTCAACTCACACAATTTATGGTGATTTTTCCAAAACACGTTACTGCCGCTGTACCTAGCAGATTTTTATGCAAAATCCACTCTTTAATGTTCTTATGCACATACTTAAAACATAGCATTTTCTAAGGCACCATTTAGAGTAATCCTTAACCTTAACATACTTATATATAAAATTCATATTCATTCCATCCACAATCAGATTTCTCCTTATAACACAAATCAAACCACATATCAATTCGACACCCAACACATCCAAGAGTAACATCAAAGGCACATTAGGCCATTGCACAAACATACACATGCATTAAATTAATCTATGCATAACTTAAGCATACTCTAAACATATTACATATATATTATACATCTTACTCGCCTCAACATTTAGTTTCACATTCGGCAATGGCACATACCAATACTAAATTTAACATCTAAATTTTACACCTAATCTCCTAAGGCCGAATTTCATAACAATGCACATTAAAAATTCAAGAGTTTAGCATATATATATATACCAAGGCCGAATTTCCTCTTCAACAATTTAACCACACAATGCAACAATTATGTATTTCACAATTTATAATTACAACCCTAAGCTCAATTTTGGCCAACATACATAATCAACTTGACAAATTCCAAGCAATTATCAAAACCTTATGACCACATTCGGCACCACACCCTCACCTAAATATTTTAGTCGATTTTCTTATAACAACTCAACCACAATATGCTCATTAACTAGCTCATAATTTCAAAACAAGTCCCTTAACCGAAACTTGGTATGGCCGAACACCTATCTTGCTTATCATGCAAAGATTTCATGTTCTCAAGCTCAAATCTCTTAACAAAACCTTCAAAACATCACCAAAGAGAGCATGCATCCATGGCCAAATGCTTATCACACAAAGATTCAAGAAATTCAAACATGGACAAAGAAGAGAGCTTCAAAACCAACTAGATTTCATGAAGTGCAAAGAAAATCATCTAGAAATTGTACCTTAATCAAGATTTTCCCCAACCAAATTGCTTGAACCCTATTTCTCTTCTCCCTTAGTCATTTTCGGCAATGAAGGAAAAAGATGAACAAAAATGTTGTTTTTACCCTCTTTTTCTTATTTTATTAACTATCTTATTTCTATTTTATGACAACTTATTTATCACCACTTCTATTAATTAATTTTATTTTATCTATTTTATGCTACCAGATTACTAATTTCTTTTATTTCTATTATTATTATTATGACTAAATTACAAGTCACAAGATGCCAAAACTTCATCATTGCCATCCACTATCACAAAGTGGGCAATTTGACATGCAAGTCCCTTATTTTGTATGCATGCTTTTATTAGTCATCACACATCTAGCTAGTTTACTTTCAATGTTCACAACTAAGTCCTTTTAAGTGAAATTCAAGTTTATAACTCTAAATTGACACACCAAACATGTCACACATGAATTAACACATATAATAGGCATCAAAATGAACATTAAATACATTTTATGCCTTGGTTTTGTGGTCCTGAAACCACATTCCGACTAGGGTCGTTTTAAGGCCGTCACATGACCAAAGCTATCTATCTTCACAAAGTAGCCTTCACATAGTACCACACTTGTGATCAAGCTATCTCTTCTCAAAGTGGCCTTCATATAGTAGCACATTTGAGTCACTAATGACATGTCACTTGTATCCTGTCTTATTCCTAATGTTCAATCAGGAAATTTATCACATTTTGATACTGATCAATTTCATTCAATATTCAACCATATTTCATAAAACATAATAAAATATGATAACGTAAGTAAAAAACGATGCGTTGTTTACATACAAACTTACGTCGATACCATAAATGGTGAAAAAGGACCTAACTATCAAATACCTGTTTTTCCCCGGTTCTAGGCCCGAATCTTATTTTTGTGATCTATAATATCAAATTTAGCCCACTTATTAGTCACATTATTCAATGTGAGCCAAAAATCATATTATAACAAAATTATATTTTTGCCCCTAAACTTTCACATATTTACACTTTTTCCCCTAGGCCCGAAAAATGATTTTCATTCTGTTTCTTTGCATTTTAGGCCTAGCCGAACCATTTTCATAACTATAGCAACCCACATTTTGCATGTATTCACACATTTACACATATTTTATAACTTTTTAAAAACTAGTCCTTTTATACAATTTCATTGAAAATCACTTAGTAAAAGTCATTTATTACACACTGAACATTCATATTCTACCATTAGACATCACAACAAAAACATTTCACAAATATGTAATTTTTCAAATCTCAATCCTCGCTGAAATAAATGGTAGAAATAGAGAGTTCATGTTAGGAGGATTTTAAAAACGTAAAGAGCATTAAAAACAGGGTAAGGTTAGACTTACTATGAAGCTTGGAAGCTTGAAAGCCCTAGCCATGGCTTCCACTACATTCGACCATGAAGGAGATGGACAAGGTCTTTTTGGCTTTTATTTTTTCTTTAGTCCATTTAATTACCAAATTACCAAAATGCCCTTTTTACTCTTCTTTACAATTTTACCCTTTAATGTCCATTTTTGTCCATTATGACATAAAATGGTCTAATTTCTATATAAGGACCTCTAATTTAAAAACTCATTCCAATCCAGTACCTTTATGAACTAGAGCACACATTTTTCATCTATTTCAATTTAGTCCTAAATATTAAATTGGATACCTAAACAATAAAATTTTGTAACGAAAATTTCACATAGTCGTTCAATCACACGATAAAAATTAAAACTTAATTGGAATATATTTTTCCTACTATAGATTTATGGTTTCAAAACACTATTCCGTTTAGGCCCTAAATCGAGCTGTTACAATTCTCCTCCTTTAGGGATTTTCGTCCTTGAAAATCTTACCGGAATGAGGTTTGGCATCTGTTCTCATAATTTTCTAAACATCACCAAATAATCCTCTTCGAGATGATACTTTCAAAAACACTCTGTCATCGATTTGAAACACAATATAACTAAGTTTCACTTCTGTATAACTTTTATGTCGGTTTGAAACTGTTTTCAAGTTTCACGATTGCTTTCACCTTATTATCATAATCATAATTGAATTCAACCTCGTGCTCAAAATTTCCTGTAGCTTTTTCCATAGCCAATGATATAACCCTCAGATTTTCAAATAGTTTTACGGATTTTTATCATCCATCAATCATAATTCAAGTAGCATTTCTCTTTTTCTGCGGATAAGAGACATCCCGATACAAAATTAATAGTATCATTTTCCCAACACTACACTAGTATCCTCGTGGACCATAGTAGTCTTGATTGCATTTGATGTTCAACCTTTCCCTGATGATAAAACAACATCTGGACACAAAAATCAGAAATACCGAATTTCATATGCGTATACCAGAAAATTTTCTTCAAATCAATGTACTTTTATCTCTCTTTGGATGAACAGATAAGATACTACGTTAAGCTCTGAACGGAAACTCTCTGCGTAAGCCCTGAGTTCCTCAGTACATGAATTCTATCTTGGAATATTAATATCAGCAATCAGATCAGATCTAAAAATTTAGAATAAAAAATCGGTTCATACTATATTCATTTAACTTACCACTTACGAACCCATTTCTGAGCTCTTTTGATTTATAACGAAAACTTCGGTTTAGCTTTCACTTTAGCTAGAATTAGAACACCATCAATAAGATAAATCTTGGAACCAATACTCACAAAGTAAGCAAAGATTTTCATTCAAGCATCCGAAAGTATTACCGGTTTACCCAAAGGTTAGTCAGCATTCACGCACATTCTTTCAGTTAAGAGAACTTAATCAATATGTCCCTGTATCATGCTTTCAAGAATACAATTTCTTCATTCAGACTGTTTGTCTATAAATCTAAGTATGTACGACATCATTTTCGAACCAGAGAATAAACATAAATACACATAGTTTAGTTTATCTTCCAACTGAATAGCCCACTTTGATTGAAACAACCGAGTTAATCTTAATTATTCAATAACATTCCGCAGTGATCACTTCTTTATGTTGTTAGCACAGTTCAGACATACAATCTTTCATAGTTCTTTCAACATGCCAATCACAGATATTTACTAATTATATTAACTCAGACGAAACATAACATCTTGTTTGAACTCACTGATAACAATCAAAATTACCCAAGGAAAGAAAATTAGTATATAATTTGAACTTGGCTGTCATAATCCACACTTTTGCCGATATCGACTTCAAAGATAAGTCATACTTGATAAATTAAACAATAAGGATTATAAGAAAACCGAGATAATGAAATCTGAGATACAAGATCATACTGAATGTTCGAGAACACCACTCATCTGAAATAATAGAGATCATAACAATTCCTCAGAGAAAACCAAAAGAAAAAGAAACACTATTCATACATTCCGAAGTCAATTGTAATAGAGATAATACATTTTCCATATAGATGTAAGCAGGACATCAACCAGAAGAAACAGAAAAATAGTTTCATATGAATTCACTATAAACTTTTTATCCCAGACGTAATAGAATCGAATACCACTAAAAGATAATGGAATGCCGATAATAGATCAATCAGACCAACGATACTTTCATTAGAAAATGAGAACTTACAAATGCCTCTGAGAATATATAAACACATAGAATACCCAAAAGTGATAGTCGTAAATTACTCAAATATAACTGTCATATTCAAACATCTTTACATTTCAAACATTATTCTTCTAACTAATTCTGTCATCACTAATCCTATAATATTTCATTCATTAGCAAAGATCAACTTAGAAGAAGTCCCGGTAAATACAATCTTTAGAAATCATACCTGAATGAGTTAATTTGACCGAAATTAACTCCTTCTCTAGTTGTGGCTTTGTGCATTCCAAATAATCTTTAGAATAATCTGACATCTCTCTCATAACCGTCTTTGCTTGCTAAATCATTCCTATCTTTAATCACATTGTTAATTATTCCACCACTAAACTCTTTAATTTCCCCACTTGTGAGCTTATTCAATATAAATCTCGTGAACTTTGTCATATGACACTATACTGGTAAGGGGGTGAAGATTGTAAAGCCTTTAAAGTTTTGACTCTCATACATACATATATACAGCATAGCATTTAATAGCAACATCATATCATATACTCTGATTCATACATCTCTAGGTTTTAACTCATTATGGACACATTTTCAAATATTTTAGTATCACATTCAACATTATCACATATGAATATCAACCAATCATAAGAAGCTCATCTCAAAATAAATTTTCACTTTATTCACTGTAAAAAGTCTCTCTGATTCATCGAAATGCAATGTTCAATTGGAATGATAACATTTTATCCATATTCCTCAACATTTGGTTAATCCATTGTATTATATCCATTAACACATATATATCATCACAAATTAGAAAGATCAATTGAAGTCGACCTCACTAAGTTGTACGAACTTACTTATCCCCTTTCAGCATTATCAATGGTAGCTAGGATGGAAAACATCTCTACTTTAACAAAACAATCTCATCGGAGTCGGGAGATATCACACTATCACAGTTCACATATGGCGTGTGTATTTAGACTCTTGCACACGTTATGTTAGTCCAAGATTGACTAAACCTAGCTCTGATACCATTGAATGTAACACTCCTTACCAGTATTCGATGTCAGAATAGGGTACAAGGCATTACCAGAACACATACACTTGTAAACGTATTAAACCAAGTCATAAAATTTCATCCAAATTAAAAATTTTCAAATTTTTATCTTTGAATCCCTAAATAGGGCCTACGAGGCCAATTACATACTTTGGATGTAGTCCGGGACTAAACCGATAACTTTTGAAAGTACTGAAAAGTTTCTTGGAAAACAAGGGCACACACTTGTGTCCAAGGCCATGTCTTTCATACAGCCGAGATACACGCCCGTGTCTTAGGCCATGTGGCTTTTTGAATTTTCAAAAATCAAGTGCAGACTTCACACACAACCAATCACATTTACCACTCATAATTATCACATATTTACTTATCCAACACATGCAAGCATACACATCCTTGAAATGAGTCATCATAGACTTATAACATAACAATTATTAGCCACATAAATGGCCTTATACAACAATAGCCTTCAAATAGCATAGGCCAACATTCTAGGCCAACTCATAATAATATATACATACATAATCAAGTCCCTATACATGCCATAGACTTAACAATCCTTGAAAATCGTTGATACAATACCAATCAATAACTTATTAGTGTGATAGAATCTCCGAAAACCTCCAACTCGAGCTAGTATCTGTAACACTATAGGAAAAGGGAAAGGAAAGGGGTAAGCATTATAGCTTAATAAGTAGGTATGTAAATAATAAGTAATTTGTTCACATGCTTTTATAAATCTTCACAATATGTTCTCAAGATAATACAATCATAATTGCACATAGTTCCCCTATTTACTCATGTTCATCTCAAGCTATCTACTCAAGTCACAGTCACTAAATTATTTATTTCTTTAGTTACAGAACTCCAAATTAAGATATACAAATTTTCCCTGAAACTAGACTCACATATCTTCTTATCATAAAATTTTAAGAATTTTTTGTTAGGCCAATAAGTACAGTTTATTCTTTAAATTTCCCCTATTCTACTATCTAATAGTTTCAACCTTTATTCACTAAAAATTAATTATCTCCTCGTACAGAATTTGAATGATGTTACTATTTGTTTCTCTTGAAAATAGACTCATTCAGGATTTAAAAAATATAAATTATAACTTGTAATTATTTTTTTTACAATTTTTAATAATTTTCCAAGTTTAAAATAGGGGATTCTGGAATCATTCTGACCCTGTCTCACTAAAATTCAAATATCTCATAATATGAAATTCTTTTCTTAAACCATTTCTTTTATATGAAAATAGACTCAATAAGATTTTATATGAAAATTCAGATATAAAATTAATTCAAATATCTCATAATATGAAATTTAGTTTCAACTATTTTTGGTGATTTTTCAAAGTCACCCAATTGCTGCTGTCCAAAACTATTTTATTTCTAAATTTCAACTTTTATTGTAACACTTACTCCATATCAACCTGACCAGAGTTTGATCATATATCGAGCACATTGCTCATAAGTGTACACACACCTACCTGCACTTGTTCATCACATAGTCATATTCGTTTACACTTAGTCATTTGCCGTTGAACACATCAGAATAATAACAAATACCTAGTGGCCTGCACATAGTACCACCTTTGTAGCCAAAGCTACTTTCTTCACAAAGTGGCCTTCACATAGTACCACACTTGTGACCAAAGCTATCTTTCTTCACAAAGTGGCCTTCACATAGTGCCACACTTGAGTCACTAGTGACATGTCACTTGTATCCTATTCTATTCCTAATGTTCAACCGGGAAATTTCTCACTTTTCAATACTTGTCAATTTCATTCAATATTCAGCTACATTTCATAAAAC
The DNA here is from genome assembly GCA_020496765.1 of Gossypium stocksii. Classification (NCBI taxonomy): domain Eukaryota; kingdom Viridiplantae; phylum Streptophyta; class Magnoliopsida; order Malvales; family Malvaceae; genus Gossypium; species Gossypium stocksii. The sequence continues at coordinate 34,213,488 of CM035623.1, read as the reverse complement.
ATAATAAAATATGATGACGTAAGTAAAATTGTAACAGCTCAAAACTAGGCTTAGTTGGAATAGTGATTTTGAAATCGCTTTCAAAGGTTTAAGAAAATTATTTTTTTTGTGTTAAATTATCTGTGGTAGTATTTTTAAAAAAGTGCATAAAAATTTTGATGAACTAATTTACGCGCTTGAAGGCTTAATCGCTAAAAAGGACTAAATTGCGTAAAAGGAATAAGTTGCAATTTCTAGTAAAATAGAGCTAAATGGCCATTGAAGTAAACTTAAGGGTTTTAAAAGGCAAAAAGACCCCTTTTCAATAGGAGTTGGCCAGCCATGTGACTTAAAGAGAAAGAAAAGTCAAACCTTTAGGGTATTAGGTGGGATATTTTGACATTTTAATATTAACCTAGTGCCTAGCTCTTATCTTCTTCATTTCTTCTCTACTCTCACCGAAAATGACAGAAAAAATGAGGGTTTAGAGCTTAAAATTTTTTTGCAGCTCCTAACACTCATAAGTAAGTGATTTTGATGATTTCTTTTGATGATTTTTGCATATTTAGAACCCTTGTAGCATGAGCTTGCTAATCAGGGGTGTATTAAGTATTTTAGTTGGAAGTTTAAAGTTTTTCCATGCGTGTATGAATGTTATTTTTCTGGAATTTTTGAGAAGAAGAAATGAATGTGGGTTGCTTGATAAACAACCTTTATAAAGAAGTGTTCATAGAAAGCACCCAAAATGGACCTAGGTGTTAAGTGAGTAAGTTGAGTGGTAAATGTGTGAAATAATAGGAATTTTGGGCTACTATATGGGTAAAAAGAGTTGAATAGGCTTAGTTATTAGGGGACTTCGATAAAAATCAATTTTTGGGCATAAGGGTAAAATGGTCATTTTACCATAGTCTAGGGGCAAAATGGTCATTTTGCCAATTTGTGAATTTTAGATTACTTAGATTAAATTAGTGACTAAAATTAGTGAATTTTTATTATTATAGATCAACATTTGCCAAATCCGATCTTAGACTGGGGAAAAGCCAAGCGAGTCGAGTAAATTGAATTGACACCCACATTTTTGTATACCAAGGTAAGTTGTAGGTAAATAGTCTATCATTTTTATCTTTTATGTACAAATTCATTGTATTGACATAAATGGATAACTTATGTCTATGAGATGTTTATGAGAACTCTATTCGAGCATGAAAAGTTGAATGATGATGGCTATTTATGAATTGATAAAAGTTTGTGTAATGGAGCCCGATTGAGTAGTTAGAATAGATTAGATATTTGTGCCATGATAATTGGGTGATGTGTGTGCTAGTGTAAGACATGTCTAGGACATGCATCGGCCACATTACAAGAGCCAGTGTAAGACATGTTTGGGACATGCATCAGCCTCGAAATTTACAAGCTAGTGTAATACCTGTCTGGGACACAGCGTCGGCTTGTTGTGTGTTAGTGTAATACCTATCTGAGACATGGCATCGACACCGAGAGATGAGAGCTAGTGTAAGACCATGTCTGGGACATGACATTGGCTTAATACCCTATATTGGAGGCTTAACGAATATCCTTTCTCATTCTAAATAGTTCAATGGGAAAATTCAGAGTGAATGTTCAGTTGTGAGATATTGTGATGATCTCCGTAAGTGATGTAGGTACTTTGAGTAATGCATGAAATGTGAGTTCACTAGCATGTTGTATTATTAGCAAAGATGGAATTGAGTAAGTTATGCTGTAGTTATTCTTGATCTATGCATGATTGTAATACAAATGGAAGCTTACCATGACTTGGTATATTATTATTTATTTACTCACGACTTACTAAGCTTTATGCTTACCCTTCTCCTTTCCAATTTCTTTTAGAGCCACCCAAGTAATTTGGGAATCCAAAGACATCAGAGGCATCATACACACTATCAACTGAAGCACTCGGTATAGTTATGCTTTTGCATTTTGAGTAATGGCATGTATAGGTTGTTTGGTCATTTTGTGTAACATACTTTAGCTAGCCAATTGTGTTGGCCATTTGTTTTATGAAATTCATTTTGTAAATGGCCTTTGGAATTGGCCTAAAACCATTCAAGTTGCTTAATGAAATAAGATGAATTTACATGGAATTTGTGGAAAGTTGCTTAGTAGTTTATGCATGCACTTTGGACATGAATTGGTTGATGTATGAATATATATTTAGGGACATTTAGATGAGTATTGGTGTCATGGTATGATGTATGAAGACAGTGTCTATGTTTGTATGTGTTTTAGAGTGGCTAAAGGCTTGGTAAATAGCCCTATATCGCCCACACAGGTAGACACACGGGCGTGTGTCTCGACCGTGTGAGACACACAGGCTGTACACAAGCATGTGGCTCGACCGTGTGTCCCCTGTACCTTGCATGGATAGCATTAAATGCCATAAGGATTTCCCACGAGCATGAGACACGGCCGTGTGACTCAATCGTGCGAATTTTTGCACACGGCCACGACACGAGCTTGTTAAGGCCATGTAAGGGACACAGGTTGGGCATACGGGCGTGGGCTGGCCCGTGTGAAAACACCTATAGGTTGATGATAGAAATTAAACCCGCACGGGTATTGGACACGGGCGTGTCCCTAGCATGTTTAGGCCATGTAAGCCACACGGGCCATCAGCACGACCATGTTTAGAGGTCACACGAGCGTGTTGCCCTCTCACACTAGCGTGTACCCTATTTTTGTTAGTTTATGAATAAATTTTCTTAAATGCATGAAATAATCTCAGGTTATTTTTGAACCATGATTTAGGCTTTGTAGGGCCATGTGAAGAACCGAAGAATCATGTTTTTAAAAAAGATTTAAAAACCGGGACATATTTTCGGAGATTCTAGATTGATTAATTGTATGCGTTCAGTTTGGTAATGCCTCATACCTTGTTCCGGTGTCAGATACGGGTAAGGGGTGTTACAAAAATTGATGCATTATTTACATACAAACTTACCTCGTTGCAAAATATGATGAATTTGCAATTTAGTCCACAACCTTTTATTTTCCCCGATCAAGGTCAATTCCTCGTCTTTCTTGATCTATAATAACACATTTAACTCATTTAATACTCACATTATTAAATTTAGTCCAAAAATCACACTATGGAAAAATTACATTTTTGCCCCTGAAGTTTTACATATTTATAATTTTGTCCCTAGGCTCGTAAAATGATTTTCGTTTAATTTCTTTGTACTTTAAGCCTAGCTGAACCATTTTCATAACTATAACATTCCACAATTTCCATTAAAACACACTTTTATGACACATTTTATAACTTTTACAAATTAGTCCTTTTAGGCATTTTCATCGAAAATTACTTAGTAAAAGTCGTTTCTCTAACCATAAACATGCATTTTCTACCATTAAACACAAAAATACACACATATTCATCATGGGTTGAAACCCTAGACTTTAACCATATCTCAAATTAGTGGTAGAAATAGATAGATCTTGTTACAAGGATTTCAAAAGCCTAAAAATCATTAAAAACGGGGCTATAATGGACTTACAATCAAGCTTGGAAGCTTGAAAAACCCTAGACATGGTTTCCCCTTGTGAAATTCATCATGGGGTTGAAGATGGAAAAAATTGGCTTTTAATTTTGTTTATCTAAGCATTTAATCACTAAATGACCAAAATGCCCCTAACTTAAAAATATTCTATGTCACCTATTTCATGTCCATTTTTGTCCAACAAATTAACCAATGGTCTAATTGCCATTTAAGGACCTCCAATTCAAAATTTCATAACAATTGGACACCTTTAACATGTAGAACTCAACTTTTGCACTTTTTACAATTTAGTCCTTTTGACTAAATTGAGTGCCCGAATGTCGAAATTTTTGAACGAAATTTTCACGAAATCATTCCATGAAATTGTAGACCATAAAAATATAATAAAAATAAATTTTTTCCTTGTCGGATTTGTGGTCCCGAAATCACTGTTCTGACTAGGCTCAAGTTCAGGCTGTTACAACATTACAAGTGAATAAATTCAAAAACGAATTTAGAATTAATTCAACTTGGGTCCAGTTCAATGTATCATTCTTCTAATGAGTACATTTATGTCACTACCTATGGATTCAACTACTTTGATAGCTAAGACTAGTATTTGACTTAAATGGTCACAAGTATGTAACACCCTGATTTTCGGGATTTAGTGATTTTCGTGTGATTTTGGGTAAAAATTTAAATGTTGGTATTTGGTGGTGCAATTCATATTTGGAGTGTGTAAAATGGGCCTATAGAAGGCCCATGAGTTGGCAAAAACCCAATAGAAATTTTAAATTTTTGGACTTAAAGAATTAGGGGTTTTATATAGGTGGTCTTATTAAAAGATGTGGGTAGTTTGTATTACAAAAAGGGCTTTGGCAAAGTGGCTTGAAGGCGCCACTTAGTTGCTAAAAAAGTGGCGTGTAAATGGAAGGGAAGGAGGCCAAGGTTCGATTCTCTAGCAGGTATTAGTGTGGTTTATTTTTATGTCATGAGCATGCAAGAGTTCAAAGTCAGCTGGAACTCTGGTTGAAGAGTTTGAAGCAGTCGAGAGCATGGATCATGAAGGGATAAGGGGGAGTGTATCTAGGAGAGATTTTAGGAGAATTTGAATTTGGAAAAGCTGTGGCCGGCCAAGGGTGTGTATAGTGCAAATTCAGCTATTGAATTGTAGTTTTGTTGTTTTAGTTTTTGTTTCACTTGTGCCGATTACTCATAAGCCAAAACCCCTCTCTTTCCTTTCATTTTTCCTTCCCATATTCTTTTTTTTCTCTCATTCTTTCTCCTCTTTAATCTCTAGAAAGAGCCGAACCCTTCTCTTCCTCTCTTTTAGCCAAATACCCCAAGCAAAGCCAAATCCCAAAAGCTCTAGGGGAGACGACTTCTCTTTGATTGATATACCCTGTTTTCTCCTTTTTGCCGAATCTAACACTCTCAAAGTCTCTAAACTCCATTATCAACACCCCTTCGGTCCATAATCATCTTCTTCATCCTTGACTCAAAAGCCGAAAGCACAACACCTTTGAGGGACTTGGTGGCCGAATCCTAAGATCCTTTTGGTGTGATTTCTGCTAGTGTTTGGAAGCTTGGTTGCGTTAGATCTGTGTTAGTTTGGGATTGGAATCGTTGTGGTAGGTGAACCCTTGGTAAGTGTTCGAAACCTTGGTTATATTTTAGTACTTTGGATTAATGAAACTGAAACCCTTGATGCTTTGGGGCTATCAATTTGGGGGTTTAGGGCTCTATAGGTTTTAACAACTAATTTATTTTGGTGCTGGTGCATTCTAAAGCAGTCTTTTGAGAACTTAGACAAGGGAAGTGACGAGATTTTGATCTACTTACAACTTTTGGCAAAGGTATGATATCAGTGACATAGGGGTTGGTGGCCGAATGGTCTTAGTAAGACTGTGTTGTTATCTTTGGATTTCAAAGTCTAATATGTTAAGTAAATGAATGTAGGACAAGTGTGTAGCAGATTTCAGTAAATAAATGCCGAAAAATCGAAATGCTGAATTCTGGCATCTTTAAAACTTGTGAATATGTGATAGTTCGTGGATTGGCTAGAATATGATGGGCTTGGTAAACAGAATCGATGGAACATGTAAGAGCATAATTTTGTGCACGATGGTAAGTTGGGCCTTAAAGGGGCTGAAATTGGGCCCAATCGGCTTTCGGGCCCATTTGGGTAAACTTGGTAAAAAATGAAATCTGGATAAGGTGCATGTTAAGACTGTTAAAACTGTTATCGAATATAGGCTATATGGGCCTAGATGACTAAATTGGCTACGTAGGGCCCATCAGGGGGTTTTGGGCCCAAAAGCCGAATTGGTTGGAATGGTTTAAAATTATCGTTTAAACACTCAAAATTGTTGATAATTGATCATGAGCATGGAAAACTCTAATAATTGATTAAATAACGAAATTACCCTTAGAATATGAAAATGACTATTTTGCCCCTAGTTAAAAATGACCATTGTACCCCTAGGGTTATGTTATGAGTAAGATGCATGTGATACTGTTTTTGTTCATGATATGCCATGATATGCACATGATATGCCATGATATATTCATATATGCATGGGTTGGGTTTTAGATGAATGGAGGAAGTGCTAAAGGGGCTTTGCCCTAGTTATTAAAAGAGGCTAGGCCTCCAGTTATATGATAAAGCAGCTATGCTACCAGTGGAGAGTTTGGTTAGGTGGGTTGAGTTATTGCCCAAATGGAGAGCTTGGTTGGTACGGGTGGAGAGTAGCGGTTGGGTGGGTCGATAGTTTCTCCACAGTGATATGGGTTGCACACATACATTGATATTATATGTGATATTGAAATGGGCCTATGGGCTATACCGTTTACAGAAAAAGCTTCGGCCCAGTGATATGGTTTAAACAAATGGCTTCAGCCTAGTTACCGTTAAACAAAAGGCTTCGGCCCAGTATATGTTGAGACTGAACTCGGGCTTAGGCCTAGTATGCTGAAATTGATTTGGGCTCTGAAAGGGCTTGTTGCACACTGAGTTTCCAAACTCACCCCTTTCCTTAACTTTGCAGGTGAGCCTTGATGTGGAGACTTGGAGCCGGAGGGGATTCAGAGTGGCCATGGTGATCGCTTTCAGATATTTCCACAAAGTAACTGGTTTTTATAATTTTTAATTTAGGTATTATTATTTGGTTTTGGGTTGTAATAAGGCCATTTTAATTTTTTTCTGGGATTATTTTATTTTATACTTTTTATTTTAGTTGACCGATATTGACTTAGAATGGGCTAGACATAGGACGCATTTTCAAAAATGGTACTTGTTTTCAAAGTAACGCAATGATACAATAAAACGATTTATCAAATATATCTACTTAAATGAATTCCAACTCAACATGTTTTCCAAAACATATCACTGAACTAAAGTGTGGCAATGGTTGTGGGTATGTCTAGGATTGGATCCAATCAAGAGCTTGGTACTTAAGCAGCCTACATGGCTCACCTCCTCTGTTTCGGATACTTACCTGGTGCACAGCTTCCATTCACTTTATTAACTTAGCAAGGACCATTTTTTTTTAAACACTAAGAAAGATTTTGGATAAAGCATGGGCTTTCTTAAATATTTCAATGTGACACGTCGGATCTGGCCATAACGTCTGGGCCGGGTTTTGGGTGTTACAAAGTAAGTTATCTTTCTCGCAATGTAAACATTCTTACAGTGCCACTTATCATTAGTTTGAACTTAGATAATCAATGAACTAACATTTTCTTGTCACAATTTTGCTATGCACACAAAACATACAAGACAAAAACACAAAAGATATAGTATTGAAATGTGAAATAACTTTATTTATTCATCATTCAAATACATAAAAAATAGTTACATGTTTACTATAATATGGACACATTTCCCAATAATCTCCCAATTTCCCTAATGAAGTAAATGTGTCAGGTTTTGCATTCCCATATCCTCAACGTGTTCATTAAAACTCCTGGTTACAAGAGTATTAGTAAACAAATCAATAAGGTTATCATCAGAAGTTACTTTCACCATATTTATTATTTATTTATCTACTATCTCTTGTATCATGTGATACTTCCGGTCAATGTGTTTGGTGCTCTTGTGACTTCTTATTTCCTTGGAATTAGCTATTGTAGCATTGTTATCACAATACAATATTATAGCTTTTTCCATACCAAGAATGACTTCATGTTTGGTTAAGAACTTTCGAAGCCATATCACTACTTTTGTTGTCTCAAAAGCAACCACATATTTAGCCTCCATAGTAGAGTCATCATTGCAAGTTTGATTTACACTTCTCAATACTATGGCTCCACCACCTAGGACAAATGCACTTCCCGATGTTGATTTCCTCAAATATTTACAGGTTTGGAAGTCTGAGTTTGTGTATCCAAAAAGTGTAAGGTTTTCCCCAGGATACACAAACATATAATCTTTGGTTCTTTTAAGACACCTTAATATATGATTTATAACTTGCCAATGCTTGAGACCAGGATTCATCTTATATCAACTAACCATTCCTATTGCGAAACATATATTTGGATGTGTGTAGAGCATTGCATACATAAGGCTTCCAACTAACCTTGCTCATATGCTTTCTTTCTTTCTCTATCTTAGGACAACTTGTAACACCCTTTACTCATATTCAACGCCGGAATCAGGTACAAGGCATTACTGAACTTAACATACTTAATCATATAAAATTGAGCTATAAATTTTCATTCTAACTTAAAACTTTTTATTCATATTCATAATATCGCTATTATGGGCTTACGAGACCCAAAAACATACATATAGAGTGGTTCATGACCGAACCAGAAGATTTCGAACACTTAGAAAATTTTTGCTCAAAATAGGGCCACACGCCCTTGTGGAAAGGAACAGGCCCATGTGGACAGGCTGTGTGGTCACACGCCCATGTCCCTAGTCTATGCGAATTTTATTTTTTCATTTCGAACCCACATGGGTTTTCACACGGCCTGGCACACGCCCGTGTCTAGGGCCTGTGTCACTCACACGGCCATGACATGCCCGTGTCTTAGCCCATGTATGAAAACCTTGACATTCTGTTTATGACATTAGCAAACATTTTGGGTCACAAGGCCAAGTTGCACGCCCGTGTGCTAGGCCGTGTGTGAATTTAATTCTTGCAATTAATGTGCAAACTTCACATGGCATGGGTACACGCCCATGTCCTAAGGCCGTGTCCTTCACATGGCTGAGACGCATGGTCGTGTCTCTGCCAGTATGTTTACTACTGGGCATTCTGTTTTGCTAAATTTGGATACAGGGGACACACAGCCTATCAACACGCCCATGGGGCTGACTGTGTGTCACAAACGGCCTAGACACGGGCCCGTGTGTCTACCTGTGTGGACAAATATAAGGCCATTTACCTAGCCATCTGCCACCCTGAAAAGCAACCACACTTATACCATTTCTAACAACACATAGCATGACAATATAACATGACAATAATACACATCCAATGTCCAGAATCAAGACACCCACACCTCAATTTCATACTACGCTCATCATGCATATACTTCACACATTACTCATTCAAATGCACAAGCCTGCACTTTCATGAATTTCATCATCATTTAATAAATATAACTTAACTAGTATTCACCAATTCCAATGGCCATTTACAAAATGAAATAAGTAACATCACTAGCCAACACATTGGCTAACCAATATGGCATATACCCAAATGACCAAGTTCCTATACATGCCATACCTAAAATAATCAAACTTTACTACACCCAAAAGAATAGCTTGATAGTGTGAATCGAGCTCTGATGTCCTTCGATCCCCAAGCTAACTTGGCGATACTACAAAGAAAGGGAAAAGAGAGGGAGTAAGCATTAAGCTTAGTAAGTTTGCATGTAATAGGTACCAACATAAAGATCTTGTAGTAACATCCATTTATTACATTTTGAATTAAGACATAATTTTCAAGTGAACGTTGACATGGCTTACCCATGCTTATTCTTACCAACCACATATTACATACTGGACTCATTTCTCGTGAGTTTTGTATATGTACTGTATCACTCCATCACAAAACTTTAGCCTTTTTCATCCTTAACATAAACTTTAATTCTTTTTCCCTATTGAACCACTTGGAATATCGAAAGATGCTTGAAAAATGTCATACGCGTGGTAAGATGCTAAGGCCATATTCCAGATATGGTATTACATGAGATCACATGTTGATGCCGATGCCATATCCCAAATATGGTCTGATAGGGGATCTCATATCGATGTCGACGTCATATCCCAAATATGTTCTTATAGGAGATTGTATATCAATGCCATGTCCCAGACATGGTCTTACATAAAATGACTATTTGATGCCAATGTCATATCCCAGATATGGTCTTATACGGGACCTTATTAATCTAATGTCGTGACAAGGGTATCCTTTCTATTCCTAAGGTTCGACAGGGATTTCAATATAGCATAACTTCATCATTTCTTTATCGAGACCTCATTAACCAATTTCATAAAAAGTATATACATTTCATGCAATATCAAGCATTTAAATACATAATCTCATAATGTTGATTTATTACGCACAAACTTACCTCGGTACCAAAATATAGATAGTTGTTCAATTTAGTCCACCACATTGTTCTTTCCTCTGTTTAGGTCCGGACTTCGTGTTTCTTGATCTATAATGAAAAATTTCACTTATTTAATTATCACGTTAACTAAAACAGCTTAGGAATCATACTTTGGCAAAATTAAAATTTTACCCCTAAACTTTCATAAATTTACAAAATAGTCCCTAAGCTCGTATGATGAAATGTATTCATTTTCATGGTTACCCAAGCCTAGCTGAACCTATCTTAAGCCTATAATAGCTCACATTTTCCTTCAAATCAGATTTTTACTACACCTTTTATCCCTTTTTACAAATAGGTCCTTTTTAGGTGTTTCCATGAAAAATCACTTAGAGAAAGATGTTCATCACACATCAAACTTCTATATTCCTCCATTAAACATCAAAATACGTGCATGTCATACATGGGTAAGTTTTTTAACATGAACCCTAGCTTAAAATATGGCTAGAAATAGCTAAATCGAGCTACAAAGATATAAAAAATGTAAAGAACATTAAAAACGGGGCTAGGATGCACTTACTTTGAGCTTGAAAATGAACAAAACCCTAGTTATGGCTTCTCTTCAATTTTTGACACTTAGGGAAGAAGATGGACACCAATTTTGACTTCTTTTTCCCTTTTTATTCATTTATGAACTAAATGACCAAAATGCCCTTAAGGTCTTTCCTTGAGATTTTTCTCTGCCATGTCCATTTTTGTCCATCATGAAATATAATGGTCTAATTGCTAAATAAGGACCTCTAATAAATTTTCTAATGCTATTTCATACTTAAAACTTCAAGAATCTCATATTTTACAATTTTTGCAATTTGGTCCTAAAAGACAAATTGATCACTTAATCATAAAATTTCTTCATGAAATTTTCTCAAAACCATGCAATCATATCATAGACCTAATAAAAACAATAAAACATTTGTTTCTACTTTAGATTTGTGGTCTCGCAACCATTATTCTGACTAGGCCCTAAATCGGGCTGTTACTATTCTCCCCCTTAGGGATTTTCATCCCCGAAAATCTTACTAGAGAAAAGGTTTGGATATTGGTTTCTTATAGCCTCTTCAGGCTCCCATGTAGCCTCTTCTACCCCGTATCTTTGCCACGATACCTTTACAAGAGCTATACTTTTATTTCTTAACTGTTTGACTTCTCGAGCCAAAATCTTAGCCTGCTTTTCACCATAAGTCATGTCCGGTTGAATTTCAACCTCTGTCGGCACAATCATGTGTAAAGGGTTTGATCAGTATCTTCTCAACATGGATACATGGAACACATCATGAATCCTTTCTAACCCTGATGGCAAAGCCAACCGATAAGCAACTGGTCCTATCCTCTCGGTGATCTCATACGGCCCGATAAAACGCGGACTCAATTTGCCTTTCCGGCCAAATCTAAGGACTTTCTTCCATGGTTATACTTTCAAAAATACCAACTTGAAACTCAATCTCTTTCCGTTTCAAATTCGCATAGGATTTTTATCTATCCGAAGTAGCTTTTAAGCAATCAGGAATCACCTTTACCTTCTCTTTGGTTTCTCTGACCAAATCGACCCCGTGAATCTGATTTTCTCTAAGTTCGATCCAATACAAGGGCAGTCGGCACTTATGCCCATACAATGCCTCATAAGGCGCCATTTTCAAACTCGACTGAAACTATTATTGTAGGCAAATTCCACTAACGGTAAATACTTTTCCCAATTACCTTGAAATTCCAAAACACAGCATCGGAGCATGTCTTCAAGTATCTGTATTACCCTCTCTGACTGTCTGTCGGTTCGCGGATGGAAAGTTGTACTAAAATTTAACTTTTTTCCCAAGGCTTCTTGCAACTTTTTCCAAAACCGTGATGTAAATCTCAGATATCTATCCAAAATAATCGACAACGGGACCTCGTGAAATCTCACAATTTCTGAAACATACAAATCCACCAACTTGTCAAGATGATAGTCAATGTGTACCAGTATAAAATGAGCCGATTTTGTAAGCTTATCAACCACAACCCATACAACATCTTTCTTACTCGGCGTCAAAGGCAATCCTGTCATAAAGTCCATAGTAATACGGTCCCATTTCCACTCTGGAACCATAATAGGCTGAAGTAAACCAAAAGGTACTTGGTGTTCAACTTTCACTTGCTGACAAGTCAAGCATCTCGATACAAACTCAAAAATATCTCTCTTCATACTCGGCCACCAATACCATTTCTTCAAGTCATTATACATCTTTGTACTACCAGGGTGAATAGACACACAACTACTATGTGCCTCGTGTAAAATTCTTCGAATAAGTTTATCATCTTCTAGTACACAAATCCTGTCTCAGAATATTACACAACCATTGGGTCCAATCTAAAAATTTGAATTAATACCTGACTCACACTAAGCCTTCTTGGCCTTTAATTCACCGTCGCATCTCTAAGCTTCGTAAATCTCTTAGAGAAACATCAGTCTAGCTCTCATCTCTGCCAAAATTGAACCATCATCAGACATGGCCAACCGTGTATTCATAGCCCCCAATACAAACAATGACTTCCTATTCAAAGCATGGGCGACTACATTAGCCTTTCCAGGGTGATAGTCAATTACAACTCATTATACTTTATCAACTCTAGCCATCTCTGTTGTCATAGATTCAATTCCCTTTGAGTCATCAAGTATTTTAAACTTTTATGGTCAGTGAATACCTGATATTTCTCGCCATACAAATGGTGTCTCCAGATCTTGAATGCAAATACAATGGCAGCTAGTTCTAAATCATGGGTCGAATAATTCTTCTCGCGCAGCTTTAGCTGTCAAGAGGTATAAGCTATTACTTTGCCTTCTTGCATGAGTACATAACCTAATCCACTCAAGGATGCATCATTGTAAACCACAACTTCTTTCCTTAGTTCAGGTTGCACTAAAATAGGAGCTTTAGTCAACAACGTTTTTAATTTTTCAAAACTCTATTGGCATTTTTCTGTCCATTCAAACTTAACATCTTTTTGTAGCAACCTCGTCATTGGAGTAGCTATCATGGAAAATCTTTTGACAAGCCATCTGTAATAACCAGCTAGGCCTAGAAAACTCCTAACCTCTGATACGTTTTTTGACGGTTTCTATTCAATAGTAGCCGAAATCTTTCCCGAGTCAACTTTAATGCCGTCACCCGAAACAATGTCGCCCAAAAATCTGACTTCTTTTAGCTAAAATTCACTTTTACTAAACTTGGCATATAACTGTTTATCCCGTAAAATTTGTAACACTGACCTCAGTGCTCAGCATGCTTGTTCTCATCACGAGAGTAAATCAATATATCATCAATAAAGACTACAACAAATTTATCCAAATTTGGTCGAAAGATGAGGTTCATTACATCCAGAAACACGGCAGGGGCGTTTGTTAAACCAAAGGCATAACTAGAAATTCATAGTGACCATACCTTATCCGAAATGCAGATTTCGGCAAATCTGAGTCTTTGACTCTCAACTAATAATAACCAGACCTCAAGTCTTTCTTGGAAAGCATAGTGGCTCCCTTCAATTGGTCAAACAAATCATCAATCCTTGGAAGGGATAGTTGTTCTTTATGGTTACCTTATTAAGTTGTCGATAATCTATACATAACCTCATAAAACCATCCTTCTTTTTCACACATAATACGGGAGCAACCCATAGAGAATAACTCAGTCTTGTGAAACCTTTATCTGTCAACTCTTGTAACTGAGCCTTCAATTCTTTTAACTTGGTCAGAGCCATCCTGTATGGAGCAATCGAAATAGGCGCAGTACCAAGGGCTAACTCAATACCAAATTCAATCTCTCTAACCGGAGGCAATCCGAGCAATTCTTCCAGAAATACATCTAGATATTCACATGCTATCGGCACTTATTCAATTCTCAACTCAGATTCTTTTGCATTCACATAAAAGAAATTACTGCAGGCAATCTATCTTGTTCATCTGATTCATCCTGAAGAATATCCCCATTTTCACATTTTAATTCAATAAACTTTCTTCCACAATTCACTATCACATCATGAGCAGTTAACCAATCTATACCAAGAATTACATCAAATTCTTCAAATGACAATTGTGACACCGCTAACCCGTATCTGTCACCAGATTAGGGTTTCGAGGCATTACTGAACAAAACACAGTTCAGAATAGACATTCTTCACAATTTATGCACCCAGTAATGTATTCTCCTTTATAAAATTTTTTACGAAATAAATAAATTAATAAACCAACATCTTATTCATACAAGACAAATTCGTATTTTTGAATAACATAACCAGCCATACAAAACATGCTTCATTGAACATTCTCTTATAAGAATTTTGTTTCAATAATAAACCATTTCAATTCCATTTGCTTATTCAAAAATCTCAATCCAAGTTATTAAATATCAAAACCAAATTGTACCTATTTCATAATTACAAAATTTAAACCATATGACCATTATTTCCATAACAATCAAATACTCAAAGTCATAATCAAACATATTGCATTTCATATATCGAGCATATATCAAAACATCTTTCTTAAACCAAAATTCATATTTCAAACTATATTCTGAAAATCAATCAAGTCATTATCATTTATTTATTCAAATAGTCAAACCAACTAACATAAATCCATATCATAATTCACATGCATCATAAATCCACTATTTGATACACATGTACATCTCATTCTTTCTTTTTAAATTCCAGTCAATCATAGGAAACACATACTCAACAAAATCCAATCATACTTATTTAACTCTTTTATATATATACATAACATATTTAATAATTTACTTTACCAATGTCATTTATCAAATCACATTCCAAACCAAATTAATATACCACAAAACCATATTTTACATATCATAAATTCCATATTTGAATTAAATAATATATATATCAAATCATATTACAAATGCTTTATAAATTCAAGAGCCAAAACATATAACCTATAATCATGACATGCGAATATTAAAATCATAAATAAGTTTATCACATTACAATAATTAAATGTCAAACATATCTTTAATAAACCTAAGTACAAATGCATACATTTCAACCCATAGCATTTAATAAACATTATACATTCACATATTAAACTAATCAGACCATATCTCACAGCTTAATACATAACTAAACATATAAGAGACATGAACATATATGACCAAACAAACTAGTATTTTTGCATCTTTTACTTAATCCACATACTCAAAACCAATTCAAATTTCATACATTTAACTACTCATCTTATCATTTAATTGAATAACAATTTAATTTATAAAATTTATACACGTTTCATCACATTATACATGCTTAAAAAGGCTGACCAAACATCCTTATAACTAAATCATCTTTTATTATTAACAACTGTACCAAAATAACTAATATGTATATAATCATATATACATAGATTATAAAACATTTGCATTATAGCAAAAACATATTCATAAATCAAACCATTACCCAACCAAGCCGAATCATATTATCATTTAACACACAAGATATACCTCAAACCATACTTTCAACATGAGCTTAAATCATGACCGAAGATATATACAAACTTTAACATCATGATTAAGCCAATTTCGCATGGCTAAAAATATACAACTTCAAAACCAAACATATCAAAACTAGCCTATACATGCCACATAACTAAATCTCAAAGCATTTATTTACCGAAATGAATACTGGATAGTGTGTTGAGGTCTCCCATGACTTCCATCCTGAGCAAGTCTCCGATAATCTATAAACATAGGAAAAACACACAGAGTAAGCTTTGAAAGATTAGTAAGTCATAAGTAAATAAATCATTTCAATAATATTTATAAATCAATATCACTAAGCCGAATTTAACAAATCTCAATCACATATAAATTCATTGCACTCGTAAATTCATATACCACGTTAAATAACTTCTCTTATCTTATATATCAATAAATATATATCCCATGTTTTCAAATTCGAATAACAATAGTTAACTCAATCATATAAATCAGGTTTGCACATAATCATTACATGACTAACCAAGACATGTAATGGTTCACTAACCACTTCACATATTCTACTTCCCATTTCTCAAAATCATGTTTCTCGTTTCATAATTCTCATGCTCAAAACATAGGACCACAATTCATATAACGAACATATATAACACATTATTCATCTGTATACATTCATATCATTCGATGTCATACATTTCACATATTGTCATTTGAAACATATTCACCTTTCATTTCTAAATTACATAATTGAAACACACGTACCTAAGTCATATATGGCAAAACACAATTACCATTCCAATTTCTCATATAATTCAATTAATCATAGTTTACTCGCTATTAACCATTCTCATTTTCATATAGATCATAATCATACTCACTTTCACTTTTCAATTTGAGAAACATTGTAACATACCTGAATCGGATGCACATTTATATACTCATTTATTTCTCGAAATGCCCTTTGAACTATTCGGAATCAATAAGGATACTCGGATAGCTCTAGAAGCTCATACAATGCCAACATCCCAGACGTGGTCTTACATGTAATCAAATACCGATGCCACTATCCCAGATAGGGTCTTACACGAAATCATATACGATGTCGATGTCCCAGACGTGGTCTTAGATGCAATCTCTAATCGATGCTAGTGTACCAGACACGGTCTTACATGAAATCATATATCGATGCCATTGTCGTAGACACAGTCTTACACGATATCTCAAATCAATGCCAACGTCCCAGACGTGGTCTTACATGAAATCATTTATTAATGCCACTGTCCCAGACAGGGTCTTACACGATATCACATCTCAGAAGCTCACATATTATGACACCAGTATCTCGTAGATTTTTCGAGACTTACAACTGCATAATTAAATCAACTCATGCTCGGAATAAGACATCAAATACTAAGTTCAATTTGGCCACTAATATATAATCCCAAATTAATATGGCAATATATAATAAATATATACGTTTTCATGTGAGAATATTTGTTTACTAAGGGCTTACCTCATACAGGCACGAACAGACCGGAGCGACTATTTGACAACTTTCGACTTTTCCCGATCCAAATATGATTTCTTTGGTTCTTGATCTAAATGTATTCAAAATAAACTAATTCAAACATAATTATATGAAATTTAGAATAAACTAATTCAAACATAATTCTATGCAATTTAGTCCAATAACACATAAATGGGCAAATGACCATTTTGCCCCTAACATTTTACACTTTTTACAATTTAGTCCAAATTGCATAAAACACAAAACATGCCAAATTTGAACACACCATGCTTAGGCCGAATTTCACCCATGCTAATACAAGTCTATATATTTCATTTATTTCACATTTTAGTCCCTCAATTTATAATTTTTTTGCAAGTTAGCCCTAATTACTGAAATTCATCAAAAATTCCAATACAAATTAATCCAAAACATATCTTTCATAATTCATCATGTAACGCCCTGATTTTCGGGATTTTTCGGGTTTTGTGAATTTTAGTGAAATTTTTTTAAAATTTTGGTGTTCTAAAGGTTGATAATGTATGTACATGTGTTAATGGGTCTATAGAAGGTCCATGCTTAAGTCAAAACCCGGTAAAATATTAAGTTGGATTTTCAAGTGAAAGGGGACTTGGTTAAGTGGGCTTTTAAGAAAAACCGTGTAAAAGATGTCACAAAGGGAGCCTTGGTTGAGTGGCAAGGTGGTGCCACTAAGCTCCTAAAAAAGTGGCGCCTAAATGAATGATCAAGGACAAGGGTTCGAGTTGCAAGGTATGCGTGGAGTTCTTTTTAATTTTCAAGCATGAGCCTAACTTAGGTGAATTTCGGCAAGGGGCTTTAAGGACTTGGGCCGATTGCTTTAGAGGGAATGCTAGGGTTATATTATTTTCTTTTTGTTGTCATGACAATTAGGGTTAGCCACCTTAGGGTTTTTTCCTCTCTTCTACTGTCAGAAAAGCCAAGAGTTGCCTCCCTGGAAAGTTCATAGCCGATTTCTCCTTCCCCATCTCCACCATTGTTTTTTTTTTTCATTTTTCTTCTTCCCTTTGATCTCTTCCCTAGCCGAATACCTATCTTGCATAGATCCACTCTTTCTTTTGCTTCCATTCTTCTTAAAATCAACCATAACCGATTGCTCAAAATGCTAGAAATCCCGAAAATTGCTTCCTTTCTTGCCGATTTCTTGTAAGCCGAATCACCTCTGTTTCTTTCACCTATTGTGGCCGATTACTACACTCCCTTTAATCACACCATTGTCGACACCATCACCCAAAAGCTACAGCCAAAACGCCATCTTCTTCTCTTATTAAAAAGCCGAAATCACCATAGTTGTAGGGAGATAGCCGAAATTACAAATCTCAGAGATAAGGTTTCTACTGACGTTTAAGGGTTAGATTTACATCAGATCTGCATAGGAACTGAAGAGAAATCGTTGGTAAGTGTTTAATCATTCAGATCTGTTTGATATTTCATGTTTGGAAAAGCCGAAAGTCCCTAAAGTTAATGGTTGTGTCGTTTTGGATTTTTTGGTAAATAAAAGGCCGTTTTCTTTGTTCTTTTGTGTGTTAGTTGGATGAAAAGGTGATCAAGCAAGGGGTTGAAGACTTTGGAACATCAGATCTAGATCTAAAGGGGTCTAAATCGTCAAGGTAAGAACATTAAGGCCATTAAGGGTGTTGGCCGAATGTGTAAGTAAGGTTTTGGGTAAGTTTTCGATTCAGATTAAGTGTTGATATGGTCTAATCAGTTAAGTATTGGATTGTAGGGATTAACGCATAGGAGATCTCGTAGGAGAAACTGCAAAACAGGTGTGTGTTTCGAACACCCTTCAATGCACAAATCGGCAAAAGCCGAAAAGCCGAAATGCCGAAGTTTCGGTATTTCGAGAGCTTGTGAGCGTGCGAACGCTCTCAAGTTAGTAGGAGAAGGTTAGTTTTGTAATCGGCACTGTTAGGCGTGTTGACCGCTAAATTTTAGACATTATGGTAAGTTGGGCCTCGGTGGGCCAAATATGGGCCCAATGGGCAATTTGGGCCCATGTGAGTAAAAATGGGTTTAAAGGTAATATTATGAACTGTAGGCGTGAAACAGTTAAAACAAGATAACTGATTATGAAATTGGGACTAAATGGGCCTAATGGGCCAATCGACGTAATAGGGCTCATTAGGGGTTTTAAGGCTTGAATGCTAAAACTGAAAAACTGAGTTAACCGAACTTCTGTAACAACTATGTGATTAATAAATACTGTAATAAGCATGAAATCTGTAACATGAGAGCAAAATTACTGAAATACCCTTAGGGTAAGAAATTACTGATTTGCCCCTAGGTAGGAAATTACCGTTATACCCCTAGGGCTATAATTGACTGTACTGTTTGACATAATTGTTACTGTTATTGCATGCCATGTTATGTATCTAATGCATGGGTTGGGTTTTGATAATGGAGGAAGTGTGAGTGGCACAGCCACGTTACTGAAAAGGGGCTATGCCTCGTACTGTTTCTGAAAGGGGCTTTGCCTCATATACTGTTTATCTGAGCAGCCATGCTGCGACTGTGGTGTGTGGGCTGGGTGGGTCGAGTTATTCCCCACATGGTGTGTTGGTTGGTACGGGTGGTGTGTAGCGGTTGGTGGGTTGAGTAGTCTCCCCAATTGGGTTTGCATTTATACTGCATTACTGTACTGTACTGTTATGGGCCTATGGGCCGATCCGTTATCTGAATAGGGCTTCGGCCCAGTATCTGTTATAGGGCCTTGGCCCAGTTTACTGCTATCTGAATAGGGCTTTGGCCCAGTATCTGACTGAGACTGGTTAGGGTTTAGGCCCAGTGGGCTTGAGCCAATTTGAGCCTTGGATGGGTTCTGCACACACTGAGTTTTCCCAAACTCACCCATCTCTTTCCATCCTTGCAGGTGAGCCCTAGATTGTGACTTGGACGCTGGGAGGGATTCAGAGTGGCCACGAGGACTGAACTTTCTTGGTTTAACTTAAATATTTCGTATTGGTTTTTACTTTGATATGGGTTGTAATAAGGCCGCTATAACTGTTATTTGGGATTTCTTTACGGTTTTATTTCAAACTTGAACATACACTGTTTTTGAAAATTAAATCAATATTTTCTTAAACAACCTGACTTTACTAAAAACTAAGAATGATGATAAGACTAAAATGAAACGATTCACAAATGAGATAGAGATTAGGTCGAATAGTAATCAAATTGGGAATTTCAAGAAAAACAAGTATTACTTTTCAAAAATCTCAAACATCAGACTTAGTTCATAAGACGGCGTAGCATAGTCTAGGTGATGTGGCACACCGGACATGGCCATAACGTCTGGGCCGGGTCAGGGGTGTTACATTTAGTGGTATCAGAGCCAAGTTGCAACAACTCGGCTGTGGATCGGGTCCAAACATAAAAGGGTTTGAAACTTAGGGTCCAAAAGGGTATTTTTGGAAAATCAAATTTTCAAAAATTTTCTGTTGGTTTTGAACAAACTTGAAGTTTTTGTTTTTAGAGGCCTCAAATTATTTGATCTGATAAAGCGGAAAGTGGCACACTGAATCCCCGGCTCCAAGTTGTAAGTATGTTCTGTTTTAAATTCTATACTGTACTGATAATCAAACTGTAGATAGTGCTGAGCCTTAGATATAATACTATAGGTGAGTTAGTACTAAGGCTATAGAACTGAGACTGTAGGGTAAACTAAACCCTAGGAAACTGAGACAGTAGCTAGGCTACGATCGCGCGAACACAAACTCTGAAATTTTATCTGTTCATAAGATATTCTGTAATAAACAACTGAAACATTAACTGATGGCATAAAATTCGTAAAACAGATAATCGATATGAGTACAAGAGCTACTCGGGGACGAGGCCGTGGACGAGGCCG
The DNA here is from genome assembly GCA_020496765.1 of Gossypium stocksii. Lineage (NCBI taxonomy): Eukaryota > Viridiplantae > Streptophyta > Magnoliopsida > Malvales > Malvaceae > Gossypium > Gossypium stocksii. Next base: position 34,192,491 of record CM035623.1, on the reverse strand, counting down.
AGTTAGTGCGCAAGCTGGATCATCGTCTTCTGAGCATAGGCCAGCAGGAGAGACACGACCACCAGTGGAGGAAAATGGGCCGTACGATCGGGCCGCAGGGGACGACGCCTTATCCCAGGCCATGCTGAGAATCCTGGAAAGGGTGGCCGGAGCTAATGTTGGGCCTGTGAATAGGGGGTCCATTTCTGAGCGACTCCGGGCCAATGGAGCGGAAATTTTTAGGGGCATATCTGGAGTGGCCCCAAATGTGGCTGAGTACTGGTTGGAAGCCACAGAGCGAATTATGGACGACTTGGACTGCTCAGTGGAGCAGAAGCTGAAAGGAGCGGTATCGTTGCTGAGGGACGAGGCATATCAATGGTGGATCACCGTAAGAGAGGGTACCCTAGCTGAGAGGGTAACTTGGGAATTGTTCAAGCAGTCTTTCAAGGCGAAATATGTTGGGGCTAGTTATGTGGATGCACGAAGGAAGGAATTTCTGAACCTGACCCAGGGTAGTAAGACTGTGGCTGAATATGAGGTAGAATTTCTGCGATTAAGCCGGTATGCTAGTGGCATTGTTTCCACCGAGTATGAGCGTAGTGTTCGATTCGAGGATGGCCTCAGAGATGAGCTGAGAGTATTGATAGTGCCGCAGAGGGAGCGCGACTTTGCTGCACTGGTGGAGAAGGCTAAGATAGCCGAGGAAGTGAAGCAAGCTGAAAGGCGGAATCACGATAGGGATCGCAACCGTTTTAAAAGAGACCCTGGAGTATCGGGAGCTGCAAACTGAAATTTTAAGAGGGCTAGAGTAGAAGAACCAGTACGAGCTATGCCAGTGAATGTTGTTAGACCACAGGCTTGTGGAGACTGTGGCAGAGTTCATCGAGGAGAATGCTGGAAACGCAGTGGAGCTTGTTTTGTTGTGGGTCTAAGGACCATCAGGTTAAGGACTACCCACAGAAGCCAGATCAGGCTCAAGCTGTTGATCAGAGAGTTGCTCAGCCTGCGCGTGGGGGACTGCCACCGCCAAGGGGCCGTGGTCAAGGTAGATGAGGCAATGGTAATGGACGTGGTCGTGGAGCACCTGGCAGGGGTGCTGGAAATGCTGAGGCTCGTCAGCCAGCCTTAGTGTATGCTGCTCGCCGCTGCGAGGAGGGTGATGCACTTGATGTTATAACTGGTACGTTCTTGATATCTAGTATACCATACACTGCTTTGATTGATGTGGGTTCAACACATTCATATGTTGCTTGTGAGGTTTCTGGATCGTTGGGGGTGCACTCTGAAGAGACTGTGAGTGGGGTCACAGTAGTTAGTCCTTTAGGTCACTCTGTTATAGTAAACAAACTATTTAGGGAAGTGCCTTTAGAGACTCAAGGTAGGATTTTTACTGGAGATTTAATGGAGCTACCTTTTGGTGATTTCGATTTGATTTTGGGTATGGACTGGTTAACCAAGCACAAGGCGACGCTGGATTGCGCGGTAAAACGGATGGTATTGAGAACCGCTGAAGGTGAGGAGGTGATGATAATTGGTGAACGTAGAGACTATTTATCTAATGTGGTCTCTGCCTTAAGGGCTGAAAAGTTGGTGCGCAAAGGTTGTGAAGCATATTTGGCGATCATAAGACAAACTGAACCTGAAGGGGTGTCAGTGGAGACAGTGAGGACTGTTAATGAGTTTCAAGATGTTTTTCCTGAGGAGCTTCCTGGTTTACCTCCTGACCGCGAAGTTGAATTTGGGATCGATCTGTTGCCTGGAACGGCTCCGGTGTCCATTGCGCCCTACAGAATGGCACCAAAAGAGCTAGTGGAATTGAAAGCCCAGATTCAAGAGTTGCTAGATAGGGGCTTCATTAGACCAAGTGTGTCTCCGTGGGGAGCACCGGTGCTGTTTGTGAAGAAGAAGGATGGGACGATGCGTATGTGCATTGATTATCGCCAGTTGAACAAACTGACGATCAAGAATAAGTATCCTTTATCGAGAATCGACGATCTGTTTGACCAGCTTAAAGGAGCTTCAGTGCTTTCCAAGATCGACCTTCGATCTGGATACCATCAGTTAAGGGTAAAGGAGGTGGATGTGCATAAGACAGCATTCAGAACTCGTTATGGTCACTACGAGTTTTTGGTTATGCCCTTTGGATTGACTAATGCACCAGCAGCTTTTATGGATTTAATGAACCGAGTATTTCAGCCGTACTTGGATCGTTTTGTGGTCGTCTTTATTGACGATATATTGGTGTATTCGGAAACAGAGAAGAAGCATGATGAGCATCTTCGAATCGTTTTGCAAGTGTTGAGGGAAAAGCAACTGTATGCGAAATTTAGCAAGTGCGAATTTTGGCTTCGTGAAGTGACTTTTCTGGGTCATGTTGTTTCTGCTGAGGGGATTAGGGTGGATCCTCGTAAAATTGAGGCAGTTCTGGATTGGAAGTCTCCAAAATCAGTTTTGGAAATTCGTAGTTTTCTGGGCCTAGCAGGTTATTATAGAAGGTTTGTTGAGGGGTTTTCGTTAATCTCGGCACCATTGACGAAATTGTTAAGGAAGGGAGTAGCATTCGTATGGACTGAGAAACAGCAAGAAGCATTTGATAAGCTGAAAAAGGTGTTGACTGAGGCGCCAGTGTTGATTCAGCCGGAATCTGGGAAGGACTTTACGGTTTATAGCGATGCTTCGCATGTGGGATTGGGTTGTGTGCTGATGCAAGAGGGTAAAGTGGTTGCTTATGCTTCGCGACAGCTTAAACCTCACGAGGCGAATTACCCTACGCATGATTTGGAGTTGGCAGCGGTGGTATTTGCATTGAAAATCTGGAGACACTACCTTTATGGGGAAAAGTGTATTATATACACTGACCACAAAAGTCTCAAATATCTGTTAACTCAGAAGGAGTTGAACCTTAGGCAACGGAGATGGATAGAGTTGCTTAAGGACTATGACTGATCGATTGAGTATCACCCTGGCAAAGCTAATGTGGTGGCTGATGCGCTGAGCCGAAGGACTGTTACTGAGTTAAAAGCGATGTTTGCTCGTTTAAGTTTGTATGATGATGGGAGTTTGCTAGCAGAACTGCAAGTGAGACCGACATGGACTGAGAGAATTAAAGAGTTGCAATTGAGGGACGATTCGTTGATTCCTCGATTTCAGCAAGTCAAGGAGGGTAAGAGTGACGATTTTGGATTGAATTCTGATGAAGTCCTATGCTTTCGAGGAAGAGTTTGTATTCCTGGGGACTCTGACTTAAGGAAGTTGATATTGAGTGAGGTTCATGGTGGAGCCTATGCTATGCACCCTGGAGGCAATAAGTTGTATAGGGATTTGCGAGAAGTGTATTGGTGGCCTGGACTTAAGCGAGAGGTGACTGATTTCGTGAGGAAATGTTTGACGTGTCAGCAGGTTAAAGCTGAACACCAGTTACCTTCTGGATTGTTGCAGCCAGTGAGGATTCTGCAGTGGAAGTGGGAAAGAGTAACGATGGATTTTGTGAGTGGATTGCCTTTGACACCTTCAAAGAAAGACTCTGTCTGGGTAGTTGTGGATAGATTGACAAAGTCTGCTCATTTTATACCGGTTAGAACTGATTACTCACTTCAGAAGTTGGCCAAGTTGTATGTGGCAGAGATAGTGCGGTTGCATGGGGTGCCAGTTTCGATAATTTCTGACCGAGACCCTAGATTTACTTCTCGATTCTGGAAAAAGCTGCATGACGCGTTGGGCACGCGTTTGGACTTTAGTACTGCATTTCACCCTCAAACAGACGGTCAGTCTGAAAGGGTCATTCAAGTGTTGGAAGACATGTTAAGAGGATGTGTTATCGACTTTCGTGGTAGTTGGGAAGATTATTTACCGTTGGCAGAGTTTGCCTACAACAACAGCTATCAAGCAAGCATTCAGATGGCTCCATATGAGGCGCTCTATGGGCGGAGATGTCGTACTCCTACTTGTTGGACAGAGTTAGGGGAACGTAGGATTCTTGGACCAGAGTTGGTGGTAGATACTGAAAGTAAGGTTAAGCTGATTCGAGATCGGTTAAAGGAGGCATCTGATCGGCAGAAGTCATATGCTGACCTTAAGCGTAAGGAGATCGAGTTTGCTGTTGGGGATATGGTCTTCCTAAAGGTGTCCCCATGGAAGAAGATCTTGAGATTCGGTAAAAAGGGCAAACTAAGTCCGCGGTTCATTGGGCCTTATCGGATTCTCAAGCGGATTGGGCAGTAGCCTATCAGTTGGAGTTGCCACCAGAGTTGGATCGTATTCATGACGTTTTTCATGTATCTGTGCTGAGACGGTATCGGTCGGACCCATCGCATATTGTACCAGTGGAGGAGATTTCAGTGAATACCGATCTGACCTTTGAGGAGGAACCGGTGGAGATCTTAGATCGCGCAGTTAAAAACCTGAGGAGGAAGTCTGTTCCATTGGTTAAGGTGCTATGGCGTAATCATGGTAAAGAAGAAGCTACTTGGGAGCCAGAAGAAGCGATGCGTCAACAATACCCTCAGTTATTTGGATAAGGTAAATTTCGAGGCCGAAATTTCTTTAAGGAGGGTAGAGTTGTAACGCCCTGATTTTCGGGATTTTTCGGGTTTTGTGAATTTTAGTGAAATTTTTTTAAAATTTTGGTGTTCTAAAGGTTGATAATGTATGTACATGTGTTAATGGGTCTATAGAAGGTCCATGCTTAAGTCAAAACCCGGTAAAATATTAAGTTGGATTTTCAAGTGAAAGGGGACTTGGTTAAGTGGGCTTTTAAGAAAAACCGTGTAAAAGATGTCACAAAGGGAGCCTTGGTTGAGTGGCAAGGTGGTGCCACTAAGCTCCTAAAAAAGTGGCGCCTAAATGAATGATCAAGGACAAGGGTTCGAGTTGCAAGGTATGCGTGGAGTTCTTTTTAATTTTCAAGCATGAGCCTAACTTAGGTGAATTTCGGCAAGGGGCTTTAAGGACTTGGGCCGATTGCTTTAGAGGGAATGCTAGGGTTATATTATTTTCTTTTTGTTGTCATGACAATTAGGGTTAGCCACCTTAGGGTTTTTTCCTCTCTTCTACTGTCAGAAAAGCCAAGAGTTGCCTCCCTGGAAAGTTCATAGCCGATTTCTCCTTCCCCATCTCCACCATTGTTTTTTTTTTCATTTTTCTTCTTCCCTTTGATCTCTTCCCTAGCCGAATACCTATCTTGCATAGATCCACTCTTTCTTTTGCTTCCATTCTTCTTAAAATCAACCATAACCGATTGCTCAAAGTGCTAGAAATCCCGAAAACTACTTCCTTTCTTGCCGATTTCTTGTAAGCCGAATCACCTCTGTTTCTTTCACCTATTATGGCCGATTACTACACTCCCTTTAATCACACCATTGTCGACACCATCACCCAAAAGCTACAGCCAAAACGCCATCTTCTTCTCTTATTAAAAAGCCGAAATCACCATAGTTGTAGGGAGATAGCCGAAATTACAAATCTCAGATATAAGGTTTCTACTGACGTTTAAGGGTCAGATTTACATCAGATCTGCATAGGAACTGAAGAGAAATCGTTGGTAAGTGTTTAATCATTCAGATCTGTTCGATATTTCATGTTTGGAAAAGCCGAAAGTCCCTAAAGTTAATGGTTGTGTCGTTTTGGATTTTTTGGTAAATAAAAGGCCGTTTTCTTTGTTCTTTTGTGTGTTAGTTGGATGAAAAGGTGATCAAGCAAGGGGTTGAAGACTTTGGAACATCAGATCTAGATCTAAAGGGGTCTAAATCGTCAAGGTAAGAACATTAAGGCCATTAAGGGTGTTGGCCGAATGTGTAAGTAAGGTTTTGGGTAACTTTTCGATTCAGATTAAGTGTTGATATGGTCTAATCAGTTAAGTATTGGATTGTAGGGATTAACGCATAGGAGATCTCGTAGGAGAAACTGCAAAACAGGTGTGTGTTTCGAACACCCTTCAATGCACAAATCGGCAAAAGCCGAAAAGCCGAAATGCCGAAGTTTCGGTATTTCGAGAGCTTGTGAGCGTGCGAACGCTCTCAAGTTAGTAGGAGAAGGTTAGTTTTGGAATCGGCACTGTTAGGCGTGTTGACCGCTAAATTTTGGACATTATGGTAAGTTGGGCCTCGGTGGGCCAAATATGGGCCCAATGGGCAATTTGGGCCCATGTGAGTAAAAATGGGTTTAAAGGTAATATTATGAACTGTAGGCGTGAAACAGTTAAAACAAGATAACTGATTACGAAATTGGGACTAAATGGGCCTAATGGGCCAATCGACGTAATAGGGCTCATTAGGGGTTTTAAGGCTTGAATGCTAAAACTGAAAAACTGAGTTAACCGAACTTCTGTAACAACTATGTGATTAATAAATACTGTAATAAGCATGAAATCTGTAACATGAGAGCAAAATTACTGAAATACCCTTAGGGTAAGAAATTACTGATTTGCCCCTAGGTAGGAAATTACCGTTATACCCCTAGGGCTATAATTGACTATACTGTTTGACATAATTGTTACTGTTATTGCATGCCATGTTATGTATCTAATGCATGGGTTGGGTTTTGATAATGGAGGAAGTGTGAGTGGCACAGCCACGTTACTGAAAAGGGGCTATACCTCGTACTGTTTCTGAAAGGGGCTTTGCCTCGTATACTGTTTATCTGAGCAGCCATGCTGTGACTGTGGTGTGTGGGCTGGGTGGGTCGAGTTATTCCCCACATGGTGTGTTGGTTGGTACGGGTGGTGTGTAGCGGTTGGTGGGTTGAGTAGTCTCCCCAATTGGGTTTGCATTTATACTGCATTACTGTACTGTACTGTTATGGGCCTATGGGCCGATCCGTTATCTGAATAGGGCTTCGGCCCAGTATCTGTTATAGGGCCTTGGCCCAGTTTACTGCTATCTGAATAGGGCTTTGGCCCAGTATCTGACTGAGACTGGTTAGGGTTTAGGCCCAGTGGGCTTGAGCCAATTTGAGCCTTGGATGGGTTCTGCACACACTGAGTTTTCCCAAACTCACCCATCTCTTTCCATCCTTGCAGGTGAGCCCTAGATTGTGACTTGGACGCTGGGAGGGATTCAGAGTGGCCACGAGGACTGAACTTTCTTGGTTTAACTTAAATATTTCGTATTGGTTTTTACTTTGATATGGGTTGTAATAAGGCCGCTATAACTGTTATTTGGGATTTCTTTACGGTTTTATTTCAAACTTGAACATACACTGTTTTTGAAAATTAAATCAATATTTTCTTAAACAACCTGACTTTACTAAAAACTAAGAATGATGATAAGACTAAAATGAAACGATTCACAAATGAGATAGAGATTAGGTCGAATAGTAATCAAATTGGGAATTTCAAGAAAAACAAGTATTACTTTTCAAAAATCTCAAACATCAGACTTAGTTCATAAGACGGCGTAGCATAGTCTAGGTGATGTGGCACACCGGACATGGCCATAACGTCTGGGCCGGGTCAGGGGTGTTACACATCATCAAACTTCACAAAACACAATTATTCATCAATGGAATAACTCAAAATATTCATCAAAATCAGAAATTCAGGCATGGTTCGGGTAGTACTCGAAGCAACAATCTTAAAAACGTAAAAATTATCAAACATTGAGCAAACCACATACCTAATTCAAGCTTGCTAGTAGCCGAACTTAAAAGCTTCATCCATGGCTTCCTTTTTCTTTAACATTTGGCCATAAGGTAAATTTTGCATGTGGTTTTTGTATTTTTTTTAGTTTATTAGATATTAATATACTGTTTACCTTTTTAACCTTTATTAATTAATATGACAACTTAATAATAGTTGTCCATTACCGTCCATGCCATTATTCAATGGCTAAATTTCACTTTAAGTACTTCAAAATTAAGAAACCATAGCAAATAGGCACTTTAACTTATAGCGTGTTAATTTTGCATTATACGTGATTAAGTCCTTTTATCAAAGTAGACAACAAATCGATAAAATTAAATCATGAAATTTTTACACATATCAAATAACATACTGTAATTGCCAAAAATAATATTAAAATATTTTTATAACTTTGATTTGTGGTCCTGAAACCACTATTTTGACTAGGGTCTAAACCCGACTGTTACAGCAATAGTATGAGATTAGCCAGAAAATAATGACCTCTAATCATCAAAGGGCAGTTTTTGCATACCTTGTCAACTAACACACATTTGCTTAGGGGATTTGACACTTTTATCACAAATTTTGTAGACTCTACAGGCATCTTCATACTAGATACTAATTTCATACAAACATACAAATGGGTAGAGCCTGGATCAATTAAAGCAATAGCATGAGTATCATAGAGAGAAAACGTACCCGTAATCACATAAGGGGATGACGCCTCTTCGCGAATGCGAATGGCATAAGTCCTTGCAGGCACTCTACCCTTAGATCTTGCAGTCTGCTCTCTAGGTGTATTCTTACTACTCGTTCCATTTCCCGGATTTCTTTGTGGTCTCCCTTTACTAACAGTTTTGCCCTATCTCACACTCTGAATTCTATCATTTTCAACCATCTTGGGACAGTCTCTAATGAAGAGATCTCGGGAACCACACTTGAAACAAGCTCTCTTATTTGCTCTGCACTCATCAAGGTGATGTCTACCACACTGTGGACATTTCAGTCTACTTGGTCGAGCATTACCAACACTAGCCATTGAAGTGGTTTGAGCTTTAGAAACCTAGTACTGTTTACCTTTACTTCTGTTTGAGAACCCAACTGAAGCGGCTGATCGAGTAGTGAACTCTCTTTATTTTTTGGATGAGGATTGAAATGACTTTACCCAATTGTCTCTTGCTCGAGTCACAAGACTCAATTTCAGCTTTTCTTTTCTCTTTGGCCAATTCCTCGACCTTACAAGCTCTTTCTACCAGCACAACAAATTCCTTCAGTTCTAGAATACCAACAAACAATTAGATGTCCTCATTTAATCCATCCTCAACCCTCTTACACATGATAGCATCAGTGGATACGCATTCCTGAACATATTTACTAAGCCTTACAAACTCACGTTCATATTCGGTTACCGCTATTCGACCTTGTTTTAGCGCAAGGAATTCCTTTCTTTTCTGATCGATAAACCTTTGGCTAATATACTTCTTTCAGAACTCTTCCTGGAAAAATTCCTAACTAACTCTCTCCCTTGGTACAACCGACACAAGGGTGCTCCACCACTAATAAGCCGAATCTCTCAAGAGAGAAACAACACATTTCATACACTATTTGGGTGTGCAAGACAATTCATCAAATACACTGATGGTATTCTCAAGCCAGAATTCTGCTCTTTCTGGATCGTCATCTTTATTAGCTTGGAACTCCTCATCTCCTTGCTTCTAGATTCTATCAACCAAACACTTTTCCCTTCTTACCATTTCTACAACTTGAGGAGCTACAGAGGTAGGCTGAGGGTTTTGAGGGGTGGAGCTTGTTGTTAAGCAACCGAGTTCGTTCGAATGATCTCTGAGAATCGATTGTTCATTTTAGAAGAAGGCTTCTCGAGCCTCTCCTCCCTGACTCGCAGTCACTAGTCTACTTTCATTTTCATCTAGCACAGTCCCTTGCCGATGGCCGGCACGTTACTTTCTACATCACCCGCCACTGCTCTGTCGAGATCCATTTACTATATGAAAACACAATTTAAATCGTCAGGAGTCGTCACACTATCATTAGGTATATACATATACGTATAGCATGTATAGCTAGACTCTCACACATGCTACGGTAGTCCAAGAAATGACTAAAACATAGCTCTAATACCACTAAATGTAATACCCCTTACCCGTATTCAATGCTGAAACTGAGAAGGAGGCATTACCAAACTTAACAAACTTAATTATACAAAATCGAGCCATAAATTTTCATTCCAACTTAAAACTTTTCATTCATATTCATAACGTCCTTATTATGGGCCTATGAGACCCAAAACATACATATAGAGTGGTTCGGGACTGAACTAAAAGTTTTCGAACACATAGAAAATTTTTGCTCAAAACAGGACCATACGCCCGTGTGGAAAGGAACATGCCCGTGTGGGTAGGCTGTGTGGTCACACATGCCCATGTCCTTAGTCCGTGCGTATTTTATTTTTTCATTTTGAACCTACAGGGGATTTTATATGGCCTGGCACATGCCCGTGTCTATGGCCTGTGTCCCTTACATGGCCATGACACGCTTGTGTCTTAGCCCGTGTATGAAAACCTTGACATTCTCTTTATGGCATTAGTAAACATTTTAGGTGATACTGCCAAGTAAAATGCCCGTCTGCTAGGCCGTGTGGTGAATTTAATTCTAGCAATTAATGTGCAGAGCTCACACGGCCTGGACAAACGCCCATGTCTTAAAGTCGTGTCCTTCACACGACTGAGACAAACGGTTGTGTCTCTGCCAGTGTGTTTACTACTGGGCATTCAATTTTGTTAAAGTTTGATGCAAGGGACACACGGCCTATCAATATGCCTATGGGGTTGATCTGTGTGACACACGGCCTAGACACACGACCGTGTGTCTACCCGTGTGGACAAATATAAGGCTATTTACCTAGCCATCTACCACCCTGAAAAACAACCACACTTATATCATTTCCAGCAACACATAGCATGACCATAATACATATCCAATGTCGAAAATCAAGACACCCACACCTCAATTTCATACTACACTCATCATGAATATACTTTACACATCACTCATTCAAATGTACACACTTGCACTTTCATGAATTTCATCATCATTGAATAGATATAACTTAACTAGTATTGGCCAATTCCAGTGGCCATTTACAAAATGAAATAAGTAACATCACTAGTCAACACATTGGCTAACCAATAAATGACCAAGTTCCTATACATACCATACCCAAAATAATCAAACCTTACTATACCCAAAAGAATAACTTGATAGTGTGAATCGAGCTCTGACGTCCTTCGATCCCCGAGCTAACTTAGTGTTACTATAAAAAAGGGAAAAGAGAGGGAGTAAGCATAAAGCTTAGTAAGTTTGCATGTAATAGGTACCAACATAAAGATCTTGTAATAGCATCCACATATTACATTTTGAATTAACACATAATTTTCAAGTGAACATTGACATGGCTTACTCATACTCATTCTTACTGACCACATAACACATACTAGACTTATTTCTTATGAGTTTCGCATATGTACCTGTATCACTCCATCACATAACTTTAGCCTTTTTCATCCTTAACATAAACTTTAATTCTTTTTCTCCATTGAACCACTTGAAATATCGAAAGATACTCAGAAAATGTCATACACGTGGTAAGATGCTAAGGCCATATCCCAGATATGTTGATGTCGATGCCATATCCCAGATATGGTCTTATACGGGATTTCATATCAATGTCGACGCTATATCCCAGATATGGTCTTACACGAGATCGTATATCGATGCCATGTCCCAACACGATCTTACACGAAATCACTATTTGATGCCAATGCCATATCCAAGATATGGTGTTATACGGGCTCTCAATTTAGTGCCGATGCGATATCTTAGATATGGTCTTATATAGGACCTTATTAATCTAATGTCGTGACAAGGGTATCCTTTCTATTCCTAAGGTTCGACTGGGACTTCAATATAGCATAACTTCATCATTTATTCATCGAGACCTCATTAACCAATTTCAAAAAAGAATATACATTTCATGCATTATCAAGCATTTAAATACATAATCACATAATGTTGATTTATTACACACAAACTTACCTCGGTACCAAAATATAGATAGTTGTTCAATTTAGTCCACCACCTTCTTCATTCCTTGGTTTAGGTCTGGACTTCATGTTTCTTGATCTATAATGAAAAATTTTACTTATTTAATTATCATGTTAACTAAAACAGCTTATGAATCATACTTTGTTAAAATTATAAATTTGCCCCTAAACTTTCACATATTTATAAAATGGTCTCTAGGCTCGTATGATGAAATATACTCATTTTCTTGGTTACCCAAGCCTAGCCGAACATATCTTAAGCTTATAATAGCTAACATTTTCCTTCAAATTAGATTTTTACTATACATTTATCAATTTTACAAATAGGTTCTTTTTAGGTGTTTCCATGAAAAATCACTTAAAGAAAGATGTTCATCACACATCAAACTTCCATATTCCTCCATTAAACACAATAATACATGTATATCATACATTGGTAAGTTTTTAACATGAACCCTATCTTAAAATATGGCTAGAAATAGCTAAATCAAGCTACGAGGATCTCAAAATTGTAAAGAACATTAAAAATGGGGCTAGGATGCACTTACTTTGAGCTTGAAAATGAACAAAACCCTAGCTATGGCTTCTCTTCAATTTTCGGCACTGAGGGAAGAAGATGGACACCAATTTTGACTTCTTTTTCCCTTTTTATTAATTTATTAACTAAATGACCAAAATGCCCTTAAGGCCATTCCTTGAGATTTTTCCCTTGCATGTATATTTTTGTCCATTATGAAATATAATGGTCTAATTGCTAAATAAGGACCTCTAATAAATTTCTAATGCTATTTCATACTTAAAACATCTAGAATATCATATTTTTTAATTTTTGCAATTTAGTCTTAAAAGACAAATTGATCACTTAATCATAAAATTTCTTCATTCATGATACTTTCACACAACTATGCAATCATACCATAGACCTCATTAAAATAATAAAACATAAGTTTCTACTTCAAATTTGTGGTCTCGCAACCACTATTCTGACTAGGCCCTAGATCTGGCTGTTACACAACTATCCAAAGATAGATGAAAGCTTGATGCAATCGGTTGAGCTCTTGGCTTTGCATCTTACCGTTCCAGTACCTTATCAATGTATAAAGCTTGCGATAAAGCTATCATTTTATTCTTTCGATCCCTAAGGATTCAAATTCTAATAATATAACTAGCTTGACCCAAGTCCTTCATCCTAAATTGATGAGTTAACCATAGTTTAACCAATGACAATTCTCATACATCATTTTTGATAAGTAGAATATCATTGACATACAGAATGAGGAAGACCACATTTTTGCCCTTTATATGCTTATAAATATAAGGTTCATTAACTTTTTTCTCAAACCCAAAATTCTTGATTGTTTAATCAAATATTTTAATCCATGAGCAAGATGCCTACTGAAGTCCATATATGGATCTTAACAGTTTGTAAACTTTCTAGTCCTTTCCTTTGACAACAAAACCATTGGGTTAAGCCATGCAAATGGTCTCATTAAGATAGCTATTCAAGAATGTTATTTTGACATTCATTTGCTAGATCTCATAATCGAGAGTAGTCATAATGGATAAAAGTATGCGGATAGACATGAGCATGGCTACTGGAGAGAAGGTATCATCATAATCGATTCCTTTTTCTATGTGTAGTATTTCCTTGCAAGTCTAGCTTTATGGGTTTCCACTTTCCCTTTCACATTTATCTTTCTTATTATTGATCCACTTACACCTTATTGATTTAATCCTAACTGGTAAGTCAACAAGTTCCCACACTATATTGGATTTCATAAAATCCATCTTGGAATCCATGACCTATCTCTAAAGTTTGGAATAAATGTTCTGCATAGTCTCCTCATAAGTGAGTGGATCATCATCCTCATGATTAACTTAAAAATTATAAATACTACCATCATAAATGAAAAAGTTTGGTTTCTCATAAACTCCCCCACTATAATGGATCCCCCTTATGTTATTGATCATTTGTACGTCTTTGAACAACTTTTTTGAGAATTGAACTTGGTGATTGCTCTATAGATCTCTAAATTTCCTCAAATACAACTTACTAATAGACTTAAAGTTATCTATAGAGCTTTCCTCAAATAAAGTAGCATGATTAGAAACTTTAATTGTATTGTCTTTCGGATTGTAGAATAATCTACCCTTTCTTCCTTTCAAATATCCTACAAACATTCACAATGTCATCTGTGCATCTAGCTCCTTTACATCTTTATCTAAAATGTGGGTTGGGCAACCCTATATACTAAAGTGATTTAGAGTGGATTTCTTTCCATGCAACAATTCATAAGGTGTCTTACAAGCAAACTTGGTTGGCACATAATTTGGAATATAGTAAGCTATTTGTATCATATATCCCTAGAAGGAAGTAAGGAGTTGTGAATAGCTTAACATTGAATGAACCATGTTAAGTAAAGTTCTATTCCTTCTTTCAGCTATGCCATTCAACCGTGGAGTGTTCAATACAATCAACTGGGATAAAATCTTACTCTCTATGAGGTATCCTAAGAACTCATCAGACAAGTATTCCTCACCTCAGTTCAACTAAATATTCTTCACAGATAAATCTAATTTATTTTCTACTTCCGCACAAAACTTTCAAAATTTATCAAAGGTTTCGCTTTTATGATAAATTAGATACACATATCCATATCGAGAATAGTTATTGATGAAATTCATGTATTAATCTCAACCTCTTTAGGCACTGATGCTTATGGGACCATATTCATTAGTGTGTACAAGTTCTAAGAGTTGGTTGACCCTTGTACCTTTTGCATTAAAAAGCCTCTTAGTCATTGTACCTTTCAAGCAAGATTCATATAGTGGAAGAGTAACTTCCTTAAGTATACTTAAGGTACCATCTTTCATGAGTCTAGTGATTCTTTCTTGGTTAATATGACCAAGTCTTAAGTACCATAGGTACCTCTCATTAAAGTGAGAAGTTTTAAGCTTTTTATTCACCATTTCGGCTTTAAGCATTGAGTAGTGTTTTGGTTTGACAAAGTAAAGATTGTTTTCATCCATTACAAATCAAAGAATAATTTTTGTGAATATTAATATCTTTATTAAATGTTACAGAATAACCGTTATTAAATAAACATGCTATAATAATTAAATTCCTCTTAAAATGAGGTACATAAAACAAGTGCTTTAAAAATATCTTCCTAAAATTATTAAAATGTAAAATAAATTCTCCCACTACTTCGACTGAAACATAGCTCTCATATCTGGTCCATAACGAGAGGCTCTTATCATGTAGATTTTTCATTTCGCCAAATCCCTATAAAGAAACACACACATGGTTGGTGGCTTCAAAATCAGTAACCTATTTGTCAATTGATTCTTCCACTGAGCAAGTTTCAACCAAAAAGAGTTTCATACTTTTTCTCCTTTCGGCTAGGTAAACCTTATACTCATTTTAGTTTGATCTAAAGTGTCGTTTCTATTACAGAATAAACATTGGACCTTTCTAGGATCCTTTGACGCCTTAGTCTACTTCCTATCCGCAGGAGGTGGAATCGAAGACTTAGTTGGTTTCTTCTTGCTCTTAGCCTTTTACTTCCCCTTAGAGGACGAGGGGCCAACAACTAAGTTTGCCTCATGTTTCACTTGAACCGAGTTACCACCATTTAGCATCAAATCAAAGGATTATAATTCCTTCTTGAGCTACATCAAGGTAAGCGCCTTATTCCCCAAGTTGTAAGCAGCCCTAAAGCCAGCAAACTCATTGGTCAAGCATTTGAACACCATTTCATTCTGAGTGTTTGCCTCTAGTTCATCCTTATTATCCTCTCCGCTTTCATAAAGAATCCTATAAGCCTAAGCATATGCTCTTTGACCGGAGTACTAGGTTTCTGCTAGAAGTTCATCAAATTTGTAATAGTGGATTGTCTAGCCAATGTATCAAGAATGCAATATGATACATGTGTTTTGTATTAAAACCTTGAATAACATTTTTTCGTTGCTACAATCATTCTCACACTTATGAATCATGTCACTTTGGGGTCCAATGATTAACTAGTAAGAACATGGATTACATCTAATCAATTCCTGAATCTTTATTCTCAAGACTTCATACAAACCAATGATTGTTTAATGTTTGGCCATCATCTCTAACCTAAATACTGTTTCTTAGGAAACTATGTAATAAGACATAATCGTTAGTGTGTAACCATTGACTTAACACCTATCATGAGCATGGTTTTGTTTGTTAGTCATCTTGAGACAAAATAAATGAGAGTCATGCATGACTAGTTACCTTTAAAAGGATATTGTAATACTTTAGATTTGGTGAATCCAAAAAAGAAGGCGAGTAGAGATGAATTTTAACTATTTTGGCATGTAATAGTAGTATAATCTGCCAGTTGATAGACTTTTGTTGAACTAAAGTTGGCACATTGAGTATTCGCCTGTAAGAATGCATAGGGATTTTATCTCAGAATATTCCTTAAATGAAGAAAGAATACTACAAACGAAGAGTAATCCTTATAAAGGTTACCGCCAAAGGTATAGTATGCCTAGTTTGCTTAAGCATTGTGTTAAGTAGGTTTTGTATCAAGATTTGGTTTTGAGCCAACTAAATTTACTAGTCAAATAACATCTGTATAGAATTCTCTTTTATATTTCTTCCGATTCTTATAGGACATTTGAAGGACAATTTTTGTATATAGTTGACACTTGTTAAGATCTAGTAAAGGAAATTTGAGTATATATATGGTATGAATGGAACACCAAGATGGAATTCTTCCTTCTATTCTACATTCAAGTTTTTCTTTTTGAATGTACTTGATATATGGGTAAACTGTCTGTAATCAGAGTTTAAATTGTAATTTCGTATTCCTTCGAGTAGTTATTACTGCTGGTTCAAGAAGGACGTTTGAGTTTGGAACTTCAAGCTACAATATAGATGAGTATCAAGTGATTCTTTATCTTGATATATGTAACTTAATTTATATTGGAAATTCAAATTTTGATATTATCACTGATAATTGGTAAGTGTGTGAAGCATAGTAATGTTGTTGCATGCTCACAATTTAGGTAAATGAGTTGAGGTACGAATAAGATAATCTATGATGTAAATGCATGTGACATCAGGTGTGGAAAGGTGTATTTAGTTAAGAAAATAAACTAGTCTTCTATAAAAATGAATCTGGGTAAGTGGATTATGTGTTGGATGAGCAAACATCCATTTATGATGTCTTCGGTAGGGCAAATACACTGTTAATCGGACAGGTAAATCATGGTGATAGAAAGGATACTCATGGTGTAGCCTTGGGTGAGATATAAACCAGACTGGTAGAACACGACATGAGAATGTGTAAGATCATACACTAAAAACCCATGGCGTTGTATGATAATGAAAAGTACTCATGATGATGCCTTGAGTGAGATGTAGACTAGTTTGGTAGATCATGACATGAAAATATATGTATAAGACCATGATAGAGAAACCCTATGGCATCCTTTGAGATAGCCTAACAGGACAGTAAACACGTAATTCTCTGTGACGCCCTTTTGGCGTATACTGTGAAGCCTATGTGGCATATTCTGTAAAGGTTTTGTGGTGTATTTTGTGAAGCCTATGTGGCATATTCGATGATATCTGTGTGATTATTTCTATAATGTCCTTTAGATGAAGTCTAGTAAAATTTTTTGGGTCATGATCAGGGTGAGCTTTGAAATTTCTCCACTAAATGATGTTACAATAAAGATCTAGTAAGTGTGTAGATATCTCTGTTGGTTAGTCTTATGGAAAAATCTGAATATAACAAGTGATATTCCTAGAAGAGTTTCCAGTAGTGTTATCTAAAGGGTGAATCCACCATTTTAGTCAATCAGTATAGGAAATTTGGCATATTAGTAGTTATGAGTAGTAAGTGTTCATCAAACAGAGTTTGTAACAACTTGTTTTCAGTGGTGTTATAAACAATGGTTTTGGGACCATGATTTTGATGAACGATTTATATTTTATTATTTATTTAATAATTATGGTTTTTATTTGAGTAGTATTACAGTTTGGTTAAGAAATATTAATGTTTAGATAGTTAAGTAAGTAAAAAGGACTAAACCGTAAAAGATGTAAAAGATGCTTTCTATTAGTTAAATGGGTTAAATAGCTATGGAAATGTAAGTTAATGGATTTATTAGGTAAAAATACCATATTCTTAGTTAGTGGATGATATTTTTTTGCTTTTGTTGCAATTTTATTGGTTTTTAAAGGTTAATTTGGTAATTAGGTAAATTAAAACTTAAACAAAAGATGAGAAAACAATTACCATCATCTTCTTCCTTTTTGTTTTTTTTTTTTCCAAAATAGAAAAACCATACCCACCATTGAAAAGCTTTCAGCCAAGCCACTTTTACATGAATATGAGTAATTTTGATCCCATTTTTAATTACTTTTATGTTTTTGTTATTGTTTTAGCTTAATTGTTTGAGGGTCAATTTGTAAGACTGTTAAAAGTTTAGGGACTTACTGTGAGTGATTTATATGTGTTTGTGAATTGTTTTGATAGAATCATGAATTTAATGGTTAAATATAAGTATTTTGTTAGGTGAGTTTTGGTAATTTTATTGTGGAGGGACTTATTTGTGAAAATAGTAAAATTTCATGTAAACATTGTGAAATCATGATAAGTATGGGCTGTAATGGGTCTCTATGAAAATTAGCTAACATGAATTGTAATGAGTTGTGGTTAAATTGCAAGTTTCGAGTTTATGGACTAAAATGCATAATGATTAAAATGTTGAGGGTAATTTTATAAGTATTATTGAAAGGGCTTATTAGCTTAAGAATAATCGGTTGAGATGTTTGAGCGTATTTATTGTGTTGAAATTCTCATTTAGATCAAGAAACAACTTAATCGAACATTAATTGCGGAAAAGCTAAAGTAGTAGAATAAACATCAGTTTCGTGTTCGTGACATATCTATTTAGGTAAGTTCATGTTTCAATTAAAGTATTCATTTGATTTCAAGATATAAATTGATACCTATAAATACATATCTATGAATTGGATATTGAATTGCTTGATTTGAGAAAAGGGAAAGACCATTATTGAAAGATATCATGACATTACACTTGAAAAGGAAAAGACCATGGTTGAAAGATACTATGGTATGATTTTGGGATTGTGTAAGACCTTGATTGAAAGATACCATGGCATCCTCGAAACAATAGAAATGTTGAAAAGGATATCAATGGAATGGCTATTATGTCTAAGTCTAAGGTTTGTCTTGTCAATAAGAACTTATGAATACAAGAGTTAGGTTTGCGGTCATGTATGTATTCTGTAAAGTAAATTTATTAATTAAGTTATGTTTACATATAATTGACTTACTAAGAATATCATGCTTACGTATCGTGTTTTTCTTGTAGATTTTGTGAAGCCTAGTATAGCGAAAGTTCAAGTTGGAGCATACACACTACCGATCTCTTACTTTGGTAGATATTTTGAGTTGTGTTGGATGTTGGTTATGAATGGCATGTATTAGAACTTTTGGTTTGTTTGTCCATGTTGTTTAGGTTTGGTTCTTTATTTTGTAATATTTTGTGCTTATGTATATAGGTTTGGTAACTTGATCTAATGAATTGGTTGCAAATACTCTAGGCCTTTTTCTTAATGCTTGTGATGATATATAAAAATATAAGCTGTTTAAGGTATGGATTGAATGGGATATTTGAGTAGTTCTAATTATATTTATTTAAGGTGATAGTTTGAGTTGGAATTTTAGGATTCTTGGAAATAGACTTAAATGGTAGGGTTGGATGGAAATTTAGCTATGTGATTATTTTACTTATGATGAATCTAATTAGAAATTAGTTTGATGCTTGATAAGTGTTTGATTTGGTTTATAAATTTTGGTGTCAATGAGGGTAGACTGGTTAGACACCTTGGTTGATTGATTTTTGGCATGTTTTGATGTCTTTGAATGTGTTTAAATCATATGAAAGCATTTTGAATTGGCTTGGTTTGGTGCCCAAGCAATTGGGTTTGAATTGGCTTCTATTAGTGGTAATTGTGAAGTACATGGCTTGGGACATCGGCTATCACACAACCGTGTACCACACACAGCCATACCACCCAGCAATGTGTCATTTAAATTTTAAGTGCAGGATAAACCACATGGTCAAAAAGAGTTACACTGCTTGGCAACACGACTATGTGACCAAATTTTGAATGTTCACATGGTCTGGTACACGACTATGTGACTAAACTTCAAATGCATAAATGGTTTAGCACATGACCAACGACACATCCATGTGGCCATATTTCAAATACCCACACGGGTTGGCACACAACCTTGTGTCTGATACTTCGATTTGAACATGGTTGGCCACACATCCATGTTATCAAGCCACACAGCCTAAGCTTTGTCACACGGACTGGTCACATGGCCTTGTGACCCTTGTTTTCAAAATTTTACATTTTTCCAAAATTTTTCTATTTTATTTCAAAATGATCCTGGATGTTCTTGAACCATTTTTAGGGTAGTTTAAGGTCCGTAATTATATTTTATGTTATAGATGAAATTTTTTATATGAATTTTATATTTTAAATTGAAAAAATGTTGTGTTTGAACTTAAATGTTTTGAATTGCACCATGACACTCTGTAACCCTAATTCGGTAATAGAGATGGGTTAGGGATGTTACATTTAGTGGAATTAGAGTTATGGTTTATATAGTTCTTAGACTAAATGTAGTAAGTATAGAGTCTATAAGTACATGCCATTATGTGTGATGTCTCCTGACTTGAAAATTTTTATCTTGTAATTGACATAGATCAAATATGACGTTTGAACATAATTGAACAAATTTTGAAGAGGCTTAGAGTAATAAACAAACTTCAATTCACGGTATAGTTCATAGCGAGCTCATTTCTAGTGGCTGAGGAAGTGAAGCATGTGAAGCTTTCTTGAATATGATGTCAAAATGGTTTACTGACATTATGAGAACTAATCTGATGGCTCAATGACCTCTTTCTACTCTCATATCTCAACCAGTTCCCCCTATTCTACAAGGTATAGAAGAAGTATGTGTAAAGAAGCATCCTGTTGATAAAATTCGCAAATACAAGGCTGAAGAATTCTATGGTAAGGTTGAGGACGATCTAGAAAAGGCTAAATTCTAGTTAGAATTCTAGTACTGAAAGATCATTTAGATCATTTAGATTGGGATTTCTTTCAAGTATGTTAGCCAACGATATCTTGATAAGAACTGGAAAGAGCTCTTTAAACTAAAGCAAGGCCATAGAACTATAGCTAAATATGAGAGGGAGTTCATCAGGCGTAGTAAGTATGCTCGAGAATGTATTCCGTCAGAAGTCGTTATGTGCACCCGATTCAAACAGGGCTTGAATGGAGACATCCAATTGCTTGTCGGGATTCTAGAGTTGAAAGAATTTGTTGTATTAGTAAACAGAGTGTAGAGAGCAGAAGATCTTAGCAAATCAAAGAAAAAGGCAGATCCAGAGGTTTAGGACTCGAGTAAAAAGAACTGGGAAAATCATCCTCCTCTAATTCAAAGAAGATAAAAGAATTTCGTAGTCGTAAGTCAAATTCATCCGAATTTTTTGGGAGAGTTCGAGCGAAGCAAGCTCGCCCGATATTTCAGATTTCCCCAGTAGCTAGCGTTGGCAGTGTTCATAATGTAAACAAGCCATATTGTCAACATTGTGGCAAGAAACATTTTGAAAAGTCCTGGGCAAAGGAAGGGTCAAGTTTTAAATTGGCTCATTCGACCACTTTCTATGAGATTGCTCAAACATATCCGATCGAGGTATAGCTCAAAATGTTCAATCAAGGAATGCGCCTCCTAAAAGTAGGCCACCGAAGAATAGTAGAAATGTAGGAGTTATTTGAAGTGGCACAAAATACACCGCAGTTTGATCTGAGGCATGAGCACCAGTTAGAGCTTATACGATTCAAGCTCGAGAAGAAGCTTCAGCACTTGATATGATTACCGATAAATTTTCTCTTTTTGATGTTACTATTTATGCTTTAGTTGGCCCAGGGTCAACACATTCATTTATATGCAATGCATTAGTAACAGATAAGAAAATACTAGTAGAGTCAATGGATTTTGTAGTTAAAGTAACGAATCTGTTAGGTTAGTATGTGTTAGTTGATAAAGTTTTAAAAATCATCCCTTGAAAATTAGGGACTGGAACTTTTTGGCTAATTTGATGTTATTTTCATTTAATGAGTCTGATGTGATTCTTGGCATGGATTGGTTGACTTTAACGATCTGGTTGTGAACTATAAACAAAAGCAAGTTGAATTGAAATGTTAGAATGGTAAAACAGTCAAGGTTGAATCAGATGGATTTTTCAATGCCACTAATATTATTTCTACTTTGACAGCTTAAAAATTTGTTCGAAAAGGGTGCAAGGCATATTTAGCATATATTCTAGATATAGAGCGTCAGAAACAAAGTTGGAATTTGTAACACCCTGAATTTGGGGCATAGAAGTACTGGGCCTTGGTGATGGTTTATAATATTTTTTGTGCATGTTTTGGCATAAATGCTTGTTTGGCTTGTTGTTTGGATGATTTGGGAGTATTTGGGGTTTGTAGAAAGCCCAGGGTTGAGTTAGGACCTTGGCAAAATTCTTGATTTTTGGCTTCAATGGAACCCTAACCTCAAGTAGTTTACCTTTTAATTAATTGAGGTAATTTTGTAACACAAAGAAGCTTGTGTTGGAGTGGCAAATGGCACCACATGTGGGGCATAGAGGTGGCGCCACATGCATGGCAAGGAGGTCTGGGGTTCGAATCCCTTCTTGCTCAAAAAGGGTGATTTATTTTACATTATGCTGGACCAGAGGTTGAGTTGGACTTGAACTCTACATGGAGGAGGTTTGAATTGGTCATCAAAATTGAGTAAGTGATGGGGAGTAAAGTGTGGAGTAAATTAAGGAGGAAATCAAGGAGATAATTAAGGGATTGGGTGGCTGGAATAGTTGGTGCCAATTTAGGAAGTGGGGGTGCAAATTTGGCTATGGGGCTTTGTGGAGTGTATTCGGTCTTTTGGAGGTGTTTTGGGTGTGCCGAATGAGGGTTTAGCCTTGTGGGGTTATCACTTTGGCATTTTCCTTTGCGTGATAGTGGGCATAAAAGTCCCCAAAGTACCGAAATTTCCTACTTTTTCTACTCTTTTGTGCTTAGCTGAATTGCCTCTTCTCTCTTTCCGATTCTTTAAGACCGAATGTGACTCTTTTCTCTTCTTCAAACTCCTTTCTCATTTTCCTTTCTTTTTTCCCTGAAGCCAAACTTCTTTTTGACCATAACGGCTTGTGTTTGGCTTGTGTTGAAAGTGTATGCCCCTTCTCTTCTCTTTCCAGTCACTTGTGTTCATTGGTGGCCGAATACCCCCATCAATCTTCTTCTTCTTCTTCTCTCCTCTTTCTCTAAGCCGTTCTTTTTTTCAAAATCGAATAGAGGTGTAACGCCCTGATTTTCGGGATTTATTCGGGTTGTTGCGATTTTTTTGAAATTGTGTATTTTCTGTACTGTTAAATTTGTGTTTAAGTATGTTAGTGGGCCTTTAGGAGGCCCAAACTCAGGTTAAAACCCGATAAAAATAGCAAAGTATGTTTTTAAGTGAAGGGAAAAACTTGGTCAAGAGGGCTCTTAAGAAAAACTTGGTAAAATTTGTCACAAAGGGAGCCTTGGCAAAGTGGCAAGGTGGCGCTACAAGGCTCCTAAAAAAGTGGCGCTTAGGAGGGAATGGGAGGTCCAGGGTTCAAGTCAAGGTTAGTTCAAGGTACTTTTATTTTTTATGTGCATGTGTGGTCAAGTGTTGGCACTAAAGTGAAACTCTGTCATGGAGAGTTTGAATTGCTCATGAGAGTGGATCAAGGAGAGATTTTAGGGGAATTTGAATTTGAGAAACAGTGGCTGGCCAAGGGACTCTGTGATAGTGCAATTTTGGCATGCAACCCAAGGCATAGCACATTCGGCATTTGGGTCTTTAGTGTGCCAATTTCTCTAGGTAAGTGAACTCCTTTTCTGCCAATTGGATATAGCACACTAGGGTTTTCTTTTGTTATTCTTTTTGCCATTCTTTTCTTCATTTTTGACCTAATAGCCGAACACTGCTACCCCAAAACCCCTATTGCCGATTACTTCTCCTAGCCGAATTCACTTCTTTTCTTTCTTCTTTCCTCATTCTTCTTCTTCCTTTCTTCTTGCACCTTGAACCGATTCCATCCCACCATTCTCCATTCAAGCCGATTTCATCCCATTGCAAACCCTTCTAAGCTGAATCAATCTATTTCTTCTTCTCTTTTCTCTAACCTCTGTCGTCAACCTCTAGAAGCCGAAACTCACCATTGCTGACTACCCCTTTTGCCAAAATCATCCTTTTCTTCTATTAAATTCTCCAATAAACCGAATCCCTCACCATCTATTTCCTTTGCCATCAATTCACTGCCCCTATTCCTCTATTGTGTCGACAAGACTACCTGAGTATAGGTCCTAAAGCCGAACCTCTTAGAGCCATTCTCTGTTAGCGTTTAGGGCTAGAGCTATAATGGATCTAGTTTAGAGAGGGCGTGGAAGTGGTATTCATCAAGAAGAGTCATCGGTAAGTGATCAAATACTGAATACATTCGTTTTCTTAAAAGTTAAGGAAAAGTCGAAATCCCTTATACTTAGGAAGGCTATCGACATAGTCTATTGATAACCCAGTGTGGTATTTTGGTTCTTATACGTGTTAGTTAGCGAAAGAGGAGAGCAAACGAGGAACTGAAGGCATCAATACAAGCAGATCTAGATCTAGTACAACTATGTCGACAAGGTAAGATTTCATGGCCATTAGGGACATTGGCCGATTGTGGTAAGGGATTTTTTACTGTGGTTTTTGTAAATCTGTGGTCTAATCGGTTAAGTGATGGATTGTAGGAGGTATTGCTTAGGAGTCTTCGCCAGTGAAAGCGCAAACAGGTGTGTGTATCGAACACCCCTTTCATGGTTCAAATCGGCAAAAGCCAAAAAGCCGAAATGCCAAAGTTCTGGCATTTTGTGGGCTTGTGAACGTGTGAATGCTCTTAAGTCAATAGGAATACGGTGGATCTGAAATCGCTACTAGTAGGTTGGGCGAGTGTGCAGTTTCGTGCACGTCGGTAAGTTGGGCCTCGATGGGCCAAATATGGGCCCAATGGGCTTTTGGGCCCATTTGGGTAAAATAGGCATTAAGGGTATTCTGGAAGACTGTGGGGTTGAAACTGCTAAAACTGGTATCAGACTAACTGGGCTTAGAGAGCCAATGGACGCTATAGGGCCCATTAGGGGTTTTAGGGCCCAGTAACTGAAACTGCTAAAAGCTGTTAAATTGACTGTTGAGATGGAAATAAAGACTATTAGTGATTGTAACATGCTTAAAACTCGTCATAATAGAGTATCTACTAAAATACCCCTTAAGGGTGAGAAATTACCATTTTACCCTAAGGTGTAAAATGACCATTATATCCCTAGGGCTAGGTACGGCTGTTCTGCATGATTTGACTGATACTATTACTGTATGCCATAATATATCTATCTGTTACATAGGTTGGGTTATTGTGGAGAAAGTATGAGTAGAAATCCCATGTTTACTAAAAGGGGCTATGCCTCGTGTTACTGAAAAGGGGCTTTGCCTCGTTATACTGATTATCTGAGTAGCCATGCTACGACTGTGGTGTGTGGGCTGGGTGGGTCGAGTTATTCCCCATATGGTGTGTTGGTTGGTACGGGTGGTGTGTAGCAGTTGGGTGGGTTGAGTAGTTTCCCCACATGGTATGGGCTTGCATTCATACTGTTATCTATACTGTTTTGTATTAGGCCTATGGGCCATACTATTATCTGAATAGGGCTCTGACCCAGATTACTGAGACTGAATAGGGCTTCGGCCCAGTATTTGACTAAGACGGGATAGGGCTTAAGCCTAGGGGGCTTGAGCTGACTTGGGCTTTAGATGGGCTTCTGCGCACACTGAGTTTTCCAAACTCATCCTTTTCCTTTCCATCCTTGCACGTGAGCCCTAGTTCGTGGACTTGGAGTTGGGAGGGATTCAGAGTGGCTATGAAGACGGAGTTTGGTTTTAAAACTTGCTTTAGTTACTTCGCTATTTTTAATCACTCGTTTTACTTTCATTTTGGGTTTGTAATAAGGTCGCTTTAACTATTTTGATTTGGGTTTTATTTTTATTATTTATGCATGATTCGCTTCAAATTAATTTAACTGCAGCGATGCACGTTTCTCCAAACTTAAACCATTGCTTTCAAAAGCAACCCCACATTACAATCGGTTAAACAAGATAATGATAAAGAAGCAAATCTTTTAACAATGGGTAGAGATTAGGTTGCTCGTCAAATAACCGGGAATTTCTCCTGAACCCCAGAAATTGTTTTACAAAAACTCACCACCAAACTTAGTAATTAGGCAACGTGGATTAGTTTAGGTGATATAGAACACTAGATTTGGCCATAACGTCTGGGTTAGGTTTAGGGTGTTACATTTAGTGGTATCAGAGCCAGGTTGCAACAACTCGGCTGGGGATCAGGTCTAAAAAAGCTTTCAAAATTTTGTTAACCTAAGAAGGATATTTTTGGAAAATTGGATTTTCTGGAAAATTTTTTTTAAAAGAGACTATTTTCAAACTTGTCTTCTTCAAAATACCCATGTTTTGAGAATTTGATTTTAAAAGGCTTAAATCCTTCTAAGATTTTCTAAAATCAGATAATTGAAGATGTGGCACACTGAATCCCCGGCACCAAGTCTATAAGTATTTCTGCCTTATAAATGTACTATACTAAAACAATACTGTAGATAGAACTGAGCCTTTGACATGATACTATAGCTAAGGTAGTACTAAGACTACAAGATTAAGACTGTAGGCCAAACAAAACCCTAGGAGACTGAGACAGTAGCTAGACTACGATTATGCGAAAACAAACACTGAAACTTTATCTGTGCATAAAATATTCGGTAATAAATAACTGAAACATTAAATTAATGCCATAAAATTCGTAAAACAGATAAATCGATATGAGCACGAGAGCTGCTCGTGGATGAGGTCGTGGACGAGGCTGTGGACGAGGCCAAGACAGTGTGCAAGTTGGATCTTCATCTTCCGAACATATGCCAGCTGAGGAGGTGCGAGCTCTGCCAGTGACTGAGAATGGATCGTATGATAGGGCTGCAGGGGACGACGCTCTGTCCCAAGCCATGCTAAGGGTATTGGAGAGGGTCACTGGGGCGAGCACTGGAACTGTGAGTAAAGGGTCCATTTCAGAACGACTCCTAGCTAACTGAGCTGAGATTTTCAGGGGTATATCTGGAGTAGCCCCAAATGTGGCTGAGTACTGGTTGGAAGCCATAGAACGGATTATGGATGACCTGGATTGCTTAGTGGAGCAAAAGTTAAAAGGAGCGGTGTCGTTGTTGCGAGACGAGGCATATGAATGGTGGATTACCGTGAGAGAGGGTACCCCAGCTGAGGGGGTAACGTGGGAGTTGTTCAAGAAGACCTTCAAAGCAAAATATGTCGAAGCTAGCTATATGGATGCGCGTAGGAAGGTATTCCTGAATCTGACTCAAGGTAGTAAGACCGTTGCCGAGTATGAGGCAGAGTTTTTGCGGTTGAGTCGATATACTAGTGGTATTGTTGCCACTGAATATGAGCAAAGTGTTCGTTTTGAGGATGGCCTCAGAGATGAACTGAGTGCTGATAGCTCCGCAGAGGGAGCGTGATTTTGCTGCACTAGTGGAAAAGGCTAAGATAGTCGAGGAAGTGAAGCGAGTTGAATGACAGAACCGCGATAAGGATCGATACCAATTTAAGAGAGATTCTGGACCATCAGGGGCTACGAATCGAAATTTCAAGAGAGCTAGGGAGGAGGAACCAGTTCGAGCTGTACCGGTAAATACTGTTAGACCACAGCCTTGTGGGGATTGTGGTAGGGTACATCTGGGTGAATGTTGGAAACGTACTGGATCTTGTTTTAGATGCGGGTCCAAGAAGCACCAAGTTAAGGACTGTCCACAGAGGCCAGCCCAGACTCGAGCTGGTGATCAGAGGGTTGCTTAGCCAGTGCAAGGAGGACCACCACCGCCAAGGGGCCGTGGTCAAGGTAGAAGAGGCAACGGAAATAGACATGGACGTGGAGCACCTGGCAGGGGTGCTGGTAATGTTGAGGCTCGTCAGCCAGCCTTCGTGTATGCTGCTAGTCGACGAGAGGAGGGTGACGCACCTGACGTCATAACTGGTACATTCTTGATTTCTAGCATACCATATACTGCTCTGATTGATATGGGTTCGACACATTCGTATGTTGCATGTAAGATTTCTGGGTTGTTGGGTGTGCACTCTGAGGAAACTGCGAGTGGGGTAACTGTAATTAGTCCACTAGGTCACTCGGTTAGGATAGATAAACTTTTTAGGGAGGTGCCTTTAGAGACTCAAGGTAGGATCTTTACTGGAGACTTAATAGAGTTACCCTTTGGTGAATTTGACTTGATTTTAGGCATGGACTGGTTAACTAAGCACAAGGCGACGTTGGATTAGGTGGCTAAGAGGATGGTTTTGAGAACAACCGAGGGCGAGGAGGTAATGGTTATTGGAGAGCGAAGGGACTACTTGTCCAATGTGGTTTCGGCCTTAAGGGCTAAAAAGCTGATTCGCAAGGGTTGCGAAGCATACTTGGCATTTGTGAGCCAAACTAAGTCTGAGGTTATGACAGTGGAGACAGTTAGAACTATTAATGAGTTTTAAGATTTTTTCCTGAGGAGCTTCCTAGATTACCTTTTAACCGATAAGTTGAGTTTCGGATCGATTTGTTGCCTAGAACAGCTCCAGTGTCCATTACGCCTTACAGAATGGCACCAAAGGAGCTAGTGGAACTGAAAGCACAGATTCAGGATTTGTTAGATAGAGGTTTCATTAGACCGAGTGTGTCTCCATGGGGAGCACCAGTATTGTTTGTGAAAAAGAAGGATGGGACGATGCGTATGTGCATCGATTATGGCCAGTTAAACAAACTGATGATAAAGAATAAGTATCCTCTGCCGAGAATTGACGATCTGTTTGATCAGCTTAGAGGAGCTTCAGTGTTTTCCATGATAAATCTTCGATCTGGATACCATCAGCTAAGGGTAAAGGAGGTGGATGTTTATAAGACGGTATTCAGAACTCGATATGGTCATTTTGAGTTTTTGGTTATGCCATTTGGATTAACAAATGCACCTGTAGCTTTTATGGATTTAATAAATCGAGTATTCCAGCCGTACTTAGATCAATTCATGGTCGTCTTTATTGACGATATATTGGTGTATTTGGAAACAAAGGAGAAGCATGATAAGCATCTTCGAATTGTTCTGCAAGTATTGAGAGAAAAGCAATTGTATACGAAATTTAGTAAGTGCGAGTTCTGGCTACGAGAAGTGACTTTTCTGGGTCATGTTGTTTCAGATGAGGGGATTAGAGTAGATCCTCGAAAAATTGAGGTAGTTTGGGACTGGAAGCTGCCGAGGTCAGTATCAGAAATTTGAAGTGTTCTAGGTCTGGCAAGATATTACAGAAGATTTGTTGAGGGGTTTTCTTTAATCACGGCACTATTGACGAAGCTGTTAAGGAAGGGAGTAGTGTTTATATGGACTAAGAAGCAACAATAAGCTGTTGACAAGCTGAAAAAGGTGTTGACTAAGGCACCAGTGTTGATTCAGCCAGAGTCTGGGAAGGATTTCACTATGTATAGTGATGCTTCGCATGTGGGATTAGGTTGTGTATTGATGCAAGAGGGCAAGGTGGTTGCTTATGCTTCGTGACAGCTTAAGCCTCACGAAGTAAATTACCCTACGCATGATTTAGAGTTGGCAGCAGTGGTCTTCGCATTGAAAATCTAGAGACATTACCTATATGGGGAAAAGTGTATTATATACACTGACCATAAAAGTCTCAAGTATCTGTTGACTCAAAAGGTGTTGAATCTTTGGCAACTAATATGGATAGAGTTGCTTAAGGATTACAACTGTTCGATTGAGTACCACCCAGGTAAGGCTAACGTGGTGGCTGATGCACTAAGCCGAAGGACAGTTGCTGAGTTGAAGTCTATATTTTCTTGTTTGAGTTTGTACGATGATGGAAGTTTGTTAGCTGAGTTGTAAGTGAGACCGACCAGGATTGAGCAAATTAAAGAGAAGCAATTAGAGGATGATTCATTGGTTCCTCGGTTTCAGCAAGTTAAGAACGAGAAGAATAAGGATTTTGGATTAAATACTGATAGAGTTCTCTATTTCCGTGGAAAAGTTTGCATCCCGAAGAACTTGAATTTGAGGCAAATGATTCTGAAAGAGGCTGATGGTGGACCTTGTGCCATGCATCCTAGAGGAAATAAGTTGTATCGAGACTTGCGAGAGGTGTACTGGTGGCTCGGACTTAAGCGCGAAGTGACAGAACTCGTGGGGAAATGTCTGACATGCTAGCAAGTAAATGCTGAACACCAATTGCCTTCTGGACTGTTGCAACCAGTGAAAATTCCACAGTGGAAGTGGGAGAGAGTAACAATAGATTTCGTGAGTGGGTTACCTTTGACACCCTCAAAGAAAGATTCTGTTTGGGTAATTGTGGATAGATTGACGAAGTCTGCTTATTTCGTATCGGTCTAAACTGATTACTCATTACAAAAATTGGCCAAGTTGTATGTGGCAGAGATAGTACGACTGCATGGGGTGCCAGTGTCGATCATTTCTAGTCGAGATCCCAGATTTACATCTCGATTCTAGCAAAAATTATATAAGGCGTTGGGTACGCGATTAGACTTTAGTACTACGTTTCACCCTCAGACAGATAGACAGTCTGTAAGGGTCATTCAGGTGTTAGAAGACATGTTGAGAGGTTGTGTTATTGACTTTCGTGGCAGTTGGGAGGACTATTTTCCATTGGTAGAGTATGCATACAACAACAGTTATCAAGCAAGTATTCAGATGTCCCCGTATGAGGCACTTTATGGGCAAAGGTGTTGTACGCCTACATGTTGAACAGAGTTAGGAGAGCACCAAGTTCTTGGACCAGAATTGGTAGTAGATACTGAAAGCAAGGTTAAGCTGATTCGGGACCAGTTAAAGGAGGCGTCTGATAGGCATAAGTCATATGCTGACCTTAAGCGTAAGGAAATCGAGTTCACTGTTGGGGACATGGTTTTTCTGAAAGTGTCACCATGGAAGAAGATCTTGAGATTTGGGAGAAAGGGCAAGTTGAGTCCACGATTCATTGGGCCTTATCGGATTCTCAAGCGGATTGGGCCAGTAGCATATCAGTTGGAGTTGCCATCGGAATTAGACCGTATCCATGACATTTTTCACGTGTCTATGCTAAGGCGGTATCGGTCGGATCCTACGCATATTGTACCAGTAGAGGAGATTGAGGTAAAGACTGATTTGACCTTTGAGGAGGAACCTGTGCAAATTTTGGATCGTGAAGTCAAAATCCTAAGGAAGAAGTCAGTTCCATTGGTAAAGGTGCTATGGCGCAACCATGGAAGAGGAGAGGCTATGTGGGAGCCAGTAGAGACCATGCGTCAACAATACCATCAGTTATTTGGATCAGGTAAATTTCGAGGCCGAAATTTCTTTAAGGGGGTAGAGTTGTAACACCCTGATTTTCAGGATTTTTTTTTGGGTTGTTGCGATTTTGTTAAAATTGTGTATTTTCTGTATTGACACTATTAAATTTGTGTTTAAGTACATTAGTGGGCCTTTAGGAGGCCCAAACTCAGGTTAAAACCCGATAAAAATAGCAAAGTATGTTTTTAAGCGAAGGGAGGAACTTGGTCAAGAGGGCTCTTAAGAAAAACTTGGTAAAATTTGTCACAAAGGGAGCCTTGGCAAAGTGGCAAGGTGGCGCCACAAGGCTCCTAAAAAAGTGGCGCCTAGGAGGGAATGAGAGGTCCAGGGTTCAAGTCAAGGTTAGTTCAAGGTACTTTTATTTTTTATGTGCATGTGTGGTCAAGTGTTGGCACTGAAGTGAAACTCTATCATGGAGAGTCTGAATTGCTCATGAGAGTAGATCAAGGAGAGATTTTAGGGGAATTTGAATTTGAGAAACAGTGGTCGGCCAAGGGACTCTGTGATAGTGCAATTTCGACATGCAACCCAAGGTATAGCACATTCGACATTTGGGTCTTTAGTGTGTCGATTTCTCTAAGTAAGTGAACTCCTTTTCTGCCGATTGGGTATAGCACACTAGGGTTTTCTTTTGTTATTCTTTTTGCCATTCTTTTCTTCATTTTTGACCTAATAGCCGAACCCTGCTACCCAAAACCGCTATTGCCGATTTCTTCTCCTAGCCGAATTCACTTCTTTTCTTTCTTTTTCCCTCATTCTTCTTCTTCCTTTCTTCTTGCACCTTGAACTGATTCCATCCCACCATTCTCTCTTCAAGTCGATTTCATCCCATTGTAAAACCTTCTAAGCCGAATCAATCTATTTCTTATTACTTTTCTCCAACCTCTATCGAAACCTCTAGAAGCCGAAACTCCCCATTGCTGACTACCCCTTTTGCCAAAATCATCCTTTTCTTCTCTTAAATTCTCCAATAAACTGAATCCCTCACTATTTAGTTCTTTTGCCATCGATTCACTACCCCTATTCCTCTGTTGTGTCGACAAGAGTACCTGAGTATAGGTCCTAAAGCCGAACCTCTTAGAGCCATTCTCTGCTGGCGTTTATGGCTAGAACTATTACGGATGTAGTTTAAAGAGGGCATGGAAGGGGTATTCATCAAGCAGAATCATCGGTAAGTGATCAAATACTGAATACATTCGTTTTCTTAAAAGTTAAGGAAAAGCCGAAATCCATTGTACTTAGGGAGGTTGTCGACATAGTCTATTGACAACCCAGTGTGGTATTTTGGTTCTTATATGTGTTAGTTAGCGAAAAAGGAGAGCAAATGAGGAACTGAAGGCATCGATACAAACAGATCTAGATCTAGTGCATCTAAGTCGACAAGGTAAGATTTCATGGCCATTAGGGACATTGGCCGATTGTGGTAAGGGATTTTCTACGGTGGTTTTTATAGATCTGTGGTCTAATCGGTTAAGTGATGGATTGTAGAAGGTATCGCTTAGAAGTCTTCACCGGTGAACGCTCAAACATGTATGTGTATCGAACACCCCTTTCATGGTTCAAATCGGCAAAAGCCAAAAAGTCAAAATGCCGAAGTTCTGGCATTTCGTGGGCTTGTGAGTGTGCGAACGCTCTCAAGTCGATAGGAATATGGTGGATCTAAAATCGCTACTGGTAGGTTGGGCAAGTGTGCACTTTCGTGTACGTTGGTAAGTTGGGCTTCGATGGGCCGAATATTGGCCCAATGGGCTTTTGGGCCCATTTCGGTAAAATAGGCATTAAGGGTATTCTGGAAGACTATGGGGTTAAAATTGCTAAAACTAGTAACTGAATGTTAAACTCGGACTAAATGGGCTTAGAGAGCCAATGGACACTATAGGGCCCATTAGGGGTTTTAGGGCCCAGTAACTGAAACTGCTAAAAGCTGTTAAATTGACTGTTGAGATGGAAATAAAGACTATTAGTGACTGTAACATGCTTAAAACTCGTCATAATAGAGTATCTACTAAAATACCCCTTAAGGGTGAGAAATTACCGTTTTACCCCAAGGTGTAAAATGACCATTATACCCCTAGGGCTAGGTACGACTGTTCTGCATGATTTGACTGATACTATTACTGTATGCCATAATATATCTATCTGTTGCATGGGTTAGGTTATTATGGAGAAAGTATGAGTGGAAATGCGACGTTTACTGAAAGGGGCTATGCCTCGTGTTACTGAAAAGGGGCTTTGCCTCGTTATTCTGATTATCTGAGTAGCCATGCTACGACTGTGGTGTGTGGGCTGGGTGGGTCGAGTTATTCCCCACATGGTGTGTTGGTTGGTACGGGTGGTGTGTAGCGGTTGGGTGGGTTGAGTAGTCTCCCCACATGGTATGGGCTTGCATTCATACTGTTATCTATACTGTTTTGTATTAGGCCTATGGGCCATACTATTATCTGAATAGGGCTCCGACCCAGATTACT
The DNA here is from genome assembly GCA_020496765.1 of Gossypium stocksii. Taxonomy (NCBI): domain Eukaryota; kingdom Viridiplantae; phylum Streptophyta; class Magnoliopsida; order Malvales; family Malvaceae; genus Gossypium; species Gossypium stocksii. The sequence goes on along the minus strand of CM035623.1, from coordinate 34,158,696 downwards.
GAGACTGAATAGGGCTTCGGCCCTGTATTTGACTGAGACGGCATAGGGCTTAAGCCTAGGGGGCTTGAGCTGACTTGGGCTTTAGTTGGGCTTCTACGCACACTGAGTTTTCCAAACTCATCCTTTTCCTTTCCATCCTTGCACGTGAGCCCTAGTTCGTCGACTTGGAGCTGGGAGGGATTCAGAGTGGCTATAAAGACGGAGTTTGGTTTTAAAACTTGCTTTAGTTACTTCGCTATTTTTAATCACTCGTTTTACTTTCATTTTGGGTTTTTAATAAGGTCGCTTTAACTATTTTGATTTGGGTTTTATTTTTGTTATTTATGCATGATTCGCTTCAAATTAATTTAACTGCAGCGATGCATGTTTTTCCAAACTTAAACCATTGCTTTCAAAAGCAACCCCACATTACAATTGGTTAAACAAGATAATGATAAAGAACTAAATCTTTTAACAATGGGTAGAGATTAGGTTGCTCATCAAATAACCAGGAATTTCTCTTAAACCCCAGAAATTATTTTACAAAAACTCACCACCAAACTTAGTAATTAGGCAACGTGGATTAGTTTAGGTGATATAGCACACTAGATTTGGCCATAACGTCTGGGTTAGGTTTGGGGTGTTACATTTAGTGGTATCAGAGCCAGGTTGGCAACAACTCGACTGTGGATCGGGTCTAAAAAAACTTTCAAAATTTTGTTAACCAAAGAAGGATATTTTTGGAAAATCGAATTTTTTGGAAAATTTTTTTGAAAAGAGACTCTTTTCAAACTTTTCTTCTTCAAAATACCCATGTTTTGAGAATTTGATTTTAAAAGGCTTAAATCCTTCTAGGATTTTTTGAAATCAGATAATTGAAGATGTGGCACACTGAATCTCTGGCACCAAGTCTGTAAGTATTTCTGCCTTATAAACTGTACTATACTGAAACAATTCTGTAGATAGAACTGAGCCTTTGACATGATACTGTATCTAAGGTAGTACTAAGATTGCAAGATTGAGACTGTAGGGGAAACAAAACCCTAGGAGATTGAGATAGTAGCTAGACTACGATTATGCGAAAACAAGCACTAAAACTTTATCTGTGCATAAAATATTTTGTAATAAATAACTGAAACATTAAACTAATGCCATAAAATTCGTAAAACAGATAAATCGATATGAGTACGAGATCTGCTCGTGGACGAGGTCGTGGACGAGGCCGTGGACGAGCCCGAGACAGTGTGCAAGCTGGATCTTCGCCTTCCGGACATATGCCAGCTGAGGAGGTGTGAGCTCTGCCAGCGACTGAGACTGGATCATGTGATAGGGCTGCAGGGGACGACGCTCTGTCCCAAGCCATGCTAAGGGTATTGGAGAAGGTCCCTGGGGCGAGCACTGGAACCGTGAATAGAGGGTCCATTTCAGAACGACTCCAGGCTAACAGAGCTGAGATTTTTAGGGGTATATCTAGAGTAGCTCCGAATGTGGCTGGGTACTGGTTGGAAGCCACAGAACGGATTATGGATGACCTAGATTGCTTAGTGGAGGAAAAGTTAAAAGGAGCGGTGTCGTTGCTTCGAGACGAGGCATATCAGTGGTGGATCACCGTGAGAGAGGGTACCCCAGCTGAGGGGGTAACGTGGGAGTTGTTCAAGAAGACCTTCAAAGCAAAATATGTCGGAGCTAGCTATGTGGATGCACATAGGAAGGAATTACTAAATCTGACCCAAGGTAGTAAGACCATTGCCGAGTATAAGGCAGAGTTTTTGCGGTTGAGCCGATATGCTAGTGGTATTGTTGCCACTGAATATGAGTGCAGTGTTTATTTTAAGAATGGCCTTAGAGATGAGCTGAGAGTGCTGATAGCTCCACAGAGGGAGCGCAATTTTGCTGCACTAGTGGAAAAGGCTAAGATAGCTGAGGAAGTGTAGCGAGCTGAACGACAGAACCGCGATAAGGATCGCAACCGATTTAAGAGAGACTCTGGGCCATCAGGGGCTACGAACCAAAATTTCAAGAGAGCTAAGATGGAGGAACCAGTTCGAGCTGTGCCGGTAAATACTGTTAGACCACAGCCTTGTGAGGATTGTGGTAGGGTACATTTGGGTGAATGTTGGAAACGTACTGGAGCTTGTTTTAGATGCAGGTCCAAGGAGCACCAAGTTAAGGACTGTCCACAGAGGCCAGCCCAGACTCGAGCTGGTGATCAGAGGGTTCCTCAGCTAGTGCGAGGAGGACCACCACCACCAAGGGGCCGTGGTAAAGTAGAGGAGGCAACAGAAATAGACGTGGACATGGAGCACCTAGCAGAGGTGCTGGTAATGCTGAGGCTCGTCAGCCAGCCTTGGTGTATGCTGCTCGTCGACGAGAGGAGGGTGATGCACCTGACGTCATAACTGGTACGTTCTTGATTTCTAGCATACCATATACTGCTCTAATTGATGTGGGTTCGACACTTTCGTATGTTGCATGTGAGATTTCTGGGTTGTTGGGTGTGTACGCTGAGGAAACTGCGAGTGGGGTAACTGTAATTAGTCCACTAGGTCACTCAGTTAGGGTAGCTAAACTCTTTAGGGAGGTGCCTTTAGAGACTCAAGGTAGGATCTTTACTGGAGACTTAATGGAGTTACCCTTTGGCGAATTTGACTTGATTTTGGGCATGGACTGGTTAACTAAGCACAAGGTGACTCTGGATTCTACGGCCAAGAGGATGGTTTTGAGAATAGCCGAGGGCGATGAGGTAATGGTTATTGGAGAGCGAAGGGACTACTTGTCTAATGTGGTTTCGGCCTTAAGGGCTGAAAAGCTAATTCGCAAGGGTTGCGAAGCATACTTGGTATTTGTGAGCCAAACTGAGTCTGAGGTTGTGACAATGGAGACAGTTAGAACTGTTAATGAGCTTCAAGATGTCTTTCTTGAGGAGCTTCCTAGATTACCTCCTAACTGAGAAGTTGAGTTTGGGATCGATTTGTTGCCTGGAACAGCTCCAGTGTCCATTGCACCGTATAGAATGGCACCAAAGGAGCTAGTGGAACTGAAAGCACAGATTCAAGAGTTGTTAGATAGAGGTTTCATTAGACCGAGTGTGTCTCTATGGGGAGCACCGGTACTATTTGTGAAAAAGAAGGATGGGACGACGCGTATGTGCATCGATTATCGCTAGTTAAACAAACTGACGATAAAAAATAAGTATCCTCTGCCGAGAATCGACGATCTGTTTGATCAGCTTAGAGGAGCTTCAGTGTTTTCCAAGATAGATCTTCGATCCAGATACCATCAGCTAAGGGTAAAGGAGGTTGGTGTTCATAAGACGGCTTTCAGAACTTGATATGGTCATTATGAGTTTTTGGTTATGCCAATTGGATTGACGAATGCACCTGCAGCTTTTATGGATTTAATGAATCGAGTGTTCTAGCCGTACTTGGATCAATTCGTGGTCGTCTTTATTGATGATATATTGGTGTATTTGGAAACAGAGGAGAAGCATGATGAGCATCTTCGAATTGTTCTGCAAGTATTGAGAGAAGAGCAATTGTATGCGAAATTTAGTAAGTGCGAATTCTGGCTATGAGAAGTGACTTTTCTCGGTCATGTTATTTCAGCTGAGGGGATTAGAGTAGATCCTCAAAAAATTGAGGCAGTTTTGGACTAGTAACCACGGAGGTCAGTATCGAAAATTTGAAGTTTTCTGGATCTGGCAGGATATTATAGAAGATTTGTTGAGGGGTTTTCTTTAATCGCGGCACCGTTGACGAAGCTGTTAAGGAAGGAAGTAGCGTTTATATGGACTGAGAAGCAACAAGAAGCTTTTGACAAGCTGAAAAAGGTGTTGACTGAGGTGCCAGTGTTGATTCAGCCAGAGTCTGGGAAGGATTTCACTGTGTACAGTGATGCTTCGCATGTGGGATTAGGTTGTGTATTGATGCAAGAGGGCAAGGTGGTTGCTTATGCTTCGCAACAGCTTAAGCCTAACGAAGCGAATTACCCTACGCATGATTTAGAGTTCGCAGCGATGGTCTTCGCATTGAAAATCTGGAGACATTACCTATATGGGGAAAAGTGTATTATATACACTGACCATAAAAGTCTCAGGTATCTGTTGACTCAAAAGGAGTTGTATCTTAGGCAACGACGATGGATAGAGTGGCTTAAGGATTACGATTGTTCGATTGAGTACCACCCAGGTAAGGCTAACGTGGTGGCTGATGCACTGAGCCGAAGGATAGTTGCTGAGTTGAAGGCTATATTTGCTCGTTTGAGTTTGTACGATGATGGAAGTCTGTTAGCTGAGTTGCAAGTGAGACCAACCTGGACTGAGCAAATTAAAGAGAAACAATTGGAGGATGATTCGTTGGTTCCTCAGTTTCAGTAAGTTAAGAATGGGGAGAATGAGGATTTTGGATTAAATATTGATGGAGTTCTCTGTTTCTGTGGGAAAGTTTGCATTCCGAAGAACTCGAATGTGAGGCAAATGATTTTGAAAGAGGCTCATGGTGGACCTTGTGCCATGCATCCTGGAGGAAATAAGTTGTATCGAGACTTGCGAGAGCTGTATTGGTGGCCTGGACTTAAGCGCGAGGTGACGGAACTCGTGGAGAAATGTCTGACATGCCAGTAAGTAAAAGCTGAACCCCAATTGCCTTCTGGACTGTTGCAACCAATGAAAATTCCACAGTGGAAGTGGGAGAGAGTAACGATAGATTTCGTGAGTGGGTTACCTTTGACACCCTCGAAGAAAGATTCTGTTTCGGTAATCGTGGATAGATTGACAAAGTCTGCTCATTTCATACCGGTCTGAATCGATTACTCACTACAAAAGTTGGCCAAGTTGTATGTGGCAGAGATAGTACGACTGCATGGGGTGCTAGTGTCAATCATTTCTGATCGAGATCCCAAATTTACATCTCGATTCTAGTACAAATTGCATAAGGCGTTGGGTACGCGATTAGACTTCAGTACTGCGTTTCGTCCTCAGATAGATGGACAGTCTGAAAAGGTCATTCAGGTGTTAGAAGACATGTTGAGAGGTTGTGTTATCGACTTTCGTGGCAGTTGGAAGGACTATTTGCCATTGGCGGAGTTTGCAAACAACAACAGTTATCAAGCAAGTATTCAGATGGCCCCATATAAGGCATTTTATGGGCGAAGGTGTCGTACGCCTACATGTTGGACAGGGTTAAGAGAGCGCCAAGTTCTTGGGCCAGAATTGGGAGCAGATACTGAAAGCAAGGTTAACCTGATTCAGGACCAGTTAACGGAGGCGTCTGATAGGTAGAATCATATGCTGACCTTAAGCGTAAGGAAATCAAGTTCTCTGTTGGGGACCTAGTTTTTCTAAAAGTGTCACCATGGAATAAGATCTTGAGATTTGGGAGAAAGGGCAAGTTGAGTCCGCGATTCATTTGGCCTCATTGGATTCTCAAGCAGATTGGGCCAGTAGCATATCAGTTGGAGTTGCCACTGGAATTGGATCGTATCCATGACAATTTTCACGTGTCCATGCTAAGGCGGTATCGATCGGATCCTTCGCATATTGTACCAGTAGAGGAGATTGAGGTAAAGACTGATTTGACCTTTGAGGAGGAACCTGCGCAAATTTTGGATCGTGAAGTCAAAGTCCTAAGGAAGAAGTTAGTTCCATTGGTAAAGATGTTATGGCGCAACCATGAAAGAGAAGAGGCTACGTGGGAGCTAGAAGAGACCATGCATCAACAATACCCTCAATTATTTGGATCAGGTAAATTTCAAGGCCAAAATTTCTTTAAGGGGATAGAGTTATAATGCCCTGATTTTCGAGATTTTTTCGGGTTGTTGCGATTTTGTTGAAATTGTGTATTTTCTGTATTGAGACTATTAAATTTGTGTTTAAGTATGTTAGTGGGCCTTTAGGAGGCCCAAACTCAGGTTAAAACCCGATAAAAATAGCAAAGTATGTTTTTAAGTGAAGAGAGGAACTTAGTTAAGAGGGCTCTTAAGAAAAACTTGGTAAAATTTGTCACAAAGGGAGCCTTGGCAAAGTGGCAAGGTGGCGCCACAAGGCTCCTAAAAAAGTGGCGCCTAGGAGGGAATGGGAGGTCCAGGGTTCAAGTCAAGGTTAGTTCAAGGTACTTTTATTTTTTATGTGCATGTGTGGTCAAGTGTTGGCACTGAAGTGAAACTCTGTCACGCAGAGTTTGAATTGCTCATGAGAGTGGATCAATGAGAGATTTTAGGGGAATTTGAATTTGAGAAACAGTGGCCGGCCAATGGACTCTGTGATAGTTCAATTTTGGCATGCAACCCTAGGCATAGCACATTCGGCATTTGGGTCTTTAGTGTGCTGATTTCTCTAGGAAAGGGAACTCCTTTTCTTCCGATTGGGTATAGCACACTAGGGTTTTCTTTTGTTATTCTTTTTGCCATTCTTTTCTTAATTTCTGACCTAATAGCCGAACCCTGCTACCCCAAAACCCCTATTGTCGATTACTCCTCCTAGCCGAATTCACTTCTTTTCTTTCTTCTTCCCTCATTCTTCTTCTTCCTTTCTTCTTGCACCTTGAACCGATTCCATCCCACCATTCTCTCTTCAAGCTGATTTCATCCCATTGCAAACCCTTCTAAGCCAAATCAATCTATTTCTTTTGCACTTTTCTCTAACCTCTGTCGACAACCTCTAGAAGTCGAAACTCCCCATTACCGACTACCCCTTTTGCCAAAATCATCCTTTTCTTCTCTTAAATTCTCCAATAAACCGAATCCCTCACCATCTATTTCCTTTGCCATCGATTCACTGCCCCTATTCCTCTGTTGTGTCGACAAGAGTACCTGAGTATAGGTCCTAAAGCCGAACCTCTTAGAGCCATTCTCTACTAGTGTTTAGGGCTAGAACTATTACGGATCTAGTTTAGAGAGGGCGTGGAAGTGGTGTTCATCAAGCAGAGTCATCGGTAAGTGATCAAATACTGAATACATTCGTTTTCTTAAAAGTTAAGGAAAAGCCGAAATCCCTCGTACTTAGGGAGGCTGTCGTCATAGTCTATTGATAACCTAGTGTGGTATTTTGGTTCTTATACGTGTTAGTTAGCGAAAGAGGAGAGAAAACAAGGAACTGAAAGCATCGATACAACCAAATCTAGATCTAGTGCATCTAAGTCGACAGGATAAGATTTCATGGCCATTAGGGACATTGGCCAATTGTGGTAAGGGATTTTCTACTGTTGTTTTTGTAGACCTGTGGTCTAATCGGTGAAGTGATGGATTGTAGGAGGTATCGCTTAGGAGTTTTCGCCGGTAAAAGCGCAAACAGGTGTGTGTATTGAAGACCCCTTTCATGGTTCAAATCGACAAAAGCTGAAAAGCTTAAATGCCGAAGTTTTGGCATTTCGTGGGCTTGGGAGCGTGCGAATACTCTCAAGTCGATAGGAATACGGTGGATCTAAAATCGCTACTAGTAGGTTGGGCGGGTGTGCAGGTTCATGCACGTCGGTAAGTTGGGCCGAATATTGGCCCAATGGGCTTTTGGGCCCATTTGGGTAAAATAGGCATTAAGGGTATTCTGGAAGACTGTGGGGTTGAAACTGCTAAAACTGGTAACTGAATGTTAAATTCGGACTAAATGGGCTTAGAGAGCCAATGGACACTATAGAGCCATTAGGGGTTTTAGGGCCCAGTAACTAAAACTGCTAAAAACCGTTTTACCCCTAGGTGTAAAATGACCATTATACCTCTAGGGCTAGGTACGACTGTTCTGCATGATTTGACTGTTACTATTACTGTATGCCATAATATATCTATCGTTGCATGGGTTGGGTTATTGTGGAGGAAGTGTGAGTGGCAATGCCACGTTTACTGAAATGGGCTATGCCTCGTGTTACTGAAAAGGGGCTTTGCCTCGTTATACTGATTATCTGAGTAGTCATGTTGCAACTGTGGCGTGTGGGCTGGGTGGGTCGAGTTATTCCCCCCAGGTGTGTTGGCTGGTACGAGTGGTGTGTAGCGGTTGGGTGGGTTGAGTGGTCTCCCCACATGATATGGGCTTGCACATACTGTTATCTCTACTATTCTGTATTGGGCCTATGGGCCATACTATTATCTGAATAGGGCTCTGACCCAGATTACTGAGATGAATAGGGCTTCGGCCCAGTATCTGACTAAGACTAGATAGGGCTTAGGCCTAGGGGGCTTGAGCTGACTTGGGCTTTGGTTGGGCTTCTACACACACACACTGAGTTTTCCAAACTCATCCTTTTCCTTTCCATCCTTGCAGGTGAGCCCTAGTTCGTGGACTTGGAGTTGGAAGGGATTCAGAGTGGCCACGAAGACGGAGTTTGGTTTTAAGACTTACTTTAGTTACTTCGCTATTTTTTAATCACTCGTTTTACTTTCATTTTGGGTTTGTAATAAGGCCGCTTTAACTATTTTGATTTGGATTTTATTTTTATTATTTATGCATGATTCGCTTCAAATTAATTTAACTACAGCAACGCATGTTTTTCCAAACTTAAACCATTGCTTTCAAAACCAACCCCCCATTACAATCGGTTAACCAAGATAATGATAAAGAAGTAAATCTTTTAACAACGAGTAGAGATTAGGCTGATCGTCAAATAACCAGGAATTTCTTCTAAACCCTAGAAATTGTTTTACAAAAACTCACCACCAAACTTAGTAATTAGGCAACGTGGATTAGTTTAGGTGATGTAGCACACCAGATTTGGCCATAATGTCTGGGTCGGGTTTGGGGTGTTACAACAGGCCTATCAAGAAAAATTGATCCTTCTCTTGCTCCTAGTCGATTATTCCTTCCCAATTTCCAAAATCGAGTCCACCATCTTCTTTGTGAACTGAATCCCTGCTCATCTTGTTTATTTTCCCTCTCTTGATCTCATATTTTCTTTAAAAGGGGTTTTTAAAGGACGCGATTATGATTAGATTTTCGTATCTGAATCGGTGGACCAAATATCTTGAAAACAATCGTGGCTAGCGATTAGTGAAGGGTTAGTAAGGCCTATCGTCCAAGATGTGTGGTTAATTGATCGTAGCGCGTTTCATAATTAGGTGTGTAACCACACCCTATTGTAGTGTAGATCAACAAAAGCCAAAAACCCGAAGTGCCAGAACGTCGACAGTCGAGGCCTCATGAGTGTGTGAACACACGTGGGGCATATCTAGCCCACAAACCGTGGGCAAAAGCCTATAGAAGCTATTGTGTGTATGTCTATGCCCTTGGACTGTTATGGGCCTTGATAGGCTGAAAATGGCCTAATGGGCCTACTGGCCAATACGGGTAAAATATTGGTAAGTGATTATTATTAGACTAGATTATAATGTATGGGATGATATATGTGAAACTGGACTAAATGGGCGACACGAGCGTGTAGGCCCACTTGGGCCCAATATGGGTTTTGGGCCCAAAATCACTATTTTGACCATATAGGTTATTCGAGTCACTGGAAGCAATGTAACACCTCTTAGGAGGTCGTAATAGGTACCGAGACTCTGAAACTTAATAGAATAACCAAAATAGCCCTGAGGGTAAAAATTACCATTTTACCCTTAACTGCTTTAACGATTATTATAACCCGAGTAGTAGGTTGATTGATGCATGTATGTTATTTATATGATTGATACTAAGCATGACATCCTGCATTCATGTATGATATTATGACACGTCATCTTGCATGGGTTTGGGTTATTTTGATGGAGGAAGCATTATGGCTTCTAGCCATCCTGTCATTTGGCAACTCTGCTGCGATGCTCATGGCCCTGTGGCATCTTGTTAATGGCTTTAAGCCATCCTGTTGACTAAGTACCGCAACCGGTTCTATGCTTGGTGTGTTGGTTGGGTGGGTTGATTTAATCCCCACATAGTGTGTTGGGTGGTACAGGCGGTGTATTGGTTGGATTGGGCTAGCTTTTTGTCTGCATTTTTTGCACCTGTCATTGTTATTGCATTGGGTTAATGCCCACCTAACACTAATTTTGTAATGGGCTTAGGCCCATTCTGTTTCTACTTTCTGCATATCTAATTATTGTTTTATAAGGGATTACACATTGAGTTTACGTAAACCTACCCTTCTGATTAATTGTGCAGGTAATCCCCAGCGTTAGGCGATTTGGTGCTGTGAGGAGCTCAATGGTGACCCACACTTCTGCTCTGGCTTTATGCTAGTTGGGTTTTATGTATTTTAGTTGGTTGTTGTTTTGTAATAAGGCCTCTTTAACTCTTGGATTTTAATTTGGGATTTTTATGGTTTTAAGTTTATACCCACTTGCTTTAGGATGCGGTTTTCCAAAATAATAACTATCTTCAAAATTGACACGCTTCCGTAACACTTTCGAAATGATTTCAGGACTCAATACTTGAACATCGTTTTTCGAAATTCAACAATTCAAAATTAAGCCTCCGTAACGATTAAGGTTTTAAATGTAATAACGTCTTAAAAAGGGAATAAACTTTTCAATAAACCACGTTTTGGGAATTGATCAAATGCAAACTAAGCTTTTACTCAAGTTTTTAAATAAGAGGGATTTTCAATGATAACAAGGTTTTCGAAAAACACTTCCATGTGACACGCCAAATTCGGGCCTAACTTCTAGGTCGGGATTGGGGTGTTACAGAATTAGTTACGACTGTTTGTGATTTTACGAATGTATTTCTATAAGAGTTGCCAAGGTTTTCGCCAGTCATGGAAGTTGGATTTGCTATTGAATTATTACCGAGAACTTCTTTGATTTTGATTGCTTTGTATAGAATGGCACTGACAGAATTAAAATAATTAAAAGCACAATGACAAGAGTTGACAAAGGGAGGTTTTGTTCAGCCTAGTGTTTCTCTCTAAGGTGCGTCTCTGTTATTTGTTAATAAAAAAGATAGATTGATGTAGTTGTTTATTGAATATCGACAGATTAATGAAGTCACAATCAAGAATAAGTATCCATTACCTCGTATTGATGATTTATTTAATTAGCTTAAACATGCGACAATATTTTCAAAGATTGATCTCCACTTTGGATATTATCAGCTTCGGGTTAAAGATTTAGATGTGTTGAAAACAACTTTCAAAACCAGGTACGAACATTATGAATTTTTGGTTATGTTGTTTGGTTTAACGAACACCCTTGCTTTGTTTATGGATTTGATGAACATAATATTTTGGTTGTATTTAGATAATTTTATGGTGGTTTTCATAGATGATATTTTGATTTATTCCTGGGATGAAATTAAGCATGCCAAGCATTTGAGATTAATATTGCAAACTTCGCGCAATAAACAACTATTTGCAAAATTTAGCATTTGTGGGTTCTGGCTTCGAGAAGTTGGATTTTTGGTTCACATAGTATAAGTTGATGACATATGAGTAGATTCGAGTAAAATATCAACTGTTTTGGACTAGAAGCCAACGAAAAACGTTACTGAATTAGAAGTCTTTTAGGTCTGGCTGACTACCACCGGACGTACTAATGTCTAGAGTGTGAATACTGCAATAGAATATAGAATTACGAGCCGATATCTGCAAGTATACGGGTCGAATTGTAATATAGTTTTATAATGAAGTAAGTGAGCACTTTGAGGATTGTACATAAGGGAGGCAAGTGCTAAATCAATTTCAACCTAAACACTAAAAGATCTAATTAGTACTTTAAATTAGTTATAGTACGAAAACATAAAATAGAGGATTTTTAGGGTTTTTATAATAAAAATAAAATAACATAAAACAGTAAAATTTCAAGAAATGGAGAAGTAGAATAACTCAAATCTTTTTATGGGTTATTAGCTCGCTTCAGTAATCCATATCAACTGTTGTTCTAGGTTCCTCGTCATTCAACTAGTCGCTACCCTAGCAGGATCTTCTGATCTTCCAGTAAGATAATGAGTCAGCAAGGACTACTTATCTTCTGACCTCACAGTCCAGACTGGTTTGGGGTGAAGGTGTTCATGGATGGGCCATACAAAATTTGGGTTAATTCCCACCTTGATGACTTCCCAGGGTTGTCAAGCCTAGGGTTTGTTTCATGTTCTTCCTTTCTCAAATAGTTGATCCATCGAGTAACCCTACAAAATAATTAATAAATTATACCTCCACTTGTAAATCCCCCATACAAGGATTAATTCCTCATGGCTTCCATAGACAATATAACATTGATGTAAATTGATAGCATATCAAATAAATCAACAAAATAGAGTTTACGAAAAAGCTTGATTATTTTAAGATTAAACGTGAATCCACAAAACTTGATTGTCTTCACAATTCGGATCTCTTGAAAGAAAATAAAGAACAAAATAAAACTAAAACCTAAGAAAATAGAAAATTAAAATTGAATTTCAAGGGAGAATTTTAGCCTAAGTGAATCGTGTCCTTTACATGTGACAAATGAGCCTATTTATTGATTCTGAGTGGTCGTCGTCCTTAACACTAGGTTAGCTGATGTTCTCAAGCTTTAAGTTTGATTTTGTAGACCAAAATGCCCCTGTTCCATATTTAATTTCTGTTCTAGAGTCGATGTCATGACACACAAGGACTTGTGTCGCAACATGGTAGTCATTATTCTCCTCTTTAGCTATCTTCAGGGGTATGTCCTGACACCCTTAGGCTGTGTCGTGACACAGAAGGCAGTCTTGAGATTTCTCTATTCTGCTCCTTATGTTGTGACACCAGACATCTCGTGTTGCGACATGTGACTAATATCAGTTTAGTATACATTCTAAAGTTCTCCTACACACTCACAAAGTGCATTAGCTCACCCTTAGGCCTCATTTCCCCCTAAAATTCTTGTTTTCAAGCTCTTAAAGTGCACTATTTAGTTTAATTTGCTACACTGAATTACAACAATTCAAACTCCCCCACACTTAAGTCATTGCTTGTCCTCAAGCAGCATAGACATACACAAGAAATAAAAGTGACGACCTTTTGTAAACTCGAAATTGTTTTGGATTTTTGTTGTAATTTTAACCATCTTTTTACTTAAAAATAATATTAATCTTGAGTATTTGTTAATTAATTAAGTGAATTTTGCTTAAATGTTAATAATGGACATAAATTTATAAAGTATGCAAATTTGTGCTTTTTTTTATATGATTTTGTGTATAAAATTAAAGTATTTCATGTTATTTATTAATATGTTAAATTTACATATACAGTGGGACCATAGAGTTGAGTTTACTATAATGTTGCATGGACATGAGCTATTATTCTCATGTGTTGGACGACAAGACCAAGCTTAATGGGTCTTAAAGATTCCATTTTGACCCAATAAAAAAAGATGATACATGTTGGTCAAGTTTACAACCTCGTTGGGTCATTAATCGTCTAGTTCAAGAGAAGAGAAGCCCAATTCGGCAACCACAATTGGGTAGTGAAGAAATCAATTTTGGGACAATTATTTGAAGGTCTTTAGACTTGGAAGTACATTTGAAATCAGCACACAAGATTTGCTTGAGAAACAGTCCACCCCTTGGACGATTCAAGCATGGTTTCACTCTTGAATCAAGCAACCAAACCACCTTCTCTTCTACATATCATGGCCAACCGTAGGAGGGAGAAATCCAAGGAACTGTTGCTTTTATTTTTAGTAAACCCTCCCACCTACTTCAAATATAAATACCACACCTATCTCACATTTTCAAGCATCCCTTACTCATCCCTTCATTCCTCATTTTCTGAATATTCTTCATTCAGTCTCTTGCTCTCTTCATCCACAACACCTATAATTCCATTTTCCCTTAGTTTTTAGCTAGCAAAAGCATTGAAGAGATCATCTCTTGGTTGGTCACCTTGAGGAGCGATTAGCAAAAGTGAATAGGAGAAGCGGAGGAAAACACCTTTAATTAGAGTCTATGAGACTGCTGACTTGAAATAGAGTTTATTCTTTCTTTACTTGTTGTTTTAAATTAATTATGTTTACAATGTGTTTTGTGATCTTAATATCAACAATGGTAGCTTCAATCTATTAAGCTAAGTTAATTGCATTTATTCAATGAGGTTTGTTTGATTCATGTTTAAAGTGTTTGTGCCTCAGTCGATCATGTTTTCAATTAAATTCAAGTATGTATTTTATTCGTACGTGATTAGATGCTTTAGAATTAGCTGAGCTATCCTAATCGAATGACAGCTAGTGGACGGAATAATTGAAAAGTGTATGCTTAATTTTGATCCTAATACGACTAAATTGAAGGTTCATAATAACTTTAACGAGCTCTATTATCTTTCATAGTTTTTAGGTTTATGTGATTAATTTGTTTCAAACCTAACCCGTCCTTTTTACTTCACATAACTACAAAACCCTTAGTTTAAGATGATAAATAAAATGCATGTGTCACTAAGAAAAAGATTCCCAAAGGACTTAATTTGGTTTCCAAATTCATGAAAGATCAAGTTGCTATGGAATGTTTTTCGAACACTATTAAGCATGACAAAAATGAATTAAGTTGATTAATGGAGTTATCTTAGCCTATTGATGTTAGTGATTATTGAAGTGTTTTTGCTACTAAATCCATTCATACATTTAGATAATTTTCGTACTTAGATTAAAATTGCATTAGGGATCAATTTTGCATCTAGTTAAATTAATCTAGTTTAATCATCACTCAAATTATTGTGTTTTTATCACCAAATTGTTAGCTTATAATTTTACAATTAATTAATTAACATACACAGTCCCTGTGGAGACGAAAACTCATTGACTTACTTATTACTTGACTGACTGTGTACACTTGCACAAACTGAGCATTACACCCTTGAGCAAATATGATACAAGTATTGACTTTGGAGCATATGATGTTGGCATTTCACATTCACTAACAACTTTAACATGATGAATAACTGATTTACTACTTTTGACTATGAACATCTATGTTTAGAATGTTACAAAGTATATAAGTATGAAGGGTCTCTCCTGTAGGAATCTATCAACAAATCATACAAGTAATTTGATTATCCTAGCAACATACAAATGGTTGTTTATGTGCTTGTTTAACGTAGTGTCCATTCACACATAAGGATAACTAGGTCACATAAGACTTTTTGGCTTGAAACATTCTGAGGCTTAAGACAAGTATGGAATCTAAGAATGGTAAGCATCAAGAGGTTTACAACACAAAAATAGTTTGGCACATCCTATCGATCCCTATTCTCCCCATCAATGACCCTTACCCGCATACCACCTTGTTTCACCTTCTCTTACCTTCCTCGTCTCTCTATATATAGGAAATCATAGCTTGACATAGTAACTATGGCAAGCCTATGAGTTTCTTTGCACTAATGAACGAGTTTCTCTTTATTTTGTGACTTCGTCACTTTCTTTTTCCATTCATCTCACTTAAGAATGTTTTTTTTTTCAAGAACTCTTTTCTACTCATATAACTTTTGCATTTTGAATTTTTGTTTTGCGCTTTTAGGTTAACCTATAGTTCCCATATCTCATAAATCTTTCCTATTTCACTTTATTTTTACAAACTCCATCGTAATATATCTACTTAACCCTCATTACGTATGGCAAGACGTCTATAGTCATGAAGTGTAGGACCAATGAAAAATGGCAAAAAAATTTTATCATTTTTGGGCTTGGGGTTTGTAATAAGGTTCATCAAAAAGCGTCAACAGGCTCAAAAATTGGTACTAAAGGCGAATATAGATATGTAACGCCCCAAATTTTAGAGGTTTTGAATTTTTCCATGAATTTATTTTTACATGGTTTGATGTGTTGTATTAAAGATTTGAGTGTGTTTAGTGGACCTTTAGGAGGCCTAGGTTTAAGTCTAAGGCTTGGCAGAATTTTAAATTTTGGCATTAGGTGAGAATGGACTTTGGCTAAATGGGCTTTTAATTAGAAGTTAGGGTTTTATAGCACAAGAAAGCCTATGTTAAAGTGGCAAGGTGGTGCCACTTAAAGCACAGAGAGGTGGCGTGTAGAGTCTTGTGAGGGAGCTAAGGTTCGAATCCATTGGTGAGCAAGGTACTTATTTTATTTTGTTGTATGTGCATGGTAAGAGGTGGAATCCAAGTTGAACTCTAAGGCAAAGTGTTTGAGTTGCTCATGGGATTGGATTAAGGAGTGATAAGGGGAGAAAATTTAGGGATTGAGTTATGAAGAGAGAGTTGATCGAATGAGGGACTGTAGGAGGTGCAATTTCAGCTAGGGACCTTGGGGTTAGCATTTTCGGCATTGTGGAAGAGTGTGTGCCAATTTCTTTTTGTTATTCCTTCAGGATTTGTTTTTGGGTTATTCTTTAGTGCCAAATAGGTAAGGTAAATGTGTGCATTTGATTTCTTTTCTTTCTTTTCTCTCCTCTATTCTCTCTTCAAAAGCCGAAAGCCCTAAACCCCAAAGCTTCTTTGGCCGACTACACTGGGACCGAATCTAGCTTCTTCTTCTTTCTCTTCTTCTTTTCTTCATTAGTAGAAATCTACTTACCTAGAACCACCTTGGCCGATTATTTCAAAACCCGAAACATTTAATCTCTTACCGATTTCTTCTTGGCTGATTGTCTCAAAAGCCAAAACCTGAACCATTTGATCTTCTTCTAACCGATTTCTTCCTTGATCGAACCCTTTTCCCATCTCTACTCTAAAAAGTTGAAATCTTTCCATAACTTCATCTCTTCTTTTCTCCCAAAAACTGAAATCTTAACTCTCTCTAATGATCTCTTCTAAAACACCAAAACCTTCTCCTTTCTCTGTGGTTCATTCAACCCCTTTTATCTATTCCCTTATGATTCGATTAAATCAAGTGTAGATCTGGGCTTAGAGTGGTGGAAATAACTTCTAGTGTTATCAAAATCAATCTAGCAAATCCCTATGGTAAGTATTCAAATATTTTCTTTCATATTCTTATGAATTAAGAAAAGCTGAAAACCCCTATCTCCCCATGGTTGCTATCGATTTTGACCCCTTTTGTTAAACATCCATTTTAGCCTCTTTTATTTTGGTCCTTATGTGTATTAGTGTGGTAAAAGGGTGATCTAGCGAGGAGTAGTTGGAGGCTAGGGGTGTCGAAGCAATCTAGATCTAGATCTATTTGTAGATTTCGGCGAAGGTAAGTGAATAATGATTTTGGGTAATGATGGCCGAATATGGTGGTATTAACGTGATGTCAATTTCACTTGGATTATACCTCAATGACGTAGTTGGATTGTTGTAGGTTAATCATGTACGAGATCTCGACGTAGTACGCAAACAGGTGTGTAACTCGACACCCTCAGTAGCTTAGATCGATAAAAGCTGAAAAGTCGAAATGCCGAAATGTCAGCATTTCGTGGACTTGTGGGCGTGCAAACACTCGTGGGTCGAACCAAAATCGTAAATCTGGATTAATGGACGGTAAGGGATGCTGTGCGGGCTTTCGTGCACTTGGATTGTTTTGGACCACGATGGGCCGAATTTGGGCCCAATGGGCTTACAGGCCCATATGGGTAAAAATATGCTGTAAGTGTTTTCTAGTAAATTGGATATTAATTCTGCAAAAATACGTGTAAAATTTAGACTTAGCAGGCCACAGTAGCTTGTGGGCTCCCTCAGGCCCATTAGGAGTCTTAGGGCCCGATGGCACTGTATGAGTAAATGGGCTATTTGAGTCGCTCAGAGTGACGTTAGACTTGCTAGAAAGTCGTAGTAAGCATAAAACCTAAAAACGTAGATATATTACTAAAATACCTCTGAAGGGTGAAAATTCCAATTTTACCACTAGAAATAGTTGACTGATTTGCATGTTACTGTATCGATATTCTGTATGTCATGTCATGTAATATTCTAATTTGCATGGGGTTGGGTTATTGATGCTGAGGAAGTGCTAAAAGTGGCAATGCCACGTGATTTGTTTAGAGGCTTTGCCTCGTATTACTGTTCTGGTGGCTAAGCCACGATTTCTATATTAGCAGCTCTACTGCGACTGTGGTGTGTAGGGCTGGGTGGGTTGAGTTATTCCCCACATGGTGCGTAAGGCTGGTACGGGTGGTGTGTAGGGTTGGACTGGGCTTAGGCTTTGCATACATGCATATATATATATATACTCTGATCTATTTTTGTAATGGGCCCAAGGCCCACTCTGTTTTTCAAAAGGGCCAAGCCCAGTTTAATCTGTATCTGAATAGGGCTTCGGCCCAGACCAAGCTTGGACTGATCTCTGACACTGGTTGGGTTAGTTTAGACACTGTGTTTTCACAAACTCACCCTCTATTTTCCATCCATGCAGGTAACCCCCAACCATAGAGGACTTGGAGCTGTGAGGGATTCGGGAAGGCCACGTGAATCATATTTCTGGTTTATAGTTTTTCCTAAATTTACTTTATTTATATTTTATTCTTAAATTTCAGATTTAAGTCGTAATAAGGCTGCTCGGGTAATCTGTTTAGGTTTTCTTTATTATTTGTTATTTTCAACGGTAGACTAGTCAATGCAAGGTTTTTCCAAACTTAACCAAATGTTTTCAAACCATGCGGTATGTATCGATTGAACAACTTGACATCAATAACACAATAACGAAATCCACTAAAAAATGGAATTTTACTCGGTAATAACTACGGTTTTAAAACTGAAAATGATTCTTATTTACAAACTTTTAAACACGATTTAACTACAAACAACATTACGTTTTAGTAAAAGAAGATCAAAGCTTAGTCAATCGTCCATGTGGCACACCAGATCTGGCCATAATGTCTGGGCCGGGTTTGGGGTGTTACAAAATAGGTCAGCTATTTGGTTCTAGATGTGTTCAAAATAATACCTTAAGTCATCCTTGAATATCTCAATATACACAAATTTAATCAAACCAAATAAACTCAAATTCAACCATTTATCATTCATACTAGCATGCTTATTTCCTTGTATTTTCTATATCATTTAGTACAATTGATTGCTTAATACCTATTTATAGTGTAACATATAGAACATAGCAGTCTAATAATCAAAAATTAAAAATTACCTATTGTAACACCCCTGACCTGTATCCATCACTAGAATGGGTTACGATGCATTACGAGACCAACTCACAACATAATTAAAATATTTTATACCAACCAAAACATAATCAATAAGTTGACTATTCCCTTATAAATATTTCATAACATATAATTATTATACATATAAGGTCATTTACTTCTTAAACAAATTATCAAAGTCTATACATTTGGCATTTACATAATCATAATTAATCTTTGATAAATTTAGTCAAACATGGGATTCATACGCTTTCATGATAATTTTAACCATTTAATCTTAATAACTAAACTAACTTTTCTAATACAAAAATCACATATTCAAATAGTCAAACATTCAATAAATATAAATGCCAAACATTAACGTGCTATCAAAGTAAAATTTTATGACAATAACACAAGAATAAAAGCCATTTACTAAACTTTACCATATCACCTTGTTTTCTTTTAAAACAATACAAGTCACTATTCATTTGGTCAATAAATAAACCCAAGTCAAAACGTAACTATATTTACTACATGACAAAATCTGAAATTTATTCATTCAAAGATCGTACATATAATTTATAATAATGTCCTAAATATACATTATAACCAACGGTATATCACCAACATTACCTTTGCATCAACAAGCATATCTTATGCATGACATATATATAATTAACCATACCAACAATTTTACTACTTCAACCATGCATTCCGTTTTAACTCACATACAAGCCATAACCGAATGCTCATATCTGTCATCCATAAAATCACACTTAAATCAAACCACAAATTTCATATATATACATATACAACTCAGCTAACTTGTTTTAAACATATGCCTATATATATATTCGGCCATTTAACCAACTTAATTAATTAAATACCATAATCGAATGCACCATTACCTAGATGTATGATAATTTAAACTTTACATATCAAACCATTCAAAAGACATATACCACTCTCACTCAATTTCATTATTCGAACATACATATATACATTTCTAAATATGTTCAATATAATCAAGATATCCATAGTACATAAGACTATAATCTATCATTAAAATAATTACCAAGCCGAATCGCATTAATCGTTTCATCTTGCTCATAACCAAACTTATATATATAACCATAAGTATATCATAGCATGAAACCGAAATTAACTATATAAACAAGCCATTTTCGCATGGCTTTTAGTTATATACACACCAAAATCAAACATTTCCAAAGGATAGTATAGCCTATACATGACATTAGTTTTAAGTTTAGCTTCTAAAAGTACCGATAATCAAATGATAGTGTGGATGACTTCACCGACGATCCCCGAGCATGTAACGACCTCCAAAAATCTATAAAACAATTATAGAAACAAACACACAAGTAAGCTAATTTAGCTTAGTAAGCCTTAAGCAAGCTAAACAATTAACTAAGTTTACTCAGGTATCTTTAATCACAAATAATTTTAAACTTTCAATCATACATATAAAACATATACTTTAATAAAATCATTTCATCTTAATTAAATACACTTGTTTATCTTATTATCACATCTTCCATTCCATGACCAAATTAATTCATATATTCGAATTCTCATATATATTCGCAAACTTATAATCATCACTCACATCTTAAAAATTTCTTTCATATGCAACAACAAAACTGAATACATATCTCATTATAGCATATAAATTACATCAACCTCACATAAATCATTTTTCATCATCTAATAAGAAATCAATTCACCTTGTTACCAAATAAATGAACAATTATCACGTACCTGAACATCTTAATTCATTTACCGAATTCGATTACCACATCTGCAATATATATCATAAACTTAATCTTTTAATATCTCAATAGCATTAAGCCTGCTAGGTGTAAACTTGAATTCACACCGGCACAAAGCCTGCTAGGCATATAGCCCGAATTATATTCACTGGCAATAGGCCCGCTAGGCATTAAGCCCGATTTCGATTCACCGACAATAAGCCTACTAGGCATTAAGCCCGATTTTAACTTCACCAGCATACTGCTTGCTAGGCTTGAAGCCCGAATATCTATGTTACACAATCATTTCATTCACAGCTCTTTTATAATAACTTCAATGGTAACTTATTCTTCATTCAACATTTCAATATCATACCATAATTCAAATCAATTTAATATACAAAATTTATAATACCATATTCGGCCGATAACATACTTGTCTATATATTCAAAATTAACACTTAAAAAAATTTTCATTCAAAATAAAGATGTTTAAATTGCTTATAGCCTTACCTCGAATATCGACGAACGACGTAAACTGACTATTCGTCTATTTTTTTCCCCAATCCGAATCTGATTTTCTCTTTTCTTGATCTAGATTGATTTAAATTAAACTTATTTAATCAAATGTTCAATCCAATTCACTCAAAAACACATAAATGGGCAAATTGAACTGTTGCCCTATATATTTTACACTTTTAGCAATTTAGTCCAACATTCACAAAACACAAAATAAGCATAATTTTCTTATACCAAGCTAAGGCCGAATACTCCCCATGCCCATACAAGTCCTCACATTTAATTATTTCATAATTTTGTCCCTCTATTTACCATTTTTACAATTAAGCCCTATTTACTCAATTTCATCCAAAAATTCCAATACAAATTTGTTAATCTATCACATAACTTTTATTTAACAACATCAAACACAAAATTCATCAAAATATCAATAATGGAAGGACACGAAATCATCATCAAAATCAGAAATCAAGACAAGGGCTTTGAACATTTCATAGCAACGATCTCAAAAACGTGAAAATTATCAAAAACTGAAAACAAAACATACCTTAATTGAGCTCAACAAAGGCCGAATGTCTCAAACTCTTTTCTTTTTTTTCTTTTCTCAATATTCAATGATGAAACAAACATATGAATGCATGATACTTATTTTATGTTTTATCAAAACATGTTTTAATTATCATTTTACTAATTTAACCTTGTTAAGCTATTATAACTAAAGGTCATAGCTGTCCATCGCTAATAATCAATGTATAATTACAACAAAAACATTTCATATTATAAAGACAGATTCAATTCAGCCCTTGACATTTAAATCATTAAATTTTCATTTTTCACAATTAAGTCCTTTTATCAAATCAAACATCCAAACGGCGAAATTCAAACATGAAAATTTCACACAGGCAAATTCACCAAAATAAAACACATAAAATAATATTAAAATATTTTTCTGACTCGGATTCGTGGTCCCAAAACTACCATTTCGAATAGGGTCAAAATCAGACTGTCACACCTATCATCATGCCAAATTTATTTGTAAACACAAGCATCCTATGTACATGCTTCTAACCAATCACTTGTATTTTTACAAGCTGAAGCACACCAAAGATAGGAAAAATCAAAGAAAAATGTAATAATTGGAACAAATAAACAAATTTTCTATGTTAACCCTTCACTTTAGTTGACACATTGTTCTCAATGTGTAGCCCATAAAAAGATAAGGAAAGGAGCTACCTGATTGATCGTGGTAGCTCTAACTATTAATGGTGGGTGTTTCCTCCTTTAGTTATGTATTCTTGAATTGTTTGGGCCCCCGTCAAGTTGGGTTCCTAGCTAGAAATTTTAAACAACATGTAATATAACTTAAAAATCTATTATTAACCCTACTCCTACAATGTATGAATCAAAATTATCCAAAAATTAATACAAGTATTTTAAAAAAGAAAAGAAGAAATGTTCAATCCTCTTCATAATCATCCCAATGTGGTGCCTGCCTCATTTCCATCGGAGGTTTTCCCTTTCCTTTAACATATGTTTGGTGAGACCTCCCACCTGTTGAAGGTGCATGGTGAGTTGGACTTTGAATGAGATCCTCCTTTGGTGTCAAAAATTATGAGTGGAATGCCACTTCATATTCATCCTCCATTCCAGGGTACTCTTAAGCAACGCCTTCCCCTTTGAAATTAGCCCCCTTATCCTGATGACTCGATGTCGAGCTAAACATGTCTAGGGGATAATTCGAAGTGCGTAACCCATTCATTTTTGCAAATTCTTGGAGCATTGAGCCTGTTTCTTGTATCTATCTAATAATCCTATAGAGTTTTACTTCTATGTTTTCGCAAGCTCCCTTCCTAACCTTTGATTGATCTTCTCGTTTGAGCGAGGTTGGCACGTCTATTTTCTCCTTCCTTCTTTGATTTCATTTGGTAATTTGCTTTCACTGAAGCTCAACGTACTAGGTATATAGTGTGTCTCCAATAATACTTCTCGTTGGCTTTATAAAGTTTTTGCTTTCTGGCTCTATACACACCATTTCATTTCTCAAAAGATCTAGCACCTTACACAAATCTATTTATACTGCAGAATACAATATAACAAAATAGCTCAAAAATAGCTCGAAAGACGTTAACGTTAGAAACATTCAACGTGAGTCTAATTCTAGTGTCAATGAATTGTATCCACATCTTAGCAATTGGAAACATAATGACTTGATTGAAATTCGTTGGAAGCTCCATCTCTAGCCTATAGTTCTAACTACCCTTGCCTTGTGTTAAATATTTTATAACATCTTTCATGTCAATATTTTAAAATTTGTCTAAATCAACATTATCAATAAAATCTTTTTCATAAAATGGGATGTTATAAAATTTGCAAATATCTTTATGGGAGATTGGAACAACTTCCCCTCATACTTCAACATCAGTTAACGCTGCATTATAACCTTGTTTAATATCATGGTTCTTAAGGGATGCATAAAATTCTTGAATCACAAGAATGATTGCATTATTCATGGGAGTGATGCAGAACTACTCCCATTGATCGTAACAGACCAAAGTCCAAATTTCTTTACAATGAACCATGAAAGGTTTGAACCCTCGTTACTAGATTAATGGTCTCCTTTATGACTCAAGAAATTATTTTTCCATATTAACATTATGAAATCGAGATGAATTCAAAACCCTCAATGTTTCTTGAACCATAGTTCTCTTGTTCTTTCTAGAAGGCATTCCCAATGATTGAAAAATATGTGAATCAGAAGAAAAAATTCAATAGAACAATAAAACATGAAATAATTACTTAACCTTTGCCTTGCTGCAAATGGTTCTTTCGTTTCTTCAATTGATTGATAAAGCTTTCCCACTAAAATCCCTTAGAGTAACAATAGAGGTTGGTAAAGTTTAGGGTTTGAGTTTGAGAAAGGGGTTTTAAAATTTTTGAGGTTGTGGAAGGGTTTTAGCGTTTGATCGGCTGTTTAACGTCACAACAATAATGTACAAGCATACACTATCGGTGCAAGTATAGTAGACAGATGTGAGTCTGTCGAATATCGATCCCACAGGGATGAGTGTTTTTTGTCTATTAATGTCGGTACAATAACTGGATATAAATAAGATGAATTGTGAAGATAGTTGTTGATGCAATAACTTTAAAAATAATAAAATAAAATATGATGAGGATAAACTGGGATTCCCAACATGAATCTTTAGTAGAATACTAAGTGCTCACAAGGTATAAAAGTGTATGTGTTTGTCGATAAAATAAAATTCAATGTATATCTTACTCAATGTTACTCCTCTATTTAATCTTAGACTTAACCATGCATCTTAACCTCACCTTCCGATGATGGTTGTATGGCACTATTAAGAACAAGTTGACTAAATTCCTCTAATCCTCACTCAACTTCCATTTTAATGCTTGTTTGCTCAAACTATTACTGCACTTTCTAGTGTTTGTGACCACAATAACACTTCTATGTTAAAAAATTCAAACCCAAGATTAAACAATAAAAGCAAGATTAAATAAGATAACATTTCACCAAGAATTCTTCACTAGTTCCATATAATCAGAAATTAGAGAGTAATCACCAGCATTTACAAGTAAATAAGAAAGAATCAAACAGAGAATACTATCCCTAGAAAACTCGATTGAATCTCTCTATTCCTTCTTGTTGTGCACTTAGGTCTCCTCATCAGGAGCTAGTTTGCATCTGGTTTTCATGTTGGCTCACCCGTGAGAGGTTAAGCTACCATGGCCGCAAGCTCTAAGGTCAGATAATAAAGATGATAATGGAGAGAAAAAAACTCAAGAAGGCCCATTTTTCTTCTCATGTCCACCTTTTATGTCCTCCCCCACAATCAAGTGTCCTTTCCCTAAAATTATTCTATCCTTGTTCGTACAAGTTGGTTATACCAGACTGATAGCTCACATAAATTTGGCTCTTATCTAGACAGCTATCAGGTGCAGCGATTGTAATAGCCCGAATTAGGGCCTAATCAAAATAGTGGTTGCGACACCACAAATCTGAGGGTAAAATATTTATTTTGATTGGGTTTTGAGGTTTATTTAGTGATTGAATGCTTGTGTGAAAATTTCATAGAGAAATTTTATTGTTTTGGTGTCTAATTTGAAAAGTTAGACTAAATTGCAAAAGGTGAAAAATGTGCGTTTTATTCTATGAAGGTGTTTGATTGAAAGGGGTTTTTAAAGTTGAGGTATTTATGTGGTAATTAGACCATTTTATTTGAGTTTGGACAAAAATACCCATGGAAGGGAAAAATTCTAGAGAAGGGCATGAGGGGCATTTTGGTAATTTCGATAATTCAAGAAAGAAAAAGGGAAAATAAGTCAAAATTGGTGTCCATCTTCTTCCTCCTTGGCCAAATGTCTCTTGCTCTCCATAGCTAGGGTTTTGTTCAGTTTCAAGCTTGATTATAAGTACTTCCTAACCCCGTTTTTAATGCTCTTCGTATTTTTGAGATATTTCTACCACTAATTTGAGCTAGGGTTTATGTTTAAAATTTTACCCATGAATGACAACATTTATTGTGATGTCTAGTGGTGAATATGAAAGTTTGAAGTGTGGTGAACATCTTTTGCTAGATGGTTTTTGGTGAAATTAATAAAAAGGACTTGTTCGTAAAAGAAGAAATGAGGTGTGTGTAAAATGCAACATAGTGGAAATGATGGGCTATTATAAGAAGAATTATGAATCGGCTAGGCTTGGTTGTGAGAAAAATGAACACATTTCATTTTACGAGCCTAGGGACTAAAGTGTAAAAAATTGAGAAAGTTAGTGGCTAAATTGCAAAAATTTCCATAAGATGATTTTGGACTAAATTGAGTAATCTGTGTATTAAACAAGTTAAATGTGTCACTATAGATTGAGAGGAACGTGGAATCGACCTCAGCCGGGGCAAAGGCAAGGTTTCAGACTAAATTGCAAATTGACACATTTTGTACCGAGGTAAGTTTATATGTAAATGATGCATCCTTTTTATTGATATTTTTATTGGTGGATACTTTTTATGAGATGTGATTGAATATTATTGTCATTTGTTGGAATTATAAAACGTAAGAATGTGGGTAAATTCCGTAAAATATTGATAATGGTTGGCTATGTGCGAACCACCAGGTATTTGTTGACATCGATGAGTTAAGTGCAAATCACCTTGTTGATTATTTAAATCGATAGGCTAAGTCTGAACCATCGTGAGATATTGACATTGGTCGGCTATGTGCGAAACCACCTTGTATATTGAGGATATGACTAAGCAAAATTGTGAGTGTGGTTGTGATGATTAAATGCAGAGATTGATTATGAATATGTATGTGCTTTGTGCATACTAAGTGTTGAGAATTTCGGGTAAGGTGTGAGAAGAGTAAGTGAAATAATAAATTCAAATCATTGACATGGTTGAATTATGTTTTGATTGCTATATATGTGGTTATTATGTTTAGCATTTGCATATAGACTTACTAAGGTTAAAGCTTACTCCCCTTTCTTTTCCCTTGCCCTATAGATTAGCCAAGACAGCTCGGGATACGGAAGACGTTGGAGGATCGCTCACACAATCAACACTTTTTGGTATTTTGAATTTTACATTGAATTATGGCATGTATAGGACTTGGTCATTTTGTAAGTGATGTAATTAGTTGGCTAAATGTGTAAGCCTAATTTATTTTGTACTACATTTTGTATAAGGTCATGAGATGTGGCTAATATTGATTGTGTTATAAGTGTATGATGAGGCTTTTCATGAATGAGTTGTTTGCTTATGAGGGAATGTATGATGGTTTGAAATTGGTGTGAGGAAAATGAGATGAGGAAATGGTTGAGATCACTCATAATGTTTGGGCAATGTGTTTGAGATGAGATTGAGTTGTGAATATGTGGATTGTGGATAATCGGATGTGTATTTATGCCATGTTGTGAATTGGTAAGATTGGTATAAATTTGTTTTTGTTTTAGGGTTGCAAAAGGCTTGGGAAATGGCCTTATATTTGTCCACATGGGTAGACACATAGGCGTGTGTCTAGGCCACATGGTCTGCCCTATGGGAGTGTTGTTTGGCTGTGTGTCCCCTGCATGCAAGTTGTGAAAAACTGAGCACGTCACATGGGCTAGCACGTGGGTGTGTAGCTTGGCTGTGTGACCTAAAATGCATGCTGACATCATAAACAGAATGTCCAGATTTTTACACATGAGTAGAAACACGGGCGTGTGTCTCCACCATGTGAAGGACACGGCCTAGGACACGGGCGTGTGCTCGGTCGTGTGGGAACTCTTGTAGGTTTGAAATGAAAAATAAATTCACACGAGCTGGGGACATAGACGTGTGTGATCACACGGCCTGTCCATACGGGCGTGTCTCTGTACCACATGGGCGTGTGCCCTATTTTGCATGAAATTTTTTAAAATTTTCTAAAGTTCTCGGTTCGGTCCCGAACTATCACCAAAGTAGGTTTTGGGCCTCGTAGGCCCGTAATAGGGACAATTGGTGTATAAATTAAAGTTTTAATTTTAATTGGGAGTTGGAAACTCGGAAAGAATTGGTTGCATGTGTTATTGTTCAATAATGCCTCGTACCCTGTTCCAGCATTGGATACGGGTAAGGAGTGTTTAGTGACAATTCTAAACACAATCTAGAATTAACCCATGCAGTGACATTGCAGACATCTGTCAGGTGCGGTGACAATTCTGGATGCACTTTGGAATTAACTCATGCAGTGGCATTAATGCAATAAGATAGCAAAATTAAGGATAAAATAGGCTAGGATTTATTGAGTTATAAAATGCAATTTACTAAATTGAAAATGCTAAATGTATGCTAAGGATAACTAAATGGGAACAATTTAACCAATAAGTAGGGGAAAAACCTATGTTATTTCTAATGCTATCAGCATTGAAAGGAGTTAAGAATGTGAGTTTAAGGTTGGTTAGTATTAAAAGTGAAGGTTGTAAGAGTTAAAAATCGGGTAAATTAATGGTTGTATAATCAGATCATGAGAATGGGTTGGGTTGAGCCTGCAAAAAATTGTGACATTGTTGTGACACAGGAGATCTGTGTCGTGACATCCCTAGCAGTTTGCTCATGTCGCGACACTTGGGTTCGTTGTCGCGACACACCCTTGAGTTTTGGAAGTTTGAGAAATTGTCTTCTATGTCACTACAAGTGTTAGTGATATCACGACATAGAGTTGATTTTTTAAATTCTTCATTACTGCCCAAGATGTTATGACACGGAGTTGTCTGTTTAGCGATATTGACTTTGCTTTCCCAAATTTCTAGTCTTCATAGTGCTTCAAGCGTTTGCTAAACCTATCTTTGATCTACTTGTAATGAATTGGTTCGTGAAGTATACACTATGTACAATTAGTAATAGTCTTATGTACGAATGTTAGGTCTAGCTGCCGAACTCGTCCGCTAGCTCAATCAATATACACCAATGGCTTCTCTGTAATTTGTTTCTATCTGTATTGGTCCAACACCCATCATGCCATTCTACTCGTTTGTGATTGTTTCTTTCTCTGAACTTGCCTTTACGGCCAGCCTAAATGATTCATAGTTCTTTTCGCAAACCATAGCTATTATTTGAGAAGCCATATAACCACCTAACTACTTTAGCTAAGAAAAGAATAAGGTTTAATTAATAAGGTTTAATTAATATGACATAAATGTGTTAGGTCAATTTTATTCTTTAACTTAGAATTATTAAAACTATGTTCATGTTGTCATGAATAAATTCATGGCAATTTGGTACCTTGTTAACTAATGCACATACTTACTTACTAAACACATTAATCTCTTGAATATATCTCTATGTCAATTCAAACAATTAGTTAAATTTTTATAAGCAAGTATAAGATTAAGTGAGATAACAATATATGTCTATACTGAAACAATTTAATCACAATAATCTTAAAGTTATGCAAGGCTAACGTATTGTTTAATATCATCGCTAATCTAACCCTCAATTACCTTAGAAGATTATACATGCATTAATTAAATACTATATCAATTAATTACAATTTCAATTTGTTTAATAATTAATTCAATTATTACCTTACAATTAAAATGCAAGCATAACATAAGCATGATTTTATTTAATTAAAAAATTTACCAAGACCTAATAACAAGACAAACCAATTTTTAATAATCTAAGTGGACATAATGCAATTAATCTAACACGAAAGAAATCTAAGTCATTTTAATTAATTCAAGAACAACAACACAATAAATATTCATGTTCATGATCACAACATAAATGAGAAAAATAAAGAGAAGGGAACTAGAGAACAAGTCCTAGTGTTTCTTCGAAGCCAAACTAGTGTGCTCCTCTTCTTCTCTGCCAATGCCTTCACGAAGACTTGAATGCTACTACTACAAGGGGAATGCTAGCTCTTTTTCAAGAGGGGAAATTGACAAGGGAATTAAGACAAATAAAATGGGAAAACAAGAAAATGAATTGGATGAGAGAAAAGAGAAAATGATGTGTGAAGTAACAGATGAAAAATGAGGGAGTGAAGGAAGCTTTTTATAGTGGGAGATGACAGATAAAATTAGCTAAAAATAGTAGCCAATCCCCCTTCCCATGGTCGAGCAAGCTAGGTGGAATGAGTGGTTGACTTAAATTTTCTATTTTTTGCTGGTGGCTAAAAATATGATGCTTGAATTGGGGAGGGGTTTGAATGGCATTTAGGGATAGTTCAAGGGCTGATATGCAAGTGTAAAATTTAGCTAAAATAATATTTTTGGGTCAACTAATTTAAAAAGGTTTAGGCTTCAATCTTCATAGTGGACTATTCCTCTTTCCTTAGCACATATGGGTTCTTTTCTCTTCTTCAAGCTATAATTGAATTTTAACCCAATTTCTGTTGGATAAAAAATAATTATTAAATGCATTCAAGGACTACAGTTGGGCCATCCATGGCTAGAAAATAATCAGCCATACTCTTTAGTCAATTGATACTAAAAGTGCTTCAAAGGTCCAATATTCGCAAGGTGACTGCAGAGCCGATTTTTCAATATTTGTGCAAACCTGTTGAAAATAGATCAAATTGTTCAAATTCACTATAAAAAAATTAAAATTAAAAATGTTTTATAAATAGAATGCAACTTAATAATTTTTTAATTAAAATATAAAGTTCGACAAATTTTACTAAGAAACCTCATGAACTAGTGATCAAAAGGTGCTAAAAAAGTTTATATATTTTTGTGTTTCCAGTCAGCCGTGTATGTATAATACGTAGATCTAGCTTAGTCCATCAGGTAAGTAAAAGAATCTTATCTATGCCGTATATTCTGGTATATTATTGATAATTAAGGTATGAAAGATAGAGGAAAAGGGAAATAATTACATCATAAAAAGGTAGAAATGCCTGTACAAAAGAAAACAAGGAAGTTAAGTACAAAAAGTAGAAAATCCTTAGTTCCCTCCTTTAGATGGTTGATCGGTTGGTTCTGTAGGGACTTACTCTATTTGTGGGCACTACTCAGGGGCTTTCTCCAAATCTATAGAGCCTTTTAAGTCATTTCTTCTTCCTCTACTTCAAGCTAATGCAAATGAAGAAGCCAAATGCTTGTTTCGACTCCCTCTAGAAATTTTCCAAGTATTCACCCTTGGGGTTTTAGACTTTAAAGTTTACGAACTCAATAGATATATTGTGAAAGAATTTAAAATCTACGTGAAGGAATTTAAAATCTACCTAACTTAGATTCGTAGGGCCAATAGTCACTTGGGCAAGAAGAACTAGGTTAGATCTCAGTTTTGGTAGAGCCTCAATCAAATTCTTCTCTATGTCTTCCTGGTATTTTCTTACAGCTTTTTCATTAGATTGGTGTAGACCTTCCAATTCTGCTTTGCGGCATTATTCTTGAGCCCTAAGTTTCTTTTCCTAAGAGGACTCTCTATCCTTTAGTAAATTATTCTCCTCCAACTGCTTGTATTTGGTCTATGTATTCTTATACTAATCTTTCCAAGCTTGCACACATGAGTTGAGTTTCTTGATTTGGGTCTCATCATTTTGATGAATTTGGTGTAGCTGAGCCAAGAACTGTTTGCTAGATTTTATAGCCTCCTCCAAGCTCACTACTTTAGCACTCTGTTGCTCGCAGGCTTCTTAGAAGGCCCAACTAATAAGCTCGAATTCTATTGATAGAGCTTGGGAAAACTTCATTAGTATGGAAAAGGGAGATAATTAAATATTAAAAAAATATAGAAAGAAAAACCTCTTTTACATACTGAAGCACTATATTGTTTTGCTACTGATAAATGGCGCCTAGTGAGACAGGAGATGGCCTTAAATTTTGTAGATTCCACCAAGGGAAAAACTCAGCTTTAGAAAAAAGATAGGAATAGAAAGCCTCTTTTACCTACTGAGGTACTATGTTGTTTTGCTGCTAGTAGATGGCGCCTAATGAGGCAGGAGATGGCCCTAACTTTTGCATATTCTACCAAGGGAAAAACTCACATGTTTCACCAGTAGAAGCATCTTGAGCTAGAGAATTAATAGGAGCCACTGGCTGAATTAGGTGTCCGGTTTCTATTGGAACCTCAGCTAATTGAAGATTTATGGCATGGACTTGGAATTTGCAAAATAGACAGACTCTATTGGTAAGGTTGGTGCAAGGGAAAGGGTCGAAATATGAGAAGTATTCACAATTGGAGTAGTTAACCCTTTTTTTGAGTCTAAGAAACTATGGCCATTCACTATCCTCAAAGTCTTGGGTGTTCCTCTCTACCCTTAGTCTCGTTTGGGTTTTCTTAGCTACTATTTTCTTAGGTGGAGCAGCAGTGGCACCTTTGTTTTCCTGAGCTTCATCCAATATGGTTGAAATGCCCATAATTGTAGGAATAGGCATAATGGTATGAGAATTCAAAGAAGACCCTACACCATTAATAGAAGAGTTAGCCTGACTAGAAGAAGAAGTAGAAGGTGTACCGTGATTCAACATGTTTTAGTGGTGTAGATATAGTCTACAAGTTTCGTAAAAGAATAAGGAAGATTCCCTCATGCCACTACTAAAATTCATGCCAGATCACTACGTGCGTTGTAAGGCCAAGCCACTAAAGGAAAAGAAACATTATACGAATCCACTTATTGAAGAAAGTCATTTGCTCGACGACTATTTGGGTTCATCTCTTATAGGCGATATTGGAAAGCATTCCTAACTCAAACAGTTTCCACCAATTCTATTATGTGCCCGCTTAACTATTTATAATGGTTCAATACAACAACTGAGTCAATAAGCAGACTTTTTGAAAAGACGCCTTCTCGAGGAAGGGACCATTGAGTAGGGAAGCCAAAACCAGTTTCTAGCTTGTAAAAAACCCTCAGAAAGTTGTCCTTCTTCAGATGAATATTGAAAGCCCAATTCTAGATTATAGGCTCATAGCCCAGGCCTGTTCTGAAGTAGGCGTTACCGATTGAGGCATCATGTCTCTTTACCTTCAACTAGTAAATCTTTTGGAATATGCCTAACATTGGTGGCTCATTATGCATACAACAGTCTATAAAGAAGGCTACCAATGTCCACTAGGATAAATTAGATAGTTGCCCTATTGTGATGTCGTCACAGTAGAATACTAAGTAGAAAAAGTGGTGGAGAGGTAGATGGAAGCTCACTACTAGCAAAATGAACGAAACAATGAAGCCTCTAGTATTGTCACTTAGATGACACCCTTGCATCATTGGAATTCGGAGGTGAAGTTTGGTTGAAGGATTCCTTGGGCTCCTAAGTACCGATTTAATTCTTCTTTAGTAGTACTAGATTCATACATCAGAGCATTCGTGTGTGATGAGATGTCATCAAGATCTCTAGGTCTGAATGTAACTAGACCTCTAGGACTATTGTTTTTTCTAATCTGGCCACACCCTCTCCCTCGTGTGGTGGTTTGAACCATATTATGTTTTAAAAATGAAAGAAAAAGAAAAGGGAAAAATTACCTCTAAAGGAAAATGAAAACTGAAAACGAGAGAAATGGGATGCTTTGATAGAAAGATATATAGGATTCCAATGATATAACAAAGTGTTTGGAAAAGTGTTGAAGTTTTAATATTTCCAAAAAACCAAAGGTCTATAGGAAGTTTAACAATTTCGGTTAGCTATTCAAATCCTCTAATTATAATTCGACACTTGTCAAGACTAAGGTTAAGAGATGTTTGAAAGCATAGGGGTACCCACTAAGCTTATAATCCGCCAATTAAAACTAACTGTTGGCATTTTGAAAGCACAGGAGTACCCACTAAGCTTATAATCTGCCAATTAAAACTAACTGTTGGCAGTCTCACCAATTGGGATTCCCATAGTGTATGCCACCAAATAGAAGTTGATATGACTATAAAGGGCATTCCGCCAATCTGTATTATATGCCTGGTATAGAGAATAAGCTATCCAACTTTAGTTTTGGGGATTTTCAAGTTGATAAAAATTTTGAGGATGAAATTTTCATTAAGAAGGGAGAGTTGTAACACCTCAAATTTGATGGATACAAAAAAAAAAAGGTGAGTAGAGATGAATTTTACCTGTTTTGGTGCATTATAGTAGTATAGTTTGCCAATTGGCAGACTTTTGGCAAACCAAAGTTGACGCATAGAGTATCTGTCCATAGAAATGCATAAGAATTTCATCTTGGAATATTCCTCAAATGAATAGAGAATACGACAAATG
This sequence comes from Gossypium stocksii, assembly GCA_020496765.1. Lineage (NCBI taxonomy): Eukaryota > Viridiplantae > Streptophyta > Magnoliopsida > Malvales > Malvaceae > Gossypium > Gossypium stocksii. The sequence continues at coordinate 34,124,861 of CM035623.1, read as the reverse complement.
AAAAGCCTTGTGAAGGTTACCGCCAAAGGTTTAGTATACCTTGTTTACTTGAGCACTGTGCCAAGCAGGTTTTGTAACGAGATTTGGTTGTTAGCCAACTGAGTTGACTGTTCAAATAGCATCCGTACAAAATTCTATTTTATATTTCTTTCGATTCTTGTAGGCCATTTAAAGGACAATTTTTGTACACATTCGACACTTATTAAGATCCACTAAAAGGAAATTGAGAATATATATGGTATGAATGGAACATCGAGATGGATTTCTTCCTTTTGTTCTACATTTAGGTTTTTCTTTTTAAGCTCAAATATTCTCTTCTTCTTTATTAGACTAGGAGCTAAGATTTTTGGGGGTAATCAATGGATATTTCAACCTTCTGCTAAGCCTGATAGCTTTGTATATTATGATTCCAAAAGAGTAAGGATGTTAAGAAGCATAAATATAGTAGGGAGTAAATAAAAGGCCCTACATAAGGGTTGTATGTACTTGGTATAGGAGTAATTCATGTTCTTTCGAGCAATTGCTAGTGCAAGTTCAACGACATTTAAGTTTGAAACTCCAAACTATAGTATAAGTGTGTATTAGGTAAGTCTTTATCCTTATTTATGTAAGCTAAATGTTGATATTACCACGAATAATCGGTAAGCGTGTAAAGCAAAGTAATTTTGTTGCAGGTTCACAATTAAGGTAAATGAGTTAGGGTACGAGTAAGATGATGTGTAATGTAAATGCATGTGACATCAGGTATGGAAAGGTGAATTTTGTTGAGAGAATATAAACTAGTCAGGTATGAAAATGAATCTAGATAAGTGGATTCTGTGTTGGACGAGCAAAAATTCGTTTTTGATGTCTTTGGTAAGAAAGTTACATTGTTAATTATACAAATAGATCACAGTGATAACAAGACACCCATGGTGTAGCCTTTGGTGAGATGTAAATCAAACTGGCAAAACACGGCATGAGAATGTGTAAGATCATGCAGCTGCAAACCCATGGCATTGTATGCAATGAAAAGTACTCATGGTGATGCCTTCAGTGAGATGCAGACTGGACTAGAAAATCACAACATGGAAATATATGTATAAGATCATGAGGGAGAAACCCCATGGCATCCTTTGAGATAACCTGACGAGACAATAAACATGTAATTCTCTGTGATGACTTCGTGGCGTATTGTATGAAGCCTGTATGGCGTATTCTGTAAAGCCTTTGTGGTGTAATCTATGAAGCCTATGTGGCGTATTCTATAAAGCCTTTGTAGCATATTTTGTAAAGCCTATATAGTGTATCCTGTAAAGCCTTTGTAGCATATTTTGTGAAGCATGTGTGGTGTACATTTTAAAGCCATTGTGGAATATTTGGTGATATCTATGTGACTATTTCTGTAATTTCTAAGAGATGTACTCTGGTAAAATGTTTCTATGTTGTGATCTCGGTGAGCATTGAAACTTTTGTAATAGCCCAAACCAGACCAGGACGATGCAATCCGAATCTAGAATGTCACATCCACCACCAAAGTGACTCTCCATTCAACACCCAACGTAACCTCCAACATACCACAAGTTAAATCATAAAAAATTCCCAAGTTACAAATATGCAACAGAATATCCTATATGCATAAAAGGAACAAGAGACATGCAAACTCATAAAATTTAACTTGCACAAGATAAAGGCATTCACATGTGATAGTAATATGTCATAAAGACAAAAGAAGAAAAATAAGCGATCATGCAACCATGTGAAAGACTGTTAATATTCAGTAACTTACTCCTAGGCTTGCATGCGTATAGGGTTTGCATATATATAGGGTTTACATGCATATAAAGGCTTGCATACAAAGGTAAGGGTTCGTATAAAAGTATGGGTTTACATACTTGGGTACTTAGTAGCAATTTTGGCTAACTCAATATGGGTTATTTGGTTTTGTTTATTTGTATGCTTTAAAATTGAGGTAACAATTAGATAAGAATTTAAGTTCAAGAACATGGACTTGTAATTTAGGGAAAATATCAAAACATGCTTTCAAAATATATTCACACTAAATGAGGTTTACTTATTAAACATTCAAGTATTTTACTATATAAGTTTATCAATTCACAAACTTGGAAATAAAAGTAAACATAAGAAAATTTAAGTCTTATAACAATCCGCGAAGCTAACATATTATAAGATATTTGTAATCCCAAGAAGAATCTCTCATTACAAACCATGCATTCTAACTATCTGCAGTGTATAGAAAGGATTGTGTGAGTTCTTGCAAACTTAATGAATAAAAAGGAAAGAATAACCGCATAGTACACGCGAAGCATAAGTAAAAAAAAAATTAGGCAAAATTATTGTTCTGCTAATTGGGTTTACCATATCCATGCGAAGTATGGTTCGCAATTACCTGTTGATAGTTAGCTTAAGCAGAAAAAACATAATATTTTGAAAAACACAATATTTTACACATGCACATTTCTGTTGGATAAATGAATCTTCTTATTACTCCTCACATTGATTCAAAGAGTCTTAACATATCCCATAAGTGTAGCATAATGCTAAGCACTCTCCAAACACACCAACATGTCCCCTTGAATGGAGCTTTGCTCGACATTTCCTTATCTCTCCAAACCTATCCCAGGGCCACTCCCCCAAACACAAATGTAAGTACTCATAATCCTATGGCATGCCATTATATCCAACAATTTTAGAAGTTTATAGAACATATACTTAAACTTAGAGCTCGCAACTTATTGTTCATAATAAGCTCACAATATAAAGCTCACTGTTCATAAAACACATATATAATCACAATCACAAAATAGAGATATAGTTAAGGCTTACTCTCAGAACTTAGAACAAAAAAACCTAAGCTTTCGATAACACTATGCTTCACACATACATGTGGCAATCCCTGATCACTAGCCAATTTGCTTAAAACCTTAAGTAAGCTATTTTTTTCCCTTATCTTTGCTTGTAGATGGTTCTCATAGGTTCGCAATGTCATAACCATACACAAATCACTTAACAGACACAACACATTAAATTCATACATAAATACAAGCGAACCTAGGTTCGTACATGCTAGCTTTTTAGCAAACCTAGTTTCTTCTATTGCTAACACAATAAAGAAATAAAGTCTTACCTTAAATCCTAAGGGCTAAATTTTGGGTTTGGTTAAGATTGCATATATGAGGTGCTAGGATCGACTTGTTGATTTCTCCATGTGAAATTTAAATTATTTCACCATGAAGGATTGTAGTAATTTGATTGTGGTCCTGGCCCAATTTTATTCTTATTTCAGTTACCCATGTAGTCGATGGGTTTTGGGTTTGATGGTGGGTTTTCAAACATATGACCATCTCCACAATAAACATAGGAGATGTTATCAAACTCGCTTGACTGCTGACTGAACATGTTACCATTAAAACCGTTAGCAATAAAGTTCTTAAGCATAGAAGTCATAGAATATACCTAGGCTACCAAAGACGTAAGTGCATCAACTTCATAAACTTCGACCACTCTTCTTCCTATGGCAACACAATTAGTCAGCCACTGATAGTTGTTGCTAGAAATCCTTTCAAAGATCTCATATGTTTCATTATACGATTTCGAAAGAGAAGCTCCATTGGCTGAAGTGTCAACCACTATTCTTGTATGTGCATTGAGACCATTATAAAAAGTCTCCAGCTGATTGCAGTTGGGAATGTCATGATGAGAACATATTCACAACAACTCCTTGAATCACTCCCATGCATCATAGAGAGATTCTTCGTCAAATTGTAGAAATGTAGTGATTTCATTCTTGAGTTTGGCATTTTTGCTTGTCAAAAATACTTCATCAAGAATCGTTCAGCCAATTCTTGCCATGTTGACACCGTGTAAGGCGGTAAAAATTCAACCATGCTTGAGCTCAATCTCTCAACGAGTGTACCAATAACTTCAATCTCAAAGCGTCTTCAATCACTTCGACTAGCTTAAATGACTCGCTTACATCCATGAATAAACGAAGGTGCTGATGCGGATATTCAATAGGTATTCCACTATATTCACCCACAGTTTGCAACATTTGGAGCATAACCAACTTCAATTCAAATTGAGGGGCCTCAATTTAGGGTCTCACAATTCCCGAATTGAGTTCATTGTATAAAGGCACGACATAGTGATAAATAACATGACCTTTGTCATCAACAACAATATTTGATTATGAGCGTTGTAAATAACTCCATGATTCTGATTTTGTTGCATAGGATCCATTTTCGTAGCTTGTCTTTAGGCTACTCGTTCCCTTCTTTGTCTGAAGGTGCTTTCAATCTCAAGTTCAACATGAGGTAGATCGATGATTTGATCTATGTTCATAACCTATTGGTACCTAAGAAGAAAAACAATAAATAAAACATAAATAAAAACAAAAGAATTTAAATCAAATTGTTGATTTTCAATTTCATAAGTAATATTTAAAATACAGTCCCCAACAACAACGCTAAAAACTTGTCGTGAATATTATATATATGCGATTGATGTACAAGTTTATACAATCATCAACAAGTAATAAAGTAATGATTTATAATATTGTCTCCACATGAACTGTATATGTAAAACAAATTATTGTGAAATTACAAATTAACAACTTGGTGGTGAAAAATAAATAAAGTGTGAAGTGCAAATTAACTACTTAACTGAAATGAATGACTATATATGCAAATGCAAATGAAAATTGAAGCAGCAATTCACAAGATTTAAAAATTATGAAATGAATGAGCTGGAAAGAATACACTCCTCAACTAAATTTATTCACGACAATATTTAATAAATATTCCGGAAAATCTTTGAATAGGGAGTGAAGTCAATCAATGAAAACCCAAAAAGAAATTATCTAAGGAAGTTTAAACCGAAAAGAAAAAATGTCTGATGAGCTTTGAGGGAATACAACGTTTCTGTCGTAGAGAAAGAATTCAAAGAATTAGTTTTTCAGTCTCTTTTTTAGTGGAAACAATACTTATGGGATAAAGAGTAAGGTAAATCTCCGTTAAGTATAACATACGTGTTGAAAAATAATTGGAGGGGCACTAAAAGAGACACCAGCAAGGTAGAGGAATTTCTTCTTATCGAATCCATCCACAAGTTATAAAAATTATAAAACTTATTTTGTGATAAAATTATGGGAGTTTTTGGAAATTACGGTATCTACCATTAGTAGAACTTGTAACACTATTATTATTAGCATGATGTCGTTTAAGTTTTTTCAATGTTATCCGATCAGTAATGTTGAATGAGTGGGTGAAGTCCATGTGTACATATAAATAGAAGAATATGTGGCTGATAGATATATATCACTAAATTTGGGGGGAGAAAGGAGGAAAGAATATAGAAAAGGTCGAGGAAAGAAAAATGGATGATCCTCCACGAATTAAGGGTTTCCATTTTAAGGTTTCAGTATATTGGGAATGACATCAAATTAAATGACACCTATGATGAAGTAAATTCGCAAGTGCCGCTAGATTTTATAAGCTTATGGTACACATGAGGAGGTTGTTTCTATGGTATAATGTTATGTTTTTTTTTTCCTTTCTAATCAAAATTTCCCTTTCTAAATCTCTAAACACAGACCGCAGTTACGTCTAATGATTTTCGTGGCTTTCCCATGCTTTTTGATAGGCTGGTTTCGTAGAAATAAACATTTCGTTTATCGAAAATATGAGATACTGAAATGATGTATATATGTTGGGCGGATTAATAATTTTAGTGACGTGAAATCCAAGGTTCTTCTATCCATATTTCATAATGAAACTTGTCTCCTACCCTTCATACTTCATAACCTATAGCCATGAATGAGTTGGAAATAATTGCGGTTATATGTAATTGGAAATTAGTACAATGTTTCGTTCAAACTATGGCTATAGCCATTAGGCAATAACTTAATATGAATGCATGTAGCAGAAAGGTTGAACGGCTTTCAGAAATTTTCCATTTCAATAGTTTATTACAACATATTGGTTCGGAATTTTTTATCATTCGATCATTTATCAGAGCTTCTAGCTTAATTTCAATTCTTTTTGGCAGGTTGTGTATTGAGATTTGATTAGAAAAACACCTGGTGATGAGTTCTGCAAAGTTCAACTTTAAAATTCATGTAATCTTCCTCGTTGCATCTTTGGCTAGATTCGAACCATCCTTGGGGCTCTACCTAGGTCAAAGACATGTAAACATAGTAAACAAGCTCGAAAACCATGAGACATTGATGATCCATTGTTGGCAAAACAGTGATGATATGGGAAAACGATATTTGAAGTACGATGAAGAATTTCAGTCGGCTTTTATCGACCTATTCACCTTCCAGCATGTGAACATTGAATGCGACATGGAGTTCAAAGATGGAGACATGACAAGGAGAGGACATTTCTTGGTGTATGATTCTAGCCATGATGTTAGGACGCGTGAGTGCTATAAATGGTGTAATTGGTCCGTTGGGACCTACGGCTTGTATGCATACGATGAGGTTGATCACAAATGGGACTACGAAATTCCATGGCCTAGTAATAATAGGTTTTAGCTAAAGCTCAACCATGTTCAACTTGATATCAAAATGTATATATAAAATTTTGTGGTGTATAGCTTTGAGGATCTTGGTAATAAGATTCGAGTTTCATTTCATCTTGTCATCTTCTTCTGTTGGGTTTTTTTCATAGCTTTCGAGCTTGGACCTAAATATTGCCTGTTCTCTAACCTCGCCTTTACTTGCCAAAGCGTTGAAAAAAATTAAATCTGCCGTGTGCGAAGACAAATCTTTCTAGAATACAGGAGAGTAAATTAAATCTCTACAAGGAAGAACACTATATCCAACTCTTTTCCTTGTTTACAATTAAATTTTTTTTCATATAACTTCTTTGACCGGTGTTTTTTAGAAAAAAAATTTTAGACTGCACCTACGTTTTCGACTAGACAAATCCTTATCGTTTCTTATTTTCAACCGAACAGCCTTCTCCTCCATTCTCGTACTACGAACTCGAACAAAATCTCTTCTCAAATAGAAACCAGCAGAACTATTATTCCGAAAATTATATTTAATATTCAAATAATAAAACTCTCTCTATTTTCGGGTAGAGTAACAAAATCTTAATGTTGTGTAAATAGCTTTACCAATGCCATCTATTTATAGGGAGAGGAGGTAGAACCATTGTTGAATTGTAAAAGTTTATTTCAACTGAAAAACAAACTCCTTGACTATCTAGGACTATAAGGGGTGACAACCCTAGTTAATAATACTAGAGTTTGTCATCCCCCACATTAACATGAGGAGCTTTTGGGTCTCTCCCATATCGGGTCCAATTATAAGTACTTATTGGATTTTAACCCCGGTACTTTTTAATTCAATCCAACTCAATATATTTTTTCCTAATTTCCAAAATAAAAATCATAATATTTTTCTAATTAAGTAATCATCTCAACTGAATTCTAATTCCATTAAAATTGTGACGACTTTACCGTAAAAGAATCTATGACAAAATATATTTAATATTTCTACATTCAATGGTTCACTGGGACCAAATGATTTATTTCTATTTTTGAACTTCATTTAATTTGAAAAACATAAATTCATTCCCTAGTCATTCTCATTTTGGAGAAAATCACATTTATTTCCAGATAATTAAATTTCTCCATTTTCATTTTTATTTTGGAGAAAAACATAATCATTTCAAAATGTTTTTTATTTCTCCATTTTCACCATTTCTATTCATTTGATTCAACTTCTAATTAATTTTTAGTTTCAACAAGCTAGCAGAGGGTGATCTACCACAATTCGTTATGGTAAATTAGATTCTTTTCGGCACTTAAAATTTTCACCATTTCTATTCATTTGATTCAACTTCTAATTAATTTTTAGTTTCAACGAGCTAGCAGAGGGTGATCTACCACAATTCGTTATGGTAAATTAGATTCTTTTCGGCACTTAACGAGCTTGTTTTCTATATATTTTACATTTTCTATTTTTAATAGTTTATGTTCAATTTTAGCAAAATAATTGTCTTTATGCAAATTTTATCCATGGTGACCTAATGGGCTAATATAGACTTAGGGATGAACTAATGAGCTACTTGAGTTTGCAAGACACTGTTTTTGGGTTGGGAAAGCGAAGGACCACGATTGTGTTACAACACTAGAATGTCGTGTCCTAACACCGACCTTTAAAGCCAATGAATTCAGTCTCGAAAGGCAGTGTTGCGACACCAGTCCCGTGGTAGTGCGACACCACACGACGAACATGAATTATTAAGCCAGAGGTATGTTTGTTTGTACAATAAAAATTATCAGTTTTTAGGGTTGTAATTAACCTAATTACGCTTTGGTGGTCATAACTAATTCCTATTTTGGGTTCTACTCAATCAACTAGTCACTAACCTAGCAGGATCTCTCGATCTTCTACAAAACTAATGAGTCGAAAAGAACTACTTATCTCTCGTCCTCACATTCTAGACCGAATTGGGGTAAGGAATTTACAAATAGGCAATACCAATTTTGGGTTAATTCCCATCTAGATGACCTGCTAGGGTTGTCAGGCCTAGGGTTTAAGTTCTTCCTATCCTAAACAGTTGATCCACTAATAAACCTTACACAGAAATTAATTATTCCCACGTCCACTCACTAATCCCCTAGAAGAGGATTAGTTCCTTATGGATCCCATAAACAATATATACTTTATGAATAAAGTAATCATGAGAAATAGATCAAGAGTAAAATTAACTAGAAATCCTAATTTGTATTTGAACGATTGAAGAGTAGAAACCCTCGAATAGTTTTCTAAATCCACAAGTTAGATTCTCCACAAAACAATAATGAAAATAAACTAAAAAGAAATCCTAAGTACAAAATAAACTAAAAACTATAAATTAAACTAAAAAGAAAATTCTAAGTTATAGAAAAGATGTCCTTCAAGTGTTTGATTAAGCCTGTTTAAAATATTAGGGTTGGTTGTCGTCCTTAGCCCTAGTTTGGCTAACTTTTTACATTAAATTTCATTATACGGATCAAAATGCCCTCATCTCATTAATGCTTTATGTACAGGGCTGTTGTTACGACAACCACTGCTTATGTCATGACATTGAAGGCAATTTGCTTGGCTCAGCTCAACTTTAAGGGTATGTCGTGACATACTTTGTCTATGTAGCACACCAAAGGCAGACTTGGTATTTTAGGTTCTTGCTCACTATGTTATGACATTGAACTCCCATGCTGCAACATAACAACCAATCTCCTATGCTCATGCCTTCGGATAGTCTCTTGCACACTCACTAAATATGTTAGCATTCCTTTAGGCCTACGTTGGCCCCAAAGGTCATATAAAACAAATAAAATCATACTTTTTATTAATTGAAAACTAGAATAGAAAAAATAAATAAAATATAATAAAATTTATCATATTTAAGCTCCTTAAGTATGAAACTAGTTTAATCTGCTATAGCGAATTGTTTGTAACACCCTATATCCAACTCAGTTGTCGAGCATGAATATCAGGATGCCTTACCACCGTTTCATGTCATTCACAAGAATTAAAATCTCATTCGAGAAGAAACACCATCCATTTTAGTATTTTCTCGATTTTTAAGTGAATCATGCTCCTATTTACCATTAAGTCTTGCTAAACATATGTTAAGCATCATATAATAACATTTGTACATACATAAGGGCTAGTTAGCAAAATTTTCCAATCAAGTACGAAGGTATTGGTGCTGGCACATAGGTATTGATATTTCCTTTATTCGGTTTCGATACCAAATGGAAAATCGGTACCAAAACAACATTTTGATTCTCGCCCAAAAATAAAACACCCGAAATTATTGGTACCTTATGAAAAGTATTGGTAATTTTACCTCAAGTATCAATGTTCATGATATGGAATCGATACCAATTTATGATTTTGACTTCCTACACATTTTAAAATCACAGAGGTATCACTTTTAACACATGAATATTGATACCTCTATTTCAGACTAAAAAAATACAACACACATAAGCCTATTTTAGTATTTGCTCAAGTTTTAAGTGAAATATACTCCTAATTACCATTAAGTCTTTCTAAACATACCTTAAGCATCATTTAATAAAATTTGTACATATATAAGGGCCACTTAGTAAAAGTTTCCAATCAAGTATAAATGTATTGATATTGGCACATAGATATCGATATTTCCATCATTTAGTATTGATATCAAATGAAAATTGGTACCAAAACATCATTATATTTCTTACCTGATAGCACTAGAAAGAACATAGGTTTACCCCCTTACTTATTGGTTAAATTGTTCCCATTTAGTTATCCTTAGCATACATTTTAGCATTTTCAGTTTAGTAAATTGCATTTTATAACTTAGTGAATCCTAGCCTATTTTGTCCTTAATTTTGCTATCTTATTGCATTAATGTCACTGCATGAGTTAATCCCAGGTTGCTCTAGAATTGTCGCCACACTTGACAGTTGGCTATATAAGAATAAAAACTGCATGAGCTATGTAACACCCCTAACACGTATCCATCTCAAGAATAGAGTTATGAGGCATTACTAAACTTAGAAATCAAACATACTTTCATTTGTCATACAATTGCATACACAAGCATTTCTCATTCAAACACATTCACATTGTCCCTTATAAGAGACTACGAGGCCTTAAACATGCTTTAGAAGTGGTTCGAGACTAAACTAAGAACTCAGAACAATTTTAGGAAACTTACAAAAATTTTCATGAAAACAGGGGACACACGTCCGTGTGAATAGGCCGTGTGAGACATGCCCGTGTCACAGGCAGTGTGGACATTCAAAATGCAATCACATAGCCGTGTCCCAAACCGTGTACTACCCCGTGTAACTCTCTGACTTAGGTCACACGACCGACCACACACCCATGTGTCACGCCCGTGTGCCTATTTGAAATGGCCGCACACACTCATGTGTCACACTGTGTGCTAGGTCGTGCCAAAACTATAGGGTATACTGACTTATGCCACATGGCCAGTCAAACGTTTGTGTGTGAGGCCATGTGGTACATACTGGCTTACATTTAATGTCAACACTAGAGGACACACGGTCGTGTTCTATGGCTGTGTGTCACACACGGATGAGACACACACTCGTGTCTCTGCCCATGTGGACAAAAATAGACCATTTATAAGGTCATTTTCCCACCCAAGTTAAGCATACCTACACAAGGGCAAATGGTACCATTTTCATATACAAATGAGCAGCCAAATCAACATCAAATCATCACATTATAAACCATTTCAATGCAACCATTTCAAAGCTCATATCATAATCATTTACATAGCAAAATCACATACAAAATCATCATGATTCATTAGCAATAATTCACATTTATAGCATATACTAAAACATCATATTTTATTAATCAAATTGGCATCCAAATATCAAACCAAAACTAAACATATTTCAAGAAATTACTCAACACCTACAAATTAACCATTTAATCAACCATAATACAATATCCACAACTGTACCAAAACATACCATTTCACAAGGCAATATATACATCAAACTTTGCATCATTATCAAGCCATTATATAAGGCCAAACACATTACCAAAACACTTATCAAAATGACTCAAGCCTATACATGCCATATGCCATATATACACAACTTCAAAAGTACCAAATTAGATGTTCGATAGTGCGATGATGTCCTTAATAATCCCCGAATCTGAGCTAGCTTCAAAACACTATAAAACATAGGAAGTAAAACAAAGTAGACTTTATAGCTTAATAAGTTCGTATGATAATAAACTTAATTTAACAAATAAAGGTAACTCAACTAATTAAGCATATTATGGCATATCACATATTAAATCACAAACCTTTCTCATGTTTAAGAACATGATCACATATGAAGTTCATCAACTTACCTCTAATCGATACTCGTATGGAATCCATACATACCTTTATCACTTAAGTCGATCTTATTTTCATCTTTATCTCGTTTATGCCCGATGAACCATTCAGAATACATTCGGATACTTGGGAATCTCATATACACAGTAATAATGCCATATTCCAGGTATGGTCTTACATGTAATCTCCTATCGATGCCAATAGCCCAACTATGGTCTTACATGAAGTCCCATATCGATGCTATATCCCAGATATGGTCTTAGACGTAGTCTCAATAACCTAATGTCATGACATTTGTATCCTAAACTATTCCTAAGGTTCATACGGGACTTTCGACTGTCGTAATTCTATTGATTATACTCGTACTCATATCCAACCAGCATTATAATTCAATTCAACATTAATAGTGAATTTTTAATAAAATTTAACAACATTTATTAGCACACGAACTTGCCTCGTATACGGAAACAATGAATCGGACCAACTATTCAATCATTTTGTTTTTCCCCGATCTAAGTCCAAATTCTTTCTTTCTTGATCTATATACAATCAAATTTAGGTTATTTAATCATCTATTCATTCAATCTAGTCCAAAACACATATTAGGGCTATTTTACACATTTACTCCTATACATTCACATTTTTACAATTTAGTCCAATTTCAAAAAAATCACAAATTCACACAATTTCTTTGAAACCCATGATGGCCGAAGTACCTTTATGCCTCTAGCAACCCATATTTTTAAATTTCTCACACATTTAACCATACATTTTTATCTTTTCACAAATTATTCATTAAATTGCAGTTTTACTCAAAATCACTTTACAAAACATGTAAAACTATCAACAAGCATTCCTTTTTCATCAGTAAACATCAAATAACACATATATTCATCAATGGAATCTTTCAAAACATTTAACACTTTTGCAAAATAGTCCCTGGGCTAGCTAGTACTAGTTGAAACTATTACAAAAACATAAAAATCATTAAAAACCGATCAAAATTCCTTACCTAATTAAGCTTCTAATGTGTCGAATGGTTTTAAGCTTTCAAACCCTATTTTCTTTCTTAATTTTGATTGTAAATGCATGAATGAAGATGACAATTTGGCTTTGTTTTATTTTAATTTACTATAATTTCTAAATTACAAAAATAACCTTAATGAATAACATTAAAATTCCACTTAACTATGCACATAATTTTCCATTCAACATTCAAATGGTAAAATTACCATGCAAGTGCTCACATATTTCATTTCTATAGCCAATTGGTACTTTAAACTATGAAAACACTACTTTTGTATTTTATGTGATTTGGTCCTTTTATCAAATTAAGCATTCAATCTGTAAAATTAATTCACGAAACTTTCACACAAACATGCTAACATGCTCTAAACATATAAAATAATATTAAAATAATTTTCTAACATCAGATCTGTGGTTCCAAAACCACTATTTTGATTTAGAGAAAAATTGGCTATTACAAGCTGTCTAGTCTAGTATAACCAACCTGTGCATACAAGGACAGAATAATTTTGAGGAAAAGACACATGTACTATTGGAGGAGGACATAAAAGGTACACATGAGAAGAAAAAAGGGAGATTTTTTTCTCCATCACCATCTTCATCATCTTACCTTAAAGCTTGCGGCGGTGGCAGCTTAAGCCTCTCACAGGTGAGCCAATGTGGAAAACGGATGTAGATTAGCTCCTGACGAGGAGATTTAAGTGCCAGACAAGAGGGAATAGAGAGATTCAATCGAGTTGTCTAGGAATAAAATTCTCCATTTGATTCTTTCTTATTTCTTTCTAAATGCTGATGATTACTCTCTGATTTCTGATTGTATGGAAGTACTGATGAATTCTTATTGAAATGTTATCTTATTTAATCTTGGGGTTTGAATTTTTTTAACACAAAAGTGTTATTACAGTCATTGACATTGGAAAGTGCAGTGACAGTTTGAGCGAACAAGCATTTCAACGGAAGTTAAGTGGGGATTATAGGAATTTAGTCCACTTGTTCTTAATAGTGTCGTATTGCCATCATCAGAAGGTGAGGTTAATATGTATGTTTAAGTCTCAGATTAAATAGAGAAGTAACGCTGGGTAAGATTTACATTAAATTTTATTGCATCGACAATATTCTACACTTCATATTCTACTAAAGATTCATGTTGGGGATCCTAGTTTATCACTATCATATTTTATTTTATTATTTTCAAGTTATTGTATCGACAACTATCCTCACAATTTATCCTATTTATATCTAGTTATTGTACCGACATTAATAAACAAAAGACTACCATTCCTCAGGGATCGATATCTGACAGACTCACATCTATCTACTATACTTGCATTGACAGTGTATGCTTGCACATTATTGCTATGACGTTAAACATCCGATCAAGGTTTTGGTGCCATTGTTGGGGATGCTTTTGTTTGATGTTTATTTTTATTTTTGTATATTTTTGCACTTTATTTTCCTTATATAATATTTAGTTCTAACCAATTAGTTTTTCTTTGTTGCTATTTCTTTAACTTCAATTTAGGCGTTTTATGACCAGAAGAAATTTGAATTTTCTTGTCGATTTTAATCTAGAAATTGAAAGGACTGTGCAGAATAGACTTCGAGAATAAAGAAATATGCCTCTACTAGGGAACAATATAGCCATACCCTCGATGTAACAGTAAAATGTTAATAGCAGGAAGAGCATGTACTTGGTTTTTTGGGCTACTTGCCAAATCAATTACTTCTTGGGATGCACTAGCAGCACAGTTTGTTTTGCGATTTAACCCGCCCATAATGAATGCTCATCTTCGAAATGACATTACTGCTTACCATCAGTTGGATGATGAAAATCTTCACACACATTGGAACATTATAAACTTTACTTTGACGTTGTCCTATGCACAACATTCAACCAGAAAGGCAAATTAAGAATTTTTATAATGGACTGAATTCATCTACAAGGAATCTTATTGACGCATTAGTGATAAACGATAAATTATACATATTTTTACCTCATGCTTAGCCTATATTTTGGATGAATTATCACTAAATTTGTGAGAATTGGTGCTCTTAACCCTTCTATTTCATGTTTTATACTCAGGAAAGCATAGGGATGAGAAAAGAACGAAAAACAGACTAAAAATGAAGAAAATGGGCCAAAGTGTAAAATCAACACGGCCCAAGGATTCACCACACTGCCGTGGCACACGACCGTGCCACATAAGGTCCAACATGGCCCAGTCCCCAACAAGCACGGCCAAACCACACGGCTGTGCCACCCTCAACAAGCCCGCACACGGCCTCTTGTCGATCTACACGGGCGTGGTACACGGGCTTGTCCCTGTCGTGAGGAAGTGCAATTTCACTCAGATTTGGATACTTAGAGGCTAAGAAAGGCATCCCAAAGCTCTATATAAAGATCCTAGGAGGTAACTTCAAGGGTTTGCTTATTTCCCGCTAAGGGAATACTTTTCTCTCCCCAAGAGAACACTTTTCTCCCTCAGAAAAAAAGAGCAAAAGTAGGGAATTACTCCAAGGGAAGCCGATTGATTCATCTCAAAAGCTAGATTTTCCTTCAAGACTGAAGATCTCCCTTCAACTTCCTACAGGGGTTTTTGGGTTCTTTATGTTTTGTTATTTTATTTAAGATGTTTTCTTTATTAACTATGAACTAAACCCCCCTAAATACTTGAGGGGGATGAAACCTAAGACTGATCTTGTTATTATTTTCTCTTGAATTATATGATAAATACTTGATTTGTTCTTAATTGTGTTTTTAACTCTTAGATTAATATTTTTGGGATATTGATCTGAGTCGAATGTGCTTGTGTAGAGGAGCAAAAGTCCCTGCATAGCAGTAGATCCAACATAATTAAGCGAAGTTGCATGCAACCCCAGAAATAGGGCGACATAAATCTGCCAGATTAGGGTCAAACCTAATAAGGGGATCCATAAATCGAGTTAATGTAAGACTAGGGGTTTTAACTAGAAAGAGATTTCAGCTAATCAACCTAGGATTAGTTGTTCTTATCCTCGACGGAGGTATTAACATAAGTTAGGGATCTCTCCAGATCAAGTCAAGTGAATAAATCATCTAGCTCAAGAATTAATAACAAGTGAAGTCTAGGTGGATTCTCCCTTGAGTATTGCCCAATCAATCAGTCTTTTCCAAAGAGCTTTTCCCTAATTTATTTTTTGTGCATTCATAGTTTAGTTTTAGAATTAGTTTACTTTCATAAAAACCCATTTTATTTCTAGGTTAAATAATAGAAAGGAAGTTAGTACTTGTACTTTTGGTTCCCTTGGGTACGATATCTCGGTCTTGCCACTAAGCTATACTACTGTTCGACAGGTGTGCTTGCCTTAAAGTCGTGATAATAGTTAGTTTTTGGTGCGATCATTATTATAAATTTTATTACTTCATATCATGCATATCAATTAGCCAATGGACCTCTACTAGATTGTAATTATAATGATGCTGTGAGAATTCTTGAGAGAATTTCTCAGAAAGATTATCAATACCCTATCTCAGAGCTGTATAAGCAAAAACTACTTCAGGAGTTATTGAATTGGATGCAATAACCGCACTAAGTGCTCAAGTTTCTTCTTTCACAAACATGATTAAAGATATGTAAGGGAGTAGGGGAGTTGCACTTATACAAGTCGTGCAGCAAGTTGATGTTCCAGCTTTTTGTTGTGAGATTTGTAGTGACAACCATAGCTATGAAGATTGTCTACAACATGCAGAGAATTCCGGTTATATTAGTAACATCCGCAACAATTCTTATGGAAATTCTTACAACAACTCTACACACAACCAACAATTTTAAGAAACTTAGAATGCTGGACAAAATGCTACGACATTCAGATACGAGAATACATCTACTCAGCACAATTATAATACCAGGCAAGGGAACTTTAATCAATAACAATAGAATTACAATTAGTACACTCAAATACATCTACAACAAGGCCATACACATCCAAACAAAATTTCGATGCAGCTACAACACTCTTCACTACCAAATCAACATGTTTAAGGACATCGACAGTAACTGTACAATCAAGCTTCTACTTCTGACTCCTTAGCAACTCTTGAGGCATTAATGTAAGAGCATATTACTCGCATAGAAGCTATCGTACAAGGGAATTCATCTTCAATTCGAGCATTGGAAGCGCAATTAGGTCAACTTGCTTCAAATTTGAATACTCAACTTCCAGGTTCATTACCTAGTGACACGGAAAATACTTGTAACAGCCCACTTCTGACCCTAATCAGATTGAATGGTTTCGAGACCATTTAACCGAGTCAAAATATTATTTTTATTGCTTTAATAAATTTTACAGCATGATAGATATATGGTGTGAAAGTTTCGTATAGAAATTTTATTGGTTAAATAGTTAATTAGGTAAAAAGGATTAAATCGCATAAAGTGATAAACAGGAGTTCTATTTCATAAATGGCTTATTTGGCAATGACTTTTTGAATGGAGTTCCTTAAGTGGAAATTTATCCTTTATTGTTGATAGTGGAAGATGATGGACAACTTTGTCCATATTATACATGGCTTTATTATTTATTTTATTAAGGATAAAGTTGTAAAATGTTTATTATGGTTTTATTAAATAAAAACAAAACATTCTATTGTTTCATATTCATGCAAATGCCGATTGTAAAGAAGGAAATTTAAGGGTTTTACTTTCAATCATTCGGCCATTGTATAATCTTCAATTAAGGTATGTTTTGTAATCAGTTTTTGATAATTTTTACATTTTTGAGGTTGTTGCTTAATAATCTACAAAGCCATGTTTTAATTTTGAATTTGGTTGTGTTTTTGAAAAATGCCATTGATGAATCCACGTTATTTTAATGGTTTTTGATGAATTATTGAATGTTATATGGAAATATGTAAGTTTTATAAAATAATTTTTGATGAAAATGAGTTTTAAGGATTTATTTGAAAATAAATAGAATTTATGTGGCTAGAAATGTGATTAAATAGAATTTATGTGCTTATAATTACTATATGAATATTCGGTTCTAATAAATTAAGGGATTTATTGTGTAATTTTCTATTTTGTGTTAAAAGGGCTAAATTGCAAAGTGTTGAAAGTATAGGGCTAATAGGTAAATATGCCAAAATACATGTATTTGGATTAAATTGAATATGTTGGTGATTAAATAGCTAAATTTGTATTAATATAGATAAAGACGATCAAATCCCGAAACTTGATCGGGGAAAACGAAAGGTAGACGAGTAGAGATCGGGAAATCGAGGTAAGTTCGTATAATTAGAATTGAAGTGTAAATGTTTAATTGTGGCTTAAATTGTCAGGCGAATGTATGATAATTGATAGAAATGGAATTTGCCTATTGATTTTATGTATATGAATTGATATGGAAATGTTTAAAGAATACAAGTACAAACGGAATACCGAGCCCCGTTAGAACTATAGAAGTCGTAGGATACAAGTGACATGTCACTAGGGCTACAGGGTGGTTCGAGCTCCTGCATTTGTTGCGGACTCACCACAGTTCATGAGCTATATGTTCATCCTTCGAGATTACATGTTTAGTCTTCGAACTTACCGTTCAGCCTACGGGCTTACCGTTCATCCTTTGGGATTACATGTCCAGCCTTCGGGCTTACCGTTACAGGCTCGAAAGAGCATACATGATGCATTGACGGATTACAGGTTATATGTATATACAATGTGTGTGTATCACCCGAGTATCCCTCAATGTTCTTAAAGCTTCAACGGGCAATTTACGATATATGTTACATGAGAATTTAAAAGACATATGTACTACATGTTATATGAGATATGAAACTTACATGGACTATATGATATGAATTACATGTACAAAGAAATAGATTTATGCATATGATGTATGATTGTTTCATTTTGTACATGAATGATTTATAAGATTACATAGACTAACAAGTGTAGCTTGTGAAATAGGCAACTTGAGTATATGAATTGAATTGGCATTGTTAATGTAATTATCTCGTAGATTCAATAAGTTTAATTCTACATTATACGGGCTTACTAAGCTTTTAAAGCTTACTCCGTTTACTTTTTCCTTGTTTTATAGATTCAGAAGCTAGCTCGACTTTTGGACGTGTCGGGGATCACCATCACACTATCCAAATAGCTTTTTGGTACTTTTGGATCTTTGTTTTGAAATGGTCATGGCATGTATAGGCTATTTACTAAGTTTATGACTACGGTTAGCTTGTTAATGACTATAGTATGTTTTGGTACTAATTCAAGCTATGAGATATGGCTTGCTTTGTAAATGTTTTGATCAATCTTGAATGCCTTATATGATGGGTTCTATGTGCTTGAAGTTGATGATGAATGAGATATTATTGATAGAAATGGTAGGTGCAATGATATGGTTTAATTGGCATTGTTAGCTAATGAATTATGAATATGTTTTGGTATGGAATGTTGTGTATTGTTATATGCTTACATGGTGTTGAATGGTTGTTTTGGTTGCCAATTGTTGATGAAATGATATGGTTGTGAAATGCTTGTAGGGATGACCCATTTGGGTGGCAAGAATGGCTTAAACGAAGCCTACCTTGTGCCACAAGGGCAGAGCACATGGGCGTGTGGCTCGACCATGTGAACCTGCATCTTGAATGCTTTGAACAAATTTTACACGACCTAGACACGGGCGTGTCTAGTAGCCGTGTGGCAGTTGACAGTGTTGGCCATGGCCTAGACACACGGGCGTGTCTGGTGATCATGTGAGGTTAGTCAGTTTCAACCACGGGCTGGGTGTTTTGGGCTTGTCTAGTGGGCATGACCGTGTTGGGATGCACGGGCTAGGGACACGGTGTGTCCCTAGCTTGAGAAATTTCTAAATGTTTCCCTTATCTTTCACATGTTTGCAAATTGATCCTAAATGAATGTATGTATCATTACATGAGCTTTAAAGCATGATTGGGAGAATGATTATAGAACTATGCTATTGATATTAAAGTTCAAAATTTGTCTGTTCTGATCTGTGTTACAAGTCCGGTAATGCCCCTTACCTATTCCGACGACGGTTAGGGGATAGGGGTGTTACATTTTGTTGGTATTAGAGCTTCGGTTTAGTCGATTCTAGGACTACCGTAGCAAGTATGAGTCTAGCTATACATGCCATGTACGTGAAATGTGATAGTGTGATATCTCCTGACATCCTCTGAAATCTGTTTTATATAGTAATGGATTTGAATCGAGCAGTAGCTGACGATGTTGAAAGTATTATGCCAGCACCTGCTCAAGGGGCTGTGCCTTCTGAATCGAACCCTGTTACAGGTAATCAGGAAGAAGCTAAGCAAGCTTTCTTCCATATGATTTCTGAATAGTTTAGTGAGTTTGTGTGAGCAAACCCGGCTGCTCCACAACCTCCAACCCCTCCTGTCCCTCAACCTAACCCTAAAAATATACAAGTTATGGATCTTCTGAGAATGAATAGACCTTCGGTTGACAAGATACGAAAGTATGAGGCCGAAGAATTTAGAGCTTCAGCGAGTGAGGATGCTAAGAAAGCCGAGTTCTGGCTTGAGAATACAATCCAAGTTTTTAATGAATTAGCTTGCACGCCTGATGAATGCTTGAGATGTGCTATTTCTTTGCTACGAGATTCTGCATACTAATGGTGGAATACCTTTATATCAGTTGTTCCACGAGAACGAGTTAACTGGGACTTTTTCCAGACATAATTCGGAAAGAAGTATATTAGTCAACGATTTATCGACCAGAAAAGAAAGGAATTTCTAGAGCTAAAACAGGGCCAAATGTTTGTGACTGAATACGAGAGAGAGTTTGTACGACTCAGTAAATATGCTCGTGAATGTGTCTCTACTGAAGCGATAATGTGTAAATGGTTCGAAGATGGGCTAAATGAAGAAATTTGATTGTTACTCGGGATCTTAGAACTGAAAGAGTTTGTAGTTCTAGTTGATCGGGCTTGTAAAGCCGAAGAACTTGCTAAAGGAAAATGAAAAGTTGATTTTGAGTCCCGAGAATTCAGAAAGAGAATTGTGAATAAGTCAACCAATCTAGATCCAAGAGATCAAAAGACTTTCACCCTCATTCTACTACTTCTACGGGCATATCCATCAGACAAAGAAATGCTAGATCTTTTCATTCGAGACCTCAGATGACTTCTGTGGCCAGTGTGGGTAGTGTGAGAACTCCCGGGCCTGATTGCAAGCATTGTAACTAAAATCATTTCAGAGAATGCCGATTGAAAAGCGAAGCTTGTTACAGATGTGGATCGTTGGAACACTATTTGCGAGATTGTCCTGAAAGATCAATAGCTGATAAAGAACAATCAACTAAGGTGACTAATGCTGTAACTAGAGGTAGACCGTCCCGAAATATCGAGAATCAAAGTGGAAGTCACAATGCGTCACGAGATACTAATGTGAAATCTGAGACACGCACTCCTGCTAGAGCCTATGCAATATGTGCACGTGAGGAAGCTTTGTCACCTGATGTTATCACTGGTACTTTTTCTATTTATAACACTAATATAGTTGCATTGATAGATCCTGGATCAACTCATTCGTATATCTGTATGGAATTAGTGTTTAAAAAGAGTCTACATGTCGAGATAGAATTTGTAGTTAAAGTATCGAATCCATTAGGCAAGTCTGTGTTAGTTGATAAAATATGTAAAAATTGTCTATTGATGACTCGGGGATATTATTTTTCAATTGACTTGATGCTCCTCCCGTTTAATGAGTTTGATGTGATACTGGGTATAGATTGGTTAAATGTACATGAGGCAGTTGTGAATTACAGACGAAAGAGTATAGAGTTGAAATGTCAGAATGGTGAAATTCTTCAGATCGAGCCAAATGATTTGAATGAGTTGCCAATAGTTGTATCTGTTATGCGAGCTCAAAAATATGTGAGAAAAGGCTGTGATGCTTATTTAGCATATGTGTTAGATTCTAAAGTGTCAGAATTGAAAGTTGAATCTGTACCAGTTGTTTGTGAGTTCCCAGATGTTTTTCCAGAAGAGTTACCGGGTTTACCACTAATTAGAGAGGTTGAATTTGGTATTGAGTTGTTACCGGGTACTACACCGATATTGATAGCTCTATACAGAATGGCACCGACTGAATTGAAAGAGTTGAAAGCACAATTACAATAATTAACCAATAGAGGCTTTGCGAGGCTGAGCTTTTCACCTTGGGGTGCTCCTGTTTTATTTATGAAAAAGAAAGACGGGTCAATGAGAATGTGCATTGATTATCGGCAGTTGAATAAAGTAACTGTGAAGAATAAATATCCTCTTCCACGAATTGATGATTTGTTTGATCAGCTAAAAGGAGCTAATGTATTTTTGAATATTGATTTCAGATCAGGTTGTTACCAATTACGAGTCAAAGAGTCAGACATACCCAAGACTGCTTTCAGAATACGGTACGATCATTATGAATTTTTAGTTATGCCTTTTGGGTTAACTAACGCTCCTGGAATGTTTATGGATTTGATGAACCGTATTTTTAGACCGTATCTAGACAGATTTGTCG
Source organism: Gossypium stocksii (assembly GCA_020496765.1). Classification (NCBI taxonomy): domain Eukaryota; kingdom Viridiplantae; phylum Streptophyta; class Magnoliopsida; order Malvales; family Malvaceae; genus Gossypium; species Gossypium stocksii. The sequence goes on along the minus strand of CM035623.1, from coordinate 34,102,433 downwards.
TTGTATTTATTGACGATATTCTAATCTATTCACGTGATGAGACAGAGCATATGGAACATCTGAGAATCATGTTACAGACCTTGAAAGATAAACAGTTATTTGCTAAATTCAGTAAATGTGAATTCTAGCTTCAGGAAGTCAGATTTCTGGGTCACACTGTTTCTACGGAAGGTATCAGAGTTGATCCGAGCAAAATATCTACAATTATAGACTGGAAGCCACCGAGAAATGTCTCTGAGATTAGAAATTTTCTAGGATTAGCGAGATATTACCGAAGATTTGTAAAAAGATTTTTGATGATTGCAGTACCGTTGACTCGAATGCTACAGAAAGATGTGAAGTTTGAGTGGACGGATAAATGTCAACAGAGTTTTGAACAGTTGAAAGCTTTGCTAATAGAAGCACCGATTTTAGTTCAACCTGAATCGGGAAAAGAGTTTGTGATTTACAATGATGCATCGATAGTTAGACTGGGTTGTGTATTGATGCAAGACAGGAAAGTTATAGTGTATGCCTCCCGACAGTTGAAACCGCATGAGAAGAATTACCCAACCCATGATCTTGAGTTAGCTGCAATAGTTTTCGCTTTAAAGATTTGGCGACACTATTTATATGGTGAGAAATGTCGAATCTTTACGGATCATAAGAGTTTGAAATACTTGATGTCATAAAAAGATTTGAATATGCAACAACGTAGATGGCTTGAATTACTAAAAGCCTACGAGTTTGTGATTGATTATCATCTAGGAAAAGCTAATGTTGTAGCTGATGCATTGAGTCAGAAATCTCTGTTTGCTTTGCGGGCTTTGAATACTCAATTACTGCTATGTGATGACGGATCTATTATAGCCGAGCTAAAGGCTAAACCGATGATTCTGCAACGAATCCGCGAGGCTCAGAAGAATGATCATGAATTGCAAGCTAAGCGACTTTACTGTGAGTTAAATTCTAATTCTGAATTCTCTATCGGGACTGATGATTGTGTAATGTACTGAAATAGAATTTGCATATTGAAAGATCATAAACTCATTCAGGAAGTTTTACATGAAGCACATGATAGTCATTTTTCAGTTCATCCGGGTAGTACCAAAATGTATAATGATTTCAAACAATTATACTGGTGGTCAGGAATGAAAAGAGATATATTGGAATTTGTATCTAAATGTCTGATTTATCAACAAGTCAAGGCTGAACATCAAGTACCGACAGGTTTATTACAACTTATTCTGATTCCAGAATGGAAATGGGACAGAGTTACAATAGATTTCGTATCTGGATTACCCTTGACTCCGAAAAAGAAAAATGCAATATGGGTTATTATTGATAGATTGACCAAATCTACTAATTTTATACTGGTACATACAGACTATTCTCTAGATAAATTAGCTGAATTGTATTTATCAGAGATTGTACGGTTACATGGTATACCGCTGTCTATTATTTCTGATTGAGATCCGAGATTTACTTCAAGGTTCTGGAAGAAATTGCAAGAAGCTTTGGGAACGAAATTGAATTTCAGTACAGCATTTCATCCCCAGATCGACGGTCAATCTGAAAGAGTCATACAGATTTTAGAAGATATGTTGCGATGTTGTATTCTTGAATTTGAAAGTGGCTGGGAGAAATATTTACCTCTGATTGAATTCGAGTAAAACAATAGTTTCCAGACGAGTTTGAAAATGGCTCTGTACGAAGCACTATACGGTCGTAAATGTTGAACACCGTTATACTGGACTGAATTGAGTGAGAAAAAATACACGGGGTTGATTTAGTCCGAGAGACAGAAGAAAAAGTAAAAGTGATACGTGACAACTTGAAAGCAGCATTTGACATACAGAAATCTTATGCAGATTTGAAACGAAAAGAAATAGAGTTTCAAGTTGGAGATCGTGTATTTCTAAAAGTATCATCATGGAAGAAAATTCTTCGTTTTGGTCAGAAAGGAAAGTTAAGTCCTCGTTTTATTGGGCCGTATGAAATTATGGAAAGAATTGGACCTGTAGCTTATCGACTATCGTTACCGACTAAACTTGAGAAGATTCATAATGTATTTCACGTTTCGATGCTTCGTCGATACCGATCTGATGCATCTCATGTCATCTCTCCCATTGATGGGGAAATACAGTCTAATTTGTCATACACTGAAGAACCGATCAGAATTCTAGCTCAAGAAATCAAAGAATTGAGAAATAAACGTATAGCACTTGTAAAGGTTCTCTGGTGTAAACACGGGGTAGAGGAAGCTACGTGGGAAACCGAGGAAGCTATGCGAAAACAATACCCTAACCTGTTTACTGGTAAGATTTTCGGAGACGAAAATCCCTAAAGGGGAGAGAGTTGTAACAGCCCACTTTTGACCCTAATCGAAACGAGTGGTTTCGGGACCACTTAACCGAGTCAAAATATTATTTTTATTGCTTTAATAAATTTTACAGCATGATAGATATATGGTGTGAAAGTTTCGTATAGAAATTTTATCGTTTAAATAGTTAATTCGGTAAAAAGGATTAAATCGCATAAAGCGATAACCAGGAGTTCTATTTCATAAATGGCTTACTTGGCTATGGCTTTTTGAACGGAGTTCCATAAGTGGAAATTTATCCTTTATTGTTGATAGTGGAAGATGATGGACAACTTTGTCCATATTATACATGGTTTTATTATTTATTTTATTAAGGATAAAGTTGTAAAATGTTTATTATAGTTTTATTAGATAAAAACAAAACATTCTATTGTTTCATATTCATGCAAATGCCGATTGTAAAGAAGGAAATTTAAGGGTTTTACTTTCAAACATTTGGCCATTGTATAATCTTCAATTAAGGTGTGTTTTGTAATCGGTTTTTGATAATTTTTACGTTTTTGAGGTCGTTGCTTAATAATCTACAAAGCCCATGTTTTAATTTTAAATTTGGTTGTGTTTTTGAAAAATGCCATTGATGAATCCATGTTATTTTAATGGTTTTTGATGAATTATTGAATGTTATATGGCAATATGTAAGTTTTATAAAGTAATTTTTGATGAAAATGAGTTTTAAGGATTTATTTGAAAATAAATAGAATTTATGTGGCTAGAAAAGTGATTAAATGGAAGTTATGTGCTTATAATTACTATATGAATATTCGGTTCTAATAAATTGAGGGATTTATTGTGTAATTTGCTATTTTGTGTTAAAAGGGCTAAATTGCAAAGTGTTGAAAGTATAGGGGCTAATTGGTAAATATGCCAAAATACATGTCTTTGGATTAAATTGAATATGTTGGTGATTAAATAGCTAAATTTGTATTAATATAGATAAAGACGATCAAATCCCGGAACTTGATCGTGGAAAACGAAAGGTAGACGAGTAGAGATCGGGAAATCGAGGTAAGTTCGTATAATTAGAATTGAATTGTAAATGTTTAATTGTGGTTTAAATTGTCAGGTGAATGTATGATAATTGATAGAAATGGAATTTGCCTATTGATTTTATGTATATGAATTGATATGGAAATGTTTAAAGAATACAAGTACAAACGAAATAATGAGCCCCGTTAGAACTGTAGAAGTCGTAGGATACAAGTGACATGTCACTAGGGCTACAGGGTGGTTCGAGCTCCTGCATTTGTTGCGGACTCACCACAGTTCATGAGCTATATGTTCATCCTTCGGGATTACATGTTTAGTCTTCGGACTTACCGTTCAGCCTGTGGGCTTACCGTTCATCCTTCAAGATTACATGTCCAGCCTTCGGTCTTACCGTTACAGGCTCGAAAGAGCGTACATGATGCATTGACGGATTACAGGTTATATGTATATACACTGGGTGTGTATCACCCGAGTATCCCTCAATGTTCTTAAAGGTTCAATGGGCAATTTACGATATAAGTTACATGAGAATTTAAAAGACATATGTACTACATGTTATATGAGATATGAAACTTACATGGACTATATGATATGAATCACATGTACAAAGAAATGGATTTAAGCATATGATGTATGATTGTTTCATTTTGTACATGAATTGTTTATAAGATTACATGGACTAACAAGTGTAGCTTGTGAAATAGGCAACTTGAGTATATGAATTGAATTGGCATTGTTAATGTAATTATCTCGTAGATTCGGTATTTTTAATTCTACATTATACGGGCTTACTAAGCTTTTAAAGCTTACTCCGTTTACTTTTTCCTTGTTTTATAGATTCGGAAGCCAGCTTGACTTTCGAACGTGTCAGAGATCGCCATCACACTATCCAAATAGCTTTTTGGTACTTTTGGATCTTTGTTTTGAAATGGTCATGGCATGTATAGGCTATTTACTAAGTTTATGACTATGGTTAGCTTGTTAATGACTATAGTATGTTTTGGTACTAATTCAAGCTATGAGATATGGCTTGCTTTGTAAATGTTTTGATCAATCTTGAATGCCTTATATGATGGGTTCTATGTGCTTGAAGTTGATGATGAATGTGATATTATTGATAGAAATGGTGAATGCAATGATGTTGTTTAATTGGCATTGTTAGCTAATAATTGTGAATATGTTTTGGTATGGAATATTGTGTATTGTTATATGCTTACATGGTGTTGAATGGTTATTTTGGTTGCCAATTGTTGATGAAATGATATGGTTGTGAAATGCTTGTAGGGATGACCCATTTGGGCGGCAAGAATGGCTTAAACGAAGCCTACCTTGTGCCACACGGGCAGAGCACACGGGCGTGTGACTTGACCGTGTGAACCCTACATCTTGAATGCTTTGGACAAATTTTACACACGGCTTAGACACGGGCGTGTCTGGTAGCCGTGTGGCAGTTGACAGTGTTGGCCACGGCCTAGACACACGGGCGTGTTTGGTGACCGTGTGAGGTTAGTCAGTTTCAACCACGGGCTGAGTGTTTTGGGCGTGTCTAGTGGGCATGACCGTGTTGGGATGCACGGGCTAGGGACACGGCCGTGTGTCCCTAACTTGAGAAATTTCTAAATGTTTCCCTTATCTTTCACATGTTTGCAAATTGATCCTAAATGAATTTATGTATCATTACATGAGTTTTAAAGCATGATTGGGAGAATGGTTATAGAACTATGCTATTGATATTAAAGTTCAAAACTTGGCTATTCTGATCTATGTTACAAGTTCGGTAATGCCCCTTACCTATTCCGGCGACGGCTATGGGATAGAGGTGTTACAATACTAGTCCGAGGGGGAAACAATATTGTAATGCTATCACTATTAGTAGTGGTAAACAAACTAACGAACCATTTATCGACTCTACTGTAGCACCTCAAGATATGAATGGAGTCATCACTGGTAAAAGTTGAATCTAAAGAATTTGTCGATGTAGTGGACAAAGAAGTTCCACAAATTGTCACTCATATGTCTAATGTCAGACCTTCAAAATTGTTGACGCAATCAAAGGTGTTGGTACAAGTAGATATATCTCTACCTTTACCCTTCCCACAAAGATTCAGGAAGAATGAGCATGACAAGCAGTATCAGTAGTTTCTAGACACATTGAAGCAACTGTAGATGAACATTCCTTTAGTGGACGCTCTGGTACAAATTATAAGTTATGGAAAATTTATGAAAGGCCTCTTGTCCAAGAAGAAGAAGCTCACTGATATTGAAACTATTGCACTCATAGAAGGTTATGGTGCTATTTTAACAAACAAGTTGCCCTAAATTGAAAGATCCTGGGAGCTTTACCATCCCATGTTCAATTGGCAATCATTATTTGGGTAAGGCTTTATGCAACTTGAGAGCTAGCATTAACCTGATGCCACTATCCACTTTCAAAAAGTTAGGAATTGGTCACATGATATCTACTGCAATGATATTACAACTAGTCGATTAGTTCTTGCCTCAACCTGAAGGTCAAATAAAAGACGTCTTAGTTTATGGATAAATTCATTTTTTTGAATTATTTCATCATACTTGACTATGAGGTAGACAAGGAGGTTCCCATAATATTGGGATGACCATTTTTAGCCACCTGTTGAACTCTGATTGATGTTTATAAAGGTGAACTAACCATGCAACTTAATGATGAGCAAGTCACCTTTAGTGTTTTTGAATCTATTCAATGCTAGGACAAAGAAGAATGCTATACTGTTGATGTGCTAGATGAAGTAATTGAGGAAGAATTCAATGACCAAAGCACAGTGCTTTCTTCATTGTAGTGACATCTAATGTCGAATGCTTAGACGATTGTGATAGCATGGTTGAAGCTAATAATCTTGAACTCAAGCATGGATGGCAAATTGAATTCTTAGACCTAGCCAATAGAACAACCCTAATTTTTGAACCATCTATTAAAGCAGTTCCTACTCTAGAATTGAAACCACTACCTCCTTATCTTAAATATGTCTTTCTAGGTGATCACAATACTCTCCTAGTTATTGTCTTCACAACACTAGATGTAGCTCAAGAAAAGAAATTGATCCATATTCTCAAGCAACATAAATGAGCTACTGCTTAGAGTATTGTCGATATTCAAGGTATTAGTCATTCTTTCTGCATACACAAGATAAAGTCAACTGATTGATTGAACAGAAAAGAAGATTAAATGAGAAGATGAAAAAAGTTATCAAGAAGGAAATCATAAAATGGCTTGATGCTGGAATTATTTACTCGATTTCTAATAGCAATTGGGTATGTCTAGTTCAATGCATGCCTAAAAAGAGTGACATCATTGTGGTTCGTAATGATAAGGATGAATTAATTACTACACGTATTCCCATGGGATGGCGAGTTTGTATGGATTATCAAAAATTGAATGCAGCCACAAAGAAGGATCACTTCTCGCTTCCTTTCATTGTCCAAATGCTGGATCAGCTTGCTAGAAAGGCCTATTATTGCCTTTTAGATGGCTATTCTTGGTACAATCAAATTGCCATTGCATCGAAGGATTAAGAGAAAACAACCTTTACCTACCCTTTGGTACTTTCGCTTGTTGCTGTATGCCTTTTGGTTTCTGCAACACACCAGCCACATTTTAAATGTGCATCATGGCAATATTCTCAGATATGATCGAAGACACTTTAGATATATTTATGGATGGTTTCTCAGTTTATGGGAATGATTTTGATCATTGTGCTGGCAATTTGGATAAAGTACTAAAGCAATGTGAGGATACACATCTTATTCTGAATTAGGAAAAATGTCATTTCATGGCAACTAAAGGTATTGTGTTAGGGCACCGCATCTCTAGTCAAGGAATTCAAATAGACAAAGCTAAGGTGGAAATCATTGAAAAATTACCTCCACCAACAAACGTGAGGGGGATTCACAATTCTTTGGGATGTGCGAGGTTTTACCGAAGGTTTATTAGAGATTTTTGAAAATTGCAAAACCCTTGTGCTTATTGCTAGAACAGAATTGAAAATTCTTCTTTGACGATGCATGTCTGGATACTTTTATTTAGTTAAAAAAAGAAGCTAGTAAATGCAACCATTATCGTTGCACTCGATTGGTCTTAACCTTTTGAAGTTATGTACGATGCAAGTGACTTTGCCATGAGTACGGTTCTAGGATAATGAAAGGAAAAAATATTTCACGCCATATATTATGCTAGCAAAGCTCTTACAGAGGCTGATAAACCATAATATATACATATTTTTACCCCATGCTTAGCACATTTATGGATGATTTATCATTAGAATCGAGGTGTATGATGCTCCTAATCCTTTAATTTCTTGTTTTATACTTAGGTGAGCATAAGGAAGAGAAAAGAGCAAGGAACAGGCCAAAAACGGACAAAATGGGCCCAAATAAGCATTAACACTGCCTAAGGTCACACGGGTAATCAACACACCTTTGTGGATTTATCAATGTTGAACTCAGCCTGAGCCTGAGTCACACGGGCGTGCCACACAAGCATGTCCCCGTCGAGCCCTGTTTCAATTTCACCCGGGAAAAGCTAATTTTTAGGCATTTTAGGCATTCGAAAGTCTATATAAACACCTTAAGGGGGAAACAAACACACACAGAGTAGAAAGCAAGGAATTACTTGAAGAACGCCGATTGATTCATCTCAGAAGCAACGATCTACATCAAGACTAAAGATCTCCCTTCAATTTTTCGGTTCTTTATGTTTTGTTGTTTTTCAAATTTTGAGATGTTTTCCTTTATAATTATCAACTAAATCCCCTAAATACCCGAGGGGGATGAAACCTAAGACAGATCTTGTTATTAAATTCTGAATTATGTGATAAATACTTGATTTGTTCTTAATTGTGTTATTAATTCTTGTGTTAATAATTCAAGATATTAATATAAATTGAATGTGCTTATTTAGTGGAAAAAAAGTCCCTGTCTAAGAGTAGATCCATACAATTAAGCGGAGTTGATCACAATCCTAGACATAGGACGACGGAAATCTGCCAGATTAGAGTCAAATCTAATAAGGGAATCCATAGATCGAGTTAATGCAATAGTAGGGGTTTTAATTAGAAAGAAATTTCAAATAATTAACCTAGGGTTAGTTGTCCTTAGTCTCAAAAGAGATATTAACATAAATTAGGGATTTCTACGGATCAAGTCAAGTGAATAAATCGTCTAGTTCAGAGTCTAATAACAAGTGAAGTCTAGGTGGATTCTTCCTTGGGTATTGTTTAATCAATCAGTTTTCCCAAAAGCAATTTCCTCAATTTACTCTCTGTCGTGTTCTTAGTTAATTAGTTTAATTTAATTAGTTCAAAAACAATTCCCCTTACCTCTAGGCTAGATAATAGAAAGAAGTTGTTACTAGTACTTTTAGTTCCTATGGGTTCAACATTCCGGTCTTGCTACTAAACTATACTACTATTCAATAGGTGCGCTTACCTTTATCGTGATAATAGTTAGTTTTTAGGTACAATCATATTAGTTTATCATCACACACACGATAGATCAAGTTTTTGGTGTCATGGCCGAGGAACTAAGATATTAGGAACACTCGATTTCTATTACTTTAGCTATTTTTATTGCAATTTATTTTCTATTTTTATTTTAGGTTTTATTTACTAAATCTTTCTTTTTATTCTTCTCTGATAAGTGTCTTTGGTTTATGACTAGAAGAAACCCATTAGGAACTTTGTTTTTTTATAGCGATATAGAAGCTACAGTTTGTAGAGCCTGAAGAGAAATAAGGCGAAGCTTACAGTACATAGAAGAAGGGCAAGAGGACAAAACTGAGTCTACCGAAGAGATGGAAGCAAATCCGAACAATCCACTACCTCTTGTGGTAGCAGCAGATCCTGTGAATCAAAATCCTGCTCGTCGTACTATGTATGATTATGCTAAGCCTAATTTAGCTGGTACTGAATCTAGTATTCCTAGGCCTGCTATTGCTACAAATAATATTGAACTGAAACCTAACACTATACAGATGATTCAACAGTTTGTTCAGTTTGACGGTTTGTAGGATGAGGATCCTAAGACATATTTAGCGAACTTTTTGGAATTCTGGGACACTTTTAAGATTAATGGCATTTCTGATGATGCCATTTGCCTTTGGTTATTTCCCTTTTCCTTGAGAAATAAGGCTAAACAATGGTTGAATTCTCTACCACGAGGGTCCATCACTACTTGGGAACAGATGACCGAAAAATTTTTACTTAAATATTTTCTACTGGCTAAAACAGTAAAGTTGGGGAATGACATATCTTCTTTTGTGTAGATGGATTTAGAGACACTTTACGATGCATGAGAGAGATACAAGGACTTATTGAGAAGGTGCCCTCACCATGGACTACCTTTGTGGCTATAGGTTCAGACTTTCCACAACGGTTTGAACCCCCCAACGAGGCAAATGATAGATGCAGTTGCCGGTGGAACAATAACAAGACACCTAAGGAGGCTCACGAGTTTATAGAGGAAATGTCACTGAATAACTATCAGTGGCAAGTCATGAGGACAAAGCCAGCAAAAGCCACCAGTGTTTTTAATGTGAACGCGCTCACAATGCTATCAAGCCAGGTAGAACTTTTGAATAAAAATATTGATGGTTTAGTTGGTTTTATGTAGGTACATCCAGTTATACAGTGTGACGCAAATCCTGAGTACTCCCCTTATGGTCATGGCATGAACAACGAGCAAATGAATTATATGGGTAATAGTCCTTGATCTAAAAAAAAAACCTTATAGTAACACTTACAATGCAGGTTGGAGAAATCACCCAAATTTTTCGTGGGCAGGTCAAGGGAATCAAGGAAATCAAAGGCCACCACCCCCTCCGGGATTTCAGCAACCTCCTTATCGACAAGAAAAGAAACCGAACCTTAAGAAGATTTTGGAGAAATTTATATCGGTATCAAAAACATATTTTCAAAATATCGAAATAGCACTTAAGACCCAGCAAGCTTCAATTCAAGGACTTGAAAACCAAATTGGCCAACTCGCTAAGATGATATCTGATAGACCACAGGGTAGTTTGCCAAGCAATATTAAACCTAATCCTAGGGAACATGTTCAAGCAGTTATATTAAGGAGTGGAACAACACTAGCTGAGCCTGAAAAGAAGTTACCACAAGAGCCTGACAAAGAGAAAGTTGAGGAGAATCAACCCAAGGAGAATTCCCCACTGGTGCTCAAAGAAGACAAACCATCCATCCCATATCCAGCAAAGTTGAAGAAAGATATCATGGATGCTCAATTCGGTAAATTTCTTGAACTTTTTAAACAGCTACATATTAACTTACCTTTTGTTGAAGCTATTTTGTAGATGCCCACGTATGTAAAGTTTTTGAAGGAGCTTCTAACAAATAAAAGGAAGTTGGAAGAGCTGTCCACAATGGAACTCAACGAGGAATGTTCAGCCATCCTCCAGAACAAATTACCGACCAAACTAAAAGATCCAGGAAGTTTTACTACTCCCTGTTTAATTGGTAATTTAAACATTGAAAAGGAGTTAGCTGATTCAAGTGCTAGTATTAATTTAATTTCTTATAAAATGTTCAAGCAACTAGGTCTTAGGGAACCAAAACCCACGAGGATGAGTATACAATTAGCTAACAGATCTGTTAAATATCCTAGGGGTATTATTGAAGCTGTGCTAGTTAAAGTAGATAAATTTATATTCTCTGTTGATTTTGTTGTTCTTGACATGGATGAGGATGTTGAAGTGCTTTTAATTCTAGGACGCCCATTTTTAGCTACCGCTAGAGCTGTCATAGATGTGGGAGATGGTAAACTTCTTCTTAGGGTAGGTGATGAAGAAATTATGTTTAAAATTTATGATGCTATGTGATTTTCTAGGGAACAAGATGATTCATGTTACTTTATTGATTCTATTGACTATTCTGTTCAAGACTCTTTTCAGGAAATCACTCTTGAAGACACGTTGGAACTGTGTCTTGTTCAAGGTGGGGGAGAGGATAAAGTCACCACTGAGATGGAAAAGGTAATAATTGATTTGAACTCCAACGAACCTTTTCCAAGACAAATAGATTACGAAGGCATTAAGATTAATGATGAACTAAGACAAAAGCCCTCTATTGATGAACCTCCCAAACTAGAACTTAAGCAATTACCCAAACACTTGAAATATGCGTTTTTGAGAGACAATTCTACATTACCAGTGATTATTACTTTGAACTTGCAACCCAAGGAGAAAGAGGAATTAATTCAAGTGTTAAGAGAACATAAAAGGGCCATAGCTTGGAAAATTTCTTACATTAAAAGGATTAATCCTTTCTTTTGCACCCACAAAATTTTAATGGAGAATGAATACAAACCATGTGCGCAAGCTCAAAGAGGGCTGAACCCCAACATGAAAGAAGTGGTCAAGGCTGAGGTAATTAAACTTTTAGATGCTGGAATTATTTATCCTATTTCTAACAGTGCTTGGGTAAGCCCCGTGCAGGTTGTTCTAAAGAAAGGAGGCATGACTGTTGTTGCCAATGAAAAGAAGGAATTATTCCCTACAAGAACAGTCACAGGTTGGAGAGTTTGCATTGACTATAGGAAATTGAACGATGCTACCATAAAAGATCACTTCCCTTTACCCTTCATTGATCAGATGTTGGAAAGACTGTCAGGACATATGTACTACTGTTTCTTGGATGGACTCTCTAGCTATTTTCAAATCCCGATAGCTCCTGAAGACCAAGAGAAGACGACATTCACATGCCCATATGGTACGTTTGCTTATCGTAGAATACCTTTTGGATTATGTAAGTGCTGCATGCTGGCTATCTTTGACGAACTCGTGGAACATATCATAGAGGTGTTTATGGATGACTTCTCGGTATTCGGTAACTCTTTCCATGTTTGCCTTAAAAATTTAGAATGAGTTTTAATAAGATGTGAAGAAACAAATCTTGTTCTCAACTGGGAAAGTTGCCATTTTATGGTTCGTGAAGGTATTGTGTTAGGTCATAAAATTTCTAGTAAAGGGATTAAGGTTGATAAAGCAAAGATTGAAACCTTTGAAAACTACCTCCCCCTAATTCGGTTAAGGCTATAAGAAGCTTTTTAGGACATGCTGGTTTTTATATAAGATTTATTAAAGATTTTTCTAAAATAGCTAAACCTTTAACTAAATTACTAGAAAAAGATATGCCTTTTGATTTTAATCAAGAATGTTTAGAAGCATTTAACACTCTCAAAGAAAAATTAACTAATGCTCCAATTATAATTTCACCTGATTGGAATTTACCTTTTGAACTAATGTGTGATGCGAGTGACTTTGCAGTAGGTTTAGTTCTTGGACAACGAAGAGACAAACATTTTCAACCAATATATTATGCTAGCAAGACTTTGACAGCCACTCAAGAGAATTACACTACCACGGAAAAAGAATTACTAACTGTGGTTTTTGCGTTTGACAAATTTAGACCATATATGATTTGTCTAAAGTCATTGTTTATACTAACCATTCCACTCTTCGTTATCTTTTAACTAAGTCTGATGCAAAAACTCGACTAATAAGATGGATTTTATTATTATAAGAATTCGATTTGTCAATACAAGATAAAAAGAGGGCTAAATATCTTGGGGTAGATCACCTTTCTAGACTCGAAAATCCACATCTTGAGGAACTTGACGAGGCTGAAATAGATGATGCGTTTCCTGAAGAACAATTCTTGCTTGTATCTGGTTCTGAGGTACCTTGGTTTGCAAACATTACGAATTATTTAGCTTCTAACATAACCCCAAAAGGGTTGACGCATTAGCAAAAGAAGCGATTCTTCGCTAATGTAAAAAACTACTTTTGGGAAGATCCTTTTCTTTTTCGTATATGTTCAAATCAAGTCATTTGAAGATGTGTTACAAAGATAGAAGCATACGAGATCTTGGAACATTGCCACTCAGGACCAACAGGGGGCCATTACAGTGGAACCAAGACTGCTCATAAAGTGCTCGAATCAGGTTTTTATTGGCCCACACTATTTAAAGACGCCATCAGGTATGCTACTTCTTGTGATAAATGTTAAAGAACAGGTAATATCTCTCAACGCAATAAAATGCCTCAAATATATATACTTTCATGTGAAATATTCAATGTATGGGGTATTGGTTTCATGGGCCCATTCTCGAGTTCGTTCAGAAATAAATACATCTTAGTAGCAATTGTTATATGTCAAAATGGGTGGAGGCCCAAGCTTTACCTACTAATGATGCTAGAGTGGTAGTAAGATTTCTGAAAAAAACTCTTTTCTCAGTTTGGATCACCTAGAGCAATTATTAGCGATAAGGGTACTCATTTTTGTAATGCTCAATTCAATAAAGTTCTAAAGAAATATGGAGTGCACCACAGAACAGCTACCCCTTACCATCCTCAAACTAGTGGTCAAGTCAAAGTAGCCTATAGAGAGCTTAAAAGGATTCTAGAGAAAATGGTAGAATCGAATAGGAAAGATTGGGCGATGAAGGTAGATGATGCTTTATAGGCTTATAGAACTGCATTTAAAACTCCTATAGGAACATCTCCTTATAGACTTGTTTATGGGAAAAGTTGTCATTTACCATTTGAACTGAGACTTTACACGCAGGCTTTACTAATCCATACGGCCAGGCACAAGGGCATGCTTGAGGCCGTGGCCGCACTATGGGTAGGAACATAGTCGTACGATATGGCCGTATGAAAACTGGACTTTGAAATTTTGAAAACTTACCAAGACACGGGATGCGATAAAGGCACACGGGCGTGCCTATCACCCGTTGGCAACACTGCCCAAGAGAGCACGGGCATTCAATTAAACCCTAAGGCCATGCGATATGGCCGTGGGTGAACCTGAGTAAATCACACGGGCTTGTGACACGCCTGTGTCTATTACCCGTGGGCGAAACTGAGAAAATAGCATGGGCATGTGACACACCCGTGCCTAAAGGCCATAGTCGATACTGACTACCAAAACACGGGTGTTTGAACGATAACATGACCGTATGCACCAACATACCCAGGGAACAAGGGCGTGGGCTGAGAAACAGGTGCGACTAACCCAAAATTTTACAAAACACACGGGCTAAAAGTAAGCCGCATGAGCGTGGCCACTGCCATGTGCCCTATTCCCTATTTAAACCCCTCACTATTCATCATCTTCCCCACTCAAACCCTAACACTCCTTTAGCCGCCACTCACACCAGCCTTTTCTTACACCGCTGCTGTCCTAACTCTGACCAACAGCACCCCAAAACCCACCCCAAAGCCCCCTTTTCCTCTTTTCCCCCATCTCCACCTCATGAGGAGCCACCATCTTAGCCACCACCGTTCCATCGTCAAGTTCATGCGGCTGCTTCATTGTCCGACATATCTGAGCGCCTCACTAGATTTGAGCAGCAGTGCTTCCAGAGATTTGATCACATTCATACTACTCTGCAGTAGATTTGTCAGCACCTACATATCACATCGCCGCAACCACCACCTCACAACCCGTCTAGCAATGAGGACTTTTGAGTCCATTTATTTTTCTTTTTCTTTTTATCTTTATTTTTAATCTCATGTTTCTTTATCTTTATCTTTATTCATATTTTTATGTCTTACAAAACTATATTAGTCTATCTTGAAATTTTATTTTATCTTTATGGTTGTTTCTTCATGTGTAACCATGCTAATATATACCCCTAAAAACACTATTGATGCTATCGCCGTCAAAGAACTCAAGAGGCCAAATCTAACTCTAATGGGAAAGGTACTACACGACTACCATGTCCTGCTCCATCACGACCATAACCATTATAACACTGAATAGCATGATCACATTTCTATTTGGCATTTCGAATGTGGAACCCAACCTCTACCACCACCAAAGTATCTTTCCCAACTCCGCTCTCACTACTTCAAGGATTTCATCCAATATTCAGGAAGCTTCACTTCTATCCCCATCTTATGATTTTATGCTTATATTTTCCGTGAATCCATCTTTATACATTGAGGGCAATGTGCATCTTAAGTGTGGGGGGGAGTTATTAAATTCCTTATCTTAAATTCCCTGAATTTTATCTTGTTCTTAAGTATCTTCTCTCATATCACTATTAGAATGAGTTTTGATTAGTTTATGATTTTTATTGATATGTCTTGAACTAAAACATAGGTATTTGTGCATTGACTGTTTAAACTTTAAGACATTAGAGAATCAAGCATGATAAGTTGATTTTTTTTTTTAGAATTAAAAGTTTTCTAGGTCGTTCCCCCAAGTTTACGTATTATCTTGATGTTTGAAATTCACAGGATTGAAATCGAAAGCCATAATTTTTGTGAGATTTTGAGCCTTTAGAGCATACATTACTTTCTTGCACACTTTTATTGTTGCTATGAGTGTGTCAATATTGATCTGTTATTCTAGAACTTGCTTCGATTATACATGTCGAGACGACACCATTGATTTGACACACCGAGACGATAAAGGCACTTAGGTCTAACCCACTTACTCCATAAAAGCCTGCCTTCATAATTAACCTTTAGTGAGCCCCCTTGAGCCTAACAAACCATCCATGATATACCCTCAATACTAACCTATAACCCATTATTGTTGAAATCCCCTTAATTAATTTGATCCCTATTTTGTCAAGATTTGAATTAAATAATTATCTAGCTATGTTCTCCTCCTTAGTTAGTAAAGCTTAAAGATTTGATTTATTCTTATGTAAAAAAAATGTTGAAGTCTAGCATACTATTATGAAGTTATGAACTCTTGATCTTAAACGATGTTTTATTTTTAGGAAAAGCTTAATTCTAGAAATTTGTTTCAGTGATAGAGATTTTTCTAGTTAGATAATTTTTCAGCTCAATCTCGATTCTAACCTTCTCTTTCAGCTTGTGTCCACACCCCCTAACCAAAGCCCCATTACAACCCTCTAAAGACCTTTTGATCGATGTATCATCTCAATTTATAGTGGTGGAGATTTGATTTTCATCCAAGCTCATTGGAATAACTTTTTATGTTGACTAATGAGTGCTTAATTTTTGAACCCTAAACACTTTGAGTGAATAGAGTGAACCTTTAGTGAGGATGTTAACTCTGTGTAATTTTGAACTAAAGATAATTACTTAGATAATGGGAGATACCTATGTTTTCATGATAAAATGTTCAACTTGGATTGTTTGAAACTTTGATCTTCCTTTAGTTGAACTCTCAATGTATGATTACTTGTGGATTATTTCGAAACATTATTGATAGAAATTATAAGTTGAGAAAAATGAATTCTTAATTGTGAGTTGAGGATTTTGCTTGAGGACAAGCAAAGGCTTAAGTGTGGGGGTATTTGATAAACCATAATATATACATATTTTTACCCCATGCTTAGCACATTTATGGATGATTTATTATTAGAATCGAGGTATATGATGCTCCTAATCTTTTAATTTCATATTTTATACTTAGGTGGGAATAAGGAAGAGAAAAGAGCAAGGAACGGGCCAAAAACGGACAAAATGTGCCTAAATTGGCATTAACACGGCCTAAGGAATTTTCACATGAGTAATCCACACGCCCGTGTGGATTTATCAGTGTTGAGAACGGCCTGAGCCTAAGTCACACGGGCGTGCCACAAGAGCATGTCCCTATCGAGCCCTGCTTCAATTTCACACGGAAAAAGCTAACTTTTAGGTATTTTCGGCATTCCAAAGTCTATATAAACACCCTAAAGGGGAAACAAGCACACACAGAGTAGAAAGCAAGGAATTACTTGAAGAACACTGATTGATTCATCTCAGAAGCAAGGATCTACATCAAGACTAAAGATCTCTCTTCAATTTTTGGGGTTCTCTATGTTTTGTTGTTTTTCCAATTTTGAGATGTTTTCCTTTATAATTATCAACTAAATCCCCTAAATACCTAAGAGGGATGAAACCTAAGATGGATCTTATTATTAATATCTGAATTATATGATAAATACTTGATTTGTTCTTAATTGTGTTATTAATTCTTGTGTTAATATTTCAGGATATTAATATAAGTTGAATGCGCTTATTCAGTGGAGCAAAAGTCCCTATCTAAGAGTAGATCTACACAATTAAGCGGAGTTGATCGCAATCCTAGACATAGGACGAGCAAAATCTACCAGATTAGAGTCAAATCTAATAAGGGAATCCATAGATCGAGTTAATGCAACACTAGGGTTTTTAATTAGAAAGAAATTTCAATTAATTAACCTAGGGTTAGTTGTTCTTAGTCTCGAAAGAGATATTAACATAAATTAGGGATTTCTACGGATCAAGTCAAGTGAATAAAGACTCTAGTTCAAAGTCTAATAACAAGTTAACTCTAGGTGGATTCTTCCTTAGGTATTGTCTTAATTAATCAGTTTTCCCAAAAGCAATTTCCTCAATTTACTCTCTGTCGTGTTCTTAGTTAATTAGTTTAATTTAATTAGTTCAAAAAAAATTCCCTTATCTCTAGGCTAGATAATAGAAAGAAAGTTATTACTAGTACACTTAGTTCCTGTGGGTTCGACATTCTAGTCTTGCCACTAAACTCTACTACTATTCGATATGTGTGCTTGCCTTTATCGTGATAATAGTTAGTTTTTGGTATGATCATATTACTTTATCATCACACACATGATAGATTAGAGGCTCAACTTAATTATACCACCATCGAGAAAGAATTTTTGGCTGTAGTCTGTGCTTTTGACAAGTTTCGTTCCTATTTTGTCAGCGCAATGATTACGATATTCACTAATTACTCAATGCTGAGATATCTCTTTGTGAAAAAGTATGCCAAACCAAGACTGATATGCTGGATATTACTGTTGCAAGAATTTGACATCGAGATAAAAGATCATAAGGGTTCAGAGAATCAAGTTACAAACCATCTATCTTGATTGGAAGTTGGTAGTGAATACGAAAACATTCTTAAAAATTGTCGACGCATTCCCAGTTGAGAAGTTATTTGCTGTAGATGCAACCTCTTGGTATGCAGATTTTGTTAATTATCTAGTGTGTAGAAAACTCCCATTGGGTGCTACATGCCATAAAAAAGAAAGATTTCTTTGTGATGTAGTGAAGTATCATTGGAATGAGTAGTATATATTCAAGTTATGCAATGACAACATTATTCGACATTGTGTTCCGAAAGAGGAGATGTTTTCAATCCTGAAGCATTGTCATGATGTTGCATATGGAGGTTGTTTTGGTGGTATGAGAACTGCTGCTAAAGTTCTCTAATCAGGATTCTACTAGTCGACATTATTCAAAGATGCCCACAATTTTTTGAATCAATTCAATAGGTGTCAGCGCACTGGTACTATATCCCGACACAATGAAATTTTATAGCAGCCAATTATGGAGGTTGAATTATTCAATGTTTGGGGTATGGATTTTATGGGACCGTTTTTGAGTTTATTTAGAAACCTTTATATATTAGTAGCTATTGACTACATCTCAAAGTTAGTTGAAGTTGTTGCAGTCCTAAAGGATGACTCAAAGACAGTGCTAAATTTTTTTCACAAGCATATGCTCACCTGCTTTGGCACGCCAAAGGCATTGATTAGTGATCAGGGTACATAGTTTTATTGCAACCAAGTGGCGATCGCACTAAAAAGATATGGAGTTAATCATAGAATGGCTACCACTTATCATCCGCAAACCAATGGACAAGCTAAAGTTTCAAATCAACAAATTAAGAACATTCTTGAGAAGGTTGTAAACCCTTCGGGGAAAGATTTGTCTTTTAAATTGGATGACGCTTTATGGGCATTGCGAGCAAATTAAGACCAAATGATGGCGTAACAAGATTATTTTACAACGATAATTTATCATGGGTCAACAAGTTTTATTATTAAATTCTCAACTCAAATGGCACCCAGGTAAATTGCATTCACATTGGTCTGGACCTTCTAAAGTTGTCGGTGTATTCTTCCTGGTGCAGTCACAATTCAAGACTTACATGATGGATACCAGTTCATAATGAATGGATAGAGGCTAAAACACTATTTTGGCAACAATGATCAAAAGCAGGTAGAGACCATTAAATTGGTCGAAAAGTTTTAATTTTTAATTACTACTCCATAATTTTAGTTTAATTTATTTATGTTTTGTTAAAGTTTGTTTTCCTTCCTTTTTGCAAAATTATTAGGTACCATTGCCGACGCATTGAAATCTTATTGTCAGCGCATTCCATAAGTTTGTACTATCATTTATAGCTCATCAAAATTCAAAGAAATTTAGATTCCACCGTTGGATCAAAACTCACTCAGTCATTTTATCATTTTGAGCGGGCACAATTTTTATTGGACACAACTCTTCTCGCCAGCCTTATATCTCTCCATAAAACAACACGCCTCTCCATCTTCCTCTTTCACCCACTATAAATCCCCTCCCACTGTATCGACTATAATGCATTCAAGTAGCCATTTTTTTTTCTTTTCTCTTCTCATAATCATATCTTTTTACCTTTACCTAAACAAAATATGGCCAAAACAAGAGGCTCAGCCAAGAAAGCCACCAAATCTGCTGGAGAACATGCATTCTCTACTACCACAGTTCATGAATCGAAATCCCCATGCCAATGCAGACAAAGGAGCCAATAATCTTTTTGAATAAATTGGCAAAGGAACGATTTCACGATAATATACTTAAGCGAAACTTCCATCCTGAGTAGGGCATTTCCCTTTCACCACAACAAGACTTAGGTACGCAAGTCTCCAAAACCATCTCGAAGTTAAAATGGGAAACCTTTTACACCCATCTTGGCAGCTACTCTCCTTCACTGGCATGCGAGTTTTATGCTGATCTCTACAATCATGAGTTAGAGTTTATTTTCGTTCAAAAAGGTTTAATACCATGGGACGCTGCAACAATCAATAAGTTGTACAACACTAAGGTCGATGTCGACAAACACTCCGAGTTCATGGATGACAACACAGATGAAAAACGAGACCTGTTGGTGAGAGACTTGTGTGTCGAGGAAACATTGTGAATGTGTTCCCATCAAAAGAATTAAACGATGCATCGTCATTTCCTGACATTGCAAGGCAAAATTTGGTTTCATTTTGTCAATTGTAGGCTAAAGCCCTCCACTCACAGCACCACAGTCACCCTAGACAGAATGTGTCTGATACATCCTATTGTCAAGGGCATAATATTTTATGTAGGTGCAATACTTCACCATGAAATAGCTGGTTGCACCACAAGGCAGACTAGGATCCTGGCTTTCCCACCACTAGTGATGTTATTGTGCCAGAAAAAAGAAATCATGCCCCGTGCTGATGAAAAAGTCTTGGAAAATAAGGGTCCAGTCAATGAAGCCTTTGTAGAAAGAATGACTCGAGGTAAGGACATGCCGATACTGAAGGAGGCAGAGACAAGCAAGACAATAAAGGGCAAAAACAAAGCCTACAGAAACGAAACAAACTTGAATGCAAAGAAATCATTATGGCACAAACTAAAGGATGTCAAAAAAATGGTAAATTCCATCAACAACATGCAAATTAGGCTTGTCGCTACCGTAAAAGATATGGAAAAATCCCAAAATTTTTTATGCTTATACCAGAGCCTGGAATAGATATATTGTAGCCACATTAGGCCAGCTAAGTCGATCCCCACTATTGGAATTCCTTGTGTTTCCACCAATCATTTGTAATTATGACCTCTCTTCCTTGGATGACAACTTAAAAGACCAAGATAGACCAGTGGCATCCCTACTCATAGTGCAGGTCTATGATACTAAGAAAGAAGATGAATATAGGGACATTGAAGAATGCCTGCAAAAGATTGATAGCTTGTCTAAGGATGGTATTTTTGCTGGTACTTTTGCTAATCAAAAGGACACTATTTTTGAGAAATTACTGCTACAGAAGAGGAAGTTATTGTTGAAGAAGAAGAAGAAGTTGCTGCTACAGAAGAGGAAATTATTGTTGAAGAAGAAGAAGAAGTTGCTAAAAATGAGAAAGAAAAAGAAGAGGAAGATTCTATTAAGAAAACTATCACCACACCCAAGTCTGTAAGTGAAAATATTCATAATTTAGAGCGAGCTGAAGCGAGACCAGCAGAAGTTGCTAAGGTAACCAGTAAGGAGCAATGTAATTCACTGGCAATAGTGGTGTACACTAGACTACTCCAAGTGGCCTCTCCTACACAAACAGAAACCGATGATGCCAGGGCAGAGCCAAGCATTGAGGAGCAACCCGAAGACTGTGCAAAGCCCAAAGACAAGAAAAGGAAGCACTCTAAAGATAAAAAAGAAATAAAGAGGAGAAAGAAACATCATGTAGCCTCATTGACGGCTGTGGATAACTAAGTTAGTTTATTTTAAGCTTTAGCTATAGAATTCATGTATTGCATGTAGCTGTACATTTTATTTTGATAAATATATATTGCCATTTCATTTCTATTATCATTACATTTCATGTTAGTGCATTGGTGACAATGCAAACTTTAAGTTTGGAGGAATGCACATGTGGCTTGGAAATACACCTATTTTTCAAAAAAAAATCAGAAATGAAGCACACAAGGTTTAATTATAGTTAATGAAAATTTTTAAAATTTTTTGTTACATTCGATGCTTAATTCTTGAATCATGTAAATCATCAAAGAATGAGTTGGATAAACTCGACAGAAGGTTGTAGCTTGAATTCTTTGATGAATGGATTAGGTTGTATTAGTAATGTATGACTGCCCTCATTCCTTACATCTTAAATGAATCTGCTTTTTATAGTTGTTTATTTATGAATATATAGTTATAAGGTAGAGACACTCCAAAATGGGTGTAATATGGAATGTTAAAAAGGGAACACTCCAATACAAGTGTTACAAAAATCAATCTGGCCACAAGCTATCGCTTCATGAGTGTGTGTCAATGCAATTACGTACTCCCTAGGGGTTTGTTACACCTCATCATTACTTCTCAAGAACAGGGGTACTGTAATGCATTGATATCCAATATTCTAGAAAGAAATATGTATATATATACTTAGTATTGTACAATAAATGCTTTAATGGTAGATAGAACTTAGGGTTTAAGGCATGATGCTAGCTTTGATGAAGTTACAACCTTATTCATTCATGCTTATGAATTGTTGATGCAATATTCTTTCATCTGAATGTGATTCATCCATTGGGAAATTAGAGGGTTCAAGTTGCTAGAATGATTATTTACCTTAGTAAAATTTTTGTAGCCTTGCTAGTTTCTGTTTTACTTGAGGACAAGTAAAAACTCAAGTTTGGGGGTGTGATAGCACTAGAAAGAACATAGGTTTTCCCCTTACTAATTGCTTAAATTGTTCCCATTTAGTTATCCTTAGTATACATTTTAGCATTTTCAGTTTAGTAAATTGCATTTTATAACTCAGTGAATCCTAGCCTATTTTATCCTTAATATTACATTCTTATTGCATTAATATCCCTGCATGAGTTAATCCCAGATTACGTCCAAAATTGTTGCCACACCTGATAGCTGTCCAGATAAGAACCAAACCTACATGAGCTATCCAGTCTGGTATAACCAACCTGTACGTACAAAGACAAAATAATTTTAAGGAAAGGACACCTGTACTGTTGGAGGAGGACATAAAAGGTGGACGTGAGAAGAAAAAAGGGAGTTTTTTTTCTCCATCATCATCTTCATCACCCTACCTTGAAGCTTGTGGCCATGGTAGCTTAAGCATCTCATGGGTGAGCAAACATGAAAATCAGATGCAGACTAGCTCCTAAAGAGGAGATCTAAGTACGAGATGAGAGGGAATAGAGAGATTCAGTCGAGTTGTCTAGGAATATAATTCTCCACTTGATTCTTTCTTTTTTATTTCTAAATGTTGGTGATTAATCTCTGATTTCTGATTGTATGGAAGTACTAATGAATTCTTGGTGAAATGTTATCTTATTTAATCTTGCTTTTATTATTTAATCTTTGGGTTTGAATATTTTTTCACATGGAAGTGTTATTGCAGCCACTGACACTGGAAAGTGCAATGACAATTTGAGCCAACAAGCATTTCAATAGAAGTTGAGTGGGGATTAGAGGAATTTAATCCACTTGTTCTTAATAGTGCCATCTTGTGATCACTGGAAGGTGAGGTTAATATGCATGTTTAAGTCTCAGATTAAATAGAGGAGTAACGCTGGGTAAGATTTACAGTGAATTTTATTGCATCAATAATCACTTATACGTTTATACCTTGTGAGAATTTGGTATTTTGCTAAAGATTAATGTTATCACTATCATATTTTATTTTATTGTTTTCAAGTTATTGCATCGACAACTATCCTCATGATTTATCTTATTTATATCTAGTTATTACACCGACATTAATAAACAAAAAACTACTATCCCTGTGGGATCGATATCTGACAGACTCACATCTGTCTACTATTGTATGCTTGCACATTATTGCTATGATGTTAAATAGCTGATCATCGCCCAAAAATAAAACACCTGAAATTATTAGTACCTTACAAAAAGTATTAGTAATTTTACTCCGAGTATCGATACTTATGGTATGGTATCGATACCAATTTATGATTCTAACTTCCTGCACATTTCAAAATCACAAAGGTATCATTTTTAACACATAAATATCAATACCTCTATTCTAGACTAAAAAATACAACACATATAAGCCTATTGACCATTCCAACACCAAATCTATTCATCATGAATCCATTATTATACCGAATAAACACCGAATCATCCATATCAACGGTTTCAAACATCAAAATTAGGACCAACACATAATCAACATATTACGAAACAGATCACATAACCCTAAGAACAAATAGACTATGGAAGCATCCAAAAACATCATGACAAATACCAATAAAAGTCTACCACATTGTCATATTCCTAAAATGTAAACAATTTACACTTACTCCTACGGAGAAACGAAAATGGACTTGCTTGGATCAACCCTCAAAAACTACACCACTCACACCGACACACGACTAATCTGTAATGGCTTAAGAAGAGAGTTGGTTAGCTTAACAAGCTCAATGTATGCCTAGAACAACTACTGTGCAAACAGTTCATTAAGCATTAGTGAAACATACATGTATCATAATTGTAGCAACCTTAACTTAGTTGTCATATTTTACCTCACATGCATATTCGTTAGTTTATTTACAGGGTCAATACATACAAATTCATGCTAACATAATAATTCATACGATGATATATCTAGATAAATTGGCGCTCGAGTTATGAAATGTAAAAGTGGGCACTATCACCACTGATTGGATACGTAGATCTCTATCACACCACATAGACTCATAGAGCCAAAAATGTCCCACAAGTGAAACATAAAGGTAACACTCTCCAACACACCAAACATGTCTCGTTGAATGGAGCTTAGCTCACATTCCCTTATCTTTCCAAACATGTCCCAGGGCCTCAACTATAACATTCCGAATTAGGGCCTAATCAGAATAGTGGTTTCGAAACAACAAATCTAAAGTAGAAATAATTGTTTTATTATTTTTTATATGGTCTTTGATATGTTTATATGCTTGTGTGAAAATTTCATAGAGAAATTTTATGTGAAAAGTGTTCAATTTGATTTTAGGGACTAAATTGAATAAGTTGTAAAAGTTGAGTTCTAGAAGCTTTTAGCATGAAATTGAATTGGAATATTAATTAGTGGTCCTTAAATAGAAATTTTGACCAAATTCTAAAATTTGGGACAAAAATGGGCATGGAAGGATAAAAATACTAAAGGTTTTAATAAAGGGCATTTTGGTCATTTAGTAATTAAATGAATTAAAACACAAAATAAAAGCCAAAAACCCTTGTCCATCTCCTTGTTTGGCCGAATGTACCATGAACTCCATGGCTAGGGTTTGTTCAAGCTTTCCAAGCTCAATAGTAAGTGATTTCGAGCCTCGTTTTTAATGTTCTTCGTATTTTTGAAATTCTCGTAACTTGCTTTTGCTATTTCTACCATTATTTTGAGCTAGGGTTTATGTTTAAAAATTTACCATGTTGGATAATTATGTATTTTGATGATTAATGGTAGATTATGCATGTCTATGGTTAGAGAAACGGTTTTTACTAAGTCATTTTCGGTGAAAACATCCAAAAGGACTAAATCGTAAAAGTTATAAAATTGGTCATAAGAGAGTGTTTTAAGGAGAATTGTGGATTTCCATAGTTATGAAAATGGTTCACTTAAGTCCAAAATATAAGGAAATTGAATAAAATTATTTTTACTAGCCTAGGGGTAAAAGTGTAATTTTGATAAACTTTAGGGGTAAAAATGTAAAATTTTCAAAGTATGATTTTTGGACTAATTTGAATAATGTGAATGTTAAATGGTTAGATCAAGAAAACACGAAATTTGGGCTTAGATTGGGAAGAACAAAGTTGTGGGCTAAGTCGAAAAAATTAGTCGCTTTTGCATTAGAGGTAAGTTGGTGTGATAATAATAATGTAATGAGGTTGTAGTTATGTTTGAAACTTAAATTAGTATGTCAATTTGATTTTGTGAATTAATTGCTTAAAGTGTTATGTATATGAATCGATTAAGAATGAAATATATATATATATATCTATGATACAAAATGTCATGGAATTGAATTGAAATCATGTGATCAATGTGCTTCTTATGATTATAGTTATTATGGTAAATTGTGAGATTTATTATCATTAGAAGATATGTGATTAAGTACATATTAACTAAGCATCCATAAGTGAGGAAAAACCCTGATTGAACCTTAGGAATCGACTAGGATATGAGTGACATGTCACTAGGAACCATTGTTTATGTGATCGATTGTAAATGTGATCCCGGGTACTGGTTTAGTTCGACTTCTAGTGGCTAGGTAATCCTGCATTTTATGCAGATACCTGTCAGCTTGTGTGAGCAGCACTGAGTAGCTTTAGCTCTACCGTCAGCTTGTGTGAGTAGGTCCGTGAATAACTCGATAGTGAGCTTATCAGTGGTAGCATTGGCTACAGATTAGTGGTAGCTTCAGTACAATATGTGTGGACCATTGTGCAACTTTTTCAAGTATCCTTTAGATTATGAGTGATAAGGACCATGTGTTGTGATGAATTAATGTATAAATTTATAAATGTGTAATAGAAAGTGATAAGGACCATGTGTTGTGATGAATTAATGTATAAATGTGTTTCACGCTATGATGCATTTATATGTGTAAGTGTGAATAAGAAATCTTATGAATAAGTGCATGTATGTATGTGTAAATTATGAGCAACATGCTCATTATATGATTGAACCTTGGTAAAGTTAATAAGAGGTAAGTGCTACCATTAAAACTACTATAAAGAAAGCATGAACAAGTGAAACGGAAAAAAATAAAACAGTTTTGGTCAGTAGCAGTCATGTGCCTTTGAAAAATCACCAAAAATGGTGGGAATTGAATTAGATGTTGAATAAAATATTAAATCAAAACCCATTGAGTCTATTTTCACAAAAAAGAAGTAGAGTAAGCAAAAGAATCTCATTTCATGAGATATCTGTATTGTTAGGAGATAGGGTCAGATGGATTTTAGAATCCCCTATTCTGACTTTCGAAAATCACTAAAAATTCTATAAAAGTGATAATGGTGTGTAATTTATATGCTTAAAATCCTTGTTGAGTATATTTTCAAGGGAAATAAACAGAAACATCATTTCAATTCTGAATAATGAGATAATTAATTTTTAGTGAAGAGAGGTCAGATATGCCAAATAGCAAAATAGGGGAAACTTTAATGAATAAACTGTACTAATAAGCTAAACACAAAATTCTAAAAATTTTATGGTAAGAAGATATTTGAGTCTAGTTTCAGGGAAAATTATCATATCTAAATTTTAAGTTCCGTGGCTCTAGATATAATTAATTTAGTGACTATGACTCAGGAAAACAGCATAGGCTGAACATGAGTAAAAAGTGAAATCATGTGAAACAATGATCATATTATCTTAAGAATACTTTTTGAGGATGGAAATGATATTGTTAATTAAATTCCTTATTATTATATGCCAACTTACTAAGCTCTAAAACTTACACCCTCCTTTCCATTTCTCTTAGTGTTGTAAGGTTGGCTTGGGGTTGGAGATTGTCGGAGGCAGCATCACACTATCAATTTGTCAAGTTGGAGTAATGAAAATTCTTATTTGCTTACATATGAGTGGAATGTATAGAGATTTAGTTAGGTAATATGTATTCTTGTAAATTGGCCAAATGTATTGGCCTATATTACTTCATTGTATAAGGCCGCGAGAGGTGGCCTATAATGGTTATGGGTATGTAAGCCTATTTTATGCATGCATGTGGAAATGTTTTGATGTAGTTAGATATATTAAAGTTAGGAATACTTAAGGGTATGATATGAGTCTATGCAATGTATATGAGTGTGAAGAGTTACGAGCACAAAAAGGTCTTGGAAAATAGCCTAAGTGTTGGCCGTGTGACTTGGCCGTGTGCCCTTAATGGTATGCTGACGTCACAAATAGAATGCTCGACATTTTTAACATGGGCTGGGACACGAGCTTGTCTAACCACACGGCCTGCCTACACTAGCGTGCCCTAAGTCACACGGGCGTGTGACACTGTTTTGTTAAAAAATTTTATTACTGTTCCAAAGACCCCGATTTAGTCCCAAATCATTTTTAACATTTTTTGGGCCTCGTAGGCCCATAATAGGGACAAGATGATTTTAAATGAAAAGTTTTAATTTTTAAGTGGAAATCGTAACTCAGAAATTGATCGATTGTGTGTATAAGTCCAGCGATGCCTCGTACCTTAATCCGGCGATGGATACAGGTGAGGGGTATTACATCAACGCCCAAATCATACAACATATAATTGGGTACTCATAATCCTATGACATGCCAACTATATCCAACAGTCTCAAGAAGCACAAGGCCAAAAAATATGTCATTAAACACACATATTACTTATCGATTTTCAGCTCACTATCACTGCATATATGCATCATTACCACATTATAATCACTATCAATTAGCATGTATGATATACCCACATATACACTTCCACAAGGGTAATGATGAACACATAACACATGTAATGACATATCATCTCAATTCACGTTCTCACTATAACACAGGCACATAATACATAAGTTATTCATGAGCACAAGAAAGCTTACAATCGCAATTTAGCTATAACTAAATTTCCAAATATTACACTGAATCATGTCCACAAGCAATCATTCCAAACACTTACCAATACGTTTTTGCCAAAAAACTGAAAGCTCAAACTAGCCTTTCCTAACTCATAGATGGTCCTAGTGAATTTGAAGCTTGAACACAATAATTCACACAACAATACATTCAACAATCAACTCAGGACTCACCACAAGCAATCCAAAACATAAGCCTAAACTAAGTTCTCTTCTAACCCAAACTTTTAACATAGTAAACTTTAAATTCGAATATCTTGATCTATACTCAGTTTGTTCTCTAAAAAGTAATTTCGCTCATCTTATAATTCACTATAACTAATTCTCAGTCTTCAATCTATGCTAAACTACTCAATCATGGTATCGACTTTTTTGACATGTTGATGACTATTTTCTAAAAATTCATTCAAACTCAGAAAATCTTAAACAAAACTTCAAAGTGAGTTTCGAATCCTTTTAATCATGTCAAAACTTACTTATTAACAATTTGAAATCACATTTTTACTCGAAATTCTAAAATTCACCATTAACGACTTTATTTTTAGCTTTTATTTAAAACATGCAATTTAATAAGTAATAACAATGTGAATCGTTACCTCTGATGGAAGAATAAATGAGATTTTGATACAAATCTGAGAAACCCACAAGTGGAGAAGATGAAGAAATTAATGGAATTTTAAGGTGTTTTCTTAAAGTATTATGAAGGTTAAATACTATGAAGTATTATGAAGGTTTGAAGAACAAATTTGAGTGGAATGTGTTTAGGAAAGTAATGAACGACACAAACAATTTGGAGAAAACCATTGTGAAAACTATAGCATAAATGCTCACAATTTTGACCCTATTAAAAATTAGTCTTTTTTCTAAAATTATAGGCTTCTGGAATACTTTTTCAAAAATTTATTGATTTTCTAAAAACCATAATCGAAAACATTACCGATATACCATGGCACAAAATTCTAAACACTCTAAGACTAAAATTCCTAAATTTCCCCTGAAACTCTTAACTTGTATTTTAGAGTGTTACATTGTAGCAGATCAAACTCCCCCAAACTTAAGTTATTGCTTATCCTCAAGCAAAAAAACATAAAAATAGAAAAATAAAATAAAAGATAAGACTCTTGAGCAAATATAGTACAAGGACTAGTTTTGGAACACATAACTAGGAAAAATCACATATTCATGTAATTCTGGTAAGATATATAAATGACTCAGTTTCAAACACCTAAGTTTAGTATATTACAAAATAAACAAATACTAAGGTGTTTGAATATATTGATCCATCGATAAATCATATAGGTAATTTGATTATCCTGGCAGAATACAAACAGTTATCATCGCAATTGGTTAATATAATATCCATTCATGCGTAGATTTACCTAGGTCACATAAGACTTTTTAGCTTGTAACGTTCTGAGCCTTAAGGTTGGTATTCAATTCAAGAACATGAAGCAACAAAAATATTTCAAGCACGATAGTACTTTGACACATCGTATTGTTCCCTATCCTTCCCCTTAATAGCCCTTGCCAGCTCGCCGTCTTATTTTTTCTTCTTTCACCTTCCTTATTTCTCCGTGTAGGAAGTCACAGCATGATTAAGTAACTACGGTTAGCTCATGATTCTTTTTGCACTAATGGTTTGAGATTTCAAATGTTGTGAATTTGTTTTTGAGTCATTTTTTACCTTTTTTCTACATATCTCACCTCACAATGCTTTTGTTTTTTATTGCTTAAGTACTTTCCACTCGTTTTGTATTTTTTTAAAATTTTTCTTAATTTTTCTTTTGCTTTGCTAATTTTTGTTAAACCTATAATCACTATATCACACTCTTTCTTCCTATTTCGCTCTGATTTTTACAAAATCGTTATGATGTATCTATTAATCCTTCTGTCACATCCCACTTTCCAATTAATTATACAAGAGTGATACTATCATCTCCTATATTTTAAATTAATTGCACAATAGTGAAAACAAGGAAGTGTTGTGGCTTAGTGGTAGGAAGCCAACAATCTACCCCTTTGTTGCAAAATAGATGCCAACCATGCACCCTCTTGTTGCCTTATGTGGAGGGTTCCTTTCCTCCTTCAACAAGTCAAAGTTGCCACAAGTTGTGAGATACATTCCCCTTTTTTCTCATTTGTTCCCTCTCCTTCCTTACACTATTTTGTTGCCAAAACAAAGGTGTTGACTACCCCAAAAGCCTCTCAAACCGTCCACCACCCTCATTTCCTCCCATTTTCTCTTTTCTTTTCTTTTCCCACACCATTTCTCTCATTTTGGCAACCACCACCATTTCTCTTCACCTTTGCTTCCATTCCTCCACCGTGAGCCTTAGTTGCACCACCACCTTACCACCGTCCACAACCTCTTCTCTCCTTCTCTTCCTTTAATCGCCATCATTAGTCGTCGCCATAAATCGCCGCTGAACCACCACCATTTTCATTGTCGCTGGAGCTAGTTGTGTACGAATCTCATTAGTCACATGATCCCTTGTATATTGTTAAACCTCTAAACTTTTCTCTAGGATTCATTTCTAACTTCATTGTGCTATTTAGTAGTGTAAGTTATGCAAAGTAATGGAATCATCAACTTTCCTTATTTTTCCCTCCTTCTTGTAACACCCCAAACCCGGCCCAGACGTTACGGCCAAATTTGGTGTGTCACATCACCTACAACTAACCATGTTACCTAGTTACTAAGATTGGGGTGAGCTTTGCACACCGATATTGTCGATTTAAGAGAAATTCCCGGTTTTGGAGAACATCCTAAACATTACTAGTTATTAAGAGGATAATATTAAAACTTAACTTTGTTACCCGTTTGAAACGTTTAATGAGATTTTCAAAACATTTGATTAATTTTCAGAAAAACTTGCGCAGCTATATTCAAAATAATTAAAGTAGTGTATGAATAAGTAATTAAAAACCCAAAACAAAAATAATTACAGCGGCCTTATTACAACCCAAAACCATAATAAAAATAATTAAAAATTAATACGAAAATAAAATAAATTAAAATAGAACTTAAATAACTACAGTCCATGTGGCCACTCCGAATCCCTCCCAGCCCCAAGTCCACCAATCTGGGGCTCACCTGCATGGATGGAGAGAAAGGGGTGAGTTCGGAAACTCAGTGTGTAAGGAAAGCCCATCTAGAGCCCAAATCAACACAAGCCCACTAGGCCTACGCCCTATCCAGTCTTAGTTTTAACTGGGCCAAAGCCCTATCCAGATACAATAAACTGGGCCTTAGCTCTTTTCAGATAATAATATGGCCCATAGGCCCATTACAATAACAGATCAATGAATATTTAGGTGTGCAAGCCCAAACCCAGCCTATGTCCATCCGCTACACTCCACCCGTACCACCCCTACACTCCATGTGGGGAATAACTCAACCCACCCAGCCCTACACTCTATAGTTGCAACATAGCTGCTCAAATAACAGTAAAATGAGGCAAAGCCTCCAGTACGTAGTTAAGCCACTTTCAGTACTTCCTCCATCAATATCCCAGTCCCATGCAACAGATATTCATGACATGGCATGCAATGAACAGTAACAGTAAAACATACGTTTTGGTCAAACTTAGCCCTAGGGGTATAATGGTCATTTTACACCTAGGGGTAATTCAGTAATTTCCCCCCATGAGGGTATTTCAATAATTATTCCAATTTCTAGGGTTTCATACACATTTTAATCAGAAATAATCTAACTTTTATCTCCGTAGCTTCTTTAGTCCATTTTAGCAATTTACAGTCATTAGGCCCTAAAACCCCTAATGGGCCCTACAGGGTCATTTAGCTATTTTAGCCCATTTAGTCCAAATTTTATGATCAATTTACCAGGTTTAGTAGTTTTGGACCTACAGTCTATCTGAACACGCTTATCGCCTATTTTTACCCATATGGGCCCGTAAGCCCATTGGGCTCGAATTTCAGCCTATCGAGGCCCAAACTTACCGAAGTGCACGAAATCACGCACTCACAAACTTTACCAATTTTAGTTATAGATCTATCGCTTCCAACCAACCCATGAGTGCTCGCACGCTCGCAAGTCCACGAAATACCGTAATTTTGGCATTTCGGCTTTTCGGCTTTTGCCGATTTAGACTACAAAGGGTGTTTGATACATATCTGATTTGCGACGACTACTAACGAGATCTCCCATGATATCCTACAATTGATCACTAGACACATCAGATCCAAAATACAATGACAACTATCATAATCCTACTTACCATAATCGGCCATCAACACCTAAGGCCTTTAAGATCTTACCTTTGCCGAAACTAGTGACTAGATCTAGATCTAGTCGGTCCACTTGTTCAAGCCTTTGATCAGTCGCCTCTCGAACACACTAACACCAAAATAAATCATTTGTTAATAATCTTTAGAGCCCTAAGCCCCAAATGACAGCTTCTCTAAGACTCTAGGGATTTCGACTTTTCTAAATCCCGAAATAGAGAATAGATATGAGATGTCGAGTACTTACCACATATTCTCCTCCCGTTTCTACTCAGATCTGATGCAGATCTAGCCCCTAAACACTAGCAGAGATCAAGTTTCAGAGATCTAAAAATTCGGCTACAAGTCCTTAAAAATATAGTGGTTTTGGCTTTTTGAACAGTAAAGAATAAGATGGTTTGGTGTTGTGGTTTTGAAGTAGTGTTGTCGACAGGGGTTAGGGGTTTAGACGATGTGAAAATTGGCCAAAAGAGATGCAAGAAAGGTGGGAGGATTTGGCTAGAAGAAATCGACACAAGAAGCAGCCTTTCAGGATTTCGGCTTTTAGCAGTTGATGGGTTTTAGAAGGAATGAATGATAGATTCGATTTTTGAAGCAAAGAAAAGGGAAGATGAATGTGGAGGAGAGGTAGTTTCGGCTATAGAAGAAAAGAGAAAGAAAAGAATGGAAGAGAGGAGAAGAGAAGGAAGAATTCAGCACCCAAGAGAACTAGCTTGTGTTTTCAGCTTTTTGGTATACTGAGAAGAGAATGGACAAAAGTGAAACCCCAGGTGGCTAACCCTAATTTGACAAGATAGAAAAGAAAATAAAACTTACCCTAATGGCCATTCAAACCAACGGCCCAACCTTCCTAAAGCCCTAGCCGAAATCCATTTGAGCTCTATCACATGCCCGGCACATGCACAAAAATAAAAGTACCACCTGCTTACCTTGCGACTAGAACTCTGGCCCTTAAACCCAGTCCACACGCCACTTTTTTAGGAGCTTAGTGGCGCCACCTTGCCACTTTACCAAGGCCGTCTTTGTGTCTCAGTTCACTAACTTTTTCTTAAAGGCCCACTTAACCAAGTCCCTTTCATTTAAAAACCGAAGTTGATTTTTCTACCGGGTTTTAACTTAGGCTTGGGCCTCCTAAAGGCCCACTAACACACTTACATAATTTCAGTAACCAAAACACCAAAATTTTAAGGTTTCACCAAAAATCACAAAAACCCGAAAAATCCTGAAAATCAGGGCGTTACACTTCTCGAATAATGACTCAACTATAATTTCTTTCCTGAGATTAACTTTCAATCTCCATGTGTTATGAAGGACTGAACAATAACCCTTCAAGAAACCAATAGTGTGGCATCGTGAGAGTAATGGACCCAAGTGTTTGAATTAAGGGAAAGTATTGGTGAGAGTTCTTGCATTAGATCTTATATTAAAAGACCTTTTTTTCATTAGATCGTAACTAAAAAAAGATATTTGTGTGATTAGATTTGTGATCAGGACTAGATCCAAGCAAGACTTCTACAAAGGAAGCGTAAGGTTTATATCTACAATAAGGTGTTGGATCTTTAACTTATGTCACGTGATAAATGTCTACTTTTATTATATTAGTATGTTAATTATTATTTATGCGCGGGTATGCTAAGTACTCATAAAAAGATCTAAAAACCCTATCGATGAGAAACCTAAGTAAGTAACCTTATCCATACTTCTTGAAAAGCATGTTGTGTAATGTGATGATATTATGTGATTGTGCAGTTTGTGCAAAATTGTATCTATGTGATATTGAAATATGTGTAGATCTCATTCTCATGACATATGATGTATCGCTTGTGTGTTATCATTATGATTCCATTACGTGAATATGAAAATATGAATATGACATGTGATATGTGATCTTATGTGTAAATCATGTTTACAACATGTTAATGTGAATTGATTAAAATGAGAAAATGGTCGTATCATATGCATGAGGTAGGATTTGTGAAAGGAGGAAGATATATGGCCGTTTATCTACAATTATGTGGTCGTTTATTGGCAATTATGTAGTGGCTTGTCCACAATGTTCTAAGTGGTCGTTTTTAGCATTTATGTGGTGGCTTTTCCATAAATAGTGTATTATTGGATGGACGAGTTCTGGGGAACTTGATATTAGTGCATAATAGAGATGGGTAGGAAATTCTTCAAAATGTGCATTGTTACAAAATCATCTCTCGATATGTTCTTTTATATGTAAATTTGATTTCTATGAAAATTGTATATATATTGTTTTGGATGTGTTATTCGATGTGTTGAAATGTATGTCATATTGTATGTGTATATATTTTGTATCGATCTCACATAGAGCCTTTTAAAGCTCACTGAGATTACTCGTGTGTCTCAATAATCCTCGTAACTAGGACATAGAATCATTCATCAGAGAGGCTCTCGGAATAATGGTTTCTTGGGTATGGATTTTTAAGATGATTTGGGACTTTTACAGACTTATTATTATGTTTTGTAATTTATTTTGTGGAAAATTTTTTATTTGTGGCATGAGATATTTTGTTTTTAAAACTATGGACACTAAATGTTTTTTGCATGGATTTTTTATGTGGATTAAACATATTAATGGTTTTCTTAATAAAATCCACTTCCCCCAAACTCAATTATACTTTTTTATGATCAAAACAATATTTTACAATGATAAGTAAGTCTTCCTTCAAAGTAATGTTTTTACTACAATCTATAAAAAGTGAATCTTAAAGCGCGTTTTCAAAGATTAGATCCATTTTTTTTTCAACTTAAGGTTTTTACCATTTCTATGGCCTTTTTAATCGCTTGGATTGGGTCGTAATGTCTAGGCCTAGTTTGAGGGGTTACCCCCTCAATACGTATGGCTAGACATCTAAATTTGTGCAATTCCAAGACCAAAGAAACAGGGTAAGTAAAAATTTATATTTTGGCTAGGTTTTTGTACGAAGGTTCATCAAGAAGCATTTTCTATCTCAAAAATGGGTACTAAGGATTGATGAATAAGGTTAGCTTTTTGGCTCTAGGTTATACCAAACAATGCCTTAGGTCATCCCTAGTATCTCAATATTCACAAATTTAATCAATCAAGTAACCATAATTTTAATCGTTTATCATACATACTAGCATGCTCGTTTCCCTATATTTTCTATGTCATTTGGTACATTCAATTTCTTAATGCATATTTACAATGTAATATATAGAACTTATTAGCCTACTAACTGAAAATTTAAAATCATTTACTATCATGTCAAATTTATAATAAATACAATCAATGTAACACCCCAAATCCGGCCGAGAAGTTAGGCCCGAGTCTGGCGTGTCACATTGAAGTGTTTTTGCGAAAACCTTGTTTTCATTGAAAACCCTTTTTAAGAAAAAGTTCAGTAAAATCCTTATTTCTTTTCAAAACGAGATGTATTTAAAAGCTATTTCTTGTTATAATTTACTAATTACTTGGAAAATATTTACCGCGGAAGCTTAATTAAAAAAAAAACCACAATAAATTTTAGATAATCTTGAAAATTGGATGAAGCAACTAAATCCATGTTTTGTTTCTATGTGTAAAACATAAGAACAATAATGAAATAAAAACCAGAGATAAGGTCTTATTACAATCCGAACTAAAATAACTTCTAAATACTAGGAATTAAATGTTATTGAGTTGAATATTTGCTTATGACTTACTAAGCTATGATAGCGTACTTTGAATGTGTTTAATTGTCTTTGTTTTATAGATTTTGAAGTCTAGTTGCGGGCTTAGGGATCGTCAGCAAAGTCAATCACACTATCTTCTGTTTATCGGTATCTTTAAAAGTAAATTCTGAAACTTATGGCATGTATAAGCTATACTATCTTTTGGACATGTTTGATTTTAGTATGTAACTCCTAAGCCATGCAAAAATGGCTAAGTTAATGGTTGTGTATATGCTTATTAAATTATGGTCTATGTTTATGTTTGGAAGTGTGATATTAAGTTAATGGTTCTCATTGTATCTACTATGATGAAAATGATCATCAATTCTACTAGAAATGATGAAATAATTTGTCCTAGATAAATGACCATTGTCAAGTTCCATTTTCATAAACCATATAATACCATACCATTAACTCTTTATTCGAGCTATGATTTCATAGACATTCACTTTCTTAAGATTAAGTAAGTCATGTTATGAATGTCATAGAAGAAATAATCCATAAACAAATTATTTTATCTTGAGTTTTATCCAATGTAATATTGATCCAGACAATCACATATATGTCTCTATCTTAAAAATTAATCTTTCTCTAATAACCACGAAAAGCTATCTCCGTAATTGAACTTATAGACTCCATAGTTGTCCTAACATGGATTACTTTCCAATCATGACCATATGAATTACAAACCACTTAAATTATCTTCTAAAGTAGGTTATCTTCTACATTATAAAATATTTTTTAATATATAACTTAATAATCATTAAATCGTAGGTAATCAATAAGCGAATATTTATTTACCCATTTGTATTTCATGCAAAACCATTAAACACATCTATACTAATATATTTTATTAATTCAAACATTCAAAATATTATAATAATTTAAGGGTAATTTACTACATCTAGTGCATCATAATGAGTTTATTGTTATTTTCTGAAAATGTGCAATAACCTTTCATTGAGAAAACAAGACAGCTGCCATCTTTAGGATAGTTGAGTTTAAATTAGAACTTGTATGATTCAATATTAAATTGATCTCTAAACAAGATCTCGGTCACATAGTATAAAACCAAATTGCATAAACAGGCTTCAATTGTTTCGCTGTTCATTTCTTATTGCAACGAGCCATAAACCAAACGTTTTCTCATCATATATACGTGTATATCAAAGGCAGAAAAGAAAAATTAGCCTCAAAATTATTTTCTAATAAAAATGTTCACATGCATGCCTCAGACTTTCTTTTTTTCTTTTTCCTTTTTTTTTTCTATTAAGATTAATTTGGCATTTCAAACTTATAAGCGTATAATAAGAATAACATGAAAATACAAATTCAAATGAATAAGAGTGCAACTTCAATTTCAAAGCCTTAAGGATAAGTCAAGCTGACTAAACTCATCTTCAACATTCTCATTTCTGTATCCCATGGAGCTGTAGTTCACGTCTGTTCTTCCATAGCTCATTTCTCCAGCAAACCTGCCAGCTCGACCATGTTGTTCAAACAAGGCCATTGGTGACTGCATACGTTGGTCATGACTCGAACCACTGATACTGGATCCCCCATGTGCCCTGACAACTGAGCTTAGCTCTCTGCTTTTCTTGGCAAGAGTCCTTTCTAGTTTGTGGGCATTTTGATGGCCTCCAAGTGCTTGTGAGCTATAGAACTTTCTTTTGCAATAGTTGCAAGAGAAAATTCGAGGAGCAGCTGGACTGTGGGGCGACGAGGAAGACGATGATGGTTCAAGGACAAGCTCTAGGTTGGGTTGATTGTTGGATAGGCTTAAACGAAGAGAAGTATTAGGCTGATAATCCATATCAAGCTATAATAAAGGGAATTAAGGAGACGAGTTTACTTATCTGATACAGAAAATGATAATGATGATTCAATAAAAGGTAGGCGGAAGATCAAGAAAAGCTAATAGCTTAAAGAAGAGCCACAGAATGGAAGAGTTTATAGGCAAATCAAAGTAGCCTGTGGAAGATAGAAGGGGAGATAGTGCAAATCAAGGGTATGACAAGCATTATATTATGAGGTGCAAAGGTTCACTGTTCCTGCAACCACAAATAGTAAGAAGAGTAAAAAAGGAGATGGCCTATGGAGAGAGAGAGAGAGAGAGAGACAGTTATGTGCAAAGATCAGAGGGGAATCAAAGGGTTGTCGCCTTTATTAATGGCAGCATTTCAATCCTTTGTCGGTCCAAGCAAATAAATTTCAGGGTATTTTACCTGTATACTCACAAACAAATTAAGATCTTAGAAAAATAGATATATAAAAATATGTATTCAAAGCAGTTAGAGTTTTAGTATAATCATATATGCTTGAAAGTTTTGTGTATAATATAGTGATCTAGTCATTGGTCCAATCAACTTGCGTAATCGGTAATCAGATCCAGATGATGCATTAATCAGCTTTCCAAGAAAGGTATTAATTATAAACAAGATAAACTGCCTTGACTGCACTAAACATGCAACATGATAACAGACCGGTTTGACATTTTGCCCAACGATTATCCTATATGATGCACTGAACAACCGTACAAGATTAGACATAGTCCCACTACAGTGAACCCACTGCTGTTAATTGGTACAATTCTTTGATCAATTAATGTTGCTCTACATATAGAAAATGCCTTAATGTTCATACGAGTGACACCAAAATCCACTCAACTTCCCGGCAATCAGATCAGTTCTGCCCTTGCCTCATGAAATAATCCCATAAAATAATACTTTTGCATACTCATATGTATGAAGAAATCATTTAATTCATATTGATGGGAAAAACAGTTGTAATCTCTTTGGGAGAGTGATGGAGCTACAGAAAGATATGACAAGAGACGTAGATGTTTTCAATTATTATGTTCATGGTACAATATTTTCCTATTCATAGGCCACGGTAACATCATTCAGAACCAGAATCAGAAAGGCATAAAAACGGTTTTGGGAATTTTATGGAGCAGATCCAGGGTTAGTAATCGTCCATAATGCCTTTGTTAGGGACCCCACAGTTTAATTTATTATTTTCCTGCATGTATGCCACCATGGTTTTTGGTACTACTCGTTTACCTTA
This sequence comes from Gossypium stocksii, assembly GCA_020496765.1. Classification (NCBI taxonomy): domain Eukaryota; kingdom Viridiplantae; phylum Streptophyta; class Magnoliopsida; order Malvales; family Malvaceae; genus Gossypium; species Gossypium stocksii. Next base: position 34,062,935 of record CM035623.1, on the reverse strand, counting down.
CATCACATCTTGCTCGAATTATATCAATCTCTCTCACACTCTTATCAGTCTCTCTTTAATTTTTTTGAGATAACTTGAACTGAGACAAGCACATGGTGTATGGGATTTAAAACTGTAGAAAAGCAGACAAATCATCCACTATGTTGTGCTTTTAAAACTAAGCTCCCAATAAAAAAAACAATGCCTAGGATTATTTTATAAAACTTATTATTTGTTAGACCATAATTGTGGGATCATAATCTAGCAGGTCGGCTATGATTGCGCTGAGCTTTGTTCATTAATCAAAGACACAAATACCAAACCAAGAAGACTACATACTCGTCCTCACCAATATCGTTAGTCACCTAGTAATAAAGATTCCCAAGCTCTAGGAACATTAATTCCCTTCCTAAAACATACTATAATTAATTATATTGTGAAATGAATCAGCAGCTAAATTCCTTGTGTTCCTTTGTACTTTAACAACCCACAAGACATGGAATCATGAACTTCAACCCCCCTTTGATACCTAAATATTTTCTTGTATTAATGACTCTTCCTTGTACTTTCTCTAAGTCAGTTAATTGGACCTGACATGTTTTTTAATTAAGATAATGATATTTTTATTGCCTATACTCTCACGTTTACATTATTAAATTCACTCAATAATTAGTAGACGACCGCTAATTTGACAGTAAGATAGGAAAGAAGAGAGGAATGAATTTATATCCATACCCTTTCATTGATTAATCTAAAAGAAAAAAAAAAAAACAAAATAGCACTTGCTCATTTCAAGCAACTGAGAGAGAAAGAGAGACTCACATGGGAAAATGCGAGGTTTTAGTTGAGAGCAGTGATGAAAGATGATATAGGAGGCAGCCCCTGGTTTTTCCTACAGGAAAAAGGATATAATATATAGATTAATGGGAAATGATCCTATGGAAAAACTGAGACAGAAATGATCGTGGTGGACATGTTTGTATTTTGAAAGGTTATGGAAGGAACTCACCATGAAGACTCCTGCTTCTCTTTTTATGCCAACACGTGGACAATGAGTTCCACAGTTTTTTAAAAGCAATCACCGAGATTGGCATTAATTCCCAATCTGAGTCTTGTAATAAAATGCATGTACACCAATCATTAAATATGGAATGACTAACACTAATATCTCCCACCCTATTTTAATGTTATATGGATGTGGGGAAAGCTTCTATGTGCCACAAAGAGATATATATCATCTGAACCTCATCTTCAAGTGACTGTGTGACTGCTGTTGAAGCATAGCATTTTGTAAATTTCTTTTTCATTCGAACTTATACTTTATAGATTTTAGTGCGGGTTGGCTGCCATGAGTTTTTGTTTGATGCTAAGCTAGGATGAGCTTTGAGATAGGGTCACGTTTGAAACCCACTTTCTCCGCGCACTTTCTGCACTTTTTGGGTGTTTTCTCTTTCCATTTTGGATTCATTATAATACTTATTTTGTTTGGCAGCAACAATATATGGCTTGTTTGGTTCCAATGGAATTCCCTCATTATTTGTTATTACTAGTTCTCATCTCACGTTTGTGTTGGGTTATTTTTTATTTTCATTAAAAATTCTCTATTTTTTAAATTTAAAAATTTTAAGTTCTTTTATTAAATTATGCTATGTAATATTTTGAATTTGAAAATTACATATTTACTTAATAGTTATGTAACAATAAAAATAATGTTGCAAAAATATATTATGAATTTTTCTTTAAAACAAAAATTCAAGCTCGTTAGCATAAAAGAATGAGGCATGTATGGATAGGTTGAAATTCATTAAATCAATTTCATCAAAGTTGTCAATTTTTAAGTTTAGAAGATCGATAAACTTGTAACGCATTTTTGGATAGAATCTGGGTATTATGGGTTGAGATATCTTATAAACGATAAATGATCATTCTCTTAGCTTCAAAATGAATTTTAAATAATCTAATTTCGTCTTTGAGAGCTCAAGATATAATCATTTTAGTGAAGATTGTACAAACAAAATTGTTTGAATGTGATTACATCATGAATTATGAGTTTTTGAGTTTGGATAAACTTTTAAATTATATTTGGTTCAATTATAAAGCTTAATTTTGATTATATATATAAGCCCAACAATGTTTTCATTAACTCTTATATTTTTTGGATTTATTTGTTTCAAAATTTTTAAATATCTTAGATAATAAGTGTTTGACTAGGTTTAAAGAGGTTTATGTTATTTACTTTGCAAGATAGTTGACTAAGGGCCCATTTGGATGGGCAGTGTGTTTATTTAGAGTTAGTGTAAAAATAGCAGTGGCGGTGATATTTGATATTATAGCGTGAGAAAAAAGTAAAGCTAAAAACGCATTACACTAGAGGTAAACATCTATGCAAAGGGACACTAAATCTTAAGAGATTTAGTAATTACTTAGGGTTCAAGTAGGATTTAAACATGCTTATAAATAGCTATGCATGACAAGCTACCATAATATGTATTTTGCTTGATTTTTTTATTAATAAAATATTCCAAGAAGATTCATCGTAACTTTAGCTTGAATAAATCAGGTCAATTGGGAAAGTTGATTAAAGATCAATATAGTTTCTTACTAGTACAAATTCACCAAAAAAAAAAAAAAAAAAAGGCTAGACTATTCTATCCAATTATTTATCATTAACATCATTCTATCTTTTTTTTTTCATCAAAGTAAGTTAATGTTAAAGAGGAAGCATTACATAGTTTGCAGGATTCCTTGAAACCATATAAAGAAAAGAAAATCCCTATCAACACAAAATTTAGCCAAAGAGTCAGCAAACCCATTGGCTTCCCTAAGCACATTGATAAATTCAACATCTTTGATAATAGCAATATAGTAATCAATAGCAGCAAAAACATCCCACAAACGCTAAGGTCGAAGCTCCTTCGTTGTCACCCACGATACAACCGTAATTGAATCGGACTCAACCTGCAATTTCTTCGCATGAAACCAAGGATATGAAGCGATCAGTTCCAGTGCCAATTGGATAGCTCTAATTGAGGTTATCATTTTGATTAAAATAGTTAATAATATTAATTTTTTAGATTTATTAATAACATTAAAAAGGTATAAGAGTCAAATTATAACAAAAATCAAAGTATATAAATTATATGAAAGTTGCAATAAAGTCTAGGAGCCAAAATTAAAATTTAACTATCGTCTTGTAATATTTAAAAAAGAAAAGAAAAGAAAAGAAATGTAAAATTAAAAAAAGGGAAGCTGAGTGTTAGTCTTTTAAGACTTTTAAGGCATTCAAAATATATAGTATTTTAGTAAAAAAGATAACCATATTAACTATCTCAACTAATTAATAACATTATAAAAATATAAAAGACCAAATTATGTTAAAAATTAAAGTATAGAAATTAAATATCAAATTTAGACATAATAAAGAAACTGAAACTAAAAAAAAATACAACCGTGTCAATAAAATTGACCTTCTTTTCATATCATATGTACATTACAAGTTTCTTAAGTTTTAATGTATTAAGACTATATAAATTTGACATGTGGCAAGAAATGATAGAAAACATTTCTGGATGAAAGAATTACAACATAAACCCCTCTGTTATAAATAAATAGACAGAGAGTAAAGAACAAAGAAAATGGGAGAGCAAAAGAGAGGGCATATTTTATTGATCAATCGAAATATTTACAAAGCATCTCTAAACTCACTATTTATAGGTATAAGAAGTATAAATGAAGTAGAAATCTGCTTCTAATGATTATTAGAATTTTAAAGTACATCAAAACTTATCTTGATATTAATGGACATACAGTTAATAAGATATTCATAACACTCTCCATTGGATGTCCATTGGTAGATAATGTGCCTCGTAAAAACCTTGTGGGAAAAAAAATCTAGTGAAGGAAAAAGAGTACGCATATCTATAATACGAAAAATATGTTGTCTCATTAACAATCTTACCAGGAAAACTCAATGGGACAAAACCTTGGTTAAGGGAAAAAGAGTACAACACATATTTACTCCCCCTCCTGAAAACATCACATATTTTCTCATATTCTACATATTCAATCTTGAATATTAGTCTTTCAAATGACTATTTGAATGTATTTGCCAAACATTTATATTACCATTTTTTTTAAAGTCATGGGTAAGGGGAAATTTTAGAAAAATATATTTTGATCTCTTCAGGAGTTTTAACAATATCATAACCAATTTTAATTATGATCCCTCTATAAAAATACAAATAGGTATTTTAGATCATTTTATACTCCTCCTCCAACTACTATTTACCACATATATTCAAATTATTTCAATTCATATAAATAAACAATTTCTCGAGAATTTCACTATGCTTCTAGCATTCTAAATCATTCAAGGATTTTGATATAAACTTTACTCTATAGTGATTCATAAAAGGTTTTAAAAATAACTATTAAACGCAAGTTAAATATTTTACGAACTGTCAGTTTAATAATATATCTAAAGGTTATTGCATTTGTTGCAAAAGAATATTATATCTTTTTATAATTAATGCCAGGGCTTAGCGAAAAACTTCATATTTTTATTCCACTTTTGCAAAACTACATTTGCACCCTCACCGGCTTTATACCTTTAGATATTTGGACTACAAGTCCAAAACCCCCACGAATTTAATTGTACTTAAGTTCCGTCTTTCTATTTTGATCAATTTATTCTATATCTATATTTCTTAATAGATTTATTCAAGATCCTTCTTTTATTTCATTACTTCAATAATAATATTGCATGCAAAATTATTGTCGGCCACTTTTATTAATCGGTTCCAATTTTTCTCAAATTGACATAAGTTATTGAGATCTCTTATTTTCATTATTTTAAAATTCAATTTCAGGTACCTGAATCTCTTCTAGAGTTTTACTTATTAGTTATGTCTTGGGTTTCTTCTAGAGTACCTACCTCCACTATTTGACCATCTAAAAGAATTTTCATCTTTGAAACCAATCAATCTATTATTTATTCTAATTGATTGTCTTACTGAGACTTTGATTCAAATTAAAATATTAAACGGTATATAACACTTGGTTATTCTCATTAAGTTTGTAAATACATTTGATAGTTAACTTGTATTGAGTTATCCTTGTTGAACTTTTAGTTCAAGTTACTCTCCCCCTAACTCATTACAAGTTATTATTTCTCTCCCCTAATGTTAGGAAAACTATCGAATCAAAATAGTAATCATAAATCATGTCATAATTGAATCTCCAATACATATAAAACATATAATAATACAAGGAAACTTTTAATTAATATATATTCCCAACTTTCGTTGAGGATTCACTCATTTTTGTGCATTGTGGTGGAGTAATTGGAACATATACGCACATACAAAAATTCAAAGATGAGAAATATTTAGCTCTTGATCAAAAGCCAATTGTAATTGAGAGTATTTATAACTTATTGGCTTGATGTGTACAACACGAAAATCAACATAATCTAATGTTGAAATAGGAAGTTTAATTCTCATAAGTAATGGTTTAAGCATTAATCAGAGGTGCTCAATCAATAATTTTTCTAAGCTATTATGCTCATAAATAACAAATTTCTACAAAAAAAAAATTCAAACTCAATCAATAAAAGACTGAGCTATAAACTCATCAATATTAGTAAGATGAATTGTCTTAATTGCATGATCTGAAATTAATTATTTAAATAAGTAATCTTGCAAATGAAAGGTTGTAAGTTGATAACACATACGTAATTATTTTGTAGATGCATCTACCAAAATCATATAATATCAAAACCATCCACATGGTGGATGAATGGGCCCATATTCATTTCAGAAATGTAAGATATGAAATCTCAACTTTAGTTAGTGAGTTTCTAATAATCAATTTTCATTGAAAACAAGCAACAAATGAGAATTATTTAAATTAAAGAACCTTCTGGTTCTTTAATGAATGTTCATATGAATTTTCAATTAATTTTCGTATCATATATGATTCAAGATGGTCTAACTGGTCACGCCAAGTAATAAATACATTTATATCAGTAAACTTCTGGTTTACTTTAACATGCGTTCCAATTGTAATAAATTGTAACAAATTGATAATTTTACTATCATTCATTTTACTTTGTATCCACATATAAGTACTATTGTGACATTTACTGCCGGAAATGTCTAAATCAATGTGAAGTCTATAAGTCACTAAATCAATAAATATAATTTCCAAATAATCATATGCAATATTCACTTTAGGGAATATGCCAAAATCTTCAAATGCAGGGCATTTGGTCTGGTGGTATGATTCTCGCTTCGGATGTGAGAAGTCTTGAGTTTGATTTAAAATACTTTTAAAACCCTTTGAACAAGAGTTTTGCATAATCAATTAACTACCAAGAAAAACTATCTAGGTCATGTATAGAAACAAGCCTATACTAAATATATCAATTAACGTCACATCTTTAACATAAAAATATGACATAATGAAAAACTAGCAATTTTTTCATAACCATTATCATAAACATGTATTAAATTTAATTTGAAATTCAATCATTCAAGCTCATAGAACTTTTCATTTACAATTGTTCATGTCATTTCTCTAAATAATTAACAAATGGAATAATATAAAATGTATAAACTACTTCATTTAACAATTCTTTAAACTAAATCAAATATGAATAACCATAAAATTCATTGGTTTGTTAACATAAATTTGCATGCTAGATATGTTTTAATCAAATATATTATTTAATTATAAAACCTACTATAGCGAAATAAATAAATTAGTTAATATTCATTTTTATGAACAAATGAGATACTTAAAACAATATGTAACACATGTTATCAAAACTTAAAAAGAAGTCCATCTCAACATATTTAAATCATATCAAGTTGATTTAATATTTAAAAGCATACCTTTTTTGTTCTACGTTGAGTCTTGACAATAAATAAGCAAATTTAACTCTAGTAGTAGACTTTGAATCCAATCAAAATTTATTAATAGCAAACTTTAAGAGTGATTCTTATTTTCCAAGTGTACAACAAATACATAACAAATAACTTTTCATACATAAGTTGTCTCTCTTCTTAAAGAGTTCTTCGGAATTTTTGTTCTTTTCTTACTTTATTTTTCCACTTCTGGTGGTGAGAAAATTTATTACAACCATCCACGTGACTATTATTATAATCCAATTTACTACATACATGTTAAAGATTATGTCTTTTGAATTTATTACATATTTCTTATTTTCCAAGTGTACAACAAATATATAACAAATAACTTTTCATACATAAGTTGTCTCTCTTCTTAAAGAGTTCTTTGGAATTTTTGCTCTTTTCTTACTTTATTTATTTTTCCACTTCTGATGGTGAGAAAATTTATTACAACCATCCACGTGACTATTATTATAATACAATTTACTACATACATGTCAAAGATTATGCCTTTCGAATTTATTACATATTGTTACATTTTCTTCAGGGAATAGTTAGGTTTTGCGGTTAAAAATTTTTGTTGAATCATAAGTAATTTTTTTCATGATATTGCTAGCGTAGAAGCACATTTGAATCATGAAAAGTTGAATAAGTTCTCTCTTACAAGGTTATCATCAGTAATATTTTTCCACATAAATTTAATTGAAAACTTATTCAAAATACTATAGAATTATACTCACAGTTTTAAAAAAAAAAAAAGCAACTTCAAGTGTATCTAACCATAACGAGCTTTAGATAGATTTACCATGCTCTATTACTCATAAGTAGATTTTTTACAGTTAATTTCACTTTCAACCCCTTAACGAGAATGATGACAAAGGAAGATCACAAAGATAGTCACGATCAATTCACTTTATAACAAGAGTAATAAATATAAATCAATAATCCAATCCTCTTTTGATTCATATGAAATATAATCTTTTATTCATTCACAATCCCAATATGATATCTATGATAATGAATATCTTTTAAAACAAATGCATTAACCATCATAAATTTTGTGCCTCTTAGATATTGATATCTTAGCTCTTTTGGAGCTTTCAACTAATTTTATACTATCAAATATTGGAATAACATTTGTTTGTTTCAGTACCAAATAAGATAAATATTTTCTCTCTGTAATGATAGAATTCATTACTATATTCCCATATCTTTCTACAAATATTATTAATAGAAACAAAATATTTGGGCATACACCACATATGTGACCAATAATCTTTCATATCACATTGATAACATAATTAATCTTTACCCTTTGAAGAGTTATCTTGAGAACTCTCATTGTTCTCTTATTTATTACTATGTTCTCACTTTTAGTGGTCCATGATTATATCTTTTATTTTCTTTATGTTTGCATTCACTTCGGGGAATGTAACAAATCTAGTAGGACAGATTTCTAAATGCCTCCATTGATTATTTCATAACCACCATCACAAAACATAAGTGTATTTCAAATCAAAATTTATCTATTCATGTTGTCATGATTACTATCCAATTATAATAAACATGATAAAATAAATAAATCATAGTAAAATAAACTTGAGATTCTATAACATCATAGTTATCACTCTGGCTATTATCACGAGCACCATAATATGCAAGCATTAATTGAAGGGGTAAGGCTTGGTGAAAGGGAAAATTTTTTGTGACTTATGGAGAAAAACAATTAAAAGAGAATCGTGTTGATAACGTGTTATAAAATAAATAGACAGTGAGTAAAGAACAAAGAAAATGAGAGAGTAAAAGAGAGCGTATTTTATTGATCAATCGGAATATTTAGAAAGCTTCTCCAAAGTCTCTGTTTATAGGCACAAGAAGTATAAATGAAATAGAGATCTACTTTTAATGATTATTACAATTTTAAAGTACATAAAAACTTATATTGATATTGATGGACACACTTCTTATTTTTTATATAAATAATAATAGTGTCCTGCAAATTATATTTCATAATAAGTACTTCTAATTTATTTATATTCAATAATTTAACATACAAATTTAACTACTGTAATAGGCCCAGTCTGCCCGGGCCCATATCAGTAACGAAAAAATCAAAAACATTATTAATAAAAGTCCAAATGTCCTTTTTACAAAGTAATTAACCCAATAGCACTAAAACGCAATCCAAATCACTAAACTACCCAAAACCCATTACACCCAAATAGATTAAGCCCAATACCCCACTAATCCAACCAAAATCTTAACCCAATTACACCCAAGCCCGATAGGCCCATTTCTTTTAACATTTTCAGCAACCCTAAACCAAACCCTAGATCCCAAGCCCTTGGCCGCCGCAATCTTCAGCACGAACCGCCATTACCATCGAATATCTCGCCACATCAGCGCACAAATCACGCCTCAGTCGCCCTATCGTCGCTGTTGACCTACAGAAAAGGCAATTAACAGCAAACAATCACGACAATCAAGAATGTATTTATTTTTTTATTTTTATTCTAGCTATAAAAGCCAAATGAAAACAGTGTAAAAGGGTTTTTTTTTTTTTATACACACACAGACAATACGATAGCAGAAATTCGAATACAATACATTTCTTTTCCGAGTAAAAGAAACATTCAAAATTATTGTAGGTGATTAATTTTACTTTTCCTTTTATTTTATTTTTCGAAACTATTTTACCTTACTTTTTCTTTTCATTTTTCTATTTTTCAAAAAATATTTACATATAAATACACATATTATATATGCAAAAAAGGAAGGAAAAGTTTACCTTTGAAACCGCCGGAAAATCGACGATTTTTAGAATTTCGGCCACCGTGCACGGTGGCTGGTGGTGGCCCACGACGGCGATCGGCCGGAGACTTGGTCAGAGCCCTCATCGGACAGAAGGGGAAGACAGAGAGAAAATTTTGAGAGGGTTCTGAAAATTTTTGCTCTAAATGGGGAGAGAAAGAATTTTTGGGCAAAAAAAATTGATTTAAATAGTTAATCAAAACGGCGCCGTTTCACCTTGGCCGACCCACAACCCGACCCGCTTCGACCTGGGATCCGTGTGTTTTTCAACGGAAGGGCTAATTGCGCTTTTAGCCTTTCCGCTTTTTTGACTATTTTCAATTGGATCTGTTGTTGACTTACTACCTTTAATTCGGCCCTATTATTTTGTTTTAATTACATTTTAGCCCGAATCTAAATTCCATCATTTTGGAAGGCGGGGGTATTTTTTGTTTTGGTCCCCCTTGGTTGAACGTGCATAACAATTCGGTCCTTTACCTTTATTATTTTTTGATTTTGCCCCAGATGTTTCGCTTTGATTTCGATTGGGTCCTCCTCCATTATTTTCCTATTTATTTTCAATTTTTTCCCTTTATTATTGTTATGATATTTACTATATTTAATATTATTATTATACTTATTATTATTTTAGTGTTATTATCTTCATTACTGTCATCATTATTACTATTATTTTTTTATATATTATTAGTTTACTATTATTATTATTATTATTAATGTAATAATATTATTGTTATTATTATTTTTTATTACTATTTACCATTATTACTGTTATTTTTTAACATATTATTGTTCATATGATTTTTTTTTATTGTTATCGTCATTGCTAATGTATTATTACTATTGTTATTGCTACATTTATTATTATTTTTATTATTATAATTATTATTATTGTTATTTTTTATTCATTTCTATTGCTTTTATCATTGCCATATTATTATTACCATTTTCTATTTTATCCTTATTATTGTCAGATTTTATTTTATATTTCTTTTATTTTATTTAATGTTTTTTCTTTCATTTTTTTCAGCTTTTCTCTTTATCATTTTTTGTATTAATGCTCATTTTTTTACTTATGGCTTTATTAACTTTTTTGTTTATATTTGACTATTTTGCTCTTAGCATCGTTATTTATATTTTCATACATTTTATTCTTTATAATGCATATCGATATCGTGATTTATTTTCAAATTCATGTTACACTTTTTTTTTTACCTCAGTTCATATAAAAGAAATTTTTTAATAAAGGTAATATTCCGTGTTCGGAAATTCGAGGGGTCGTGCCCTAACTTACTGGGTTTCGATTTTTCTCGTTTTACCTAACTAGTGGAACATCCTTTTAAATCAAGTACACGAGTTTTAAATAAAAGCTTATTCTCGAGAATTTGAAATATTGCGTCCTAACTCATTGTATGTAAGGTTTTGTTGTCCCGAGGCAAGAATTTTTTTTTTAAATAAGGCAATATTTTGTGTTTGGAAATTCGAGAAATCATGCCCTAACGTGCTGGTTTCGATTTATCGTTTGACCAAATAATCGAATATCCTTTTAAAAATGCATGAGTTTTAGAAATCATGTGACGATCTTGGTACCGAAGGTTTGAAATGTCGTATCCTAACGTGCTGGACATGATATTTCATTCCTTAGGAACAAGAGAATCTTAGCATCCAATTCAAGTTATCCAAATTTTTAAAGAGTGATTGTTTTTAAAATCTTTTCAAATTTTTAACATTAGAACATTAATTAATCAATTAGGTACCAATTTTTGGGCGTTACGAGGGTGCTAATCCTTCCTTGTACGTAACTAACTCTCGAATCTGTTTTCTTGAATTTCGTAGGCCGAAATTAATATTTTAAAACAAAACGTTTTATAAGGTGATCCGATCACACCTAAACAAAAAGGATTGGTGGCGACTCCATTTTCGATTTTTTAAAAGTTGACCCTGTTTTTGAAAATTAAAAAAATAGTTTCAACAGCTTAGCGACTCCACTAGGAACATAACAGAGTCGAGCCATAAATTGGTTAATTTTTGTCCTTTTGTCGAAATTTGAAAATTCGATTTGAAAATTACGATCCTTTTATTGCATGTGTTAACATCATTGCATATGATTGTTATTTTCTCGTACACATAGCATTGCATGACCGTTGTATAGCATTGCATGACCGTTGTGGTCACACCTTTAAGTGGGAGTGAGAAACTATACCTTTGTGAGGTTTTCACCTCCGTGCAGCCATAGGGAAATGTATCCCCCTGAACTGAACTTGGTCCATATGAGCCTATAATGGGTGACGATCAAGGAATCTGCTGGTTCAGGTACCCTAGTCTCAGAACTGAACCACATATAGTGAGCCCTAAGAGCCTACCTTAGGTAGAATCGTACCAAACCCTAGTGGTCACCCCAATTAGGTTCTTTATTCTGTTGTTTATTTCTGTTGTGCTAACGTGTTTTGTTTTGTTTATGTATGCATTACATTCACATCATAGAAAAGAGGTGTTGATTCAAATTTAATTGCTAAATAGAATAGTTTGTCATAAGGAAATGAATTTTTTGATAAAGTGGATTATAATACGGTCGTCCGAATATGGTCCAAGTAAACATGACAAGAGAGGGCTAGTAGTCCACGAAGGAATACATGACTTGGTTTCATCGCCAAAGATTCAAGCCAACGAAGATTATTTAAGAGCCGTCACGTCTTGATTTTTTGAAGAAGCCAATGAGTGTCTTGAAGATAAGTGAGTAATGGGTCGTGGCCCAGATCAAGCAACAATGAGCTAGTAAAGGCATCTTTTGGAAATTTTGCAAGATTTGACCATGAAGAAAAGATCAGTGTTTTCACTTGGACAATGAAGGGCAAGGCCGCATATGTAATCCGTTTCATGTAAAGAAATTTGTTTTCTAGAAAAGTTATTCTAATGGAATTGAATTCATAATCAACGCCTCTCTTTCTTTTGCATTCATTTCATGCATCTGCATTACATTGCATCATTTGCATTAGACTTTTACAAAAGGACCCTAATTAGGTAAAATTATTTCAGAGTTAACCTAAAAGATGGAACAAATGTTGGAGAGATTAGAGCAAAGGAAAATATAGATGCAAGAGCAATTGACCAAAATTCAACAAGATATACAGGATCAAATGTTAGAATTCCAAAGAAATGTGATTGGCCAGTTAAAACAGTTACTAGCCAAAGGGCTTGAAAAGAGAAAAGGCCCAGTGGTCAACAGTGGGGATGATAATGAAGACCTCGTCTATCCCCCATGTATTATTCTAATAAGCGTCCAGACCCAACCAGATGCACATCCGCAAGGGGTACCTGTTACTATCAGACCCCAACAACATCAGGCCAGTATGTCAGCACCAATAAACTACTCAATAGGCTCAGGTTCCAATCCGGGGGCAATCCAACCAATCCCATTGTCATTGATTTGGTTAGTATAAAAGAAACAAAGAAGGCTAGTGTGAAGCTCCCGAAACAATGTGAAGATTATTACAAAAGGAAAAAGTGAGAATGGAGCTCCCAAGATAATACTTCGAGGGCAATGAAAAAAAAAAAAAGAAAATGAGGCGAATAACACGAGTATGTATAGCAAGGGTTATTCAAAATCGATTACCATAGGCCAACCAAGAACGACAACTACTAGCCATCAGGTTTCCCAAAGGTAAGAACCCAATCCAAGTCTGAACTCAGAAAAATCTCAATTTGTGCCCATCCCAATCACATATAGAGAGCTGTACCAAATTTTGTTCGATGCACACGTGGTATCCCCTTTCTACCTAAAGTCTATACAACCCCTATACCCCATATGGTACGACATGAACACCCAATATGAATACCATGCGGGAATCACAGGACATTCATTGAGAACTGCACAGCTTTTAAAAAGGTGATCGAAATACTTGTCAGAATGGTGTCAAATTTGATGATCTCTCTAGGGTAAAAAATCTGTTACTCAACCATCTAGATAAAGAGGTGAGTTTTGTGATGGAAAGGGGTATGAAATCCAAGAATGCATTGAGTTTAGGGCTTTAGTGCAAGACTTGATATTAGGGGATTTGAATGACGTATCCGAAGAGGGAACCGGGGAATACAATTTTCCAAGCATCTTACATACTTGGGAGAGTTTTGAACAATGGGATGGTGGAAGAGTTCCTTGTATTTTTGGAGCTAATCTAGAGTAATATTCAAAACACACTTGTTACTTTAAGCCTAGAAGAAATGAGATTTCTTTTGTGAAACAGGCTTGTGTCCAAAGTTTTTATTTCAATAAAATGTATTTTTTTGAACAAATATTCTTTTATTCTTTCCATGTACAGATTCTTTTATTCTTTGGACTTTCTTTCAGATATTGTTATTCTTTATTCATGCCATATAAATAATCATCTTTAGAATCTTTTATTCTTTGAAATTTGCCTTTGTACCTACAACATGTCCCCAGATATCAACGACATGAGCGACGTTGCTATTGACTCAGAATCTCTTTTTTGAGTGAGATATGTGTCTAGGGGGATCTCGGGATTTTGAAGATGATAGAGATTGTAACCTTATTTCTTGACTTGCTAAGAATGGTAGAACAAGATGATAAACGGATCCTACTTTACAAAGGATCAACAAATATTGTGAACCTAGGGGAAGGGAAAGAGGAAAAGATCGAAGCCTACAAAAACAAAGCGAGACATCATTAAGTTATTCCAAGAATTCAAAGATATGCCTGGACTACTAAAACATGCGGATGGTTCAGGCACTGTTGGTCTACCATGGAAGAGGATTTCATCAGTTATACCGCAAATATTAAATTGAAGAAAACAAGATTTATGTGCTTCTTCCATTTCTTCAAGACTTTTTTATATGTGGGGCATAGATGTTATGAGATTGATCTCATCAAAAGCTTCTAGTTGACATCATCTTTGTGAGGGTGAATGTTGCTTCATATGCCAATATTGCAAAGCCGACAGTCATCAAAGTTGCAAAAAAAAAAAGGATCAGGTGCTGGAAAAAATGCCAAAAAGGATCATGTTTTGTAATGCACAACTGTACAATGTCAAAAATTTACAGTCTATTTAAAGATCAGGTGCCATATCACAGTGCAGCAAAGGCTGCCAAAAGAAAAATACAAAAAGCAAAAAAAAAAGAGGAAAAAGATAAAAAAATTATGGAAGATGACGATTGGCATAAGAAGCTACCATTTACTCTCTATCCTTATCAAACATCGACCTGGACTTTCGTTGGGGCAACACCTTTCCTATTGGTTTATGGAATAGAGGTGGTTCTACCCACGAAAATCAAGATTCCTTTTCTCCAAGCTTTGATTGAGTCAAGAATTGGATGATGTAGAATGTCTCCAATGAATATTGGATGAAAAAAAGGGTTTGAAAGTATTCATCATAGTCAAATATGCCAAAAATAGATTATGCTAATTTAGGACAAAAAAGGTTCACCCAAGGAAATTTCATGATGGGGGACCTAGTATTGAGGAAGATCCTTTCTATACAAAAGGATTTCAAAGGGAAATGAATGCCAAATAGGGAAGAACCTTATGTGGTAAAAAAGGCTTTTCTCGGAGGAGCACTGATTTTGACTATGATAAACTTACCCAATCCTGTAAATATTGGATTCAGTCTAGAGATACCTAAAAGAGGAAAGGCCAAGGTGAAAACTCACAAAGGGCGCTTTGAGACCAAAGGGGTTTTGAGTTGAAAACCCAAAAAGGGCGGCTCAAATTTTGATAAAAATAGGGCATACTCTAGTCTTGCCATGCTTGAATTGACAATGAAGAAGTATGCTACGTCTTGGGGCATCGACACAGTACTTCGAATCCCTTAAACACATATTGACCTCAAAATGGTCTTAAAGAAGTTTTTACAGAGAATCTCAAGCTGCGATATCTGGGGCACCTAGTTTCCATTTTAGCCATTTTTAAATTTGTTGTATTTTATTATCTTATTCTTTTCAAAAAATGCTTCCAATAAACTTTTTTCCCAATTGCATTTGCTATCCTTGTTTAACTTATTTGTTTCAAGCTATGCTCCTAATCAATTTCCTTATTGGCCATTGGTATGATCTTTTTCAAGCATTTTGCATTGAAATAATGATTAATGGACTAATCATACTCTAGAAGCTTCTAAATAGAAGAATCTGAAACAGGACTATTGTTTATAACTCACCAAGCTTAAGGGTTGGAAATATTTGAGCCCAAAGTGAGTTTATCTCTTCAGATTTTCTATCAAGGATATTGGTTGAACAAAAAGATGAAATATTGTGTCAGTGATACAATCTCGATGGAAATAAACAATGTCAACCCAAACATAGAAGGGGATCATTCTTGAAAAGAAAAATGATATTCTGCATCCACGCGAGCATCATGCATACACATTTGGTCGGGTTATCTAGGGAATAATCAGTGGATGGAACAAGTTATAGATCTTATACCCAAAGTTGCAGTGGGATGTATTAAAAAAGATACAAGTCCTATACCCTAGAATTGCAGTGGGAACAGATTGAAAAAGTTTCAAATCTTATGCTCCTGAACCATAGTTGATTGGTTTGAAAATGGTATAAGCCTTATGTCCTTGAGGTACAGTGGAAAGGACCTTGAAGTTAGTGGGGCAAATCAGTCAAGCAAAAATGTTTTCGGGTTTTCTGTTAAATGTCAGCCGAGTAGGAAGACAGCGTACTACGATAGAGACCTGATAAGCAACAAGTGATGACATCCTAATTATTAAAAAGGATCGTCCTCATGACATTTTGTATTTGTACATATATCATTCAATTAGGAGCATTTGAATCATTTAGGTCATAGCATCCTAACCATTTTGCACAAGCATAAACACATAAAACTAATTCTACAGGATAGGTCTCCCAGAAGACGGTGTAGCAACATTGGTGAATTCACAGATCTTGTCTTCCTGAGTTTGCAGTGAAGCGGATCGAAAATACTAGTCTGGCATCCCTAAGTTTACAGTGGATCAGATTGAAGATGGTGGATCTTGCCTTCCTGAGTTTGCAGTGAAGCGGATCAAAAATATTAGTTTGGTATCCATAAGTTTGCAGTGGAGCAGATTGAAAATAGTAGATCTTGTCTTCCTGAGTTTGCAGTGAAGCATATCAAAGATATTAGTCTAGCATTCCTGAGTTTACAGTGGAGCAGATTGAAGATAACAGATCTTGTCTTCCTAAGTTTATAGTGAAGCAGATCGAAGATATTAGTCTGGCATCCCCGAGTTTGTAGTGAAGCAGATTGAAGATAATGGATCTTCTCTTTCTGAGTTTGCAGTGAAGCGGATCAAAGATATTAGTCTGGCATCCCTGAGTTTGCAGTGGAGATGATTAAAGATAGCAAATCTTGTCTTCCTGAGTTTGTAGTGAAGCAGATCAAAGATATCATCAGCCTGGCATCCCTGAGTTTGTAGCGGAGCAGATTGAAGATTCACAAGATCTTGTCTTCCTAAGTTTGCAATGAAGCGGATCGAGAAATATTAGCTTGGCATCCCTGAGTTTGCAGTGGAGCAGACTAAAAATAGTAGATCTTGCTTTCCCGAAGTTGTAGTAAAGCAGATCAAAGATACTAGTCCGGCATCCCTGAGTTTGCAGCGGAGCAGACTAAAAATAGCAGATCTGGCATTCCTGAAGTTGCAGTGAAGTAGATCAAAAACATCAATCTGGCATCTCTGAGTTTGCAGCGGAGCAGATTGAAGACAACAAATCTTATCTTCCTGAGTTTGTAGTGAAGCAAATTGAAGATATTAGTCTGGCATCCCTGAGTTTACAGTAGAGCAGATTGAAGATAACAGATCTTGTCTTCCTGAGTTTGTAGTGAAGCAGATCGAAGATATTAGTCTAGCATCCCAAAGTTTGCAGTGGAGTAGATCGAAGATAACAAATCTTCTCGTCCTGAGTTTGCAGTGAAGCGGATCGAAGATATTAGTCTGGCATCCCTGAGTTTGCAGTGGAGCAGATTAAAGATAGCAGATCTTGTCTTTCTGAGTTTGTAGTGAAGCGGGTCGAAGATATCAGCCTGGCATCCCTGAGTTTGCAGCGGGGCAGATTGAAGATTCACAAGATCTTGTCTTCCTAAGTTTGCAGTGAAGTGGATCGAGAAACATTAGCCTAGCATCCCTGAGTTTGCAGTGAAGCAGACTAAAAATAGCAGATCTTGCTTTCCTGATGTTACAGTAAAGCAAATTGAAGATACTAGTCTGGCATCCCTGAGTTTGCAGCGAAGCAGACTAAAAATAGCAAATCTGGCATTCCTGAAGTTGCAGTGAAGCAGATCGAAGACATCAGTCTGGTATCCCTGAGTTTGCAGCGGAGTAGATTGAAGACAGCAGATCTTGTCTTCCTGAGTTTGCAGTGAAGCAGATCGAAGATATTAGTCTAGCATCCCTGAGTTTACAGTGGAGCAGATTGAAGATAACGGATCTTGTCTTCCTGAGTTTGTAGTGAAGCAGATCGAAGATGTTAGTCTGGCATCCTTGAGTTTGCAGTGGAGCAGATTGAAGATAACGGATCTTCTCGTCCTGAGTTTGCAGTGAAGCGGATCGAAGATATTAGTCTAGCATCCCTGAGTTTGCAGTGGAGCAGATTAAAGATAGTAGATCTTGTCTTCCTATGTTTGTAGTGAAGCGGATCGAAGATATCAGCTTGGCATCCCTGAGTTTGCAGTGGGGCAGATTGAAGATTCACAAGATCTTGTCTTCTTGAGTTTGCAGTGAAGCGGATCGAGAAACATTAGCCTGGCGTCCTTGAGTTTGCAGTGAAGTAGACTAAAAATAGCAGATTTTACTTTCCTAAATTGCAGTAAAGCAGATTGAAGATACTAGTCTAGCATCCCTGAGTTTGCAGAGAAGCAGACTAAAAATAGCAGATCTGGCATTCCTGAAGTTACAGTGAAGCAGATCGAAGACATCAATCTTGTTTCCCTGAGTTTGCAGTGGAGCAAACCAAAGATAACAGATTTGGCCTTCATGAAGTTGAAGTGAAGCAGATCGAAAACTCCAGTCCTGTCTCCCTAGAACAGACTAAAGATAGCAGATATTGCCTTCCTGAAGTTGCAGTGAAGCAGATTGAAGCTGTCAGACTTATTAGAACAGATAGTCCAATACTTTTGAAATCGCAATAGTTACAGAGAAGTAAGGTTGATGGCTCCTGTACCCCGGAAGTTGAGTTGGGTTAGAGGCTACTTGAAGAAGATGAAGACCAAAAAGTCAAGACTTGGCAAGACCAGGCAAAATTGGTCCTTTTATACTCTTTGCTCCATTCTCGTTACACGACAACGAGCAAAGAGGGGCAACTGTAATAGGCCCAATCCGCCTGGGCCCATATCAGTAACAAAAAAACCAAAAACATTATTAATAAAAGTCCAAATGTCCTTTTTACAAAGTAATTAACCCATTAGCCCTAAAACGCAACCCAAATCACTAAACTACCCAAAACCCATTACACCCAAACAGATTGAACCCAATACCCCACTAATCCAACCCAAATCTTAACCCAATTACACCCAAGCCCGATAGGCCCATTTCTTTTAACATTTTTAGCAACCCTAAACTAAACCCTAGATCCCAAGCCCTCGGCCGCCATAGCCTTCAGCACGAACCGCCATCACCACCGAATATCTCGCCTCATCAGTGCGCAAATCGCACCTCAGTCGCCCTATCATTGCCGTTGACCTACAGAAAAGGCAATTAACAGCAAACAATCACGGCAATCAAGAATGTATTTATTTTTTTTATTTTTATTTTAGCTATAAAAGCCAAATGAAAACAGTGTAAAAGGGTTTTTTTTATACACACACAGACAATACGATAGCAGAAGTTCGAATACAATATATTTTTTTCCGAGTAAAAGAAACATTCAAAATTATTGTAGGTGATTTATTTTACTTTTCCTTTTATTTTATTTTTCGAAACTATTTTACCTTGCTTTTTCTTTTCATTTTTCTATTTTTCAAAAAAATATATATATATAAATACACATATTATATATACAAAAAAGGAAGGACAAAGTTTACCTTTGAAACCACCGGAAAATCGACGACTTTTGGAATTTTGGCTACCGTACAGCAGTCCACGGCAGCGAACGGCCAGAGACTTGGTCAGAGCCCTCGTCGAACAGAAAGGGAAGACAGAGAGAAAATTTTGAGAGGGTTCTGAAAATTTTTGCTCTAAATGGGGAGAGGATTAATTTTTGGGCAAAAAAATTGATTTATATAGTTAATCAAAACGACGTCGTTTTGATTTAAAGCATCAGGCGCAAAACGGTGCTGTTTCGCCTTGGCCGACCCACGACCCGACCCACCTCGGTCTGGGATCCGTGTGCTTTTCAACGGAAGGGCTAATTGCGCTTTTAGCCCTTGCAATTAGCCCTTCCGCTTTTTTGACTATTTTCAATTAGATCTGTTGTTGACTTACTACCTTTTAATTCGGCCCTATTATTTTGTTTTAATTACATTTTAGCCTGAATCTAAATGTCATCGTTTTGGAAGGCGGGGGTATTTTTTGTTTTGGTCCCCTTTGGTTGAACGCGCATCATAATTCGGTCCTTTACCTTTATTCTGTTCTGATTTTGCCCCAAATGTTTCGATTTGATTTCGATTGAGTCCTCCTCCGTTATTTTCCTATTTGTTTTCAATTTTTTCCCTTTATTATTATTATGATATTTACTATATTTAATATTATTATTATACTTATTATTATTTTAGTGTTATTATCTTCATTACTGTCATCATTATTGCTATAATTTTTTTTATATATTATTAGTTTACTATTGTTATTATTATTAATGTAATAATATTATTGTTATTATTATTTTTTTATTACTATTTACCATTATTACTGTTATTTTTTAACATATTATTGTTCATATGATTTTTTTTATTGTTATCGTCATTGCTAATGTATTATTACTATTATTATTGCTACATTTATTATTATTTTTATTATAATTATAATTATTATTGTTATTTTTTATTCATTTCTACTGCTTTTATCATTGTCGTATTATTATTACCATTTTCTATTTTATCCTTATTATTGTCAGATTTTATTTTATATTTCTTTTATTTTATTTAATGTTTTTTCTTTCATTTTTTTCAGCTTTTCTCTTTATCATTTTTTGTATTAATGCTCATTTGTTTACTTATGGCTTTATTAACTTTTTTGTTTATATTTGACTATTTTGCTCTTAGCATCGTTATTTATATTTTCATACATTTTATCCTTTATAATGCGTATCGATATCGTGATTTATTTTCAAATTCATGTCACACTTTTTTTTTACCTAAGTTCATAGAAAAGAAATTTTTTAATAAAGGTAATATTCCGTGTTCGGAAATTCGAGGGGTCGTGCCCTAACTTACTGGGTTTCGATTTTTCTCGTTTTACCTAACTAGTGGAACATCCTTTTAAATCAAGTACACGAGTTTTAAATAAAAGCTTATTCTTGAGAATTTGAAATATTGCGTCCTAACTCATTGGATGTAAGGTTTTGTTGTCCCGAGGCAAGAATTTTTTTTTTAAATAAGGCAATATTTTGTGTTTGGAAATTCGAGAAATCATGCCTTAACATGCTGGTTTCGATTTATCGTTTGACCAAATAATCGAATATCCTTTTAAAAATGCATGAGTTTTAGAAATCATGTGACGATCTTGGTACCGAAGGTTTGAAATGTCGTATCCTAACGTGCTGGACATGATATTTCATTCCTTAGGAACAAGAGAATCTTAGCATCCAATTCAAGTTATCCAAATTTTTAAAGAGGGATTGTTTTTAAAATCTTTTCAAATTTTTGACATTAGGACATTAATTAATCAATTAGGTACCAATTTTTGAGCGTTACGAGGGTGCTAATCCTTCCTTGTACGTAACTGACTCTCGAATCCGTTTTCTTGAATTTCGTAGGCCGAAATTAATATTTTAAAACAAAACGTTTTATAAGGTGATCCGATCACACCTAAACAAAAAGGATTGGTGGCGACTCAATTTTCATTTTTTTAAAAGTCGACCCCTTTTTTAAAATTAAAAAAAATGATTTCGACAACTACCTTTTAATTTTGTTTTATAATAAGTCATCCAATATGTTTAAAAAATTATATAATATATTCAATATTTCATAAATAAGTCGTCCAACATTTTTCTATATTTAATTTCTTTCATTCAGATTTGTCACTTCTTTACAGTACCTTTTGTTACATTTTTTAATTTTGTTTTAGTTCGTTCTAATACCTTTTGTTTCCTTATTTTAATTTCTCTCAATTTCGTATCGATGAATAAAAAGAGTTTCAATTCAATTGGAATTTATGACATTTTTATTATTCATTATTTCTTTTATTTTTCTTAAATTTAATTACAAGTTAATAAAGTAACTAAAATTCAGAAGAATAATAGTTTAGATTCGATGGTAGCATAGTAATTTGATTAAATTTATTGTAGAATAAATTTATGAAAATATTATAAAAGTACTTTCATATTTTATTTTAGTATGCCTCAATTTCATAATATCGATTCACAAACAACTAATTTAACATTTGATATAATGTTTTCCTATTAAACTTGTATATAAATGAAATAGATTTTCTATTGTACTTTATTTAAATAAAAATTAAATTTAAAACATAATTTGAGTAAAAAATTAAATTTATTTTTAGTAATTTTTAGAAATTCATTAAAATTTTCAAAATCATTAACTATATGTTAATTTATACACACAATCAATCCTTGCACCACTTGAGATAAAAAAAAATAGTATATAGATTATTTTTTTTCAAAAAGAAAAAGGTATATAAATTGTTGTTGTTATTATTGTACATCAATAATGAAGGTGAAAAAATTTATGCAAAACATATTTTAAAAAATTTATATTAAAATCAAATACAGTTTCGGTTAAAAAGTCAAGCACAAGTTTAAAGATTATGTGGTAAGATTCAAACCCCATGATGGTAATATTTTGTTAAAAAAATATACAAAGACAAAAAAATAATCATATTAATATTTATTATTTTCTAAAAATAAGAGGTTTTTTCTATCATTTCTTCATTGAATTAGTATTTAATTAATTTCTTACACCAAATTAATCAAAACTTTAATTAACAGTATAAAAGATTATTATCCTTTATCTATAGCCTCTAAATATAATGTATAGGCACTTCTATCTTTAGTACGTGAGTCATGCAAAGTAAATTATTCTTTCAATCCATCAATAATCCTAGTTTGGTTTTAGAAATTCTCATTTGAAATTAAAATAAAGTCATTCCTATTTTTCTTATTTTCGCTCTATTTATAATTACTAACTTTTTGGTCATTAAAGTTTTATTTTAGAAATGAAATTTGAACTTAACGTTCAAGCTAATCAAATCAAGATTTATTGTATCAAATCAACAAAGAACACCTAAAACACCCAAATCTAATACCAAATGATACAAAATGAGGTGGATGAATGCGAAAGCAGATCATAAAATTTGTCCATGTTATGGATTTGACTTAGGGCTCTAGACATTCTGAAAGAAATTTAGATTTTAAAACATTTTAAAACAACCTGAAACACAAATGAATCCAAGTAAAAAAAAGAGAACAATTAAAAATAAATAATTAATATGAATAAAATAGAATAATGAGTTCAAATATTAAACCAATAAGGAAGAAAATAAAGAAGATAGATGGAAAGATAGAACGTGGTATGTAGAAGTCCTAAGAAGCCTTGGAAACATGAAAAATCCACAACCCCCTTCAAGCGGCTCTAATTTCCCCTCTAAGAAAGAAATCTTGGCAAGAAAAAGTTTGAAAATGATCCCCACAATTTGAAAAAATTAGTAAAACTCTTTTAAAAAAAACTCAAGAGAAATTGTTGAAAAAAAACTCAAAGAGAATTTATTAACTCGAACTCCATGCAGACATCTCAACATAGAAATAACATGATCCTATCCAAAAATTTGTCACAAGTCTACTGATTTCCCAAGCTTGAAAATTGGCAGCTTCGGTTAATGAAATTTAATAAATTTCACCCCATTTTGTGCATGTATCAAATCTTATACTCAATATACCATACCATTCCTTAGGTTCACTCTAAATTTTTCTTTTTCTGAAACCTCCGTTATGTATCTACCTAACTCTTAATATTAATGGCCTGACATCTAAGTTCGGGTAGAGACCAAGAAAAAATGATAAAGAGAGTATATAATCGGCTCATGGTTTCATTCATGGTTCATCATGTAACACCCAATACCCAGCTTGGTCACCAAGTCAGAATATCAAGATGCCATACCACCATTTCATGTCATTCTAATAGTAAATCTCATAGGGTTGAGATTACTTTGACGATACTTCAACTGTCTTTAATAGCTACAGTATAAATCTGAATTATTTTGCTGTTTGATTCAAATATTTTATTCTTTACAATATATGTGAGCAATCCCTAGACATGGTCGACTATGTAGCATACCCTTAAATTATTCAAAACTCTGAAAAAATTTAGATTAGTTAGACTATGGTTGAATGATATGAGCAAGTACTCAATAGATACTTGTAGTTGACTTTAGACATAGGGCAACATTCATAAAGAAGGGAACAGTGCAGGGTATGATAATTAAGGCTTAAGACACAAGCAAGGTAACTAGAGGTTTCTGCTTTCAGAAGAAGCAAACTACTTTAGAACTCTTTTGGACAGTAGGTTAGGTATGATTTTGTTGAGGCATTGCTAACATGAAAAATAGATTCTTAGTAATCCCGACCTTCTTCTCAACATCGCGTAACCCTTATCTTTTGCCCTAGTATCTTTGCAACAGCATTCTTAGTTGTTTATTTGTTCATTTGTTCATTTATTTGTTATTCACATAGTTATTCTCATAATTTTCATTGCATTTTTACTCTTGCATTGCCATAGCATTTCCAATTATTTATCAATTACACATATTGCGCATATCATTATTCCTTCAAATTAACATTGCATTCTTATTATTGTTTTTACCATAATGCTAATCAAATTTCATTGTAAAAGCTTGACCATTTTAATGCCTTAATTCGATACTCACGGGAACGATACTTACTCATCATTTTTTTACTTGATCTGACGTGTATACTTGCACAATCCACATATCATATTCACACGTATATTATACTTGCACAATTGGTTCTGTGTCGCTATGAAGATACAAATCTTGTCTTAGACTGGCAAAAATGCCACTTCATGGTTTGTGAAGGAATTGTTTTAGGGCATAGGATATCACATTGAGGAATTGAAGTAGACAGAGCAAAGATTGAAGTCATAGAAAAATTGCCACCTCTCACTAGTGTCAAAGGTGTTAGAAGTTTTCTAAGTCATGCAGGATTTTATAGAAGATTCATTAAGGATTTTTCAAAGATATCTAAACCGTTACGCACATTGCTGGTGTAACACCCCTTACTCGTACCCGATACCAGGACAGGGTTCGAGGCATTACCGAACTTACACATACTTAAACATACAAAGCTAAGTCATAAAATTTGTGTCCAATTTAAAACCTTTCTAACATATTCATAATGTCCCTATTACGAGCCTACGAGGCCCTAAACATACATTGCAAGTGGATAGGGACTAAGCCAAGAACTTTCAAAACTTTTACAACACTTAGAAAAATTTCATGTTTTGGAGAGTCACATGCTCGTGTGGTTAGCCTGTGTGATCACACACGCCTGTGTGGTTCGGGACACACTCATGTCCTTAACACGTGTAACTCTTTATTTATGATGTCATCAATAATTTAGGGGCACAAGCCAAGTCACACGCTCGTGTGCTAGGTTGTGTGGCAAATTTAATTTTTGCATTTAAGGTGTAGACTTCACACGGCCTGGGCATATGCCCATGTCCTGAGGCCATGTCCTTCACACGGCTGAGACACACGACCTTGTCTCTGCCCGTGTGTTTACTACTGGACATTCTGTTTCTCAAAACTAAGGTGTAGGGGACACACGGCTGGACTATATACCCATAGGGCAGATCGTGTGTCACACACGGCCTAGACACACGCCTGTGTGTCTACCTGTGTGGACAAAAATAAGGCTATTTACCAAGCCCTTTGCCACCCTGAAACAATCATTCTTATACCAATTTCAATAGCACATAGCATGACATGATTCAGCAACCACATATTCTTTCATATACCACAATCACCATGCATGATCCTTACACAAATATCAACTAAATCATGTAAGTAACCACATTCATGAAAGATATCATCACATAATTATATTAATTTCAAATGTCCTTATACAAAATGATCATCACACTAATATAAGCCCATACATTAGGCCAAAATAACTATGACACATATACAAAATAATCAAGTCCCTATACATGCCATATTTACAAGATGCTAAAATTTTTCAATACCCAATATAAAGCCTTGATATTGTGATGCGATACTCCGACGATTCTCGATCCTCAAGATAGTTTGGTAACACTATAAAACAAGGGAAAGAAAAGAGGGGTAAGCTATATAGCTTAGTAAGTTTATATGCAAATAATAGATATCTATTTTATAACTTAATCATACACGTTCCATAAAGGAAGTTGGTATAAACATTACTAAACTCTCATGGCCATTTCTTACCCAATCATAACCTTACCATAAGAACCTTACAACACATTACTTTTTAACTCATCATTGTTCTTCCATCCAAAATTCATATGGACTTCATGCTTACCTGTATTGCATACCTTAAATGTACTTTCGCTCTTGTTTAAACCAGGCCCATTAAACCATTTGGAATCATCAATGATACTCGGGAGTTAGACATAGGTCATACAATGCCATATCCCAGATATGGACTTACATGTAATCCAATATCGATGCCAATAGCCCAACTATGGTCTTACACGATAACTTATATCGAAGCCATGTCCCATACATGGTCTTACACGAAATCTTGTACCGATGCCATATCCTAGATATGGTCTTACATGTACTACCATACCGATGCCATATCCCAGATATGGTCTTACACAGAATCTCATATCGATAACCTTAATGCTATGACCCTTATATCCTGTAATGTTCCTAAGGTTCGTATTGGACTTCTACACTTACTAAATTATTATCGATCTCGTTCATACAAGTAAACTCATCCACATGGTCAATTATATAGTTCAAGAAATAATTAAACTTTTAAACATAATGTAACAATGCATTATTTGCATATAAACTTACATCGGTACAAAAACGACCATTTTGCGATTTAATCCACTACCTTATCCTTCCCTTGGTCAAGCTCAACTCCTCATCTTTTTT
This sequence comes from Gossypium stocksii, assembly GCA_020496765.1. NCBI lineage: Eukaryota > Viridiplantae > Streptophyta > Magnoliopsida > Malvales > Malvaceae > Gossypium > Gossypium stocksii. The sequence goes on along the minus strand of CM035623.1, from coordinate 34,035,979 downwards.
GATCTATAATAACACGTTTAACTCATTTAATTATCACATTATTTAATTAGGCCCAAAAATCATATTAAGTTAAATTTACATTTTTGCCCCTAACTTTTCACTCATTTACACTTTAGTCCCTAGGCTCATAAATTGAAATGTACTCATTCTTTGTTACCCAAGCCTAGACGAACTATTTTCATACTCATACTAACACATATTTCTCATTTAATCACACTTCCTACACACATTTTTACAACTATTACAAAAAGGTCCTTTTATGAAATTTTATCAAAAATCACTTAGTAAAAGTTGTTAAACACACATCAAACTTTCATATTCTTCCATTAAACATCAAAACAGATGCATTCACACATGCGTAAATTTTTTAACATGAACCCTAGCTCAAATTAATGGTAGAAGTAGCTAGATCGTTTGGTTACGACTTCAAAAATGTAAAGAGCATTAAAAACGGAGCTAGGGTGCACTTACTATTGAGCTTGAAAAGTGAAGAAACCCTAGCTATGGCTCCCTTGTGAATTTCAGCTATGGTAAGAGAAGATGGACACAATTTTTGACTTTATTTTCCTTTTTATTCTTTTATTAACCAAATGACCAAAATGCCCTTAAGGCCTTTCTTTGAAATTTTACCCTTTCATGTCCATTTTTGTCCATCATGATATATAATGGTCTAATTGCTAAAAAAGGTCTCTAATTTACAATTTCATTCCAACTAAGCACCCAAGGCTTCCAAAACATATATTTTATACTTTTTGCAATTTAGTCTTACTAGTCAAATTAGACCCTCTATCGATAAAATTTCTTAACAATATTTTCACACATGCATTCAATCATACTATAAGCCTTAAAACTTTATCGCAATAAATTTTTCTATTTTAGATTTGTGGTCCCGAAACCATTATTCTAACTTGGCCATAAATTGGGCTGTTACAACTCTCCCCCTTTAGGGATTTTCGTCCCCAAAAATCTTATCAGAAAGAGGTTTGGGTACTGTTTCCTCATGGTTTCATCAGGTTCCCACGTAGCCTTTTCAACCCCATGTCTATGTCGTAACACTTTCACTAATGCTATACTTTTATTCCTCAATTGTTTGACTTTTCGAGCCAAAATCTTAATCGGTTCTTCATCATATGTCATATCCCATCGATTCTCAACTTCCATCAGAGAAATCACATGCAAAGGGTCGGAACGATATCGTCGTAACATTGACATATGAAACACTTCTTTCTAACTCTGTCGGTAAAGCCAACCAATAATCTATTGGTCCTATCCTTTCAATAACCTCATACGGACCAATAAAGCGTGAATTCAACTTACCTTTCTGGCCAAATCTCAGAATCTTTTTCCACAGAGACACTTTCAGAAATACTTTATCACCCACCTAAAATTTGATCTCTTTTCTTTTCAAATCAGCGTATGACTTTTGTCAATCTAAAGCGGCTTTCACACAATCATGGATTACTTTCACTTTTTCTTCGGTTTCCTTAACCAAATCAACCCCGTGAATATGTTTCTCACTAAGCTCGGTCCAATACAAAGGAGTTCAACACTTGTGGCCTTATAATGCCTCGTATGGTGCCATTTTTATACTCGACTGAAAGCTATTGTTGTACGCAAATTTAACCAAAGGTAGATATTTTTCCCAACTATCCTCAAATTCTAGAACACGACATCAAAGCATATCTTCGAGAATTTGAATTAGCCTTTTGAATTGACTGTCGGTTTGCAGATGAAACGTGGTACTAAAATTCAAGTTCGTGCCTAAGGCCTCTTGCAACTGTTTCCGAAATATCGATGTAAATCTCGGATCTCTATCCAAAATAATAGAAATAGGCGATCTATGCAATCTCACAATTGATCGTGATGTGATGAAGTAATAAAATTGATCATACCTAGAAACTAACTATTATCACGATAAAAGGCAAGCGCACCTATCGAATAGTAGTATAGTTAGTGGCAAGACCAGAATATCGAATCCAAGGAACTAAAAGTACTAGTAATAACTTTCTTCCTATTATCTAGCCTAAAAATAAAGGAGGGTTTTGTGTAAACTAATTAACTCTAATCTAAACTAAGGATGCGACAAAAAGTAAATTGGGAAATTGCTTTGGGAAGACCGAATGATAAAGACAATACCTAATGAAGAATCCACCTAGACTTCACTTGTTATCTAACTCTGAACTAGACGATTTCTTCATTCGACTTGATCCGTAGAGATCCCTAAATAATGTTAATATCTCCGTCAAGAATAAGAACAACTAATCCTAGGTTGATTAATTGAAATCTCTTTCTAATTAAAACCCCTAGTCTTGCATTAACTCGATCTATGGATCCCCATATTAGATTTGACTCTAATCCGACAGATTTTCATCATCCTATGTCTAGGATTACGATCAACTTTGCTGAATTGTGTTGGATCTACTCTTAAACATGGACTTTTTCTCCTCTGCCTAAGCACATTCGACATAAATTAATATCCCGAAATATCAATTTAAGAATTAAAAACACAATTAAGAACAAATCAAATATTTATCAAATAGTTCAGATAACAATAAAAAGATTCATCTTAGGTTTCATCCCCCTTAGGTATTTGGGGGTTTAGTTCATGTTTATAAAAAGAAACATCTCAGAATAAAGAAAATAACAAAACATAAGAAAACCCAAAACTCCTAAAAGGATTGAAGGGAGATCCTCTGTCTTGATGTAGATCCTGACTTCTAAGATGGATCAATCATCTTCCCTTTGAGTAATTCCCTGCCTTTAGCTCTACGTCTTGGTGGGAAGACTGTTCACCCTTGTAATTGCCTCTTAGGGTCTTTATATAGAGTTTGGAATGTATTTCTTAGCCCCTAAGTAGCCTTTTCCACGTGAATTTGAACTTCATCACGACAGGGACACGCCCGTGTGGCATGCCCATGTGAGTCGAGTCTAGGCCATGCTCAAGCCTGTTAATGTGGCACGACCGCGTGGGTTGCCTGTGTGCTAAACTCCAAGCTGTGTTGTTTCCTTGCTTTGGCCTATTTTCTCCGTTTTTGGCCCGTGTCTTGTTCTTTTCACTCTCCTATGCTCTCCTAAGTATAAAACATGAAATTAAAGGATTAGGAGCATCAAATTCCACAAATTCAATGATATTCATCCATAAATGTGCTAAAATATGGGATAGAAATATGTATAATTTACAGTTTATCAACAATATTAGCAATGTACAATTCAACTAGCTTGTCGAGTGAATAGCTTATACGTATCGAAATAAAATAAGCTGATTTCATCAATCGATCAACCACGACTCAAACGACATCTTTCTTCCTCGGGGTCAATGGCAAACCCGATAAGAAATCCATCGTAATCCTATCTTATTTTCACTCGGGTACCATCACTAGCTAAAGTAAACCCAAAGGCACTTGATGCTTGGCTTTTACTTGTTGACAAATCAAACACTTTGATACAAATTCAGAAATATCTCTTTTCATAACTGGCCACCAATACAATTTCTTCAAATCATTATACATGTTAGTACTACCCGAATGAATTGATAAGCAACCACTGTGTGCCTCGTGTAAAATTTTATGAATAAGGTCATTATCCTTCGGTACACACACTCTATCTCAAAACATCAAACAATCATCTGAACCGACTCGAAAATCTGAATCATTACTCACTTCCCACTGAGCTCTTTTGGCTTGTAATTCACTATCACTCTTTTGAGCTTCAAAAATTTGCTAAAGAAATAACGGTCTAGCCCTCAACTCTGCCAAAATCAAGCTATCATTGGACAAAGCCAACTTCATACTCATAGCTCTCAAAAAAAACAAAGACTTTCTACTTAAAGCATCTGCTACTACGTTTGCTTTCCCTGGGTGATAATCAATCACCAACTCATAATCTTTTAGTAACTCGAGCCATTTCCATTGTCTTAAATTCAAATCTTTCTGAGTCATAATATACTTTAAACTCTTATGATCAGTAAAAATATGACATCTCTCACCATACAAATGATGACGCCAAATTTTCAAAGCAAAAACGACGGTAGCCAATTCCAAGTCGTGGGTCAGATAGTTCTTCTCATGTGGCTTCAATTGTCTCAAGGCATAAGCTATCACTTTGCCCTCTTGCATCAACACACAACTAAGACATTCAAAGACGCATCATTATAAATTAAAAATTCCTTTCTCGACTTAAGTTGTACCAAAACCTGCACCTCGGTCAATAGTGCTTTCAATCTCTTGAAGCTTTAATTGAGATTTGTCAGTCCATTCAAACTTAACATCTTTTTGCAATAACTTGGTCATAGGAGTAGCAATCATTGAAAATCCCTCGACAAAGCGTCAATAATACCCGGCTTATCCCAAAAAGCTTCTAACGTCAGATCAACTCGAATACCATCACCCAAAACTATATGTCCCAAAAAATTGACTTCTTGAAGCCAAAACTCACTTTTACTAAACTTAGCAAACAATTTTTTTTCTCTCAAAATCTGCAATACAGTTCTCAAGTTGTAACACCCCTAACCCGAATCCGTCGCCGGTAGGTTATGAGGTATTACCAGATGAACACAAAATTCAAATATACCCAAATTACAGGTCATGAAACTAATATGTATAATTAATCATTTAATTATATTTGTACAAATAGCCAACTAGCAAAATTCCTAAAAGCATATGTGCATGAGTAACTAATATACATTGCACCAATGTCATGTAATATCTTATTGCTTACCAAAGCTCATGTCACTATTCATTTGGTTCATTTTCATAGCATAGCCGAATATAAACATGTTCCATACAAAAACTTTATTTAATAACCATCTTCAAAAATGCCCAAACACATTACAATCATAAAGATTCATATAACTCCACTTTCATGATCACTTCAATTTACATAAATTAATCAAAATAAACATGACCTTAACATATGTTTCATACAATTACTTTAATAAATTCATGAAACACATTTCAAACTCATATTACAAATATAAAACATATAAAACATATTTCACCATTAACAACGATACTAGCCATTTTCGCATGGCTTTTACAGTCATTACAAAATATAACATTTATACAACATCTAAACTATACATGCCATAAGTTAAGTTTAAAACATCAAAATACAATAGTAGATAGTGTGATGAAATGCTGACGATCCCCCGAGTTTGAAGCCGAATTCAACGATCTATAAAATAATGATACATAACATTCAAAGTAAGCTTTCATAAACTTAGTAAATCTTAAGCAATTAAGTATTTCAACTAAATAAGCAGTTCATTTCATAAAAGTTGAAATACATAATTAAGTATATACTTTAATTCAGATAAACCAACTTAGCCGAATGTGCAAATTCTAACTAATCTCACCTATAACCTCACATTCGATCGAATACACCAAAACAATACAAGCTCACATTCAAATCGAGTATACAAGTTCAATTTAATGTCACATATATATATACATTATGTCATAATTGACCGAACACTATAACATACAATCATCTATTCATAATACAACTTCAATAGTCACAACTTATTCAAACATATTCGAATACTTATCCATCCTTCAAGGCAAGTGCATACCTTAAATCTCATGACAAAACACATACGTACCTCATTACTATTTAACAATAATTTAGCTCACATTTGGCTTTTCACTCGATATAGTTTAATTCATAACATGAAATCTTACACCAGCACTAGGCTTGCTAGGCTTAAAACCTGAAATCCCACACCGACATTAAGCCTGCTAGACCCAAGGTCTGGTATTTAATCACCGGCAATAAGCCTGCTAGGCATAAAGCCCAAATAAGCTTAACAATACAAGACTTGCTAGGCTTTTAGCCTGAATAAATTTACCGGCACAAGGCCTGCTAGGCTCGAAGCCTGAATATATCAATAACATGTCTCACATTATCGATCATTAACAAAACACTATCAAAGTCTTTGAATTATCAATTCCAGCTCAAAGTCACATCGGGCCATCACATTTAACTCATCACAATGTCATTCATCTTTATAAATCACATTCGGCTTTCACATTAAAACATAACAAATTTCATATCATAAGGCAAATTCAGAATACACATTGAAGCATAACAAACATATTATTCACATTATAATTCACATTTGATTACCTTAATATACATTCATTAAAACCAATCATCACTTTAAATCATTTTTGGCATTCACTTTTACACCATAATAAATATCATTCACTTTATAATCACATTCGGCAATGGTATAACAATTTCTAACAATTCAATTCGGCACTTATATTTAACATTTATTAAAATTTAATACATAACATAGCTTAAGGACTTACCTCGGGTAATAGCGTACGTAATTTTGACTACTCAACTAGCTTCGACTTTCCCCAATCCAAGTCCGCCTTCTTTTGATCTTGAGCTAATTAAAACAAGTTGAACTTATTTAATAAATTAACCAATACATTATCATTCAAAGGTCACATAAATATGTAGTTCACAAAATCGCCCTTTACAATTTACTCATTAACCATTAGGTCCAAATTTCATAAAATACACATCAATGCAAATTTACTTAAGCTATACTTAGGCCGAATATACCCCTCTCTCATATAAGTCCTCCTTAGTAATTTATTTTGAAATTTAGCTACTCAAATCACTATTCTTACAAATTAGCCCTAAGCTCAAAGTCATATAAACTCACTACTAAAAAAAATTCATCTAACACTTATATTCTAATTTCTAACAACAAACTCAATTTTCATAGCTTTTCAATCCATGGCCGAACATCAATTAGTCACCATAACAAAATTTAACTCATGGGTCTTGGATAAAATTAAACAAGGAATTCAAGAATATTAAAAATAACAAAACTTACTTGAAAAATCACCTTGAATTTTTGCTTTCAAATGACCGAAACTTTAAAGCCATAAGTTTTATTTTCTTTCTTTTTGTTCGGCCTCCAGGATGAACTACATGCATGTTTCTTTAATTTTTTTTTATGCTTTGTTTTATTATAACATGTATATTTATTACTTTACTTATTAAACCATTCTAAATTAATTAACAAAACACGTATAACAAGGATACAATCGGTACTCACATATTTTAAAGGTTTATTAGCAATTTAAGTACCCCATAATCATAAGTCACTAACGATTTCACCCGTAAAGTTTTATACTATACCGTCCATACAATTCCTTAATGGCATAATTGCCATTTAAGACCCCAACATTCAAAGGACATGGTACAATAGCATTTTTCATTATAGCATGCTTATTAACCAATTGAGGCAATTTAATCCTTTTTAATAATCAAGCACTCAAATCTTCGAAATTTAAACACAAAGCTTAGCACACAAAAATATACTCATTCAAAACAAAAAAATAAATAATAATTTAACATTTAAAATATTTTTCTGATTCGGATTCGTGGTCCCGAAACCACCGTTCCGATTAGGGCCAAATTCGGGCTGTCACACAAGTGTTCGACATGTTTCGACTCATCTCGAGAATAAATTAGAATATCATCTATGAACACAACCACAAACTTATCCAAGTACAATCGGAAGACCCGATTAAGTAAGTCCATAAAAACGACAGTATCATTAGTAAGTCCAAAAGGCATAACAAGAAATTCATAATGTCCTTATCATTTTTTGAATGCGATTTTTGAAACATCTGACTCTCTAACCTTTAATTGATAGTAGCCGGATCTTAAGTCAATCTTGGAAAATACTGTTGCCCCTTTCAACTAGTCAAACAAATCATCGATTATCTGCAACAGATACTTGTTCTTTATAGTCACTTTGTTAAGCTATCGATAATCGATACAAAGTCTCATAGATCCATCCTTCTTCTTTACAAACAAAACTGGAGCACCCCAGGGAGAAAAACTCGGTCTCGCAAACCCCTTATCTGTTAACTCTTGCAACTGAGCTTTTAATTCTTTTAATTCAGTCGAAGCCATCCTATACGGAGCAATTGATATCGGGGCAGTGCCAGGCACTAAATCAATAGCAAACTCAATCTCTCTGACCAGAAGCAACCTAGGTAACTCCTCTGGAAACATGTCTGGAAATTCACAAACTATTGGTACCGATTCAAGTTTCAATTCAGACAACTTTGTATTCAACACATAGGCAAGATAAGCTTCACATGCTTTTCTTACATATGTCTGAGTAGACATATACGAAATCACCACAGGCAATTCCCTCATTTCATCTATTTCAACCAGAAGAACCTCACCATTTTCACATTTCAATTCAATAATTTTCTGCCCACAGTTTACTTTAGCATCATGCAATGTCAAACAATCTATTCCCAAAATGGCATCAAATTCATCAAATGGCAACAACATTAAGTCAACCAGAAAACAGTGATCTCAAATCATCAAAGGACAATTCTTGCAAACTTTATCCACTAATACATACTTGTCTAAAGGGTTTGACACTTTAATCACAAACTCAGTAGACTCAATAGGCAAATTCATATTACTTACCAAATTCATATAAATATAAGAATGCGTAGACTCGGGATCAATCAAAGCAATGACATTACTATTATAAAGAGAAAATGTACCCATCATAACATCAGGAGATGACACATCTTCATGAACACGTATGGCATATGCTCTAGCAGGTGCTCTAGCTTTGGATCTCACTGCTGAATCCTTTGTTGCACTTTTACTGCTAGTTCCATTCTTGATGTTCCTTGGTGGCCTACCTCTATTGGTAGTATTACTTGGCCTTGCACTCTAAAATTTTTCTTCCTCATCCCTTTTTGGGCAATCTAGGATAAAATGTTCTAAGGAACCACACTTGAAACAAGCTCGGCTATTCGTTCTACACTCACCGGGATGTTGCCCACCACAATGCTGACATTCAAGTCTATTAGGCCTAACGTTACCCATACCCGCCATTGAAGTAGCTGGAGCTTTAGAACCAGAATACTGTTTCCCATGATCTTTACGTGAATATCCAGCTGAAACATTCGAATGAGAATACATTTCTCTAGATTTCTTCAACTGAGAAGGGCATGACTTACTCATTAGCCTTTTTCTTGCATCTTTGGCCTCACTCTCAGCCTTTCTCTTTTCTTTACTTAATTCTTCAGCTTTGCAAGCACGTTCAACCAACACAACAAATTCTTTAATTTCCAAAATCCCAATAGTTTGATATTCTCATTCAGTCCATCTTCAAACCTTCTACACATAATAGCCTTGGAGGAAACACACTCCCGAGTACACTTACTAAGCCTGACAAGTTTTTTCTCATATTCTGTCACGGACATTCGACCCTATTTCAGCTCGAGAAGTTCCTTACGCTTTTGATCCATAAATCGTTGACTAATATATTTCTTTCAAAATTCTTCTTAAAAGAACTCTCAAGTTACCCTTTTCTCTTGGTACCACTGATACTAGAGTCTTTTACCAATGATATGCAGCATCCCTCAACAGTGATATAGCACACTTCAAACACTCTTCAAGTGTGCATGAAAGTTTAGAAAATACCCGAATGGTATTTTTAAACCAAAATCCCACCCTCTTGGGATCATCATCTACATTAGCCCTAAATTTTTTGACCCCATACTTTCGAATCTTATCACAGGGGGCTTATTCAATCTTACCGTCTCCATACCTTGGGGAACTATGGGAATTGGTTGACGAATAGGTGGGGGTGGGGGAGGTTGAGCATTCAGATTCGCCCAAATAAACTCTGTATGCCACTCGTCCATCATATGAAGAAAGGCTTCCCAAGCCTCTTCTCCCTAACTAGTTGCCACATGTCTACTATCAGGTGGCGTGGTCCCTTAGGCGGAAGCCGGCTTATTACTTTCAACGTCATAAGCTACAGCTCGATCGGGATCCATTTACTATATGATAAAACAATTTGATTTGTCAGGAGTTGTCACCTATCACAATTTATATATGGCATGTATAGCTAGACTCGTACACACGCTAGCTTAGTCCAAGAATCGACTAAACCATATCTCTGATACCACTAAATGTAACACCCTTTACCCGTATCCAATACCGAGATAGAGTTCGAGGCATTACCGAACTTACACACACTTAAACATACAAAGCGAAGTCATAAAATTTGTGTCCAATTTAAAACTTTTCAAACATATTCATAACATCCCTATTACGGGCCTACGAGGCCCTAAACATACATTGGAGGTGGTTAAGGACTAAACTGAGAACTTTCAAGACTTTTACAACACTTAAAAAAATTTCATGTTTTGGAGAGTCACACGCCCGTGTGGTCAAGTCGTGTGATCACACATGCCCGGGTAGTTCGGGACACACCCATGTCTTCAACCCGTGTAACTCTCTATTTATGACGTCATCAACAATTTAGGGGCACACGGCCAAGTCACACACCCGTGAGCTAGGACATGTGGTGAATTTAATTTTCGCATTTAAGGTGTAGACCTCACACAGCCTGGGCATACGATCATGTCCTGAGGCCGTGTCCTTCACATGGCTAAGACACACGACCGTGTCCCTGCCCGGTGTTTACTACTAGACATTTTGTTTCTCAAAACTAGGGTGCAGAGGACACACGGCTAGACTATACGCCCATGGGGCAGATCGTGTGTCACACACGGCCTAGACATAGGCCCATGTGTCTACCTATGTGGACAAAAATAAGGCTATTTACCAAGCCATTTGCCACCCTGAGACAATCATTCTTATACCAATTTCAGTAACGCATAGCATGACATAATTCAGCAACTACACATTCTTTCATATACCACAATCACCATGCATGATCCTTACACAAATATCAACTAAATCATGCAAGTAACCACATTCATGAAAGACATCATCACATAATTATACCAATTTCAAATGACCTTATACAAAATGATCATCACACCAATATAAGCCCATACATTAGGCCAAAATAACTATGACACATATACAAAATAATCAAGTCCCTATACATGCCATATTTTCAAGATGCTAAAATTTTCAATACCCAAAATAAAGCCTTGATAGTGTGATGCGATACTCCGATGATTCCTAATCCCCGAGCTAGCTTGGTAACACTATAAAACAAAGGAAAGAAAAGAGGGCTAAGCTATATAGCTTAGTAAGTTTATAGGCAAATAATAGACATCTTATTTATAACTTCATCATACACGTTCCACAATGGAAGTTGGTATAAACATTAGTAAACTCTCATGGCCATTTCTTACCCAATCATAACGTTACCATAAGAACATTACAATATATCATTTTTTAATTCATCATTGTTCTTCCATCCAAAGGTCATATGGACTTCATACGTACCTATATTACTTACCTTAAATGTACTTTTGCTCTCGTTTAAACTAGGCTCGTTAAACCATTTAGAATTATCAAGGATACTCGGGAGTCAGACATAGGTCATATAATGCCATATCCTAGATATGGTTTTGCATGTAATACAATATCGATGCCAATAGCCCAACTATGTTCTTACGTGATAACTCATATCAAAGCCATGTCCTAGACATTGTCTTACACGAAATCTCATACCGACACCATGTCTTAGACATGGTCTTAAACATACTACCATACTGATGCCATATCACAGAAATGGTCTTACACGGAATCTCATATCGATAACCTCAATGCTATGACCCCTGTATCATGTAATGTTCCTAGGGTTCGTATTGGACTTCTAAAATTACTGAATTATTATCGTTCTTGTTCATACAATTAAATTCATCCACATGGTCAATTATACAATTTAGGAAATAATTAAACTTTTAAACATAATGTAATGATGCATTATTTACACATAAATTTACCTCGGTACAAAAATGACTATTTTGCGATTTAGTCCACTACCTTGTCCTTCCCTCGGTCAAGGACAATTCCTTGTCTTTCTTGATCTACAATAACACTTTTAACTCATTTAATTATCACATTATTCAATCAGGCCCAAAAATCATAATAAGGCAAAGTTACATTTTTTCCCTTAACTTTTCACTTATTTACACTTTAGTCCCTAGGCTCGTAAAATGAAATGTACTCATTTTCTTTGTTACCCAAGCCTAGCCAAACTATTTTCATACTCATACTAACACATATTTTTCATTTAATCACATTTCCTACACACATTTTTCCAACTTTTACAAAAAGGTCCTTTTATGCAATTTTATCAAAAATCACTTAGTAAAACTTGTTAAACACACATCAAACTTTCATATTCTTCCATTAAACATCAAAACACATGCATTCACACATGCATAAATTTTTGAACTTGAACCCTAGCTCAAATTAATGGTAGAAGTAGCTAGATCGTTTGATTACGACTTTAAAAACGTAAAGAGCATTAAAAACTGGGCTAGAATGCATGTACTATTAAGCTTGGAAAGTGAAGAAACCCTAGCTATCGATCCCTTGTGAATTTTAGTTGTGGTAGGAGAAGATGGACACAATTTTTGACTTTATTTTCCTTTTTTATTCTTTTATTAACCAAATGACCAAAATGCCCTTAAGGCCTTTCTTTGAAATTTTACCCTTTCATGTCCATTTTTGTCCATCATGATATATAATGGTCTAATTGCTAAATAAAGATCTCTAATTTACAATTTCATTCTAATTAAGCACCCAAAGCTTTCAAAACATATATTTTGCATTTTTTTGTAACTTATTCCTACTAGTCAAATTGGACCCTCTATCGATAAAATTTCTTAACAATATTTTCACACATGTATTCAATCATACTATAATCCTTAAAACTCTATCACAATAAATTTTTTTTGAATTTGTGGTCCCGAAACCACTATTCTGACTTGGCCCTAAATTAGCCCGTTACAATTGGAGCAAAATAGACCATTCGATTTTGATGAACACTGTCTGGTTACTTTTGAGGAATTAAAGAAAAGACTGGTAGCAGCACCAATTGTAGTAGTTCTAGGATGGACCTTGCCATTAGAACTAATGTGTGATGCTAGCAATTATGCTATGGGAGCAATGTTGGGGCAAAGAAGAGAAAATACTGCGTGCAATATTTTATGCTAGCAGAACTCTAATAGATACACAACTTAATTATACCACCATGAAAAAAACGTCATTAGCTATAGTGTTCATGTTCGATAAATTTTGTCCTTATCTAGTGAGCACTAAGGTCACAATTTACACCAGTCACTCGGTTATTAAGTACTTGGTGGTAAGAAGGATGCTAAGCCGAGATTTATTGGGTGGGTATTTTTACTACAAGAGTTTGACTTGGAAATTCAAGATTGAAAGGGGACTGAAAACCAAGTGGTTGATCATTTGTCAATGTTAGAATCGAGTGATGAAGATAGCAAAGATAACTTTATTAAAGAAGATTTTCCAAACGAACAATTGTTAGTTGCCAATGCATTACCTTGGTACACTGATAAAGTGAATTTCTTAGTAAGTGGTGTAATGTCACCTGATTTAAACACCCACAAAAGGAGGAAATTTCTTCATGATGCTAAGCATAATTATTGGGATGAACCCTTCTTATTTAAACATTGTGTTGATAAAATCATTTGAAAGTGTGCCCTTGACAACAAAATGCGCAGCATTTTGTAGCATTGTCATTGAGCTCCTTATGGAGGACATTTTGAAGGAATGAGAACCGCCGCTAAGGTACTTCAGTCGGGTTTCTATTGGCCAAATTTGTTTAAGGATGCTCATGAATTCTTTCAATTGTGTGACCATTGTCAGAGAATGGAGAATCTATCTAAAAGACATGAAATGCTGCTACAAAGTATACTGGAGGTTGAGTTATTTGATGTACGGAAAATAAACTTTATAGGTCTATTTCCATTGTCAGTAGGCAAATTGTAGATACTTTTGGCGGTAGATTACATTTCTAAATGGGTAGAAGCGGTAGCCCTAGCTACTAATGATGCTAAGTCAGTATTGAAGTTCCTACATAAGAATATCTTTACAAGATTTGGTACATCTACAGAAACTATCACTGATGAAAGTTTCGATTTTGATTGTAAACTAGTGATGAATGCCTTGTGCAAGTTTGGGGTGAATCATAAGATTGCTATGGCATATCATCCCCAGACGAATGGACCAGTTGAGATTTCGAATAGAGAAATTAATCAAATTTTGGAAAAAGTGGTGAATCCATCTCATAAGGACTAGTCTACCAGATTGCGTTTAAAACACCATTAGGGATGTTGCCTTTTAAACTTGTTTACGGGAAGCCAAGTCACTTAACTGTTGAGCTTAAGCATAGAGCATTTTGGGCTATCAAGAAGCTGAACATGGACTATGCTACTGTTGGCAATAAAAGGTTGTTAGAGTTGAATGAAATGGAAGCTTTTCGGGCATAAGGATATGAAAATGCTAAACTATACATGGAAAAGACCAAGCGATGGCATGACAATAGAATTATGTCGAGACAATTTAAACCAGGACATCAAGTATTACTGTTTAATTCTAGACCCAAACTGTTCGCTAGTAAATTAAAATCTCACTGGTCAGGTTCTTTTGAAGTAGTTCAAGTATTCTCACACGGAGTTGTTGATATCAAATACTTTAAAACAAGTGTTCCATTCAAAGTTAATAGACAACACTTGAAGCATTACTGGGGTGCTCATGTGGAGCACGACAGACAAAGAATCAACCTTCGAGATGCTTGAGTTAGAAATTTTTTATTTTATTTTATTTATTTGCTTTACTTGAAATTTATTTTTCATTTTTTTAGTTATTTCTATTTGTTGGTTATGTACTAATTTTTATTTCATGTCGTTTCATTTTTATTTTATACATTAGTGCAACTTTTCAAAGGTAGGATAAAAGACCAAACTTATTAGTGTGGACTGGGAGGATGATTACCGTAGCATGACAAAGAAGCATTATGCCATGAAAAATTGGGTGATGAGGTGTTAAATTATCAAAGGTTGACCGGGTAGAAAATTCTAAATGAGAGAGTCCTTGAGCAGTTTAACCAAATAAATATCTTTGGGAGCCATAGGAAGTCAGCCTATGTTGTAAGGCTAGGTCATTTTATCTTTCCCTCCCAAGCATTTCTTTCTTTATTTTGTTCTCACGATGCACAAACTTCTCTGGCATGTTTTACCTTCCCTAAAACTGTCATCATTAACCCCCTTATTTCCCTTT
This sequence comes from Gossypium stocksii, assembly GCA_020496765.1. Lineage (NCBI taxonomy): Eukaryota > Viridiplantae > Streptophyta > Magnoliopsida > Malvales > Malvaceae > Gossypium > Gossypium stocksii. The sequence goes on along the minus strand of CM035623.1, from coordinate 34,020,898 downwards.
CCTCAACTATTCACGTTTTACATTTCTCATAAAGCTCTCACCTTTATGGTTTCTTTATCTTCAACCTCTACTCTATTTTTCTTTAAACTACATCTCCCAAAGATTTCTCTTTATTCTTTGTTAATCGCTCGAGTCAAAAATGCTTCTAAAACTGTAAAATCATCACGCATTGATGTTTCTCAACCAAAGACTTTATTCAACTCTACTATGGCTACAAGGTACTCAAATAATATTCTAAAGTGTCCCTTTTATTTTGAACAAGGATTCTTATTTAAGGACAAGCCCTATATGGGTTATGAAAAGTCTATATCGTCGATAGTAGAGCAGCATGGATGGGGCATTTTCTATTTGCACCCAGAGGATATTTTGGGCAGAGTAGTTAGGGAGTTCTATGCCCATATAAAATCTCCTGACCCTCCTTTCATCTATGTGCAGGGCACTTTTGTACTATTTGATGAGGACCATATAAATGCCCAGCTTGGTGTTAGAGACGTACAATATGAACATACTGAGTTTGCAAAAAACATCATACGTAAGGGTTTAACACAAGTTTTGAAGGATTTATGTGTCGAGGGCACACAATGGATTGTATCTAGTCAAGAATGCTACATTGTTGAAAGGGCTTCACTGAAACTGATTAGGAAAGTGTGGTATCATTTCTTGAAAAGTCGACTTATGCCATCCACGTACAATACCATCGTTTCCAACGAAAGGATGTTGTTGTTGTTGGATTCTATTATGTAAGGAAGAGTGATAATGTAGAAAGAATCATTTTTCAAGAAGTCCATCATTCTACTGAGAAGAATGCCAAAAGTTTAAATTTTCCTTCTCTCATTATCGCACTATGCAAGATTGCTAATGTTCCTCTTACTAATGCTGAGGATATTACCCCTAATAAGTGTGGACGAATAAGGATAATTTTTGCTAAGCTCCGAGGTATTGGTATTGCCTTGACAACTCAACAAAGTCAGACTTTTACTACTACGTTTGTTCCCATAGCATCACCTTTAATCACTCGGGGCTCATTTGACTAGCAAATATTGAATTTCCTGAAGTAGTTAGAGCAAATGATGTCCTTGTTTAAACGTTAGTTGTATCAACTAGCCGAAGAGTTGGTCCAGGCTAAAGAGTAATTGAGTTAGTATTGATCATATGTGAGTGATTGAAATTTGGCAGTTAAGCAATCTTTGCAAAAGAATTTTTCAAAACCTATGCCAGAATTCCCTATCTTTCCCATGGCTTTGTTCCCATCTGTTGAGACTGAAGTAGAACCAGCTCCAACAACTATTGAAGCTAACTCAGCAGATGAAGAAACTAATACTGATGTTGGACAAGTTACCGAGGAAACTGAGAAGTCAACATCTGTTGAGCATAGGAAGGATCAAGAAGAGAGAAAGGAGGGACAGAATGACCCTACTACTACTACAACTCCTGCCACTGCAAAAGGCAAAACTCCTGCACCACCATCTTCACCAGCCTCTATGACTGCACAGGATCGTGCACTTGATGAATTGATACAGATAAGGAAGGCAAAGATGTAAACCCCTAAACAAAAAGATGAGGTACAAGGTTAGTGCCCGCAAGTCCACACAAAGAACTGAATAAAGTACCTACAATACAACCCAAGTCAAATAAGGTTTTTTTTTCTTTTCTTTTGATTTTCATGCATTTCATTTCATTTTTCCCTGACATTTGTCTATCCATAGCTATATTTTTGTTGCATGCACATGCATTGAGGATAATGAATCCCTTAGGTTTGAAGGTGTTTTATGCATTTAGGTTACACTTGATATAATCTAGATGTTTTGCCACTGCATTATAACCACCAAAGTTCTGTTTTGTCTATAAGAAGTACAACTTATAATTCTGATGTTCGATGATGAGCTAATATTTTTTGATATACCTAGAACATGTGACAATGGATTGAGTGAATTTAGCTTAGGTCAAGAAGCTTGAAAATTAATTCCTAAAAATAGGATGTCTTATACTCAGTGTGCTATTTTTTTAGTATATAGTGCGTATCTTTTAATGAACTTAGGGATTTTTAGAGCCAAGCATTAGTTATACTGCCACATCATTATTTAATACAGGTCAGTAGGCACTCTAATGTTTAGAATTACCAAGTAGGTCAACATCACTTTGTTTGCTCCATTATTCTGCTGATTAGAAAGGTGAGTTTGAGCAAGAGTGTGTTTCATGGAAATAAAATTAGGGGCACTCCTTGTAGCAAAAAGGACTGGGTAGTTAAGGAGGAAGTTGTACGCTCCATCCATCTTTATAGTTAAACGTTTGAGCTTCATGGGTGACTTTCGATTTAAAGTGTGAGTGGTTGAGTAGTCGGCAATTCGGTGTATGCTCCACTATGATTGTCAAGTCAAAGAATTTCATTACATGCTAAATCCCCTAATAATAATGATAATAATATTATTCAAAGAAAGTATAAATAATATTAATATATTCTGAGTAGGCTTAAAACATGTAACTTATGTTTAGGTAATAAATGAACTTAGTAAATTTAAAGATGGTTGCTATAGCTTAAAAGAGAAAATACATGAGTACTTAGGAGATTCTGTATTTAGGGAAAAAAAATTTGCATTGCCTTTGTTGAGCAATCCTTTAACACTTGAATGAGTTTTAGGGAAAAAGGGAGATTGTTGAGAACTGATGTACTTGTTATTCTTTGAATAGTCTGGCAGTATGAGTTGGTCTGGTGCATTGGAAAAATGTTGGCATTTATGCATGCATGCATAGTTTGCTTTAGGAAAAGCAATAAGTAAGGTTTGGGGTGTTATAACTTAAAAAGAGTTATATTTTATGCCTTTGGACCTAGTTAATTGCCTGTACTTAAGGATATCTAGTTGCATTTTTAGACATTTCATTAGTATTTTTAGCATTGCATTAGAACTTGGGGCTGTGTTTCAATATTAGGTGATTTTAATTACTCGTGGAAGGGCTGTGTTTTGTGGGATTGGTAGTTGCATGATGAGGAATAAGAAATAAAGGAATGAAGTTTTACTGGGGAAAAAAGGTGGTCAAATTACCAGCTCGTATGCCGTGGCAATGCTGAGAAGGGTGTCTAGTCAGCATTTAGTGCATACTAGTTTCAGCCCAACACTACTTGTACTAGATAAATCTACCTAGAAAATAGGAGAAGGTAAATCTTGGGGCTATTGGAATTATCTTGAAGAAAGAAGAAAAATAAAGAAATTTAAAAAGAAGCAAAGGAAGAAACCCTAGAATGCGAAACAACGAGTAGAGATCCTTAAGTGAAATAGCATGTAGCGGCTGAGTAAAGATAGAACGAGGAAAAACAAAGGCAACCCCTCTTAGCCACCTCAGGACACTGCGCAGCTAGAGTGTGGATTGGACAAGCGAATGATGTCTTTTCGATGTTCTTCTATTATTTCTAATATGTTCCTTCATGAATTATAATGATGAAAATGATGTTTGTGTTAAATTTTATTTGCCAACCTATGAGTTAAATCTTATAAGGTTGGGATTGCTTTGATGATACTTTACCTGTCTTTAATGGTTGTAGTATAAATCAGAATTTTTTTATTGTTCCATTTAATTATTTTATTCTTTACAATACATGTGAGCAATCCTTAGAAATAGTCAACTGTGTAGCATACTCTTAAATTAATCGAAATTCTGAAAAGGTTAGATTAGTTAGACCGTAGTTGAATGATATGAGAAACTACTTAATAGAAACTTGTAGTTGACTTTAGTCATAGAATAACATTCATGCAGAAGAGAACAGTGCAGGGTACCATAATTAAGGCCTAAGACACAAGCGAGGTAACTTGAGGTTTCTACTTTCGGAAGAAGTAGGCTACTTTAGAACTCTTCTGGGCAGTAGGTTAAGTATGATTTTGCCAAGGCATTGCTGACAAGAAAAGTAGATTATTAGTAATCCCAACTTTTGCACTCAACATGGCGTAACCCTTATCTTTTGTCGTACCATCTTTACCACAACATTCTTAGTTGTTTATTTGTTCATTAATTTGTAATTCGCATAGTTATTCTTATAATTGTCATTGTAATTTTACTCTTACATTGCCATAGCATTTCCAATTATTTATCAGTTACACATACTACACATATCATTATTCCTTAAATTAATACTGTATTATTATTATTTTTGCCATAACATTAATCAAATTTCATTATAATAACTTGACCACTTTAGTGCCTAAATCCAATCCTCGTAGGAATGATACTCACTCATCACTTTATTACTTGATCCGATGTGTATACTTGCACAATTCACATATCAATTTACACGCTACCTCTGCTGCGAAAGATTTTTATGAAAATCATTTTAAAAGAAACAATTAAAATTATTACAAAACCTTTGCTTAAATGATTTGGGACAATATCTTGATATAATAATGAACTTCTCAAATGTTCATGTTTTATTAAGTGTTTTCCAAAAACAAAATTGATCGATATTTGATTATTTTTTTAATTTTTGTAAAAAAGTTGAAACCTAGCTACCTTCAACAAGTAAATGGTTCCCAATGGTTTTAATGTGGCTTTTGAAATTCGGTCATAACATCTAGGCCAGATTTTGGGGGTTACACATTTTTCCAACATAGTGAGTCATATATTTTGATACAACCAAATATCTACTGTAACAGGTTGTACTATGAAGACTAATGTTGGATATAGCACAATCTATGTAGTAGTATATGATTTATCAAGATAGATTTGTCCTTCCTACATAGTGGAGAAATATATTAGGCCACTTGATGGAGTGAAACTAGAAATGCATGGTCATGCTCAAATAAATTTATATGAGATCACACTTATTTGTTTATTATAGTCTACTCAGAATATCAAGATATATGACATTGGAATATAAAAGTGTGATTGTTCCATAACTTGTGTCCAATCTAGATATAAAGTATAAAAGGATATAATGCATAAAAATTTATTAAAGAAAGGTTATGCTGAGTCACGACTTCTTGTAACTTGCGTAGCAATGATGCATTGCTAGATGCCACTCATTGCTTGTAATATTAGAAATGTTTTAATATTATTACTAAAGTTACAATAGCCTAAAGGGTCACACCCTATGTTTGAAGCAATCAAAATCCAAACAAAATTGGTGTTATGTTTAGTTGTTACATGATTTAAATTAATTATTGAATTAATTTAATTTTACAGTCATTACGTGTATGAACTTGTTGTACAATAGAGAACACAATTAAAATTAATATATAAATTTGATTCATATAAAAATTTAATATTAACTAAATATAGTTTATCAAAATTATTCAAATAATTAATTATAATAATTTTGGTCAAACATTAAAACATGAAGTTAATATCCTTTTGGAAAAGATATAATGTTTTAATAACTTTCCATATGTTTCTCTAAAGGGATATTTTGTTTTTAATAGTCATATTAAATAAAAGGAAACATGATCCTAAATGGGCGTTAGAGTTTTTATAGCAGAATTAATTATAGGGTTTAGCAGCCGTTTTTAGTCTTTCTGGAAAAGTTCAAAGAAAATTTATTTTGTTGCTCGTTCTTTGACCACGTTAACTACATAGAGGCTGAGACACTTTTGCTGTAGCTTGGATTGACATCGTTCAAAGGGATCCAATCAACAGTGTTATTTGTCACTTTTCAGTTTCAAAAAGGTATATCTCCAACCCTATTTCAACCCGACTTGTTCCTCGTACATGGATCCATGGTTGATGATCGTCAGAATAATTTTTTTGTTGCGCCACAGGCCATACTAGTGATCCAACATTGCATACTTTTAGTTAACAGAATCAGTGACGTGCGTTCATGCCTTCAGTACAACCAATGTCATACATGGTATGTAGCATAAATATGTACAAAGCACAATATAAGTCATGGCATGCACAACAACTAGTGTCACAATATTTAGCATGTTATACATCCATCCAATAATCAATATCCATCACATATTAAACAATATGAAGTATGTCACAATATACATACAATCAACCAAAACAATGGAAAATAATCATACATAACATACATATAATACACAATCATTCAATCCCAAATAGGGCCTTTAACAATCAGCCTTACTATATAAGTACGTACCTTGCTCGGCATTCAATTTATTCGCTTTTAGGCCATTCGGCCATGCCACAACTAGCAAGCACATTTTATCAACTTATATTATACAATATCAATTTAGGGCTAATTACACAAAGGTAAGACCCATACCTTAGTTTCAAAATCTGCAACACTAAACTGTATAATCCACACTTCTGCACTTAAGCCTTAAATAAGCACTGATTCGATGCGAAATGATAGTGCAAATGAGATCCGACTTCACTATTGGTCACACACGCCCATGTCCCCTACCCGTGTTTAATTATTGGAAAATTATATTTCATTTCGAACCTATAGGGGTTTTCACACGGCCGAGCACATGCCCGTGTCCTTGGCCCGTGTCCGTCACACAGCCTCGACACGCTCGTGTGGCCTCTCCACATGAAAAACTGGGACATTCTGTTTATGACATCAGCATGCCATTTTGGTCTCACGGCCAAGGGACATGCCCGTATGACCAGGCTGTGTAACGTCCCTAAACTCTAAAAAATCCCATGCAAGGTTCACACGCCCTACACGCATGGTCGTGGGGGTTGGCTGTGTGACCTTAAGTTAGGCTATTTTCCAAGCCATACTTGGTCCCAAAACACATATAATCTTTACCACCTTTAGGAACACATAATAGACACATTTTTAGGCATTAAAAAGACCCCATTTACTCGTTCATCAGCCATTTCAAAACATCTACGCACAAACACACCAAGCATTCCATGAATTACCTCATAAAGACATATATATATATCATCATTGGCCATATCACATGGCCTTGATTACAAAATAACTTATCAATTGACAATTGCCCACATTATAGCCAAACCAACATGACACTTATAATACCACTAAGTCCCTATACATGCCATAATCTAAGAGTTTGTTCTACCATACCAAAAGATAATGTCGATAGTGTGGGTGATCCTTCGACTCGATCCGATCCCGAGCTGGCTTGACTGAATCTATAAACAAGGGAAAAGAGAATGGAGTAAGCTTTAAAAGCTTAGTAAGTCTATATGCAAATAATTAACATTGAGATAACATTTAACCACACCAAGAATATCTCTCATATACCAACTTACCACCCAAAACTTACCAACTTTCCATACAATTCATACACATTAATTTTCACCTATATAAGTCCACATGCACCCTCACAACCAGATGCATTTTTCCATAATTTCACTTGCCTAAAGAATACACCTGCACACACATATCGAACTACTATATCAAATATCTTTAGTGAGCATTCCCATTAAACTTTTCGGATTAACATTTGATACACGGTGGATTTCCCACTCATGATTCCACCAACACATAAGCCCAGCTCTTAAGTACACATGGTGAAGATCACTTTATCACCCATGTGACCTAGCCATTTAATCTCGTAGCCCTCGTGTGCACATAGTGAATCACCCATGTGACTTAGCTACATAGGACATTGCTCTTATGTACACATGGTGAAGTTCACTTTATCGTCCATGTGTCATGGCCATTAAGCCCCATATTCCTTGTTTGCACATAGTGTAGGTCACTTTATAACACATGTGGCTTAGCCATTGAGCTCCACAGCTCTCGAGTCTACATGGTGAAGACCACTTTATCATACATGTGACCAAACCATATTTTATTCGTATCACTTGTTATTCCGAAGGTTCAACTGGGAACTCTAATTTCCAACACATCCAACATCATAGAAAATTTTCAATATCAACATTTCATAATATCCATTAGAATTATTAATGTACAAACAAAACGGACACATTACTTACATATAAACTTACCTCGACAACAAAAAGGGTAATTTGCAACTTAATTCGAGACCTTGCCCCTGCCCTGGTCAAGGTTGATTCCTCAATCTTCCCGATCTATAATGACACATTTAACTCGTTTAATGCACACATTACTCAATTGGACACAAAATCATCCTATGGAAACTTTTACCGTTTTACCCCTAACTTTGTAAATTTTTACAACTAAGTCCCTAGGCTCGTAAATTGAAATGTATCAATTTCTTTGGTCACCCAAGCCTAGCCAAATATCCATGGCACCCAAAATAGCCCACATTTCTCACAATTTCATACCTTTACCCTTCAATTTATTAACTTTGCAATTTGGTCCTTTTTAGGGACTTTCATGAAAAATCACCTAGTAATCATAATTTACCACACTCTATACCTCCATATTCCACCATTAGACATCAAAATACTTGCATGTCGTACATGCATAAAATTTTAAACATTAACCCTAACTTAAGATAATGGTAAAATTAGCTAGAGCAAGCTACGAGAATTCTAAAAACACGAAGAAAATTAAAAACGGGGCTCGATTGCACTTACTTGTGAGCTTGAAAATCAACAAAACCCTAGCTATGGCTTCCCACCATATTCGGCCAAGAAGAAGAGATAATGGACACATTTTGGCCTTATTTTTCCCTTTTCATTTCTTTTATTAACTAATGACCAAAATGTCATTCATTAAAAACCTTTAGTATTCCACCCTTCCTTGGTCATTTTTGTCCAACTAAGTTAAAAAGGGCCTAATTACCATACAAGGACCTCTAATTTCAAAACCTAATTCAATCAAGTACCTTATGGAATAAAACCCATATTTTTCACCTATTGCAATTTAGTCCAACATACCAAATTGGACATGCAACCAATAAAATTCACACACCAAAATTTCACATATTTATCCAAACACCCAATAAACATCAAAACTAAATCGGAATAATATTTTAAACCTCAGATTCATGGTTTTGAAACCACTTTCCGTTTAGCCCCTAGTTCAGGCTGTTACAATTTCACATCAAATCTTTGTATTTTTACTATTTCAACAATTTAGTGCATAATCGAAAAATTCATCAAAATCACTTAACAAAATACTTTTAATTATCAACCAAGATTTCGAATTCATCATTCACCATAAAAAATAACAAGATTCCTTAATGTTAACATTCACAATCTTTAACAGTTTCAAAATCAAAGGTACGGGCTAGCTGGACCTAGTTGCAACAATCTCAAAAATATAAAAATTAATAAAAACGGGACCAAAATCACATACCATGCATGAAATTTCACCATGGCCAAAACTTAGCTTGATGCTTCCATGGAAATTCGGTTAATGAAGAAGAAAACCAAAAAGATGATAATAATTTAGCCTTTTTGTTTTTATTTATTTTAATTCAATTTATCAAATTACCATTTTAACCTTGCTTAATAATTGAATAAGACACTAAATTCATGCCCATAATTGTCCACTAACTCCTTGAATAGTTTAATTACCATTCAAGTCTGAGTACCTTTATTCAATAAGCCATTTAATCGCTCAAATCGAATAGTGATCAAATTTTACATCCTTTACAAATTAGTCCTTTTTAATTATTTAATTATCGAAACATTAAAATTTCTTAACGAAACTTTAATACCACCTTATTGACACTCTGTAAATATTTATAAAAATATTTATAACTCAGTTTATAGAAACAATGTTCTGATACCTCATTTTCTAAAACCACTTGACCTTAGGGTCCTACCACTTGAACTTAATAAATCGCTTAAATAACATAAATTATCAAATCAAAAACCTTTTTAATATCACAATTGACTTGTAAATATTAAATAGTAATATTTACAACTTACTCGTCAGATTTGGTGGTCCTAAAACCACTGAAAATGAGCTGTTACACTTTGCTCCTTATATGGCAACATCAAACTCCCCGTGTTGCAACACAACGACCAATGTTGAGTTGGTACTCCTTCTAATGGTTTCCTACACACTCATAGAGTATACTAGCTCACTCTTGGGCCTCATTCGACCCCTAAGGTCAATAAAAGACTCAAATTACACTTTTTATTTAATGTAAACGAAACTAAGAAAACTTAATTAAAACAAAATTAAAATGCTTGTATTCAAGCTCCTCAAGTGTGAAAACTAGTTTAATTTGTTACACCGAATTATGTAGATCAAACTCCCCCACACTTAAGTCATTACTTGTCCTCAAGAAAAGAAAACAAAAATAGTAATTAAAAGACGACCCTTCAGCTAGTATGGTAAAAATGTTATTTTTGGAGCACATGACTCGGCATTTCATATTTACACATAATCTTAGCATACAAACATTAAGGGTTTCAAATACAGGGATCCATCAATAAGTTATATAGGTAATTTGATCATCCTAGTAGAATACAAACAGTCGTAAATGTAATTATTTCGTATGATGCCAATTTGTAAATAAGTCTGCCTAGATTGCATAGAGCTTTTTGGCTTGTAACGTTCTGAGGTTTAAGACAAGTATGGAATTAAATAACAATAAGCATCAAATAGTTTCAAGCACAAAAATAGTTTGGCATATTCTTTTGTTACCTATTCCCCCCTTAGCGACCCTTACCCACTCAACACCTTATTTCCCCTCTCTCTCATTCCTTATTTCTCCATAGGAAATCATAGCATAATATAACAACTATGGCTAGCTCATGAGATTGTGTGCACTAATAAACGAGTCTCACTTTTCTTTCTTCTTTTTCAATACATTTCTCATTCACGAATGCTTTTACTCTCAAGAACTTTTTCTACTCATTTTTTATTTTTGAAATTTTTTCTTTTGCAGCACATATTGGCTAACCTATAATTACTCTATCACACTAATTTGTCCTATTTCACACTATTTTTACAAAATTCTGTTGTAATGTATCTAATTAACCCTTAATACATATGGCTAGACGTCTATAGTCATGCAGTTCAAGACCAAAGAAAAAGGGCAAATACAAAGTAACATTTTTTGCTCGAATTTTGTGTGAATGTTCATCTAGAAGTGTTTTCTGGCTCAAATACAGGTACTAAAGATGAATAAATAGGGTTAGCTTTTTTGCTATAGGTGTATACCAAACAATACCTTAGGTCATCCCTAGGTATCTCAATATTCACAAATTTAATCACCCAAAAAATAACAATTTCAACAATTTATCATTCATATTAGCATGCTTGTTTCCCTATATTTCCTATATCATATGGTACATTTAATTGCTCAATGTCTATTTACAATGTAACATACAGAACTTAGTAGTCTAATAATAAAAAAATTAAAATCATCTACTATTATGTCAAATTTATAGTAAATACAGTCAACCTATATACATCCTCCTAACCAATCACTTGTACTTCTACATGCTCAAGCACACAATTAACAATAAAAATTAAAGGAAAATATAAAAATTGAAAAAAAATTTCAATGTTACCCCCCACACTTTAGAAAACATATTGTCCTTAATGTGTAGCCCTAAAAAGATAAGGAAATAAGTTACTTAATTGATCGTGGTAGTTTCGTACGCTTTTGGTGGGTGCTTCCTCCTGTGATCATTGAAAGTTCGCAATGTTTATGTTTTTGTTGTCTGGGGATTTTGTACAAAAATTCATAAATATATATAAATATTTGTTCAGTTCTAAAATTTCGTCAATTACAATATCCTAAAAGAAACAATTAACTTTCCTAACGTAAAAATAAACTAAACTTAAAAATTGTCCTAATGTATGTATATTTTATTATTCATCATCCCCTTGGAGTCCTATTTTTTCTCCTCTCTTCCTTTTGTTTTCCCTGTAAAATTACAAATTGCTTATACATATTATCTCTTACGAACTTTTTTGGAGGGTTCATCTCCTTATCCATCCACTTCATGTACTTTGGCTCTTTTGCACAATTCCATTATAAGGTGTGGGAAGAAGGTTCCTTTTGCCTGGTTTCTTACACATGTAATCATATTTTGATATATCATAATACCAATACATATCTGCTTCTTTTGCAAGATCACAGAAACTAGAATGGCTTGTACTAGGCTGATATTAGAAAGGTTAGCTGTAGGCCAAATTCTTGAACATATGAACTTCATCCATATTTTTTCTCTTGAATTCATTAATGCTTGGTTGAATGTCTTGAGTATTGTTGTGCCTGTTTGATACATCCATACTTTTTTCCCTTCCATTAGAAATCTCTAAACCTCCTCCATGTCCATGTTTTTAAATTTTTTAAGATTTATGTTGTACAGGTAATCTCAGTAATAGAATGTAGGATCTTAAAATGAAAAATACTTCTTTTAGTTACCAGGACATTGACCCCTCTGACTTTGACATATGTCCATAACTAATAGTATGGTTTTACGCTTCTCTCTCTTTTAATGCAGGATAGAATATCTATACCACGGGTATTATTATTGGTTCTTCATGAGACAAGAAAAAGTTGATCCATTATATTTTTGTTGCAATTTCCCATACTCCTTTACAGTTTCTCCTTAATGGGTCGAATCCTTGTTCTTGGATTAATGTGTACGACTACAACCATTTTTGATATTTGTCTATACTATTTTCTTGAAATTTAACAGATGGATTCATAATGTTATATCATAATTTATAAATTATTTGAACCTGAATGTTGTTGTGGTATTGCTTTTCGAGATTATGGTGCTTCCTTCACTATTGACAAAGAGATCTTGTTTTCTACACAACATTTAGGGATGATAAAAAGATCTAAATAATCTATTATTTTAGAGGAAGTTAATGATACAATTAACATTTATATTTGTGTTAGGAAGTTTATTTCTGATCAATAAAGAGTTAGCGAATTCTAAATCTACTAAAATTTAATTATAAAAATGCCAAATGTTAGTTAAAAGTCGAACGACATCTTATGCAAGGGTATCACGACATCTTCTATGAATGTCGCAACATTGAGGATAGTTTACCTATGCCAAACTTTGTCCAGTGTCACGGCATGCAGGGTTGGTGTCGCGACATTGAGGCCAATTTCTACTATCCTCTTTTTCTACCTTAGGATATTCTTTTATCTCATCTTCTTTATTTATTTCCCTTTTAATTTTCAATATACCCTCATTCCTACTTTAGCTCCATACAGCTTTGCATTGTAAAGCTTAAGTGTCAATTGTTTCCTTTACTATCCCCCCAAAATAATTTTTACTCTCTATCCAATTAACAGAAAAAATTGTCCTCCCTTTCCAATAACTTTTATTGCCTCATGATTTGTTATTTGATTTATAGTGTATGGGCCAATCCATCTAGATTTCAACTTACTAGGAAATAATTTTAATCTTGAGTTAAACAACAACACTTTTTGTCTAAGCAAAATTTCACGTTTTCGTATTTTTGTATCATGCCTGATTCTGCTCCTTGTATAACTTGGTATTTTCATAAGCCATATAATGAAATTCTTCTAACTCTTGTAATTAAAATAGTCTTTCTTTCTTGGCTAACTCTAGATCTAAGTTTAATTCTTTGATTGCCTGGTATGCTTTCTTTTCTAATTCAATTGACAAATTACAATTTTTCCCATTAACTATTCTGTAAAGAGACATTCCTAACAACGTCTTGTATGTTGTTTTACAGGCCCACAACGCGTCGTCTAAACTTGTTGCCCAATCTTTCCTACTTCGGTTTACTATTTTTACAATTCGCTTAATCTCCCAATTGAACACCTCTACTTGGCCATTAGCTTATGGATGGTATGATGTTGTCATGCGATGTCTCACACTGTACTTAGCTAAAGTAGCTTCAAACTGCTTACTACAAAAATGAGATCTTTCATCACTTAGCAGCGCACGAGGTGTTCCAAACCTACTGAAGATGTTTTTTTCTTGAGAATTGAACTACTATTGTCGTATCATTAATAGGTAATGCCACTACTTCAATCCATTTGGAAACATAATCGATGGCTAATAGGATGTAGTAGTTCCCAAAAGAACTTGGAAAGGGTCCTATGAAGTCAAACATTAAATGTAACACCCCTAACATGTATCCGTTGTCGAAATAGGGTTATGAGGAATTATCGATCAATGCACATCATTTAACATACATATCGCATACATCAAGTATTCATTTTCAAATATCAATCAAACATAATCACAATGTCCCTTATACAGGCTTATGAGGCCTTAAATATTCTTTAGAAATGGTCTGGGACTAAACTGATAACATACAAAAATTTAGGTAACTTAGAAAAATTTCAAGCATACGGGGGTCACATGCTCGTGTGAATAGGCGGTGTGCCTTACAATGCTACGGACATGCCTATGTCATAGACCATGTGAAAACAGGGAATACATACTGACTTGCATCACACAGCCGACCACATGCCTGTGTGTCTAGCTCGTGTAACTCACTGACTTGGTTTTTAATTTAAGCTTAAGGGGACACACAACCGTGTTCTAAGGTCATGTATCACACATGGTCGAGCCACATGCCCATGTGCTCAGCCGTTTAGACGAAAATGGGCTAGTTACAAGCCACATTTCTCACCCAAAATATGCACACCTACAACACAATCAAATGATACCAATTCCATACCCAATGGACAGCCAAAACAAGCTCAATACATGCCCAAAATATACCATTTCAATACCAACAACTAACATGCTTATTATCTCATGTTTTACCTATCCAAATCATACCAACTTCACATACTCAAATCAACTAATTAAACCTTTCCAACATGCATCATCATACACTAATTTCACAAGCACATAGCTTCCCTATTATGAACCATTTTACATTCACATTACATATTAACATTAAGCATCGTGAATCTATCTACAATCACATAACCAAAGCCAACTAATTTACACATCAAATATCATGATTCATTAGCCATCACAACAACTATTCCAAATATGCCAAAACACAAGGCATTATATACACATCCATTTATCATCATCTTTAAGCCATATCAAAAGGCCAAATACACTTTCACTAACCAAACCAAAATGACCATAGCCTATACATGCCATATACCATATATACAATTTCAAAAGGTACCAAATAGTTGCACGATAGTCTTATAGAGTCGCTGACGATCCCTTGTACCGAGCTAGCTTTAAGTCACTATAAAGCAAAGGAAAAAAAATAAACACAGTAAGCTTTATAGCTTAGTAAGCTCGTACAGTAATAAACTTAGAATAATAAATATTTGTAATTTAATCATCTAAGGATAATAAGACATAATATGCTATTTCACATATCAAAAACACAAACTTTTCCATGTTTATACATGATCTCATATCAATTCATCAAATTACCACCATTCAATAATCACATAAGTTTCGTACATACCCCAATCACTTAATTCAAATATACTTTCATTCTCGTCTTGACTTTGCCCCTTGAACCATTCAGAATCACTAAGGATACTAGGAAATCACATAAAAATCGTACAATGCCATATCCCAGATATGGTGTTACATGTAATCACTTATCGATGCCAATAGCCCAGGTATGGTCTTACACGAAATCTCGTATCAATGCCATGTCCCAGACATGGTCTTACACATAATCTCATCTCAGTAATCCTAATGTCATGACATTTGTATCGTATACTATTCCTAAGGTTCGTACGGGACTTCCAAACTTCATAACTCTGTCGATTTTGGCTCGTATTTATGACCATTTAGCATTCAATACAATTCAGTAATAAATAAGCATTTATAGCACAATTTAAGAATGTTTATTAGCATACGTACTTACCTCGGGTGTGGAAATAACGAATCGGCTCGACTATTCAATAATCTTGCCTTTCCCCTAATCTAACTCCGAATTCCTCTTTTCATGATCTAAATGTATTCAAAATTAACTTATTCAATCAACCATCCATTCAATTTAGTCCATAATACAAATTTAAGTATATTTGCACATTAGCCCTTAAACTTTTACACTTTTAACAATTTAATCCTTATTTCACAAAACACAAAATTCATACAATTCCTTTAAACCCAAGCTTGGCTAAATTATCTATAGGTCCATAGCAGCCCAAAACTTTCACTTCTTTCACATTTAACCACACAATTTGCACATTTCACAAATTAATCCCTAAATTGCATTTTCATCAAAAATCATTTTATAAAACATGAAAATCTAACATCGAAGTTTCATATTTCTTCAAAAACCATCAAATAACTCAAGTATTCATCAATGGAAACCACATAATCTTTAAAAAATTTACAAAATAGTCCCTGGGCTATCTAGTACTAGGTGCAACGATCACAAAAACATAGAAATCATCAAAAACTGAGTTAATATCATACCTCAATCAAGAACTCAAAGTGTCGAAACCCTAAATGCTTCAAGTGGTTTTCTTTTCTACAATATTTGGTGAAGAAGATGAGAAATGGCCATGAAAAAAATATTCTGTTTTATTTTAGTTAACTTAATACACAAATTACCCTTTTAACCTTAATGAAAAACATTATAAAACACATAATATAAGGTCATTTATGACCATCTCCACTATCAATGGTTTAATAACACCATAAGGACATTTGATTTACTAAATCATAGCAATTAAGCACTTCAAACAATTAATATGAAACTTTTGCATTTTGTGCGATTTAATCCTTTTATAAAATTAAGCATCCAAATGCTAAAATTACTTCACGAAATTTTCACACATATATAATAACATGCTGTAAACACCAAAAATAATATTAAAATAATTTTCCAATCTCGACTTTGTGGTTCCAAAACCACTATTCCGATTTAACAAAAAGCGGGTTGTTGCAACTCTTTTCCCCTTTAGCGATTTTCATCCTTGAAAATTCCTACCAGTGAATAGGTTAGGATATTGCTATCTCATAGCATCCTCGGGTTCCCTGTAACACCCCAAATCCGGCCTGGACGTTATGGCCGAATCTGGCAATATCACATGAGAGTGTTTTTGAAATCATGTCTGATGAGTAAAAATCATTCTAGCTAATTAATCTTTATTATGCTTAAAAACGTGTCTCTTATACGTGGAAGCTTTTTAAAACGTACTATTTAAGAAAATCATTTTTATTTATGAAAAATCTTAGTTTATTTTAGGAAAACCGATTGTTTTTAAAGAAAACCAATTTTTAGCTCTTGCTTATCAGTAATAAATCATCAACAAAATGAAAACCGAAATAAACCCAGAAAGTCCAAAGTCTAAAAAATTACATCAAGACTTCCTGAAAATAACAACTAAGACAGTAAAAGCATAAAAACCATTAAACAGATCTGTTTATTATTGGGGATTACCTGAACAGATTAAATAGAAAATGGGAAGTTTTCGCAAACCCAGTGTGTAACCCCAACAGAAATCACACATGCAGAATACACATCAGATGTCATAAGTATACAGTCTAGGTTGAAGCTCATTTAGAATCATAATCAGATATAAATGAGGGCTTTGGCCCAATTAGATACAGAATCAGATATATATATATATTAGGGCCTTAGCCCAATCAGATATAGAACACAGAATAGAACAGATTAACAATGTCCCACCCACCAACCTTACACACCAACTCTGTCCAACCCAACACACCATGTGGGGATAAAATCGACCCACCCATCCATGCACACCAAATAGGGTATATAACACCAATCCATCCCTACACACCATACAGTACCGAAATGTGGCACATATTAGAAATATGCAGCTTAGCTGCCAGATAACAGCTTTAAAAACCTTTCAGATACTTCCTTCATCTTCATCAACCCAACCCCGATGCAATGCAACATACAAATATGACATGCTATAATGCATTTTATCATATCACACATTCAGATCAGATATACATGCTAAGTGTAACATGCTCAAACCATACATCACATAATCAGATCACGAAATCAAGGGTCTAAGTAATGCTTACTGACCCTACAACAGGTCACAGTCAACTTGGGCGACTGGTGCAACCTTACAGATCATTTTAGAAAAATGGGCTCACACGGCCATGTGGCGTGCCCATCTAGGCCTACATACCCGTGAGAGCCACACGACCCAAATTGGCCTTGGCCGTGTGATTCATTTTTAATGTAGCCCATACTAGCTAAATATTCATATATTTTTTTACTATTTACTTATATGTTCATTCAAAGCTGTCTACTTGAGTCATTATCGCTTAATCATTTATAACTTGAGCTATAGAATTCAAAATTAAGATCCTCTTGATTTTTCCGAAGCTAGACTCACATATTTTCTTACTATAAAATTTTTAGAATTTATGGTTTAGCCAATAAGTACAGTTAATTCTTTAAAGTCATCATTGTTTTGTTGTGTGATAGTTTCTGTCCTTCTTCACTAAAAATTTATTTTCTCCTAGTACGGGATTCGGATGATGTTCCCGTTTCTTTCTATTGAAAATAGACTCATTAAGAATTTTAAGCATATAAATTATTACCCATAATTTTTTTTTTAAATTTTGATGATTTTCCAAAGTTAGAATAGGGGAACCCAAAATCATTCTGACCTTGTCTCACAAAAATTATCATATCTTATAATTTAATATTCCATTGCCCACACTGTTTCTTCCATGAAAAACTAGGCTCAATAAACTTTAATTTCATATTTTATTCAACCTCTAACTCAATTTCCATTTTTTATGATATTTCAAAGTTAGGCTACTACTGCTGTCCAAAACTATTTTCTCTTATCTCTCGATAGCAAGCAATTTCAGCTTGTCGCCGAATCCTATTTTCTACGTTTAGCACCTGGATTTAATCTGCTTGAAAAATCATCCTGAGTACTCCTAGGCCTAAAAATGAGATATCCCATATTAGTTTAATGGATTTATCAGTGAACTCGAATAACCACAAATGAAATTCGACTTACTCCCAAAACAATTCCTTGATAGCGATATCGAACCCCGCAGTTCACAATCTTACTGGTAATAGCCTCCTCCTATGCCATTTAATTGTATTGGAGCATGTTAATACATTGTTATTAAGGAAACCACAAAGCCGACAATACTTTCAATTCATTTGTACAACACCTACCTCGAAGCCCCAACGAACAAGACTAAAATTTCGCAGAAGAGGAACATAGTTCCAAACGATTCCTTGCTGTCAAACAAAAGATGTAAACCTCCAATCAATAACTTAAAATCAAAACTATAACACACTTAAACTACTCACCAACTAATGATGAAACAGCGCAATGAATTTTGGAAGACCCCAATCAGGTGAACGGAGTAAGGAGAACAATAATCGAAAACGAAAAAGAAAAGGGAAGGAATGGGGAAAAATTTTAGAATGGTGGAGAAGAGAGGAAATTGAATTTTGGAAAAAGGAAATCAAAAGAATTTGAAACCAAAAAGTAGGAGAAAGAAAATAAAAAATAAAAGATATTTAGATTTTTCCTTATTAGAAAATCCCTCAATTTCTCTGCTCTATCCCCTTAATCTCAACTACTACAGCAGTTCAGTCTCATGTAATCTCTTACTGACGCCAAAAGAAAAAAAGTAATCCTTTACGCCACTTAGGGATTCGGACACAGGACCTCTAGTACTTTAACACACCACTTAACCACCAGACCAGCAGATCTATTCTGATAGGTTTTACAAACAGTCAAATAAGAGCCTACTGACCAAGGATAAGGTTCTATTCATAAAAATACCAAAATTTGCTCAAGTCTTGGCTTGAACTTGGGACCTCCCATACATACCTAGAACACATAACCACTGAAGCATACAGATAGTTTTCACTTTCTTGCACAACTAAACACTTATGTGCAGCTTCCTAGCTGTTCCCATGCTCAAGACATAATACTTCTAGGCCTAAAATTTAGGGTGTTATATTCTCACATAGCTTCTTCAACCCCGTGCCGATGCCATAAGACTTTCACTAATGCAGTTCTCTTATTTTTTAATTCTTTAATCTCACGAACTAGAATTCAAATCGGTTCTTCATTGTACGATAAATCTGACTCAATCTTCACTTTGATCGGAGAAATAACGTGGGAAGGGTCTGATCTGTATCGTCGTAACAACAATACATGAAACACATTATGTATCCTTTCTAACTCTGATGGTAATGCTAATCGACATTGGCCCAACACGCTCGATAATTTCATACGATCCGATGAATTGTGGACTCAATTTCCCTTTCAGACCACACCGCAATATCTTTTTCCATGGCGACACTTTCAAAAACACTTTATCCCCGATCTCAAACTCAATGTCTTTTCATTTCAAATTCGTTTACGACTTTTGTCGATTTGAAGCTACTTTCAAACTATTGCAAATTACTTTCAGTTTTTCTTTTGTTTCTCTAATAAAATCGACCTCATAAATCTTATTCTCACTAAGCTCAGTAAAAAAAAGGTGTTCGACATTTACGTCCGTAAAGAGCTCCATACAGTGCCATTTTAATACTTAATTGAAAGCTATTGTTATAAGCAAATTCAATCAACAGTAGATATTTTTCCCAACTACCTTCAAACTCAAGCATGCAACAACGCAACATATCCTCGAGTATCTGTACAACTCGCTCAGACTAACCATCCCTCTGCGGGTGAAATGCGGTACTAAAATGTAGCTTTGTACCTAAAGCTTCTTGCAAGTTCTTCCAAAATCACAAAGTGAATCTTGGGTCTCTATCCGAAATAATAGATAATGGTACCCCGTGCAATTGAACAATCTCTAAAATATACAGCTCTACCAATTTATCAAGCGAGAAGTCTGTTCGTACCGGTATAAAATGAGCTAATTTTTTCAATCTGTCAATAACAACCCAGATCACATCTTTCTTTCTTAGAGATAGGGGCAAATCTAATACGAAATCCATAGTTATTCTATCCTATTTCCACTTAGGAATTATCATAGGCTGCAGTAAACCTGACAGCACTTGATGCTCAGCTTTAACTTGCTATCAAATCAAACATTTCGAAACAAATTCAGAGATATCACGTTTCGTACCAGGCCACCAATATAGTTATTTCAGATTATTATACATGTTCGTACTTCCCGGATGTACAGATAAACAACCACTGTGCACCTCATTTAAAATCATCTTGATGAGCTCGAAATTTCTTGGTACACATATTCTATCTCTGAATCTCAAACAGTCGTCAAAACCAATTTGGAACTCTGAATTAGAATTGTAACACCCCTTACCTGTGTTCGACGTTGGAACAGGGTATGAAGCGTTACCTTACTTAAACACATACAAACACATGACAAAATCAACTATAACCAAGACATGCACACTTCAAGGCCACTACATTTCATTCACAAGCAACACTTATCACATAATTAAACAACCCAATCATGCACTTATCCATTCACGCATTAACACACCACATGTCTCACCATACCAAAATTGCACATTCATGAAATATTTCAATATTTTCCATCATTCATGGTCTTATACAAAATGACTAGTTTCAAATGAAGCCAACACATTTGGCCAAATTTCACAATGACACAAAACACAAAAAGACTAAGTCCCTATACATGCTATTACTCAAATGATAAAACTAGCTCTACCAAGTGCTTCTATTGATAGTGTGATCGATGCCTTTGACATCCATTGATCCACGAGCTAGTTAGGCGATACCTAAAAATAAAGAGAAAAGGGAGTAAGCATAAAGCTTAGTAAGTTGCATGTAAATAAATAACAACAATTTACCATGAATAATTGGTAATCCTCAAATTGGATTGTTTTTCGAAAAAAACTTGTACTTGCATGTAAATAAGTAATAACAACAATCTGGCGGTGTCACATTGGAGTGTTTTTCGAAAAAAACTTGTACTTGTTGATAAAAACTCATTTAAAGGTTAAAGCCTCTTTGTTAATCCTCAAATCAACCCGTTTGAGGTGTTTTATGAAAACATGATTCCGTTTGAAAACCTGCTTTATATTAAAAACCTTATTACGATGTAATCGAAAATTTGTTAATCATATTCAATCGTTGTTGCACTTTAAAAATAATGTTTGTTGCGGAAGCTTAAAAATCGTGTTGTGGAATCATGATGTTTTGAAAACCATTAATATTTTTGGAAAACCGCGTCTTACTTCTAACAGATATAAATTATGATAATAAAAACCCAAATCAAAACTAGAAATTTAGAGAGAGGCCTTATTTCATACTAAACCCAAAACGAAATTTAAATGTAAGTAAAAGCCCAATAAAATAAAATAGGAGCAGTAGTGTGGCCACCCTCGAGTCCCTCGTAGCACCGGTCCACCTAATGCTGGGGATTACCTACACAATTAAAAATGAGGTGAGTTTACGAAAACTCAGTGTGTAATCCCCTAATATGAAAACAGTCAGTAAAATATTTAGAATATAGAAGCAATCTAGGCCTAAGCCCGCTACAGTAGCAGTTGGCCTCAGCCCATAACAGAAACAAAATTAGAATGTAGTATGTATAATGTATGATGCATGTAATCCCATCCAACCTTGCACTTGCCTCCATCCAACCCTGCATTTACTATAGGGAATAAATCACCCACCCATCCCTACACTTACAGAGTTAGTACCAGCTACAGCACTAACTAGAATTGCAGCAAAATGCTAGATAAATAAGTGGCTTAAAGCCATCAAAAACTGCACAAGGCCTTTAGAAACGGCACAAAGCCTTAAGTAATGGCACAAAGCCTTTAGTAACGACACAAAGCCTTCGGTAACGGCACAAAGCCTTCGGTGTATCCACAGTTGTCTTGTGCGACCCGTGCGATCCTAACAGATCAGTACTTCCTCCATAACAATATCCCAACCCATGCAGTATGTCGTGCATGCATGCAAAACACATAAATATCACATGGCATGCTCAATCAATCAACCATCATATAAGGCATAACAGTCATTCTACCCTACAAGGGTGTTATGGTCACTTTGCCCTACAAGGGTATTATGGTCATTTTACCCTACAGGGGTAATTCGATCATTTTACCCTACAGGGGTAATTCGGTCATTTTACCCTACAGGGGTAATTCGGTCATTTTACCCTTCGAGGGTAATTGGGTCATTCGACCATCTTACGCCCATGTTTCGTGGGCTCAGTTCACTACACGTACGATGGCACGCTCGTGTGGCATCACTCGTCAGTTTCCTAGCTTTTTGGCTTTTCGACTTTTGCCGATTTATAGCAGAGAGGAGTGTGATTACACACCTATTTACTAATCGTGCGAATAACCCTCAAGCGACAAACCTACAATCAAACACACTTTGCCATAAATCCCCTTTCCAATAATATCATAAACCTTCAAAACCATTTAGCTAACATACTATCAAAGAAAACTCCCTCCCTTACCTTGATTCCACAATAGAAGATTACACGCTTACAGCGCTGGCAGAGAATAACCACTCAATCTTAGGGACTCCCTAAATTCCAATCAATCTTATTAACTATGATTAATCAAATACGTGGCCGAAATCCATAATTATCCATTTACAGAACCATGGGCACATTCAGCCAAAAACAAGGCAGCGTTCTACCTTAATTTAATAATGGAAGAGAGGGTTTTGACGGCTTGGATACCCCTGCACTCCCTCACTCTTTGGGAAACCTAGATTGCAACGTGAATAAGGGACAAAAAAACCACCACCGAAAAACAGGACAAGAAGAAGAAACATTCAGCTTTATCAAGAAAATAAGAGAAACAGATTTGAACACCAACACAGGACAAAAAGAGAAACACAAGAGGGAGACTACAAATACCTACCGATTGTCAGAAATCTTTCCAAACCGAATAGCAACACCAATAGTAGGACACAAAAACAAACGGCCAAAGATCAAGTACTTAGAGAAATATCAAAGAAAGTAGAGTAAAGAAAGAGAAAGGATTAATCTGCTAGAGGAGAAACAATGAAGAAAAGGCAGTGAGTCAGTGTACCAAACAAAAGAGACAAAAATGAGAAGAAGGAAAAGAAAGTATAGAGAAGAGAGAAGAAAGAAGAGAGAAGAGAAAAGAGAGAGGTTCGGCTAGGAGGGGAACCGAAAGGAAAGAGTAGGGAGATAGGATTTGGCAAAAGCAAGAAAAGGCAGAGAATTGATCCCCCCGAAAACGCAAGAGAAAAATGCCAAAGAGAATTCGGCACCCACAAACCCAAACTAAATATCAAAAACTGCCAACACCCAAAATTGCACCAAAAGGCAAAACCCCAAAAACTGAAAATGTTCACAACGACCTCCACTAGCCGAATTCCTCATACACAAGCTCCCTATTCGGCTACAGCACTTCCCACACTTAACTTCCTTGATTTTCTCCACAATCTACTCCTAAAAATCCTCCTTTATCTCCTCCGTGATTTTTTCCATAATCCACTCATTGACCAGTTCAAACTTCCGTCAACAAAGTTTCAATCAACCTCTGGTTCTCACATGGCAAGAGAGCAAAATAAATACTCTTCTTACCTTGCCATGACTTGAACCTTAGACCTCAAGAGAACTCCACACGCCACCTACCACTGCACCATTAGCTCTTTTATGTCACATTTTATCCTCAATTAATTATAAGGTCCACTTTCAAGCACCAAGGGTTTTATTCACTAAAAATGAAATTTTTGCTAAAGCCCAGGTTTGAACCTAGGACTTCTCAGAGACCCCCAAACACTCCTAAACCACTCAAACAGACCATTATTGATGTCACTAACTTGTACAACTAAACACCTATGTGTCATCTCCTAACTGTTCCCTTGCTCAAGGCCCAATACTTCTTGGCTGAAATTCGAGGCATTACACTTACACTAGCTCTCATATCAATGCCGATGCCATGTCTCAAACATCGTCTTACATGGGATCTCATAGCTTTAATGTCATGACTTTGGTATCTTTTTTATTCCTAAAGTTTAGTCGGGATTTCGATATAATATATCTTCGTCAAATCACTATCGAGACCTCATTAATCATATTCATAAAAACCATCATACCTTTCATGCAATATCAAAGCATTAATTACATAATAACAAAATATTGAATTATTTACACATGAACTTAGCTCAGTATGAAATGACAAAACAAGTCAATTACTCTGTTATCTTGCTTTTCCCCCGATCTAATTCCAAATTTGATCTTCCTTGATCTATAACAACACATTTAATTTATTTATTCATCACGCTACTCAAATTAGCCCAATTTCACATTTTTGGTAAAATGATATTTTTACTCCTATACTTTATCGTATTTACACTTTTGCCCCTAGGCTTGTAAAATGAAACGTGTTCAATTTTTTTACTACCCATGCATAGCTGAACTGTTTTCATGCTTATAGCAGCCCACATTTTCCATTAAAATAGATTTTTACAACATTTTTTATCATATTTCTTGATTTAGTCCTTAATAAACATTTTTATCAAAAATCACTTTACAAATATTGTTTATCTAACAACAAGGATGCATTTTCTATCATCAATTACCAAATTACACACTTAATCAACAATGGCAAAATTCAAAAACTTTAATAGTTTTAAAAACGAAGGCACAGTATAGCTAAATTAAGTTACCACGACTCCGAAAATGTAAAAATAATTAAAAATGGGACAAAAACCGTACCCAGATGAGCCATAGAAGCTTGGCCGAATGTTTTTCTCATCCATGGCTGCCATTTTTGTTTTTCATTTCAGTGGAAGAAGAAAGAAATAAAGATGATAGCTTTTGCTATTTTGTCTTATTATACCATTATTGATTTAATTACCAATTTGCCCTTTTCTTTTCAAACAAATTTCAAAAATACCAAACAAATATCTTCCACTAACTTATTAATGGGCTAATTATCACATAAGGATCTCCACTAATAATCCTATAACTATTTAATACCTCTAGCTTCTAGAACTCAAGTTTTTCACTTTTTACGATTTAGTCCTTTTGACTAAATTGAGTGCCCAAACGTCAAAATTTTCAAACAAAATTTTCACAGAATAATATTGTAAAATTGTAGACCATAAAAATATAATAAAAATAGAAATTTCCTCATCAAATTTATGGCCCCAAAACCACAGTTCCAACTAGACCCAAAATCGGGCTGTTACAACTCTCCCCATTTTAGGGATTTTTGTCCTTAAAAATCTTACCAGAAGAAGTTGCTTTCAACTCTCATGAAACACTTCCACTAACTTTTCATAATCACAAATCGATTTAACCTCGTATACCTCTTTCCAATAACCTTTAAACTTTAGCACCCACTGTCGAAGCACATCGTCAAAATCTGAATTACTCTCTCCGGAAAACATATACTTAGTAATCTGTCAAATAAGAACTTTGCACATACTGAAATGATCATACAGATCTTTGCCAAACAATTAGCCACAGTCCAAATAACATCTTCCTTATCGAAGATTATAACAATCTCGATACAAAACTTATGGTAACTCTATCCCATCATCACTCTCGTACCATCACTAACTGTATTAGTCCTACATACACTTGATTTTGGCTTACTTGATAACAAATAGACATCTGAACATAAACTCAAAAAAATCATGATATACACTTAATAAACAAAACATCTACTCATATAACTGCACATTTTATTATTCTTGGATGAACAGACGTGCTACTACTGAGCCTCGTACCAAGGACTTCTGCATAAGTTCTGGATTCATCAATACGCAAATTCTATCTCAAAATAACAATACTAATAGGAATCATGTTCGAACTGAAATTTAACATCAGAAGTAAACTTACTCTAAACTCATTTATATTACCATTCACTATCACATTTCTGAGCTTCTCAGTTTCGCAAAGAGAACCTCGCTTTAGCTTTTAATATGGCTAGAATTAGACCATCATCAAATAAGATCAATCGAGTAACCAACTCGTACCAATTAAACGAGGATTTTCCCTTCAGACTTCTACGCTACATTTGCTTTCTGAAAGGTAAATCGATAACTAAACATACTCTTGCAATAACTCAAGCCATTAACACTGTCTTAAATTCAAAATTTTTTTCTGCAACATTAGATACTTTAACCCATCAGGATTCAGGAAGCATATGACATTTTTCATTTCACATCACAGACATAAAAGTGGTCGTCTCTAAATCACCAATCTAGCAATTCTTTTTTATGTAACTTTAATCGTGTTAAAGTACAAATTACCTATTTACATTCTTATATTAAAACATATTCCAATTATTTATATACAAGACAGAACAATATCCAGTAAAGTAGATGAATAGTCTTATATAAAATTTACCGACTTTATTCCAACATATTATGATAAGATCCCGCAGAGATGAGGCAATGCCAATCAAAATTCAAATAGATTATCAGTACTTTCATCTAACATTAAAGTTAGCTAACATCCTCACTCGATAAGAATTTCATCAGAAAATAGACATTCACATGAATCCCTGAGTATGAATAAATATATAAAAAATACTCAAAAAAGATCATTGTAATCTATTCAACCATAACTGTTACACACAGACATCTTTACAATTCAAACATCATTTCTCCGACTAATTCTGTTATCATAAACCCTTGTATTATCCCACTCACTAACGAAAATCAATTCAGAAGAACTTTCAGTAAACACATCTTTAGACTCCGTACCTAATTGAGTCGATTAGCCGAGAATAACTTCTTCCTTTGGTACACAAATCCTATCTCGGAACATCAAATAACTGTCGGTACCAATCTAAAAATCTGATTTAATACCCGTCTCTAACTGAGTTATCTTGGCTTGTAAATCTTTATCATTTTTTTTAACTTTAAAAATATCTTGCAAAAACATCAATCTAGTTCTCAACTCTGCTATGATCAAACCATCATCAGTTACAGACAACTGAGTATTCATAGCCCTCAAGGCAAACAATGACTTCCTACTCAATGCGTTGGCAACTACATTCACCTTTCCCAGGTGATTTTCAATCACCAACTCGTAGTCTTTTATTAGCTCTAGCCATCTTCGTTTCCATAGGTTCAAATCCTTTCGAGTCATCAAGTACTATAGGCTTTTATGGTCAGTGAATACCCGACATTTGTAGCCATACAAATGGTGTCTCCAAATCTTCAATGCAAACATGATAGCGGCTAGCTCTAAATTGTATGTCAGGTAGTTTTTCTCATGTAGCTTTAGCTGTCTCGAAGCATAGGCTATTACCTTACCTTCTTGCATGAGCACACATCCTAATCCATTCAATGAGGCATCGCTATACACCACGAATTCTTTTCCCAGTTCCCGTTGCATTAAAACTGGAGCTTCAGTCAATAATGCTTTTAGTTTTTCAAAACTCTATTAGCACTTCTCTGTCCATTTGAACTTGACATCTTTCTGTAGCAATCTCGTCATCGGAGTAGCAATTATGGAAAATCCTTTAACAAAACGTCTGTAGTATCCAGATAAGCCTAAAAAGCTTCTAATCTTTGACACATTCTTTGGCGGTTTCTATTCAACAATAGCCAAGATCTTACTCGGGTCAACTCTAATCCCATCACCTGACACAATGTGCCCCAAAAATTGAACCTCTCGAAGCCAAAATTCACTTTTTCTAAACTACTTATCTCTCAAAGTTTGCAAGATAGTTCTCAAATGCTCTGTATGCTCACTCTCATCACGAGGATAAATTAATATATCGTTAATAAAAACAACGACAAACTTATCCAAATACAGTCAGAAAATGCGGTTCATTAAGTCTATAAATACTGCAGGGGCATTCGTTAAGCCAAAGGGCATGACGAGGAACTCATAATGGCCATACCTCATCCGAAATGCAGTTTTTTGCACATCTCGCTCCTTGACTCTCAGCTGGTAATAACTGGACCTCAGGTCTATCTTAGAAAACATGGTAGCTCCCTTCAATTGATCAAACAAGTCCTCGATCCTCGGTAAAGGATACTCGTTCTTAACTGTAACCTTATTGAGCTATCGGTAGTCTATACACAATCTCATCGAGCCATCCTTTTTCTTCACAAATAGTACCAGAGCATCCCACAGGGAATAGCTCGGTCTAGCAAAACCCTTGTCCGTTAACTCTTGTAACTACATTTTCAACTACTTTAACTCCATCAGAGCCATCCTATATAGGGCAATCGAGATAGGTGCCATACCAGGGACTAACTCGATACTGAATTCAACTTCCCTAGTTGGAGGCAATCCAAGCAACTCTTCCAGAAACACATCTGGGTACTCACGTACCATTGGCATTGACTCAATATTTAATTCAGAAACTTTTGTATTCAACACAAAAGGGAGATAAGACTCATACCCTTTTCTTATACATTTCTCAGCCGCCATAGAAGAAATCACTACAGGCAAGCTATCCGATTCACTTGATTCAACCTGAAGGATATCCCCATTTTCATATTTCAGTTCAATAAATTTTCTCCCACAATTTACTATCACATCATGAGCTGCTAACCAATCCATCCCAAGAATCATATCAAATTTATCATATGGTAGTAGCATAAGATTAACCGGAAAACAATGACCTCTAATTGCCAAGGGACAATTTCTACACACTTGGTCAACTAGCACATGCTTGCCTAAAGGGTTTGACACTTTTACCACAAATTCGGTAGACTCCGCATGCATATTCATACTAGACACCAATGTCATACAAACATACAAATGGGTAGACCCCAGATCAATCAAAGCAACAACAGAGATATCATGAAGAGAAAAAGTACCCGTCATCACATCTGAGGATGAAGCCTCTTCGCGAGCACGAATGGCATAAGTCCTTGTAGGAGCTTTACCCTCTGATATCACAGTGGAATCTCTAGCCACACCTCTACTGTTAGCCCTACTTCTGGGGTTCTTCTGTGGTCTACCTCTAAAAGGAGAATTACTTGCTTGCACATCTTACTTTCTGTCCTTCTCATCATCTCAGGACAGTTTCGAATGAAGTGGTCTAGCGATCCACACTTAAAACAACCTCTAGCATTTCCTCTGCATTCACCAAAATTTTGTCCACCATAATATGAACACTCTGGTCTATTCGGTCGAGCACTACCAATACTCGCGATAAAAGTGGTTTGAGCTTTAGACAGCGTGTACTACGTATTCTTATTTCAGCTTAAGAACCCCACTGAAGCATTCGATCGGGTAGTGAACTCTCTCAATCTCTTGGATGAAAACTGATGTGATTTCCCCAACCGTCTTTTCTTTGAGTCAAGAGACTCAATGTCAACTTTTCTTTTCCCATTGGCCAATTCTTTGGCCTTACACGCTCTCTCAACGAGCACCACAAATTCTCTTAACTCTAGAATGCCAACCAATAATCGGATGTCTTCGTTCAAACCATCTTCACAAACTCCTGTACATATTTGCTGAGCCTCACAAACTAACGCTCATACTCTGTCACCGTCATGTGGCCTTGCTTCAATTTAAGAAATTGTTTCCTTTTTTGTTCTATAAATCTTTTTTGCTTCAATTTAAGAAATTGTTTCTTTTTCTGGGTCATCATCTATATTTGGTCGAAATTCCTTGGCCCCTTACTTTTGAATTCTATCAACCGAAGGTTTCTCCCTTCTACCTATTTCTACTACTTGGGGAGTTATAGGACAGGTTGAGGGATTGGAGGGGGTGAGGGAGGAGGACTGTTCGGATTTGCATGAACAAACTCTGAATACCAAGCACTTATCATGTGGAGGAAGGCTTCTCTAGCCCCTCCACCCTAACTAAATGTCACGGGCCCACTTCGATTGGTGCGGTCCCTTCAGCGGGAGGCGGCACATTACTTTCCACATCATCTACAACTGCTTCGTCAGGATCCATTTACTATATAAAAACATATTTTAGATCGTCAAGAGTTGTCATACTATCATATTACATATATGGCATGTATAGCTTGACTCGTACACATGCTAGGTTAGTCCGAGAATCGAGTAAACTATAGCTCTGATACCACTAAATGTAACACCACTTACCCGTATTCGATGCTGGAACAGGGTACGTGGCATTACCTTACTTAAACACATACAAGCACATGACCAACTCAATTATAACCAAGGCATCCACACTTCAAGGCCACTAGACTTCATTCACAAACAACACTTATCACATAATTAAACAACCCAATCATGCACTTATCCATTCATTCATTAACACACTACATGTCTCACCGTACCAAAACTGCATATTCATGAAAGACCTTCTCATATGCATATATCAATATTTCAATATTAGCCATCATTCATGGCTTTGTACAAAATGACTAGTTTCATATCAAACCAACACATTTGGCCAAATTTAACAATGACACAAAACACAAAAAGACTAAGTCCCTATACATGCCATTACTCAAATGATAAAACTAGCTATACTAAGTTCTTCTATTGATAGTGTGATCGATGCCTCTGACATCCGTTGATCCACGAGCTAATTAGGCAGCACTAAAAAAATAAAGCGAATAGAGAGTAAACATAGAGCTTAGTTAGTTGCATGTAAATAAATAACAACAATTTACCATGAATCATCCTACTCGCAACATATTATAAACTTGCACAAATTTCTCAAGAGGTCATAGGCATAACTTACTCATTGTCATCCTTACTAATCATACAACATAAATCAAGCTCATTTCTCATGAGTTTCATGTAGGTACTTATACCACTTACAACATAGTCGTAACTTTTCTCATTTTTTAACATAAACCTTAAGTGACCCGTTGAACCATTTGGAATACGATAGGATACCCGATAAGCCTCATACAATGGGTAAAATATCGAGGCCATGTCCCAGACATGGTCTTACACTAGCTCACACAATGAGGCTGACGTCATATCCTAGACATGGTTTTACACTAACACATATCGAGGCCGATGCCATGACCCAGACATGGTCTTACACTAGCTTTCATCTATCGGTGCTGATGCCATGTCCCAAATATGGTCTTACACTAACACATATCGAGGCCGATGTCATATCCCAGACATGGTCTTACACTAGCTCTCATCTATCGATGCCGATGCCATGTCCCAAAAATGGTCTTACACTAGCTCTCATATCAAAGCCGATGCCATGTCCCAACCATGGTCTTATATAAGATCTCATAGCTTTAATGCTATGACTTTGGTATCCTTTCTATTCCTAAGGTTCAACCAGGATTTCGATATAACATATCTTCATCAAATCACTATCAAGACCTTATTAATCATATTCATAAAAACCATCATACCTTTTATGCAATATCAAAGCATTAATTACATAATAACATAATATTGAATTATTTACACACGAACTTACCTCGGTATGAAACGACCAAACAAGTCAATTACTCAGTTATCTTGCTTTTCCCCCGATCTAATTCTGAATTTGATCTTCCTTGATCTATAACAATACATTTAATTTATTTATTCATCATGCTACTCAAATTAGCCCAATTTCACATTTTTGGTAAAATGATATTTTTACCCCTATACTTTGTCATATTTACACTTTTGCCCATAGGCTCGTAAAATGAAATGTGTTCAATTTCTTTACTACCCATGTATAGCTGAACCTTTTTATCCTTATAGCAGCCCACATTTTCCATTAAAACAGATTTTTACAACACTTTTTATTACATTTGTCGATTTAGTCCTTAATCGACATTTTTATCAAAAATCACTTTACAAATGTTGTTTATCTAACAACAATGATGCATTTTCTATCATCAATTATCAAAATACACACTTAATCAACAATGGAAAAATTCACAAGCTTTAACAGTTTTGAAAACAAATGTACGGGATAGCTAAATTGAGTTACCACGACTCTGAAAATGTAAAAATAATTAAAAACATGACAAAAACCGTACCTAGATGAGCCATAGAAGCTTGGCCAAATGTTTTTCTCATCCATGGCTGCCATTTTTGTTTTTCATTTCATAGAATAATTTCGTAAAATTATAGACCATAAAAATATAATAAAAATCAAATTTTCCTCGTTGGATTTGTGGTCCCGAAACCACTGTTCTAACTAGATCCTAAATCAGTTTGTTACTAGAATTCGACTCACACTAAGCTGATTTTGGTAACAAATTATTATCAACTTTCTGAGCTTCACAATTTTGCTGAATTGTGACAGCCCGATTTAGACCCTAATCGGAACAGCGGTTTCGGGACCATGAATTTGAGTCAAAAAATATTTTAATATTATTTTCTATGTTTATTTTGTGTGAATTTATATCTGTGTAATTTTCGTGTTTTAATTTTATTGTTTGAGTGTCCGATTTAATAAAAAGGGCTTAATCGCGTAAAATGAAAATTTGATGGTTTTGTGTGTAAATGTCGAATTGCATGTGTTTTTCTAATATGAAGTACTTAATATGTTATTAGGCCATGTTTATTAGTGTTGGACGGTTTTAGGCTTAATGTATATGATTTGTTAATTTAATTTAAAAGGTTAGTTTTGTAATTTAGTAAATTCATAATTTATAATAAAACATAAAAAGATGAAACATGTTCATCTTTATTTGTGCATGACCAAAACACCAAAAAGAAAGAAAAGAAATAGGTTGGAAAGGTTCGGCCATTGTTGTTCATAATTAAGGTATGTAACTAGCTCGATTTTTGATAATTTTTATATTTTTGAGATCATTGCAGTGTAATGTACAAAGCCCATGCTTGAATTTCTAATTTTGATGAATATTTTGAGTTATGCCATTGATGAATAATTTATTTTTTTGATGTTAGTTGATGAATTATGAAAGATATGTTTTGGATTAATATGTTTTGTATTGGAATTTTAGATGAATTTGAGTAATTAGGACTAAATTGCAAAAATGGCAAATTGAGGGACTAAAATGTGAAATAAATGAAATGTATGGACTAATATGATGATGGGTAATATTCGACCTAAGCATGATGTGTGCAAATTTTGCATGTTTTGTGTTTTATGCGAATTGGACTAATTTGTAAAAAAGTGTGAAATGTCAGGGGCAAAAAGGTAAATTTTCCCATTTATTTTTTTTGGATTAAATTGAATGAAATTATGTTTGAATGAGCTTAATTTGAAAATGTATAAATCAAGAACCAAAGAAATCAGATTTAGATCGGGGGAAAACAAAAATAGTTGAATAGTCATTCTATACCGTCCGTCAATATTCGAGGTAAGTCTATAGGCAAATAAGTGCTGTTAATTTTGAATATATATGTGTTTTATATGCTAAAATGAATAATATGAAAGTATATATATGGAAGCCAAATATGTATAAGCTTGGGAGCTATGTTTACAATTTTGATTTGACTAAGATACGTTGTCCGAAAGCCCCATACGAACCTTAGGAATAGCTAGGATACATATGTCATGACATAGGATTTCCTATATGTGTTCTCATGTAAGACCACGTCTGGGACGTTGGCATCGATATGTGATTGGTGTAAGACCAGGTCTGGGGCATTAACATCGTATTTGTGATTCATGTAAGACCCTATCTGGGGAAGTGGCATTGATATGTGATTACATGTAAGACCACTCTGGGACATTGGCATTGTATGATATGTGAGATTTTTTGAGTATCCTATTCAATTTCGAGTGATTCAATGGGTAATGTTAGTTCAAGACCGAATGTGAAAATGAATTAAAAAGGTTCAGGTATGTGTTAGTTAAATATTCATATGAATTAAGGTAAGTTAGTTATTTGAATTGTGAGATAAGTTATGAATGAAATAAATGATGTAATATATGTATGTATGTGAATGATCATATTTGGCCTAATGATTTTTTATTGATACATTGAGATGTGAAGTTTATATTGATACCAAAAGTTTTATGTGCATTCGGCTATTTTGGTATTTGAAAGTGAATATAGGTATAATGAAATGTAAACTATAGATATGAAAAGGTGAAAGTACATGTTAGGTTAAATAAGGTATTTGCGGTATTAAGTATGAAAGTTAATCATGTTAATGAATCAATGTGTATTTGGAAATGATATAATGTATGTATAGATGTATGTTTGATATTTGAATTTTATAATTCTAGTTCGATTGTACATTAATGAAATTACTAAGCTATGTTAGCTTACTTTGTGTATGAATGTTTGCCTCTATTTTATAGATTTTGGAGATTAGTTATGGGCTCAGGCATCGTCAGCGAAGTCAATCACACTATCGTCTGTTTATCTATACTTTTAAAAGTTTAAATTTAAAACCTATGGCATGTATAGGCTATACTATCTTTTCAATATGTTAAAGTGTTGTAATTATTATGCCATGCGAAAATGGCTAATATGGTGCATAAGTTATGTTATTTTGATCATGGTATTTTTGTGTACTAAGTTGGTTTGTTTGTTTAGCTCAAATAATTATTTTACTTGGTTTGATTGAATTGGCCAAGGTATGTTTTTATATGTGAAATATACTTGTCATGGTTGTTTGTGGTTTTAATGATTCAATTAAAAGGTTGCATATAGGTATTGGTCTTATAAGTAAATTTGGTTGATAATTTCGCCATGATGAGTATATTTATGTGAACAATGTTGATATGTTTGGTAAAGGTATTATTATGTGATAAGATATAAATGTATACTCAGTTATTGCATATAGATGAGATTAAGGATGATTATATGAATGAGTAATGTTTAATGGTTGGTTATGGTAATTAGTAAAGTTGATTGGTATGATTTTTTATATGTGTAAGTTGATTGAGATTTGGCATTTGAATTTGAATCCAATGATGGTTATGCTTGGTTTCAATTTTGGATGATTCGACACTTATATATATATGTATATGCTGTTTTGGTTTAATAATTATTGTAACAGCCCGAAATTGGGCTTATTCAAAATAATGATTTCAGAATCACTTACCCGAGGGTTGAGAAAACTATTTTGGCATTATTTTATGTGTTATAGTTATAAGGGTGAATGAAAATTTTGGTGAATTAATTTACGCGATTGAAGGCTTAATCGCGAAAAAAGACTAAATAGCATAAAATGAAAAAGTTGAAAATTAGTAGTAAATTGAGTTAAATAGCTAGAGAATTAAAATTTGGGGGTTTTAAAGAGCAAATAATCCCTTCAAGAAGTGGTGGCCAGCCATAGGGTCAAGGAAATTAGAAAAGTCAAAATTTGGGTGTTGTTAGGTGACTTAAGTTGACTAGTTTTCTAATAAAATAAAACAAAAAGGTTTTACTCCTATTCATATTCTTCTCTACCTAAATTTCGGCAAATTTGGGGCTTTTGAAAGCTTGAAAAACTGAACCATCTATACCTCATTCAAGTAAGTGATTTTAATGGTTTCTTTTGATGATTTTTGTACTTTTAGGACCCTTGTAGCATGGGTTATCAAATGAGGGTACTATTTGGTAAAATGGATAAGAATTTAGAATTTTTCCATGAGAACACATGTACGGTTTGCTGAAATTTTATGGAAGAAAATGAGTTATGGTTGTGTAATAAACAACTTTTGTGAAAGGGTGTTCATAGAAAACTCCTAAATTGGACTAAAGTGTAAAGTTGATAAGTTGTTGGTACTTGTGTGAAATAATGAGAATTTAAGGTTGTTATAAGAGTGAAAAGAGTTTTTTTAGGCTTGGTTAATAAGGAAATTCGATAAAAATTAATTTTCGAGCCTAGGGGTAAAATGGTCATTTTGCCAAGGTCTAGGGGCAAAATGGTCATTTTTCTAAATATTGATTCTTCACTTGTTTAAATTAGATTGGTGATTAAATTAGTGAATTTTTATTGTTATAGATCAAGATTTACCAAATTCGAACCTGGATTGAGGGATGGCCAAGCAAATCGATTAAACCGAAAAGTCATTTTCCATTTTGTATATTGAGGTAAGTTGTAGGTAAATAATGCGACATTTTAATTTTTATGGATGAAACCATTGATTTTTCATAAGATTATGTGTTGTGATATGAGATATGTATGAGAATGTTTACTTGAGCATAAATTGCTGAATGATAAATTTTAGTCATGTAATGACAAGAACATATGTATTCGAGCCCGGTTGAACTTTGAGAATAGAATGTATATTCATGTCGTGATACTAGGGTTGATACGAGAGCTAGTGTAAGACTATGTTTAGGACATGGCATCAGCCTCGTTATGTGTAAGTGTAAGACCATGTCTGGGACATAGCATCGACACTGAGATGGAGGGACCAGTGTAAGACCATGTCTAGGACATGGCATCGGTTCGATATGTGCTAGTGTAAGACCATGTCTGGGACATGGCATTGGTACAAACCGAGGAGTGCTTGTGTAAGATCATGTCTGGGACATGGCATTGGCCTCGATACGAGAGAGTGAGTGTAAGACCATGTCTAGGACATGGCATCGGCTTGAGATGTATGGTAGTGTAAGACCATGTCTGGGACATGGCATCAGCGATGAGACAAGAGCTAGTGTAAGACCGTGCCTGGGACATGGCATCGACCTCGACATGTGAGCTAGTGTAAGACCATGCCTGGGACATGGCATCGGCTCGATACCCTATGTTGGAGACTCGTTAAATATCCTTTTGTATTCTAAATAGTTCAACAGGAAAACTTAAAGATAATTTTAAGTTGAGAGATATTGTCATGATTTTTGCAAGTGGTGCAGGTGCCTAAGTGCAATGTATAAAATGTGAGGTCACTAGCATGTTATATAATTAGAAATGGATGAAAACCAGTAAGTCAAGTTGTGTTTATTCTTTGTATCCTGCATAGATCATGATGTGTTGAGAGTATGACTTACATGAAAATTATGTTGTCTTTTATTTACTTATGACATACTAAGATTTATGTTAGCCCTCTTCTTTCCATTTTCTTATAGTGCTGCCTAAATAGCTCGAGGATCAACGAACGTTGGATTCATCGCTGACACTATGTTTTGAAGCACTTGGTATAGTTAGTTTAAATCTTTTTGAATATGGCATGTATAGGACTCTATTCTTTTGTCAAGTGTCATATTACTTTGGGCCAAATGTGTTGGCTTGTCTTAGAAATTGATTCTTTTGTGTAATGCCATGAATGATGGCTAATATTAGAAGTTAATATATGGAAATGATGATGTTATTCATGAATGTGCGTACTAGGAGTAAAATTATGCATACTTGGTTAGATTGATTTATATGAATGTGTTGGGATGCCAATTTATGGCTATTGGTTGAGCTTAAAAGTCTTGTTATGTTTGAATATGCATTTGGTTTTATTTTAGGGTGGCAAAGAGGCTTGGTAGATAGCCTATTTTTGTCCATACGGGTAGACACACGGGCGTGTGTCTAGGCCGTATGTGACACAGGGTCCACCCCACCAGCGTGTAGTCAGGCCATGTGTCCCTTGCACCTTGAAAATTTTGAATTAAATGCCCAGTAGTAAACACATGGGCTGAGACACGGACATGTGTCTCAACCATGTGGAGGGCACAGCCAAGCACACGAGCGTGTGCCACAGCAGTGTGATTACTAATGTCAGAAACAAAATGTCAATGTTTTTGCACGCGGGCTGTGACACTGGCGTGTCATGGCCATGTTTCACACGGACGAGGGGCACAGGCGTGTCTCAAGGTTGCTTAGGCCGTGTAAACCACACAGGCCATCAGCACAACCATGTCTAGAGGCCACACGGGCATGTCGCCCTTCCACACGGGCGTGTGCCCTGTTTATAGCAGTTTCTGATGAAATTTTCTTAAGCACCCGAAATGGTCTCGGATTGTTTGCACGTGATTTAGTAAGGTAACGCCTCGTACCCTATCCTGACATCGGATACTGGTAAGGGGTGTTACATTTAGTGGTATCAAAGCATGGTTTTGTCGATTCTTGGACTAACCTAGCTTGTGTACGAGTCTAGCTATACATGCCACATATGTAATATGATAGTGTGATGACTCTTGACGATTTTAAATTGCATTATTCGTATAGTAATGGATCCTAAAGGAGCTATGGCGGACGATATGGAGAGTAATGCACCGGCTTATGCTGAAGGGACCGCGCCAGTTGAAACTCAGCCCATGATGATGAGTCAGGATGGAGAGGCTAGAGAAGACTACCTCCAAATGATGGATGCTTGGTATACAGAGTATGTTCGTGCAAACCCAAACACTCCACCTCCCCCATCTCCTCTAATTTATCATCATGGCCCAGTAACTCCTTTAGGAGCAAAAATGGGTAGGAGAGAGAAACCCCTAGTTGACCGAATTAGAAAATGTAGGGCTGAGAAATTTGGGGCGAATAAAGACGATGACCCGAAGAGGGTCGGGTTCTAGATGGAGAATACCATC
The DNA here is from genome assembly GCA_020496765.1 of Gossypium stocksii. NCBI lineage: Eukaryota > Viridiplantae > Streptophyta > Magnoliopsida > Malvales > Malvaceae > Gossypium > Gossypium stocksii. Next base: position 33,981,933 of record CM035623.1, on the reverse strand, counting down.
CGAGTATTTGAAGAGCTGTCGTGCACACCAGAAGAGTGTATAAAGTGTTTAGTGTCACTAACTATTTGAATTGTCTAATTACCATCTAAGTCCACTCACTTTAAGTTTCATAGCCATTTGGCCCTTTTAACAAATAGAACTCCACTTTTACACTTTTTATGATTTAGTCCTTTTCACTTAATTAATCATGTAAACATCAAAATTTCTTAATGAAACTTTAATACAACCTTACTAACATCCCATAAACATTAAAATAATAATAAGAATAATAATTTACTCGTCGAATTTGTGGTCCCAAAATGACTGTTCCAATTTTACTGAAAACGGGTTGTTACAGTATATATCTAATTAATGAATTTACAGGTAGAGTTCAATTTGGATTGGTTAGATCTAGTTGAGTGCAATGAAATCTTAGGATTGACGATCCTATGAAGTCATTTGGGAACATCACTTAGCAGATTATTGGTCAGGGAAGGAAGAACATAAACCCTAGGCTTGATGACCCTAGGAAGTCATATAGGTGATAATTAACCCAAAATCAATATTTCTTATCTGTGAAAACCTTACCCTACCTCATTCTGAATTATGCCATCGAGAGGTGAGTAGCTCTTACGAACTAGTTAAGTCAGTAAAAGGATGAGAACCCTTCCTAGGTTAATTAGTAGCCAATTATTTAGAACCCTACATCAATAATTAATCAAGTAAAATAATTGGGTCTGGGCTAAAGGAACTCACGCAATCGAAACAAGGGATAGGAGAAGCTGATACATGAACTTAGGAATAGATTTAGATTTAATTCAATTTATTTGGTTATTATTATCATCTTGCTTCCAAATTAACATTACTAATTTGTGACTCGAGTAGATTAGTAGTTATTTTCAATAATTGGCTTAATATAAGTTTTCTCCAAACTACAATCCCTGGGGTACAATCATCAGAATACTTACCAAGTGTTTCATTGTAAACAAACTATATTACAACCTAACCCGTATACTTGTGGTCACCGCCTAAATCATATCTTTAGTTGTAGTATTCACACTCTCAATGTTAGTACGTCAGGAGGCGGTCAAGTTGTTAGCGTCGTTGCCTGGGATTGCGAAGGTGATAATTGTTATTGAATCAATTAGTTTGTAAATAATATTAGTCACTTGCATTGAATGATTATTAATTCATGATTTGAAGGCTTTAAAATGTAATTAGACCATTAATAGAAATAATGGACGGTTTAGATCATCATTTGGTTATAAGTTAAGGATAATTATAAGGGTAAAATAGTAAATTAGTAAATAAAAAAACATATACTAAAATAAAACAAAATCATCATCATCTTTATTAGCTCACCACCGAAATTGGAGAAGAAAGAAAACACAATAGTTGAAGCTTAAGGTTCGGTCAAGCTAGGTTTTGTGCATGTAAGTGATTTTTTATCCTTTTCTTTAATGATTTTTATGTTTTTTAGAACAAATGAATGAAATCGAGAGAACCACATTGGAGGTCAAGGTGTTATGCCTCAACCAAGCGAGGAGGGCCACATGCGAGAGTGCTGAGGCATCGCGCCTAGCTCAGGCATGCATCACAGGCCAACCGGGGCCATCGTAACCCCAGCGCACAGGTCTAATTGAGGCCATTGTAGCCCAGTAGGTAGCCAATGACCAAGGTCCCCAAAGGTGTTGCCCTGTAGGCCAATGTGTATGGTGCGTGGACGCACAAGGAAATGGTCTGTTTTAGTTCGTATAATTATAATTTCAAAAAGTATAATTTCAAAAAGTATAATAACTTAAAAGCGTTAACGGTTATTACATAACTTTTAAAAATTAATGACAAAAATGTGCTTTATTTAAAATTGAGTGATTATTGATATAATTTATCCTATTTAATTTTAATATAATTTATCGAATCAAATCATATCTTCAGAACCGTCTTAGATAGGCTATGTTTACACTATGTAACCTCTATCAAAATTCGAAGGCCCGTAAAGAATGAAATAAAAAAAAAGTTATGGAATCAAACAAATCATCAATAAACGTTAAAATTCTGAGCTGTTATGACACGAGAAAAGCATTGGTTGCTGCTATCCATAACTTGTTGCTATTAAACAGTGGAAATAGAGGGTTGACCAGTTGCCGGGGCTTATGGACTTTATTTAAGTACAGGAATTAAAAAGCAGGCGGCAAGCAGACTGTGTCAACCAACGCAGGCAACCAAGAACGCAATGTTTTATTTATAGTTATATAAAATAATTTAACTAGTCGAGCCCAACTGTTAAACTACTAATGGGTGAGATGATGTTGGCTACCAAAACTTCAAATTTTTACGAATATTATATGAGCTCTTTGCTTACGGTTCTTAAGACCCTCATGATGCAGAGGTCTTTATTATATCCAAATGATCTTATCATGTTTGGATTTAAGTAGTGTTTGGTGAATTATATTTAAAAAAAATTATATATATTTACAATAATATACTCATAATTGCATCTCAATTTGTGTTAATACATACGTTTGAATATAGACATTGTAAAAAAAAAAAAAAAATTGGACTAATATAAGAGAAGAATATTTGATTCACGAGTTTCATGAATCGTCAGTGTTTATCATTGGTGAAATAAAAAATAATGAAAGACTTATAAATAAATATTGATAACTGTTATTTACATACAAACCCTAAATCCGAAGCTTGAACCCACATCCTTTTTAGACGACAGCAATGTTAATTCCAACCGAATTAAAACTCAATCAATAAATTATAATTTATACTTAATTATGTTTAACTAAAGTTATTAATATTTATTTCTCAATCTTTCACTATTTTTTTTATTTTATGATAAAGTGTCACACTGTTATTTAATAATACAACATATTAATAGTGCCTCAAATACTATTGCGTAACATATATGGGATGAATTTGTATTTGAATCCAACATTTATACATTTTATAGCTGCCTATCAAGACAAGGCAAAGTATGCATTTTTTATGCTTACCAAAATAGATTTTAAATTGACGAAATCAACATGTATCTAATCCACATGTCTATTATCAGGTTTTTTGCTGCCCAAATACATCTATACACCTAAAAGAAAGAAAATTCCTTGTTATTTCATATGATATTATAGAATGGATCAAACTTTTGACCCAACATTCTCTTAATCTTGCATAAAAATCAAATCGTCACCCCCACACGGTACTTCATTTTGATACGCATTTTTATTTTTCTTCATAACTTACTCAACACCTTCCTTTTCCTTAACTCATTATATTATATATCTAAAACCCTGTCTTATCTTCTACCAACATATATATAGCTCCGCCACACACAGTAAACCTTAAACACAAAGTTGTTAATGGAGAAGTGGTATTTGCTTAGCCGCCTAAGGAGGGCGGTGAACAAGGTAAAAGTGTTGCTGAATTTCAATATGAATCGATGGCGTATTGCTTCCATGATCGGTACTTCTAGGAGCAGCAAAAGGCTGAGCTTCACGGATAGACCAGGGTTGAGGGCGTGTGCGGATGACAATGATTCCGAAGATTTGGGGTATTGTTGTAATCGACTGGCTCGGACAACAAGTTATCCATCGGAGGATGATATTGACAAGAGAGCTGAGATGTTCATCGCAAATTTTCATCGACAACTTCAGATTGAAAGGCAGGTTTCATTGGAGCTCAAATACCTTCATCTGAACAGCTTTGACAACATTTCTCCCTGATTAATGTATGCTTCTATTCCCTCATTATTTGATTTGTATTTATTTCGGAAAAAAAAAAAAAAAACAATAAAGGATTGAAGATTGAAGCTTTTATTGGCAATTAAATTCAGTGTGAATATTTTGTAATGGAAGCCCGCACGTTTTATCGGAGGTTGTCCACTTTTGCAAATTCGATTTGAAGTTGTAATTCTTTCTTTATTTCTTCATCATAATTTTGATTCTTTCGAGAGATTCTAAGGAAAATTATGATTGAAATCATATAATATATATATATATATATAATATATAATGTTAAAACCATTGTCTAACTTCGATTCATATTATTTTTATGAAATGAGTTAATTTCAGTTTCGGTCTTCCGTAGTCTTTATGCAGTTATACCCTTTATTTCAGGTTTTTTTTTCTTGAATTCAATCCCTATTGTTAATTATTTTAATTATTTATTTTATGTGATTTATGCATTGCTATTGGTATTTTTATAAAGTTTCGATAAAACCAAAGAAAATAAAAGTAAACTAGTTTCCAAAAATCTGAAATTAAAATCATTAAAGCAGACCTCTCCTCTCTTGCAAACCAAATGTATAAAGAATCCAGTTGAAACCTCTCAAAATCATCTGAAATCCTTCTGCATGTAAAACCCATTAATCAATCTTAGAGAGAAACACTTTGGTAGCCTATTTGGAGTACATATAGCTTAATCTCCAAAAACCCAAAGCTTTCTGTTACCCATATTACGTGCTCGGATCGTAATACAGAAAGACAACTTGTATTAGTAAGTGAACCTAAACATATCCTTAGTGTAATCAGAAATGAGCAAACTGATTGAAAGACTGATATATTGTCTATCAAGTCCAATTGGGGAGATGTCCTGTCTTGGACATCAGAGCGGATGACTCCCAGAAGATAGAGATATAAATGTGACTAACTAGACTAACAGTACATCGGACAGGACCCAAGCAGAATAGATATTGAATATGTTTATGCATTTATTCACTTGTGACGTTCATAGTGTAACATACCTAAATCCTAACCAGATGTCGAACTATGTATGCGTGACTCGTACACTTTGATGTAAGTAAAAGCTGGAGTTCAAATAGATAAGAAACTAAAAGCTGGTGCGTTGGGTGTACGACTTTTGTATTATGTGCCATTCACAATAATGAAATTCATAGCCCAAAGCATGGTTGATGAAAAGTAAGCCTGGCCATGGATCGCCCATCTTTGTGATGGATGACTTGATCACTATTTGATAGTGACTGACTTTTCACGAAAAAAGATGTAATGGTTACTATGAGATAAAATATGATCATATTGGAAGAATGGATATTATCCCAAAGAGATTAATGATATCCTAGGAGGGTAACAAACTTATGACAAGGTCATTGGACGAGTACTAAGTAGTCACTTTCGTAATGGTATGTCGTTTAGGAGAGCTCAGTCACGATACAATAGTGGAATGACTTCACGACTAAATGAGTTTATAATTAATAGGCACAAAGCCAAAACTTCATTATAAATCATTTGAGACTCAACTACATATGCCTAATCAATCCCTCCACTAGCTCATTGAAACCAAAAATGAATTGCGTGTTTGAATAGAAATGCACAGAATGAATAGAAAAAGAGAAATGAGAAACATTCAGAAATGATTATGGTTTTCTCCAAAATGGAGAAATGGAATCATTTGAAAATTAATGTAGGTTTCCAAAAAACTGGAAACTTGCAATCTTATATAGGATTACTTAAAAAATGATAAAAGAATGAGTTTATATTTTTGGACTATTTTGAAGCTTGACAATGAAAATAAATCATCTGGTCATAGTGAATATGTTGAGTCATGACATATTGAATGAATTTTCTCAAAATTTTATCGAGGTAAAATCATCAAAATTTTACTGGGGGAAAAATTGTTGAAAATTTTAATTGGGTAAAATTGGCATGAGAAAATTATTTAATATATAAATATTAAAGTTTATTTTGGGAAGTAGAAAAATTGAATCAAGTTGAATCACATTATAGTGTACTCGGTCAAAAAGGCCCAAGAAGTACTCGTAATTGGACTCAATGTGAGAGAGGCCCAAAACCCTTCATATAACATAAAGGGGCGACAACCCTAATAGAAATACAAGGGTGAGTCGTTCACCCCTCTCCTACTCTAAGTAGGATTTTTTTTTTCTATTTAAAATAAACATCTACAACTCTACAAGGGTTCTAGCTTCTCTTCTATAAATAGATGGCGCCGGTAGAGCTATTAATAAAAATCTTGGGATATTGTTATTTTGCCTAAAAATAAACAACTTATAAACATAATTTTCAGAATAACAATTTTACCAATTTCTTTTTAAGAAGAGAGAATTTTCGTTTTCACCTCAAAAATAAAACTTTTTCTATTTCTATGTTTTGGTTCAATTGGTTCAAGCCCACACTCATAGCAATTTGTGGTATGAGAATAGCGGAGAAGGTCGTTTGGTTGAAATCTGAAAAACATCAAGGATTTGCTTATCAAAAAACACAAGTGCATATTCAGTTAAGGTTTATTGCTATAAATATCACAAACCGGGTCGATTTTCAAAATTTTAATTTTTCGTTGTACAAGAAAACCGTTTTCAAATCGATTTTTTTCCAACATGACATGGTGTATTGAGGTAAGTAATGAAAATGAAAATAGAGGATTGATTTGTAAAGCATAACAAATGTGTATGTACGAATTGAATGGTATAATCGTATGAAATTTATATGATCAAGTAGAACATGCCAAGATGCTGTAAAGATGGAAAGATTATGAAATATGAGTTGAAGCCCGTGTGAGCTTAGTGAATGATTAGGATACAAATGACATGTCATTAGGGTGTTTCAGTCACTATGTGCTGATGATTATAGTTATTAGGAACTTTGTACTGGTGTTACAGTTTTCAAGCACTCTGTGCCAGTCTTATATTATCAGGTACTATGTATCGGTGGTGGATATCATACCAATGGCTAGAATCTAGCATTTGTTGTAGATTCTCATTAGCTTGTGTGAGCATTATTTCCCTGCATATCCAAAGTTAAGTTGCTATAGTTTTCCAAGCAAAACAGTTAATGAAATGTATAGAAATGAAATCTTATGGCATAAAAGGTTGTGTATTTGTTGATTGTAATTTAGTATGTGAGATATGCTAGCTTGAGACCTTGATAATGTTATATGTTCATATCTAACATTTTGGTATGGTAGGAAATGTGAAACATGGCAAGGAATACTAGCTATATGTAAACTTTGAATTGTATGTTTTAAATGACAGGTATGTGATGTTTATTTATACAAACTTACTAAGCTTTAAGTAAGCTTACCTCATTTTGTTTTCTGCCTTGTATATTGTTGGATTCGAGCTATCGATTGGATCATCTTTGGAGATCACAATATTTGTCAACTCTTTTGATAGCTATTTACTTATTTTGGTTTGGTTATAAGTGACATGTAAATAAGGTTTTGGCAATGTATGTTATAAGCATTTTGGTTACGATTTGTGACTTTCGCTATATGAACTAAGTGTATAAACATGTAATCTAATGGTTGTTTTGGTGGCTTGTGTTAGTATAAGCCTATTTGATATCTATCACGTTATCTTGGTTATGAAATGTTGCTTATGTTTTTGGTTAGTTGGTGAACTTGGTTTGATGAATATTGTCATTAGAAAATGGTGTTGGTTTCATGATTGGATAGACATGAAATATTAGGTTTGTTTATGCTTGAATTGTGGTGCCAATGATGGAATATTGGTTAAACACTTAGGTTGGTTGCTATATGGTGTATTTTGGCAGGTATTTGATGTATTTTTTATAGGTTTAATAGTTGGTGTTGCATGACTGGTGGCCTAAGTGAACATAGGTGTGCTTTCTTGGTTTAGAAGGCATGTTTAGTGCACACAGGCTATGACACGTGTAGTAGCCCAAATTTGATCGAGCTTAAATTGAACAAAAGAAATGGATAAATAAATTAAACAGTCCATTAAAAAAGGTCCAAGTTACAAACGTTGGAGCCCAAATACTACTGGCCCAAGATTTAAAATCAAAGCCAGCCCAAATACTAACCAATTAACTCGTAAGAAAAAATTGATCCTAACCCATGTCAGACCCATTACAACAGGACCCAGACCATACTACCTAAATACCTGTTACTTGCCCAGACCCCATTAACACTCAATAGCCCGTAGCCTACACCCTTTTGCCCAAAGCTTACAACGGCCCAAAAGGCCCAATGACCTTAAGTGCTAGGTCAGAAGACTTAGGGTTTGGAAACCCTCGTGCGCCGTAAGCACCAAGCAGACTCCTCCATTCGTGCCTTCATCAGCGCCCTCGTCATCGGCTTCATCAGCGCGATAATTGTGCATCCTTGGCCGCCAGATCCATCACCATGCACCTGCAAAAAAGGAAGGAAGAACAACAGAGAACAGCAAATATGGCAAGAGATCGGGATGATTTATTTTCTATCTATGCATTTAGGCTATATAAACCCGAACTAAAACATTGTAAGAGGGGCTCCTTTGTATTTTTCGACATAGATACAAGAGAAATAAACAGAAAAATATAGACAGAGAGATACAAGCAATACAAGGAAATAAACTGAAATTTTTTAAAGGTTATGTTCATTCTAGATTTCGGTTTTGCAAGTTCTTTTTTTTCTTCTTTCTTTTTTCTTTTTTTCTTTTTACTGTCAAATGCATGAGGAGAAGAGGGAAAACACCTTACTGCCCATTTCATGAGTCTCGTCGGAACCCTTTGTCGGGTGTTTAAAATCAGATCGACGGGGACTGGGTGAGGACCTCTTTTCGGCTTTTGTAGGGATCTAGGGACAAGGCCTTCGAATGTGCCTTGAGAGGGGGCTCAAAGCCCATTTCTGCGCCTCGTCGTCCGCCTTGCATGGTGGTGGTGGTGCTGCGGTTTGTTGGAGAAGCTTAACCGACGGGGAAATGAAGGGAAGAAAATTTTGAAATGTTTTTTAAAAATATAATAGTAAAGTAAAAAGGTAGGTTTTGGGCACTTGAAGAAGCAGGGTATGGCACCGTTTGGTGCTGCAACCCGTGGGTTGACCCGAATCCGACCCAGGGTCCATTTTTTAATAATGGGTTATTTTGCAGCAAGTCCCTCATCTTCCGCACTATATTCAATTGAGTCCCTAATGCCCTTTATTTACATTTTACCCTATAATTTCATTAAAATTTAAATTTGATCCCTTTTTTATTTGTATTCTAAATTATTTTCTTTAATTACTTATTCATTTATATTTTCTTATATTATTGATTATATTATTTATACATATTAGTTATTATATACATATATATTATTATCATTTAATGGTATATTTTTTACTTGTATTTTATATCTATATTTTATTTTTTCTAAAAACCTAAATATTTTCATAATACATATAATATAGTTATTTTATTTATTTATTTTATATGTATTCATAACGTATTATTTATTATATATATTATTATTGTTTTACATTATTATTTTTATATTATTATTAAAAATCATATTTTTAACTTATATTGTATACTTATCTCGTTATTAATTAATTATTTATTATGAATTATTTCATTCTAAACCTACATTTTTATATATTATATCATTATTTTATTATATAATTCTTTATATATATATAGTTTGTATTATATACTATTTTTTAAAACTTATATTTTTAAATTATTATTCTTTTATATATTATTTTTTATTAGTATTATACGTTATATATTATATATGATACTACTATTAAATATTATATTTTAATTCGTATTATATGCCTATTTTATTATTAACTATTTATTTTATGTCATATACATATATTTTTTAAACTTATGATTTTTATATAATATTGTTTTTGAATTCACTATATTTTAGAGTTAATGCATTATTATTATATTATGCCTTTATATATGTTATGTAATATCTTAGACTTTTATAATTTATTTTCAAATATATATTTTTATATACATGTGCATTGATATATTGTATTATATGCATCATTTCATTTATTAATCCATTCATGTGTACATTAAGTTATTGGGTTGTATATTTCATATTTTATGTAGATTCTATTTATCCATTTTTATGCATGTCATCTATTTTTACCCATACATATTTTACACATTAATATTTACCATGTTTTTTTATATTTATTACTTAATGTTTTATTTATGATATATTGTATATAACCATTGCATTCATTATGTTTTCTTTTTACTATTTTATTTAGGTATATTCCTATTTACTTAGCATGGTTATTTTTATTATTTTATTTTGCCTTTTAGATATAGTGATTGCATTTGTATAAAGTGTTATAATATTTTGTAATATATGTTGTTTGAATATCTATGTTTTGTAGTACACAATTGTCACTCTAAAATGTCATTTAAAACAATATTCCAAAAGTTTTATAAAAATAAACGTAATACATGATGTTCGGAAGCTTTGAGAAAGGTAGTGCCCTAACTTACTGGGTTGCGACTTTTTTCGATGAGTTCGAATAGTCAAGCAACTTTCTAAATATTTTGAAGTTTTCAAAATACAAACAACTATTTCAGAATTCCAAAGCATTGTGTTCTAACTTACTGGATATGATGTTTTGTCAATTCAAAAAAGAAATTTTCAAAAGACGAGCTTAGTTTCAAAGGTTTTGAAAATATTGCGTCCTAACTTACTGGATGTGATATTTTGACTCGTTTGAAATAAGTGAGCCTTAATTTTTCAAAATTAAAATATTCTAAATAAAAGAGGATTGCATCTTAAAATTTTTAAATTTCCGACATTAAAGACATTTGATAATTAGTTAGGTACCAATTTTTTGGGCGTTACGAGGGTGCTAATCCTTCCTCGTACATAACCGACTCCTGAACCCGTTTTTTGATTTCATAGACCAAAACTAATGATTTTAAAACAAAATGTTTTAAAGGTGACCCAATCACACCTAAAAAGATTAGTTGCGACTCTCATTTTCGTTTTCTAAAGTTGACCCCGTTTTTTCCAAAACCTATAAAAAATGGTTTCGATAGCTTGTCGACTCCACTAGGGAAAATGAGAGAGTTAAGCCGTATAATTGATTATTCTTTGTTTTAATGTCAGAAATTTGAAAAATTTTGAAATACAATCCTCTTTCATTACATGTGTTTGAATTACTAATGCATATGTTTGCTATATTTTGGCGCGCATTGCATTTGCATGACCGTCGTGGACACACCCTTAAGTGAGAGTGGGAAACTATGCCTTCATGAGGTTTTCACCTTCGTGCAGGATAGTGGATCACTTTCGGGATACATCTATACCTATGTCTTCGTGAGATTTTCATCTCCGTGCAGCCATAAAGAAATGTATTCCCCTGAACTGAACTCGGTCCGTATGAGCCTGTAATGGGTGAGGATCGAGGAATTTGCTAGTTCAGGTACCTCAACTTTAGAGCTAAACCACATATAGAAGACATAGGTATCCACCCTAGGTAGAATTATACCAAACCTTAGTAATCTCTCTGATAGGTGTTTGCTTATTTTATTTGCCTTATTATCTATTTTGTGACACTAACTTATTGTGTTTTATTGCATATTATCTCATATTTTAAAAGGTATCGATTCACGGTCAATTTCTAAGTTAGAGAGTTTTATTATGGAGAATGGACTTCTTGATAGAGTGGAAGGCAACGCTAACGTCCATATATGGTCAGAGCAAACTCAGTTAGTAAAGGGAGATAGTCTAGCTGTGGGATATGTGCCAGAGCTGTCAGACTACACTCATATCAACGTCACACAGAATAATCACCATGAGTTAAAGGAAATATGGGATCAATGGAGTAGCAAAGCCAAGCAATTGTTCTACAACAACTATGGGGACTTGCAGTACTTGCTTGACTTGAAAATATACGAGAATTTGTTTCGGGCCATCACTCAGTATTGGAATCTTGTATACAGTTGCTTTACGCCGATATGGTACTCGTGGTGGAGGAATATTTAGTTTTGTGGTGTTGTCCTAAGATTCAAGTTGATAAAGTTTACTCAAGGGCTGACTGCATGCCAACTTTTATGAGGAAGTTGATGAACTTCATGGGGAGAGGGAGCGTGCTAAAAAGGAAATAGCAAGAGGGAAATGGGGCAGCGTTGGAATTCTTGCCTCTTCCGCCACTGGTACTTCCTAATGTTGTTCCAATCAAAGTAGAATTAGATGCGAGGAAGATTGTTCGACACCCTATGGCAAGGCGTGCTGCAGGAACTAAAGGGCAGAAGGTAATGTACTCACTAATCACTTCAAGGTGAACAAGAAGAGCACTGATGGACGCTTCTACCATTACAGCATTTCTCTTGTATATGAAGATGGTCGATGGTAAGAGTGTTGGAAGGAAAGTGATTGACAGAATGCATGAGACCTACAAAAGTAAGTTGGATGAAAAATTAGGCCTATGATGGTAAAAGGCTTATAGGACCGCTACCAAACAACAAGCATGAGTTTACTATGTTGTACCTATTAGAGACAATGGAAATGCAAGCCTTGATGGCCTACCCAAATGGACGCAAAACAGAGATTAAAGAAGACCATATCATTTAAAGACATTTAAAGTGGAGATTGGCTATGCTAAGAAGATACCATGTAATCATTTCAAAATGCTTTGCGTAGACAGGAATCTGAAAGCTCTCAAGAAACACTGAAGCTGCTGGATATCATTTTAAGGCAGCATGCTGTGCCTACTTGTTTGCCAATCTTTCTTTCAAGATGATCACAACAGCTTCACAGACATTGGAGGAGGTGCCCATGGCTGTAGGGATTATCTCATGGGTGAGGCCATAGCTCAAATTTGAGATGGTAGTAGATCATTTACGGACCCTGAAGGTACAAGCTGATACATTGAGCGCGAAACACAAGCTACAGCTAGATCATAATCAATAGTTAGCTTTGTTGTTTAGAAGAGTCAAAGCTTTAGGCCATAGGGCGAATGCGTATTTGTAATCCATTCATATGTAAAGATATTCTTTTTCTAAATAAAGTTTTCTAAATGAAATTGAATTGAGATCGATACCTTTTTGCATTCATACATTTGCATTACATTACATCAAAGAAAAGAAGGTGTTGATTCGAAATTCGATTCCTAAATAGAATAGTTTGTCATAAGAAAATGAATTTCTTGATAAAGTGGATTATAGTGCGGTCGTCTGAATATAATCCAAGTAAACACGACGAGAGAAAGCTGGTAGTCCACAGAGGAATACATTGCCAGGATTCAAGCCAACGAAGATTATCTAAGAGCTGGCACTTTTTGATGAGTATCATGGAGATAAGCGAGCAAGAGATCGAGGCTCAGATCAAGCAGCAAGGAGCTAGTAAAGGCGTCTTTTGGAGAATTTATAGGATTCGACCATGAAGAAAAGATCAGCATTTACTTAGACTATGAAGGGAAGACCGCATCTGTAATCTATTTTCATGTAAAGAAATCTGTTTTCTAGAAAAATTATTCTAATGGAATTGAATTCATGATCAACATCTCCTTTTCTTTTGCATTCATGCATTTGCATTACATCACATCACATGCATTTAAATCCATAAAAAAGACCCTAATTAGTTAGGGTTAAAAAAGAGAAAGAAAGAGAGAAAGAGAGAAGAGGGTCATGGCTAAGTGAAAAGAAGACGCTCTCTTATATATCCTAGACTTTTGTATCAGGAGGGATAGCTTTCCCGGAGATGGGGGTGTTTTGAAATGAAAATCGTTCCATCAATGCCATACATGAAGAAGGGACTAATTAAGGAAATCTAGAGGGCATCCGTTCTTACGAACTGGAAAGCTCCTTAAACAACTGGACTGCGGAAGAACTTCCTGTAGTCTTTAGAAATTATATAAAGTAGCCTGTAGAACACTCTTGTTACTCTAAAGCCTAGGAGTAACAAGATTTCATTTGTGAAATAGGCTCATGTTCAGACATTGTTGTTTCAATGAAATATATCTTTTATGATTAATTCGGGCAAATATTCCCTCATTCTTTATTCTTTGATTTTGTAATTTTCATCAAATTTCTTCATTCATAACTTGTAAATAGTCATTCTTGAAATCATTCCTTGTACATTCTTTTATGCCCATCATATATCCCTAAATATCAATGACGTAGGCAACGATACTATAGATTCAGAGTTCATTTTTGAGCCTGAAATGTGTTTAAATGAACCTCAGTACTTTGAAGATTTGACAGAAAGTGTAACTTGTTTCTAAATTTGTTGGAAATGGTAAAGAGAGAAACAAATTTTACCCCACGAAAAGGTGATAGAGAATACAGCCTTAGAGGAAGGGAAGGTTGTGAAATTAGAACACGCATAGCCAGTGAGCCAAAACAAGACTCGTGAAGGCTATTATAGAAATTCAAAAACATTGTCAAGGAGGATACATGATCACATCAGTTATATTAAATGCCGAATTTAAAGAGTCAAGACTTATGGGCCATGTATGTTATAGGTCTGTGCTCATCAAAAGTTTCGAGCTGACAATGGATCATCTTTGTGGCTGTTGACTGCTCTATTAAGAGGGTGAAGGTAGCTTCATATGCCAATATTACAAAGTCAATAGTCATCGAATTTCAAAAAAAAAAAGAAAAAAAGAAAAAGATCATATCTAACTGCACAATGTCAAAAGTTCACAGTCTGTTCAAAGATAAGGCACCATATCACAACAAAGGTTGCCAAAAGAAAAAAATAAATTTCAGAAAGATGACCGAGACTGGTAAAGATTAGTATAAGAAGCTACTACTTACTCTCTATGCTTATGTTGGAGTAAACGCCTTCAATTCCAGTTGTTTCAAAGGTTCCAATCATCATCCTTGGCATGGATGTGTCCCATGGCTCTCTTAAGCAGCTCGATATTCCATCAATTACAGTGTAGGTTTGCTCTAGGCAATGGCTTTTGATTTCTCGCTAAAGGGCATCAATCCGTACATAGTCTCCAAAGCTTGAAATGATAGATTCTCTTTTCAAACCAGTTTCCGACAAAGTGGATGAGGTATCAAGAAGGAAGCTTTCTTAGACTTCTATACAAGTTTTGGGAAGAGGAAGCCTGATCAGATCATTATCTCCAAGGATAGAGATAGTGAGTCTCAGTTCAGTCAAATGATGTACAAAGGACTTGATCAAGTTATTGAGGCGTGCAAGTTCCTTGACGAGAATTGGAACCCTAAGTTTGTGGTTATTGTTGCACAAAACCATCATACCAAGTTTTTCTAGCAGGGATCTCCAGACAATGTGCTACCTGGTACTATCATTGACAACAAAGTATGCCATCTGAAGAACGATGATTTTTACCTTTGTGCTCATAGGAACCACAACGCCGACCCACTGTCATGTTCTTTTAGACCAGATTGGGTTTTCAGCTAATTATCTACAAGAGCTTGTTCACTCTCTATCCTACGTATATCAAAGGAGCACCACAGCCATATCTGTTGTAAGCCTCTGTTTGCTATGCTCGTTTGGCAGCTTCCCAATTAGGGTAATTTATAAAGTTGGTGGATGCTTCAAAGACGTCATCAAGCCGTGGTAGGGTGACTACTCCAGGAGCACTTTATGACCTCAGCTTTCCAGGGTGAAGGATAATATCAGTAAACCATATTTTTGCGTAGAGTTTGTCAAACGACAGCCAGGACTGCTGCTGGGGCAATCCCTTTCTCATGGGTTTATGAATTGATATTCTTTTTTTTTCCTCCAAACTTCGATGGGGTTAAGAATTGAATACCTCTAATGAACATAAATTGGAAGTATTCATCCTAATCAAATGGATGACACAGACTTATGATAAAGAGGGTTCATCCACAAGAATTTCTCACGGAAGCCAAGGTGAAAACCCACAAAGGGCGCTTTAAGACTTCTATTTCAATAAAAAAAGAAAAAAGAAAAGAAAAGAAAAAGAAAAATGAAAAAGAAAAAGAGAAAAAAAAAAGAAAAGAAAATGGAGAGGCCAAGGTGAAAACCAACAAAGGGCGCCTTGAGACCAAAGGGGTTTTGAATTGAAAACCCAAAAGGGCGGCTCAAATTTGAAAAGGCATGCAGCAACCTTGCTATACCTGATTCAACAAGAAGCAAAGTATGTTACATGCTGGGGCATCAACAAAGGACTTTGGGTCTTCTAAACACATGTTAAACTCAAGGCCGTCTTCATAGAGTTTGTATATAGAAGCCCAAGCTGCGATATTTGGGGCATCTGATTTTTGTCCTGTTTACTGTCTTTGGATTCTCTTTCTTCTCAAAGATAGATTCCTAGATTAACTTCCTTTGTTTTTCTTTTGATAAATCATTCGAACTCTAATTTTCCTCAAAATATATTTATCATCCATTATTCATAAAGCATGTTACATTGAAATAATAATTGATGAACTAAAAAATTCTTACAAATGAAGTTTTACATATTACTCTGGAGATTACTGGATAATACAAGAAACTGAAACATGACAATTGTTTAAGGAATTCCCATTGAGTAAGGATCGGAGGTCCTTAAGAGAATTTCTCCTTCAGTCCAAGTGATGATTGGACAATTCAAACGATTCGATCCTAAGAGAGGATCAGTTCACAAACATCTCCAGTGGGTCGTAACATTTGGCAATGGTACAGTGGACCAAATTGATGGAGAAGATTCTAAAGCATACGAGCAAAATAGGATTGGTACTTTGAGACGAAACTTGAATGAATCAAGACGTCTGAAATAGGAGTCATTTTCATTTCAGTCATGGCATTCTAATCATCAGGCATAATCACATACATATTCTACAGGTTATTAAAGACGACGTGCCTTAACCCCCTAAGCAATAGGGTAACAGGCCACAACATAGCAGATCTGGCATTCAAATGTTTATACTGAAGCAGATCTAAGATGGTTTGGCATCCTTGTACTTACAAGGAGCAAATCAAAGACATAGCTGATTTGGCTTTCGCGTTTTACGCTGAAGCAAATCTAAGATGGTTTGGCATCTCTATATTAGCAGAGAGCAAATCGAAGTTTGGCGTCTCCATATTCGGTGGAGGGCAGACACATAGCAGATCTGGCATTCAGATGTTTATACTGAAGCAGATCTAAGATGGTTTGGCATCTCTGTATTGGCAGAGAGCAAATCGAAGTTTGGCGTCTCCATATTCGGTGGAGGGCAGACACATAGCAGATCTGGCATTCAGATGTTTATACTGAAGCAGATCTAAGATGGTTTGGCATCCTTGTACTTACAAGGAACAAATCGAAGACATAGCTGATTTGGCTTTCACGTGTTTACGCTGAAGCAAATCTAAGATGGTTTGGCATCTCTGTATTGGCAGAAAGCAAATCGAAGTTTGGCGTCTCCATATTCGGTGGAGGGCAGACACATAGCAGATCTGGCATCTAGATATTTATACTAAAGCAGATCCAAGATAGTTTGGCATCCTTGTGCTTACAAGGAACAAATCAAAGACATAGCTGATTTGGCTTTCACGTGCTTACGTTAAAGCAAATCTAAGATGATTCGGCATCTCTGTATTGTCAGAGAACAAATTGAAGAAGCAGATTTGGCGTCTCTGTGTTTGGCGGAGAGCAGATCGAAGATATCAACACGACAGTCATAAGTTTGCAAGGAGCAGATTGAGGACAGAGATTTGATAAGATCGGTCAAATTTGGTCTTTCTATAAGTCTTTGCTCGATTCCCGTTACACAGCATTGAGCAAAGAGGGGCAGCTGTAGTAGCCCAAAATTGACCGGGCTTAAATTGAACAAAAGAAATGGATAAATAAATTAAACAGTCCATTAAAAAAGGTCCAAGTTACAAACGTTGGAGCCCAAATACTACTGGCCCAAGATTTAAAATCAAAGCCAGCCCAAATACTAACCAATTAACCCGTAAGCCAAAATTGATCCTAACCCATGTCAGACCCATTACAATAGGACCCAGACCATGCTACCTAAATACCCGTTACTTACCCAGACCCCATTAACATTCAATAGCCCATAGCCTACACCCTTTTGCCCAAAGCTTACAATGGCCCAAAAGGCCCAATAACCTTAAGTGCTAGGTCAGAAGACTTAGGGTTTGGAAACCCTTGTGCGCTGTAAGCACCAAGCAGACTCCTCCATTCATGCCTCCATCGGCGCCCTCGTCATCGCCTGCATCAGCGCGATAATTGCGCATCCTTGGCCGCCAGATCCATCACCATGCACCTGCAAAAAAGGAAGGAAGAACAACAGAGAACAACAAATATGGCAAGAGATCGGGATAATTTATTTTCTATCTATGCATTTAGGCTATATAAACCCGAACTAAAACATTGTAAGGGGGGCTCCTTTGTATTTTTCGACATAGATACAAGAGAAATAAACAGAAAAATATAGACAGAGAGATATAAGCAATACAAGGAAATAAACTGAAATTTTTTAAAGGTTATGTTCATTCTAGATTTCAGTTTTGCAAGTTTTTTTTCTTCTTTCTTTTTTCTTTTTTTTTTTACTGTCGAATGCATGAGGAGAAGAGAGAAAACACCTACCTGCCCGTTTCATGAGTCTCGTCAGAACCCTTTGTTGGGTGTTTAAAATCGGATCGACGGGGAGTGTAGGAGGACCTCTTTTTGGCTTTTGTAGGGATTCAAGGACGAGGCCTTCGAATGTGCCTTGAGAGGGGGCTTAAAGCCCATTTATGCGCCTCATCGTCCGCCTTGCATGGCGGTGGTGTTGCGGTTTGTTGGAGAAGCTTAATCGACGGGGAAATGAAGGGAAGAAAATTTTGAAATGTTTTTTAAAAATAGAAGAGTAAAGTAAAAAGGCAGGTTTTGGGCACTTGAAAAAGCAGGGTATGGTACCGTTTGGTGCTGCAACCCGTGGGTTGACCCGAATCTGACCCAGGGTCCCTTTTTTAATAATGGGTTATTTTGCAGCAAGTCCCTCATCTTCCGCACTATATTTAATTGAGTCCCTAATTCCCTTTATTTACATTTTACCCTATAATTTCATTAAAATTTAAATTTGATCCCTTTTTTATTTGTATTCTAAATTATTTTCTTTAATTACTTATTCATTTATGTTTTATTATATTATTGATTATATTATTTATACATATTAGTTATTATATACATGTATATTATTATCATTTAATAGTATATTTTTTACTTGTATTTTATATCTATATTTTATTTTTTCTAAAAACCTAAATATTTTCATAATACATATAATATAGTTATTTTATTTATTTATTTTATATGTATTCATAACATATTATTTATTATATATATTATTATTGTTTTACATTATTATTTTTATATTATTATTAAAAATCATATTTTTAACTTATATTGTATACTTATCTCGTTATTAATTAATTATTTATTATGAATTATTTCATTCTAAACCTACATTTTATATATTATATCATTATGTTATTATATAATTCTTTATATATATATAGTTTGTATTATATACTATTTTTTAAAACTTATATTTTTAAATTATTATTCTTTTATATATTATTTTTTATTAGTATTATACGTTATATATTATATATGATACTACTATTAAATATTATATTTTAATTCGTATTATATGCCTATTTTATTATTAACTATTTATTTTATGTCATATACATATATTTTTTAAACTTATGATTTTTATATAATATTGTTTTTGAATTCACTATATTTTAGAGTTAATGCATTATTATTATATTATGCCTTTATATATATTATGTAATATCTTAGACTTTTATAATTTATTTTCAAATATATATTTTTATATACATGTGCATTGATATATTGTATTATATGCATCATTTCATTTATTAATCCATTTATGTGTATATTAAGTTATTGGGTTGTATATTTCATATTTTATGTAGATTCTATTTATCCATTTTTATGCATGTCATCTATTTTTACCCATACATATTTTACACATTAATATTTACCATGTTTTTTTTTATATTTATTACTTAATGTTTTATTTATGATATATTGTATATAATCATTGCATTCATTATGTTTTCTTTTTACTATTTTATTTAGGTATATTCCTATTTACTTGGCATGATTATTTTTATTATTTTATTTTGCCTTTTATATATAGTGATTGCATTTGTATAAAGTGTTATAATATTTTGTAATATATGTTGTTTGAATATCTATGTTTTGTAGTACAAAATTATCACTCTAAAATGTCATTTAAAACAATATTCCAAAAGTTTTATAAAACTAAAGGCAATACATGATGTTCGGAAGCTTTGAGAAAGGTAGTGCCCTAACTTACTGGGTTGCGACTTTTCTCCATGAGTTCGAATAGTCAAGCAACCTTCTAAATATTTTGAAGTTTTCAAAATACAAACAACTATTTCAAAATTCCAAAGCATTGTGTTCTAACTTACTGGATATGATGTTTTGTCAATTCGAAATAGAAATTTTTAAAAGACGAGCTTAGTTTCAAAGGTTTTGAAAATATTGCATCCTAACTTACTGGAGGTGATATTTTGACTCGTTTGAAATAAGTGAGCCTTAATTTTTCAAAATTAAAACATTCTAAATAAAAGAGGATTGTATATTAAAATTTTTAAATTTCCGACGTTAAAGACATTTGATAATCAATTAGGTACCAATTTTTTGGGCGTTACGAGGGTGTTAATCCTTCCTCGTACGTAACCGACTCCTGGACCCGTTTTCTGATTTCGTAGACCAAAACTAATGATTTTAAAACAAAATGTTTTAAAGGTGACCCAATCACACCTAAAAAGATTGGTGGCGACTCCCATTTTCATTTTTTAAAGTCGACCCCGTTTTTTCCAAAACCCATAAAAAATGGTTTCTACAACACGGCCTACCACATGGCCATGTGCCTTACACGAGTGCATGGCACGACCATGTGGACTGTTGTATTTAGGTGCAGGTTAATCCATACAGCCATAGTCTGTTACGCGGTTAGGTTAATCCATATTGCATTATGGGTTTGTTGATTATTTATGTCGAATTATTGAATGATATTAATGTTTAATGAAATAGCCTGAATTAGGGGCTAAACAAAATAGTGGTTTTGAAACCATGAATCTGGAGTCTAAAATATTTTTTCGATTGAGTTTTGATGTTTATTGGGTATTTGAATAATTATGTGAAATTTTGATACATGAATTTTATTATTTGCATGTCCAATTTGATAGGTTGGACTAAATTGCAATAGGTGAAAAATATGGGTTTTAATCCATAGAGGTACTTGATTGAATTGAAATTTTAAATCAAAGGTTCTTATATGGTAATTAGGCCATTTTAACTTTGTCTAGACAAAAATGCCCAAGGAAGGAAGGAATATCAAAGGTTTTTAATGAAGGGTATTTTGGTCATTAGTTAATAAAAGAAATAAAAAGGGAAAATAAGCTAAAATTTGTCCATCTTTCTTCCTCTCTTGGTTGAATATGAAGAGACACCATATCTAGGGTTTCTTCCAACTTTCAAGCTTGATTGTAACTACCTCTTAGCCCCGTTTTTAATGTTCTTCGTATTTTTAAAATCCTCGTAGCTTGCTCTAGCTATTTTTACCATTATTTCAAGCTAGGGTTGATGTTAAAAATTTTACCTATGAATGACATGCATGTATTTGGATGGCTAGTGGTAGAATATGAAAGTTTAAAATGTGGTGAACAACTTTTACTAGGTGATTTTTGGTGAAAATTGTAAAAAGGACCTAATTGTAAAAGGTAAAATATTATGTGCATAAATTGTGAAATGATAGAAATTAGGGGCTGTTATAAGAGGAAAAGTGGTTTGGCTAGGCTTGAAATGCATGAAAATTGAATGAGAATCATAAACCGAGCATACGGACTAAAGTGTAAAATTGAAAAAGTTAAGGGTCAAATTGCAAAATTTGTTATAGGAAGGTTTTGGGCTGTTTTGAATAATGTGAGTTTTAAATGAGCTAAATGTATCGTTATAGATCGAGAAGATCGAGGAATCGACCTTGACCAAGACAAGGGCAAGGTTTCGGACTAAATTGCAAATTATCACATTTTGTTATCGAGGTAAGTTTATATGTAAATAGTATAATACTTTTAATAATGTTTTTTTTCTTTATGAGGTTGCTTAATGTGATTTGTGGTTTAATATTATTAAATGTGGATACTATGAAAAGAAATGAGGAGATTCCTGGCTAAGCCTTTGGAATAGAAAATTTGTGGTGCTAAGTGCGTATACCACAAATTTATATCAATGTGAACTTGAAAGTGTGGTGCTAAGTGTGTACACCACCAAAAATGTCTATATACTGATTTATATGTGGTGTTAAGTGCGTATACCACGAAAACATATGTTGTCCTGAAAGTGTGGTGCTATGTGCATAAACCACGAAAAATTGGACATTTATTTAAGAGTGTGGTGCGTATACCATGAAAAATTAGACATTTAATTAATAGGGTGGTGCTATGTGCGGAACCCGTCGTGTATTGGTTTCTATTCCGAAGAGTTTATCGGGAAGGCTTACGAAGTGACTTTTTTTATGTGACTATGTGATGATAAGTGCAGGAATTTAAATGTATGTTTATGTGAGCAATGTCTATACTATGTATGTGGATTGTGGTAAGGTCAAATTGAGTAAGTGCAACCACAAGACTCATGTCCAATATTCTTGATATGTTATGCTCTTGGGTGCTAAGTTTGTTGTTGTGATTATTATACATATAGACTTACTAAGCTTTTCAAAAGCTTACTCCTTTCTCTTTTTCCTTGTTTTATAGAGTAGTCAAGCTAGCTCGGAGATCGGGAAGTGCCGGAGGATCACCCACACTATCCACAATGTTCTTTTGGTATTGTAAATGTACTCTTTTGGACTATGGCATGCATAGGGACTTAGTGGGGTTGTAAGTGTCGTGTTGGTTTGGCTATATTATGGTAATTGTCATTGAAAAGTCATTTTGTAATTAAGGCCATGTGACTTGGCCAATATTGGTATTGGTTTATTTATGGATCCTTTGAGGTAGTTCATGTAATGCTTGGTGTGTTTGTGTGTGGATAAGTTGAAATGGATGCTTGATGGTTAAATGAGGTTATTTAGATGCCAAAAAAAAATGTGTATGATATGTGGTTTCAAAAATGATATAGTTTGCATATGTTTTAGGGCAAAAGATTGCTTGGAAAATAGCCTAACTTAGGGCCACACGGCCAGCCACCACGGCCATGTGTGTAGGGCATGTGAACTTTACATGAAATTTTCAGAGAATAAGGATGTAACACCCCTACCCATATCCGTTGCCGAAATAGGGTTACGAGGTATTACTGGACGAGACACAACTTTCAGACAAACATAGATATACACATGTTTTAAACTCAAATGCCAAACAAATATAAACATAATTAATCAACTTAAGCATCTTTACAATTCACATAACATTTTTCAATAAATATATATATACTCGCTTATAATATCATAAGCAAATAATGTAAAATATTTCATTTCACCTCATAGTATATGCGCATATCAAGACATTACAAATGATTAAAGTCAAATAATACAAATATGAATTATAAAAGATCACACACACATATATATATACTAGTTATCAAAATTTATACATGCATTCGGCACCATAATGTGGATGTATAAATATGAAAATAGTTTAAACAAATCAATATTGGCATGATATTCATTACTACATGTAAATTATAAAAAATAATAGTTATGCGCCATTTTAGAAAATTCACTAACCACTTAATTAATTTTAAAAGCACATGAAATGGTAAATTTCTTAAAGTACGTATAACTTTACAAATAAACCAACTTTGCATGGAAACAAACATTTTTTTGAAAAAAACTAAAAGCACTATTCATTTGATCATTTTAGAAAGCTTGAGCCGAATATAATTATACTTAGACTATGTGGTTCATTTAACAACCATTTCATTACTAAGCCAAAATTTACACATATAACATTGGCATAACATTATAAACAAATCAATAACTCATTTTGAATGCATCTCATGAGATAAACCACAAATGCATAATATATTAAACATCAACTACTTCATGTCATATAATAGTTCATTCTTTTTATTCATTAGCCGAATGTATACACCCATAAGTACAAATACATCTCATGCATGTGATATAAATTAATAAGATGGTCCATAAATATATAAAAACAAAACTTATCCGAATATCAATCAATCATTTTCATTACCTAAAACGACATTTACCAAAACACCTTCATTACTCATAGTAAATCATATAACATCACTTTAATCTTATGCCCTAATCACACATAAATATAATCACCAAATCATAATACACATACCTCATGCTTCTTTATAAAACATAATTGTTCCATGGAACGTTATACAAGTATAATAACCACATCAAATGAACATCATCCAATTCAACTAACGTCACTTTCAGAGATTAATGAAACATACCCTATGCACATTTCATAAACATCATAATAAAATTTCATCAAATCACACTAATTTCAATCCATCATTACTTAGGCATAACACACAAAAACCATGGTCAAGATAATAAATACTTAAGTATTAAATTATCTATATTCGCATGGCATAATATATACACAACATTCAAAATGTATCCAAAAGATAGTATAGCCTATACATGCCATAGGTCTCAAGTTTAACTTTTAAAGGTACTGATATGCGTGATATGAAGTAATAAAATTTATAATAATGATCGTATCAAAAACTAATTAATATCACGATTTTAAGACAAGCGCACCTATCGAACAGTAGTATAACTTAGTGGCAAGACCAAGATATCGTACCCAAGGGAACCAAAAGTACTAGTACTTACTTCTTTTTTATTATTTAACCTAAAAATAAAAGGGGTTATTATGAAACTAAACTAATTCTAAAACTAAACTAAGAATGCACAAAAAGTAAATTGGGGAAAAGCTCTTTGGGAAAGACTGATTGATTGGGCAATACTCAAGGGAGAATCCACCTAGACTTCACTTGTTATCAATTCTTGAGCTAGATGATTTATTCACTTGATTTGATCCGTAGAGATCCCTAACTTATGTTAATACCTCCGTTGAGGATAAGAACAACTAATCCTAGGTTGATTAACTGAAATCTCTTTTTAGTTAAAACCCCTAGTCTTGCATTAACTCGATCTATGGATCCCCTTATTAGGTTTGACCCTAATCCGGCAGATTTTTGTTGCCTTATGTCTAGGGTTGCATGCAACTCTGCTTAATTATGCTAGATCTACTCTTAAACAGGGACTTTTACTCCTCTGCATACGCATATTAATTTCTTGAATTAATACCTAGGATTATTAAAACAAGAATTAAGAACACATAATTAAGAACAATTCAAGTATTTATCATATAACTCAAGATAAAATAATAACAAGATCTGTCTTAGGTTTCATCCCCCTCAAGTATTTGGGGGAATTAGTTCATAATTAATAGAGAAGACATCTCAGAAGAAATAAGATAACAAAACATAAAGAATCCAAAAACCCCTGAAGGAATTTAGGGAGATCCTCTGTCTTGATGTAGAATTTGGCTTCTGGGATGAATCAATCGGCTTCCCTTGGAGTAATCCCTTGCTTCCACTCTCTGTGTTGGCAGAAATAAGGTGCTCCTTTGTGGGAGAAAGAGTACTCCCTTAGAGTTGCCTCCTAGGGTCTTTATATAGAGCTTTGGGATGCCTTTCTTAGCCTCTAAGTATCCAAATCCGAGTGAAATTGCACTTTCTCACGACAGGGACACATCTGTGTGCCACACCCGTGTGGATCGATAAGAGGCCATGTGTGGGCCTGTCGAGGGTGGCACGGCCGTGTGGCCTGCCCGTACTTGTTGGGGCTAGGCCGTGTTGGACCTTATGTGGCACGGCTGTGTGCCAGGGCCGTGTGGTGAATCCTTAGGCCGTGTCATTTTCACACTTTGGCCTATTTTCTTTATTTTCTGCCCGTTTTTTGTTCTTTTCTCTTCCCTATGCTCTCTTTTCTCTTCCCTATGCTCTCTTGAGTATAAAACATGAAATAGAAGGATTAAGAGCACCAATTCTCACAAATTTAATGATAATTCATCCAGAAATTAGGCTAAACATGAGGTAAAAATATGTATAATTTATTGTTTATTAGGTACTGATTAATAGACGATAGTATGGTTGACTTCACTGACGATCCCGAGCCCGTAACTAGTCTCCAAAATCTATAAAACAGATGAAAATAAAACACACACAGTAAGCGAACTTAGCTTAGTAAGTCATACGCAAATTAACACTCAATGACATTAGTAATTCATTACTGTTTAACCGAATCATAGATATAAAATTTAAATATCAAACATACATCTATGTAAAAATTATACCATGGCCGATTACACATTGATTCCTTAGCATGATTAACTTTCATAATTAACACCACAAATACCTTAATTGAACGAATATAAATACTTTCACATATTCATACCTATAAATCACATTTCATTGTACCCACATTCACTTTCAATTCTCATATAGCCAAATGTATATATAATTTTATTGGTACGAATACAAAATTCACACTTCAATATAACATTTATAGAACAAGAGGCCGAATATGATCATTCTCATACATACACATATTGTTTATTGTTTTCATTCATAGCTTATAGCATAATTCAAATAACTACTTACCTTAATTCATATGAACACTTAACTAACACATACCTGAACATTTTTAATTCATTTTCGCATTCGGTCTCGATTTAACATTGCCCGTTGAACCATTAGGAATCGAATAGGATACTCAGATAACCACACATATCGTACAACGCCAACGTCCCAGACGTGGTCTTACATGTAATCACATATCGATGCCACTGTCCCAGACAGGGTCTTACATGAATCACAAATACGATACCAATGTCCCAGACATGGTCTTACACGCAATCACATATCGAAGCCAACTTCCCAGATGTGGTCTTACATGAGAACACATATCAGAAATCCTATGTCATGACATATGTATCCCAGCTATTCCTAGGGTTCGTACGGGGCTTTCGGACATTGTAACTCAATCGAATCGAACTTGAACACATTATTCCCATGCATATTTACATTCGGCAATTACATTTATAAACTCATAAAATTCAAATAAACATGTTAAGTTTACATATAATCAAAATTAACAGTGTTTATTTGCCTACAGACTTACCTCGGTTATCGACGAACGATGTATATCGACTATTCAACTATTTTTGTTTTCCCCCGATCCAAGTCCAGTTTCTTTTGTTCTTGATCTATAAAATTTCAAATTAAGCTCATTCAAACAAAATTTCATTCAATTTAATCCAACAACCCATAAATAGGCAAATTACCCTTTTACCCCTAATATTTCACACTTTTACAAATTAGTCCAATTTGCATAAATCACAAAATACAAAAAATCTCAATTCAACATGCTTAGGCCGAATGCTCATCTTATTCATATAAATCCATAAATTTCATTTATTTTTCATTCTATTCCCTCAATTTATTATTTTTTTACAATTAAACCCTAATTACTCAAATTCATCAAAATCTCCTATACAAAACTTGTTAATCAATCACATATCCTTTATTTTCTATCATCAAATAACAAAAATCACAAGCTTTCAACAATGGAAAAATTCAAAATATTCTTCAAAATAAAAAATTCAAACATGGGTCGGATAGTATTCGAATCAATGATCTCAAAAACGTAAAAATTATCAAAAACTGAGCTAGTTACATACCTTAATCAAGAACAACAATAGCTGAAATATTGAAAACCTATTTCTTTTCTTTCTTTTGGTGTTTCGGCCTTGAGAAAGACGAACTAACATGGCTTTTTAATTATTTTATGTTTTATTAAACATATGTTATTTCATAAATTATAAAACTATCCTTGTTTAATGAATTCAAAACCATTATAATATAAGGTTAATGTTGTCCCTTAATTAATATCATGATATAATTGCAACATAAAGACCCCACCTTTAAAGAAGAAAGAAATTTAGTACTTTAAAAATTAGCTAGTCACTTTTTCATTTTATGCGATTAAGCCCTTTTTATTAAATTGACATCCAAAAAATAAAATTTTAACACGAAAACTTCACACATGCAAATTCACACAAAATAAAAACAGAAAATAATATTAAAATATTTTTCTAACTTGGATTTGTGGTCCCAAAACCACTGTTCTGAATAGGGTCTAAATTGGGCTGTCACAAAGGACGTCACACAGTCTAGTCACACGAGCATCTCTCGTGGCCGTGTGACATGCTGACATCATAAACAAAATACCCCAATTTTTCACACAGGGTGAGAGCACGGGTGTGTTGAGACTGTGTGAAGGACACGGGCGTGTGCTCGGCCATGTGAAAACCCCTGTAGGTTCGAAATGAAAAATAATTTTCCAATAATTCAACACGGGTTAGGGACACGGGCGTGTGTGACTACACGGCCTGCCCACACGAGCGTGTCCCTGTCTCATACGGGCGTGTGCCCTGTTTTTGACCTAAATACTCAAAAAAATTTTAAGTTTTCGGTTTGGTCCTGGACCACTCCCAAATTATGTTTTGGGCCCCGTAGGCCCATTTTAAGGATTATATGACATATTACGAAAAACTTTTAATTTGGAACGAAATTTTATTGTTTGACTTTGTATGTTTGGTTATAATATCGCCTGATAATGCCTCGTACTCAGTTCCGGCATCGAACCCGGGTAAGAGGTGTTACATTTAATAGTTGTAATACCTTATAGCTCGGGTCAGTGACTGGACCAGGTATAGTGTGTAACATTTAATGGTATCAAAGCTATGGTTCAGTCAATTCTAGCACTGAACGTAGCATGTATTGAGTCTAGAACTACATGCCACTTTATAACATGTGATAGTGTGATTACTCCTAATCAGTTTGACTTGTTTTCTTATAGCTTAGATTATTTATGTTGTTAGTGATGTTATGCATCTCAACTGTTTATGCATTCAGATAAAATTATGACTATGTTATTCATGCATTCTAAATATAAGGAATGCAACTGAATTAATTATTAAATCCAAACCGAACTGTAATTAATTAACAGACTACCAAAATGGTGCATGTCTAATCTATATTCGAGAGAATTAGGTTAAAGTTTGTAATAATTTGAGAGAACCTACTTTGCATAATCTTTGGATTCATGTGATTAAATTTTTTCAGTATAGGAATATTATTGTTACCTCACAATAATCTGTTTTTGTGCTTATTAATTTTACTAAGTTGTTGACATAAACATATGCTATACTTAATAATTTAATAAGTTGAATTCTTAGGCGGTGCCTAAAAAGGTAACCTTGAAGTCGTAACAGACATAGATATATGTAGACAAGAGATTAAACTTCAGACTTCAAGAGAAGCTAAAGTACTCATAATTAAAATGGGATTGTTAAGTACCGAGTTGCCATGGAATTTTTCGAAACACCATTATCAATGTTTAAATATTTCTAAGTTAGGAAGGAGAATTATTCTAACACATGCATGATCTTGTGATTTCTTTGAAAGACTTGCATACCCATTCCTTCATTTATTTAATTTAATTTTAAGCATATTTAGGTTAGTTTAATTTAATCAAACTCATCAATTAAATTTATTTTCATCAGCAACCAATTTGCTAGTAATTAATTTTGCAATATTTGATTCACATAAACAGTCTCTATGGAGACGATACTTGATATAATTATCACTTTATTACTTGTTAACGATTGTGTTTACTTGCACCTCAATCGAATCATCTCGAGACAATTACCTTGTGAAAATGGCTTGTAGCAATGACAATAAACTTAAATTTTTTTAACAACCTTCTAATGGGGTGTTAGATTAGGTACGACCATTCATTAGTTATGTTTTTCCTCACCAAAAAAAGGATATTCGATTTTTGATTTCTGATTCTGTCTGCACATCTGCATCTGCGCCTGTAATGGGCTTAGGCCCGAATTTGCATCTGTTTGATTTTGATTTTCTGATTATATGCATGCTTGTTTCTATGGGGTTACACACTGAGTTTATGTAAACTCACTCCTTTCTGTTCAATCTATACAGATAATCCCCAGATTTAGGCGGATCGGTGTAGTAGAGGACTCGATGGTGACCACCTATTTAAACTATTCTCGA
This sequence comes from Gossypium stocksii, assembly GCA_020496765.1. Lineage (NCBI taxonomy): Eukaryota > Viridiplantae > Streptophyta > Magnoliopsida > Malvales > Malvaceae > Gossypium > Gossypium stocksii. The sequence goes on along the minus strand of CM035623.1, from coordinate 33,952,155 downwards.
TTTTGCTTTAAAATTTTAGATTTGATTTGGGTAATTTTGTATTAATTGGACTTTATAGGTTGTATTCGTTATTTTGGGTTTTAATTGTGTTTATGTTTTTATGACTACAAAACTTGTTTAAAACTCGAATTTTTACCAGAAGCATTGGTTTTCTAAAATCTTGAACATTTTTCTTAAATACAACAATTTCTAAAGCTTCCGCAATAAGTAATGATTTGACAAGCAATTAATTTACTAACGTTTCTGGATTCAAATGATTAAGAATGAACGATTTGTTTTAAATAACAATTTAATGCTTTATCCAAACTACGCGGCTTTTCAAAATTCAATCCATGTGACATCGCCAAATTTGGTCATAATGTCTAGGCCGAGTTTAGAATGTTACAATTTTTCTTTTTTCTTTTTTCCTATTTTCTTTTTCTTTTTAGAATAAATGAAAGATTCCAAACGGGAAAAAGAAATGAGGTAGCTATAAAAATCACCCACAATATAGTTTCCCATTTCGAATATATGCTATCTATAGATCATTTTAAAAAAAGCAATGCTCTTTTTGGTTCACATAGAAGAAAGCATGTTAGTAAAGAAATTCAAATGGTGCTTTCAAAATCAACGAATTTATTTCAGTTATTATTATTTTTGGGTAAACTATAAAATTAGTCACCAAATTATTAATATGTGTTTCTGTTTTGGTTACCCAACTACGAAAATTTCCAATTTAATCACTCACGTTTTAGATCATTTCTATTTTGGTCACTCTCATGTTAAATGGTGAACAAAAGTAATGATGCGGCATTTTTCTAACTAGTACAATTACACATTTAATCCTCAATACTCACACATCTATCAATTTGATCCTAATTCTAAATAGTGCAGTAAATTTAACTTCTATATTTACAAATTCTATCAATTTGATCCTCAAACACTTTTAATTAAATATAATTATAATTATAATTATATTTAAACACATATAATTAAATCTTGATAAACTTATATGTAAATCTATGATTTTAATAAACCCAAAAACTCAATAAATTTGTGATTTTTATAAAGTTCATGATCTTGCTAATAACATTCTCAACAGAGGAATCCAATTTTTCTTACAAAACCTAACAAATAATTAACAAATAAAATGAAAAAGCTTAGTATACACATTTTTCAAATCATCATCTTTTGCATTCTGTCAACTTAAAGAATAATGTAATAATTTGCACCAATCTTAAAGCATAAAATTTATTGTAAAATTTATCTTCATCTAACTTGTTTGCAATTTATTTAGAAAAAAAATATAAATTTTCTGGTTTTTTATTTTTATAACTTGAATTTTAGATTCTTTATAATATTCTTAATTTTTTAGATACATATTGCTAGAGTTGTGACCCAAATTCTTATTAAAATAAAATACAAATGGTACGGGCTACACAAGAAAAATTTGTATAGAAGTTTACTTCATCTGTTTGATATTGACTTGAATAAGGTGTTTCAACCTTGCTGCATTACTTCTATTATATGTTGATTAGAATAAGGTTTTCTAAACCTATAATTAGGCACAGCCTATACTCCTTGTAATCATTCGAATTCAACATAGTAAATTTTCTTCTCCTCTACCCGTGATTTTTTTCCCGAAAGGGTCTCGACATAAAATCTTATGTTCTATTTTTCTCTCTTTTCTTGCCATTATTGACATTCTATTTTGACACGTATATTTTTATAATTTGTAATTCTTTTATATTTTGAATTTTTTTGTATTTTTTATATATGTTCTTTTAAATTTCTAAATATTTTTTATAAAAAAATAGATTATGGCATCATTGGTTCCTCGTGTCACAACCTAAGAGTGTCATGTATACTATATTAACACCGTTACAAAAGTACCAAAACCCTTGACAAAATGAAAATTCAAGAACCAACTTGTGAAAAAAATCATAAGTACCAACTTGGAAAAATATGTCAAATTTGGGGAGTAAATGAATATTTGAGCCTTATAATTATAATTAACTATAAGAACAAATAATATTATATTTTGTACTTTTTCATAATATATAATTTATATTTAATTATATGTGTTTGAGGATCAAATTGATAAAATTTGTACATGTGGATGGTTAAATATATTGAATTATTTAGAATTAGGATCAAATTGATAGAATGTATAAGTATTAAGGATTAAATGTGTTATTGCACCAATTAGAAAGATATCACATCATCACTTTTGTTAATCATTTAACATAGAGTAGCCAAAATAGAAACGAATCAAAACGTGAGTGACCAAAATAAGAATGATATCAAACATTAGTAACTAAATTAAAAACTTTATTTGTTGAATGACAAAAAAAAAAAAAACACGCTAATAGTTGGGTGACTAATTTTATAGATTACCCTCTTTTTTATATAAAGTTAGTTTAATTTTTTACAGGATCAATACTTTTATATGTATTTAAATAAGTTTTGAATGTTATTTTAGTTTAATTAATTTAATTACATATTTAAAATTTTATTGCATATTTGATTAAATTAATTACAATTTATATTTTTTTATAAATATTATTTTTATTGTAAACTTTAATTTTTTATATGCAATATTAATTTAAAATTTCACTTTTTGGTAATGAACTATTTCTCTATATTATTCAAAACATATGAATTAATAGAATAAAAATAATCTAATCTATAATACTGATTTTCTTTGTAACAACTCGAATTAGGGCCTAAACGGAACGGTGGTTTCGAGACCACGAAACCGACATAGACAAATTTATTCCGATCAAGGTTTAAAGTTTATTGTGTGATTGAATGCATGAGTGAAATTTTAGTAAATAAATTTTATCGATAAAGTGCCCAATTGAACGATAGGACTAAATTGCAAGAAATTCAAAATATGTGTTCTAGAAGCTTTTAGTGTGAAATTGAAATGAAATTGTAAAGTGGAGGTCATTATTTAGCAATTAGATCATTTTTGGGCATAATGGACAAAAATGGCCATGGAAGGAAAAATTTGAAAAGAAGGTCATTAAGGGAATTTTGGTCATTTGGATATTAAATGAAATAAAAAGGGAAAATAAGGCCAAAAAGTGTCCATCTTTCTTCTACCTTGGTCAAATATCAAAGGGGACTCCATAGCTAGGGCTTTCATCTTTTCAAGCTTGATTGTAAGTGATTCCTAGCCTCGTTTTTCATGTTGTTCGTATTTTTGAGATCCTCGAATATACATAGCTTTCTATACCACTATTTTGAGCTAGGGCTCATGTTTAAAAATTTACCCATATGTGACATGGAGTTATTTTGAAGTCTTTTGGTAGAAAATGATAGTTTAAAGTGTAGGTATTTTTTCATGAAAGTCATTAATAGGGACCAAATTGCAAAGATAGTAAAATGTGTAGTAAAAGTACAAACTGGTGAGAAATGTGGGCTGTTATGAGCCCTATTAAGGTTTGGATAGGCTTGGCTTGCTAAGAAAATAGATACATTTCATTTTACGAGCCTAGGGACTAAGTTGTAAAAATTAACAAAGTTAGGGGTAAAATGGTAAAATTTATCGTAAGATGATTTTGTGTCCATTTGAGTAATATAGATAATAAGTGAGCTAAATTTGATGTTATAGATCGAGAACGACACGAAATCGACCTTGGTCGTGGAATAGGCAAGGTATTGGATTAAATCGAAAAGAATTGCATTTTGGCCTGAGGTAAGTCTTATATGTAAATAATGAGTTGTTTTAATTATTTAGTTCAATTATTTAATTAATTATAAACTTTAAAAATTTATATGCAAAAATTGATTATGTAATGTAATAGAAATTGCATGTAAAGAAAAGTACCAATTGAAACTTAGGAATCATTAAGATACAAGTGACATGTCACCAGGAAACCATCGATCATTGTCGATTATTTATGTGATTCTAGGTGTTGGCCTAGTTCATCTACCAGTGGCTAGGCAACCCTCCATTCGTTGCAGATGCCTGTCAGCTTGTGTGAGCAGCACTGAGTAGTATCAACTACACCGTCAGCTTGTGTGAGCAGACCCGAAAATGGCTCATTATTGAGCTTTATGTGATAAGTGGTAATTTTGAATATATTATGTGTGTGTGGCACTTGTGCCTCATTTCGTGTATCCTTTAGTATTCCACATGGTTCAACGGGTTATTTGAATTGATTAGATAAAGTGTAATGACGTGTGAAAATATTTGACCGTGTGTTTAAGATTGTGTATGTGCAAGTTAAATGAAAATATTGTATGTGCTAAATGAAAATTATATGTATTGTGACTTATGGTAAGGCTATTGAGTAAGTGATAATCAAACCTTATGTGATCATAATGAAACTTATTTTTATCACATGAATTGTTGTTTAAATGCTTATTAGCTTACATATTGGCTTACTAAGCTTTAAAGCTTATCCCTCTTCTTTCTATTTTCCCTTCTAGGTTCGTCAAGCTAATCTGAGGTTCGGTGATCGACAGGATTCCATCAACACTATCAACAACCATTTTGGTATTTGATTTTGCACTTTGAAGGTTATGGCATGTATAGGTGGTCTAACGTTTGAGTTTTGTGTCATAATCTTTTGAGTCTAATGTTGTTGGTAATATGTTGGTGCAAATTTGCTAAGTATATGTAGGCTGTGAAATGGATGAGTATGCATGTTTGAGGTAGGTAGAAATGGTTGGATGATGGTCGTACTTTGTATGTTTGAGTGTGATAATGTGCCATATTGGTCAATGGCAAATTTTTTTGGAATTGGTTTATGTTTCAGGGTGGCATTTTGCTTGGAAAATAGCCTATAAATGTCCACACGGATAGGCACACGGGCATGTATCTAGGCTGTGTGCCACACACAGCCAACCCCATGGGCATGTTGATAGGCCATGTGTCCTGTGTGATGGACACGGCCTAGCCCACGGGCATGTGGCTTAGCCGTGTGACGAGAAGTGCATTATGACATCATAAATAGAATACCCTCAAGTTTTCACACGGGCTAAGACACGGGCGTGTGATTGACCGTGTAAAAGACATGAGCATGAAGCACGGGCGTGTGCTTGGTCGTATGAAAACCCTGTAGGTTTGAATTGAAAAAATAATTCTGCACGGGCAAGGGACATGGGCGTGTATGACCATACGACCTGCCCACACGGGCGTGTCCTTGTCTCACACGGGCATGTGCCCTGTATGTGTTAAAATTTTTGTAAAAGTTCAAAAAGTTCCAGTTTAGTTCCGGATCACCCTAAATGTATCGTTTGGGCCTCGTAGGCCCATAATATGGAAGCTGTGCAATTGAATAAAAAGGTTTTAAATTTTACGTGACAAATGGGGTATTAAATCAAAAGTTTGAGTGAGTGAGAGTCTGGTAATGCCGCGTACCTGGTTTTAGCCTCAAACTCGGGTGAGGTGTGTTACATTTAGCTATATTAGAGCTAAGGTTTGTCAGTCTTCGGACTACCATAGCAAGTGTGAGAGTCTAGTTATACATGCCATAATCTTGAATATTGATAGTGTGATGGTTCCTAATCTTTTAAATTGTGTTTTTATATAGTAAATGGATCCTGATCCAATGATAGCTGACGATGCTGAAAGTAACGCACCGACTCCCGCTGAAGGGACCGTGCCTCCCGAAAGTAGAGATGTAGAACCAAGCAGAGGAGAAGAGACCCGAGAAGCCTTTCTCCGTAAAATGTGTGAATGGTACACGGACTTTATTCGGGTAAATCTGAATGCCTAACCTCCCCTACCTCCTCCTATTCCTCAGCTAATCCTGGCAGCTTCATAAGGAGTGGAAGTGGTAAAAATGAGTAAGCCTCCCGTAGACAATTTTCGTAAGTATGGAGCTGAGGAATTTAGAGCTAAGGTTGATGATGACCCGAAAAGTGTGGAATTCTGGCTTGAAAACGCAATCCGTGTATTGGATGAACTCTCTTGCACACCCGAAGAGTGTTTAAAATGTGTTGTTTCACTTCTGAGAGACTTAGTGTTCCAGTGGTGGAAAACGCTAGTCTTGGTGGTGCCTATTGAAAGAGTTACTTGGGACTTCTTCCAAGTGGAGTTTTGGAAGAAGTATATAAGTCAACGCCTTATCGATCAAAAGCGAAAGGAGTTTCTAGAGCTGAAGCAAGGTCGCATAACTGTGTCCGAGTATGAGAGGGAATTCGTTTGACTCAGTAAGTACGCTCAGGAATGTGTTTCTACGGAAGAAATTATGAGCAGATGGTTTGAGGACGGCCTAAATGAAAACATCAAGATATATGTGGGGATTTTAGAGTTGAAGGAATTTGTTGTGTTAGTTGATCAGGCTTGTAAACTGAGGAAATGTGCAAGGAAAAGAGAAAGGTCGAGTCGGAGGCTAGAGATGTAAGGAAGAGATCGATGACTAAGTCCTTCCAACCGTCATTAAAGAAAGTAACAAACCGTTTGATTGTTTCAGCTAGCAATCCGAGTAGAACTCATGGAAGAAAAAATACAGGATCTAAAACTCAAACCACCTCGGTGGCTAATGTTGGTAATATCAAGTCAAGTAATTCTGAATGTCAACACTATGGTAGGAGGCATCCCGGTGAATGCTGGATGATCATCGGGGCTTGTTTTAAATGTGGCTCCCAAGACCACTTCATCAAGGATTGCCCAGAAATGGTAACGAAAGAAACTACTCAGAGTAATAAACCGAGCAATGTACCCGCTAGAGGGTAGCCTACCAGAAATGTGAAAGAATGAGCTAGTAGCAAAGGCACAGCTCGAGATTCAGCTACAAGATCGGAGGTTAGAGCGCCTGTAAGAACTTATGCTATTCGTGCCCGGGAAGAGGTGTCATCCCCTGACGTGATCACTGGTATTTTCTCTCTTTATGATGTTAATATAGATGCACTGATTGATCTCGAGTCCATCCATTCTTACATTTGCATGAGGTTAGTGAATGATATAAAATGGCCTATAGAGTCAATAGAATTTGTGATTAAGGTGTCTAACCCTCTAGGCAAGAGTGTATTAGTTGACAAGATTTGCAAGAACTGTAGACAAAAGGTTATTGAATTAAAATGTGAAAATAGTAAAAGTCTTCCGATTGAAACGAATGCATCCAGAGGGTTGCCTACTTTGATTTTGTCTATAATTGCTCAAAAATGTTTAAGGAAGGGGTACGAAGCATATTTGGCATATTTATTGAATATGAAAGAGTCTGAATTGAAAGTGGAATCGATACCAATGGTTTGTGAGTTCCCAGATGTATTTCCTGAAGAGTTGCCGAGTATACCTCCTGTTAGGGAGATAGAGTTTACCATCGACTAGTTGCTGGAGACTGCCCCGATATCAATAGCCCCGTATAGAATAGCCCCGACAGAGCTAAGGGAATTGAAAGTACAGTTGCAAGAGTTTACTAATAAAGGGTTTGCGAGACCTAGTTTCTCTCTGTGGGGTGCTCTCGTATTATTTGTAAAGAAAAAGGATGAATCAATGAGACTCTGTATCAACTACAGGTAGCTCAACAAAGTGAAAATAAAAACAAGTACCCCTTACCGAGAATTGATGATCTGTTTGACCAGTTAAAAGGGGCGACTGTATTTGCAAAGATTGATTTGAGGTCTGGATATTACCAACTAAAGGTGAAAGAGGCCGATGTGCCGAAGACAACATTTAGAACAAGGTATGGACACTATGAATTTCTTGTGATGCCATTTGGCTTAACTAGTGCTCCAGCAGTATTTATGGATTTAATGAACCGAATCTTTTGGCCATACTTGGACAAGTTCGTAGTGGTCTTTATTGATGACATATTGATCTATTCTCGTGATGAGATTGAATATGCCGAGCATTTGATAACAGTTTTACAAATTTTGCGAGATAAACAGTTGTATGAAAAATTTAATAAAAGTGAGTTTTGGCTCAGTGAAGTTGGATTTTTGGGCCACATCGTCTCGAGAGATGGCATTCGGGTGGATCCAAGTAAGATTTCGGCAATAGTAGACTGAAAACCATCGAAGAATGTATCAAAAGTTAGAAGATTTCTGGGCTTAGCCGGTTACTACAAACGCTTTGTAATAGGCTTTTCGATGATTGCTTCTCCGATGACCAAGTTACTACAAAAATATGTTAAGTTTGAGTGGACAGAGAAGTGTTAGAAGAGCTTTGATAAATTAAAGATAGTATTAACCAAGGCACCGGTGTTAGTGCAGCCTGAGTCCGGCAAGGAATTTGTGATTTATACTGATGTGTCTTTAAATGGTCTCGGATGTGTGCTAATGCAAGAAGGTAAAGTGGTGGCGTATGCCTCTAAAAAATTGAAGCCACATGAGAGAAACTGCCTGACACATGATTTAGAGTTAGCCACCATTGTTTTCGCCCTAAAGATTTGGCGACATTATCTCTACGGTGAAAGGTACCGTATTTTCACTAATCATAAGAGTTTGAAGTACTTGATGTCACAAAAAGAGTTGAATCTACGGCAACGAATGTGGCTTAAATTGATAAAAGATTATGAGTTAGTGATTGACTATACAGAGTATGTGTACCGAAAAATGTTGAGTTGATTAAGAGTATTCTTTACGAAGCTCATAGTAGTTGTTTGTCTATTCATCCTGGTAGTGTGAAATGTATAGCGATTTGAAGAAATCGTATTGGTGGCCTGATATGAAAAGAGATATCTTTGAGTTTGTATTGAAGTGTTTAGTTTGTCAACAAGTAAAAGCGGAACATCAAGTGCCTTCCGACCAATTGCAACCAATTATAGTCCCTGAATGGAAATGGGATTGGATTGCTATGGATTTTGTGATAGGGTTGCCGGTATTGCCAAGTAAAAAGGATACCGTTTGGGTTGTTGTTGATCGACTTACCAAGTCAGCCCATTTCGTACCAGTACATACAGATTTTTCTCTTGATAAATTGGCTAGCTTGTATGTTTCCGAGATAGTAAGATTGCATGGGGTGCCATTGTAGATCATTTCGGACAGAGACCCAAGATTTACCTCAAGGTTTTGGAAGAAGTTGCAAGAAGCCTTGGGTACCAAGTTGAACTTTAGTACTACTTTTCACCCGCAAACTGACAGTCAATCCAAACGAGTGATTCAGATTCTTGAGGATATTATTCGATGTTGTGTATGAGAATTTCAAGGTAGTTGGGAAAAATATCTACAATTGGTGGAGTTCGCTTACAATAATAGTTTCCAATCGAGCATCAAAATGGCACCGTACAAGGCATTGTATGGTCACAAATTCGGACTCCATTATATTGGACTGAACTTAGTGAGAAGCAGATTCACAGGGTTGATTTAATTAAAGAGACTGAAGAGAAAGTGAAGATAATTCACGATTATTTGAAAGCTACATCGGATCGATAGAAGTCATACGTGGATTTGAAAAGAAAAGAGATCGAATTTCAAGTGGGTGATAAAGTGTTTTTGAAAGTGTCTCCATGGAAAAAGATTTTGAGATTTGGTCAGAAAGGTAAATTGAGCCCACGGTTCATCGAACCATAGAAAGTTAAAAAGAGAGTTGGACCAGTGGCTTATCGATTGGCTTTACTGACAGAGTTGGAAAAGATTCACGAAGTGTTTCATGTATCAATGCTTCGACGATACTGTTCTGATCTGTCACATGTGATCTCACCAACCGAAGTGGAAGTTTAACCAGATGTGACTTATAGCGAAGAGCCAATCAAAATTTTAACTCGAGAAGTGAAACAGTTAAGAAATAGAAGTGTAGCTTTGTGTTATGGCAAAAGCGTGGTATAGAAGAAGCTACATGGGTATCGGAGGAGACCATGAGGAAATAGTACCCACATCTTTTCACTAGTAAGATTTTCGAGGATGAAAATCCCTTAAGGGGAGGAGAGTTGTAACAACCTAAATTAGGTCCTAAACAGAACAGTGGTTTCGAGACCACGAATCCGACATAGAAAAATTTATTTCGATCAAGTTTTAAAGTTTCTTGTGTGATTGAATGCATGAGTGAAATTTTAGTAAATAAATTTTATCGATAAAGTGCCCAATTGAACGATAGGACTAAATTGCAAGAAATTCAAAATATGTGTTCTATAAGCTTTTAGTGTGAAATTGAAATGAAATTGTAAAGTAGAGGTCATTATTTAGTAATTAGACCATTTTTAGGCATAATGGACAAAAATGCCCATGGAAGGAAAAATTTGAAAAGAAGGCCATTAAGGGAATTTTGGTCATTTGGATATTAAATGAAATAAAAGGGAAAATAAGGCCAAAAAGTGTCCATCTTTCTTCTACCTTGGCCTAATATCAAAGGGGACTCCATAGCTAGGGTTTTCATCTTTTCAAGCTTGATTGTAAATGATTCATAGGCCCGTTTTTCATGTTGTTCGTATTTTTGAGATCCTCGTATCTAGACCTAGCTTTCTATACCACTATTTTGACCTAGGGTTCATGCTTAAAAATTTACCCATATGTGACATGGAGTTATTTTGAAGTCTTTTGGTAGAAAATGATAGTTTGAAGTGTAGTGAACACTTTTTTCTAGGTAATTTTTCATGAAAGTCCCTAATATGGACCAAATTGCAAAGATAGTAAAATGTGTAGTAAAAGTACAAACTGGTGAGAAATGTGGGCTATTATGAGCCCCATTAAGGTTTGGATAGGTTTGGATTGCTAAGAAAATAGATACATTTCATTTTACGAGCCTAGGGACTAAGTTGTAAAAATTGACAAAGTTAGGGGTAAAATGGTAAAATTTATCGTAGGATGATTGTGTGTCCATTTGAGTAATATAGATAATAAGTGAGCTAAATTTGATGTTATAGATCGAGAACGATGCGAAATCAACCTTGACCGTGAAAAAGACAAGGTATCAGATTAAATCGAAAAGAATTACATTTTGGACCGAGGTAAGTCTTATATGTAAATAATGAGTTATTTTATTTATGTAGTTCAATTATTTAATTAATTATAAACTTTGAAATTTATATGGAAAAATTGATTATGTAATGTAATAGAAATTGCAAGTAAAGAAAAGTACCGATTAAACCTTAGGAATCATTAGGATATGAGTGACATGTTACCAGGAAACCATCGATCATTATTGGTTGTCTATGTGATTCTGGGTGTTGGTCTAGTTCCTCTACCAGTGGCTAGGCAATCCTGCATTCGTTGCGGATGCCTGTCAACTTGTGTGAGCAGCACTGAGTAGTATCGACTACACCGTCAGCTTGTGTGAGCAGACCCGAAAATGGCTTATTATTGAGCTTTATGTGATAAGTGGTAGTTTTGACTATGTGTGTGGGGCACTTGTGCCTCATTCCGTGTATCCTTTAGTATTCCACGTGATTCAACGGGTTATTTGAATCGATTAGATAAAGTGTAATGATGTGCGAAAATATATGACCGTGTGTTTAAGATTATGTATGTGCAGGTTAAATGAAAATATTGTATGTACTAAATGCAAATTATATGTATTGTGACTTATGGTAAAGCTATTGAGTAAGTGATAATCAAACCTTATGTGATCATAGTGAAACTTATTTCTATCACATGAATTCTTGTTTAAATGCTCATTAGCTTACATATAGGCTTACTAAGCTTTAAAGCTTATCCCTCTTCTTTTCCTTTTCCCTTATAGGTTCATCAAGCTAATCTGAGGTTCGATGGTCGATAGGATTCCATCAACACTATCAACAACCATTTTGGTATTTGATTTTGCACTTTGAAGGTTATGGCATGTATAGGTGGTCTAACATTTGAGTTTTATGTCATAGTTTTTTTAGTCTAATGTTGTTGGTAATATGTTGGTGCAAATTTGCTAAGTATATGTGGGTTGTGAAATGGATGAGTATGCATGTTTGAGGTAGGTAGAAATGGTTGGATGATGGCCGTATTTTATATGTTTAAGTGTGATATTGTGCCATATTGATCAATGGCAAAATTTGTTGGAATTGGTTTATGTTTCAGGGTGGCATTTTGCTTGGAAAATAGCCTATAAATGTCCACACGGATAGGCACACGGGCGTGTGTCTAGGCCGTGTGCGACACATGGCTAGCCCCATAGGCATGTTGATAGGCCGTGTGTCCCCTACACTTGATTGTATGGAAAATTAATTGCCAGTAGTAAACACACTAGTGGAGACACGGCTGTGTGTCTCAAACGTGTGATAGACACAGCCTAGCCCACGGGCGTGTGGCTTGGCCGTGTGACGAAAAGTGCATGATGACGTCATAAATAGATACCCCCAAATTTTCACACGGGCTAAGATACGGGCATGTGACTGACCGTGTGAAAGACACGAGCATGAAGCACAGGCGTGTGCTTGGCGGTGTGAAAACCGCTGTAGGTTCGAACTAAAAAATAATTCTATACGAGCAAGGGACATGAGCATGTACGACTACACGGCTTGCCCACACGGGCATGTCTTTGTCTCATACGGGCGTGTGCCCTGTATGTGTTAAATTTTTTGTAAAAGTTTGAAAAGTTCCAATTTAGTTTCGGATCACCCTAAATGTATCGTTTAGGCCTCGTAAGCCCATAATATGGAAGTTATGCAAATGAATGAAAATGTTTTAAATATTACTTGACAAATGGGGTATTAAATCAAAAGTTTGAATAACTGAGAGTCCGGTAACGCCTCGTACTCGGTTTCAACCTCAGACTCGGGTGAGGGGTGTTACATTCTTAGATTTAAAAAAAACATAAACCTAAAGGATATTCTACGCATATATATCTTTTTATAATTTAAAATAAGTATATTTCTCCCTCCTAACTGGATACTGCCAAATAATTAATATATATATATATATATCTTTTAAATAATTGTTGTTGAGTAAATAGGGATAACTTAAAAAAGGAAATATTGAAACAAAGAGATAATAGTTTTAACTGTATGCCTTCACATCTTTATAAACGATTTCATAAAATCTAAATAAATCATCTCTAAATTATTTAAAGTAATTTTCAACATTAAATTTTCTTTTTCTTGGGTTTTATGCTGGGGTGCGAGGCAGGTAAGGGTTGCAATTTTTTTTTGAAACACTTAAATGATTCCTTATATATTTATAAATTTTGATTCCTATTTATATACAGTATCAACAGAGGTGAAAATAAAGGAGTTTTCTAAGAGTAGAAACGAAGAACTCGAAAAAAAATGGTTGTTTGGCCTCCCTTTCGAATGGAGCATCTTGGGGTTATTTAAATCATGAATTTTCAGGTTAGGTCGGATCTGAGTCAGATAATTTTAATTATAATTATAATTATATAAAAATTTGTCTCCCACCTGATCGAAGAAGAGTTATAAAGTGACCTTTCTGAGACAATTTGACATTTGTGAAGTGTGTGTAATTTGGGGCTTACTATATAGGTTTTAACTTGAAGCTTTATGGAGCAACCTTTGTTGTTTGATAGTGTGATACAGGAGTTAAGAATTGTATTGCAGAATACTACGAACTGTATTTCGCGTAAGAAAAATTTTGTAAATCAGCGGACTCAAAGAAAATTGTTCGATATCAACTATGATCTTAAACCAGCGAGCTATGTAGAATCGCGAGCTTAACTCAGCTAACTCAAATATATGGAGTTCGCGAGCTTAACTCAGTTAACATTTAATCATTAGCTGAGAATGTAGGTCCGCGAGCTATTTCAGAGGCTGCGATTTAAATCAGCGAGCCTTTACAATATTAGTTGGGAGCATAGGTCCGCGAGTTGTTTAGGAGGCTGTGATCTTAAATCATCTAGCCTTTACGATACCAATCGAGAGCGTAAATCTATGAGCTATTTAGGAGGTCGTGATCTTAAACCATCAAGCCTTTATGATATCAATCAGGAGCGTAGGTCCGTGAGCTATTTTGGAGGCTATAATCTTAAATCATCGAGCCTTTACAATAACAGTCAGAAGCGTATGACTGCGAGCTATTTTGGAGGATGTGGTCTTAAATCATCGAGCCTTTACGATATCAGTCGGGAGTGTAGGTCCGCGAGCTAATTTGGCGGCTATGATCTTATATCATCGAGCCTTTACGATACTAGTCAAAAGCGTAGGTCTGCGAGTTGTTTAGGAGGCTATGATCTTAAATCATCGAGCCTTTATGATATTAGTTGGGAGCGTAGGTCCGCGAGCTATTTTGGAAGTTGTGATCTTAAATCATCGACCCTTTACGATATCAGTTGGGAGCATAGGTCCACGAGCTATTTTGGTAGCTGTTATCTTAAATCATTGAGCCTTTACAATATCAGCTGCAAGTTCAGACGCACAGGATATCTGATTTAATAACACTCATGTTGTAGTTCCATATCATGAGCCTCTTCTCAATCTAATTCTGTGAATAACATACAAACTACCATAGATTTCATGGCAAAAGCATGTAATAAATTTGCTTTAAAAATTCAATTAATAAATTTAAGTCAAATACCAATAAAATGACAGAAGTAAAAAGAATAATATCATATTCAGGTTACTGTGAAATTTAATTCAAGACCCATGCCAAATTAAACAACCAAAGACAACATTTATGTACTAGATAAAATGAAAGATGATCATAAAGAATAACGCAAAGTTAAAATGATCGATACTGATAACGAAGTTTATATATTTCATTATTATTATTATTTTTTGTCTTAGAAACAACACAGCAAACAATCATGTAATCATGGAAGCAGACTAATAATCAGATATGAAGTGCTTAAAATAGTTTTGTTCATGGTTCCTTTAGAGGGTGTTGACGGAACAAGATCCAAAGCAGTAGCAGTATGCCACACAGATACAGTGCTCCTACAGTAGCGCACCCTACTATATACTGCAACTTCTAAAAATAATGGTAAAGGGTTGTCGAACAGTTTACCACATGAGTGACACCATCACCATAGTCGATAACTAATCCAGTTAGCAGTCCTTCAGTAATTTCTGTAGGCAACTTGAGCATACAAAGTCAAAACAGCCTGGATCTGAATGAAGACACCAGCAAAGTTGCATTTTCCAAACATGGTCTCAACCTACAATCTCAAATCAAACCCAACTCATCAGGTCCTATAGTTCTTGAAATTTTCAATCAATCAGTAAACAAATAAATTGGACTTCATACCAATTTTTCACGGGTTTTTGATGGATTAAGAGGTGGGCCAGTAAGTAATATCTTGCATTCACTTGGATTAATCTTTAGTTCATTGTAAAAGGCGTGATCCAAATATGATATATATTATCCCAATTCTGCATGATTCCATTGTTAACCGGATATGATATATCCAATTGATGTCCCAAATCGGCACATGCTTCTCCAACAACAATATATCCTTCAATTCCTGCTCCACGAGAGATTCCTCATATCTTAACATAGGTCTCCCGACCACGCGCGAAAACACCGATGTGGGAAAGTTTTCTCCAGCAAACCCACATTTTACGTGTAACACCTCTAACACATATCCATCGCCGGAAGGGGTTACAAGGCATTACCGGTAAAGATATAACTATCATACGTTCAAAAATACATTTAAGTCATATTCGAAGACATACATATAACCTCAATATAACAATCACGAATCATGATTTATAGACTTATAAAATAAAATAAAATAAAATGCATTAATAAATTTCTAAAGAAATTAATAATATTTCTATTACTAAAGTTTTATGAGTTTAATACATAAATAAAACATGGACCATTTTGCGTGCCTAATGTCTAGTCTTTATAATAAAATTTATTAAGTCAAGGAGACAATTTGAAACTTGTTATAATTTTAAACAAATAAATCATGCACTCTTCACTTAACCATAATATGCATATCTTAACCAAATTAACTTAAACCTAAATTAAAGACCCTTATATTATAACACATGCTCACATAAAACCTTTTATGAAAACAAACAAATATATTTTAGGTTAAATATTTCATAAACATTTATGAACTTTCATAGTATACATACATAATGCACAAATGCTCAAATTATTTTATCAATTTCGCATATAAACATATCATTAACATGTAGCCAATGTTACTATTCATATGGTTATTTTCTCAAGACTTGATTGAAAATATCCAAGCTCAAAATAAACATTTTTCATATTGCATTGAATCAGAAACCATACATAAAACCAAAGACACTGTTCTTTTAGTAAATCTTTAAGGTTTTAGCCAAATACATACATACATATACAAGGCCAAATTATTAATTACACGAATCCTCACCCCTGTCTTATCACCAAAATAAATGATTCATATAAAAATTCAATATTAATCTCCATCACCAAATATACATACATCATTCAAAAACAAATGATATTTATCCTATGTCTCATTATCAAAATCCACATGTCATTCATTTTTTTTAACCAATTACACCAAGCCATATTCACATTTAAGTGTATATATATATATATATATATATATTATAACTGAATATGCCTACAACAACTAGTATATCATCCACATCATACTCAAACCATGAAATCATATTATCAAATTCACCGACCATTACCAAACATACCACACTTTTAAGCATAGCATAATTTTATCTAATTTACTTCACATATTAGCCATTTTCGCATGGCTATATACCATATCATCTAGCCTATACATGTTATAGGTTCGAATTCAAACTTTTAAAAATACTGAAAATAGACGATAGTGTGATTGACTTCACTGACGATCCCTGAGCAAGTAACGATCTCCAAAATCTATAAAACAAATACAAACACATATGTACACAAAGTAAGCCAACTTAGCTTAGTAAGCCTTAAGACAATTAAACAATTAATAAATAATAACATCTCCGTTACTTACCCATTTCAACTAACCAAATCAACTTATACATTTGTAATCACACATATAACTTTAAACTTACAATTCCATACATATATTACTTATACTTTCATAGAACATTTTCTCATTGGCCGAATGTACTTGTATATATATCATTATTATATTCTCAAATTTTAAGACCATATTGTCTTATATATATATATATATATATATATCCGAATATACATATGCATTTATAATCATATACTCATCACTCAAAATTTGACATTACACATTGCACAACTATATGGCCGAATTTATATTTCCACATTCACAAATATACTTACATCAACTTCATATATCCTTTCTATCACATATCAAGTAACCAACTCACCTTGTTTCAAATAGGTAATAACCATCACATACCTGATCATTTCAACTCGTTTAACATATTCAAATACCACATCAGCATAGAGTCTTTAAAGCATAAGCTTATAATGCCGGCATAAAGCCTGCAAGGCATAAGCCTGTATCACACACCGGCACAAGGCCTGCTAGGCTCAAAGCCTAATTTTATACACCGGCAATAAGCCTGCTAGGCATAAAGCCTGATTATATCCACCAGCACAAGGCTTGCTAGGCTCGAAGCCTGAATATCATTGATACAAAATCATCTCATACACAATTCATATATAAGAAATTCAATTGCTACATATATTTCATATGCACTTTTCAATTTCGTAACTTAATCAAACTAACTCAAATATGCTATTCCAAGCAATATCACATTTGGCTATTGCCAACATTAATCTAAAAATTCCAAATTAGCATATTAAACTAATTTTCATTCAAAATTAACAATGTTTAATTGCTTATAGACTTACCTCGGATATCGACGAACGATGTTTATCGACTATTTGATTATTTTGGTCTTCCCCCAATCCAAATCTGATTTTCTCTTTTCTTGATGTAAATTGATATAAATTAAATTTATTTAATCAACTATTCAATCAAATTCATTCAAAAACACATAAAGAGATAAATTACACTTTTTCCCCAAACATTTTACACTTTTAGGAATTTAATCCAAAATTCACAAAACACAAAACAAACATAATTTTCCCATGCCATGCCTTGGCTGAATACTTCCCCACATATAAGTCCCCACATTTCATTTATATCACAATTTAGTCCCTCAATTAAACACTTTGCAAATTTAACCCTGTTTACTCAAATTCATCAAAAATTCCTATACAAAACTTGTTAATTCGTCACATAGCTTTATTTAACATCATCAAACACAAAATTCACCAAGCTATCAACAATGGCAAAACTCAAAATATACATCAATATCAAAAATTCAAGCATGGGTCGGGTAGTATTCGAAGCAACGATCTCAAAAACATAAAAATTTTTAAAAACTGAGCTAATTACGTACCTTGATTGAGCTTAGCAAGTTGCCGAACCCTTAAAGCTTTCTTTTCTTTCTTATTTTCTTTAGTTTCAGCAATAACAAAGAACATGCATGGTTGCTTTTATTTTATGTTTTAATATATGCATATTATTTCTTATATTATAACTTTAATCATTATAATATTATTTCCACCACCATGCCAATTTCAATAGTATAATTGCATTATAAATACCCCACATTAAAAGAATAAAGCAATTAGGCACTTTAACAATTAGCATGCAAATTTTACATTTAATGCAATTAAGCCCTTTTTATTAAAGCGGGCACTCAAAAGATCAAATTTTTATACGAAAATATTACTCACATAAATTCACACAAAATAAACATAGAAAATAATATTTAAATATTTTTTTTCTAACTCGGATTCGTGGTCCCGAAACTACCATTCCGATTAGGGTCAAAAATCGGGCTGTCACATTACGTACTGTACAAAACTGTTGGGGATTCAAACAAAGCCAAGTAAGCAGAGTTGATAGCTTGAGTAACAAGCCTCGTGACTTGGAGAAGAAACAATAGTAGAAATTTGCTTGAGAAAGGACAGAACCAATGAGCGAAAAAAAAAAGTGAAGCATATGTAATGAAAAACAAGTTTTTCATTCATTCAAAAATGAACAAGGCATCAAGCCATTACATATATCAGACAAATTGATCAAAGTAAACTAGTTCTCACCTAAACAAATACCTAACACCACTACATTACATTGAAAATTGCTAAGTTAACTTGTACATGATGCATTGCTAAATTTTCAGTCAATCAATCACTAAATTGCTAAGTTTAAATCAAACTTGATTACAAAATGACCATTAGAGTAACAAAATAAAAATGTACCTAAACAGTAGCACTATGCTTCAGTAGCTGCAAACTTGGCTCAACTGCATGTGCTGCATGGGGAGCCAACTTCAACACTCCTCCTTGGCCTCTATGCTGCAAACTTCCAACTGTTCTCTTAATTTGCTAAACATTGACACACCAAGGGCCATTGTGAAGATATCAGCAACCTGTTCCTCTGAATTGCAATGAATCAACTCCACTTCTCGTGCTTGCTCTATTTCCCTTACCACATATAGCTTGATGCTGAAGTGCTTTTGTTCTACCATGGAAAACAAGATTCTTTGCAATTGCAACAGCAGACTTGTTATCACAATAGATCTCTGTTGCTTCCTTTTGATGTAGGTTCAAATCAGCTAGGATCTTTCTCAACCAAATGGCTTGATTAACAGCTCCTGCAACTGCAACATACTCAACTTCTACTATTGACTAAGCCACCATTGATTGCTTCTTTGAACTCTAACAGAACATTGTTGAACCAAGTGTAAAAGCATAACCAGAACTGCTCTTCATATCATCTTTTGAACCAGCCCAGTCACTATCAGTATAGCCTATTAATTTTAAGTTTTCAGTTTTGCTAAACTGTATTCCATGGCTCAAGGTACCTTTGATGTACCTGAGTACTCTTTTTGCTACTTGAAAATGTTGCTTGTTGCAACAATGCATGAACCTTGAAAGTAAACTTACAGCAAACATAACATCTAGTCTTGTTACAGTCAGGTACAACAAACAAAAAAAAAAGACTTCTATAGGCAGTTTCACTAACCTGTTCATGGTCTCCTTGGCTCGATAGTTTCATTCCAACAGCCACTGGTGTGCTAGTTCGTTTGCAATTTTCCATAGAGAACTTATTCAAGATCTTCATGGCAAATGTCTTCTATCCCAAGAAGATTCCTCTTTATGTTTGTAGCACCTCCATTCCTAAAAAATTTATCATCTGTCCCAAATCAGGCATTTCAAACATGTCTTTCATTTTGTTTTTGAAATCAGTTAGCACAACTTGATCTCTTCCTGTCACCAAGAGATCATCCACATAGAGGGACACAATGAGCTGTGTCATAGCTTCTTCCTTCTTGACATATAGTGTTGGCTCATTGATGCTTCTCTCAAATCTAAGACTAATCAAGTAACTGTCAATTCTGGCATACCAGGCTCTAGGAGCTTGTTTCAAGCCATATAAGGCCTTTTTAAGCTTATACACTATGTGTTCCGTACTAGATATAACAAATCCTTGAGGCTAGTCAATGTAAATTTCTTCTTCAAGAAAGCCATTTAGAAATGTAGACTTCATATCCAACTAATGAATAATCCATTGCTTCTGTGCAGCCAAAGTAACTAACAACCTAATTCTGTCAAGCCTGGCTACTGGTGCAAAAGTCTCCATGTAGTCTAGACCATATATTTGACTAAAGCCCTTGACTACAAGCCTAGCTTTTAGCTTGTTCAAACTGCCATCTGCATTATGCTTGGCTCGATAGACCCATTTTACACCAATGGTCTTTTTGTTGGTAGGTCTTTCAGTCAGCTCCCATATCTGATTCTTCTGAATCATCTTGATTTCATCAATCATGGCTTGCTTCCATCCTTCATGAGCTTCAGCTTCTTCAAAACTGCTTGATTCCATAATGGCTACTTGAGCTCTTTCATAAATCTCAGTCAAGGGTCTTGTTCCCCTGACTGACTCATCATCAAAGTCTAATTTTGGACCAGTTTGATCAGCTTGAATCTGACCTGCTATCAATTCTTCAGAAACTTCCTGTAGTTCATTTCTTTCTCAGTTCTAGTATCCCTTCTCATCAAACACCACATCCCTGCTCACTTGAACTTTGTTTGTTCCAGGATCTAGAATCCTATACCCTTTCTTGACCATGTTATAGCCCACTGAGATACCAGGCAGAGCCCTTTTGGATAGTTTGTCCCTTTTCACAGCTGGTACATGACTATAACATAAGTAACCAAAGACCTTCAAATGAGCCAATTATGGCTTGAACCAAACCAAGCCTCAAATGGTGTCTTGTGAGCCAATGCCTTGGTTGGAAGCCTATTCTGAATATACAAAGCAGTGTTAATTGTTTCAGCCCACATGTTATTAGGCAGATTCTTCTCAAACAATAGGCATCTAGCCATATCCATTATGGTTTTATTCTTCCTTTCACTGATCCCATTTTGCTGAGGTGTATAGATATTGGTCAATTGATGTTTGATGCTAGCATTATCACAGAAAGCTTGAAATTGAGCTGAGGTATACTGAGTTCCATTGTCTGACCTGATGGTCTTTAGTTTATAGCCTACTTCAATTTTAACAGATACTTTAAACTTCAAAAATACTTGAGCTACCTCAGACTTATATTTTAGAAAGAAAATCCAGCAGTACCTGGTACAATCATTAATAAAGAGAATGGAGTACCTGTTGCCATTGAGTGACTCAGTTTTCATAGAACCACATACATCAGTGTGCACCAATTGTAACTTGTTTGATGCTCGCCAAGCTATGTTTGCAGAAAATGGAAGCCTTGCTTGTTTTCCCATTTGACAAACTTCACAAACATCTTCATTTTCAACTATCTTGGTGAAGCTTTCAACTAAATCCTTACTGACCATTCGAGCCATCAATCTAAAGTTGGCATGACCAAGCCTTTGATGCCAAAGCTTAGATTCTTCAATTGAGACAACACAAGCTGAGTGAGAGTCACTTGACCAGTTGACTTCAAAGCATTTATCAGTCATAGTGATTGACATGAGGCATGATCCATTTAGATCAGCAATTTGGCACTTATTTCCCTTAAACACAACTGAGTAGACTTTCTCAAGCAATTGAGTAATGCTGAGAAGGTTCCTATGAATCTTAGGCACTAGCAATACATTTGAGATAACCTTGTTGCCTGTAGAAGTGCATATTGACACATCCCCTTTTCTTTTAGTGTAACACCCCAAACCTGGCCCAGACATTATGGCTGAATCTAGCGGTGTCACATTGAAAGGTGACTCGTATAAATCAAATACATTGGAAGTCTTTGAAACATTCGACGGCCCACGGTTTAAAATAGCATTTGTGTGTTTATTTTCAAAACCAGCCTCATTAGCAAAGAAATATTTTAGTTTAAAACGAATCCCTTTGAGTGTTTGCTTAATTAAAAGTTCAAGTGAGTTTAAATAAAAGCTTTGAGTTTGTTAGTTGAAAACCCGAGTTTGTATATCTTGTTAAGTTACTTGTTAAATTATAGCGAAAGCTCATGTTTTAAGAAAACATTCAAATATTTATGTTGACTTCAAAATGTCATCTGATTTAGAAAACATATTTAAGTTTAGAAATAAAAGTAAAACCCAAATATAAAAATCAACCAGAGATAAAAGGCATTATTACAACCCAGTAATAAAAACTGAAGATAAATAAAAGAAGATACTAAATCGATAAATAGCTCACAGTGTGGCCACCTTCGAGTCCTCTCCTACATCGAGCAGCCTAATGTGGGTCACCTGTAAAATATTAAAATAGGAAGTGAGTTTACGAAAATTCAGTGTGTACGTCCCTCGACAGACACATAACATGCAATAAACAATTTGGGCTTAAGCCCTACTCAATATCGGTTGCCTTTGGCCTTAGCCCATAGTGGCCTTATTTGGGCCTGAGCCCATATCACAATAATATCAATATGTATATGCAATGCACATTTTTCCCATCCAACCCTGCATACCCCCTTCCAGCCCTACACTTTTGTGGGGATATAAATATCGACCCACCCATCCCTACACACCCGTTGTAGCACCAGTTGTGGCACTACTCATTGTTGCAGCAGAGTTGCTAATCATAATATCCATTGTAGCACCGGTTGCGGCACTACTCAGCATTGCAGCAGAGTTGCTAATCATAATATGGCTTAAAAGCCTTCGTTGGATCCAAGGTCGTTAAACGACTATGCGATCCTCAAATAGCACTTCCTCCAATACAAACCCATCCCACATGTAACATGGTATCATATGAATGCATCACAATTGTACATATGGCATACAAAATCATACAATAATGCACAGGGTTATTTTAGTCATTTTGCCCTTAGGCATATCGATCGTATTTTATCGTGGGCCTAGATACATATTCTAGCCCATTAACATTTTCACAATTATTCAGAGCATTTTATGCCACTATTATAAGTGTTACAGATTCATTGGGCCTAGAGGCCCAATACGTAGCCCAAATGGGGCCCATACACTTATATGGCCCGTTAGGCCCAAATCTACCAAAAACCATGTAATTAGCCTAACTAGCACATCAAACTTTACCAAACTGTTAATTTTGACCTGTGATGGGCCTACAGACCTATCGGGCCCATTTCAGCCCAATTGGCCAAACAGTGGCCCGAGACCTTGAGATCGCTCATGGGCCTCTGTTGTCATATCGGACTCTTTACACGAGCGTTCGCACTCTCGTGTGGTTGTCGACACCAACCTTTCAGCTTTTTTGCTTTTTGACATTTTGGCTTTTCGGGATATCGAGATTTCAGCTTTTGTCGATCTAACGTGTGTGCAGTGTGTGTACACACCTTCGACTTTATCAAACAATCAAACATAGGTTAGAAGTACACACCTGACCACATAGAGTACTAAGTAATCATAGTCACTAGAACCTATATTAAAATATTGTACTTCATTAGTCACTTCCTATTAACACAAAACGAATCCACTATAATCATTTACTGAAGGACCACTATACTTGTCTTGATCGACTGCGATCTGCCTATTTAATCCGAAGTCCGTTGTAGGCCCTCTTCCGCATCCAGGCGAAAAGTCCCGAACCGCTGACACCTTACGTTGCTTAAACTTGGGAGTAGTGGTTATGTGCTCAAACCCCGTCGTCACCCTCACCATCTCTTTACCACTAGCGTTCCCTTTTTCCATCTAAAAAAATACGATTATCTTCTAAAATGAGAAAAATAAAAGCAACACCAAAAAGAGGGGGATAGAGGGTCGGTTCAACAATTGCCGAAACAAATAAAAGAAAATAGAGAGGAAGGGTTCGACTTTAAAGGGTTTGGAGAAAGAAACAAAAAGAAAAGAAAATCAAAGGCTAAAAAGCAAAACCTGAATGATAAGAATTCGGTCATTAATAACAAGAAAATACAAAACTTGTCAAAATCAAAAAGGAAGGAGAATGTTTACCAAAACTAAAATATTACCTAATATTTTCCCACACTATTTTGGCACTAGGCAAAAGTGGTCGAATATGTATTTCCTCCCATTCAGCACCTATGACCAGCCTTGTAATTGACGCTTTCCCAATCGGCTCAACTTCATCCCCAAATTAAACTCTCTTCAATCCAAATTCACGCTAGCCTCATCCTTATCTCATCCGAAATTCCACTGAACAGCAATGGTGTTTCAGTCAAACACCAATTCCTTCCTTGCGTGAGCAGCAAAATAAATCTCCCATTTGCACATGCGACCGCTTGAACTATAGTCTCCCAGGCTTCCAACACGTTACTGGCCACTGCACCGCAACTCCTCTTATGCTATAATTTGATCACGAATGATTATAACGCTTACACGCCTAAGCCTCAGTTTACTTAAAGAGTAAAAATAAAAACTTCGCCAGACATGGGATTCGAACTTGTGCCCCCTCAGAACCCATAGCACACTACTTGCCATTGCACCCCAAGTGCTCTTTGTGTCATACTCCCTGCTCAACTTCCTTTAAGGCCTATTAACCCGTAACCAGGCTATTCGAAGAAATCTAAAAAGTATTGCTCCTAACCAAATTCGAACACCTAATCCCTTGGCTATGCTGCACGTCTCTTGCCACCACACCGCCTACCTTCTTTGCGTCACTTTTACTCCCCAGCTAATTAAGGAGCCTACCTGCTACCAACCAGGCTGTTTAAATAACAAACCCAACATTTTCGCGCACACTATGACTTGAACCCTGCTCCCCCTTCCTGCTTCTAACGTCCCCTTGCCACCAAGCCAAGCGCTCCCTTGTGTCAAGTTTCACCAGGCTTAGTTAATAAGCCTTTCACCTAATGGCCAGGGTCCTTTGGAAAGAATAAAAAATTTTGCTAAAGCCCTAGATCGAGCCCAGGACTTTTCCCACACTACCAACCCTTCCTAAATCAATTAAATATTAAACTAGACGTGTAATTGTAAAATTTTTAAACACATTTAAAATTGTTCAAGCCGTATTTTAACCAATCCCAAACTCAAGGCCCAATACCTCTAGGTCCAAAATTCGGGGTGTTACATTCTGCCTTTATGAACTGGCCATTGCCAACTTTTACTTTGGTTTTGCAACTCCAATCCAAAGTTTTGAAAATGGTTGCATCTGGTGACTTATGGTTAGTGCAACCACTATCTAATAGCCATCCTTTTGAGCCCTTCTTCTAACCAGTAGAGCATGACACAGCAAAGACCTGCTCCTCATGATCACTACTGTCTTCAGCTACTTGTGCTTCAACCTTTAACTATTGTGGATGGTTCAGTTTTGGTCTGCCCTTATTTTTAGAAACCCTTGTAACATGACCCTTCTTCTTACAATGTTGGCATTGTGCATCTAACCTAAACCAGCAATTAGCTTCTGGATGATCAGGCCTTTTACAGTGCATGTAGGGTTGATCCCCTCTTCTTACAGCATCAAGCTTAGGCCTCTTTTTCCAAGTCTTTTTGCCTTTATAGGCAGAAGTGCTCGAGGTAGCTTTAGCTTTGGCTTGAAAAGCACCTTCTTGGTGCTCCTCCATCTTGCTAGCTCTCTTTTACTCCTGAACATAGAGGGTATTAATAAGCTCAGTTAAGGATATGCTTACTAAGTCTCTCGAATCCTCAAGGGATGAGATTTTTGCCTCACATCTTTTAGGCAATGTTGAGAGCACCTTCTCCACGATCCTTGCCTCACTGAACTATTCTCCTAGCAGCCTTATGCTTTCACCACAGCAATAATCCTATTTGAGTACTGCTTCACTATTTTCTCCTCCTTCATTTTCAAATTTTTGAAGTCTCTTCTCAGGTTCAATAATTGCTGCTACCTTATCCTCTCTGTGCCTTGGAACTCCTCCTTGAGCTTATCCCAGGCCTGCGTTGGTGTCTCACAAGCCATGATTCTGGTGAAGATGACATCTGACACATAATTTTGAATGCAAGACATGGCTTTCTTCCTCTTGGTCCTCTCATCTGCATGCTGTCTAATTTGAGCCACTATGGGATTGGCTCTAAGTTGCGCTGGCTCAGCATTAGTGTTTACAACTTCCCACAGATCAAAGGCCTACAGGTAAGTCTTCATCTTAACCCTCCATATATGAAAGCCTTCTCTATTGAAGACTGGTGGTACAATTAGAGAGAATCCTAAAGAAGCCATTCGATTTAATATTCAAATACAATAGGTCCACTAAGACAATGGCTCTAGATACCAATTTTTGGGTATTCAAACAAAGCCAAGTAAGCAAATTTGATAGTTTGAGTAACAAGCCTCGTGACTTGGAGAAGAAACAATAGTAGAAATTTGCTAAGGAAAGAACAGAATCAATGAGCAAAAAAAAGTAAAGCATATATAATGAAAAACAAGTTTTTCATTCATTCAAAAATGAACAAGGCATCAAGCCATTACATATATCAGACAAATTGATCAAAGTAAACTAGTTCTCACCTAAACAAATAACTAACACCACTACATTAAATTGAAAATTGCTAAGTTAACTTCTACATGATGCATTGCTGAATTTTCAATCAATCAATCACCAAATTACATCTAAAAGGCTACCAACTAAGTTTAAATCAAACTTGATTACAAAATGACCATTAGAGTAACAAAA
This sequence comes from Gossypium stocksii, assembly GCA_020496765.1. Classification (NCBI taxonomy): domain Eukaryota; kingdom Viridiplantae; phylum Streptophyta; class Magnoliopsida; order Malvales; family Malvaceae; genus Gossypium; species Gossypium stocksii. Next base: position 33,925,405 of record CM035623.1, on the reverse strand, counting down.
TGAAAATGTAACTAAACAGTAGCACTATGCTTCAGCAGCTGTAAACTTGGCTCGATTGCATGTGTTGCTTGACCATCTCCTTATTTGTATGTGCTACATGGGGAGCCAACTTTAACAGAAACAAACCATTGTATGCACTGTGCAGCTCTTCGTGTCAGATTACTCCACTGTGATTAGCAACTGCAGTATCCTCACTAGCTAATCTCAGGCCCTTGAAAGACTTATTCAACAGATTATGGTGATAAGTTAAATAATTATACACGATGTTGACTCCACAGGTCCTTTTATTCCTATAATGTAGGATCTAATCCACATATTTTGAGTTTTTTTTAAACAACAACAGAGCTGAATACAACATAACCATACATACAAAAAAAATCTACTACTAGCTACAACTTCTAAAATTGTATGATAGCCATGATAAAAATCTCTATGATAATAGGTTTCAATAATCTCCCTTTCCTCAACCAATGCATATGCCCAACATGCTCTTTGACAGAAATTCTGACCTTCTATAATTCCATATATGTATCATAGATTGCCTTCTACAGTGGCATGTGACAGAAGTGACAATACTAACCCAAAGTTAATAATAAGTAAAAATTCCATCTCATTTAAATTGGTTCATTCACCAACTACAATCACCATTTGATAATTGATATATATTGCTTTCACTGATTTCAAAAACTACTAGTCATAAGTGATGGCTCTTATGATTGAGAAAATACAAAGGATTGACTTCATTCTTTGAAATTCCCAAGCACCCATGAAAATTGATAAATTTTTGTTTTAGAAATGCGATGAACATAGAATGCTCAGTAACCTTATTAATATTGGAAAATAATAGGGATAGTGATTCAAAGTCCTTTATGTGCAAATAATTAAGCTAGAGGTTTGCAAGTGTACATATGTTCATGGAAGATTTTCGATAAGAAGCTTCTTGCTCGGCCGTAGTTTTTTACCATATAGAACAATAAGTACATTTTAAAATCAGTCAGTATAAATATACTACCAACTTCTCATCCTTACCATGTCAGTGATATAGTTGTGACTTATAAAAATATCTAGCCATAAAAGATGAAAGATCTTAAGTTCACACAGCTATAGAAATAAAACAGGAAAACAGTAACATGACATTTCATCCATACATAAAAATTCAATGTTCCTACGAGAATCATAACAATTCAAGTAGAAAAGAAAATGAACTAGCAATATAACAAGAAATAACTTATTTAGGTCAAACCCAGAGATAAAAATTGATATGTCTATGTAACTCGGAAAAATAGGGGTGGCATTAAAACCTAATTTGTTTTTGTAAAATAAAAACCCAAAAATTTGACCAAATCTTTCATTTGAATCATTCAAAGGAGAAAATAATTACCTGCACATCACCAAAATGATGGTACCTTTATGCCCTAGAAAATCTTGATGAGTAACACCTCCTTGTAACATGTAATTATTTTAAACCTTCTATAAGGATGATCAGGAAATCCAGCTAGAGGAGAAAATAAGGACCATTTTTTGCGGTGCATGCTTTCTGCCGATGTCGCTCGCTTCCTCTCGATATCCACCATTGTTGTTGAGTACTACTGCTTCTCAGCTATTGCTTTTGAACCCGAGCTGAAAAACCTTTACCGGTACCTATGAAGCATAGACACAGACACGCAATATGGGTACGACACGATACAGATACGGTGACACAGTAATTTTTAAAAAAATAAGGACATGGATACGGTAGGATACAGCAATAAAAAATATTTTTATTATTTATATATATATATATATTTATGTTAAAATACTCAATGTAAATGAAAATATTGATATTTTTCATTTATATATAATCAATTCTTTTCCATTAAGCTCTCCTATCATTACATCAAATATGACAAAATATAGTAATACATTTTTCAAGTTCATTACATAAAACATTTCATATCAAATCTAAATTTGAAGTTCAACATATATCCTTAAGAAGGCTTGTATAAAAAGAAGCAAAAAAAAGAACAATTTTCTAGTTCAATTCATAGCATTAGCATTTTCTATATTTTCTTCTTCATTGGCAAAAATTACCATCTCCATATCCAGTTCATCAAGAGATAAGCTAGCAATGTAACACCCCACACCCAGCCTAGAAGTTAGGCCTGAGTCCAGCGTGTCACATTGAAGTGTTTTTCGAAAACCATGTTTTCAATGAAACCCTTCTTATTTAAAACTTGTTGCAAACTAAAACTTGTGTTTGTTCATTTTCAAACCGTGGTCAACTAAAAGTTAATCCCTTTTAAAAAAATATTATTACCTTTAAAACCTTCTTTGTTGCGGAAGCTTAATTTAATTAGTTGCGGAAGACGTAGTGTGCGAAAACAGTTAACATTTTGGAAAACCGCAATTCACCTCTAGCAGATATAATTCAAAGTAAATAAAAACTTTAAAATAAAAATCCAGAAATTATAAAAGGCTTTATTACAAACCAAACCCAAAATAAAGTACTTGAGAGTAAATAATCAAAACAGAAAGCATAAGCAGTGTGTGGCCTTCTCCGAGTCCCTCGCAGCTCTGATCCGTCTAAGGCTGGGGATTACCTGCATAGTTAGTAAACGAGGTGAGTTTTATGAAAACTCAGTATGTAATCCCCTACTACAAATACGAACAGTCAGTCATGTAAAAGAATTAAAAAGTTTGCCCTACCACAGTTCTAGTATCAATTGGGCCTTAGCCCATTATAAAAGGCAGTACCAGATGGGCCTTAGCCCATTACAAAATCAGAGACATTATCTGAACCAGAATAAGTATTAGAATCAGAATCAGAATCAGAGTTAGAGTCAGTATCAGAATTAGAATCAGAATCAGAATCAGAATCAGTACCAGTATTAGAATCAAAATCAGAATGTAAATGCAATGCCAACCCAGTCCAGCCCTACACACCACCCGTACCAGCCCTACACACCATGTGGGGAATAGCTCAACCCACCCAGCCTTACACACCACAATCACAGCAGAGCTGCTAATACAGATATCATGGCAGAGCCACCAGAATCAGATAACGTGGCAAAGCCACTTAACAGAATACATGGCACAAAGCCATCGATAACGGGTCTATAATCGACACAAAGCCTATGATATTGGCACAAAGTCTTTGGTAATGGTACAAAGCCCACAATAACGGCACGAAGCCCACAATATCGATACGAAGCCGACAATAACAGCACACAGCCTTTGGTAACATGATCGGCACTCAGCCATCGATCGGTCCGCTCTTAAGCCTTCGATGGATCCATAATCGTCAAGCAACCATGCAATCCTAACAGATCAGATCTTCCTCTGTACAAAGTCCCAACCCATGCAACATGTCATGCATGTAGAATGTCATGCCCATATTTGAATCAAACAATCACAGTCAAGTCATTCATAACACCAACATATATTCACAGTCAAACTAGCCCAATCATCACACAAGTTAGTCATTTACCCACGAGGGCAAAATAGTCATTTTACCCTCCAGGGGTAAATCGGTAATCTTACCCTACAGGGGTATTTCGGTAATCCTACCCTACAGGGGTATTTTGGTAATTCTACCCTACAGGGGTATTTCGGTAATTCCACACTACGGGGGTATTTCAGTAATTTTGTAAATTAGAGGTATTTCGATAATTTCGCAAATTAAAGGTATTTCTATAATTTTGTAAATCAAGGGTAAAATGGTAATTTTACAAATCAGGGGTAAAATGATAATTTTATAGATTAGGGGTAAAGTGGTAATTTTACAAATTAGGGGTAAAACGGTAACTTTACAAATTAGGGGTAAAATAGTATTTTTACAAATCGAGGGTAATTCAGTAATTTTACAAATCAGAGGTATTACAGTACTTTTACAAATAGGGGGTAATTCTATAATTTTGCAAACCGAGGGTATTACAGTAATTTTACAAATCAAGGGTAATTCGATAATTTTGCAAATCAGGGGTATTTCTATAATTTTACAAATCGAGGGTAATTCAGTAATTGTACAAATCAGGGGTAAAATGATAATTTTACAAATCAGGGGTAGAACGATAATTTTACAAATCAGGGGTAAAATGATAATTTTACAATTTAGGGGTAAAATAGTACTTTTACAAATGGGGGTATTATAGTAGTTCGACCCTATAAGGGTATTTCAGTAATTTTGTAAACCAAGGGTATTTTAGTAATTTTGTAAATCAAGGGTATTTCGATAATTTTGCAAATTAGGGGTACTTTGGTAATTTCGCAAATCAAGGGTATATTGGTAATTTTGCCCTACAGGGGTATTTCAGTAATTCTGCCCTACAGGGGTATTTCAGTAATTCTACTCTACAGGGGTATTTCAGTAATCATACCCTACAGGGGTATTTCAATAATCCTACCCTAGAGGGGTATTTCAATAATCCTACCCTATAGGGGTATTTCAGTAATTCTACCCTATAGGGGTATTTCAATAATTTTACCTTATAGGGGTATTTCAGTAATTCTACCCTATAGGGGTATGAGATTCACATAATCTAGTCCAATATTTACTACACAATCATACAATTTATCCGATCTAAAACTCAAGGCCCAATACTTCTAGGCCCAAAATTCGAAGCGTTACAAGCAACTCCAAGAATTCCAACTCCTTAAAATGAGTCAAATACATCACCTCCAATATCCCAATCTTATTCTCTCCTTCTTTATAATGAAGAGTTTTCCTTGAAAGTAATTGAAGATTAGTATGCACAAATGCTAAATCTTCGGCATGTTAAGGATTAATCTTATTTCTCTTAATGGAATGGATAAACGAATATGTACACCAGTTCCTCTCACAACAAGATGATGAAGAAGGTTGCCCAAGAAGTTTCAAAGCTAAGTTTTGGAGCAAAGGTATTGAAGCCCCATGAACTAACCACCAAGACTTGGGATCCAAAAGCCATCTATCTTGTAGTGAATCAAATGAATCAAAAATATCTAGTGCTCCCAAAAATCTCGCAAACTCTTGGAAAACCATATTCCTTTCTTCAGTAGAAGGAAAATATCTTCTTAAGCACTTCTTTCTTTCCTCTGAAATTTCTACATCTTTATGTGGAGGAAGGCAATTTGGAACCTCATTAAGCCAATCACTACAATAATACCTATGTAAACAAATAAATTTAATTTTTTTAATTGATAATAAATAAAACAAGTATAAAAGAATAAAAAACAAGCATAAATGGAATAGATGTTCTATAAGTTTACCTTGGATTTAAAGAATGAGCCATACAATGAAGTGGTGTACTACTCTTAGTCCATCAATCAATAAGAATATCATATGCGGCTTCATAAAAGATTAATCTCTCATCTCCTTTCTTCCCTTCATGCCTATAAATGATTGTCTTCACTTTTTCGATCATTTCATCTCACATCTCATAAACTAAGTGAAGAGTAGGTTTATCTGTATCCATAATTCGAAGTATATCATATATAGGTTCTGTAAAAGTAAGGATATAATCAACCTTATCCCACCAAAGGTCATCCAAATTTTTTTCCTTCACCAAATAGGCTTTGGAAATGTCATCTTCTTTATAAGTAGACCATTCATCACTAATAACCATATTTTGGAGACCCCGTTTAATGAGCTTCAATCTTTTTAACATCACAACCATAGAAGCAAATCGAGTATCCGCAACAACAAGTAATTTCAAAGGCATAAAAGAATTAAATATTGCCAACCTCATAGAGTGATTCATTATGAAGTTTCTTATAAAGATAGCATCATCACCAACATTATTTATCCAACACAAAACATCATATGCAGCCTCATTCTTTTCGATATTTTTCGCAGCACATATATTTTTAAGAGCAAGATTAAGAGTATGTACCACACAAGGTGTCCAAAAGATATGAGGATGTTGTGTCTCTACTATTGATCCCGCGGCTTTATAGACTGGTGCATTGTCGGTTATCACCTGAACAACATTTTGTACCCCAACCTCACTTATGGCATATTTAATTAAAGTTGCCACGTAAAACTTATCCTTGTACTCCTTTTCACAACTAACGGCTTTTAAGAAAACAGCTCCACCTTCAGAAATGACCATAAAGTTAATCAATGGTCATTTTTGTGCATCCGTCCATCCATCACATATCAGACTAATACCTTTTTCCCTCCATATTCCCTTTATCGGTTGTAACAACCTCTCTATGTTTGCTCGTTCTTTTTGCAACAATGTAGTCCTTAAAGTATTATACCCCGAAGGTATGTAACCTGGAATCGAATTCTTACTAGCTAAGGTGAATGCATTCACATAATAAGGGTTCCTAGCTAGATGAAAAGGCAATCCACCAGAATAAAACATTCGAGCAATTTCACTATCTAAATTCTCTTGAGCAGCTAGATTGAATGATTGTTCTAAAGGGCCTTTTTTTCTTTTAAAACCTAAACTATGCCCTTGAAGTGATGTTGTGTTTGGCCCAAAGGAAGATGCTAGTGTTTGCGAACTAGGTGGCAATGGGACTATTTTTGGTTGCAACTTAAGTTTCGCATGTTCAACTATTTTCTGCATTTCAGCTAGATGTTGTAGTGTTACTCTAGGACACACTCGAATTCCTTGCCCACTTAGTTTCAATAAATGTGCTTTAACCCTAGAGTATGACCCCTTAAATGTAACATTGCAAAAATTACACACAAAACTAACATTCCCACCTCCTTCAACAGTTTTTGGTAATTTAGTAACATATCTCCAAAGAGGAGTGTTACTAATATCATCTTAAGACACACTAGCATTAGTAACATTATTTGATGAGTCAAAACAATGAACAAGTAAAAAATAGTGAAAGAAATTGAGACAAAAACTAATCCCTAAAACCCAAAAACAAATAACCCTCAAAACATAAATACAAAATTCTCCAAAAAGGGTTGAGTTCTAATCGTGTAATGGATGCATTTTCTAAGGTTGTAAAAGTGTCTATTTATAGACTAAATTTGTAAGTAAAATAAATTATGCTAATAAATACAAAACAATTATACTAATAAATATTAAATATTCTAGAAATAAAATATATTTTATTTAAATTGACTTGCAAACAATGTCTTATTTTATTTAATAAGAATTTAGGTCACACATATATTTATTAATTTATAATTAAAATTAATTTTTTTAAAAATATTTTTAATGTTATAAATACATTAACTAGACAAATATTATATATATTCTTATTATAATGGGTCTCATCTATTTATAAATTAAATTCATAGGTCAAATAAATTATGCTAATAAATGTAAAATATATTATACTAATAAATATTAAATCTTCTAGAAAGAAAAATATATTTTGTTTAACTTGACTTGTAAACAATGCCTTATTTTATTTAATAAAAATTTGGGTCACACATATATTTATTAATTTATAATTAAAATTAATTTTTTAAATATTTTAAATCTAATTTATATGGGTCTCACATATTTTTATTATACTTACTTTAGCTATTTTTAAATTACGATAATTTATTTTTACTTTCGTACCCCATTATAAATTTATAATTATATAATACAATACATTAACAATTTTTTTTTCTCTTTCATTTATAATTATATAATACAATACATTAACAATTTTTTTCTCTTTCTTACGTAGGCAATCAAGCACTATATCCTCTTTATTTTTTCCCCATTTACCCCTTTTTTCCCTTCTCATTTACCATCCTTACCTTTGCTCTGTATTTCATTCTCTGCAAAAAAACCCCAACATCATCTCTTCATATAAGCAAATCAGGTATGTTAAAAATCCCACAAATTATCATGATTAAATGATAAGGTTCTTTTTATCTGTTTACTAAAGTTCGATTCTTGTTTATAGGTTTTTTATTTCTGATCCAGGCCAAAGCAAATTCTGGGAGTGTCCTTTTTTTACATGTTTCAAGGTGTGTCTGGTACGTATCCGGCTGTGTCGGCGGCGTGTCTGTGTCGAACACCAGTACGACACTAGTACAAAGGGATTTTCCCCGTGCTGGTGCTTCCTCGGTCGGTACTAGAGATGATGAGAACCGCAAAATCTTTTGGCGGGTTCGATCCATGCCCACCGCACCAATTGTTGATACACAATATCAACAGAAGTAAAAATTGAGGAGTTTTCTAGGAGCAAAGAGAAAGAACCCAAATAAAATGGTTGTCTCACCTAGGGATTTAAATTGCGGTTACAGCCGCATTTTCGGTCACGTTGCGTTTATCGCGGTTGCAGACATATCGGATGCTATTGTAGTCACTGCGGGTATCACAGTTGTGAATTTTTTTTAAAATTCACACAACTTATTGTAAAACATAATAGCGGTTTCGGTGGTAGTGGTTTCAGACGGCACCGCTACAACTATATAACGGCCGCCATAGCAGTATCAGACCGCTATTTAAATCATTGGTCTCACCTCCTTTTCAAATAAAACATCTCGAGGTTATTTAAAACATAGGTTTTCGAGCTAGATCCAAGTCGGGTTGTAACACTCTATACCCGACCCGATCTCCGAGCCCAAGTAACAGTAAGCTACACTGCCATCTCATCAACAACATAACGATTATAAAAAAAATTACATTTGATTATTTATAGAGATTCTAAGTCATGAATACCCTAAGCAACATTGAATTGTGCTAAACATACATCAGACGAGATTACAACAATATTTAAACATGCTTTTAAACCACTTAACAAAAATTCTGAGTAAATCACGTACGTATCAATACTCATTCAATGGTATTGATATTTCTTTCAAATGGTATCAGTACTGCTTGGAAAATCGATACCAAAATAACATTTTATTTTCTTGCAAAAGTTAAAACCCAACAGTTATTGGTACAAATCCAAAACGTGTCGATATTTTTATCCCGAGTATCAATACTCGAGAAATGGTATCGATACCAAATTGAGTTACTAACTTTGTGCACATTAGAAATCATGGAGGTATCAATTTTAAAATCTGAATATCGATACTCCTACTCCAGACAGTAAAAATACAGCATATTAAAGCAATTAGTCTAATCTAACTTAAATCCATTCAACATGCAACTTTTTCCACGTCAAACAATTGTCAAAATGATTATAATAATAGTTCAAAATATTGAAAATATGTCCTAGCAAGAATCAACATATCAAGCTTGATATCCATCAATCCTAAGAGCAATAAAGTCATGTAAACATCCAAAACATCATGGTATCAATTACCTAAAAATCTACCACATTGCCTTATTCCCACAGTTCAAAGAATAATAATAATATCACCTACACAAAAACTAAAGCCTAACTTGGATCACTTCCTTGGTATCCCCACACCGCTCACATCACAAACGCTAAATATCTGCAATTGTTTTAAAAGGAGTGGGTGAGCTTAATCAAGCTCAGTGAATGTCGAAACAACCACAATGTATACACACCATCAAAGGTTAAACAACAGCATATTACAACACATTCACAACCATATTCTAAACAAGTCACAATAACACATTCATGCTTATTAAATCATAAAGCTAGCATATACCCTCATGTATAACTACACTCAACTCATATTCCAATAATTCATTACTAATAACTTATACTTGCTTTCATAACTCACAAGTCTAGCTAATATATTCACATTGTAACACCTTTTACCCGTGTTCAATGCCGGAACAGGGTACGAGGCATTACTGGATTTTTACACTTATAAATACACAAAACCGGCTATAAAATTTCTTTCAATTTAGAATCTAATCACATTCTTATCATATATACATTAATTCATTTACTAATATGCAAGCATACTCTTTCATGTATTGTATCATTATGACTCATAACATAGCTACTTTTAGTCATATCATACGGTCTTATACAACAATAAAATTTCAATTAATTTAGGCCAACATTCTAGGCCACCTCAGTAACATATATACATAATTTTAAGTCCTTATACATGCCATAAACTTATAAATATTTTGGAATCTTTTAATACTAACCTTAGCCTGATAGTGTGATAGTATCTCCGACGACCTCCAACTCGAGCTAACATCTGAAACTCTATAAGAAAAAGGAAGGGAAGGGAGTAAGCATTATAGCTTAATAAGCAAATATGTAAATAATAATCAATTTATTACAAGCTTTTATAAAACTTCATAACATGTTCTCATAATAGTATAACTACAAATATACATAGTCCCACCATTTAGTTAAGCCCTTTTCAAGTTGTTTACTCGAGTAATAGTCACTAAATTATTTTATTCCAGAGCTACAGAACACCAAATTAAGATTTGTTAATTTTACCAGAAACTAGACTCATTTATCTTCTTACCATAAAAATTTCAGAATTTTTGGTTGAGCCAATTAATACATTTTATTCATTAAACCTTCCCTTATTTCGCTACTCATTAGTCTTGACCACTCTTCACTAATATTTCGATTTATCTTTATACAAAATTCAAAAGATGTTCTTGTTTGTTTCTTCTAAAAATAGACTCAACAAAACTATTTTTGTACAGTTTTTAATGATTTTTCCAATTCAGAATAGGGGATCACGAAATCAATCTGAACCAGTCTTACAAAAATTTAAATAACTCAGAATATAGAATTATTTTACTTGTCCTATTTCTTTTATATGAAAATAAACTCAATAAGATTTAATTCCATATTTCATTAAACTTCTAATTCAATTTATACAATTTTTGGTGATTTTTCAAAGTCACTCCTTTGCTGTTGTTTTAAGCACTTTATCCCAAATTTTACCTTTCACTAAAATTCCTTATTATCAACTTGCAAAATAACACTTTACCATATTTATCTTATCCATGTTCAATCACTTATCTAACTCATGGTTCAAAACTCATATATTCATATCCGGTATGTATTTCCACATTTTTCGCATAAATTTCCATTTAACAAACTTTTTTCTCCCGTTGAACACTTCAGAATTTAACAGTATCCGGTGACTTTAGCACATAACTCCACCCTCTATAATTGATCCAAAACTTCGTGGTATACGCATATAGCACTATACTATTGGGCTAACATATGTATTCGTGGCATACACACTTAGCGCCACTTTTCGAATCAACATGTATAACCGTGGCATATCTATTTAGCACCACGTTATATGTATAACTGTGACATATCCACTTAGCACCACATTAATGAATCAATATGTGTAACCATGACATATCCACTTAGCACCATGTTACACGTATAATCGTGGTATATCCACTTAGCACCACGTTTTTCCATTCCAAAGGTTCAACCGAGATTTCCTCATTTAATCTCAATTCATCAACCACAATTCACTGTTTATATCCATTAATTGTACAATACTAAAACTTATTTCACATGTCACACAATAAAATATCATAACATAATAAAAACAATACATTATTTACATATAAAATTACATCGGTGCAAAATATAGAAATTTTACAATTTAGTCCATAATCTTTTCCTTTCCCTGATCAAGGTCGATTCCACATCTTTCTTGATCTAAAATAACATATTTAACTTATTTAATACTCACATTTATCAAAACAGTCCTTAACTCTAACTTTATAAAATTACGATTTTACCCCTAAACTTTTGCATATTTACACTTTTGCCCCAAGGCTCGGAAATTAAACTTTATCCCTAATTCTTATGTTTTAGAACATGCTGATCATTTATTTACCAACGGCAACATCAAATTCCCACTCTAACATATACTTATGAACATTAGGTATTTTTACCGAGTATGCCGTTTTCCTCATTTTTACTTAAAACTAATTAGCACAAGTTGTTTAGCATAATTTAAAACCTAATATTCTATCATAAAACATCAAAATAAACACAGTTCACCCTTGGGCATTTTTGCAGATATGAACCCTAGGTTAAATTATTGCTAGAATAAGCTAAATCAAGTTACTGGGACTCAAAAAACGTAAAGAACATTAAAAACGGGGCTAGAACAGACTTATAGTCGAGCTTGGAAGCTTGAAAAACCCTAGCCATGGTTTCTCCATGCTATATTCGGCCTTGAGGAAGAAGATGAGCAAAATTTGTCTTTTAATTTGATTTTTAATTCATTTAATCACTAAATGACCAAAATGCCCCTAACTTAAAAATATTCTTTTTCACCCATTTCATGTCCATTTTTGTCCAATAAATTAACCAATGGTCTAATTGTCATTTAGGGACCTCCAATTTAAAATTTCATAACAATTGGACACCTCTAACATGTAGAACTCAACTTTTGCACTTTTCACAATTTAGTCCTTTTAACTAAATTGAGTGCCCAAACGTCGAAATTTTCGTATGAATTTTTTACAAAATAATTTCATAAAAATTTAAACCATAAAAATATAAATAAAACAAACTTCAATTAAACACCTTTACCTTCTAGAATGCACGTTTTACTACTTTTGCAATTTAGTCCAATTTATCAAATTGGACACACAAACAATAAAATTTTGTAACGAAAATTTCACAAAATATTGCAAGCACAAAATAAATTTTAAAACTCAATCGGAATAAATATTTTAACCTCAGATTTGTGGTTTCGCAACCACTATTCTGTTTAGGCCCTGTATTTAGGCTATTTCAATTCTCCCCCATTTAGGGATTTTCATCCCCGAAAATCTTATTGGTAAAGAGATTCAATATCTTTTCTCAAAATTTCTTAAACATCCACAACCAATCCTCTTCAAAATAATACTTTCAGAAACACTCTGTCATCAAACTTAAATCCAGTATAACTAAGTGTCAATTTTGTATACTTCTATGTCAGTCGAAAACTATTTCCAATTTTCACAATTGCTTTCACATTTTATCATAATCACAATTCGATTCAGTCTCGTACACAAAGTTTCCTATAGATGTTTCAATAATCAATAATATAATCCTCAAATTCTGAAATAATCATAAGGATTTTCATCATCAATCAATCACAATCCAAATAACAGCTTTCATTTTCCAGGAATAAGAGAAATCCCGATACGGAACTCATATTATCTTTGTTTCAATATCACACCCGACTCATCATTGACTATAACAGTCTTGATTGCTTTTTGTCATTCAACTTAACTCTGATAATAAAATGGCATTTGAACTCAAAAATCAGAAATATTGAATTTCATATCTGTATACCCGAACATTTACTTCAAATCACTCTACTTTTTATTTCTTTTTAAATGAATAGATAAAATACTACGGTGAGCTCTAAAAGAAAACTCTCTGCATACCCTGTGTTTCTCAAAACACCAATTCTGTTTCAGAATAATAGTATCAGTTATCAGATCTAATTTAAAATTTAGAATCAAAAGTCAGCTCATGCTGCATTCATTTAACTTAACACTTACCAATCCAATTCTGAGCTTCTCCAATTTATAATAGAAACGTCTGTTGAGTTAGAATCAAAACTCTATCAACAAGGTAAATCATTGAAACCAATACTCACAAGGTAAACAACAATTTTCACTAAATTAAATGCAATATTTTAACCTTTCCCATAGATTTGTTGGTATTCTCACACATTCTTTCAGTTAAGGAAAAACCCAATCGATATGTCTCCGTGTCATACTTTCAGGAATATAAATTCTTCCTTCAGACTGTTCGTCTATAAATTTATGTATGCACAACATCATTTTCGGACCAAAGGATACACATAAATACACATAGTTTAATTTATCTTCTAACTTAATAGCTCACTCTGATTGAAATTACTGAGTTGATCCAAACTATTTATTAGCATTCCACAGTGATCACTTCTTCATATCGTTAGAACAGATCAAACATACAATTTCTCATATTTCTTTCAACATACTAGTCACAAATACTTACTAACTATATTAACTCAGATAAAACATAACATCTTGTTCGAAGTCACTGATAATAGTCATGATTAGCCAACTTTTCTATAAAATAGTAATCACATTTGAAGATGAATAATTACATATATTTCTGTATATAACAAATCATGTGAAATTCCCAAAAAAAAAAATTACTGTAAGATATATAATCATAATAGCTGCAGTCATATATCTTTTCCATTTTACCACTGTGCAACTAACTACTAAAGTCACCAATAATTCCACATTATTCAATTCACTAATAGAACTAATTTAGAAGAAATATTTAGTAAATTATTTTTGTAGATATCATACCTGAATAAATCGATTACTCATGAATAGCTTCTTCTTTTTTTTAAACAGTAACATTACGTATTCTAAATAATCTTCAGAAAAATTATCTGATATTTCAGTCATAATCATCTTTACTTACTAAGCCATTTCCCCTCTCTAATCACATTATTAACTATTCCACCACTAAACTCTTTATTTTCCACTTACGAGCTTATTCAATGTAAATCTGATGAACTTCGTCATATAACACTATACCGACAAGGGGGAGTGAATATTGTAAAGCCTTTAAAATTTTGATTTTCATACATACACATATATAGTATAGCATTTCATATCAACATAATATCAGACATTTGATTTATACATCTCAAATTTTCAACTCATCATGAACACACTTTCAAGCTTATTGATAACATATTCATCATTATCATGTATAAGTATCTATCATTCATAATAAGCCCATCACATTTATCCACTACAAAGATTCAATCTTATTGATCGATTTATAATATTCAATTGGAACAGTAGCATCTTATGCATATTCCACCACCATTAATTAATCCATTACACACTATTAACACACATGTATATCAACTCGAACCATAAAGGTCCATCTCAATAAATTAATATATTCACTAAGTTATACATACTTACTTATTCCCTTTCCGCATTATCGATGGTAGCTCGGTTGGAAAGCATCTCTACTTAACAAAACAATCTCATCGGGGTCGGGAGATGTCACACTATCACGTCCACATATGGCATGTATAGCTACACTCTCTCACACATGCTATGATAGTCCAAGAATTGACTAAACCATAACTCTGATACCACTAAATGTAACACCTCTTACCCGTGTTCAATGTCGAAACAGGGTACGAGGCATCAATAGATTTTTACACTTACAAATACACAAAACTGACTATAAAATTTCTTTCAATTTAGAATCTAATCACATTCTTATCATATATACATTAATTCATTTACTAACATGCAAGTGTACTCGTTCATGTATTGTATCATTATAACTTATAACATAGCTACTTTTAGTCATATCACATGGTCTTATACAACAATAAAATTTCCATTAATTTAGGCTAATACTCTAGGCCAACTTAATAACAAATATACATAATTTCAAGTCCTTATACATGCCATAAACTTATATTTTGGAATCTTTTGATACTAACCTCAACCTGATAGTGTGATAGTATCTCCGACGACCTCCAACTTGAGCTAGCATCTGAAACTCTATAAAAAAAGGAAGGGAAGGGAGTAAGCATTGTAGCTTAGCAAGTAAATATGTAAATAATAATAAATTTAATACAAGCTTTTATAAAACTTCATAACATGTTCTCATAATAGTATAATTACAAATACACATAGTCCCACCATTTACTTAAGCCCTTTCCAAGCTATTTACTCGAGTAATAGTCACTAAATTATTTTTATCCAGAGCTAAAAAACTCTAAATTAAGATCCGTTAATTTTATCAGAAACTAGACTCATATATCTTCTTATCTTAAAAATTTCATAATTTTTTGATGGGCCAATTAATACAATTTATTTGTTAAAACTTCCCCTGTTTTGCTACTTGATAGTCCTAACCACTCTTCACTAATATTTCGATTTCTCTTTATACAGAATTCAAAAGATGTTCTTGTTTGTTTCTTCTAAAAATATACTCAATAAGGAATCTAACCATATAAATTATGTTTCATAAATATTTTTTTACAATTTTTAATGATTTTTCCAAATCAAAACAGGGGATCATGAAATCAATCTGAACTAGTCTTACAAAAATTTAAATAACTCAGAATATAGAATTATTTTACTTTCCTTGTTTCTTTTATATGAAAATAAACTCAATAAGCTTTAATTCCATATCTTATTCAACTTCTAATTCAATTTCTACCATTTTTTGTGATTTTTCAAATTCACTCCTCTGCTGTTGTTTTAAGCTGTTTATCCCAAATTTTACCTCTTTCACTAAAATTCCTTATTATCAACTTGCAAAATAACACTTTTCCATATTTATCTTCTCAAAGTTCAATCACTTATCTAACTCATGGTTCAAAACCCATATATTCATATCCCGGTATGTATTTCCACATTTTTCGCATAAATTTCCATTTAACAAACTTGTTTCTCCCGTGAACACTTCAGAATGTAACAATATCCGATTGTTTGAGCACATAACTCCACCCTCTATAATTGATGCCCAACTTCGTGGTATACGCACATAGCACCACACTATTGGGTTAACATATGTATTCGTGGCATACGCACTTAGCCCAACTTTTCGAATTAACATGTATAACCGTGTCATATCCACCTAGCACCATCTTATATGTATAACCGTAGCATATCCACTTAGCACCACATTAATGAATCAAGATGTGCAACCGTGGCATATCCACTTAGCACCACGTTACACGTATTTGAAAACCTTCTAACATCATCAAAATTATTTGAAAACTACTTTGAAACCATATTTTTACCTAAAATCTCGAAATCCACTATTAATGACCCAATATTTAACTTTTATTCAAAACTTACAATTTAATAACTAAAAACTCAGTTTAAAAGACTCGATAACATTAACAAATAATAATAAGAAATCGAACATTAACTTCAACAGAAAAGAAACAAGCTTTTAGTTGAAAACTCAGATAACCCACAAGTTAAAAGATGACAAAATCAAATGGTTTTGAGTATTTTTCTTGAAATTCTATGAAGATTTATAGCTTGAAATATATAATATTTTTTTAGTGAATAAGAGCGATTTAATTATTTTTAGTATAAAATTTTTTTATATATTTTAAATTTTTAGTTACCTCTTTTAAATATATATATTTTTTATTGCTTATATTAATTATTTTTGTTGAAAATAATTTAAACTCAAAATTGTATATACCATGTTCTAGGAGTGAGCAAAACTTAATTCGATTCGAAAAAATCGAAAAAAATTCAAATTTTGAGTTAAACAAATTGAGTTATTCGAGTCAACTCGATTTTTTTCGAATTTCAAGTTCGAATCGAGTTGAGTTTCCAAATTCGAATAACTCGAATAATTCGAATATCAAACTATAATATTTTACATATTTACCCCAAACTTCCAAACCTTTTTACTTTTCCCTCAAAACTTTTACTCCTTCCCATTTTCTCCCCAAAACTTTTACTCCCCTCCCATCTACCCAAAATTCATTTTCCACCAAAAATTTACTCTCTCATTTCCTTTTCCTCAAAATTTTACTCCCAAAAACTCTCAAAACTTTTTATTTTCCCCCAAATTTTTTACTCCCTCCTATTTTCTCCTAAAACTTGTACCCCCTTTTCATCCCAACCCCCTATCTACCCCAAACCCATCCCTCCAAATTTTTTATTAATATTTTTCCTCCAAAATTTTACTCTCCCCTATTTATTTTCCCTCAAGCTTTTACTCCTTAAAACTTTTTATTTTCCCTTAAACTTTTACTTCTCACTCTTTATTTCCAAATAAAAAATTAAAATTATTCATAAAAAATCCCTAAATATAAATAGTATTAATTTAATTTATATCTACTA
This sequence comes from Gossypium stocksii, assembly GCA_020496765.1. Lineage (NCBI taxonomy): Eukaryota > Viridiplantae > Streptophyta > Magnoliopsida > Malvales > Malvaceae > Gossypium > Gossypium stocksii. The sequence goes on along the minus strand of CM035623.1, from coordinate 33,907,757 downwards.
TTTATATTATTAAATTAAATTTCACATTTGATATTATTTATATTATTGAATTGTTTAGTCATATTGAATATTTATATTAAAATTGATTATTAATGATGCCATTAGATATTCTATTAAAATTTTATATTGGTATCAATTTCACATTTTATCTTTAAAATAATTTTTATTAAAAAATCACATTTTTATATTTAATATATTTTTAATTCCAAAATACATATTGACAAGAATCTGAAGATAATTGAAATAACTACGTAAACAAAAAAGCTAACCCATATATAAAAAATTAATAAATAAATTATGAAGTGATAAAAATAAAAAATTTAATTACAGTAGACAAATTTTATTATTGTGGGTAATAGTAGTTACAAAAACTAAAAATTATTTTTTAAAATTTAACTCGAATAAATATATTCGATTCGAATTCCATCTCACTCGGCTCAGGAAAATTTCAAATCAAATTAAGATGATAAAATATAATTCATCATTCGATTTGATCAAATGCTTACCCCTACCATGTTCCATATCAAGTCTTTTTCAAAAGATGTTGGATATCGAGTTACTATAATAATTCAAATTAATTACATAAGCATCATTGCTCCTTTGAATTCTAACTTTTCTAAATTAAAATTTTCATTATCTATTAAATTTATCGTTATAACCTTAAATTAAAAAGTCTTGTCTTCAGAACTAAAATAGAGTCTACTTCTCTAGCACGTATCTGTTTGCTTTTCTAGCAAGTCTTTTTTAGGGTCTCAAAGTATATTCACATGGAGAACGGAGGTAGAAATATGGAGAACGACATGGCAAATCTCACGCTAGAAAATGATGAGGATGAAATCATAGCGGTCAGTAACAATAGAGATGCGCCAATAAAGGTTTATGATCTATGTTTGGTTGGGTGTTTTCTTACTACAAGTGTAATCCACTTCCCAATGATGAGGAGCACAATGACAAATTTATGGCGCCCAGTGAAAGGAGTACAGATCTCAGTCTAGAACAAATGTCGTCGACATGGGATGGGATTTGTCCATACGGGCCCAATCAGAAAGGGCTCTAGCAATGAATAGTTTTTGGTTAAAAGGAGGTAACAGAAACGGAGGAATAATGGCAGAATCGATAAACCCAATTTTAGGGATTAATTTGGAAGGAGAATTGAGAGCTGTATTTGGCCAAGTAGACATGGAGCATGACTCGGAGGAACAATATTTGGAGGAGGGTGAGGGGGAAAAAAGGCTAAGTAAGGAAGGTGATCCCCGTGGAGTTTTTGGGGCTGATGACGTAGGAAAGGAAGTGATGGAAGGGTAATCATAAAATCTAACTATTTATCGGCTGCTACCAAGGGACGAACCTTCGGGTGATTTCTTTGTGCGGAGAGCCTACAAACTATTACAAAATGGTTATCCTACTCCTACTTTAAATGAATTACAGACCGAAGATAAAGATTTCTACAAGAAACTTTGGAGTTCAGAACTCCTGGCTAAAATTAAAATCACAATTTGGCGAATTTTAAATAACTATATTCCTACTTTTTCAAATCTATATTATAAACAACTTGTGTCAAATTTATTATGTCCAAGATGTAGTATTGATGTCGACAGTGTTGACCACATCTTTCGTGGCTACCCTGTTTCAAAAGAAGTATTGGGGTTACTGGGTTTTCATGATATCATATCAGTGACAGACCAAGATTTTTTTGAATGGCTTACCCGGGTTTTCAACGACTATTCCGTTACTAGAAGACAAGTTCCCTGTGTGGCATTGTAGAGATTGTGGATAGAGAGAAATAAAAAGTAGCACGAAAGAGTCAATACATGAGGTAGAGAGACTGTCAACTCTATTTTTTGCTATATTAAAGAAGTAGAGATTGGGGAAAAAAGGGTAATCACTAACCGAAGAGAAGAAGATGGTCACTGCCAAGCGAGTAAGAATCAAAATCAATTTTGGCGCGGCCTTTGTTGAGGGGAATTCCAGATCGGAAACGAGAATTGTTGCTAAAAACAATCAAGGAAAAGTCTTATTTTCACGGACAATCCTGCATGCTAAGGTGGGTACCACGTTTGCAGCAGAAGCACTCGCGTGTTTATGGGCAATAAAAGCAAGTTCAGAAATGGGATTTTCAAAAATAATCCTAGAGGGGGACTCATTTTCAATAGTAAAGAAATGCAACACCAACATACATGACAGATCTGAAATAAGCGCTTATATTCGCAACATTAAACAGGAGATGAACAGGTTTTCTTTGATTCGAATCCAACATATCAATCGCTCGGAAAATCAATTAGCCCATCTTTTAGCAAAGGAATATTTGAGTTCTGGAGAAGTTTCTTACCTGGAAGACGATATTCCGAGCCACGTAACACAGACGATGGAAAACGAATAGGCGTGAGAGCCAGAATGAGAAAATCAGAGAGAAATTTGAAGTCCTGGAAAAGAAGAAAGATGTTTTTCACTTTCTTTATTGCATTTTGATTTCTCTGGCTATTTTACTAAATTGACCCAAAAAATTTTGATATTTACAAAAATGACCCAGTTTTAAAAACAATCACCAGAATGACTTGAAATGAACAATAGAATGAGGTTTTGGCTTGTCAATGGCCGGCACCAAAACTTGTATTTTGGACCCATGATTGCCTGATAATTGTGTTAGGCTTTAAAAATTGATTTTTTTGGTTCTGGCTTGTCAATGGCCAACACCAGGGTATTTATTTTTTAAAAAATCGTATCATACTGGTATACAAAAATACCAGTATTTTAAAAAAATTTGGTTCTGGCCGGTCAATGGTTAGCACCAGAGTACGAGTTTTAAAAAAAAATTTTGGTGTTAGCCTGTCAATGGCCAACACCAGAGTATGAAAAAAAATCAAATTTTTTTGGTGCTAGCCTGTCAATGGCCGGCAGCAGAGTATGTGTTTTTAAAAAAAAAATTGGTGTTGGCCTGTCAATTATCGACACTAAGTACAAAAAAAATTGGTGTTGGCCTGTCAATGGCCGGCACCAGAGTACGAGTTTTAAAAAAAATTTAAGAGCTGGCTTGTCAATGGTCGGCACCAAACTCAGTATTAAAAAAATATTTTTTTTGGTGTTGGCCATTGACAGGCCTGCACCAAAAAAATTTTTATCAGATATATATGTATTTTGTTTTCCATTTGAGTTTTAGTTTCCTTTTTGTTTGCTTTAAAAATTTTAGTTTTTTCTTTGTCGAGAAGAAAGCAAATTTTTTTTAAGATGAGTTCCCAAATTTTGTTTGTTTATGTTCATTTCAATAGAGAAATGATAAATACAACTGAGGAAGGCTGTGTATTTCGAAGTCAGAAAAAAATAGGAATGAGATTCAACAAGCATGTTTCATTGTCGGATTTAAAACAGAAAATCAGTACAAAGATAGCAAGTCATTGTGGAAAGCAAATGTTAAGACTGTTTTACAAATTTTCGGTTTCAACTAATCCGCTAAAGTTCTCAGAAATGGAGCTTGAAGAAGATGATGATCTAGGGACAATGATAGCAATTTATTGCCCCTATGAGATAGAAAATCCCAACCCGATTGAGTTGTTTGCAGAGATAGCTAAACCAGATCCAATTCAAGTTGTAATTCCAGCAAGCCAGCGCCTTGGAATTGATTTTGATCTTAACGTCTCCTGGGAAGATTAGTCAAGTTTTGGATAGTTAATGCCAACTCTCGAAAATCTAAACACCGGTGGATGTTCGTATAACATCCCAAACCCGTGTCCTTATCTAGAGATCCATCCAGAGGTGTTGGTCACCATAGAAGATGGTGATGAAGGGTCCGATAATGATGATCAGTCCCACCTTGATCCAAACGATGATTTCAGTGACCCCGGTTTGGATGACATCCCTGAAGACATAGACGAGGAAGGGCCGGTGGAGGGTGAAAATGCAAACCCCTATTCGACTGGGAACACGGGCCCTGGTATAGTTATAAGAAATAATCCAGGGTCCTTCATGACCAATGTGGATCCTAATACGGCTCTACCACGCGAGTTCCCAGAATATACAAATCTTGTGCCAGCTCACCTACTTGACGAAGAATTTGGTGATGAAGAGTTGTTTGTGGGACAACAATTCGATAACAAAAAAGACTGTTTACATGCTATAAAAAAACTTAGCTTGAAGTTAGGTGTGGATTATAAAGTAACAAAGTCGACGCAGTCTTTGTAATTAGGAGAATGCTAGAAAACATCAAGTGGTTGTAAATGGCGTGTCAGAGCCGCGTTAATGCAGCAGACGCAGATGTGGATGATAAGGAAACTAAAAGGTCCATACACATACACGCCCGCTCGTATGTCGCAAGACCATGGAAAGTTAGATGCAAAAACTATATGCAACTGCATCATTCCTTTGGTGAAAGAGTTGCCCACCATTCAAGTGTCGGTCCTTATTGCGGACATGCAAGCTCAATTCAAATATAAAGTGTCATATTGAAAGGCATGGTGGGCAAAGCAAATGGTGATGCGAGAGTTGTATGGTGACTGGGATGCATCATACAACGAGCTTCAATGGTGGATAGGCGGGATGTAGAAGTATGTGCCCGGGACAGTGGCTGATTTGTAGACACTGTCGTATAAAGGCCCGGACGAGGAGATACAATTGGGGAAACGAGTTTTTCGCCGATTGTTTTGGACGTTCGAGTCGTGTGTTAGGGCCTTCCCTCACTGCAAGCCGCTGGTGCAGGTGGACGGGATATGGTTGTATGGCAAATATACACAAATACTCTTGATTACTATTGTACAAGACAACAACCGAAATGTACTTCCAATCACTTTCGCCATCGTGGAGCGTGAGTGCTTCAAGTTTTGGGAATTTTTCCTCATAAATTTGCGGAGGTGCATTGTCAGAGAAGACAATATTTTCCTTATATCAGATAGATTGAAAGGATTACTTGCTGCGATAAGGCGATCGGGGATTTCATGGAGGTCTGTTTATTGCATCCGACACATCGCGGCAAACTTTCATAGAGATTATAAGAGTAAAGATTGGAAAAAAAAACTCGTGGACATGGGTAAAAAAATTTTGTTTGTATTTATTTCAAAAATTACTTTTCAAATTTTTGTTGTTTTTAAAATGATTATTCCAAATTAAATATGCAGCTCATGAGTTAGAACCCCGAAATTCAGGCAGAGGTTCATGAGGCTTGAATCTCAGATGTCATCTTTACTAATAGATCTCCGGACATGGTTGGGTAGCATGGAGAACTGGCAATGGACTCAAAGTTACGATGAGGAATTTCGATATGGGCTGATGACGACCAACCTAGTAGAGGTGGTTAACTCTGTATTGAGGCACACACGCCATCTCCCGATTTCTGCTATATTCTCGGCAACATTTTATAGGTTGGCAACATTGATGCCTAAGATGGGGTTGAGACAAGCTAAGTAGATCGAGGTCGAGCACGTGTACGTAGAGGCCATCCGAAAGGCCATGGAGGTAAATAATCGAAGGGCACAAATAATGAACGCTGAATTGTATTTGAGCGACTTGGAGACTTTTCGAGTTCAAGAGTACATCGGCCGTCGTTTGGGTCTTCCACCTAGGTTGTACGCAGTTGATCTGCGAAACAAACGATGCGAGTGTGGGATATTTCAGACTCTTCGATATCCGTGTGCGCATGTTTATGTAGTGTGTGCGAAAGCAAACTTAAATGTTGAACAATTCATAGACGAGATCTACACGTTGCAACGCACATTACGTATATGGGGAACGAATTTCCTGTAATGCTCGATGTCTCAAACTGGGAAGTTCCACCGCCTGCTTTTGAGATGGAGCCTAACCGTAGTCTCCGCAGACATCTTAAAGGTCGACCACAATCGACGAGAATTCAAAATGACATGGATGTCAGGGAGACAAGTGAACCCAAACTGTGCACTGTTTGTCGAACATCTGGACACAACCGATCAACATGCCCACATCGTGTCTATGTTTCTGGTCAATCGTCTCGTAATGCTGGATTCCAAGATGACGAGTGATATATTATTAAGAACATGTTCTTGTAAAAACATTGTAAATGAAATAAAATTAGATAAATTGTATGAGAAAAAATTGAAAATTACATGGAAAGGTTGATAATTTAAATGAAATGAGAAAAAAATTTTGTTTGAAATGAAATGGTACAAAATTTAAATGAAAATTGAAAGAAAGATAAATTTAAATGAAATGAGGAAAAAATTTCATTGAAATGAAATGAGAAAAAAATTAAATTAAATTTGAAAGAAAGATAAATTTAAATGAAATGAGGGACACTTTTAATTTAAATAAAATGAGAAAAAAATAAATGGAAAGATAGATAATTTAAAAGAAATGAAAAAAAATTAAATTTGCATTGAAAAATAGAAAATTTAAATGAAATGAGGAAAAAATTAAATTTAAATTTAAAAATAATATAAATGAATCGAAAAAAATAATTTTAAATTGAAAAAAATATAATTTAAATGAAATGAAATGGAAATGGGAATAAAAATGAAATTAAAATGAAATGAAATTAGAATGAAATAAAATTAAAATGAAATGAAAATGAAAAGAAATGGAAAAAAAAAAACATTGACAAGACTAATCTGCAGGCCTCGCCTGCATCACCTAAGCATAGGCCTGAGAATGGCTTGAGAATGGACGGCTGTAGCACTTATAAAAGTCGAAATGACTTTTATCAGGCCTGATAAATTTGGTGTGAGGCCTAAAAAACCCCAGAAAAATGAGATTTTTTTAAATAAATTTAAAATTTAATTTGAAAAAAAGGAATAAATAAAAAAATTAAATAAAATATAAAATTTTATAAATTTAAAAGAAAACAAATACTAAAATGAAAATAAAATTTTTTAAATGAGATTTTTTAAAAATCGAAATGAGATTTTTTTTTTAACAAATTTTAAATAAGATTTTTTTTAAATCAAATTGAGATTTTTTTTAACAAATTTTAAATTTAAATTGAAAAAAAATAAAATATAAAAAATTTTAAAAATAGATGAAAAAACTTTAAATGACCCTGATATTGGGATCACTTCTAATTAATTTGATAAAACATGAAATGAATTGAAAAAAAAAATGAAAAAATAATATGAAATGAATTGAAAAAAAATAATTGAAATGAAATAATTAAAATGAAATTAAATTAAAATGAAAAAAAAGGGTTGAAAAGACCTATCTGCGTCAGGCCTGTGTCACAGGCCAAATTGGTCTGCTAATGGCCGGCCTTAAGACTCTTTTTTTTCATTTCATATTTTTTTTCTATTTTTACCTTTAAAGCCAAATGGTCCCCCATTATAAATGGGTTACTCCGGCGACCATGAACGACCACCGACCATTGATAGGCTAGTATAAAAAAAATTTAATTTTTTTTCGTACTCTGGTGCCGGCCATTAACAGGCTAGAACTAAATTTTTTTTAAAATACTAGTATTTTTGTATACCAGTATGATACGATTTAAAAAAAACCCTGGTGCCAGCAGTTGACAGGCCAGAACCAAAAAAAATCAATTTTTTAAAGCCTGACACAATTATCAGGCAAGCATGGGTCTAAAATACGAGTTGGTGCTGGCCATTGATAGGCCAAAACCTCATTCTACTGTTCATTTTAGGTCATTCTGGTGATTGTTTTTTAACCTGGGTCATTTTTATAAATATCAAAATTTTTTGGGTCAATTTAATAAAATAGTCGATTTCTCTGCATAATGGGAGCTTTGAAATAAAAAACTTTTTAAGAAATGTAAACCATCAGTCAGTGTAATGTCTATCAAGGGATGGGGACAATCATTTCATTTACTAGGCTAGTTAGGTTCAGTTTTGGATCGTTTGATACTTATTGAGTCTGGGCTCAGTGGTTTTTTTTTTTGTTCTATTTTTTTTTCTCTGAATAAAGCCTAGTCTATCTTTCAAAAAAGAAAGTTGTCTTAAATGAATATTTAAAATTTAATTTTGAATTAGATTTTTTCTTTTATATTTTTGTGTTAAATTTTAGTTTATTATACTTTATGAAATATTTTAGTTAGTTATTAATTTTGATTAACACTATAATTGGATTGATAATTGTAAAGGAAAAGAAAGTAAAATAAAAAAAAGTTAAAGAAAGGAAATTATTACATATTAATTTGGAAAGTAAAGTAAATTTAAGTATTTTTGTTTGGTTAAACGCTGAAAAGGAAAGGAAATAATTAAATATAGTGATTTTTTATAATCATAACCGTTTTCTATTTTGTGAAAGGTAATGTGTTGAATGATTAAAAATTAAATAAATTATTTGTAAGTATTGATTAAAAGGTCAAATTAATTAGAAATAAATTAATTTAAAAATAATTTTAAAAAATAGAAAGTTAAACCACACAAAGCGTTGTGATATCCCTAGCTTATTTAATTTTCATTTTGGCAATTTTGAAGACCCATAAGTGGATATTTAAATATCTCTCTTCATATTAAAATTTTTAAATTAACCTAAAAACTTGTACTGTATTCAATTAAGTCCTTAATCCCAAATTTTTAAAAAAAAATTCATTTTGGACCCCAAAATTTGAAGCAAGAAATTTAAATCGGCTCTCAATTATCATTCTACAAAATCCCATTTTAACGTCCCAAAATTCCTTAAAAATTGCATTCGGACATCATAAGTCAAAGTCAAAATTTTAATTTAGCCCCTATTTATAAATCTGAAATTTTTTGGCCTTAAATTCAAAAATAAACTCAAAAGCTAAATTAAGATTTAATTTGATTTCCAAATTTAAAATTAAATAAGATTAATTTACCATATAAATTCACATAAACACTTTATTCAAATGTCAATTAATCAAAACTTAGGTGATTTGGTGTTTGTACATGGCTATGGGTCATTTAGTGAGGACAAATGATTTAACCATTACTTGTATAGGTAATGGTTATTTTTATTATAGTAGATATAATAGTGTCCATGACATAAAAGTGATCAAATGATGTGGATAAATTTAACTTTAAAGAATTGTAAATATCTTATGAAAGTAACACATATTGAAAGTTAAGAACATAAGTAAATTTTGTATAGTATATAATAGAAATTTCAGTCATGATACTTTTTCTTTTAATAGTTTGACTTCATGAGTAAATCACTTTTTAATTAATAAATGAAACGTTAAATGTTAATCACAAATTATTTTAGCTTTAATTATATATGTCCAATCAACTACTATGTTAATTTATTATAACTATGAATTAATTACATGTAACAACTTAGAACTAGTAAACAAATCATAAAGAGAAATTGATTGCATAAATTACTATATGCTAATTGCATTTTTTTCAATAAAAGACTTGAAATTAATTTATTTCTTTTAAATTATTATTTAAATAGATGAATTAATTAAATAATTGATCTTAGTTAAATCTTGTTCAGGGAATTAAATGAATTTACATATAAATTTTAATATAATAAAGTGATTATAATTTTAATAAAGTTAAAATTAAATTGTGTATATTAATTAAATGAATCAATTAATGAATCTCTCTCTAAACAAGAAATCAAGCCTTCTTTTCCCTCTCTTTTACATCTCCAACTATTATTGTTTTGTTAAATTGATCAGAATCGGATGAAAAAATTATGGTGCCGTCAGTACGCTGACAAGGATGCCACATGTATTAATTGTTAATCTAGCAATGTCACATTGATAATTAAAAAAATATTAAAAAACTTTTTAAAATAAAAATATTAAATTTATTATAAAAATTCAAAAAATTCTCAACCTTCTCAACTATTCTTTTAGGGATTCTCCTAGTTATTAAACACCACCTTCAAAAAAAAGTTGAGCCATAGTTTTCTTTTTCTCTTTTTCATCAAATCCAAAAATCAGAGTACCTATCTGTCTCCAACCAAATTGAACATTCTAACAATGAGGGTTTTCTAATCTTCTAATCATTTAACCTCGGAGTCTTCATTGAATTCCTCTACAACAAAATAACTAGAAAAAAAACTATGGATTTTTCCCTATTCACCATGAATTGCAGTGAAAACACACTGGAAACATTAACCCTCAAGCCTCTGTATCAAATGGAGAAATAAAATTTAATCAAAATTGCTACAGAATCATGTAGAATTAATGTCATTATGCCTTTTTATAGTGTCTAAAAATAGTGTGAAATAAATCAAATTTAGTACAAATTTAATCAAAACTAAAAGGAAAGCATAAAAAAAGAAGGGAACTTATCTTGTGTCAATGGCATTTTACGAAGTCCTGACCTTCAGTTTGCAAATCCTAACAGTAACAAGCTCGAAAGTTTCTTAGGATATTTTGAAATTTCTAGTGATTTTCCAAGAAAAGCATTTTGATAAGAGCTAGAATTTCTAGTGGCAAAAGAGTAATTTCCATGAACTTAAATGAAATGGGGCGTTTTCGCCAAATAAGTTTGTTATTTTTGTTATCGTTGTCACAACTTCCCTTTTTTGTCGTTTTTCTTTATTTTCTCTATAAACCAGGTTATATGACCGTACTACAAGGCATGAAATATGCAGTAAAAAACAACTATTGGTTCTTTTCTTTCTTATTCTCTCATCTTTTTCCATTCTATTGTTCTTTTCCTATTTTCTAGGTCGATTCTTATCAAGGTATTAGAGCTTCAGTGATTCTTCATGGCTGGGGATGGCGTGACCACGCGTGGGCAGAATGATACCTTGATTCTATAGGTAGATGCTAAATGGGACTCTAAATTAGAAAGGAGGCTTCAAAACTTCAGGGAGGATTTAAGGGGAGAAATGCTTTCACTCTTTGAATAATATTTGGGGTTATCCTTATTGAATACATCAACAACAAATCAAGCAAAAGGAAAGGGCCTGTTGGGAGAACCTCCAAGATTTCCCCCAAGGAATCGATGGCACCTAACCAACCCTCATTGGTTCTAACGTCAACTCAGATGACTAGAGCGAGATTTGTTACTGAGCGATTTTCCATATTGGAATGTCCTTATTTCAATGGATTTGATTTCAGAGGATGGTAATCGAAACTTGAACAATATTTTGCATCAGAGTTAGTTCCCGACTGTGATAAGGTTCAAATTGTGATGTTGCATTTAGAAGGCCGAGCTTTGATTGGCATCATTGTTACACACATAAGCATGGCAACCTGGATCAGTTGGTCTAGCAAACTTATTTCGAAGCCTTAAGAGAACGTTTCGGCTCCAACATGTTCAAGGATTCCATGGTTGAATTGGTCACCTTGAGATAGAAGGGAACCATGGAGGAATATCATGATCAATTTGTAAGTCTTCTCACTCAACTAGATTTTCCAGAATCGTATACCTTCAGCATTTTTGTCAGTAACTTGAAGGACGGTTTGAACAAAAATTTACAACTTTCTAGACCTCAAACATTAGTCGAGGCTTTCCATATCACGATTCAGGTTGAAGTTCTTCTAGTTGACCCACCTAGAAGAGGGTTTTTAACTCGTGATAGTCTTTCGAAACCAACATCTCTAGTGGCCAGATCCATGGGGACATTCCAAGCTAACTCAAATATTCAACATTTTCCATTGACGCAAATTGGGTCAACAACAACTAAGGGTTCCACCAAAGGAATAAGTCTAACAGTAATGGCCGAAAGAAAACAAAAAGGCCTTTGTTTTTTGTGCGGGGCCAAGTATCACATAAGGCATAAATGTGTTCGAAGCCAGTTATACCAAATGCTATTGGATTCATCAGTTGTGGAGGATGGGGAAATAGAACAAGAGGAAATAGTGGCACTGGAGGATATTACAGTAAAGAGTGATCCTGGGCAAACACCAATCCTTTCACTCCAAGCTATAAAGGGAGCTCATGGTCCTCATACCATAAGGTTTGAAGCAACCATAAGATAAATGAAAGCTATTCTCATGGTGGATTCAAGCAGCACTCACAACTTCTTAGATAACAGATTGGTGGCCAAGCTGGGTTGTCAGTCGAGCACAATCAATAGATGAAGATTACTGTAGCTGATAGACAACAGTTGTTGACTCGTGGTAGTTGCAGAAATGTTGAATGGGAGGTACAGAGAGTTGGTTTCAGTGCTGAATTTATGGTATTTCCTTTAAAAGGGTGCGATGCAGTTTTGGGCATTCAATGGTTGCTCTTACTAGGATCCATAACCTGGAATTTTTAATCCATGCTCATGTAGTTTACTGCCAAAGGATCTCCTTGTTCTATACAAGGTCTTATTCTGGGAAAAATCAAATTGATGAATCAAGGACAAGTAGATAAATGTCTTTCGACAATTTCAGGAGACTTAGATTCTTGCATTTTATTCATGGTTAGTTCAGAACAAGTTCATTTATCATCAGATACATAGGCAGCAACACCTGAAGAGCTACAACTGTTCTTGGATGAGTTTTTAGATCTTTTCAAAGTTTCTACGAGGTTACCTCGTAGATCCCAAGACCATTGGATCCCTCTCAAAGATGACAAGGTAGTAGTAAAAATATGGCCATATAGATACCCCATGGTCCAGAAGAATAAGTTGGATAAATTAGTACAAAAAATGCGACAAGCAGGTATAATTCGGGATAGCTCTAGTTCTTTTGCATCGCCTGTGGTAATGGTTACGAAAAAAGATGGAACATCGAGATTATGTGTGGACTATAGACATTTAAATTAGCTCACGGTGAAAGATAGGTTCCTTATTCCCATTATTGAAGAGCTTTTGGATGAATTGGGTTATACATGGGTGTTCTCTAAACTGGATTTACGGTCTGGTTATCATCAAATTAGAATGCACGAACCGGACATTCCAAAAACTACTTTTAAGACACACGATGGCCATTACGAATTCTTAGTAATGCCATTTGGGCTCACTAACGCACCATCGACCTTCCAAGGGCTCATGAATTCTATATTTAAACATTTGTTAAGAAAAGCAATGCTTGTATTTTTAACAACATCTTGGTGTTTTCAACAACTTAGGAAGAACATTTGGGCCACCTCAGGGAAGTTTTTCTAATTTTGAGAAAGCATCAACTCTATGTAAAGAAATCCAAATGTTGCTTTGGTACTTAGCAGGTGGATTACCTAGGCCATATTATTTCTAAAGGCAGGGTTGCGATGGAAAGAGAAGGTAGATTGTGTATTGAAGTGGCCTACACCTAAGACCCTTAAGGAATTAAGAGGACTCTTGGGGTTTTTGGGGTACCACTGTAGGTTCATCAAGAACTATGGTATAATGGCCAGACCGTTGACCAGTCTACTTAAGAAATGGGCTTGGAGTTGGGATGAGCAAGCTATGGTTGCCTTTGAGCAATTGAAGAAGGCTCTTTGTACAGCTCCAGTTCTAGTTTTACCCAACTTCTAACTGGAATTTTGTGTTGATACGGATGCATCCAAGTTTGGAATAGGGGCTTTTCTTCAACAACAGGGTCGATCGATTGCTTATTTTAGTAAAGGTCTAGGCGTTCGACATCAAGCTTTATCAATCTATGAGAATGAGATGATGGTTGCTTTGTTAGCAGTATGGAAGTGGCACTTATACTTAATAGGAAGGCACTTTAAAATCTGGACCAATCACTAGAGCTTAAGGTTTTTGGGTGAACAAGTCGCTGTTATCCCCTTCCAACAAAAGTGGGTCACAAAGATGTTAAGCTATGACTATAAGGTGGTCTATAGGAGGACTCTAAATAATGTTGCAGTAGATGCTCTATCCAGGATTCAAACCTTAAAAGAAGGGCAATTTTTGCAAGTCACTGGTAGTTCTATCAACTCCTATTTGCTAACACGAGTCCAAGCTTCCCATCAAGCTGAACCAAAGGTGCAAAAAATCTGTATTGAGGTTCAGCAGCAGCCAGACAAACACCTAAAATATACATGGGATGGCAGATTCCTTCGATGAAAAGGCAAAATTGTAATGGTAAATGTGAGTAATCTTAAGCAAGAGCTATTTCAACACTTCCATGCTAGTGCTTTAGGGGGCATTCAAGGATTTAGACAACTAAAAAGAAGATGCACAGCCTTATATACTGGAAGGGATTATCCAAAGATGTTAAGAAATGGGTAGGGGAATGTTTGGTCCGCCAAGAAAATAAGTATGAAATTGTGGCCTCTCCAAGATTACTACAGCCATTGCCTTTACCTGACACGGCATGGTCTTCCATTTCTATGGACTTCATCGAACGTTTTCCTTGTTCCAATGGTAAGAACATGATTTTGGTGGTTGTAGATCACTTAACAAAATATGGACATTTCATCAGTTTATCTCTTCCTTTCACTGCTGCTACTATAGCTAAACTGTTCATGGAACATATCTATAGGTTGCATGGATTACCCGATTCCATTGTGTCTAACAGATAAAAGGTGTTTGTTAGCAACTTTTGGCAGGACCTTTTTCACATAGTGGGTACCAAACTTCATCTTTCCACCGCCTACCATCTCGAGACAGATAGATAAACAGAGGTAGTGAACTGATGCCTTGAGAGTTATTTGCGTTGTATGATTGGAGAACGACCTCAAGATTAGAATAGTTGGCTTTCGTTGGCTGAATGGTGGCACAACACCAGTTTCTATACTTTTATTAAAACCACTCCGTATGAGGCCTTATATGGGTAGACACCACCTCATCATATGCCCTATTTTACTAGTGTTTCAATGGTGGCCAAGGTAGATCGAAGTTTATAGCAACAAGAAGCTACCGGGAAAATGTTGATATTTCATCTCAAAAGAGCCTAAGACTGAATGCGTCAACAGGCTAATAAACACCGAATAGAGAGAACTTTCAAGGTAGTACATTGGGTGTATTTAAAGTTGCAGCCTTATCGACAATTTTCAGTAAGAAGAGTGATAAATTAGAAACTTGCTCTTAAGTTTTTTGGTTCATTCTGGTTGAAAGTTGAGTGGGAAGAGTAGCCTACAAATTGAAACTACCTCCAAGTTCAAAAATTTATCCCCTTTTTCACGTGTCACAACTCAAAAAACATGTGGAAACAACACCTATTCAAGCCACTCTTCCTTTAGTTGACGAACAGGGAGCATAGTCAAAGGAACCTGTTAAGATTTTGGACAAACGAATGGTGAAACGTGGGAACGAGGCCATAACGGAAGTGTTGGTAGGGTAGGCAAATTTGCTTCCTGAATATGCTACCTGGGAGTCCCTACAACAGTTGAAGTAAGTTTTTCCTCGTATGAATCCTTGAGGATAAGGATCATTTGGAGCGAAGGGTATTTGATACGAGCCGAAATTTTTAGTGGCAAAAAAGTAATTTTATGAACTTAAATGAAACGGGGCATTTTCACCAAATAAGTTTGTTATTTTTGTTACTGCTGTCACAACTTCCCTTTTTGTCATTTTTGTTTATTTTCTCTATAAACCAAGTTATATGACTGCAATACAGGGCATGAAATATGCAGTAGAAAACAACTCTTGGTTCTTTTCTTTCTTATTCTCTTGTCTCTTTCCATTCTATTGTTCTTTTTCTATTTTTTGGGTTGATTTTTATCACATTTAGAGAAAGGAAGAGAGGGGGTTTGGGGCTCTACTTTAGGTGGTTGTAGACATTGTTTCGTCATTGGAGTGAAGCGATAATGACACAGCAAGAAGCTAGGGCTAGAGTTGAAGGAAAAAGATGAAGAAAAAGAGAAAAAAAGAGGGAGAAGGGAAGAGTGCACATTTTGTAGAGAAAAGGATAGGTAACGGCACCGAAGAAGTGATGGTGGTGAAATAGGGGTCTATGGGTTTTTGTGGAAAAAAGAAGAAGAAGAAGAAGAAGAGGAGAAAAGAAGATAGAAAAAGAAAGAAAGAAAGAAAAATAAGGAAAAATAAAGAGAGAAAAGAAAAAAAAGAAAAAAAATTTAAAACATAAAAAAACACATGATTTTATTGTATTAAGAAATACCCATGCGAATGTCAAGCCAAATTTTAATGGCTTCATTAGTATTTCTATCAAAAATAGACTAATTTGACGAATAAAGAAGCAGAAAAAATTAAAGAGCTGATTTGATGTTTTAAAGAAATGTTAAGGGTAAAAAATGTTATTATGCCATTTTAGTTTGGGGTTCTTAATTAATTAATTAATTAATTAGTATTGTATTTGATTCAAATCAAGCAAGATAAACTCGAAAATTTGGGTGAAAAAATCTTTGGTCACCATAGCCCAATTCGGCATGGGGGAGGACAACTAAGTTTCTAATTACCCTCAATTGAGTTATTTATCACCATTAGTTAAGAATACCCTCTCAATCACATCTTCACTAAAGATTACCACCTAAGTCACCTTCTTAGTCTCTTCCTAGACATACAGACACTCTTTTGATCTCACCGCTTGGCACAAGTTATACTCGATAGGATACCCTCTCAATCTCACCTATCTCGATATTCTATTAGGGACGTCACTCCCTAATATACTAAGCATTCTTGAATAAACACTCAATTTTAGATAAATAATTACTTAATTAATAAATCATATCCATAATCGAAACATGTCAGATAAGAAATAAACACAATATTTATTCTAATGTTCGTAAAAATGTTAATTGTCTAGAGAAACAAAATATAAATAAAAGAATAAAATATAAATGAAGAAATTGTTCATTGATAATTAATTGAGGCACAATGCTGGAACAATCCCTGCTTGCAATCGTCTTCACATCGGAATAGGAAAAAACCCGACTAAGTAAAGATAAATAAATTATAAAGAAAAAAAATAAAACTATGTAATTGTCTAGCTATCAACAACCTCCTCCATGATCAGATTATAATAGTGTATATATAGGCAAAACTTAGGGCAACATTAAGGTAATTTATTCCTAAAATTCTGATCACGTGACCATTCAACAATTTTTCACAATGATGCCACAACATCGTGACATCAACCCTGTTTTCAGCCTTTGATGCTTTAAAGTTTAGTGTCGTGACGCCAAATGTTGATATCGCGACACGGCCATTGTTCCTTACATACTTAAGCCCAAATTGATGCCCTACATACTCAAATACCCATTAGTCATTCCTGAGGCTCGATTTGGCCTTACAAGTCATCAAAACACTAAAAGCTATGTAAAAATGCTTATTTTACCAAAACTAAACCTAAGCAAATAAAAACTAAAACTGAAATAAAAACATATACAAACACAGGAAAATAAGCTCGTTAAGTGTTAGAAAGACCTTAATTTGCTACAACGAATTGTGGCAAATCAAGGTTGTTGTAGATAAATGTTAGTTTTGTTTGATTGAATGAATGTCAATAGAGTTTGCAACAGTTGAAAGCTATGTTAACAAAAGTTTCAAAATTGAGTTTGAGACAACATAGATGGCTAGAGTTAGTGAAGGTTATCATCTGAGTAAAAGTTGATATGATGACGGATTTATTAATTTAGAAATCTCTAAAAGCTATAGAATTCACCTGATTTGAGAATTTAATGGTTTTATTATTATTGAGCTGAATGTTAAACCATTACTTCCTCAAAAAATTTGAGTTTTGCAAAGAAACGATCTAAATTTGTTATCTAAATGGAAGCAAATTCAAAATGGTTAGATTATTGATTATAGTGTTGGTAGTAATGATAGTTTGTATTTCTGAAATTGAATATGTGTACCGAACAATTCTGAGTTTAAAAGAGAAATTCTACGGGAAGCCATAGTAGCATTTATTCAATATATCCGGGAGGCAATAAAATGTATAATGACTTGAAACAAAGTTACTAGTAGCCGGGAATGAAATGAGAAAGATTTAAGTTTGTATCGAGATATTGGTATGTTAGTAAGTAAAATTCAAGCATCAGGTTCTGTTAGGTTTCTACAGCTTATTATGATTCCTAAGTGGAAATGGGAACGTGATACGATGGACTTGTATCAGAACTTCCATTAACTCCGAAAAGAAGATTCAATCTAGGTAATTGTGGATAGATGGATGAAGTCAACTCATTTATTCTAGTCAAGATTGATTCCTCGCTTAAGAAAATTAACTGAACTATATTGTCAACTTGTACGATGTGCCATTGTCTATTTTTTTTATTGGGATCCGAGATTATTTTAAAAGCTGTTTCAGATCGTCAGAAATTGTTTGTGGATTTAAGAAGAAAAGATGTCAAGTTTAGACTGGTGATAGAGTATTAGTTTGGTGACTTACAGACTAGAATTTCCTTTAGAGCTCAAAAAGATTCATAAAGTTTTCCACGTTCTGATGTTACAACGATATATATGAAATTTCTCTTACGTGATTACTTCTGACGAGATAGAAATACAACCTAACTTGTTATATTCAGAAGAATTAGTCAAAATTTTAGCTTTGGAAATAAAAAAACTACAAAATGAATGAGTACCATTAGTGAAAATATTGTGAAATCGACATGGTATAGAAAGAGCTACTTGGCAAATGAAAAATTAACAAGATCACAGTATCCAAACCTATTTTCAGGTAAAGATTTCGAGGATGAAATTCCTTAGGAGGGAGAGTTGTAACAATCTATTTTTTCAGTGGTGTCGGAGATAATAGCTCGGGACCACCACTCCAACGAGTGAGTCTGAAAATAATAATATTTAATATTTATGAGTTAAATATTGCGCTATTTTGAATTTGATTTACTAAATTTTATTAATTGATCAGTTAGTCAAAGTACAAGTGGTTCGTATCGAAAGTTAGTGGTTTTGGAAAATAAGGTATTGGGACCTCGTTTTCATAAATCGAGCTCATAAATACTTTTATTAAATATTTACAAATTTTTTGTATAAGTGGATTGAAGTTTGGTCCAGAAAATTTAATGATTTGATAGTTAATTAAGAAAAAAGGACAAAATCGTAAAAATTGTAAAAAGTTAATCATTATTGATTCTTATTAGTTAAGTGGCTTAAATAGTAAAGGTGGGAGGACTTATTATGGTATTTAGACCACAATATGATAGCTTGGACAGCTAGTGCACTTGATTAAATTAATTTTTATATTATTTCATAATTAAATTAAATTATATGTTATAATTAAAATAAAGAAAATGCATCATCCACTTTCATTTCTTCTTCCTCCAACTGAAAATAATAAGAAACCATAAGAACCCATAACACCTCCCTCTATACTCAGACCAGGCTCTTTTTTTGTATAGATTTCCTTCACATGCCTGTAGCATCCACACGATAAAAAAATTATAGGCAGGTTGTAACACCCCAAATCCGGCCTAGAAGTTAGGCCCGAATCTGGCATGTCACATTGAAGTATTTTTCGAAAACCATATCCTCATTGAACCCTTCTTGATATTTAAGAAGTTATGTAAAGACTTAGTTTGTGTTTGTTGAATTTCAAAACGTGGTTCATTGAAAAGTTAATCACCTTTAAATTAATCTTGTTGAAAATCTTTTTTAGAGACGAAGCTAATTTGAAGTAAAGAAGTTTAAAACGTATGTTTTTGAAAATAGAAATTAGTTTGAAAACTCGTCTACGTCTAACAGATATAAAGCGTAATAAAATCCCAAACTTAAAACAAAATCCAGAGAGGTCGTATTACATAAATTAAAACCCAAAACAGAATTTAAGTCATTTATAAAGTCCCAACAAAATAACTACAGTCGTGTGGCCACCTCCGAGTCCCTCGCAGCTCCGATCCTCTTAAAGCTGGTGATTACCTACACAGTTAGTCAAAAGGGTGAGTTTACGAAAAACTCAGTGTGTAATCCCTTAATTAGCAAGCAATCAGTCATTCAGAATACAGTATCAAACTGGGCTAGAGCCCATCAACAGAATCAAGTGGGCCTTAGCCCATACAAAAACAGTAACAGAATCAGGTGGCATAAGCCCAAAACAGAATCATTATCAGATGCAGATATGCAGACAGAAATCAAGCCCAATCCAACCAACTCACCACCCATACCATCTAACACACCATATGGGGATTAAATTGACCTACCAAGCCAACAAATCAATAACGCAGCATGGCTACAATAGCAGATTATGAGGCTGAGCCACCAAAATCAGAATACGTGGCGAAGCTACTAATAACAAAAATACGTGGCAAAGCCACTAATACAGAACTACCTCCATATCAGACCCCAGCCCCATGCAAAATATCATGAATGCCATGCTCAATCATCATACGTGTATGCAAAATGGCCATGCTCGGTAACAGTCATTTCAACATATATTAAAAGCATGTCAGTCGTACAACCACTGTCAAGTCAGTTAAAACACAATCATATAATCACAGTCAAATCAATTAAAACACAGTCATACAATCACAGTCAAATTCATAGTCCACAAGGGCAAATCAGTCATTTTGCACTACAAGGGTATTTCAGTAATTTTACAAACTGACGGTATTTAGGTAATTTTACAAACCGGGGTATTTTGGTAATTTTACAAACCGGAGTATTTCAGTAATTTTACAAACCAGGGGTATTTTGGTAATTTTACAAACCAGAGTATTTCAGTAATTTTACAAACTGGGGGTATTTTGGTAATTTTACAAACTGTGGGTATTTCGGTAATTTTACAAACTGGGGATATTTCGGTAATTTTACAAAATGGGGGTATTTCGGTAATTTTACAAATTGAGGGTATTTCAATAATTTTACAAACAGAGGGTATTTCGGTAATTTTACAAATCGGGGGTATTTCGGTAATTTTACAAACTGAGGGTATTTCGGTAATTTTACAAACTGGGTCTTAACGACCCAACAGAAGATCCACTGTCGCTTCGAACGACTAACGTAACCTAAACCGACATAACGGTGCAGATGGGCCTAAGGCCTATTACCCGGCCCAAGTGGGTCCACACACTCGTGTGGCCCATCTAGCCCAAATTCAACTAAGGCTATGCAAAAACCATAGCCTAGATCAAATCTTACCATATAACATACATTTTATCCGTGTGGACCTACAAGCCCATCGGGCCCATACGGCCCATCTTAGCCCCTAGAAGCCCAGAACAGCCTATGCCATGTACGCGACATGACAAGCCTTACTTTTTCCCACCTAATAAGATCGCTTGCGTTCGCACGCTCGTGTGGCGACCATTACCAAACTTTTGGTCTTTCGGCTTTTCGGTATTTGCCAGTCTACATTGTATTTAGTGGAACACGAACTTTCGGCTTTTCAACCGATCAACAACAGAGCACAAAGTGACACACTTTCAGCTAAACAACCGATAATCATGTATGGTGAATCATTATTACACACACCTTCAGCTTCTAAGCCGATTAACAAGAACAAGGTTTGATACACACTTTATCGGCTTATACCGATCCACAGAAATAGAGTATACGGTTACACACCTGATCACGTAGAGTGCTAAGAATTCACGATCCCCAAAAGCTTGACTAGACTGGTCGACTGTGATTAACTCACTCGATCTAGAATTTGGTACAATTATCCTGTCACACCCAGGTGGAAAGTCCCGAATAGCCGACACTTTACGCTGTTTAAACTTCGGAGCAGAAGCTACGCGCTCAAACTTAGATGGCACTTTTGCCATCACTTTATCACTAGCACCCTTTTTACCCATCTAGAGTTCACCCAGATTAGCAGAGAATAACACAGAAAGGAGTCGGCACACCAAGGGTAAGTGCAAGAATAATATTTGGTCAAAGAGTAGATTTGCACTTGAAAGGCGAAGGGAAAAGAAAGAAAAAATAAGAGTGATTTGTCCCCAACCAGTCAAAACTGAAAGAGATGGAGAGGTAGTCAGACAATGAATATTCGGCCAACTCAAAAGAGAAGGGCGGAAGAAACAGAATGACTCGACCATCACAAGTAAAAACTGAATGGACTAACAAGAGAAAGAATGTGCAATCGGTTAGGGAAAATTGCTTGAGAGAAGGAGACAAGAGAGAAAAGAAGGTTCGGTAAAGGGGAAAAAATGGAGAAGAGAAAAGAGAATCAAAGAAAGGTTTCAAAAGAAGAAAGTAAAGTTTGACAATTTAACACATTTGGGGTTTCGTCTAATTAAACAAACAAGAGAAAGAGCAATCCAGCTTACACAATAATTGACCAAAATAAAAAGTGACCAAAGATGCAGAGAATAGAATACCCGAAAGAGTGAATAAAAATTTGTTTGCTAGAAAACTAAGCCAAAAATATACTAGGAAATCGGCATAAAAGAAAACAATTTCCGAAAATGCACTACAAAAAACCCCCTAGTTGAAATTGCCTACCCAAAAACCCCCTCCAAAAACTGATTCCATACCTGCTCAGAATTCAAATTCGACTACCACACTTCAATTTCAAATACCTTTGAAATCTTCATAAATCCCTCCTTGATATGCTCCACAATCTTCTCCCAACAACTCAAGACCAATTCAAACTTATTCCCAGCAGTCTTTCACTCGAATTCCACCACCTCATAGCAAAGGAGTAAAATAAATACTCATTTGTGCATAGGGTGACTCGAACCTAAGATCCCCCAATTGCCAAGACGTCACTTGCCACCAAGCCACAAGGCATGTTGTGATAAAAATCAGGCACAATTATTAAAAGGCTTATGTGTCAGTAACCAGATTCTTTTAAGAGCAAATTAAATAGCCCAATGCTCATCCCAAGTCTTGAACCTTAGACCTTCTCCATACACAACACGCCACCTTGCCACTAAACCACAAGCTCTTTTTGAGTCACACTTTACCCATAAATATTCTTAAAGCCTACATACTAACATCCAGAGTTTTATTCACTTAAAATCAAAATTTTTGCCAAAGCCCATGTAACACCCCTAAGACCCATACCCGTCGCCGGAAGGTCAAGAGGTATTACCTGACAATCGTAACTAACAAAACTTTACTCGAACTAACGGGATACTACCACTTTCCACTTATGAATCATAGATACTATTTGTATAATGCAATATGGGTACTTAGATAATACTAGCAACTAGTTTATAGAATGATTTCATGTGCATGAACATGTCATATAAGCATTCCACGCCATAACTAGTTCTTTCACTAGTGATCATCACTCAATATCATATACATATAAATAGAAAAGTGTTTTGGCCGAATGGCTATGTTTGAAACATGTAAATAGGTAATTGTCAGCGTAAAATAAAAACATCTAGTTTCATGGATAAACTTCATGAATGCATAAAAATAAAACTTAAACCGAATCATGTCATACCTTTATGTTCATAATAACTATTTACATCTAGGAAATTTTAGTATAGATTTCAATCTGCTCACATATAAGTATGTACAAGCCAACCAAATCATCATGATAAATCTATAAAGTTTCGGCATTTAGATTTTCATGTTCCTATTCGTACCATGCATATATCACAAAACAATCTTTCACAAATTGTATCTCAATTCAAACATTAGCAACTATCATCAACCTTAAGATTACATATAGACATAAAGCGATTTAAGAAGCCATTTTGGCATGGCCATACTTAATTACAACCTCAAAAAGAGAGTTTCTCGTTTAACGACCATAAAACAAAAACTATACATGCCATTCAAGAAGTTTAGCTATTATATACCGAAGAGAGAGAGAGCTTCAATAGTAGAGATGACTTCCAGCGCAAGGATCCCGAGACCGAAGCTAGCGAACGAGATCTAAAGAAAATTAAAACAGAAGAGGTGGGCAACAAAGTAAGCATTTAAAATGCATAGCAAGTTTTAAGCGATAAAGTATGGTTAAAAGACTAAATTGAAGTAATTTTCTGCACTTAATTAAAACATTCTTTAGCCGAAGGTAGCTCTGACTCTCTATAACGAGTTAAATTATTGGTTGGGGTATACCCCTATACTTTTACACCCGTCTACTGAATCTTATTCTCATGCCCAGCATTAACTTAGTCCATTTCTATAAGAACCGAATGGTTTCATACAATGTATAGCCATATGCACTCAACATTTATAAACCATAATCCGAAACAACAATGCATAATGGTTAAATCATAACCCAACGAAAGTTCATTCATCTTTAGGATACAATACGTACCTGATCATATTACGGTAACGATCTCATTAATTACTAATATTTGAGTCAAAATTTGTATCTTTCCATCATAAGTATCTTCGAGCTTAGCCCAAATTTTAAATATAGTTCTAAGGTTCATCGGGATTATCCCCGGATGCAACATTGGCTCGAAAGCCCTTCGGGATTAACTCGAATACAACATTGGCTCGAAAGCCCTTCGGGATTAACCCGGATACAACATTGGCTCGAAAGCCCTTCGGGATTAACCCGGTTATAGGACTGAAACTTATGCCGTCGAATTCATCAAGTATAACTTTCGCATATTATATTTCACAAAACAAAATATTCATTTGCCTCATTCACAATTTCATACATAGTATGACATTATTTCACTATATGATCGGAAATAAACATGTAATAATCCATATCTCGAATTGATTTCTAAAGCCTCTCTAGGTTTTGAAATTTTCGGCTATACGTCTTTTTTACCATTACATTATCAATCATAAATCATATGAAATCCAATCGTATGCTAAGCTATGTCACTTAAAACTTACCTCGGTGGTCGATAATTGTTGGCGAATTGCTAGTCTACCACCTTTGCCTTTCCTTTGTCTGAAGCTGTCCCAATGTGCTCTTGAGCTTAATAAGAACAAATTTTAACTCATTAAAATTTCATGTAAAACCGTTTATGGCCATATAACAACTAAGCTCAACAAGCACCCATTTTATGACCTTAGTTCCATTATATCGAATGTACTCCCTCATTAGCCACATACACTCACACGCATTTATTTAAAAAAAATGACTCATAGTTCATTCGGCCACTAAACATTCTAGGTCCTATTAATTTCATATCAAGTGTCCATATTTAATTAGCACTAAGATTCTAACTAAATATCCAAACCGAGTTCAATTATTTCACTAGATATAACCAAATGTTTTACTAGCGTAGGAAGTTACATACTTTACAATTCACCAACTCATTTCCCTATCAATTTCCCTTAGTAAATTCTATAAAACAAAATTTACTAAGAAACATATCAATTTCTCAAGATATTTCTCAATTCAAAATCGACTATTCCTAAGTAAGATTTCTCAAAAATTAACTATTTCCAAACTAACATTAAAATCACATGGAAATACATATAATTTAGCTCAAGTATCCTCC
Organism: Gossypium stocksii; assembly: GCA_020496765.1. Classification (NCBI taxonomy): domain Eukaryota; kingdom Viridiplantae; phylum Streptophyta; class Magnoliopsida; order Malvales; family Malvaceae; genus Gossypium; species Gossypium stocksii. The sequence continues at coordinate 33,882,789 of CM035623.1, read as the reverse complement.
AAACTCCCTACCTTACAAATACATGGAAAACATCTAGATTAAAATTCCACATAGCCGAATGCCGAAAGCATTGTCTAGCTCAAAATTCAACTCACTAACCGAACTAATGTTGACCAAAATTCCCAATACCAAATAACGTCCCTATAAGCACATTTCATCTATTTAAGCTTCAACAATATCCATTACAACCCAAAGCATGAAAACAACCCATACTTCAAAATTCATTCACATGGCCGAATGTATATACCACCACCAAACTCAAAATTTCCGTATGGGTAGTAGTAAGGACACAAAAATGGATCTATTATCATAATTTTTACTCAAAATAACATTCAAAACATACCTTAATATTCCAAAGAAGGTGCCGAATGCTTTAGGGATGTTTTTTTTCCTTATTCTTTCACCAAGTTTCGGCTAAGGGAAGAAAAGATGAACAAAGAAATTTTTCTCCATTTTGTTTTTCATATTTTAATTTCAATATACATAAAAATAATTAAAGAATTCCATGCTTAGTGCTCCATATCACATCATGGCCGGCCACTCACTTCAAATAGGTTTAATTGACATGCAAATCCATGAATTTGACAACATTATGCAATTAGTCTTCTTACAAAGGCCACACATAAAGTTAAATCTTCCCATCTAGGTCCTTAAATTAAAAACACATGAAATTTGACAAAAGATCATAGCACACAAATTCACGTATGAACATTCACCTATTTAAGACATAAAACATTATAATTAAAATAAAATAAAATAAAATAAAAATAAAGTAAATTTCTTTAACTCGGTTTAATGGTTACGAAACCACTTCCCGACTAGGGTCAAGTTAAGGCTGTCACAATTCTCCTCCCCTTTAGGGATTTTCGTCCTCGAAAATCTTACCCGAAAATAGATTTGGATATCTGTTTTTCATAGCATCCTCGGGCTCCCAAGTTGCTTCCTCGATCCCGTGCTTAAGCCAAAGCACTTTTACTAACGGAACCTTTTTATTTCGCAATTCCTTAACTTCTCGAGCTAAAATACGGACAGGTTCTTCTTCATAACTTAAATCAGGTTGAATTTCAACTTCCAACGGATTAATCACATGCGAAAGATCTGATCTATAGCGACGGAGCATCGATACATGGAAAACATTGTGGATCTTTTCAAGTTCAGGGGGCAAAATCAATCTATAAGCAACCGGCCTAATCCGTTCTGATATCACATACGGTCCAATAAATCTCAGACTTAACTTGCCTTTACGGCCAAAACAGAATATCTTTTTCCACGGTGAGACTTTCAAAAATACTTTATCGCCAATCTGAAACTCAATATTTTTACGCTTCAGATCTGAGTATGATTTCTGACGATCGGATGCCATTTTCAAACTATCACGAATCATTTTCACCTTCTGCTCTACTTCTTTAACCAAATCAACTCCGAGAATCTTATTCTCACTGAGCTCGGTCCAAAATAGGGGTGTACGACATTTTTGACCGTAAAGAGCTTTGAAGGGTGCCATCTGAATACTCGACTGGAAGCTGTTATTATACGCGAATTCAACTAGGGGTAAGTATTTCTCCCACGAACCGCTAAACTCGAGAATGCAACATCTCAGCATGTCCTCGAGTATCTGAATAACCCGTTCAGATTGACCGTCTGTCTGCGGATGGAAAGCTGTGCTGAAATGAAGTTTGGTTCCCAAAGCCTCATGCAATTTCTTCCAAAATCGAGAAATAAAATGAGGATCACGGTCTGATATAATAGAGGTTGGCACTCCGTGCAATCTTATAATTTGGGAGATATATAGTTCTGCTAACTTATCAAGTGAAAAATCTGTACGAATCGGAATGAAATGAGCTGATTTTGTTAGTCTATCCACAATAACCCAAATTGAATCCTTCTTGCTCGGAGTCAACGGTAAGCCCGACACAAAGTCCATTGTAACGCGATCCCACTTCCACTCCGGTATCAAAATCGGTTGGAGTAATCCCGACTGCACCTGATGTTCCCCTTTCACTTGCTGACATATTAAGCACTTAGATACAAATTCAGAAATGTCCCGCTTCATACTGTGCCACCAATACTGACGTTTCAAGTCGTTATACATTTTCGTGCTGCCCGGATGAACTGACATTCGGCTACTATGGGCTTCATTCAAAATCATCGAAACTAGCTTAGAATTTCTCGGAACACATAGTCGGTCCTTAAATCTCAGACAGTCTTTTTCATCAATTCGAAACTCTGCATCCTCCCCCGACGTACATTTAGCTCGCTTAGCAACCAATTCGTCATCGATTTTCTGAGCTTCACCAATTTACCGTACAAACAGTGGCTCTGCTCTTAATTCGGCCACCAATACATCATCTGTCAACATCATTAAATTCACGTTCATAGCTCGCAAGGAGAAAAGAGATTTTCGGCTAAGGGCATCCGCAACTACATTAGCTTTTCCCGGATGATAATCAATAACAAGTTCGTAATCTTTCAGCAATTCTAACCACTGCCTTTGCCTCAAATTTAAATCCCTTTGCGACATCAGGTACTTGAGACTTTTGTGATCAGAAAAGATGTGACATTTCTCACCAAACAGATAGTGTCGCCAGATTTTTAGAGCGAACACAATAGCGGCCAATTCAAGATCATGGGTCGAATAATTTCGCTCGTGGGGCTTCAGCTGCCTCGAAGCGTAAGCGACAACCTGACCTTTTTGCATTAAAACGCAGCCTAGACCGTTCAAAGATGCATCGCTAAAAATTACAAATTCTTTACCGGATTCTGGCTGAACTAATACTAGAGCTTCCGTCAAAAGGGTTTTCAGCTGGTCAAAACTTTGTTGACATTTATCAGACCACTCAAACTTGACATCTTTTTGCAGTAGCCTTGTCAATGGAGTCGCAATCATCGCAAAACCTTTGACGAATCGTTGGTAATAACCGGCGAGTCCTAAAAAGCTTCGAACCTCAGAAACATTTTTAGGGGGTTTCCAGTCGAGTATAGCTGAAATTTTATTCGGATCAACTCGAATACCTAAAGCAGACACTATATGTCCCAAGAATCTGATCTCACGCAACCAGAATTCGCACTTATTGAACTTCGCATACAATTGGTTATCCCGCAAAGTCTGAAGTACAAGTCTCAAATGTCCGGTATGCTCAATCTCATCACGAGAGTAAATCAAAATATCATCGATGAACACTACTACAAAACGGTCCAAAAATGGCCTAAACACACGATTCATCAAATCCATGAAGACCACAGGGGCATTAGTGAGCCCAAACGGCATCACTAAGAACTCGTAGTGTCCGTACCTCGTTCTGAATACTGTCTTTGGCACGTCAGAATCTCTAACTCTCAACTGATAATAGCCGGATCGCAAGTCAATCTTCGAAAACACTGAAGCTCCTTTCAACTAATCAAACAAGTCGTCAATTCAGGGCAACGGATACTTATTCTTTACAGTGGCTTTATTCAGTTGTCGATAGTCGATGCACATCCTCATAGTCCCGTCTTTCTTTTTCACAAACAAAACTGGTGCACCCCAAGGTGAAAAACTAGGTCGCGTGAAACCCCTGTCTGTCAACTCTTGTAGCTGAGATTTCAGTTCTTTTAACTCGGTAGGTGCCATACGATACGGGGCAATCGAAATCGGCGTCATACCTGGAATCAACTCTATACCGAACTCGACCTCTCTTACAGGCGGTAATCCCGGTAATTCTTCGGGAAACACATCTGAAAACTCACAAACTACAGGCACCGTCTCAAGTTCTCGTTCGAAAACTTTGTTATCTAACACATAGGCTAGATAAGCTTCATAACCCTTTTTTACGTACTTCTGAGCTAACATGGAAGTGATTACGGCAGGTAGCCCGATTAGATCAATGGACTCAATTCGGATTATTTCATTATTCAAACATCACAAATCAATAGTCTTTCGCTTGCAATTCACTATCGCGTCATGAACAGTTAACCAATCCATTTCGAGAATAATGTCAAATTCATCGAATGGTAGAAGCATCAAGTCGGCCAGAAAACAGAAATCTCGAAACATTAGGGGACATTTCTTGCATACTTTATCGACCAGAACACAACGGCCCAAAGGGTTCGACACTCGAATTACGAACTCAGTAGACTCAATAGGAAGAGTCTTACTGGAGGCTAAAGTTTCACACACATATGAATGGGTCGAACCAGGATCAATCAAGGCAATAACATTAGTGTTAAAGAGTGTGAAAGTACCAGTAATAACATCCGGAGAAGAAGCTTCCTCACGGGCACGAATAGTATACGCTCTGGCAAGTGCTCGAGCCTCGGATCTAACTGCAGTGTCTCTAGTCCCTCTCTGACTACCACTAGCACTACCCCCTCGCCGCTGTGGTCTACCCCGTGCCGCCGTGCCACTAGGTCTCTAACTCGGATCGGGAGTGCGTTCATCATTTCTCGGACAATCTTTAATAAAATGATCGGCAGACCCGCACCGGAAGCAGGAGCGATCTCGATGCCTACAACTCCCCGGGTGCCATTTACCACAATATTTGCAATCAGATCTATCCCGACGTTCATTTCCAACACTGGCGATGGAAGTAGCTCGTGAGCTCACGGAAGGTCGATGATGTTCATGTTTAGAAAAACCCGATATATTTTTAGATCGGCCCAAGTCATCTCTAGTCTTTTTAGAACAAATTTTCCCGCAGATCTTTTGTGGAACTCTCTAGCTCCCTCCTCGGCTTTTCTTTTCTCATTTCCGAGCTCTTCAGCTTTACACGCTCGCTCGACTAGAACGACAAATTCTTTAATTTCCAGAATTCCCACTAGCAGTCTAATTTTTTCGTTTAACCCGTCCTCGAAACGCTTACACATAATAGCCTCGGAGGATACACATTCACGAGCATATCGACTGAGACGCACGAATTCTCTCTCGTATTCAGTTACCGACATCTGACCTTGCTTAAGTTTCAGAAATTCCTTCCGTTTTTGATCGATGAATCTCTGACTGATATATTTCTTACGGAACTCGGTTTGGAAAAACTCTCAGGTGACCCGTTCTTTCGGAACAACAGAAACCAGAGTATTCCACCAGTAGTAGGCCGCGTCACGTAACAGAGACACCGCACATTTTAGACACTCCTCGGGTGTGCAGGACAGTTCATCAAACACTCGAATGGTATTGTCGAGCCAAAACTCGGCCCACTTGGCATCGTCGCTAGGGGTAGCCCGGAACTCTTCAGCCCCATATTTTCTAATTTTGTCAACCGGGAGCCTACTCGATCTCACTGGATCGGTCACAGGAGGGGTCATATAAGTCGGAAGCGGAGTATTCGGGGGCGGAGGTTGCGGAACAACCGGATTTGATCTAATAAATTGAGCGAACCAGTCACTCATCATCGCATAAAAGGCTTGTCTAGTGTCATCATCTCGATGACTGATATTCGGTTGAGAGTCAGGCGGTGCTGTCCCTTGCGCGGGAGCAGGCGCTACACTCTCTACATCGTCCGCTACGGTTCGATCGGGTTCAGGATCCATTCTACACCAAAAATAATCACATTTCAGATGTCAGAAGTCATCTCACTATCGATATGACACTAAATGGCATGTATAGCTAGACTCATACCTACTACGGTAGTCCGAGAATCGACTAAATCGTGGCTCTGATACCAATAAAATATAACACCCCTAAGACCCATACCCGTCGCCGGAAGGTCAAGAGGTATTACTTGACAATCGTAACTAACAAAACTTTACTCGAACTAACGGGATACTACCACTTTCCACTTATGAATCATAGATACTATTTGTATAATGCAATATGGGTACTTAGATAATACTAGCAACTAGTCTATAGAATGATTTAATGTGCATGAACATGTCATATAAGCATTCCACGCCATAACTAGTTCTTTCACTAGTGATCATCACTCAATATCATAAACATATAAATAGAAAAGTGTTTTGGCCGAATGGCTATGTTTGAAACATGTAAATAGGCAATTGTCAGCGTAAAATATAAACATCTAGTTTCATGGATAAACTTCATGAATGCATAAAAATAAAACTTAAACCGAATCGTGTTATACCTTTAGGTTCATAATAACTATTTACATCTAGGAAATTTTAGTATAGATTTCAATCTGCTCACATATAAGTATGTACAAGCCAACCAAATCATCATGATAAATCTATAAAGTTTCGGCATTTAGATTTTCATGTTTCTATTCGTACCATGCATATATCACAAAACAATCTTTCACAAATTGTATCTCAATTCAAACATTATCAACTATCATCAACCTTAAGATTACATATAGACATAAAGCGATTTAAGAAGCCATTTTCGCATGGCCATACTTAATTACAACCTTAAAAAGAGAGTTTCTCGTTTAACGACCATAAAACAAAAACTATACATGCCATTCAAGAAGTTTAGCTATTATATACCGAAGAGAGAGAGAGCTTCAATAGTAGAGATGACTTCAAGCGCAAGGATCCTGAGACCGAAGCTAGCGAACGAGATCTAAAGAAAATTAAAATAGAAGAGGTGGGCAACAAAGTAAGCATTTAAAATGCATAGCAAGTTTTAAGCGATAAAGTATGGTTAAAAGACTAAATTGAAGTAATTTTCAGCACTTAATTAAAATATTCTTTAGCCGAAGGTAGCTCTGACTCTCTATAACAAGCTAAATTATTGGTTGGGGTATACCCCCATACTTTTACACCCGTCTACTGAATCTTATTCTCATGCCCAGCATTAACTTAGTCCATTTCTGTAAGAACCGAATGGTTTCATACAATGTATAGCCATATGCACTTAACATTTATAAACCATAATCCGAAACAACAATGCATAATAGTTAAATCATAACTCAACGAAAGTTCATTCATCTTTAGGATACAAGACGCACCTGATCATATTACGGTAACGAGCTCATTAATTACTAATATTTGAGTCAAAATTTGTATCTTTCCATCACAAGTATCTTCGAGCTTAGCCCAAATTTTAAATATAGTTCTAAGGTTCATCGGGATTATCCCCGGATGCAACATTGGCTCGAAAGCCCTTCGGGATTAACCCGGATACAGCATTGGCTCGAAAGCCCTTCGGGATTAACCCGGATACAACATTAGCTCGAAAGCCCTTCGGGATTAACCCGGTTATAGGACTGAAACTTATGTCTTCGAATTCATCAAGTATAACTGTCGCATATTTTATTTCACAAAACAAAATATTCATTTGCCTCATTCACAATTTCATACATAGTATGACATTATTTCACTATATGATCGGAAATAAACATGTAATAATCCATATCTCGAATTGATTTCTAAAGCCTCTCTAAGTTTTGAAATTTTTGGCTATACGTCCTTTTTACCATTACATTATCAATCATAAATCATATGAAATCCAATTGTATGGTAAGCTATGTCACTTAAAACTTACCTCGGTGGTCGATAATTGTTGGCGAATTGCTAGTCTACCACCTTTGCCTTTCCTTTGTCTGAAGCTATCCCAATGTGCTCTTGAGCTTAATAAGAACAAATTTTAACTCATTAAAATTTCATGTAAAATCGTTTATGGCTATATAACAACTAAGCTCAACAAGCACCCATTTTATGACCTTAGTTCCATTATATTGAATGTACTCCCACATTAGCCACATACACTCACACGCATTTATTTTAAAAAAAATGACTCATAGTTCATTCGGCCACTAAACATTCTAGGTCCTATTAATTTCATATCAAGTGTCCATATTTAATTAGCACTAAGATTCTAACTAAATATCCAAACCGAGTTCAATTATTTCACTAGATATAACCGAATGTTTTACTAGCATAGGAAGTCACATACTTTACAATTCACCAACTCATTTCCCTATCAATTTCCCTTAGTAAATTCTATAAAACAAAATTTACTAAGAAACATATCAATTTCTCAAGATATTTCTCAATTCAAAATCGGCTATTCCTAAGTAAGATTTCTCACAAATTAACTATTTCCAAACTAACATTAAAATCACATGGAAATACATATAATTTAGCTCAAGTATCCTCCAAACTCCCTACCTTACAAATACATGGAAAACATCTAGATTAAAATTCCACATAGCCGAATGCCAAAAGCATTGTCTAGCTCAAAATTCAACTCACTAACCGAACTAATGTTGACCAAAATTCCCAATACCAAATAACGTCCCTATAAGCACATTTCATCTATTTAAGCTTCAACAATATCCATTACAACCCAAAGCATGAAAACAACCCATACTTCAAAATTCATTCACATGGCCAAATGTATATACCACCACCAAACTCAAAATTTCCGTATGGGTAGTAGTAAGGACACAAAAATAGATCTATTATTATAATTTTTACTCAAAATAACATTCAAAACATACCTTAATATTCCAAAGAAGGTGCCGAATGCTTTAGGGATGTTTTTTTTCCTTATTCTTTCACCAAGTTTCGGCTAAGGGAAGAAAAGATGAACAAAGAAATTTTTCTCCATTTTGTTTTTCATATTTTAATTTCAATATACATAAAAATAATTAAAGAATTCCATGCTTAGTGCTCCATATCACATCATGGCCGGCCACTCACTTCAAATAGGTTTAATTGACATGCAAATCCATGAATATGACAACATTATGCAATTAGTCTTCTTACAAAGGCCACACATAAAGTTAAATCTTCCCATCTAGGTCCTTAAATTAAAAACACATGAAATTTGACAAAAGATCATAGCACACAAATTCACGTATGAACATTCACCTATTTAAGACATAAAACATTATAATTAAAATAAAATAAAATAAAATAAAAATAAAGTAATTTCTTTAACTCGGTTTAATGGTTACGAAACCACTTCCCGACTAGGGTCAAGTTAAGGCTGTCACAACCCAGGTTTGAACCCAGGACTTCTCCAACACTTCTCATGGTCCTTAATCCACTGAAAGAAGTCTTCATTTACGATAATTCTTTCACCATAAACTTTTACGTGCAGCCTCCTAGCAGCTCCATGCACAAGGCCCATTCTTACTAGGCCCAAATTCAGGGCGTTACACAGGTATTCATATTTGACTCTTTGAATTGCACTATTAATCAGTACCTGAGACACCAATGGCCTATCCAAATTAACATAAACTGCCATACGTGCAAATCTGCCCCGATCGGTTATCTATATTGAAATCTAGCTTGGTGACTTTTCCCACCGTCCCTGTAATCTCCCATAAAATTTTTCATTTCTACATGTATCTCGAAAGCCCTAAGAAACGAATCCACGACATAACCACACTAGGGAACGGTTTATGCAGGATCAAATTCTATAGACCATCGTCAAGTATTGTTCATAGATGATCCAAGGAACCTAGGAGAGACCTTTCTCAAAATCGTCAAAGTTTTGGAACTTAGCCAAAAAATAGTTGTTCTCGATGTCTATCATTTGAAAAGACTCAGATGGCTTCTAAAGAGAATACATTTTGTTTTGAAGCGCAACATACCCAATGTTTCGACCTAAAAGATTAATCACCATGATGTTAGCCATGTCCTTGATTAAGAATTGATTCACTTTATCAAAGAAATTAATTGAGGGAATGCCGTTGACAAAAGACCTCATGATAGCCCCTTACACAAAAACAAAGTCATCTTCCTCATCCAATTCTATTCCAAAGATCTTCCTCCTCGAATCACGACCAATTCCCAACAATTTCTCTTCCCATGATAATGTTGGAACCAATTCTAATTCTATCACCATCAAACATCACCCTTCCTTTTTCTTACCTTCTTTCTTTTTTTCTTCTTTCTATGCGATTTTTTAAAATGCTTCTACTTTTTTTTTTGGTTAATTATATTTAAAGTGGGTCTCATTTTTAGAATTAAGTTTTAAATATGATTTTTTCCTATTACTAATGATGTATTATTACATTAATTACAAATACCAAATCATTAAACATTTTGAATAACTCCTCTATAGACTTTTTCATATTTGCATTATTAATCTCTAATAATCTATTTTGAATTGTAATTTACTACCAATACAATTTATACTAAGCAGATTAATTACCATAATAATAGATCGTGAATATGTTTATTACTTATAATGTCAACAATTCATTTCATATTAAACCTTATTTGCTACCTCTATCTTTGAAAGCAGTTAATGATTCATTTTTAAGTACATTAATGCCATATGCAACAATAAATACATTAAAAGGAACATCTACTTTTTAACGTCAATGTAAAAGGTAATAGAAAATTCTTTAATAGTGATTACAAAAATTAAGGTAAAAATGAGAAATAAAATCACAACAATT